>OX438578.1:22743354-24115031 GCA_949316365.1 Hoplodrina blanda | reverse complement strand
CTAACCTAACCTAACCTAACCTAACCTAACCTAACCTAACCTAACCTAACCTAACCTAACCTAACCTAACCTAACCTAACCTAACCTAACCTAACCTAACCTAACCTAACCTAACCTAACCTAACCTAACCTAACCTAACCTAACCTAACCTAACCTAACCTAACCTAACCTAACCTAACCTAACCTAACCTAACCTAACCTAACCTAACCTAACCTAACCTAACCTAACCTAACCTAACCTAACCTAACCTAACCTAACCTAACCTAACCTAACCTAACCTAACCTAACCTAACCTAACCTAACCTAACCTAACCTAACCTAACCTAACCTAACCTAACCTAACCTAACCTAACCTAACCTAACCTAACCTAACCTAACCTAACCTAACCTAACCTAACCTAACCTAACCTAACCTAACCTAACCTAACCTAACCTAACCTAACCTAACCTAACCTAACCTAACCTAACCTAACCTAACCTAACCTAACCTAACCTAACCTAACCTAACCTAACCTAACCTAACCTAACCTAACCTAACCTAACCTAACCTAACCTAACCTAACCTAACCTAACCTAACCTAACCTAACCTAACCTAACCTAACCTAACCTAACCTAACCTAACCTAACCTAACCTAACCTAACCTAACCTAACCTAACCTAACCTAACCTAACCTAACCTAACCTAACCTAACCTAACCTAACCTAACCTAACCTAACCTAACCTAACCTAACCTAACCTAACCTAACCTAACCTAACCTAACCTAACCTAACCTAACCTAACCTAACCTAACCTAACCTAACCTAACCTAACCTAACCTAACCTAACCTAACCTAACCTAACCTAACCTAACCTAACCTAACCTAACCTAACCTAACCTAACCTAACCTAACCTAACCTAACCTAACCTAACCTAACCTAACCTAACCTAACCTAACCTAACCTAACCTAACCTAACCTAACCTAACCTAACCTAACCTAACCTAACCTAACCTAACCTAACCTAACCTAACCTAACCTAACCTAACCTAACCTAACCTAACCTAACCTAACCTAACCTAACCTAACCTAACCTAACCTAACCTAACCTAACCTAACCTAACCTAACCTAACCTAACCTAACCTAACCTAACCTAACCTAACCTAACCTAACCTAACCTAACCTAACCTAACCTAACCTAACCTAACCTAACCTAACCTAACCTAACCTAACCTAACCTAACCTAACCTAACCTAACCTAACCTAACCTAACCTAACCTAACCTAACCTAACCTAACCTAACCTAACCTAACCTAACCTAACCTAACCTAACCTAACCTAACCTAACCTAACCTAACCTAACCTAACCTAACCTAACCTAACCTAACCTAACCTAACCTAACCTAACCTAACCTAACCTAACCTAACCTAACCTAACCTAACCTAACCTAACCTAACCTAACCTAACCTAACCTAACCTAACCTAACCTAACCTAACCTAACCTAACCTAACCTAACCTAACCTAACCTAACCTAACCTAACCTAACCTAACCTAACCTAACCTAACCTAACCTAACCTAACCTAACCTAACCTAACCTAACCTAACCTAACCTAACCTAACCTAACCTAACCTAACCTAACCTAACCTAACCTAACCTAACCTAACCTAACCTAACCTAACCTAACCTAACCTAACCTAACCTAACCTAACCTAACCTAACCTAACCTAACCTAACCTAACCTAACCTAACCTAACCTAACCTAACCTAACCTAACCTAACCTAACCTAACCTAACCTAACCTAACCTAACCTAACCTAACCTAACCTAACCTAACCTAACCTAACCTAACCTAACCTAACCTAACCTAACCTAACCTAACCTAACCTAACCTAACCTAACCTAACCTAACCTAACCTAACCTAACCTAACCTAACCTAACCTAACCTAACCTAACCTAACCTAACCTAACCTAACCTAACCTAACCTAACCTAACCTAACCTAACCTAACCTAACCTAACCTAACCTAACCTAACCTAACCTAACCTAACCTAACCTAACCTAACCTAACCTAACCTAACCTAACCTAACCTAACCTAACCTAACCTAACCTAACCTAACCTAACCTAACCTAACCTAACCTAACCTAACCTAACCTAACCTAACCTAACCTAACCTAACCTAACCTAACCTAACCTAACCTAACCTAACCTAACCTAACCTAACCTAACCTAACCTAACCTAACCTAACCTAACCTAACCTAACCTAACCTAACCTAACCTAACCTAACCTAACCTAACCTAACCTAACCTAACCTAACCTAACCTAACCTAACCTAACCTAACCTAACCTAACCTAACCTAACCTAACCTAACCTAACCTAACCTAACCTAACCTAACCTAACCTAACCTAACCTAACCTAACCTAACCTAACCTAACCTAACCTAACCTAACCTAACCTAACCTAACCTAACCTAACCTAACCTAACCTAACCTAACCTAACCTAACCTAACCTAACCTAACCTAACCTAACCTAACCTAACCTAACCTAACCTAACCTAACCTAACCTAACCTAACCTAACCTAACCTAACCTAACCTAACCTAACCTAACCTAACCTAACCTAACCTAACCTAACCTAACCTAACCTAACCTAACCTAACCTAACCTAACCTAACCTAACCTAACCTAACCTAACCTAACCTAACCTAACCTAACCTAACCTAACCTAACCTAACCTAACCTAACCTAACCTAACCTAACCTAACCTAACCTAACCTAACCTAACCTAACCTAACCTAACCTAACCTAACCTAACCTAACCTAACCTAACCTAACCTAACCTAACCTAACCTAACCTAACCTAACCTAACCTAACCTAACCTAACCTAACCTAACCTAACCTAACCTAACCTAACCTAACCTAACCTAACCTAACCTAACCTAACCTAACCTAACCTAACCTAACCTAACCTAACCTAACCTAACCTAACCTAACCTAACCTAACCTAACCTAACCTAACCTAACCTAACCTAACCTAACCTAACCTAACCTAACCTAACCTAACCTAACCTAACCTAACCTAACCTAACCTAACCTAACCTAACCTAACCTAACCTAACCTAACCTAACCTAACCTAACCTAACCTAACCTAACCTAACCTAACCTAACCTAACCTAACCTAACCTAACCTAACCTAACCTAACCTAACCTAACCTAACCTAACCTAACCTAACCTAACCTAACCTAACCTAACCTAACCTAACCTAACCTAACCTAACCTAACCTAACCTAACCTAACCTAACCTAACCTAACCTAACCTAACCTAACCTAACCTAACCTAACCTAACCTAACCTAACCTAACCTAACCTAACCTAACCTAACCTAACCTAACCTAACCTAACCTAACCTAACCTAACCTAACCTAACCTAACCTAACCTAACCTAACCTAACCTAACCTAACCTAACCTAACCTAACCTAACCTAACCTAACCTAACCTAACCTAACCTAACCTAACCTAACCTAACCTAACCTAACCTAACCTAACCTAACCTAACCTAACCTAACCTAACCTAACCTAACCTAACCTAACCTAACCTAACCTAACCTAACCTAACCTAACCTAACCTAACCTAACCTAACCTAACCTAACCTAACCTAACCTAACCTAACCTAACCTAACCTAACCTAACCTAACCTAACCTAACCTAACCTAACCTAACCTAACCTAACCTAACCTAACCTACCTAACCTAACCTAACCTAACCTAACCTAACCTAACCTAACCTAACCTAACCTAACCTAACCTAACCTAACCTAACCTAACCTAACCTAACCTAACCTAACCTAACCTAACCTAACCTAACCTAACCTAACCTAACCTAACCTAACCTAACCTAACCTAACCTAACCTAACCTAACCTAACCTAACCTAACCTAACCTAACCTAACCTAACCTAACCTAACCTAACCTAACCTAACCTAACCTAACCTAACCTAACCTAACCTAACCTAACCTAACCTAACCTAACCTAACCTAACCTAACCTAACCTAACCTAACCTAACCTAACCTAACCTAACCTAACCTAACCTAACCTAACCTAACCTAACCTAACCTAACCTAACCTAACCTAACCTAACCTAACCTAACCTAACCTAACCTAACCTAACCTAACCTAACCTAACCTAACCTAACCTAACCTAACCTAACCTAACCTAACCTAACCTAACCTAACCTAACCTAACCTAACCTAACCTAACCTAACCTAACCTAACCTAACCTAACCTAACCTAACCTAACCTAACCTAACCTAACCTAACCTAACCTAACCTAACCTAACCTAACCTAACCTAACCTAACCTAACCTAACCTAACCTAACCTAACCTAACCTAACCTAACCTAACCTAACCTAACCTAACCTAACCTAACCTAACCTAACCTAACCTAACCTAACCTAACCTAACCTAACCTAACCTAACCTAACCTAACCTAACCTAACCTAACCTAACCTAACCTAACCTAACCTAACCTAACCTAACCTAACCTAACCTAACCTAACCTAACCTAACCTAACCTAACCTAACCTAACCTAACCTAACCTAACCTAACCTAACCTAACCTAACCTAACCTAACCTAACCTAACCTAACCTAACCTAACCTAACCTAACCTAACCTAACCTAACCTAACCTAACCTAACCTAACCTAACCTAACCTAACCTAACCTAACCTAACCTAACCTAACCTAACCTAACCTAACCTAACCTAACCTAACCTAACCTAACCTAACCTAACCTAACCTAACCTAACCTAACCTAACCTAACCTAACCTAACCTAACCTAACCTAACCTAACCTAACCTAACCTAACCTAACCTAACCTAACCTAACCTAACCTAACCTAACCTAACCTAACCTAACCTAACCTAACCTAACCTAACCTAACCTAACCTAACCTAACCTAACCTAACCTAACCTAACCTAACCTAACCTAACCTAACCTAACCTAACCTAACCTAACCTAACCTAACCTAACCTAACCTAACCTAACCTAACCTAACCTAACCTAACCTAACCTAACCTAACCTAACCTAACCTAACCTAACCTAACCTAACCTAACCTAACCTAACCTAACCTAACCTAACCTAACCTAACCTAACCTAACCTAACCTAACCTAACCTAACCTAACCTAACCTAACCTAACCTAACCTAACCTAACCTAACCTAACCTAACCTAACCTAACCTAACCTAACCTAACCTAACCTAACCTAACCTAACCTAACCTAACCTAACCTAACCTAACCTAACCTAACCTAACCTAACCTAACCTAACCTAACCTAACCTAACCTAACCTAACCTAACCTAACCTAACCTAACCTAACCTAACCTAACCTAACCTAACCTAACCTAACCTAACCTAACCTAACCTAACCTAACCTAACCTAACCTAACCTAACCTAACCTAACCTAACCTAACCTAACCTAACCTAACCTAACCTAACCTAACCTAACCTAACCTAACCTAACCTAACCTAACCTAACCTAACCTAACCTAACCTAACCTAACCTAACCTAACCTAACCTAACCTAACCTAACCTAACCTAACCTAACCTAACCTAACCTAACCTAACCTAACCTAACCTAACCTAACCTAACCTAACCTAACCTAACCTAACCTAACCTAACCTAACCTAACCTAACCTAACCTAACCTAACCTAACCTAACCTAACCTAACCTAACCTAACCTAACCTAACCTAACCTAACCTAACCTAACCTAACCTAACCTAACCTAACCTAACCTAACCTAACCTAACCTAACCTAACCTAACCTAACCTAACCTAACCTAACCTAACCTAACCTAACCTAACCTAACCTAACCTAACCTAACCTAACCTAACCTAACCTAACCTAACCTAACCTAACCTAACCTAACCTAACCTAACCTAACCTAACCTAACCTAACCTAACCTAACCTAACCTAACCTAACCTAACCTAACCTAACCTAACCTAACCTAACCTAACCTAACCTAACCTAACCTAACCTAACCTAACCTAACCTAACCTAACCTAACCTAACCTAACCTAACCTAACCTAACCTAACCTAACCTAACCTAACCTAACCTAACCTAACCTAACCTAACCTAACCTAACCTAACCTAACCTAACCTAACCTAACCTAACCTAACCTAACCTAACCTAACCTAACCTAACCTAACCTAACCTAACCTAACCTAACCTAACCTAACCTAACCTAACCTAACCTAACCTAACCTAACCTAACCTAACCTAACCTAACCTAACCTAACCTAACCTAACCTAACCTAACCTAACCTAACCTAACCTAACCTAACCTAACCTAACCTAACCTAACCTAACCTAACCTAACCTAACCTAACCTAACCTAACCTAACCTAACCTAACCTAACCTAACCTAACCTAACCTAACCTAACCTAACCTAACCTAACCTAACCTAACCTAACCTAACCTAACCTAACCTAACCTAACCTAACCTAACCTAACCTAACCTAACCTAACCTAACCTAACCTAACCTAACCTAACCTAACCTAACCTAACCTAACCTAACCTAACCTAACCTAACCTAACCTAACCTAACCTAACCTAACCTAACCCAGTCTGCTGGCAGCCACGGCCGCGAGTGCCACGTTTTTTCCACGCTCCGCTAATTAAAATCACGAAAAAGGGTTTTTTCGCGCGAAGATACAAGTGTGTGGTATCAAAATACGCGTCTCAGTGAGAGGAACACAGTTGTGAAAACCGCTTGGAAATCAGTGAAAGTGAGAGAAAGTTGTGGTAGAAAAACGATTTTTTGGATGTTTTTGTGGTACGCCGCGGAAACCAGATCGACGACCCCCCACTTTTTTGGGGTCAAAACAATCGTCTCGTCAAGCCCTATCTTCTGGACAACATCGGGGATTTTCCGGCGGAAAACTGCCGACGTAATCCCGGACTTCCGTTTTCCACGTGCTATCGAGCTTGACTCCCAGAACACCTGGACAGGCGTGCGGCACACCAAAAGAAGCGTCTTGACAAGACGAGTCTGTTGACACCAAGATCATCAAGATCGGACTACCCTGGACAAAACAGCAGCCCTTCAAAGGTCGGCAAAATTCAGAAAATCTTTGGTGTCATTTTCCTGCTAAAGTAAATCGATAACCCCCCATTTTTATTTTGCTACCTTTAAATAGATTTCCTAAACTTTATTTCTCCAAATTTTTAGATTTTTTGGCTAAGTAGTTTACCCAAAATTAAATTTTTTAATTGCATACCAAATTATCAGTTCAATTTAAACGAAATTACACCCCCTTATTGATAAAAATTTAAATAATTTTCTGTTAAAAGTGTTTAGCAATAGACATCTGATGAGAAGAATAATTTATTTGCTCTAATTAATTTAGTTAATTATAAAAACAAGGCTCCTTGCGGTTGGGCAGGAAAGTGACACCAAAACAAACCCTTAGAAAAGGGTGAAGACTTTACGGCGCGCAGATTTAAATATAAGAATAGCATAGTATAGGTCATAAGTAACACATTAGTTTTTAAACTGAGAATTTTGGACCATTTTTCGAATCGCGATCTTCGTTAACGTGTTTGTTTGCATCGGAGTTCAGCCGCATAACAAAGTTATCGCGGAGATCGCGATCTGAAAATCGACTTTTTAAATAATCACGAAACAAAAATTTCCTTATAAGAACCAGGTAGGGCGAGGCTAAAAACCACCCCCTACGTTTTTAAATTTTTGAAAAGCCTTGTTGTAGTAGAATAATAAGACCTAGACTCAAAACTTTAAACTTTTCGTTTAAGGGTAATTTTATCTACTATAAGGGTGTAAATTTTTTGACACGAGCTAGCCCTAGTTGTAGGACTCAAAGAGACTTTTAAAACAAGCCCACTCACACCAATTTTGCACCACAGCGGCCGGAGCTATCTCACTACACAAATTTTTACCCGACATACCAGGCAGCGTTGGAAAGGGAGGTAATGCTTTTCGCGACCCGGGATTGTATCTCGTAAACCAGGAGAGATAGACGTATTTTGACCTCGAATTCGACCTTTGTGGTGTCGAAGACACCACGGTCAAAGCCGCATAAGAGGTTCCCATCCCCCCTGGTTTGGACTCCCCCGCACCCCCCCCCCCAATACAAAACCTTTAAAAGCCGTTAAGTCTGAAACTAAGAGAGATAGCTCAATTTCGACTTCAAATTCAGCCTTTGTGGTGTCGAAGACACCACGGCGAAAGTCCTACACGAGGATCCCCCCCCCTCATTTTGACACCCCTCACCCCCCCTCAACTAAATTTTTTGTATTCTGTCATAGAATCGACTATGATTACTTTTAACGGATAAAAGAACGGATAACAGGTAAACAGACTTAGGTTGATTTAGAAAACTACCTAATTTGACGAAAAATATACTTCTTTTATTTATTTGTTTTAGCTGTAGAGTCTTGACGCTGACCCCCCTATACAGGGTCAGATCACCTTTGACAATATTCCCCGTCTTCTCGCAAGGTCTACTGCACACGTACATCTTTATATAAACACACACACCCCCACACACAACATATACAATCCGCATACTGACACATACAAGGCATATACAAACAAAAATGTACCGCACACCGACAACCTCCGGCGCCGCCATTAAATCAGGTACCTCTAGCCCCTCTGCAACCCCATCTGCACCAGCGCAGGACGCTGCAAAGACTTTTATCCGGAGACCAGACCGGAAAAGGAGATCGCTGGACAATATGGCGACGTACAATAAGCTTATAGAGGACTACGCGGCGAAACCGAGCGACGCGCTCCTCCTGGAGGTGATGAAGACCTTTGAGGACATTCCATCTAAAGTCCAAGAATACCCTCAAATGAGGAAAGACATCAAGACCTTCCTGGAGGGGCAGTCCGATAAGTGCCTTCGCATCTTATTTGAAATAAGTAAGCGAGTGACAAGTTTGGAAGCAGCAGCAACCAAAACACGGTCGCCCCATACAGCCAGATCGCCCGAAAAAGATGTCCACATCTCGGAAAAGTTGGGGGAAGTGGGAAATCAGATACAGCAGCGACTGAATGAACTGGAGAAGAAGATGACGGCTTGCTTCGATGACCAAACAAAGCTCCATGACGATGGCTGCGCCGACATCGCCCGCAAGATTGGCGAAAAAATCGACGACGCCAAAGCGGCCATTGACCACACGACAGAGGGCGTCAGGGTCACTCATCGCACCCTGATTATACTCGACGACAAACTCGAAATTATTGCGGGAGATGTCGCGACGGCCAAAGAAACGGTCATTGAAGTCGCAAAAGATAAACAGGCACTCGAGCCTAGGACTTACGCTAGCGTCGCCTCAGCCAAACCCGGGCATCGGCCGGCACTTCACTCGATGGCGATCACCCTCGAAGGCAATCAGGAGACTGCTGACGAGGTGCTAGAAAGAGTGAAGAAGGCGGTCGATGCCAGGGGAACTGGACTGAAAATCAACAAGGTGCGTAAAGCGAAAAATCAAACAGTCATCCTAGGGT
This sequence comes from Hoplodrina blanda, assembly GCA_949316365.1. Classification (NCBI taxonomy): domain Eukaryota; kingdom Metazoa; phylum Arthropoda; class Insecta; order Lepidoptera; family Noctuidae; genus Hoplodrina; species Hoplodrina blanda. The sequence goes on along the minus strand of OX438578.1, from coordinate 24,105,484 downwards.
GCGACACCGAAGCGGAACTACACAAGGTGAAAAAAGTAATCGAAGGCCGGGGGGAAGGTTTAATTGTTTCACATATGAAAAATAAAAATCCGCTCGTCATACTAAAGGATGTCTTCCTACCGAGTGACGACGAGGAGATAATAAAGGCGCTTCACACACAAAATGAGGAAATATTTAGGGATTTATCTCAGGAAGATAGGGAAATGACTGTAAAGTTTAAGAAGAGGACAAAAAATCCCAAAACGGCACACGTCGTTGTCCAGGTTGGTCCCGTAGTATGGCGAAGGATGACGGAGGCTGGAGCCCTCTACCTGGACCTGCAAAGGATCAGAGTGGAGGATCAGTCTCCACTCATCCAATGCACTAGGTGCCTGGCATTCGGTCACGGTCGGAAATTTTGCTCCGAGAGTGCGGACAGGTGCAGCCACTGTGGAGGTCCACATCTGCGCGAAAAATGCGCAGATTACATCGCAGGCAACGAACCGCAGTGCTGTAACTGCTCGCGCTCTAAACTGCAAAAAACTGACCACAATGCCTTTAGCGCCGAATGCCCCGTTCGCCGAAAATGGGATTACCTGGCTCGTGCAACAACGGCCTACGCCTGACTTGCCACACGCTGCCTGGTACGACACATACACAATAACACACATACACACACCCCCCCCATGCAATAACACAAACCGGGAGTACAACAAAAACTGGAACACAATAGTAGTAAAACAGACACATGGAAACCGGATAAATAAAAAAAAAAAAACAAACAAACACGATTTGGAAATATATAGTAAACATATACAGACAAATCGAAAACACACACAAACATAAAGCACGTACCGAAACCAATCAAAAAACCACGACTTAAAAATAACACAGCACAAGAAAAGTTAATACATATACAGGGTGTCCCAGCTAAGGACGTCCAAACGAAAATTTTGGACTCCTCCCATCCTGGGCTATCCAAACCACCCCCATGTATGTTCTACGATTTTTTGCGGTTTAGGAGCTAAACGACATTTTAATATTTTTTTGGGATATTCTTCTTTACATCAGATTTTGTAGATTTTCTCTTTTTGTGTCGCATTTTTTGAAAATATTTTAATTGATAATTAATCCTGAAAGTATGGTCTTCGATCGATAAAAACAACTGTCTGTCTTATTGTCACCCGAAATTACTTAAACTTAGTTCAAAGGCAAAAATGTTGTTTTGTAAATTTCGTTGCAGATTTTCGGCTCTTAAAGAAAAATCACAATAAGGGCCCAAATCACCTTAAAGTTATTTCAAAACCTTCCACGAACCCTCAGCTCTTTAAAACAGTACAAATAACTAGTATTTTACGGGTCATTATTCGGAGCAATTGAAGCTCGAACATGGTAAGGTGAAAAATACAATATTTTAGAACAAAAGTGAAACCTAATGAAAATTAATTAAAATGAACTTTTATCAAGTTAACAATGCAATATGAGTTCTATGTCATGTTTATTATTTGCACAATGGTGATTTGGAGTGGTTAGTAAAGTTAGGTTAGGGTTAGGTTAGGTTAGGTAGTTAGGTTAGGTTAGGTAAACCTAACCTAAGTTTAGTAATTTTTTTAAATTAGTGATGTTATTTAATAAAGGCAATGACATAGAGCTCAAATTATATTGAAAACTTAATAAAAGTTCATTAAACTTAACCTAACCTAACCTAACTACCTAACCTAACCTAACTTTACTAACCACTCCAAATCACCATTGTGCAAATAATAAACATGACATGGAGCTCATATTGCATTGCAAACTTGATAAAAGTTCATTTTAATTAGGTTTCACTTTTTCGTTTTTAAATGAAAGCCGATGATAATGAATTAAAACGAACTTTTACTAAGTTTTCAATATAATTTGAGCTCTATGTCATTGACTTTATTAAATAACATCACTAATTATCATCATCACTAACCTAACCTAACTACCTAACCTAACCTAACTTTACTAACCACTCCAGATCACCATTGTGCAAATAATAAACATGACATGGAGCTCATATTGCATTGCAAACTTGATAAAAGTTCATTTTAATTAGGTTTCACTTTTTCGTTTTTAAATGAAAGCCGATGATAATGAATTAAAACGAACTTTTACTAAGTTTTCAATATAATTTGAGCTCTATGTCATTGACTTTATTAAATAACATCACTAATTTAAAAAAAATACTAAACTTAGGTTAGGTTTACCTAACCTTTTTTTTTTTTTTTTATCGTGGGGAAATCCTCATGGACTATCCCCCGTCTAGGGGAGGACGGGGGGGTGTGCCGGACTCTTACCGGCTAAAACCACCACGGTGTTCCTCGACATACCTTTCGGCGGGGGTACGGGATTCGCTCGCGCATTCTACCGCGCCCCCGCCAGGCTTTGACCCGCCACCTGCCTAGGCGGGTCCCGTCTACGTCGGCGGTCTAAGTGCCGCCGAATCCTCTAGTGTGGCGCACGCGGAACACGTGCGTCGCCTACACGGGCCTGCATCTGATCGGGTGGTGGACTGCCCCTAGGTCGACCACCCGCAGGCCGGCAACTCATGGAGGCCGGAGGTCATTTTGCGCCCTCCGGCGCCCGGTGCGTCTTCTCCTTGAGGGATGCGAGGCGGTTGCTTCCCTCTCCCTCTCTGCCGCCTCCTTTGCGTGCATGACGTGTTCGCAAAAGGAGGCGACAGCCTCCCACGCACTCTCGCTCCCGACCATCGAGAGAACGACGTTCGGGAGCGAGAGGTCACCGACTACTGCGGAGAGTTCACGGCGCTGCTCTGCCCAAGCCGGGCAATCCGCCAGCGTGTGCTGCGCCGTGTCCTCCAGGCAATCTCCGCAGTGGTGTAGGTTTACCTAACCTAACCTAACTACCTAACCTAACCTAACCTAACCCTAACCTAACTTTACTAACCACTCCAAATCACCATTGTGCAAATAGTAAACATGACATAGAGCTCATATTGCATTGAAAACTTGATAAAAGTTCATTTTAATTCATTTTCATTAGGTTTCACTTATGTTCTAAAATATTGTATTTTTCGCCTTACCATGTTCGAGCTTCAATTGCTCCGAATAATGACCCGTAAAATACTAGTTATTTGTACTGTTTTAAAGAGCTGAGGGTTCGTGGAAGGTTTTGAAATAACTTTAAGGTGATTTGGGCCCTTATTGTGATTTTTCTTTAAGAGCCGAAAATCTGCAACGAAATTTACAAAACAACATTTTTGCCTTTGAACTAAGTTTAAGTAATTTCGGGTGACAATAAGACAGACAGTTGTTTTTATCGATCGAAGACCATACTTTCAGGATTAATTATCAATTAAAATATTTTCAAAAAATGCGACACAAAAAGAGAAAATCTACAAAATCTGATGTAAAGAAGAATATCCCAAAAAAATATTAAAATGTCGTTTAGCTCCTAAACCGCAAAAAATCGTAGAACATACATGGGGGTGGTTTGGATAGCCCAGGAAGGGAGGAGTCCAAAATTTTCGTTTGGACGTCCTTAGCTGGGACACCCTGTATATAAAAAGTATATATATATTATTAATATAAATAGGTACAGAAAGTAAATGAATTAGATCAAATAAAAGTGAGTAAAATACATCAAAATAGCAAGTCCACAACTTTACGGTCGCAATCTACATAATACGAATAAATCTGAACATGCAAACGTTAAAACTAAGCATCAGTTAAGAAATGGAAAGAACTTATTGGAATATAAAAGTATAATACTTACATGTGACGTAAGTTAGTTTATAAAATTGTTAGTAGAATAAATTGGTATCAAATAAGAATATTAAAAAGTATAAGATTAAAATAATCAATAGTTTAAGTTAGTATGGCCTAAATAATGTGTATACCTAGCTATAGAATATAAGATGTTATGCAACGTTAGAAAATCAAAAAGCTTAAGACTAAAATTGTAAGTAGAAAAAGTTAGTATATATGGCCTATATAATGTGTATACCTAGCTATAGAATATTAGATGTTATACAACGTTAGAAAATCAAAAAGTTTAAGACTAAAATTGTAAGTAGAATAACTAAGTACGGCTTATATAATGTGTATACCTAGCTATAGAATATTAGATGTTATACAACGTTAGAAAATCAAAAAGTTAAAGACTAAAATAGTAAGTAGAATAAGTTAAACCTGTATTAGAAAAATAAGAAAGCAAATAGTAAATGTCATATAAGATAAACGCCCATAAGCGCCCATTGTAAATATAAAAACTCTGATGTTGTTTAAATTAAAAAGAACCCTACAAGTTACGGTCGCAATCCACGAACAACTGTAAAGAAAATAAGAATACCTAGTTATAGAATGTTACAAGAACTCATGTTATCACCTGATAGAACTAAGAATAAAAGTAATGCAACAAGATAATAGCAGACAATATGTACTAAGTGTTTAATGTAATCACGAATGTAATGCTATTCAATCATTTACCCGAAAATTAAGACAAACTGTCATTAGAAAAATAAGAAATAAGAATACTTACCTGCCATTGTTATATAAAGTTGAACACTAAAAAGTTTACATGTTATCACACCCTAGAATGTATAATATAAAAAATGTATCTAGAAAATAATAAAGAAAATATTAAGCGTAAAAATAAGATAACACCTAAAGTAAGCGCCAACTGTAAATAGTATATAAAAAGCGTTGATTTTGTTTGAAATAAAAAGAACCCTTAAACTTATTTCCCTGCAAATAAAATTAAGCTAAGAAAACTAGCGGGAATCCCACCCGGCACAGTAAAAAAGATGATGAATGAATGTGTAACGTATGCGGCTTGAAAGTGCGAGAGGCATAAATGCGAGAACTAGAATGAATGCGGCAACTAGAATAGTAAGGACCCGGTGATCCATGATCGGGGAAAAGCAGATAAAAAAAAAAAAAAAAAAAAAAAAAAAAAAAAAAAAAAAAAAAAAACCTAACCTAACCTAACCTAACCTAACCTAACCTAACCTAACCTAACCTAACCTAACCTAACCTAACCTAACCTAACCTAACCTAACCTAACCTAACCTAACCTAACCTAACCTAACCTAACCTAACCTAACCTAACCTAACCTAACCTAACCTAACCTAACCTTTTTTTTTTTTTTTTGACCCTGTGAAAATGCTCATGCATACGACCCGGGCTCGGGGGAACCCGAGAAGTTATGTGAGACTCCTGGGCAGATCGCCCAGACCTACTCACTAAAAACACTATTCTACTGAGGCGCTCCGGCGGAATTTTTTTCCCGGCCAGTGCATGGTGCCCTCTTCCACAGGGGCACACTCACGCGTGTGGTCCTATAATAGGTGCCCGGGTCCCCCGACCCGAGCACCCAGGCCACTATGGCGGGGGTAAGAGGTGCGCAAAACGGCGCCTCCTCCTTCCCAGCCTCCGTCTGCGGATCGCGTCAGCGTGGACGTCTTCCTCCCTGTCGCGCTCCGCGGCCTCCTTCAGCGCTATGACTGATTCGCAGAAGGAGACTGTTGCTTCCCAGCACGTTATGCTCCTCAGCATGCCATCAACGACGCTGGGCAATGAGAGATCGCACCCAAGTATTGCGGCTAGGGTGTGCCTTTGAGGCGCCCAGGCCGCGCACTCTTCCAATGTGTGACGCGCTGTATCCACAGCCGCGTCACATTCGTGGCAAGCGGGTGTCGCTTCCCTTCCGGCTATATGGTGCAGGTACTTACCGAAGCAGCCATGTCCGGTAAGTACCTGCACAAGACGAAACGTCAGTGTTCCATGCCTTCGGGAGAGCCAACGAGCTAGGTGAGGGCGAATTGCCGCCACCGTCGTCTCACCGGCCACTGGAGCATCTAGCTCAGCAGCCCATTTGCGGATCAGGGCGTCGCGGCTGGCTGCCCTGACGCGCTGCACCTCCTCTACGCTGAGGCGCTCACCCCTAGCCCTCACCTCCGCACGGTGCCGATAGACGTCGGCCAACACCTCGGCCTGAAGCGGCCACGGCGGATCGCCGGCGAGCAGAGTGGCCGCCGTCCACGACACCGTGCGGTAGCCCCGAATGGCTCTGATGTCAATGACCCTTTGTGGTCTTCGCAACAAGGTCTTGTTTGCAGCATTTAGGGCGTCGACCCATATAGGGGCCCCGTACAAAGCCATGCTTCGGATCACACTTTGGTATAGTTTCCTGCAGGTTGAGCCGGGGCCGCCCACGTTCGGCAATAGCCTGCCCAGGGCCGCTGCAGCATTTATTAGTTTCGGGGCGAGCTGAGTGAAGTGAGCCCCAAAATTCCATTTGCCGTCTAAGATCAATCCCAAATATTTCATCTGGGCCCTGACTGTCACCTCTTCCCCCTGGATACAGACGGTGAGTCTTGCGACCCTGGGGGGCCCTCTTCTAGGTCCATGAAACAGAAGGGCCTCTGTTTTAGACAAGGAGACCCTTAGGCCCAGCAACTCGATGCGACTCACCACAGTATTTGCTTTGGCCGCGCCAAGCCGCACCGCCTCCTCATAGGACCCAGCCCGAACCGTAACGAGAGTGTCATCCGCATAACAGAGCACCCCCGCACCGGGCGGGAGAGACCCCCGCAAGATCCAGTCGAATCCTATGTTCCACAAGGTTGGCCCAAGGACTGAACCTTGTGGGACTCCGCAGCTTATATGGCGTCGGCATATTTCGCCATCGCCGTTCTCCCAAACAATCTCCCTGTCCCGGAGATATGAGTCCAACACTCCCCCGAGATAAGAAGGCACCCCGTGAAACCGAAGCGCCTCGCGTAATGTTTCAAACGGGAGGGTGTTGAACGCATTCTTGACGTCAAGGGAAATCGCTAAGACGACCTCCCCTCGCGCGGTCGCAGCCTTAGTCAGGCTCTTCAAGGCAGCCAGGGCGTCTATAGTCGAGCGACCCGCCCGGAACCCAAACTGTGCGTCCGACAGGCCTGGTCCGACTTCATCTAGGTGCCTGACGAGGCGGTCAGCAAGGATTTTTTCAAACGCTTTGCCCACCTCGTCAAGCAACACGATTGGTCTGTATGCAGATGGCTCCTCCAGAGGACGTCCCGGTTTCTGCAGCAGGCACAGCCTTCCTTCTTTCCAGATCTTTGGGAACCGACTGGTACGAATGCACTGGTCGAAGAGTTCCCTAAGCTGGTCCTCTAGGTACTCAGAGGCGATTAAGAGAATTCGCCCCGGAACTCCATCTGGCCCTGGTGCCGTTTTCCTGCCCCGCAACCGCAACAGAGCCGTGCCCATTTCCGAATCCGCGACGAGAGGGACATCTATGGCCTCCGTCTCACTGACCGAGGAGGAAGGGGCCATAGTAGGGGGTATGTGTCCCGGATGATCTGGGAATAGCTCCTCGACTACGCGTTCCAAAAAGGCCGGCTGCAACGTCTCCGTGAGTGGGGCTCCCTGAGAGCCGAGTTTCTTCCTTGCCGCGCGATACGGGCGACCCCAAGGGTCCCGATTCAGACTCTCGAGGATTTCTGACCAGGCGTCGCTCTTGGCTCGACTTATGGCCAACTGCAACTCCCTCTTGGCCTGACGATAGGCAGCCCGCAACCGGTCCTCGAGTTCCGGGTCGAGGCCGTTGCGTCTTCGACACCGAACGTACGCCCGGCGGGTTCTGCTGCAGACTGCCCTCAAACCCCCGATTTCAGGCGTCCACCAGTATACTTGACGGCGGCTTGCTCTTCGCCTTGTTCTTGGCATGGCTGCAGTGCACACCGCAGACAGAGCAGCGCGTATGCGGCGGGCTAGTTCGTCAGCGTCGTCGCTTTGTGTATCACCTTGCGATAGCCACCGCTGCACAATGGCTGCCTCCTCAGCTAGATCCCTGTTTAGACGGCTAAGGGTCCACCGAGGGAAGTGACCGCGGGCCCCTGAGTTGTTAATCGCCGTCGTTTGTTGAAGGGAGGAAACCTCGAAGCAGATGTAGAGATGGTCCGAGAGAGTCTCCGTGCCCTCCATGACCCGCCAGTTGCTGACCCTTCGCGCTATAGCAGGGGTGGCGAAAGACACGTCCACCACGGAACCCCCCTGCTGACGCACGCAGGTGTGTGTGGTCCCCCTGTTCAGGAGCGATAAACCCGATAGAAGGGCCCACACCTGTACCGCTCTGCCGCGAACGTCAGTCGCGGGGTTACCCCAGGCCCGGGACTTGGCGTTCAGGTCGCCAAGAAACACGATCGGCCTTGACGCCAATCGTCCGACCGCCGCTCTGATAGAGTCGAGAAACACCTCAAACTCCGCCAGGCTGCGGTTAGGGGAGAAGTACGCGCCGACTATTACGTACTCTCCCCGCTCGGCCACCACATATCCCGAGCCCCTCTCCACCATCGACCTAACCAACCTAACCTAACCTAACCTAACCTAACCTAACCTAACCATAGGAAGGACCAAGGGAAGAGGTGAGGATCAGCCATTAGTGAAGGACGGGGCGGTCCTGAACGCTAAAGGCTCGGTCGAACTACTGGCAAAAACATTTTACCCTGAGGACAACCCGGAAACCGACAGCACCTGCCACCGCCTTACCAGAGAGAAGGCTGACGTCGTGAATGCTGGGAGGCAAGATGAGTCCTGCGAACCACTATTCACGATGGCCGAGCTGAGGGCAGCGTGCGAGTCATTCAACGTTAAAAAAGCGCCAGGAGCCGATGGCTTCACTGCCGACATTTGCTGCCAAGCCATTAGAGGAGCCCCTGATGTGGCCTTGGCTCTCCTCAATGGCTGCCTGAGAAGCCACCTCTTCCCCGAAATTTGGAAGGAAGCAACGGTCATCATCCTAAAGAAGCCTGGCAAACCAGATTACGGCAACCCAAAGGCGTACAGACCAATCGGCCTGTTACCAATCCTCGGTAAAATGTATGAGAAGATGTTGGTGGCCCGCCTCAGGTTTCATTTGATCCCCAGGATGAGTACTCGTCAGTACGGATTCATGCCCCAGAGAAGCACCGAGGACTCCCTCTATGCACTAATGCAGCACATACGTGCCAAACTCTCTAAGAAGAAAATAGTAGTACTAGTATCACTGGACATAGAGGGAGCCTTCGACAGCGCATGGTGGCCAGCCATAAGAGTCCGTCTGGCTGAGGAACAGTGCCCTGTAGGCCTGAGGAGGGTCTTCGACAGCTACCTCGAAAACCGAAGGGTCAGCGTCAGATACGCAGGTGAAGAGTACTGCAAAGCCACAAGCAAGGGCTGTGTCCAGGGCTCCATCGCGGGACCTACGTTCTGGAATCTATTGCTAGACCCGCTCCTTAAGAGCCTGGAGGCTGGGGATGTCTATTGCCAGGCGTTTGCAGACGACGTTGTGCTGGTTTTCGATGGTGACACAGCGTTGGAGATCGAGGGACGCGCCAATGCCACTCTTGGACATGTTCAGGCGTGGGGTGTCCAAAACAAGCTCAAATTTGCCCCTCACAAAACCAATGCAATGGTTATAACGCGCAAGTTAAAATACGACACCCCGCGCTTGAGCATGGGCGGGATTGACATTGCCGCGTCCAACGAGATCAAAATCCTGGGTGTCACCATCGACAGGCAGCTGACGTTCAACGCACACGTCGCAAATGTGTGCAGAAAAGCGATAGGCATCCACAAGCAATTAACGAGGGCGGCAAAGACCAGCTGGGGGCTTAACCCAGAAGTCATAAGAATAATATATGTGGCCACCGTCGAACCAGTCATCATGTACGCCGCCAGCGTATGGGCTTCGGCCGTAGACAAACTGGGAGTAAGGAAGCAGTTGGGAGCGGTCCAACGCGGTATCACACAGAAACTGTGCAAGGGATACCGGACGGTCTCCTTAAACTCCGCGCTAGTGCTGGCTGGGATATTACCTCTCGATCTGCGAGTACGCGAAGCGGCATCGCTTTACGAGGCCAGGAGGGGAGTGCCTCAGCCGGCACTTGGCGACAGGAGCGTTGAGCAGACCGCCTCGGCAATGGAGGCTCCACACCCAGCAGAACGCGCTGAGCTAGAGCTCATAAGCCTGGTAAGCCAAGAGCAACTTGATGCCCAGAGCGAACATGAAGTTCGCATCTTTACGGACGGGAGCAAGATTGGGGGCAAGGTTGGAGCGGCACTATCCGTATGGAAGGGTGGTGCCGAGATCAAAACCCTCAAGCTTGCCCTCCCACACTATTCCACTGTTTACCAGGCTGAGCTTCTGGCAATATGCGTCGCCACGAGGGAAATCCTTAAGAACAGTGCGCAATCGTTTGGAATCTTCAGTGACTCTATGTCGGCCCTCCAAACGATCAAAAACCACAATCGTCACCACCCCCTGGCAGTAGAAACAAGGGCGCACCTCAGGTCCTTGTCGACCCAAAACAAGGCTGTTACCTTGTTTTGGATCAAAGCCCATGCGGGGCTGGAAGGGAATGAGAGAGCAGACGAACTTGCTAAAAGAGCCGCTGAAGGTTCCAAGCGAAAGCCCGACTACGATCTGTGCCCGGTTTCATACGTCAAACGGTGCATCCGAACGGCAACTCTTGACGTGTGGAACCGGAGATACTGCGCTGGAGAAACGGCTTCAGGGACTAAGTTGTTTTTCCCGGATGCGGTGGCGGCGTATGGGATAGTCAGAAAGATAAAAATCAGCAATATCACTACTCAGATTATGACGGGGCACGGTGGGTTCTCTGAATACCTGAATCGCTTCAGGTGCAAGGAGAGCTCATCGTGCATCTGCGATCCTGACATCGCTGAGACGGTGCCACATATATTATTCAGCTGTCCCGTATACGACCAACAAAGACTTGTGGCTGAGCACGTACTCGACACCAAATTGAATGCCGAAAATGTGTGGCTTTTGATGAAAGGGAAAATGAGAGAGGAGTTTCTCAAATACTGCGGAAAAGTAATAAAAAGAAACAAAACAGCATGAGAAAAAATGTTTACCTAATATTATGTAGAATATTACGGTCAAGCATTGATAACAGTCGTAAAAATACTGCCTAGAAACGCCAGAAAACCAATAAACACGTACAACTACTAATATGGTGCCCACATTGTTAAACTAGCATAAATAGTTAATCGTAAGAAAGAGAGTTAAACTTAAGATGGCCGTTCGGTTGATCTGAGACCTACAAATGTACCATTATTAAGAAATAGAATTAAACGTAGTCTTAAGGAATAACTTAAGTAGAAATAAAAACATTATAAATATAGTTGTCAGAACCGCAAACCAAAATGTCCTAGAAATAAGAAATAGAAAATAGAAGTAATTGTAAGAACTAATGTAAATAGAAATAAAAATAGCATAAGAATTGTCGACGCTGCAAACAAACATACAGAAACATAAATAAGTAAAATAAGAACCATTGTAAGACTAAAATAAAAATAGAGTAAGAAACACTGTAAAAGACCAATAAAAGAACTGTGTTGTGTAAAACCTGGAATGAAAATAAAAATGGAATAGAGTACAGAAATAGGAAAAGTAGAAGGGCGTCCCACCCTTATAGACAGAAAGAGAAAGGAATGGTAGAAAGATAAAGTATGAAGAATAAAAGTACGAGTGGAATAATTGCGAGAACTGGTATGAACGAAAAGCCTAACATAGGCTCCAATTACGTTGGAGGTAGAAGTTACAAAAAAAAAAAAAAAAAAAAAAAAAAAAAAAAAAAAAAAAAAAAATATAACCTAACCTAACCTAACCAAAACAAACGCACCGCCTCCTGCGAGGGTGATACCTGGCTCCCAAAGCTCGGCTCGAACATCAACAGAGTCGACAGGACCCTCACCTAAGCCTGTGGCCAAGTACCCCAACCTCACAGCGGAGGCGAGAGCTTGCCTAAGCAAGGCAAAGCTTCACTTGGGCAACTCTCGCAACCTTAAAACTGAGATCAAAACGGAGGTGCTTGGGGCCATAAACAGGCTTTATGAAATAGTAAAGGAGTCGGAAAGAGCCAAAACCGGCGGACAGAGGCAACCCACCCTGCCAACAAACATGCCGCGCGCCGACGTCGGCTGTCAGGCCACAGAAGACCAACCGCCGACTGCAGTATGCATGCCGACAGAGCTCAATCATGACCCAGCTGGTGGCAGACCGTAGACAGCACAAACAAGCGCTGGAGGAATGCCAACAGCACACACGAGCCCTGTCGGACCACCTAGCGCAGACCCCCCACTACGTCGCAGGCCAAGGCCCATCCTACGCAGAGATGGCGGCGGGTCCCAAACCGCGAACACAGGAGCCCATTCACTCGGTGATCGTATCATCCACGGACGATAAGGACACCGGAGACCAGATCATAGAAAAGCTCAGGACGGTGGTCGACGCCAAAAACGAGGGCACACGAGTGGAGCGTCTGCGCAAGGCGAGAGACCAAAAAATTGTGATCGGCTTCAGGACGAGGGAAGAGCTGGCCGTGGTGAGGGACAGAATCCGAGGATCTGGTAAACTGCTAGCCGAAGAAGTTAAGAACAAGGATCCTCTCATCATCCTGAGAGACGTCCTCTCCTGCCACAGCGACGCGGAGGTCATACAGGCCCTGCAGCGACAGAACACAAATTTGTTAGGGAACCTAGCTGCGGAAGACCTTCGGCTAGGGGTGAAATACCGCCGCAGGACAAGGAACCCCCACATGACCCACATTGTCATGCAGGTCTCCCCCGCAATATGGCAGATACTGACGGCGGCGGGTCGAGTGCACATCGACCTCCAGCGAGTTCGAGTGCTGGACCAGTCGCCACTCGTTCAATGCACTCGCTGCTTGCGATATGGTCATAGTCGCAAACTATGCACGGAGCCCGCCGACCTGTGCATACACTGCGGGGAACCCCACATGCAGGCCGACTGCCCTTCGCGCCTTGCATCAGAAGCGCCGAGCTGCCACAATTGCAGATTGGCAAAACTGGTCAGGACCGACCACAAGGCATTCGACAGCGAGTGCCCGGTCCGCGTGAAATGGGACGCACTGGCACGACTGTCAGTAGCGTATTGCTAAGGTGGACTTACGCGAGACCGGAAACTCAACTGCAACTGCTAACACTGCGGCGGACCCGAACCCTCCCACAGGCTACCGGGTGATCCAAGCGAATCTGCAGAGGAAGAACCTGGCTACCCAAGAGCTCATGATAGCAGCCAGTGAGCGCAAGATTGCTTTCGCCCTGCTCCAGGAGCCATATGTGGGCGGAATGAAAAGGATGCGAGACTACCGGGGAGCGATAATTTACCAGTGCGCTGAACAAGGAAGTGGGACCGTGAAGGCCGCAATAGCCGTTTTCGACTGCGACCTCGATGTCACGCAGAACCCAAAACTCACCACCAATAACATCACGGTGGTGAGGATCCGAACCAGCGCCTGGGAACTCGCAGTAGTCTCCTTCTACTTCGAACCAGACCAGCCCATAGAGCCATACCTGGAGCAGCTAAGACAGATTCGCGAGGAAATAGGCCCTGTAAAACTCCTTGTGGGGGGCGACGCTAACGCGAAGAGTGCTTGGTGGGGCAGCGCCGTGGAGGACAGAAAGGGAGAGGAAATGTCGGGCACCCTAGAGGAAATAGGCTTGCAGGTACTGAACGTCGGGAACAAACCGACCTTCGACACCATCAGAGGCAACCAACGGTTCAGCAGCTATGTCGACGTCACAGCATGCTCAGCCGATGTGCTGGGCCTGGTGGAGGACTGGAGAGTTGAAGAGGGCATCACGAGCTCGGACCACAACGGTATTGTTTTCAAAATTAATCTACAAAAATCGAAAGGCATACATATCAAAACAACAACTAGAATATACAACACTAAAAAAGCAAATTGGAGCCGGTTTCATGAGAAACTGGCACAATTAAAAATAGAAAATAAATTAAACAAAAAAGAAATAGAAACTATAAATGACAACACAAAATTAGAATCAAACATTAATAAATACGTAGAAGCAATAGTTAAAGCATGCCAAGAGAACATACCCAAAATCAATCCAAACCATAAAATTAACATACCGTGGTGGTCCAACGAGCTCGCTGATATGAAGAGGGAGGTCAACACCAGGAGACGCCGCATCCGTTGCGCTGCACCGGTCCGGAGAGCCAAAGTCGTCGAAGAGTACCTGCAAGCAAAAGAAAACTATGAATCCCAGGCAAAAACGGCACAAACCACAAGCTGGAAGGCATTCTGCGAGAAACAGGACAGAGAGGGCTTATGGGAGGGAATCTACAGGGTCATCGGACGGACCGCCAAAAGATGCGAGGACTTGCCGCTGGTGAGGGACGGGGCGCCGCTCGATCCCAAAGACTCGGCGGCATTGTTGGCGGAGACCTTCTACCCCGAGGACCTGGAAGAGGAAGACAACGACTACCACCGTCGGATTCGTGTAGAGGCCAGTCGCGCAAACGAGTGGGCGCCTGGTGAATCACACGACCCGCCGTTTACGCTCCACGAACTGAAAACCGCGGTGGAAAGCTTCAACCCTAAGAAGGCACCCGGGGCGGATGGTCTCACGGCCGACATCTGCGCCCAGGCAATATCTAGAGACCCGGAGGTGTTCCTTGCGCTGGCCAACAAGTGTCTGGAGCAGGGCCACTTCCCGAAAGCCTGGAAGGTGGCCACTGTAGTTATCCTCCGAAAGCCAGGCAAGGAAAGCTACACCACCCCAAAGTCCTTCAGGCCCATCGGCCTTTTGCCAGTCCTGGGCAAAACACTGGAGAAAATGGTGGTGGCGAGGCTAAAGTGGCACCTGGTCCCCCGGATTAGTACTCGCCAGTTTGGATTCATGCCCCAGAGAAGCACTGAGGACTCCCTCTACACGATGATACAATATATCAAGGAAAAGCTAAGTCAGAAAAAGCTGATCACTGTTGTATCACTCGACATAGAGGGAGCCTTCGATAGCGCATGGTGGCCGGCGATCAGAACCAGACTGGCTGAGGAAAAGTGCCCGGTCAACACTCGCAGAATGCTGGACAGCTACCTGGCGGACCGAAAGGTCCGGGTTAGGTATGCCGGAGAGGAAGTGGAGAGGAGCACCAGCAAAGGCTGTGTCCAGGGATCGATTGGCGGCCCGATCCTATGGAACCTCCTCCTTGATCCCCTGCTGGGGGGGCTCGAAGCACGGGGAGACTACTGCCAGGCGTTCGCGGATGATGTGGTCCTCATCTTCGATGCGGACACAGCACTGCAAGTGCAAAGACAGGCAAATGCCGCCCTTGAATATGTTCGGGAGTGGGGCATCAGAAACAAGTTGAAGTTTGCGCCGCACAAAACTTGCGCAATGGTAATAACCAAGAAGCTGAAGTATGATGTCCCGCTCCTGAGCATGGGCGGGGTCGACATTTGCATGTCTAAAGAAATGAAGATACTGGGGCTAACAATCGATAACCAGCTGACCTTTAATACACACGCTGCGAACGTATGCAAAAAAGCCATAAACATCTACAAGCAGCTTTCCAGAGCAGCGAAGGTCAGCTGGGGTCTGCACCCAGAAATCATACGTAGCATATACGTCGCGGCAGTCGAGCCGGTTATAACATACGCGGCTAGTGCCTGGGCGCCAGCCTCAAAAAAGGTCGGAGTGCAGAAGTTGCTGAACTCGGTGCAGCGTGGTTTCGCGCAAAAGCTCTGTCGAGCCTACCGCACGGTCTCCCTAAACTCAGCGCTGATACTGGCAGGTATCCTCCCCCTCGACCTCCGCATTCGCGAGATGGCCTCGCTATACGAAGCCAAGAGGAGCGTGCCCTTGCCAGCGCTGGGAGATCGAGAGATCGAGCGGATGGCTCCATTCTCACGGCTTCTCCACCCCGCGGAGCAAACGACCTTGCAGTTTGACAGCCTGATAGACGAGGAACAGTACCAGAACCACAGCAGCCTCGCTGTGCGTATTTTCACAGACGGCAGCAAGATTGAGGGTAAAGTTGGAGCAGCGCTATCCCTGTGGAATAGCGCCTCGGAAACCAGAGCCCTCAAACTTGCCCTGCCGTCTTATTGCACCGTCTATCAGGCGGAACTCCTGGCTCTTTGCAGAGCAATGGGAGAAGTCCTAAAGCGAAGCGAGACCACGTTCGGCATCTTCAGCGACTCGAGGGCGGCCCTCCAGACCATCGCCAACCCTAATTCCCCTCACCCCCTGGCCGTGGAAACCAGAGACACCTTCAGACGCTGCAACCTCCAGAACAAGAGTGTCTCCTTGTTCTGGATTAAAGCCCACGCAGGCCTAGAGGGGAACGAAAGGGCCGACCACCTAGCGAAAGAGGCCGCCCTGCGGTCAAAAACGCGACCCGCCTACGACCAGTGCCCTGTCTCATTTGTCAAGCGTACTATTCGCCTAGAGACGCTTGACGAATGGAACAGGAGGTACAGAACGGGCGAGACCGCCTCCACCACAAAGCTCTTTTTCCCCGATGCGGTGGCGGCGTACAGCGTCGTAAGGAAGCTGGAGCACACGAGCGTCACCACACAAATCCTCACGGGGCACGGCGGGTTTTCCTCATACCTGAAACGTTTCAAGTGTAAGGAGAACCCATCGTGTGCCTGTGAGCCCGGAGTGGAGGAAGACGTGCCACACATACTGCTGAAATGCCCGATGTTCAGTAGGCACCGGCTAGAAGTCGAGCAGCAGCTGGAAACCGAACTGACGGCTGAAAACCTGCCCAGACTGGTCAAGAGTCCGAAAACAAGGGAAAAATTTCTAGAGTTTTGCGTAATAGTAGCAAATAAAGTAATCAACAGAAATAAATAGTTTAAGAAAAGTATGATGGCCTTATAAAATTGTTTATAATTCCCATCATAACCCGTAATCGCAGAAAAACAACACCAAAAAGACGAAAACAGCAAACAAACAACTAACAATACTAAAAAAAAAGATAAATAACATCAGTGTCCCACTTCTGCTAACATAAATAAAATAAAAAATTAAATAAAAGATGAAACCGTTTTAACGCGCCGAATCCTAACAAAACCTAATATATAAATTAAACCAAGGGACGAAAAGGTCCCTGACAATGTCAGGGGACACGAGCAAGGCAGGAGTGTGGTTTTAGCCGGTAAGAGTCCGGCACTGCCCAGATCGCCCCAGAAATGGGACGATATGGGCGTCCATGAGGATTTCCCACTCCTGCCAAAAAAAAAAAAAACCTAACCTAACCTAACCTGAGCGAACCTAACCTGAGCGAACCTAACCTGAGCGAACCTAACCTGAGCGAACCTAACCTGAGCGAACCTAACCTGAGCGAACCTAACCTGAGCGCACCTAACCTGAGCGAACCTAACCTGAGCGAACCTAACCTGAGCGAACCTAGCCTGAGCGAACCTAACCTGAGCGAACCTAACTTGGCTAACCTATCCTGAGCGACCAAGGGATCGCAATCGATAAATTAAATAGAGGCATCGAAATCTCTGATAGGGTCGTGAAACACCTCAAACTCCGCCAGGCTGCGGTTACGCGCCGATTATTACGTACTCTTCCCGCTTGGCCACCACGTATTCCGAGCCCCTCTCCAACATCGAAAAGGGAGTGCCCGTTGTAGTCCGCACCAAGACGGCAACGTTTTCCTCTAAGTCCCCTACTAACCTAACCTAACTTTACTAACATCTCCAAATCACAAATTCTACATATCAGTAAAAATGTATGGCTTGGCTGTTTCGTTACTTACTTCAGAAACTAAATTTAATATTCGCATCACCTCCACGACGGTTTCGAAACGGCCAAGCCATACATTTTTACTGATATGTAGAATTTGTGAAGTTAGAGTCGGCAGAGTTAGGCCGTGTAGATTCAGAAGCTTGGCTCTACATGAGATCTGATATCTTTTTCACAGGGCAAACCTTATGTGGTTGTCTTGGCAACATTTTACATGAAATGTTTTTTGTGGGATTATTATTATCGGTAGGTATTAATAAACATTAATGTCCGTATGGATGAATTACTGTAAGTTACGATACCTACGATATCTATAAACTGAGTAACATATTTTATAAGGATTAAATGATATCAATTAACCGTGAAATGTCAATATCTAAAACATTAAGATATTGATATCAATAAACTAATAAGTGATACTACATAATTATGAACTGTAAGATATGAATATCGATAAATAGTTTTTATTTTACCCGCAGATTCAATATGTAAGTACACGTATCAATACAATCAAGATATCGATTTACTTGAAAAAAAAGAAAAAGAGAAAGAAAAGAAAAAGAAAAGAAATCGATATCCATAAAGTGAATAAATAATGTCATAACGTCGAATAACATCGATGACGATGACCTGCATCATCGTTACGCTGCGCGCTGTAAAGTGCTTAAAAACGCAACACAACACTTAAATAGACATAGAATGGACAGATTTGTGAAAGGTACGAAAACACCATCGTACATTGAGATATTGCAAATGTGATTAGTCTAACTAAATAAAATACAAGGTGGCGCAAAATTCATCATCCAATTTTCAAACTCAAAATTATTTTTTTCGGGACAACTGGATCCAAAGGTAAACACAAAATAATTTAGGAACTATAGTCAGTACTTTATAGTTACAAAAAGAACACATTCAAAATATTGTTTTTAAATATATGTATAAGTAAGTATGGTACTCCCTAATTACTTCACCTAAAATTGTTTGTCCGAAAATCATTATTATTTTTAGTGTTGTACTAGCATAACACTTTATTGATTATTAAACTACTTCGGCTTATGGAAATCGGCAGATTATATTATGTTCGTAATCCTTGAAAGATTTCCTTCAAAATAAAGTGATAATTAACCGCGCTCGAGAATGTCCAGTGACATTTTTTTTTGCAACTTTGTGACTTTGCTATTTCCTTACGTCACGCACAAATTGTCAGATTACACTGGTCAACAAAGCCGGAAAGAAATCCAGATGAGCGTCCAGCATATGTATTTTTAAGGACATATTACACCCCAAAGCTTTATAATTATGATAACATAAGGTTATTTATTAAATCTTTGTAATTTTCCGCTTTATCGTTAAGTACCTAGAAAATTTTGAATAACATTCACAAAACATTTCCAGGCGAGTTTTTCCGATCATTCAGCTGAAGACAAGTTTGGATACTGGATAGTGTGTTTGGATTTGGTAGTAATACCTTTTGTTTGAGTCAAACAAAAATAACAATCACTTACATGATCCTTTGGTTCCGCCCAAATCATTGGTATAGCAAATGGCAAATGTCTAGGTTCTTGTTTAGCCCAACCTAATAGGAGCCTCACCCACGTTACACAACATTTATGTGGAACCCAGGGTTTGTCTTGATTCCTCACAGGAAAATCTAAATAGTCTAAATAGCACTGTTCAATTAGTGATGTGAAATTTCGACGCTGAGATGTAAAAGTTAATTCTCCACACACATAACAAAAATTGTCCTTGTTGTTCAAACACTTTCGTGGCATATTTACGATCTAACTAACGTAAATAAAATGTAATTTAGCAACCACAATAGTTACAAAGTCGACTAAATGCAGTTATTTAAACAAAGCAACGTATATGAGGTCAGAAATGAATAGTAGCTGTCACAAGAAAACTGGATGTGATAGAAACAAAACTGTTATATATTTTTAATAAGGGTACACCAACATAAATAAAAATCATAACAAAGTTCATGTGACAAAAACAGTGTTTACCAGTGTTATTGAAATGCACACTTTTCTGCATGTAATTAACTTACCCTGCATTAATCTGACGCGCTCAAGTAATTGCGCGAGTAATTGCGCGAATGGCTCGAGTAATTGCGCGAAAGGAGCGCTCGAATGGTGGGGGGTGGTCCCGCAAAAGTTTTATCATACAAAGTTCTAAGAATATTATTATTATAAATAAACATAATGTAATTTGAAAACGGTTTTTTATGTCTTTTGTATACCTATTATTTAATTGATTGTAATATTTTAAATGACAAACGGATTTAGGACATATTTTATATTTAGGAATTTTAATTTTATGGCAAATGATATTACCTATGTGATATTAAGTTCGGGTAAGTTATCCTTCGGAAAAAGTTAGGTGACACAATAGAGAACCGTATAAGTATACATATTATGTATATTTTTTTTTCTAAATAAAATCAAACTTGCTTCTTTTTTTGAAATGTTGCTATTTTCGACTTACCATGTTCGAGTTTTAATTGCACCGAATAATGTCCTGTAAAATAGTAGTTATTTGTACTGTTTTAAAGAGCTAAGGGTCCGTGGGAGTTTTTGAAATTACTTTAAGGCTGCTCTCTCGAAAAAAGCTTGAAAGAAGCATGCAGATGAAGCAACTTTTCGTCGGCATTTGCAGAAAAATTACATCTGAAAAAAATTGTTAGTAATCTACATGATAATATGATACGTAATTTGGTTTAGCCACAATTTTTCCATCGGTATCACATAAAAAGAAAAAAAAAAGTCAAATCACCTCCTAATCATTGAGATGAAACCATTTTACTCCTTAATTTCTTATCAAAAGAGTATAAAAAAAAATCTACTGCTTTGCAATACAAAGGAAAATGATTTGGTTTTGTTACTTTTTACAAATATGTATTATTTTTATTACAATAAATTAATAATGCGTCCGATTACATCACCCCCGCACTCGTCCACTAATTCAGTGCGGGGCGCATCGTGTTGCTAGGTGGACGTATGTCGCGTTGCGAGAACTGCTCAGCACTACGAAATAAAATTCGTAAAATATTACTTCTCAAACTCATTTAAAAAAGTTTCAATGTTTGCACATTTATTTCTTTCTTTTTCTCGATCAAACTGTAATTTTCGTTTTTCAGCTCCACTTTTATATTTTCTAGCAGACATATCGAAAATAGGATATTTTTCTGAAATTAAACAAAGAACTTGATAGAACTTTTAATTTTAATACCTACTTTGTAATGAGTGGAGCAATTCACAAATTATCATTAAATATCGAACGAGTTCGATTCATTTAGTTTTGAAAACTGAAATGAAAATGTCATGTTTTATAATTCTTTTAAGTTACCTACTGCCTACTAAAAGCAGGAAGTTATTATGCTGAATACTTTCAATTTTAGTAAATTAAAAGAAAGGTCCGGTCCTTATAATTTTTAAGTTAAACACCTAGTTTTAGCCGGCTAGAGCTAGGTGAAAGCACTTCGGGTTTTAGCCGTAACATATATGTATATATAAATGTTTATAGAATATACCTAACATAGTAAAATAAACAAAATAAATAAATTTATTGATTGATTGATTGATTAATATTATTTATTTATATAATATATTATAAAATTCATGAATAAATAAAAATAAATAATAGGTATATTATGTATCACTACATAGTATAAAACAAAGTCGCTTCTTCTGTCTGTCCCTATATATGCTTAGATCTTTAAAACTACGCAACGGATTTTGATGTGGTTTTTTTTAATAGATAGAGTGATTCAAGAGGAAGGTTTATATGTATAATACATGCACCCGTGCGAAGCCGGGGCGGGTTGCTAGTGATATAATAAGTATATTTTCTACACTACATACTAAAAGTACATCCTTGGAAATAGATGATAAATTAATACAAAATTAGACCGCTTTATATGCGGTACACATAAAAATGAATTTAACTTTCGCGATGACTTGACCTTCTGTGATTTCGATACTCATTGGCGAAGCGACGACGCGTGCTATACCCCGGCACGATTTCTGTTGCATGCGGGTAGTGGAGTGGCGCGCGGAGAGGGGTCGTTAGCTCCGCCCAAATGAAACAGCAACAAACAGAAAAAACAAACAAACAATGCGACACAATAAGAGAAAATCTGATGCAAGGAAGAATATCTCAAAAAAATATTAAAAATCGTCTAGCTCCTAAACCACAAAAAAGGCATAGAACATACATGTTTGTTGGATAGCCCATGAAGAGACGTTTGGACGTCCTTTTCTGGGCCACCCTGCATAATACTGCAATCCCATCAAGCACCGCAGCCGCAGTGGCACGGCTTGTATCTACAGGGAAAGATATTCTAAGAAGAGCTAATCGCTCATCCCTGACAGACAACTGTAATATAGGTAAGTACTTATGTTCAAAATAATGAATAATAAAATAAAACAAATTATGCCTTTTTCTTTCATATTAGTCAAGTAAACATAAGGAAGGCTTCAAGATAAAAATATAGGATTCAGGTGAATGAATAATTCAATTCATTAAGTGCTTAGTTCAGTTGCGTAAATACTCTGCTACCGTACCGCCTCGCCTATACGAAACAAGGCGGGTCGCTTGTCATATTTAAATTAATTAATTTACTTTTTTTTTTTTTTAATAAGTAATGATAAATAATTAATTTACTTAATAGTTTAATTTTGTTTAACTGTGTATCCCATCCCAAAAGGCGCCAGAAGTAGTATATATACTTACACGATTTAGATGGTTAACTTTTAACAGTTAACTTGCGTTAAATATTCAACATTAATTTGAACGCTTTAACGACTGAAGAAGTTTTTTTATATTACCTAATCGACGATTAACGAAAAGTTAACTTTTGGATGAACAGTGCCCACCTATGCACATTACAGTCCGTTTTATCACATATTCCATGACTTTGTACAAGATTTCCGGTGATAACTGTTTGCATTGTACACTGCAGCTGTGTAGCCTGTAGTTGTAGCCCGTTGTAGTTGCTAGTTGCTTGCTCTGGCAGTACGACTTGCAAACGAGAGCGCGGATGTCGACTCAGTGGATGATTGATGACGGACTGGCTCGTTTCGTCTCTGACTCTGAGAGGGTCTGTCTCAAAGCTACGCCCAGCTGCTAAACAGAAGGCTCTACACAGACAAATACATAGACAGGCGTGAGGCGGACAACGAAGTGATCCCACAACATTGAGTTATAATGTACTACGTTTCAGAGAAGACACCTCAACTCGATTGTTTGTAACACGAGTTAGAGCGCGTGCACTCCAACTCACTTAGTCTATGCCGAGCGTTTGCTGCAACGTGACACATTTGAGTGAAGTTTTGTTTTTTATATTATGCCTTCGTGCGTATTGAGATACTGTACAAATAACTCCAGAAACATAAATAAAAGTCAAGGAGTGACTTTTCACCAGTAAGCTCATTAATTATGTTTAAAACACGCTTAATTTTTAATTATAATTTTTCAATTGCAACGCGTCACCGCGGCGGCGCGGCGGCCATGTTTACGTGAATGTCAAAGAGTAAAACATTTGTATGCGCAGACTTGACACTATCGACGTTTAAGTTTACATAATTAAGGGCAGTAAAATATTAATTTTAAATCACGATAATAATGTTAATGCAATAACATTAATATTTTTTTATTATTATTTGGATTTAAAGGTTTCCTCGGCGGTGTCATGAAACAAGAGAATCATGGATGTTCAGAATAATCGCAGCGAAGAAACGTAGTTACCTTCAGATTATTCACAAAACGGCAGAAACTAACTAAACTTATATTACTTAAAGGAAATTAAAATATTATTACAGCATAAATACTTTTTTATTTATTCTTTGAGTAAGTACACAAGTAGGCAGAATAATAAAATTATGTCGCATCTGCACGCATTGATTGTTATCTATGAGAACATAACACCCCCCCGCTTGTCCCGCGCATGCCCCGCTGTCATCAAGTGCGCCCATCTTTTGTTTGAGATAGCTTCTCTAGTACGTAGTACATTATAACTCAATGTCCCACAATTATTTATTTTGGTGGTAGGGCTAGGAGAAAGTTTAGTGCTCATGAACACGTAACCACGGCGACACATCATAATATGACCTACATGGTGTGAGCTCCAGACACATGTCGCATCATGACACGCGTCAAAGGTAAATAACTGTCATTTGGTGGCGTGTGTTCGTTCGCACCAGCTTTTGCATGCGCTATCAAATAACTATAAATATTAAGTGTCTTGTCACCCGTGGACTTGGTTCCTATCAGTAGCTAGATAGTGTGGGGTCGCCGTGGAGTGATGGAGTGATGGAGTCGTTCGGCGGCATCCGCTAAGCGGGCCAGCTGCACCGCGCAGCACGAGTGCACCAGTAGTGAGTGGCGAACGCAGCGGCCGATGAGCACGCGGTGAGCGAGCACTCGTGTGGTCAGCGCGTGCCACGTGTCGTCGGCGCCGGCGGGGACTCGTTGCGATGAACACTAAGTGTAGCGATAGTAACAAAAGGTAGGTTTGTCAGGAATGTCTTGAGTACCGCGACCGGCAGCTGGAGACTACTCAGCGCACACAGACCAGCCGACCTATGCCGGAGCCGTTTTCATAGATTGAACAGAAATAGAGAGCATGCAGAGCAATAACTGCCGCGCCGATTTATATCTTGCAAACGATTTATAACTTACACTATTAGTGAAATGCTTAAATATACTGTCTATACATCCTATAGTACTAACAATAGCTGACCGGCCCACGCGTTGCTTGGCTCAGGTTTGCAATCAAAAAATATTAAGACCAATAATTGAGATAAAAACCTATCTTTCAAGCTGGATAATACTGCACACGGTGTGCAAATGTGATTAAAATAGGTTAAGGTAGTTTAGGAGTCCATCCCGGACAAACAACGTGAGGCGTAATTTATATGTATTTTTATGTCGCACCCCGCATGCGGGCCCTATCGATGGTATTATATTTTTTTGTTTATTTTTTATTTGAAGTGCTTTTGTTATTCTGAAATTTGTTTCGCTAAAGGAAGACTACGTTGTCGCCGACTGCTTTTCAAAACAAAGCATTTATTTTAATAAGACCATTTACAGGCACTTTTGAGTCGCCAAGGAGTCGGTCAGTTAGTCCAAAAGTTGAAGTTAGACTGTTAGATGAAACGTAGGTAGGCCTCAAGGTGTGGAAAAAACGCAAGACACTCCTCGGACACTCTTTTCAATTAGGTTTTTGCAAAATCCTGGTTACAATATTCATGTTGCTTCTACGAGTATAGTTATATGAAAACAATAAAAAAGGGAAATTAAACAATAAGCGCGACTGCTGAGCAAAAGGTCTTTTTTTTTGAGGTGGTAAAAATCATCAAATGACTCCTTCCGCCCTGGGTGGGGCGGAAGGGACTGTCAGACTTTTACTGACTAAAAAACCACCTTGTTCCTTCTGTTGCCCTTTACGTTCCGGGGCCACGGTATCCTGTTAAGACGTCCCGCAACCCCGGCAGGCGTTTGGCCCCGTTGGGGCCCCGTTCCTGTGCTGACAGCTCTTTGAGGCGCGCGCAAACAGAACGCGCTGTCGACCCGGGCATGGTCCTTGGTCGGACGGCGAGCTACCCATTACTCGCCGTCCGCAAGCCCGTGCCTACGGTGGCCGGATGTCGCTTCGCGACGTCCGACGCCCTGGGGGTCTCCCGCGGCGGCTGGGGCGTGAGGTGGAGGGTGGTGTTCTCTCCCTCACGCGGCCCGCCTCCTCCTTCGCTAGCATTACTGCTTCGCAGAAGGAGGTGACTGCATCCCATTCCCTCTCGCCCCGGAGAGGAAGAGGTCTTGGGTTCGATTCCTGGGTCAGGCGAAGTGTTATTGGGTTTTTCCATCAGGACTTTCTCAGTAGCATCCTTGGAGTCTAGATTTGTGCCCGGTTAATGGCAATATTTTAGGCTCACCCCCTACATGGAACTTAAACATAACTGGCGAAATGTGGGTGTCTAATGGGTCTGCCTAACCCTTCGTGGATTACAAGCGTGATGTTATCATCATCTGCCTAGCCTTTTCCCAACTATGTTGGGGTCGGCTTCCAGTCTAACCGGATGCAGCTGAGTACCAGTATTTTACATGGAGCGACTGCCTATCTGACCTCCACAACCCAGTAACTGAGTAATACGGATACCTCTAGGTAAGACTGGTTGTCAGACTTTCAAGCTTCTGACGACTCGTAACGACTGTCAAAGATCCACGTATGACAGCCGGGACCAACAGCTTAACGTGCTTTCCGAGGCACGGAATGATGTCAGTAATGTCTAAGATAAACTTTAGAAAGTACATATGAATTGAAAAAGTCACATTGGTACTTGCCTGGATTCGAACCCACATCCTCATGCATGAGAGGCGGGCGCCTTAACCGCTAGGCCATCACGACACTTCGGCGGCTTTGGTTTTGTTTTTTGTTATGTAGGTACTGCCTAGCGTTGAAAATGCCGAAAAAAACAATTTGTTTCTTTCATGAAAAAAACCAATTTGTGGTTTTTTTCCGTTTTTTTTCACATGTTACATTGAAAAATTCGCGGACAGAATCCTTTGGAAAAAAACGGGAATCTTTCGAATTTTTCTCAAAATATCTTGAAATATTATAATATGTATTATTCCCCCACTTCCTTCAGTCAGTCATCGACTACACGTATAAACAAAGCAATTTTTCTTGTTACGACGGTTGTGCTGTGATCCTATAAGGAGTTCCGTTACATATCTCCGAAGTTCATCATCAGATCATGACAATATTTCTATGGGACCTATTCGGAACTCTACTCTTTCAAACAAAAAATCCAAATCGATTCATAATTGGCGGAGTAGGTACCTAATCGCAGAACGTATATACAAAAAAAAACATACGCGCCGAATTGAGAACCTACTCCTTTTTGAAGTCGGTTGAAAAGAAATGAGATGCCATCAAAAACAAATCTTGTAAAAACATTTAAGTCTCGCAACTCAGTCAGCGCGATTTTGCAATCGCACTAAACAATCTTAATTTACTATAAGTAATATGTGTTGCTTGTGAGTTACATTGTTTTTATGAGTTGGCCAAGTCGATGCAAAGCCGAGACCGTAATGACGACGTTTTTCAATACACCTAGTGAGTAAAAAACATAGCTACAAATTAATTGCAAAAACTTACATTTCAAGTACTTAATCATTTATTGAAATTATTAATTTACAACGGATACTTAAACCAATAAGGTACATTAAATGGTTCAATAAAACCTGTACTCGGACGAAACATCCTACGTAAGTCATAGAGCAACACGGCGCGCCGGCGGTGCGTCATGCGTGTTGCTCTGAGCCAAGAGTGTACAGATGCAAACACTATCATGCATTCCTCAAGCATTCGGGCGAGGTCGCCTTCCGTTCATCCGCAGTCATCGCTCGTGATGTTCCCGTAATGTCTTCTCTGTCAAGGTATCAACGAGTTGTTCACAAGCGCCCACTCGCCCACTCGCCCACTCGCCCACTCGCCCACTCGCCCACTCGCCCACTCGCCCGCTCGCCCAATTGCCCAGTAGAAACCAAAAAGGTGAATAAATAAATAGGTTGATATCTGGTGCAACAAGCGGTTTTTTAAATATTTTTGTTTCAGTAGCACAAGTGGGTAAATGATAAATGTTAATTTATTTACAAAAATAAACAACTTGCTGAAATATGTGTTTATTTATCATATTTTATTAATATTATTACACTTAGTTTAATTGTTCGAAAAATCTTTATGAAGATTAAAAAAACCATGGTCGAGAGCGAGAGTGATCTCCCGTCACCGTGAAACGCGTGCGGGCGGCGGATCCGGGGCCAGTCCTCGCTCGAGCAGAGACCGGCCCGAGAGTAAGGCGCCGTGCTCGAGTCAGTGTGGCCGGCGTGTGACAGCCGCACCGGGTGACGTACATACCCTCTCGCCTTCTGCGAGGAGGACATCCCAATGAAAAAAAAAACAAGCCGAAGATGAGGGCGTACTTCAGCCGAGGACGTAAAAATATTATGGTTTGCTTTTATTTATTTATTTGTAGGTATTATTGTTTTGTTTTGCTTTTGTGGAACGAAGAGCATCATGTTTCTTTGGTATTTCATGAAACTAAAAAGTCTTGTTTTTAGTATTACTTATAGGTACCTACTTACCTACTAATGTTCACTAGAAGCATTTCTCCATGTTTTTTTTTTTCATATCTTTATTAGTTACAAAAATTTGGTGAAATATAATAGTTATTTATCATGTTTTATTATTTTTATAGAAGTAAAAAATTAATAGCAAAAAATCTTTTTAATAACAAACTTTTATTTAAATTGGCTAAAATGATTAAAATAAACTTTTCCTTTAAAACGTTTAATCAACTTATAACGTCATTTCACAATTTACATAATATAAAAGCTTGTCCGCAAAGTTATTTCGTTTAATAACGGAGTTCCTATGGCCACCTTCCAGCTCCATACTCCATCATCAGATTAGCTTTATGTTATCATAATATTGCATTGTCACACGATACACTGCGTGCAAAGTTTCAGCAAAATCGGTTGAATATATTATCTGCTACCAAATTGAGTTACAAGATGGCACCCGAACAAACATAGTTACACACAGGTATATGTTTGCACTGTATGTAAGTATGTATGTACAGGTCTGTACATACATACTTACACACATCAAAAGTGTCTAGGGATCAATATATTATTATTACCAAATACATCTTGATCCCTAGACACTTTTGATGTGTATACATACAGTGCAAGTTGAATAAAAGCTTGTAATTAAATGTTTAGCAATTATAAAATTTGGTGAGCCACATAAAAATATCATTTAAATAGTTTGGTCGGCATACAAAGATTTTGTTTGCAATTAAAAAAATCTGGCAGCAATCCTTGTTCCGCAAATGGTTTTGATAATGCTCAAAAAATAAATCATAAATAGGCAGCTTACAATAACATGAGTTTGCATAATAAACATTCAGTCCGCAAAATAACTACTTGATCAGCAAGCGAGCGAAACGAGCTCGACACTTGGGTGGGGCACCCCGACTCGGACAGGTTACGTTAGAAGGGGATGGTTCTTTGTGGTTATTTTTTTAAACCATTCAGAAATAGGAACCCCGCGCGGCGGGGCTCTGTAGACCGGGGTTCCGTACCCGCTGAGTGCTTACCAAAATTTTATTAAACAGGAGCAGCTCATTGCAGCTTATATAATTAATATGCTGTACAAAAATGATTACAGCCATCCAGAATGACATAAATTGCTGATTGATTTTGGAATGTTTGCTGGCCATGAGTTGCCGATCAATTAGCTATTTCTGCTCACAGATTATATTTTTCTGCTCACAAAAATACGAATACCTACTATGCTATTCAAGACAAACACAATGACATTTCTCGGCACATAGCGCATTAAAAGTTGTCGCACTTGTAACGCGAAATACCTACGCTCCACACATTTACAGCTCGTACAGCCGTGAACGTGTTGAGCGTGCGCACCAGAGACACACGCGCGCCCTGGACACGCAAGCACGAACGAACACGAGCAGGAGCAGAACAACATCGGGAGCAGAACGTTCTGCTCACCGTCTGTCACGCACGCACGCGCGGCGGGCGGCGGCGGCGCCTTCTCCCAATGTCGAGTAATACATAAACAGACGACAACGCGTCTCCCTTTCGCATGAGTGCCTGCGGCTGCAACTAATCACACAAGAATGGCTCGGGCGTCCGGGCGACCGGCCCTGTCCGCTGTAGCCGCCGCAGGCCTCACCGAGCTCTGACGCACTCCGTTCGCAGATTGGTAAAAGCAGAGTCTGTCCGCACAGGCGCTATACTGGCAGCGTGCAGCGTCGATTAGTGCAAACACACCCTTACAACAATAATTGCTTGCGGTTGCGAAGTCGATATGTCGAACGGACAAGTCTGCGTCTGCGGTCCTCGCTGCCACTTGTTGTGACTGAGCTAGGCATCAGAACAGAGGGAGGGTGGTTGCATGCGATATGTGACGTCGTAATGAATTGTGTGTTGCAGTTGAGCGCGCGTGTGGGGTGGTGCGGTGCATGGTGCGCGCGCGCCGCCCCCTCCCGCGCTCCGCCCCGCCCCGCCGCCGTGCGCATCGGCAGCGTCGAGCGACACCCACTCGGGCGCCGCGCACACTCGCACAGCGCGCGCACAGTCGGCGCGCCGCCGGCAAGCAGAAGCAACGTGTGCGCAGCCGCCGCCTGGTCGGCAGTTCGGCACGGTCCAGCACTCGCGAGGAGCGCGCCCGCCGCGACCGCGCTCACAACATGAGCTCCGGCAAGAGGAAGCTGTCGTTCCTGGGCTTCGCCCCGCAGGTGAGTGAGAGGCCAGCGCCGCCGCGCCATAATTTTAGTTAATTGATTAATTAAACCTAACCTAAACATAAATGAAATGCTTATTGCATACTAAAACATACAGAACGTTTAACGCATAGTGTGAGTGACGTCAGACTGAACGAATATTGAAAACTTAATATCTAATAGGTAAGAAAGAAGCCTTCGCAAAATTGAATGAACGTAAATTAAAAATATTATTGAACGCTATGCTGTGTGTGAGAACCGGGCGCGGACGGCTGTGTTAACGTCGTCGGTACAATATGTACGTCGTACATATAAATTTATCGTATCGCGCGCTATCGCAGCGGTGTCCGGTCGTGTCCGGCGCGTTACGCTCGCCGCGGCTCGGACAGATGGCGCAGAGACTGCATCATGCATACC
Source organism: Hoplodrina blanda (assembly GCA_949316365.1). Taxonomy (NCBI): domain Eukaryota; kingdom Metazoa; phylum Arthropoda; class Insecta; order Lepidoptera; family Noctuidae; genus Hoplodrina; species Hoplodrina blanda. Next base: position 24,075,209 of record OX438578.1, on the reverse strand, counting down.
AGGATGCTCACACTCGCACTGCTCATCGCTAGCGTGCCGAGCTGCGCATTTGCTGTCACGCGTAGACGCGGCACGTACGCGCAAGTACACGATGTTTTCGAGGGTTGTTTGTGAATTCTTAGGTACGGCATGGCTAAGAATTTAAAACGTTTTTATATAACTAAACGCTTGCAGTCAGAAAAATATAGGTAGGTATCATAAGTAAGTCTTGTACTAAAGATAAAAAAAAAACAAATAGATTTGGTTAAAAATTATTTGAAATTAGCCTACATTGGAGCCGTGTCTCGCCAGCACATGTTTGTAATAAGATTATCGGCTGTTAGTCATAGGAGTACGTATAAGAACAGCTGCGCCCGCGACCCGCGAGGACTACCCGCCTAGATACGCACCATTACGCATTCCGCCGTCCTGCGACAGTTGGGGCTTGTAACGTGGCCCTACGGTCCTGAGCCAGCATGGAAGTGCAGCCCACACTAAGTGATTGTTATTGTCGACGCGGGCTCCAGGTGCCTACTGCGTATTATTATTACCATATCGCACAACAATCAATATTTATTATCACCAGTAAACGGAAGCATTACCTACACTGCCGCCACATTAAATCTTATCCGGGTGCAGTACTTTAATTTGTATCGTGGAAGGCCATTATTGTTGTATTAGCTTATCAAAAAGTACCTAGTACTTTTTGTGCGTACACTTGTATTGTATCGTATCAGCAGAACACATCCGAACATGCCGAGAGCGGTGACGAGCTCGCACTACTCGCTGGCATTAGGGCACCTGTGCGATAATCATTGTTACACTAATTGTGTTGCGAATGTACCTATGCTGTTGTTATTATATTGCCTTTTAGCGACTTCAATGAGATTTTGTCCATACGATGTGAGCGGCTTGCTAAGGGTTTCACGTACGTCGACTGCACAGACTGCATCGAGTGCCACTGAGATCACGGTCGGCCCTGGGGCCCGAGTGGGACCGGGACACGGAGTTCGCGGGGCCTCCAAAACTCGCCGCGCTTCGTTCAAGACTTAACTCAATCCTTTTCAATACATTGAATGAATTGCCATTTACTTATACAACTAGGTAACTGATTTGATTTGTTTTGATAAGGTGTTACGTAAAAATTGTTTAGACTAATCAGCTCACGCCAATCAGAAGAACTTTGTACCTCTTATATTGAGTGGCTCACTGCTCACCCCTTCGGTGGCGCGGCACAGGGGTGAATGCCGTCGCGCATCGGTCGCGTCCACTGGTGCCGGACGGGTCGTCACCTCGGTCCCGCTCTTAGAGCCTGCGCGCACTAGCGATTTTTAATCGGGCGATAGTTTGATCGTTCTGGAATTCAGTATGAAGTTAAATGGCAGTGCGCGCATTTGACGATTAAAAATCATAGGTACGTCTTACGATAGCGACTAAACTATCGGCCAACTTAAATCGCTAGTGCGCGCAGGCTCTTAGGGCGCCCCGCGTACGGCATGAGGTAGGTATACAGATGGTATCGCGGCTTCGCGTTCGCTCCAAATGATCGCGTGAGTTCGCGGCGGCGCGGCGGCGCGGTGCCCGGGCGAGTGTGGAGTTGTCTTTAGAACGCTATTCGCGCTATGAGAACGTAAATGTGTTTCCGACAGTCTGACCGTCACAAGCCGAAATTACTTGAGCACGTGGCTCGCGCGGTACACGCAGCGTAAGGGCCAGTTCACATCGAGACGTGACGCGGTCACGCGGCGCGACGACACGCTGCGTGCACTTTCTCTACATTCACGGCGCGAAATCTGCGAGCGGCGCCAACTGCGAGTATAGATGGGTTCGCGGCTTTGAGTTCGCACTCGCAGGTACGGCATAGCGGGACGCTATCACAGAATCGCTATAGCGAACCTACGAAGTGAAAAAAAAGTAAACCCGCGAAAGCGTTGCATGGTTACGTAAGTTGCACATGCGCATGTCACCCACGCGCCCCGCGGGTGTGACGTCGGCGTGCGCGGCGTGCGCGGCGTGCGCGGCGTGCTCATGCACAGCGCGGTAGTCGCTGTCACTGCTGTTCGTTTTGTCGCCATCACATAATACTAACTTCTGGCCGCGACTACGTCCGCGTTGTTTTTTCACGCGGGTTAAGTAACGTCATTGGTAGCTGCTCCGCTTAGCACTTTGATCCGTATAGTATACTATACTGTTCCACATGAAACTGGCGATGTTAGACAAAATAAAATATACTACATGAGTACACCTACTACAGCCTACAGGGAGATGGCGCTAACATAATGCTGTGACTGTAACGACTCTGTGACGCTTAACTGTTGTCGTCTTTTTGTATTTTCGTCAGACAAAGTTAACAATAACGATTCGTTAGTTATTTTGATATTGTATAAACGGTACCTGCGCTGGGCACGTTCCGTTCGACCGGAAGTCTCGTCGTTTGAAACTAAATGCTCTAACTCTAACTAAAAACTAAGTTCGATGCTGTACAATTTATGACAAAACAATATTCAGCTCGTTCGAAACATTTCGGAAATTAAAAAAAATGAAAGCTCTATTAATAGTTCATTTTTATGTGCCAACTGCCAACACGAATAACGTAAATGTGCAAAAACAAGGCAGACGCGATGACAAAGTGTAGCGCACGCGCACCGGGGCGGCGCGGGCGCTCGGCGCGGTGTGTGGAGGTCACGTGTGCACTCTGTGCTACGGCTGCGCTGGTATTACAATGCTCAGCACAAGCTTTTACTTCGTATGATCGTATCGCTAGAGTGTAGTGTTACTAATGTTCAGCGACAATTAATTATTTGTGGATATTTGTAATAGTCGTGATCAGTTAACGCTACGAAGGAATGGGCCGGCGGCGGCGGCGGGGCGCGGCGGCGGCGTAGCCCCTTGGTTAGTGTGAAGGGCTACGCCGGGGCGCGTAGGCCCGTAGCGTCGCGGGGCCTACGCGGGGCCTAGCGGAGAACGGGACGCGGCGGTGGCGGGCGCGGTGACGTACGCCGGGCGACACGTGAGCGCGTCCAGCCTAATGAATGGTCAATGCTGAGCAGCGCGACACTTGACATGCCAATGAGAGCAGTCGGCCGGCGCCGCTCAGGAGGCCATGGCTACATTATTATTATTACTGCGCACTATAAGTAGTTGCCGAGCGCGTCTCTAAGGTCACTTTTTTCTATAATCATTAGTCGATTATATGTTTTTGTAAGGCATCTATAATCTGGTGAGGTTATAATCGGCGGTGCGGTGCGGGGGCGGTGCGGGGGTGGTGCGTCACCGCTCTCTGTCTCAGCGGAGAGGGTCCGTCTGGCACACGCGGCGGGACTGGCTGGAGTCTGGACGTGACCATTTCATTGATCAAGCTTGCTCACACGTACGGTCTACTTAAAATAATTGTGCTAAAACGAATATCTCTTTACGAAGGTACACGTACTTGCTTCAATGCGGGCCCTTTTTCAGGTATCACGTTGAAGAGGTACTTTACTCACTTGGTAGTCAAGTGGTACTGTTAGAAGTAACACGTGTGCATGAGTGGCGCGTACTGTCCGTGTGTCATTACTTCAGCCGGCCGCCTCGAGCGGAAGGCCAATTGTACTAAATCAAAACGTTCCAAATGTAGTCGCAATCTCATCTTACCGACATAAATGTATGAAAATTAGAGGCATTTTTTCACAAATATTGAGCCTGATATTAAATTGCCAAGTGGGCAAGTGGGAAACGTATTATCGGAGAGGTTTTGCGCTCTGGGCTTGTAACGAAAGATATTCTGCCGTGGAGGGCGGGACGGGATTGTTTCAGAATTGTTTAATTACATCCGTTTAGGTTCCACCTTCTTTTATTATTAAATAGGATAGCATGTTGGTCGCGGAGGACAAAATATCGAGTCAAAGTAACTTTGTACAAGAATACAAAAACTGTACTGTCAAGACTGACCACTGGCAAACTATAATGAGCGCTACACGAAGGAGGCGAGCAGTTGAGCACAGCCAGCAGCCGGTGCAGGTGGCACACGAACGCATTAGCGGGCTGCAGCGACGCAACTACTTGCGTCCGATAATAATGATAAATCAGTTCAATGGGCAGTGATGACGCGCTACGTGCGACTGCCACACCGCGGGCTCGCGTGCTCGCTGTGCTCAGCCGCTGCTCTGCGCGCGCACTCACTGCACCCGTCCAACTCACCTCTTCTACACACACATTACATCACGCCAGTCATCCCCGCAGGGTTAGGCAGAGGAGAGAGCAGAGAGAGAGCCATTAGTACACCCTCATTTCGCCAGTTAAGTCCCATGTAATAGGGGGCGAGCCTATTGCCATCAACCGGTCACATATCCAGACTCCGAATCTGCTACCTACTGAGAAATTCCTGATGTAAAAACCCAATAACACTTTGCCCGACCTGGGAATCGAACCCAAGACCTCATGCTCAACAGTCGGGCTTTGCGACCACTAGACTAACGAGGATTGACGTAGTATTTACTTATCGCATAAGGAAGTGAGTGCCCGCTCGGGCTGCTCAGGTGCCAGCAGCGCGCCAGGCTGCGCGCGGAGGCTAGCGCACGTCACGACGCGTGTCAGTGTCTGTCACTCAACTAGTCACTCACCAAACTGTTTGGTGATAAGTAAACGTAGCACGTTTACTTTCAAATAAAGAAAAGCAAATAGATTAGATACGGCCGCGGAGCCTGGCTCCCGGCCCTCTGGCTGTGCTGTACTCGATACTGTAACTCAACCGGCAGTGTTTGTGGAACACTCATAATTATATTTTAACTAGGTATGTGGGCAAACAGCGCGCTCGACGACAGCTCCGGCGCAGCTCGCCGCTCTCGGCCCGCGTCCGCGTGCGCCCGCGCCGCTGCGCCGCTGCCCCGCTGGCCACGTAACTAGGCCGCGGCTGTACCTACTTCCTTATCAGATTATTGTTATCGAATAATAAAATTAAAGGTTTGCGCTTGATACTTAAATTGGGAAAAGTACCCAGTGTCGATGTGGGCGTCGCGCGTCGCCTGCTGCGCTGTGATTGCGATAAGGCAGATAGAGATAGGCAGGAGAGTACCGAGCAGGCGGCCGCGAGCCCAGCGAGCCAAGGACGCGGCCGTATCGTTTGAGTAGTCGTTAGTCATTAACTGCGCGACGAAGGTGGCTCGGTGTTCTTGAGGCGTGATACGCGTTGTTTACGCCAAAATTATCGGCGCGCAATCGACTGCGGATAAGATAGGCGAGACGCGACCTCGCTCGCGCGTCCCATCGGTACACGCACAGGTGATTGGTGATTCGACGCATTCCTTCGCCCAGGATAAACTAGAGCCCTCTTGCAAAGTTGCAACCACTCTGAGCCCGACTACTTGGGCTCGATATTGACTTAAGGTCGAGTCACGTGTACTTGGCACGTTCTGGGTGTATACATCTCCACGCAGGCCCCGATCCTGCTCGCACTAATAGGGCGCGAGGCGGTTCAGAACAACTCACTGCTTTCACTGTCTGATAAATAATAGTATCAGCCTACTAATATCTCACTGCTGGGCAAAGGCCTCTTCTCATCTGGGGAAGACACGAGCATTCACACGACACCACACACACTCAAAGCGGCTTGGCGTTTACAGACTTCTCAGGATGTGTTCCTTCACCAATGTCAGTATAAACTTAGAAAGTAGGTAGGTACCTACATTGTGTGTGAATTGTCGTCATATTGGCAGTTTGGCACTCGACCGGTACCGAGCGCGCAACCTCTGCTGCATACTGCTGGCATAGACAATAATACACCTGCTGGACACAGATGTCACATGATCACATCGTGTGGGTCGGGCGCAGTGCGGCAGTGGGCAGGCCCGCGCCCGCAGCTGGCGTTCACGGTCAAAATGTCCAAACTGAGTTGTTCACTAAGCGCTTTTTTTAATACCTATGTCAAATAATAAATACAAAATACTGAAATCATCATTATGTTTCATATAAAAGTGACAAATTAAGACCGGAGAAGACCACAACATACCCCGAAATCACTGTTATTGTTTAAGTCTTGCTGTCTCTCCTCGACGATGGAAAAAATATTTTTTACAATACCTACTATGAAACAAACATTAAATAAAATAATGGTGTTAATTACCTATGTTGTATTAGTACGAGTATATACCTGTACCATTATAAAAAGAAAATAGGTACTGTGGTCACTAGGACGTGACCGAGGTAGGTAGGTCCTGTACCGAAATCCACCTTTGGGGTTACTTGCAAGGCACAAATACTTTACTTAGTGAAACGAACGATCAGCTTTATACTTATATTGGAATAGCTTGTGACTCTACTGCTTTCAGCTGAGCGAATGACCAAACAATTGTCATCGTATAAAGCTTTTATTAAAACCACTTTATTCACTTGAAGTAAATGCATGCTCTGACACCTATTTTTTTTTTTGTTGCCGGGGTGGAAAATCCTCATGGATGTCCACCGCCCTGGGGAGGGCGGAGGGGTCTGTCAGACTCTTACTGATCAAAAACCACCCCAGTGTTCCCTTCTCACACTTACGCCGGGGATCACGGGAACGTACGCGCCTTCCGCGATCCACAACTGGTGCCGGCCCGCCTCTGCGGGCCTCCTCAGGTCAGGGGGGGAGTGAGGTGTTTAACCTCCCCCCGCGACGTCAAAGAGGGGCGCGCGTGGAACACTACGCGCCGCCACCTCGGGTCCGGATGAATGGGGGGCGACGGACGTCCCCAAGTCCGCCGCCCCTGGAGCCATTTAGGGGGGCCGGAAGAGGGCGTTGTCCGCTCTCCGCCGACGCCCGGTGCGCCTGCTGCGGGCCGATCAATGTTTACAATATTTGTATACAGAATCATATATATATGGCACGTGAATGCTATGTACCTTATATAGAAACTACTAAATCATAACACTTAAAAAGTATTAAAAAAAATCAAGAATTTAAGGTTAAAAATGTTCAAATATACATAGTGTTCACGTGTTTACAAATATTGGAACTATAGACGACCACTCTTAACAACTCAACCAACATGAAATAGTGTGTGAGCCCGCGCAATCTATGACATACTTTAAAATCAAATAAAAATAAAAACAAAATAAGTATTAAGAAAAATTAAAATTATTAATAACAATAATAAGTTTGATTTTGTCTAGAATGTGTCACTGTCCTATGGAGCAGGACCAGCATGTTTCCAAGCATTCTTATCTTGATTATAATCCTATAACTTGTAATATGCTTGTTTGCAAAGGGTACTTTTAATATATGCCTTGAATTTTCTTTCATTTAATGTTAATATATCATTAGGAATTTTATTGTAACATTTAACACAGTACCCCATAAAAGATGTTTTTACTTTAGACAATCTAAAATATGGTTGAGCTATTTTATCTTTATTTCTAGTATTAATATTATGTCTATCACTTATTTTCTTAAAGTGATTTATATTTTTCCTCACATACATAATATTTTCATAAATAAACTGGCAAGGCACTGTCATAATATTAATCTTTTTAAATAATTCCCTAAGCGACTCGCGACGAGGTAGATTATAAATGGCTCTGACAGCTCTCTTCTGTAAAATAAAAATGGATTCAATGTCAGCAGCTCGACCCCACAGTAGAATGCCATACGACATAATGCTATGAAAGTAGCTGAAGTAGACCAATCGCGCAGTTTCTATATCTGTCAACTGTCTTATCTTTCTAACAGCATAAGCTGCTGAGCTTAACCGTCCCGCAATTGATGTTATATGAGGTCCCCATTGTAACTTCTCGTCTAGCGTGATTCCTAGGAAAACCGTTTGATTAATAAATTCCAGTTTAAATCCATTCAATATGATGTCACATTCGCTACTTCTAACGTTTGGTAAACTGAATCTAATACATTTAGTTTTTTTTTTCATTTAATACCAAATTATTTACTGTAAACCAATTTTGGACCTGAATAATAGAGTTATTCACGTCGTCAAGAGTTTGTGACCGCCTGTCTATTTTAAAAATCAATGAGGTTTCATCTGCAAATAACACCATTCTCGGTTGATTTTGCAGTAATTGAGGTAAATCATTTATGTAGACTAGAAATAGAAATGGACCCAATATCGAACCTTGAGGAACGCCCATTGTCATTACAGACCCCAATGAGTTTACGCCGTTAACATGAACTTTAGCCTGTCTTCCCATCAGGTACGATCTTAGTAACTCAAGAGATGTTTTATTAATTCCGTAGTGCTCGAGTTTTAACAAAAGGGTATCATGGTTAACGCAATCGAACGCCTTTGAGAGGTCGCAAAAGATTCCAATGGCATCTTGGGCTTCCTCCCAGGCGTTAAAAATGTTCTTTAGTAGGTTGACACCGGCGTCAGTTGTACTGGTTGTACTGGTTAATCAAAACGAATAATTCAATTTTAATATAAAATAAAACGAACAGGTAGTAATATAAATAGGAACTAAAAACATCAGTGGTATAAAATAATTCTATAAGACTAAAAAGTAAAAAATAAAATAATTATTAATAAGAACAAGCTTTTATTTAAAAATAAAATCGTAACCAAAAAAAAAAGAAAAAAACGCGAACTAAAAATAAAAAACAAAAATCAGTGACTCATACAAATATCTAAGATTGTATATTATTGATGTACTTATACAACCTGAATTTTAATTAATTGAAAATCTTTTAGGGGGTGAATGTACTCATGAATATGAACAACTTTTATTAAGGGACATAGTACCTACGAAATGTGAAAAAAATACAGCTGATCCATACAATAATGTACTACATTACGATCAAATTGTATGGATCAGCTGTTTTACGCTGTCCGTTATACAGGTGTACTGCACAATATCAGTGCCTCAAGCGTTTAAAATTTATATAATTTTAACATTTTGAAAAGATTTATATTTATTTATATCAATTATATACTTACAATCTATATTTGTATGAGTCGCTTATTTTTTTATTTTTGTTCGCCTTTTTTTTCCTTTTTTTTTGGTTACGTTTTTATTTTAAATAGGTAAAAGCTTGTTTTTAAAAAGATTTTTAGTCTTAAAGATTTATTTTATTATTACCTACCTAACAATTTTTTTACCGGATTTTATTTATTTATTTACATTATTTTATTTATTACACCATTGACATTATTTCATTTCTACTCTTTGAGCCTTTTCATTTGCTACCCATGTTAAGGGGGTTGAAAATTATGTAATCCGTCATCTTGGAGCGGCGGCCATATTAAATTTATTGTAATGTTATTAACTTTTTTGTATTTGACACTTCAAGCTCTTTCATTTGATACCCATATTAAGGGGATCGAAAAAAATGTATAATCGTCCATCTTGGAGGAGCGGCCATATTGGATTTAGTGTTATGTTATTAACTTTATCGTTTTTTACTCTTCAAGCTCTTTCATTTGATACCCATATTAAGGGGGTTGAGAAAACATATGAAAATATGTAATCCGCTATCTTGGAGCGGCGGCCATTTTGAATTCAATGTGATGTTATTAACTTTATCATTTTATACTCTTCAAGCCCTTTCATTTGATACCCATATCAAGGGGATTGATAAAAATTATGTAATCCGCCATCTTGAAGCGGCGGCCATATTGAAATTATTACAATATTGAGTATTGGTCATTGTATTGTCACCAGAACTAAAGGTGTCATGCAAAATTTCAGCTCAATCGGATAACAAGAAATGGTCGAAAATTCGAAAAATAGTTTGCAAAGAAAGGACAACTTATTTTCATACATACATACTTGCATACATACTAAAAGAAAAGCTTTTAATAAAAAGTGGTGGTGCACACTGCTGCTGCGCACGCGCTGACGTTCATTCTAAGAGCCCGCGCGCACATGCGCATGCCTGGTACGTAGTAGTCAGGGCCACGAGCAGGTACATATGTAACACGTCGCCCTGTTAGATGTGAAGCGAATCATAATGATGAAGCAAACTGGCCACGCACCTTTGGAACCGCGCATTCAAACATTTCAACCGGAGGTATCGCTGGCGAGTGGCGATACTTACCTACTAGCTAATAAAAAAGCAGGAAAACAAGCATGAAATCCTTTCAGTAGTTTTTAGTTGTTGTACCTACGTGGCGCTTCGGTATGTTGTGGGCTTGTACATAGCACAAAAACATAAATAATAAACGTAAGGCGCTTTGCACACAGAGCAACTATTGCAGCAACTGGCAACTAGCTGTTTACATATAATTTCAATTGGAATGTGCACACAAATAGCAACTCGAGTTTCGAGTTGCGGCAATTGTCAACAGTTTTCAGTTGCTGCAATCGATGACTAAAGTTGCTAATTGCCGCAACTAGCAACTGTTAAATATTATACCGGTTTTTAATGTTGCCGGTTTCCTCAACCGTCAATCGCAACGCGACGGGCGATTTCACACCCTCCCTCCCTCTCCCTGTGCCCGGCACGGCAATGCCAGTGTCGCTACGGCAACGGCATACGGCAACTCGGCTGTGAAAGTTGCTCACAGATTGCCATAAAGTTGCGGCAACCGTAAACGTTATGGCAACTATCAACTTTTACAGGAAACTTTTTAAGTGTTGAATAGTTGCCTCAACTTAAGTTGCTCCGTGTGCAAAGCATGTACCATTTATGATTATAAATACGTGGTAGGTATACTATAACATGGTGCATAGGTGGTCTGTGGTGTAATGTGTGGACTGTGTGGTGTTCCGTGCAGGCGCGTAGGGCACCTAGTGCGCCACCAGTACGATCCAGCCAGCGCGGGCCACGCGGCCTGGGGCTGCGGGACAGCGGGAACCGATTCGCTCGCGTCTTTTGCGTCTTACAGTTTAATATGGGCGCCACTAGTGGCTCCACCTGCCGCAGTTCACTTTGTGCCTACTCGCAGTATGATTCCACTATTCATACGCACATCAGCACAGGCTTCGACGTGTAAACAAAGCCTCGTGTCCGATGTTGAATGGCAAGTTTCCTCTTCCAGAAAACAGCTTAATTAATTAAATAATCAATCAAAAGCCATCGGTAAAATGACGGGTGTGTTGTTATTTTATGTTTGACTAGCTTCTGCCCGTAACTTTGTCCTCGTGGAAGTCAAGTAGGTATAAAACATAGCCTGACACTCACATACCTATTAGCGAAAGAATTTTCATAGCGGAAAGGGACCAGTAGTTCCGGAGATTAAAGCGCGTACAAACAAAAAACAAACTCGTCAGCTTTATAATGAGATGTGAGTAGGTAGATACTTACAATGTGAGTGGCACAACTTAGGTACTTCAGTACAACTTATGATTCCAGACATCAGCTCTGAAGCGCGCTTCTGTAAGAGTAACAAAGATTAGTTCCGTACCTACCTACCTGCCTACCTGTTGCGCGCCTTATACGAGTCGCCCGCAGTGGCGTCAGTAAACAGCATGATCTGCACTTCAGTACATTCCTAGATCGACGATATACATTATACAGGGTAGGTAAACACATCTGTTTATTCTTTTGCTTCTACTTTCTAGTCTAGCCTCTAGTGTATAAGTAAATTCCGTTATATTTATGATCAACATTTTATTTCCTGGACGTAGGTACAGGCTGCAGCCTTACAGAGTTGCCAGACGTCCCGATTTTGGCGGGACGTCCTGATTTTTTAATAAAGCATTGTTTACGCCATCACACAACATAATGTCACGCCTGTACTCACTACAAAGGTTATAAAAACTTTTTCGAAACAAAAATATGTTTTTAAGGGCACTTATGTACAACGTTTTACAAAAAACGCAATACTGAAACTAAAATAAACTTTTGTTCTGATGAGATATTCGGTTATATGAACGGGAATGGAACTCCTCATAGGATCGCAGCAGCAATATCGTAACAAGTGAAATTGATTTGTTTATACGTGTAGTCGATGACTGACTGAAGAAAAAGGGGGAGGGGGTACGTCAAACCCCTCCTACCACTTTCCAAAATTAAATATATCGTGTGAGGTATTGTTTGAATGGGCTTTTTGTAAGGATTTCAAACATTAATAGGTACACAAGCACTAAAAAGTGAAAAATAAAATTTATTACAAAAAAGATAACCGCCTTCAAAAACTACAAAATAAAAAATAACTTTAGTTTTGGAAGTCGATGGCAATACTTACAGCCTACATAACAAAACTAAAGCACGGTAATATTATAATCAGTACTCCAACTTCATACAAACGGACGAAATGCGAGCTATACCTACGCGCCTCGATCTCGGGGTGCGCTCGCGGCGCAGACAGTCACGGCTGTACCGCAGTGTCGAACGGACGGTGTGTTGTTTTTTAACCGCGAATAACCGATTTTTTCTCTAAAAATCTTGTTTAATATGACGAGTAGAAAATATTGTGCTGTTTTTGGTTGCATGAATTCGCTAGCCGCGTGGCGCGTAGTATAATATGATAATGTTATATTTAAGTACTTATAATATTAGTAAGGTTATACTTATAACATTTAACGTTTACACTCGTAATAAATGGTAACCTAGTAATGGTAAAGTTAGATGAATTTGAACCTTCTGCAATTAGCAGTAGATAACATATTCTATACGTACGAGCTTAATGAGTAAGAACGACTTGTTCAAGGAGGCCAATATTTTAGAATACAGTGTGATACAGTTAAGCCAATTTGATCTTTAATACGTAAAGTTAGGGTAGGTAATTTTTTGAATACTGTTTTATTACATAATGGACTTGTTAATTACAACTGTATTTGATGAAACAATTTGGTCTACAAAATGGTTTGAGTTCAAAACTAAATTTACATTTTCTGTGGCTTTTTGTTTACAATATTTATTTACCTATGTTTTTTAAATTTTAACATTATTTGTATTAAATTAAAATAGTTAATTTAAATAAACTAAAAAAATAATATAATATTTACATTCACAAAACTAGAAAGAAACTCAAGTAGGTTGATGAAATTTAAATACTATAGGCGGCGGGCAGCCCTAATGCGTGAGTAGGTACAGCGAAAAGTAGGCATTTAATTCAAGGTTACGGCCGAGTCCAATTACTGACTAAAGCCGCCGGTTATCTTTTTTGTAATAAAGCTTTTTATTGTTGCAAAAAGATTAAATAAATAAATAAACATGAAAATAACAAAGATGACTATTTTAATTAAAAAAATATTAGGGCCATTTTTTTTAGATTATTTTTTAATAATATACAAGTTACTAAGTAGTAGGTAGTACTAAGTAGTAGGAATTCTTGACGAATTCATTTCAACACAGTCATGTTATAGTAGATATCCATTTACAACCAATTACTGGAATATACTCAAAGTGATTTCTCACTTATAGGTACTATAACTAGCTGTCCGCCGCGGTTACACCCGCGTCTTTAGTTACTGCTCCGCTCCCGTAGGTCGTAGCGTGATGGTATATAGCCTATAGCCTTCCTCGATAACTAATCTATCTAACACTGAAAGAATTTTTCAAATCGGACCAGAAGTTCCAGAGATTAGCGCGTTCAAACAAACAAACAAACCATGCAGCTTTATAATATTAGTATAGATGTACATAAAGTAAGTATTATAATCAATCGTAGGTATTCGAAGAGCACCGGTTTGTTTTGAATACTTGGTTTAGTTCAATAAGCTCGTAACTGTTATCTCAACACATTGAATACAAGGCTGTACTCGCGCAGATGTTGCTTAGTCGCAGAGTGCGCATAGTGGTATTAATTGGATATAGTCATTTGACTACCTTGAAATAAACTACCATTTCATTTTAGAAACAGTAATGTTCTCGAGTAATAGTGACTTTGAAAAGAAATAGGCGCGAGGTTCACCACTTCACCAGTAGTTGCGCTATCCGAAACAGCTACTAGCTTCTGGCCGCGACTTGGTCCGCATGCTTGCTGTTTCGTAGTGCTCCCTGCTCCGCACGCGTGAGCCGCGGCGGCGGCGTGAACTTATGTAGATTGCTATTCCTCATGAATCTGGCTATCGTATCAAACATTATGTTTTTATTAGCGCATTTAAATAAACAAACAAAAGAGAACGCTTCCGTTTGTTTATATTATTATTATGATTGCTATGGTATAGAATGTGTGCTGTTGTTACGTACAAATTAAAGTATTTTAAGCATAATTATGTCAATGTAGGAAAATAATTATTATGTTTGTAACAAAAAGTTTTTTTACAAAAAAGACAACCGCCTTTAAAAACGACAAAATAAAAAATACCTTTCGTTTTGGAAGTCGGCGGCTTTGGTTTTGTTTGTTGTTATGTAGGTATTGTATTGCCACCGACTACCAAAACTAAAGTTACTTTTTATTTTGTAGTTTTTGAAGGCGATTGTCTTTTTTACCCGACTGCGCGACGCAAAGGAGGGTAATGTGTTTATAAGTCTATGTATGTATGTATGTTTGTTTGTTTCATGGATCAGCTGTATTTTTTTTACATTTCCTACTATGTCCCTTAATAAAAGTTGTTCATATTCATGATTACATTCACCCCCTGAAAGATTTACAACGAATTAAAATTCAGGTTGTAAAACGATTTAAAGTTGTTTAACAAAACAATCATTCTCGCAAATTTTCTTACTTATTGATTTAAGTTTTTATTTCAAGTATAAACTACCTACATTAGACTTATAACAAGTCAATGAATCGTAACTAAAAAGTATAAAATAAAAAAAATAATTTAAAGAAAAACAAAAGACCCGACTGCGTAATAAAAACCTTTTTTACAAAAAAAAAGATACTTAACCGCCTTCAAAAACTACGAAATAAAAATAACTTTAGTTTTGGAAGTCGGCGGCTTTAGTATTGTTTTTTGTTATGTAGGTAGGTAAGTATTGCTACCGACTTCCAAAACTAAAGTTATTTTTATTTTGTAGTTTTTGAAGGCGGTTATCTTTTTTTTGTAAAAAAGGTTTTTATTTTTCACTTTTTAGTGCTTATGTAATAATGTTTGAAATCCTTACAAAAAGCCCTTTCAAACAATACATTTAATCGATACCTCACACGATATATTTAATTTTGGAAACTGGTAGGAGGGGGGTTAATGTACCCCCCCCCCCTCCTTTTCCTTCAGTCAGTCATCGACTACACGTATAAACAAAGCAATTGCACTTGTTACGATATTGCTGCTGTGATTCTGTGAGGAGTTCCATTCCATATCTCCGAAGTTCATCATCAGATATTGAAATGGTGACAATGGGACCACACGGGAAGCACCAGCTTTCAAATAAAAAGAGAATCATGATAATCGGTTCACCCAGTCGCTAGTTAGGAGCTAACAAACATAAAAAAAAAATACAGTCGAATTGATAACCTCCTCCTTTTTTTGAAGTCGGTTAAAAACTAATTTAAAAAAATACTTACTTGAAAAAATTAACTTAAATAAAAACTAAAAAGAAAGAAACAAGCCCAGTAGGTTAAAATTCTGTTAAGTAATACTAAATAACTACACAATTGAAATAGTTTCATAATCGATACACACATAAAACAAATCATAAATTCTAATGCAGAACAGAACGACTCACAGTCGGGACCCATTCAAATTTTACCAATCAAAAATCTTCCCAAGGGATCCCGACTGTGAGTCGTTCTGTTCTGCATTAGAATTTATGATTTGTTTTATGTGTGTATCGATTATGAAACTACTCACGAGGAGTGTTCACTGGAACAGTTATCTGCTCAGAGCGAAAATTTAGAAGAAAAGATACACTGTTATTTTTGCGACCAAGTCATGCTCTCGAGGTTACATTTTGATACTCCACATAAATAAATTTATCGCAAAGAAAAAAAAACATACCGTCGAATTGAGAACCTCCTCCTTTTTGAAGTCGGTTGAATGTAACATAAGCAACACAACAAAAAAAGTCGCACGTCGACGAATCGATCTGTTTATCAAAATCCAACCAGCCTTTGTGTTGCTTCCACGGTTTCAAGAAAATATATCGTTAATTTATGAGAACAGTATTTTTCCAAACATAAACATTCTCAGCAGTGGGTAGGTACTTGGGCAGCTACCAGTGAACGGAGTTTTGTAATCGCTCCAGTACTACTTCTAGGAAGAACATAAATTGTCGTGATGGCCTGGGCCATCACGACAATGCATGAGATGCGGGCGTCTCTCTTGCGGGTTCGAATCTGGACAATTACCAATGTCACTTTTTCAATTCATAATTATGTACTTTCAAAGATTATCTTAGATACCACTGATCGTACCGTGCCTCGGAGAGCACGTTAAGCTGGTGGTCCCGGCAGTCATACGTGAATCTTTGCCGAAAGCGTGCCGGAGAGCAGACACCGTCGTGCACTTCCACTGAGCACTTTCAGCGGGTGGGCACCGCGACTTGTGACGACGCCCCTTTCGTCCTCTAATTGTTATCACGTGCTCGTGAGCGGAGCCACACGTCCGCGGACCCATCGATAATCAAACTGAGCGTTTTCTGAAACAAGAACAGTTGAAGCAGAAATGCATGTGCTCAAGACGGTTTTTTAAAGAAATTAAGAAATCAGGATATTTTTTATACTAATGGAAAGCTAGACAATTACCGAATGTCAAACATGTGTTTATGATGTAGGTACACTTTTTTACTAATATTTTTTTTTAATCATCAAATGAGTCCTTGCGTCCAGGGTGGGGCGGAAGGGACTGTCAGGCTTTTACTGACTAAAAATCCACCCTGTTCCTTCTGTTGCCCTTTACGTTCCGGGGCCACGGTATCCTGTTAAGACGTCCCGCAACCCCGGCAGGCGTTTGGCCCTGTTGGGGCCCCGTCCCTGTGCTGACAGCTCTGTGAGGTGCGCGTGAAACAGAACGCGCCGTCGACTAGGGCCTTGTCCTTGATTGGACGGCGAGCTACCCATCACTCGCCGTCGGCAAGCCCGCGCCTACGGTGGCCGGATGTCGTCTCGCTACGTCCGACGCCCTGGGCGTCTCCCGCGGCGGCTGGGGCATGAGGTGGAGGATGTTGTCTCCCTAACGCGTCCCGCCTCCTTCTTTGCTAGCATTACTGCTTGCAGAAGGAGATGATTGCAACCCATTCCCTCTCGCTCCAGTGCATGGCCTGAACCAGGGCCGGACGCGAGAGGTCGCCGCCGCCTATTGCCTCCGTGAGGAACTGAGGACACGGCGGTGCTCTGCCCAAGCGAGGCAGACCTGTACCGTATGCTCCGTATGTCCTCCGGACGGTCCACGCAGTGGTGACACCCGGGCGTTTCCTCCCGCTGAATCCGACACAGGAACCTCCCGAAACAACCGTGTCCGGTGAGGACCTGCGTCAGGCGGAAGGTGAGGACGCCGTAGCGCCTCTCCAGCCACTCCTCAAAGAGGGGTCTTACCGCCGCGATTGCGACGTGCCCGAATGTAGGTACACTTGACTTTCATGCCGACAAAGTCACGGGCAGAAGCATCGAACAATGGAACGAGCTCAATATGATATGTAGCAACGCGTTATAATGATGGATCAGCCACGTAAACAAGTGACGCCACTGGCATCTGCTCAGTTCAGATAACGTTCTATTCCATGAATATGGAAACAATTAAATTGTAGCGGAGAGCGGCGTGTGCACGTTGCGCAGTGTTACGGAGATTCGATTCGGTAAGTCGGAACATTCGGTTAAAAAATTACACTTCCGATTCTGATTTCAGTTCCGATACTTTTAAATCGGAGGTAAAAGCTCAGGGGGGACGCGCGTATATGAACATGTTTATGCAGGCCATCCACCATCCTTCCTATCGTCCAATCGGCAGGACGCTGCAGGCATGATCCAATCTGCAGTTCGTCCATATACATCACCCACGATCAGTTTGATTGTCCAATCGGCAGCGACGTTTAGTTGAAAAGTTCCAGCAGAGTGGTGCAAACAGTGGCTAATGAAAAAAAAAACAGTTTTCTCATACTAATTTATTAAAAGAACTGAGGGCTGCGCCTCAAGATTATCTACGATCGCGCAGACCGCCATCCACGGTCCAATCGGCATGATCATGCCAAAAGAATCTAAATTCGATTATGCCCTCCATTATAACTGTCATGCCAATCCACTCCCATCCACGGTCCAATCGGCATGATCCAATCGGTAGCGTCCTGCCGATTGGACGATAGGAAGGATGGTGGATGGCGCGCATTACGCTTGTCGCGCGGAGAATCCCGATTGCTATTTAATTTGTATTTGTCAAGTTCACCAATCTCAGTAGCAAGAGAACAACTCTGTGTTCGTATTATTTTACTAAGTACTTAGATTGTCCTAAAACACATCGTTTTCTGCGTCCGGCTCCGCCTCCGGCTCTGATTTCGGTTCCGATTCCGAAAAGTCAAACTTAAAACCTATTAAAAGTGCACGGTGTTATCGGACTTTCTAATACTCAATTAAATATATCTGAACGAATACATGCGTTAGCTAATACCGATATGTCGGTATTGGTCCCGTCTCTAATGAACACTGACAGCCACAGCTTATAAGCCAGCCGCGAACGATTTCGTATGAGCTGGAATCAGCTGGATGAGACGATGTGCAGCACGATAATTCATTTTTCTGTAAAATAAAATTATTTTCTACTCTCAATTTTCCAATGTCTCAATATTTTAAACCTAGTTAAGTCCTCTTGTAGTCTCGTTATTAAAATGAATATACGTACCTACTAGCTAGTGTACCTACGACGCGCTTTTTCACAATTTACAAATTATCGAATTAAGTATGTTCCATCGAAAATCCGATTCGTATTCGTCTCGGATCCTAGAATTGCGCTTCGTCGAACTGTCATTTCATAGAAGTTTCAGTTTATCGAAACATTAGTAACAGAATGTACAACACACATAATATCCATATCGTTTCCACGAACGGTTAAAACACGCTACGAGCACAGTAAGAGCAATAGCGCACTAGCGGCCCTGGCCGCAGCGGCCATCGAGATACATAACTTAGTATGAAATCGCCACAGAGCGCGCGCACCTGGCCGCACGCGGCCAGCGGCCAAAGCCAAACCGTGCGGCCAGGTGCGCGCGCTCTGTGGCGGCCTGGCCGCAGGGCCGCTAGTGCGCGATTGCTCTAAAGAACTAGGTGCGACCGCGCCAGTGACTCGCCAATTTTTTATTTAAAAATATTATTAAAATGCAAGACTAGTAGGTACATAATATGTTTAATGAAATAGGTAAGTAGGGTTGCTAACATTTCTTCGGTAGATTATAGTATTTTTCAGAAGAAGCGTTAAAAAATATACTTTGTACACTTAAAAACAATATACTTAGTATTTTTTGGAATAAGTAGGTACCTAAGAAATAGACACAGATTTACGTATTTATTACTTATTTGTTTTTATAAAAACTATAGTTGTTCACGAGTGAGGGATTTATTTGTTGCAAAGTACAAATATGTGCAATTTTTGCAGTCGTGTTTTTTAATTTTTTAATTATAGAAGCTTGTTTTAGGTACAAGCTTTTATTTAACTTGCACTGTTTGTATGTAAGTATGTATGTAAGTAAGTATGTATGTATGTAAATAAGTTGTCCTTTCAAAAGCAGATCGGACATTTTAGTATGGACCTTGGTCCAAATGGCGTCGGCAGTCCAGAAAAAATGGTACATTGTAGACGAACAATTCCGATTACTCGAAGACGCCTTAACCGATTTCGAACATTCTTTATTTATTTGAAAGGGTGTAACTGCCCAAGTAATCCCGTATAAATATTGCTATGATCTGATAATGAATTACGGAGATATGGAAAGGAGCTCCTCATAGAATCATAATAGAGCAGTCGTAACAAGTAAAATTGCTTTGTTTATATACGCGTAGTTGATGACAGACTGAAAAAAGTGGGACAGGGGGGGTACGTCGTAATATACCGTGTGAGGTATCGTTTGAAAGGGCTTGAAACATAAACGTTCTAAGAATTTGAAATAAAAACGACTACTTGTCCTATCATATTGCACTAAAAGGTGCAAATAAAAAACTTTTTTTTACAAAAAATAAAGAATTTTCCAAATCGGTTCAGGCGTCTTCGAGTAATCGGAATTGTTCGTCTACAATAATAGGTACCATTTTTCTGGACTGTATAACTTTTTTCTCCATAGGCCAATTTTATAGTGCCCATAGTAAAAAAATATCCTACACTCACGAACTATCATATGGACTAGGTTTCATCAGCCGACGCCATTTGGACCAAGGTCCATACTAAAATATAATTTTGGAAAGTGGTGGTAGTGGTAGGTCGACGTACCCCCCCTCTCCCTCTTTCTTCAGTCAGTCATCAACTACGCGTATAAACAAAGCAATTTTACTTGTTACGACTGTTCTACTATGATTCTATGAGGAGTTCCAATCCATATCTCCGAAGTTCATGATCAGACCATGGCAATATTTCTATGAGATTACTTGGAAAGTATACCCTTTCAAACAAATAAAGAATTTTCCAAATCGGTTCAGGCGTCTTCGAGTAATCGGAATTGTTCGTCTACAATATTTTCATTTTTCTAGACTATATGTATAACTTTTTTCTCCATGAGCCAATTTTTTGGTGCCCATAGTAAAAAAATATCTTACACTCACGAACTATTATATAGAATAGACTAGGTTTCATCAGCCGACGCTACTTGGAACACTTCCGCCCGAAGGCAAACTTTTTCATTGTTCGTCTACAATATTTTCATTTTTCTACACTATATAACTTTTTTCCCCATAGGCCAATTTTTTGGTGCCCATAGTAAAAAAATATCCTAAACTCACTACTCAATATTGTTATAATTCCAATATGGCCGCCGCTCCAAGATGGCGGATTACATAATTTTTATCAATCCCCTCGATATGGGTATCAAATGAAAGGGCTTAAAGAGTAGAACATGATAAAGTTAATAATATTAAACTAAATTCAATATGGCCGCCGCACCAAGATGGCGAATTACATAATTTTTATCAATCCCCTTGATTGGGTATCAAATTAAAGGGCTTGAAGAGTAGAAAACGATAAAATTAATAATATCACACTAAATTCAATATGGCCGCCCCTTCAAGATGGCGGATTATATATTTTTTTCAATCCTCTTAATATGGGTATCAAATGAAACGGCTTGAAGAGTAGAAAACGATAAAGTTAAACGATAACGATAAGATTTTATAAGTACCGCTGTTGGTTTTCTAAATAAAGAAAAATAAAATAAAGTTAATAACATAACACCAAATTCAATATGGCCGGCGCTCCAAGATGGCGGTTTACATTTTTTGTTCAACCTTCTCAATATGGGTATCAAATGAAAGCTTGAAGGATCGAAAACAATAAAGTTAATAACATTACACTAAATTCCACATGGCTGCAGTTCCAAGATGGTGGATTACAATTTTTTCAACCCCTCTAGTATGGGTATCAAATAATGTCTTGAAGATTTTGTAGGCCCGTCTGTCATACCGGTATGACAGAACAATAGATAATCAATGAGAAATATTACTGAACACGTGAACAATCAAAACGAATAATTCAATTTTAATATAAAATAAAACGAACAGGTAGTAATATAAATAGGAACTAAAAACATCAGTGGTATAAAATAATTCTTTAAGACTAAAAAGTAAAAAATTAAATAATTATTAAAAAAATCATTTTAGGAACAAGCTTTTATTTAAAAATAAAATCGTAACCAAAAAAAAAGAAAAAAACGCGAACTAAAAATAAAATAATAAAGTGACTATTTTACTTGTTTGTAAACGTTGCATATTTTCGGCTCTTAAAGAAAAATCACAATAAGGGCCCAAATTACCTTAAAGTAATTTCAAAAACTTCCACGGACCCTCAGCTCTTTAAAACAGTACAAATAACTAGTATTTTACGGGACATTATTTGGAGCAATTGAAGCTCGAACATGATAAGACGAAAAAAAGCAATATTTTCATTTTTGAATGAAAGCCGATGATAATGAATTAAAACGAACTTAATTTGAGCTGTATCTCATTGACTTTATTAGATAAAATCACTAATTTAAAAAAACTACAAACTTAGGTTAGGTTTACCAAACCTTTTTTTTTTATTTTGCCGGTGTGGAAAATCCTCATGATGTCCACCGCCCTGGGGAGGGCGGAGGGGTCTGTCAGACTCTTACTGACTAAAAACCACCCCAGTGTTCCCTTCTCACACTTACGTCGGGGATCACGGGAACGTACGTGTCTTCCGCGGTCCCCAACTGGTACCGGCCCGCAGCTGCGGGCCTCCTCAGGTCAAGGGGGGAGTGAGGTGTTTAACTCCCCCCGCGACGTCAAAGAGGGGCTCGCGTGGAACACTACGCGAGGTTTACCTAACGTCCTAACCTAACCTAACTTTACTAACTACTCAGAATCACCATTGTGCAAATAATAAACATGACATAGAGCTCATGTTGCATTGAAAACTTGATGAAAGTTGATTTTAATTCATTTTCATTAGGGTTCACTTATGTACTAAAATATTGCTTTTTTCGCCTCACCATGTTCGAGCTTCAATTGCACCGAATAATGACCTGTAAAAAAAATAGTACCTAGTTATTTGTACTATTTAAAAAGCTGAGGGTCCGTGGAAGTTTTTGAAATTACTTTAAGGTCATTTGGGCCCTATTGTGATTTTTCTTTAAGAGCCGAAAATCTGCTACGAAATTTGCAAAACATAGCTTTTGCCTTTGAACTAAGTTTAAGTAATTTCAGGGGACAATAAGACTGACAGTTGTTTTTATCGATCAAAGAATGGTCTTTGATCGATAAAAACAACTGTCAGATATTTTTATTGACAATTAATCCTGTAAATATTATATTTCCAAAAAAATGCGACACAAAAAGAGAAAATCTACAAAATCTGATGTAAAGAAAATATCCCAAAAAAATATTAAAATGTCGTCTAGCTCCTAAACCGCAAAAAATCGTAGAATATACATGGGGGTGGTTTGAATAGCCCAAGAAGAGAGGAGTCCAAAATTTTCGTTTGGACGTCCATAGGTGGGTCACCCTGTACATAGTATTTTTGCGTAGGTACTAATATTTCTTCAACAGTAGGTATATAGTACGTAGACCCGAAATATAGTACAATACCATTTATATTATAGACCTATACATCATTCTAAAGCTGGAGAATCAGGGTTCAACATTTTCATAAATCAGCTGTTCTGAACAAAACTATCAACAAGGTACCTACTTACTTAAGGATCAGTTGATTATTTAAAGTTCAAATAATCAACTGATCCTTAAGTAAGTTAAGGTAAGCTTATTGTTCAAATGAACAATAAGCTAGAATCACATGTACTTACTTACCTACCTATTGAATTCATATTAAAAGTTAGCATGTGGAATAGGTATGTGGATGTCCCTCCAACAATGTGTGTGTGTGAATTTGCTCGAGTGCTCGAGTGCTCGAGTGCTCGCCACACTGTCGCATGTCGGAGTGACGGACTGGCGGCTAGCTAGTGCAGTAGTGCGTCTAGAATACGTGAACGCGGCTCACAAACACTTAACATCTATTCGCATTCCGAAGGGAACGGCACGACCTACTTACTTACGCAATGTTTACGTTGTTGCGGAAAAACTGCAAGCGAAAAGTATTTGTAGCAGCAGAACAGCCGGGGGCAGCAGCCAAGGACGGCGCGTGATCGTCGCCTCTAGCGTGTCCTCAACACGAACAGCGTGGCCGCATTGGTGGCCGCGCACGCGCCGCGCCGTCTAGCTCGTCCGCGGCACCACTGGGCCCGTGTGCATGCAACGTCGACACAAAACATTCGATCGTTTGGTTGTCGTAAGACAATCTCGGTGGCGAGTGGAATGCGAGTGAGCCGACCGCGGTGACGCGCACGCGTACAGGCACACGGTGCACAGGCTGGTGGCAAACTCAAATCATTTATTTTAGTTTGGCCATTTTATGGCACTTTTGAACGTCATTACAAGAAAAAAAATATAATTGAAACTAGTTGCCCCTTCCAAAAGGTAGTTTTGTAGGTAGGTACCTACAAAACCCTACTCTTTTTTTTAATCTTTATTGTTTACGGAGGTTTTAGTCAGTATGTTACCTACGTACTCTTTTAAAATCAATTTTTACAATATTTACATACAGAATCATACACATAATTGCACGTGAATGCAATGTACTTACTAACTTTATGTTTTTAATAAAAAAAGATAGCTGAGGCTTTTAGTTTTTTATTTTATCCGTAAATTAAAATCGACTCCTCACGTTGCCCTAAGGCAACGCTAGTCTCTAATGGGTCACATACCTAATTGGGAATTTGAAAAAAAAAATTATATTAATCATTTTTATTTGTATTTTTTAAAAACTTGAATATTAGGTACTTAATAATAATCATATTTAATGCAAAAAAAAATAAAAAAAATAATTTTTTTTTTTCAATTAATTATTAACAATTTAAAATTGGTAGAACATTGGGAAAAAGCGTCCCCACCCTTGTAGCAAGTTGTCTCTTAGATCAAAATAATGAAAGAGCGTAAAAAATACAGAATTTTATTGTATGGAAGTCAATGTGTCAATAATAAGGGAAAAAATGTTATTCATCCTTAAAGATAGAAAGACAATAATTAGTTATTTTTACTAAAGAAATATTTTTTCGAGTACATGTACTTATGTACACTTTTGTACTTCGTTTTTTCAGAATTTCTTTCAGAAATATCTTTCAGACTATAAACGCGCTACATAAAAGTTCTATGGTGCTCAATGACGGCGTACCATAGTTGTGACGTCATAATGTTCCGTTACTTCATCGGGCAGCCTAACATTATGACGCCACACGCGCTCGTGTTTATTCGGGTGTTTTTGGTACTTACTGTATTCAAAAATAAATTTTTATTTTGAAATAACTTTTGAACTATTGCGAAAATAAAAAATTAAAATATTGTTTTGTTATATATAACTTAAAGGTATGTATAATTATGATCTTTCTATTTATCACACAAAAATAAAAAATTGTTCAAATAGCCAATTGTGCGCGTTCCGCGCTAGCCGCGCTATACAACCTTAATTTTAATTCGATACAAATCTTTCAGGGGGTGAATGTACTCATGAATATGAACAACTTTTATTAAGGGACATAGTATCAAAAATGTGAAAAAAAAAAACAGCTGATCCATACATTTTGATCGTAATGTAGTACATTATTGTATGGATCAGCTGTTTTTTTTTTTCACATTTCCTACTATGTCCCTTAATAAAAGTTGTTCATATTCATGAGTACATTCACCCCCTGAAAGATTTGTATCGAATTAAAATTAAGGTTGTATATGGAGTTGATACTAATAAAATGTACCAAAGTTATACCTCTGCGTAGGCTATCAAGAGATCCGACAATTTAGGTTCAGAAACTATCGCCGCCGTCTTAAAGTGGCGTGCTGTATCTCGTAAACTGTGAGACGGACGTTGTTGACACCAAACAAATGTACCGAGAATGTACTCTTTACAACGTATTAACATTACGTGAACATAAGTACATATTTTAGGAGATATCATCAAATCTGATTGTGGCTCCTCACTACATCTTCCTATCTTAGTAAGTACATGTGGCCTGCGAATTACAGATACGTACTGAAATTATGTCGGTGTATCGGTTGATCAAAGGTGCTTTAATAATAAGCAAAACAACATGAATCTTTATGCACAACAACAATCATTAATCTTCAAGAAACACTTAAATATCCTATACGTACTAATTAAGTAGGTAGGTACATACTTATACTAATAACAAATATTATACTAATGATTATAGGATGAAGTAATTCAATACTTCTTGAAGATTAATGATTATTGTTGTGTTGTTCTATTATTTAAATATCGTGTGAGGCAATGATATTTTAGTAAAATATCATTGGTGTGAGGTATTGTTTGAAAAGGCTTCTTATAAAGATTTCAAATATTAACGACAAGCACTAAAAAGTTAAAAAAAAAACTTTTGTACAAAATGGACAACCACCTTCAAAAACTACAAAATTTAATAAAAATAACTTTAGTTTTAGATGTCGGTGGCAAACTGGCAATACCTACATAACAACAAACAAAACCAAAGCCGATGGTGGGTGGCGTTGTCACACCACCCACCTTCCAAACACGTGCTTCGCGCACGTAAAGCCGCTGGTGCAGCCTGACAGTGAGGGAAGAGGCAGTGCACCTGTGCTCGTGCACTATAATAATATTTCCTGCTTACTTCCTTAGTCTCCGTTGAGATAGGCCGCCGCCGCGCCGCCGTGATTTAAGTTCCGTCGCGTCGCGGTCGGGAGAATGTTACTTTCATCAATCTGAAACTTGGTTGGTCTGAGCCGCTCCTACTTCTAGCATTACAATTATTAGGTCTGTCACTAGTGTCACATATTATACTAAAAAGACTTTTTCGAACATGCATAATGTACCGTCATGATGTTAATTTGTTTAAACAACTCTAAGAAGCGAACCTCTAATCGCACCTGCGGACATAAAAGTTGGCTCTGACAGCCTCCTTTTGTAGAATCAAGATAGAATCTATATCTGCTGCCCATCTCCAAAGCAAAATACCGGAAGACATGTTGCTATGAAAATACCTTAGTAGCTGTACCCACGTCTTTTAATTGCCGGATTATCGTATGCAGCTAAACGTAACCGGCAGGCCGAGCGTAGTCCCTAGGGAAACAGTTTCGACGACCTGTAATGTCCTTGTTCGATACGTTATATTCGGTTTTGCCAGTTTTCAGCAAGGTGTTTGAAAAAGTGATGCTCAATGAAATGCTCAATCATTTTAACTGTAACAACATCCTACACGATCAACAGTATGGTTTCACCAGAGGACGTTGTACTACTGACGCCGGTGTTACTTTAGTTAAGCATATCTTTAATGCATGGGAGGACTCACATGATGCTGTTGGCATTTTTTGCGACCTCTTTAAAGCATTCGATTGCGTGAATCACGAAACACTGCTCCTAAAACTTGAGCATTACGGTCTCGGTGATCTAGCACTTAGCTTAGCAAAATCGTATTTGAATGATAGACTACAGCAAGTTCAAATAAACGGAGTAAATTCATCAGGCTTTAATGTAAAGATGGGGGTTCCGCAGGGTTCAATACTGGGTCCGTTCCTCTTTTAGTATATATCAATGATTTACCTCATTTACTAGAAAATCAACCACAAATGGTGTTATTTGCTGATGATACTTCACTCATTTTTAGAGTAAATAGACAAGCACAGCACATTGACGACGTAAATAACGCCATGCTTAAGGGTCACAATTGGGTTACTGTTACTAATAAAGTGTTAAGTGAGAAAAAAACGAAATGTATAAGATTCGCTTTACCAAATGTTAGAAGTAGTAAATGTAACGTTATATTGAACAAGGAATTGCTAGAATTCGTCGAGAAGACAGTTTTCCTAGGGATTACGCTCGATTCAAAGCTGCAGTGGGGTCCCTACTTAACATCTCTTGCAGGGCTGTTAAGTTCAGCCGCTTACGCTGTCAGAAAAATTCGACAATTAACAGACGTGGATACCGCGAGGCTAGTCTATTTTAGTTATTTTCATAGCATCATGTCTTACGGTATTTTGCTTTGGGGACGGGCTGCAGATAATAATTCTATCTTTGTTCTGCAAAAGAGTGCTGTCAGAGCCTTCTATAATCTTGGCAGAGGCGAATCTCTAAGGGAATTGTTTAAAAATATTAACATCATGACGGTACCTTGTCAATATATATCGGGTGTCCGGAAATGAATGGATAATCTTGAAATGGGTAATGGTAGAACTAATGACCATTCAGAAAAAAATACAAATAAAAAAAAAAACAAGTAGTACCAAAGATATAAGATATTTAATAATAATCGATGTTTTTGGCACCTTATTTTACATTCTTGTACACCACGACCACAAATTAATGAATGCCATCAGTTTTTTATTGTCAAAGTCAAAGTCAAAGTCAAAACATTTATTTCAATGAGACCATTTACAGGCACTTTTTAATAGTCAAGGAGTCTGTCAGTTAGTCCGAAAGTTGAAGCTAGTTGCTCGTTCCAAAACGGAGGTAGGCCTCTATGGAGAAGAACGAGCAAGAAACTCCACGGCACTCTTCTTAATTAGGTTTTTACAAAATCCTGATTACATTATTCTTGTTGATTCTACATGTGAAAACAATGAAGATGAATATAAAACAATTATAAAAATAAAAATAAGAATAAAGATGTAAGCCAAGGCAGTTAAGAGATGACCAATCCCAACTGACAGCACTCGTGCACGAGCATGACGCATGGATCAGCACCACTTAACGCAACCATTTTGAAGGGAGCCAAATGATCCAACACACGCGCCACCATCAGCGAGATGTGAGTGAGCATGACAAGCTCTCAACCGCCATGCTCTTTAAATCAAAACACATAGTAACTCAATAAATAAAAAGCTCCATGGTATTCACATTTACAAAATTGAAATAAATGATATTAAATTATACAATACTAACACTTCAGTGATTCGTAAGATGAACTGTGGTATGTAAAAAAAAAAGAAAAAAGTACTAGTAGGTACTGATAACGAAACAAGTTATTCAGGTCAATTGTATTGTATTGTTAACGTAATTTACGTTAACTAAGCTGATAGATAAATAATCAAAAGTAGGACTGCATACTTACACGGTTTTGAAAAAAACCAACTTGAATTATGGTCTTTTGAAAAAAATCGTGAAAAATTTTCTTTTTGAAAAAGTTTAAGCGTCTGTAGTTTAAAAAAAATGTATGGAAACACACTTGTGGCCAATAATTTAAAAAAAATATGTACTTATAGCCAATTTCAAAATAGTATGATTCATTATTGTACCTAATGTAAATAGTGAATTATTGCTATTTGTTTTCAAAAGGAGTGTTGGGTGAAACAATTTTGCAATATTGTAACTTTGAACATTAGATGAACCTGACCATCTGGGTTTCAATAAAAAGATTACTTAGTAGACGTTAGTACTGAATAGGAAAGCTTGGTTAGCCTGTTATGGGACTTGACGGTTTGAAATTGGTGGTGTGACCGTGATTCTTTTTTGTTGAGGCTGCCTTAAGCATAATATTTTTTTTAAATAGTTTAAAAAACTAAAAAACACGCTTTTAGCACGCACTAATTTTTTTCGTATCCCATTCAGCAAACCCTTTCATTTGATACCCATATCATGGGGATGCATTTCAAATAGCCTGTCCGCCATCTTGGACGTCCGCCATATTGGATTTAAGTCACGTAACTATTTTTTTGTATTCCTGACAGCAAACCCTTTCATTTGATTCCCATATCATGGGGGTGGATTTCAAACAACCAGTCCGCCATCTTGGGGAGACCGCCATATTTGATTTGTAATGACGTTTCTTAGCTAGTCATGTATTGTCATCAGAACTCAGAGCGTGTGCAAAAGGGGTTTGCGTAAAAGTGGCGTCATTTTGAAGTTGGATGGCCACTAATGAAACTTAGACATTTTGAAAGATCAGAATAATGCGATCAAAAGCTAATATGGACATATTTCTCTAAACCTTATCGGAACGGAGATATTTGGTTTTGATAGCTCATTAAACACGTATATTCTTATAACCCCTTTTAAGGTTCTGAGGTTTTTTTTAGTAACTACCTAAGTACTTACTGCAACCTAAAGATAAACTACTATAACATGGCGCGCCCCTCCACAAATTCAACACGTTTGAAAGTATTTGTGAAAGTATCAACGTGTGCGTACAAACAAACTCACAATGTGTGCGTACTGAGACGGCTCTTGAAACAAAAACAAATCAACGATTTGTTGCTCGACTAGCGGCGTCATTAATTACTCATTATTATTAGTATGGCGCTGCACTGACATACTCTATGAAAATGACACGTGCGTTGTCTTGTGCGGTCTTGCTAGTTATGATTAGTTGACCAACAAATCGGCGCCTGCTAATGAATACTACAACTACATAGAAACTCTTTCATATGGATATGGCTACACACAATGAAATAGTAATATGGAGGGGCGCGTCATGCTATAGTAGTTTTTTTGTAACTATAAGTGTTAACGTGTTATTTCGAATTAAAAAACAAAAAGTCTCTAAAACACTATAATTATCTCGAAACTACCTTTTTGCACTTAATGACTTCTTACTCTACAACGAGGTAATGTGTCTTTATTATTTCCCAAGACCCAAAAGTAACGTAACATTGACACATGGTCATGAAACAGTAAAGTCAATCTCTAAAAACAACCTTCAAAAACATATCTAAGATTTCTGTACGCAGGACAGTAATTGAAGTTTTTATATTGACGACATTCTTAAAATCTTCAAATCCAAATATCTCAACTCCGATATAACTTAGGATAAAAATAATTGAACATATATTATGTGTACTTAACAACACAACAAAGTAACATAATAATTATTGTGGCCACTGAAAAAAAACATGACGCCGCTAGTCCATACTAAGTTAATCAATGCTTTTTCATCCTAATCGAAGACCGGGAAGTGGGTCAAATTAAGATTCCAAGATTTTCTTACATAGTTACTTACAAGTGAAGCTAATTTAAGCGTGTTAATTATTATGCGAAGCCGATCCTTGGAAGACTTACGTAGCCATTTCCGGTCAACCACATCGAAAATAAGCGATCGACGTGAAAAGCGACTACTTACGAGAGCTTTTATTCTAAAGCTGGGTATCCATTTGCGCAGCCTCGTGGCGAGCTGGCTCATCCTGAGCGTGCCGCGGGCTGCGGAAAGTACATGCGTCTCCACTTGAGCACACATAATATCGTAACGTCCGTCTCCACTGAACGCACGTCTCACACTGAGGCGTCTTTGAGCATGGCCATTTACCGACACGATTTGGCTCGCTGCGCGGCCGCCTCGTTTGGTTCAAGTCGCGGCAAGCCTCGATTCGCGGCACGGTCTCCACTAGATCTGCCTCGGGTCGAGGCAGCCGCTCGGCCCGAGGCTGCCTCAAGTGGATACCCAGCTTAAGTTGTAATGTCTGAATCAGAATGGGTGGCAGACAATTTGAACATTTTATTGTAATTAACAACGAATACAGTAATCCCCGAAGTGTTAGGCAGAGGTGTACCCATTAGTACACACACCAGGAACTTAGTCGCGGCTCAATTATCAGGCAGGTAAGTACTCGACATGAGTTTAGCCTATGTTTCAAGTTTCCAACTAAGTTTCCAACATTTGCGAGGGCGAGAGGCGCGGCCGCCGCGGCGTGTGGCGCAGACGCGCTACTGCTCCACGGCGGCGGTGGCGGCGGCGGAGAGCGCGATAGTTTTATCGCAGTAGATGTAGGTATACATACAAGCGTGACGAACAATTCATAAATATGAAACCGAAGCTGCTATCAACGGTATCGATGTTGTTACTGGGGATTTAGTTTCATTGAAGTAGTTATTATCGTTTCATTGCAGTACGCGTAAGTCGGGATAAGAATACTAAGAAAACCTGTAGGGGCTGGAATCATTTTGTGCAGACGTCAATCGATCACTAAACTCAGTCGGGTGAGTGGCTAAAACTTCTAAAGTCAACAAACAACATTCATTCGAGTAGGTAAATCATTTTTAGGCACTTTTGAGTTGGCAAGAGGTCGGCCAGTCAGAAAGTTAAAGACAAGTTATTCGCCCATTGCCGGTACCGGGTTAGCCCATAGGCACATTGAGCAAGAGCACCACGTCTTGGGGCGCACCAGAAACAGTACCAATATTTGTTAGCACATTATGCTTGATGATATCAAACTGCACAGCGGAGTGATCTTTTTCGTCAAATTGAAAATGATAATAATATTAGTTGATAGTAGGAGTGCCGGCTGCTTGCGCCTCGGATGTCGTCGTATGTGGTGCGATCTGCTGCTCGCTTCGACACACTGGTCACTACCCTCCCTCCGGACTCCGGAGACAGTCATTGTGGAACATTATTTATTTATTTATTCAGGTTTGCCAACAGCTTCTGTATACATTAGGTTATAAATATTTCGATGACCCGTATAGCAGGCAATAACAGGCTAACCAGTATGTTTGGGAGATCAGATATATTAAATTGGGATATTTGTTAAACAATATGTAACAATGACTCATAATGTTAGTTTCGAGATAATAGTGTTTTAGAGACTTTTTGTTTTTTAATTCGAAATAACACATTAACACTTATAGTTACAAAAAAAAACTACTATAGCATGGCGCGCCCCTCCATATTACTATTTCAATGTGTGTAGTCATATAGGCACGTAGCATTTTCATAGACATACGTCATTTTCATAGACATACTCTATGAAAATGACACGTGCGTTGGCGTTGCACTGGCAGCGCCATACTAATAATAATGAGTAATTAATGGCGCCGCTAATCGAGCAATAAATCGCTGATTTGTTTTTGTTTCGAGAGTCGTCTCAGTACGCACACATTATGAGTTTGTTTGTAAGCACACGTTGATACTTTAACAAATACTTTCAAACGTTTTGAATTTGTGGAGGGGCGCGCCATGTTATAGTAGTTTATCTTTAGGTTGCGGTAAGTAGGTAGTTACTAAAAAAAATAGTACGAAACAACAAACAAAACCAAAGACTAAACTAAAGTATTTTTTTATTTTGTAGTTTCAAAAGGCGGTTGCATTTTTTTAACTCTCTTCGTCCATTTCGTTCTCAACGTCATGTTGAATAACCGTATCTAAAAATTGTGCCGGTGGAGTCAGATATTTTGATATCTGCCCCATCCCATGTACCATATAATGGACATTACATGGGAACAGCAGCCTAAGGTCCGTTTTCCAACAATACATGAGCAATACTGGCCCAATATTGCATCCAGACCTTGTGTAGCTCTTTCTACAAGAATATACACAAATAATAATTATATCCGTCTAGATGAATGTCTGGATTGGATCCTGCCTCTTAGAAGCCATGGATCAATCCAGTTTAAGGTTTCCGCCGAAAAATCGTTTATATTTGGTTCTCTGCATATTTCAATCACGTATGAGCCGTTCCTTTTTACGTGTTCTCCGTAGTAACTACGAGCTTGTTGTACTTGATACGTTCCAAGTGCATAGATAATTAAATCATCGGCACTTAAATTAATAGGAAACTCATCCAGCCCCGGAAGTTCAGCAATCATATATTCAAAATCAGCCCTTCTTCTATTCAGATTATTTGCTATGACATACTCACCTAGTTGATTCCGAGGACTATGGTGGGGAATACGATTTATTATGTCCTGTGTTAGCCTATGATCAGTCAGTGGTACCCCAAACGCATTAGTAATGCTGCAGCTATTCTTATTCCCTCAAATAGATGACTTGCAGCTACATTAAAATTCTGAGACCGAAGTTGACGGAACTGATTTTTTAATCTGCCATTAATGGTTTCGACCACCCAACGGCACATGGTTACTTTTCTTGAATCGTTTGCTTGTTGCGTAGTAAGCTGGTATTCATTGTCATCTCTAGATAAGGGCATATATGCACGGTATCCACATGACTCCACATCTTCGATGCAGTCTCTGAATCTTCTGTCTAATATTAGCACATCATTTTCAAGAAAAAACCAATGAAAGGGATCACATGGATTCTTAAAGATCTCTGAGAGATTCGTTGCATCGGATTTAGTCGCTTCATATAAACCGTATATATGTCTACATATAATGTGGCCATCAGGACAAACCAGTAAAAAAGGCTTTAATAAATACCGGAACTTGTGTAAGCTATAAGACACAAGACCTAAGAGAATTACTGCTTTTTTGTAAATAAATATACGTGCCATCGAGTATAATTATAGCCTTCCTTGCATTCAAAGGAACATCGGGATTGTCAAAAAGTGTACTTGGGATAGTTAAACATCTCGATATAACATCTTGACGAGTCAAATGATTATAGCCAAGGTGCTGTGGAACAAATTCCCTTAATAAGTCTTGTCTTACGGGACGCATAGTTTTTTCAAAGGTTGTTCTTGACATATCCAAAATCTGAGATAGTCTCTGATTTGACTCACCAGTGTGAAGTTTGATAATCACGGTGGCTAGAGCTCTACCTGCTTTATTTTTATAGCGCTTTTATAGCGCTGAGCAATACTAGGACACCTTTGAAGGATTTCTTGGAATTGGGATTTTGAAACACCTTTATTAGTAATGGAAAACAGAATTGTTAATTAAAGAACGTCTATCAAAGTCTAAAACAACTTTCCGAGTTCTTAACATGTTCATCATGTCTTTTAGATGAGACGGAGCGAATTCGCTTAATATCCGACGAGTACTTGATTCAATATTTTGCCACACTAAATCTAACATAAATATGCTCTTCGCATACGCGAGTGCCACTTGGTATATACAGTGGGTGGCCAAATTATTAGGGACAGCGCCGAGATTTTAATAATTTCTAGTTTGTTTAAATTTTTCAGGGAAATGGGTTGTCTTTATTAGAATAACTACAAACCTTAAAACACTTGCAATAGTTGCTATACCTCTCTGGGCATGTGTAGAGTGCAGTATTAATGTTTTTATTTCTCTAATTTTTCTTGAAGACGTATCTGAAACGTTGCCAATACTAGAAAAAAAGTAATTTAGAGGTTTTCAAGTTATAACTTTAATAAAATTAAAATTCAAGTATTAAGATTAAAAATAGTACCACTATACGAAACATTACTCACGTTCTGACTACGGTTAGCTGAAATAAACTTGCAATGTCAATCTGAAATTTTTTTTTACACTGCTGTAATAAGAGTAATTTTCAACAAAAATCAACGAAATGAGAAAGTCACATCAATTTAAAAAAAAATTGTTCCAGCTCTACAATTTTTTTTACATCAAAACATAATATTAATATCAGTAATAACATCAAATAAAAAAAACCCCTAATAAATCTATTAGTCTATTACTTTGTTTCAAAATAATGTTTTAACTAGATATTACATTTCTATGAGTGCTGTCCCTAATAATTTGGCCACCCATGGTAAAAGCATTTTTAAATCTCTGTTATTGCATGCTGCTATAATACATAAGTGAGTATTAAAAGGCGCTCGCGTGTAACCCGGTAACGGTATCATTCGCAACGTATTTACTTGCACTTCTCGATCTTGGACATTTACATTGGGAATAGGTTGCTCTGGTGAGAAGTATTCTTCCGCATGGTCCTCTTGCAAAAATTGATCTGAAGGATCGGCAGCAAGATTATCAGCATTTACTTGAGCGCTAGAGTAACGTTGAGCACGTTGTAGACAAGGTCTACAGACTTTGTCCTCCTCACTAAACTGAAAAGAGCAATCATGTATTATTTTCAACTCACAATTCCCATAGATGTTACTAGTGAGTTCACGCATTTTCGTATATCGCTCATGTTTCATGAACATACAGGTTTCACAAAACTTACCTGCACAAAACAATCGCAATTTCCACCAAAAACGTTAGTAAAGACGGATTGTTTTGTATGAGTTCGGCTGTCAAACTATATGATCTACGACGATACCCGCCAATACGATTTAGGTAAGATTCAGACCAACCGGCTCGGATCGGACCGCATCGGAACCGTACGGAGCCGTATCGGAGCCGATCGGAGCCGTACGGAGCCGTATTTTTACGAACATTACATTTAAGAAAGAGATAAGTGTAGAATTACCTACTGTATTATAAGAGTAACGGACGAAGACAGCTTTTTTTTTTTTTTTTGTGTAAGTGATGATTTATGTTTTTTGTATCAAGTGACGAAAGTGAATAAAAATGTTAAAAATTTAATAAATTCATTTATTTACCTGACCCCCACGCTCATTATTATTAATTTTATTCTTGACTAGCACTCTCCCCGCGACTTCGTTCGCGTGATTTTTCTTACGGATCCCTAATTTTTTTGATAATAAAATATAGCCTATAGCACTCAGTGATAACGTAGCTTCCAATTTGTGAAAGAATTTTCAAAATCGGTTCAGTAGATCCAGAGATTACCCACTACATACAAACTTACAAACATACAAACTTACAAACAAATGTTACCTCTTTATAATATTATTATTAGTATTAGTATTAGTATATTAGTATAGACTAGCTACCCGCCTAGGCTTCGCACGGGTACATGTCAGTGGCTTGCCCTTATCTTGCCTTCATAAACCTTCCGTAAGAAATCAGTATGTCTGGTTTTAGTCTAAGTCTTAGTTTGGCTTTGTATCTCATTGGAATTTATGTAAATAACTGTTAAATAAGTATTGTAAACTGGTGCGTGCAATAAAACGATATTTCTTAAAAATCACTTTTAAGCAATCTTAATACAGTAGTCGATTACAAACTATTTTAAATCGATAAGTCTTAAGAATCGGATTTTAAAGCAACCGATTTTTTTTTCCCCTCACTACACAAGTTTTTTAATAGCTGTCAAATCGGGCTTCTTAGGATATCCAGAATATAGTCGTACATTGTTGAGCAGCTCCTGCTGGCCGTGTGCGCGCACTGCACTGCGGCTGCAGTGGCCAGAAGAGCGACGCGGGCGGCGGCGGCGCGGCGGCGACGACCCTGTTTATTTATATATCCCATTGTCATTGTCAGGGCAGCAGCGAAGCGCCGCTCCCCGCGCCCACCGCGCCCCAGCGCCCCCGCGCCCCGCCGGCCCTCGACGCCCGGGTATATTTACCACAGAGTGTTACAAACGTACTCTCACACTCGCGCACTGTTCAATTGATCTAATCGAGTTATTTTTACGCGGCTTGGTGTCGGTGTGAGGCTACTCCACCGACAAAACTGGACAACTGTCTGTTGTATCAATCGTTCCGTATTCTGTTTGGGTGGCGTGATTAAATAGCGTGTATTCAGCAGTACCTGTAGCAGTGGCCGAGCGCACGTCTGATGGCGGACGCTCTGGCGGCTCGAGCGCTCCATGCGCCTGGCGCGTTGCGCGCCATTGTAGGCACTTGAGTAGCAAGCAAGGTGGCTGCAGGTACCACGTATCTTGCTTACACTGACATAGCACAGTGCAGTAGGAACACTGCTAGCCCGCAGCGTACCTGCACCGCGGCGTAATTAATTTATCTTGCGGATTCATCTATTTACTTTAAATAATTGTACGACAAAATCATACTCAGGTGTTCGTTTTGTCTTCATTAAATGCTTGTGACGCCTAAGCCATATATTTTCATATGAATTGATACGTTATACTTACCTGCCTAAGAAATACGCTTAAATATCACCTTAAAATGTACGAATTAACTTTTTAAATCTAATGAACACACATACCTGTATTTGTTCAATTCACTGCGTTGGTAGTATATATCTAACTGCTTGGTCAGCGCACGCGCATGATAAAGCAGGTTCCCTACGTGAAATCGAATGTCGTAAGATCGATAACACTTGCTTAAAAACGTTAGCGCGATAGTAGTTAATCTCGAAGAATTATAAGCGCGGCAGTTCACTACCTCGATGCATCAAAATCTCGAATAACTATAAGCTCAAATCATCGACAGCGCACAGGTCCATTATAATCCTACTCAAATAAAAATCCTTAAAACGATTAGATGGTGGTTCGAAAAATGATTTTTCATCCGATTTCACGTAGGAAACCCGTAATATACCTATGGATCTTCTGATTCTTGGATGCATCGAGGTAGTGAACTGTCGCGCTTATAATTCTTCGAGATTAGGTATTTACTATCGAGCTAACGTTTTCGACCAAGTGTTATTCGATCTTACGGTTAATCAGATGGGTAACGCTTTGTTCCCGTATTCGTTACAACAGACTTTTACGCGCGTTTATGTTATGAGTTCCTGTAGACTATTCACCTGCCTGTAGTTCTCTTTGAGGCTTTTATTCAATTGATCCCATAAATATTCTATGGAATTGAGGTCAGGACTCACTGCAGGCCATGGCAAAACCATGATACTGAAATCAGAAAGAGATCTTTGTTTAATACGGACCGTATGTGGACAAGCCTTATCTTGCATAAAACAAAACCAAAACCCACTCTGTGAAAATGAAATGTTAAGAAGTCAGACTACTCGCTCAACATAACTGGTAGCAGTTACAGTTACAGTACTCTCAGTCCCTCATTCAGAATTACCGGCTCGGTTTTGCATACCAAGCTAATTTCTCCCCACACCATAACACTTGAACCCCAGAAACGGTCTGTTCCATGGATGCATGGTTCTCGGTTTAAAGATATTTATTCTCATAAAGAACACAAATAGTTCACTTACAATATGAGATTATAAATAGATCATGCAGTTATACTATTACTATTGTTCTGTAAAACGTTCCTCTTGTTTTTTCCACACTTGTATTCGATTGTCATCACTAAAGTTGGCCTTACATTTGTGTGTAAAGAGCACCGTGCTGAAGTTAGCATTGCTCTAGTACAAAATGTCAACGAGCGTACCTTCAACGCGTTGCGCGATGAGCACTTGTCAGTATGAGTCCAACAGCACATAGACCGTTCTCTGACACATTGGCCACCTTCGTGGAGTCGATTATGAATGATTTGATCACTGATTTGTGTACCATTAGATTGCCACAGCCGGGTTTGTAAGGCCCGGGCGGGTACAGTACTCTCCCGATTTTCTGGTACCGCTTGTACATGTGTCAGATGGCTCTTAGCGACACACTGTCATGTATTGCTGCAGACTCCTTACAGATTATTCCTTAGATATTATATGTCCTTGAGGCAGGACAACTGCTCTTGCTGCGGTTTCCATGTCCTTGTGACGTCTAGAACCAGCGATAGTATTCACTATTATCACAAAAATCAAACAAAACTGTCCTAGAAAGTAACAACCACAGGCAAAGTCAAATCAAAGTGCATTTTACGTTTTTTCAAGCACTTCACTTTTTCTGTCTTCCCACTTGAATTAAAGCCTCAAGTTTTCGCTCGAATCATTGATAACTAATAATAACTATCAAATGCTTCATTTTGCTAATCAGTATGTCTTAAATAATAGTAGTACAAAAATTGAAAATAAATAGTGGTGGGCCCTATTTCGTTTTGAGTAGGTACTTAGTTTATAAAATGCTCTAATAGGTTACCCACGAAGGCCACGAAGTATAGCTCATGCAATCTTGTATGAGCTTTATCCGTGTTTAACCTATTTTATGATAAAACGGGTCGTTTGGCTAAAAAACTTACAAACACCTAATTAACCCATATTTGCGAACTTTGACCTTGAATACATATATTAATTTGCACACGTGAGATCGATGGCGATCTTTCACACATTGTTTATGATGGTGTTGAAGGAGACTGAGTGACGCTCTCGTGCCGCAGGTGGCCGGCGATGACGAGGTACGGCTGGACGAGGAGATGGAGCGCGTGGTGTGGGGAGACGCCGCGCCGCGCCTGCCCGCCGCCGCCGCCGAGCCGCGCCGCGACAGCGCCGCGCCGCCCCCCTACTCACACACACATTTACCTGGTAAGTGCACGCTCAGCAAGTCGGCACACAACGAAGCCATGAACAAATGTCAAGGTTATTCGTTTCACAAAACAAGTTTATATTTTTTATGATTGTTTTGATTGGGAAGGCTGGTTCAGTCTTTATAATAAATCGCGAATTTGTGGCATATCAATGTGGTGCATGACACGAATACATAACGATGAGCGTCCGCGCGAGCTCTGCGCAACCCTCGACACGCACCCTCCACGACATGTGTTCAGAACGTTACGACTTGGCATGTGCCACTCACTCGGTCTAATGCCTGTTTTCGCAAACACTAGGCGATACCTAAATGTAATGTCTCGATATTTAGGCGTCGCCTAGTGTTAGTGATGGCGGCCGGTATGTAGGTATCCTAGTAAAGTATCTAGCTAAACTCATATCTCGCCTTTATGCAAGTGGTAAAAACTTTCAGCCATAATTACGAGTATCTTTAACCCAAACTAAGCTGATGATCGATCGACATTTAGTCCAGTCAACTCCAGTCAGATGGGAATTGGTTCCAGTAGTTTTACGGTGTACACCGGGGAAATGCAAATAACGTCAGGAGACGCGTGAGTCGTGACGACGCCAGCATGTGGCATTGTGTCACGCTGGCACCTGGATCCATCACAGTGCTCGAGGAACACTCGGTACTCCCAATAGCATACAATCTGTCACGCGAAGGAGATGCTCCCGCGGAGCCAGTGGAGAGGCCAGTGTCGGGGAGAGGGCAGCTCGTGGCTCCAGGAGAAGAGCATCGCTAACCGTGTGGGGTGTGTGCAGATGGCGCCAGCTCGGTGAGCAGCTCGGAGGTGTCGCCGCCAGCCGCCGGCGCCCGGTCGGACCAGCAGGTGAGTGCGGCGCGCGATCGATCGCGCCACCGCTGAAGGCCGCGCCGTACCGCGCGGAGCCCGCGCCACGCCGCTCAGTGCTCCGCCGATCTCACTCCAGCTCGCAATACGTAACATATATAATCTACTCAAGCTTTGCCATTTAATTATTATCTATTGAAAAATTAATTTTAAAAGTATTTTTTATAAATGAACGGGTACCTATACAAAAATACTTAGCTAATAGATACAAGTGATAGTCGTCGCTTGGGCGGTAGACGCGCGCTGGGCGAGCAGGGCGCCGGCATGTGGCAGTCCCTGTCCGCGGGTGACCTAGTGAGTGGCGCGGCGGCAGGGCGCGGGTAGTGTGTGGCTGTGTGCAGCGGAGTAACGTGATGTGGTGTGCGATAATCCGTTATTGTACATAAAATTACTTCATTGATATTTGGTTCCTGTAACACGAACGAGGGATTTTTATTCTTTAAATATCATGTCGCCGAAATACCAACGTTACATCGCACATACAGGGTGCCCGGTAATGAATGGATAATCTTGAAATGGGTCATGGTAGAACTAATGACCATTCAGAAAAAAAATACAAATAAAAAGAAAACCAAGTAGGTAGTACCAAAGCTATGATTCATTTAATAATATTAGAAGTTTTTTGTTACCTTACTAATACATTATTGTACACCACGACCACGAATTAATGAATTCCATGGGTTTCTTATTGTTAAAGTAATTTACGTAAACTAAGCTGATAGATGAGTAATCAAAAGTAGGACTGCTATTACACGGTTTTAAAAAAAAAACTAACTTGAATTATGTTCTTTTGAAAAAATTCGTGATAAATTTTCTCGAAACGAAACACAAGTGGCACATATTTTTTTAAAATTATTGGCCACTTGTGTTTCAATACATTTTATAAACTACGGACGCTTAATCTTTGTCAAAAAGAAAATTATTCACGATTTTTTTTTAAAGAAGTTGGATTTTTTCAACACCTTGTAATAGCAGCCCTACTTTTGATTACTTATCTATCAGCTTAGTTAACGTAAATTACGTTAACAATATAAAACCTATGGAGATCATTCAGTAATTTGTGGTCGTGGTGTACAAGAATGTAAAGTAAGGTACCAAAAACATCGATTATTATTAAATAACTCATATCTTTGGTTCTAGTAAATACGCTAAATGTCGGCCCCCTTACGGTTTTTCTGTTTTGGGATCGGTCTGGCACCATCAATTTCCAACGAAGGATAGCTTCCGATGCGGTTTTGGATAGTTTGATAAATCTATTTTATGTTTATGGGCATAAGGTTGACATTTCTACTACTAGGAAAAAGTTATAAGGTTCAGATGCGTCGAGAACGAAAAAACCCTAAAGTCGGCCATTCAAGGCCCATGGTCGGTCGCGTTTTTCCCAAATGTCGGCCGGGTATAGGGTGTTTTAAATTAAGACAGACAAATATTATTAATATGATTTATTTTGGCAGGAGTCTCACTAAGTAATTATTCACTTATTATGCACTTCCTTTATTTTTGTGCGATCGTAACTGCATAATTTTCTTTGTTTCCGTGAAGGTCCTTGATCTCCCTGCTCTGTCATTGTAGTACCTTAATTAAATTAAAAGCATTATTTCTAAAGGCAGCTTTTTGTGACATGCAGGTTAAATAATGAATGAAAGATTCACGACCAACTATACTTATCTTATATTCCCAAACCGTAATAAGCTTTATGCTTAAGCTTTTACAATATTATCAACTCCTACATTTAAACTTAACTCTCTTCAATTTTAAATTGTAATTTTAATGACAGTAATTCATGATTTTATTGACTAATTGAAGTATATAATAACTACTTTGAAATTGAATTATATCTAAAACCGTGCTATTGAAATACCTAACTTAAAAAAAAAATTGTATGCCACGATATGCGGCTGAACATGCCTACTTGTATACTACCTTTTATTGTATTTTTTTCTGAATGGTTATTAGTTCTACCATGACCCATTCATTACCGGACACCCGATATAGGTATTTCCTCAATAATCAACTCAGCGAAATATCG
This sequence comes from Hoplodrina blanda, assembly GCA_949316365.1. Classification (NCBI taxonomy): domain Eukaryota; kingdom Metazoa; phylum Arthropoda; class Insecta; order Lepidoptera; family Noctuidae; genus Hoplodrina; species Hoplodrina blanda. The sequence goes on along the minus strand of OX438578.1, from coordinate 24,033,101 downwards.
ATTATTTTTTACATAAAACTAATGTTTCACCGCAGTTGTTTTTCCCATCATTTTTGATTACATTTTCTTACCGTACCTAATATTGTTTATTATAACATATATTTATTAAACATACTTGTTAAAGAAGAAAAAAATACGCAAATTGACTACTTGCACAACAACTACTTACCTTCCTGTATCTATTAAACTATGAAGTAGGTGAACGGTTTCCTACTTATTGTAACGGGTGCAAAAGACACAAAACGAAGCCGCAAGTTTTCGTCCCCATCGTTGCGATCGTGTTTGTTGTGGACCATACCTAGAATTTAGTTCAGTACTACTTAGCTTGAAGGGCAGTATGTGCAGCTAGCGGCTATGTGATGTGTGTGTTTACACCCTGTATATATGTATAACATTTATATTGTTCATTATTATCACTATATGTATAACTAAACGTACATTATGATACGAGTAAGGTAAGTTTGTCATTACGGTCGAGGTGATCGAGGCTAGATTGAAAGCTACGCCGAAGGTGAGGGCGTAATGTGACCGCGCGTGTAATGATAAAATGCTTAGCTGTGAGGAATAAACATTGTTATGAATTCATTGACATGAAAGTAGATTAACAGTTTCATTTATCATGAATGACATCCACACGATGTTTTACCTGTCAAGGTGACAACAAGTAACTTGTACAAAGCGACCAGTAGGAACCAAGGAGGTGAGAAGTCATAGGTTGGTAATTGGTGCCACAAACTGTTTTATTATTTTTGTATATATAGCACAAATAAATGTTAATTAATTAACAAAAATTAATATCTTTTTTTTATTTCGACATAATTAGTTAAATTATTCACAAAATATTAAGGCATAAAGCAGTCTAAATTAAGGGCGGCCGTACACGGACTGCTCAAGCAAGTAACGGCTGAGCGACGTACACGGACCGCTCGAGCGGTCGGCGTCGACTGCTCGAGCGGTCTACGGCACGATGGAATTTCGTCTTGCAGTTGACGGCTTGAAGCGGTCGTGAACTCGCGACTGCTCGAGCAGTCGTGTGTACGGCAGCGAATGAATGACTATAGTTCATCGCGCGGTCGCGGCTTTAAGCCAAGAATACACTAGGGGACAAATGTCGTGCAACACGTGTCGCCAGCGACGTTGGGTGAAGTAGCACGACGTTGCCGGACTTCGGTCGACATGTCTGACAACATCGCGCGACACGGGTCGCCAGCGACGTCAGATGAGGTAGCGCGACGTTGCCAGACTTCGCTCGACATGTCTGGCAACATCGCGTCAACATAAGTCGCGCGATGTCGCCAGATATCTCAGGCGAAATTTCGCGAAGTCACACGACTTCGTCTGACGTCGCTGCGGACATAAGTCGCGCGTTGTCGCCATATTTGTCAGGCGAAATCGGCCGGCTTCGCTTGACATGTCGCCGATACATGTCGTGGCACATATTTTGCCCCCTAGTGTATCCTTGACTTTAAGCAGTCGTTCTCAACTGCTTGAAGCAGTCCGTGTACGGCAGGCCTAAATGCTACTACTACCAAATTGTGACCCTACAAGCTGTGCAATAAGAGCCACTTTAGGAGCAAGTGTAAGTGTGTTGACAATTAAATAAATAAAACGGGGCGATCCAAGCGGGCGAAGCAAGTGGTGCTGAGTACACTGCCCCCGGTGACACTTGTTAAACATGAGGTCTTCGAGCGGCTCGGTCGGACTCGAGGTCAGAACTGCTAGCTACCGTGCGCGACCAGCGCGGAGCTGCGGCAGCGGCCGCGAGTTGGCTGTGCTTGCTCTATGGGAGGTCACGAATTAAATGTGTACGTATGACACGTAACTGTAGCAAAAGTGTTCGTGAAAGCTATGCCAATGTGTATTTTAAATTCTGTGACTAATGTTTCAATAAGTAGGTAAACTGAAACTTTCATAGAATGTAAGTTCGGTGCAGCGTAATTCGAAAGTCGAGACAAATGAAATAAAAATGATGAGAATTAATCAATACATAATATGTAACGATATTCGTGGAATATTTTTTTGTAAAATGAAAATCGATACAAGTTTCGATTATAGATAAACATTGTGTGCAGATGTCGGGCGCGTGGTCCGCCTCGGGGTCGGGCAGTCCGCGCGATGGTGACGCGCGGCACGTGCAGTTCGACGCCGAGCGCGCCGAGCACGGCGAGCACGCCGAGCACGCCGACACGTTGGACGACGCCGACGACGAGCGCCGCGCGCAACGCAACATGTGAGTAGCCCCGCCATCGCGCACCCCTTTACCCTGCGCAATGGGGCCCACTACTTTTTACAATCAAATGTCACGTCACTTAAATAAAAGTTCCATCTTTCATGAACAACAGTACAATTGACGCCGGTATCACCATTAAAAGAACATTTTAACGCCTGGGAGGAAGCCCAACATGCAATTGGAATCTTTTGCGACCTCTCGAAGGCGTTTGATTGTGTTAACCATGAGACAGTTTTGTTGAAACTGGAGCACTACGGGATTAGTAAAACAGCTATTGGTTTACTAAGATCATACCGGATAGGTAGACAGGCTAAAGTTTAGGTTAACGGTGTAAACTCATTCAGGTCTGAAATGGCTATGGGCGTTCCTCAAGGTTCGATATAGGTTCATTTCTATTTCTAGTTTATATAAATAATTTACCTCAATTACTGCAAAATCAACCGAGGATAGTGTTATTTGGAGACGACGACGATTCACTGATTTTTGAAATAGACAGGGGATCAAAAAACGTACGACTTAAATATAACTTTATTCTTTAGGTACAAAATTGGTTTACGGTAAATAATGTCAAGGAGCGAATGTGACGTTACATTGAAAATACGATTACTATAACATAACCTCATAATTAAAACGTCTATTGAGGGCGGTTAAGCTCATTTCTAATTTTGTAGCTCTTGGTACGTATTGTAGTACTTTACATCACTTTTGCTTTAGGTACATCGTCTTCACATTCGTATAATAACATGGGATACCTATTACTTATTGTAAGTATGGAGTTTGTTGGCCAGTGTTCTCCATACGAAACTACCTTTTGGAATTTATAGGCGGCTCTAATTGGAATTAAAGATTTGACTTTGTTGACAGTCTACTTAGAAACTGCGCAATTAGTCTATTTCAGCTACTTTTATAACATTATGTCGTCAATTTATTTATAAAAATATTATGTATCTATGTTGTGAGAAAGAACCTAAGAAAATTTAAGACATTAAAAGTACACATTGCTAACAAGCATTTAACAAATTACAGGGTTAAGTATAATTTATTCCAGATAAGAATGGTTGGAAACATGCTGGTCCATAGGACAATCACAAATTCTAGACAAAAAAAATCAAACTGGTTGCTAATTTACCCGCTTAATTAATTAATAACGACTTTAATTTCTATTTAACACTTATTTTATTTTTACTTTCAAGTGTTATAGATTGCGCGGGCTCACACACTATTATAATAATAGAGTGATCATCTACACTTCCTATAATTGTAAACACATAGTTTTTGTTTACTAAGTATATCGATATCAACCAGTCATTTATCTTACAACTTACATACCTACATTTTACCCACAGCCATGCGCCTTCCGTCATACTTTGTTTTTTAACATTGCTTTTGCTATTAGGCTATTTAACTCTTTGCTAAAATAAGCAAAAGTAAAGAGAGAGAGCGCGTGTTCAATACGCGCTATTATGAACCTAAAAGCGCAAATAAAGCTGCATTAATGAAATATGAGTCAAGTATAGTTATCAATTTCTCCGGCGAAGCGCCGCAAGCCTCCTTGCCGGATTGCCGCCGTGGGATCTGGAGGCGACAGTCTTCCAGCGCGTCTACGAGTGGCGTGTGGACGCGCAGCGCCGCGCCGCGCCGCGCCGTGGCGAAACCCCGCTGCCGCGGCTAATCGCGGCACTGCGGGTCGAGCTCCGGTGCGATCTCATGGCGGAATGGAAGATGCGATGCGACTGTCGCAACCCAAGTTTCGGGCACGCTGCAATCGCGGCGGTAAGATCCCTCTTTGAGGAGTGACTGGAGAAGCGCAACGGCGTCCTCACCTTTCGGCTGACGCAGGTCCTCACCGGACACGGTTGTTTCGGGTCAAACTCGTTGTCATAACAAAACGCAACACGGTATGCAATAAATGAATATAAAGATGAATATGAAACGTAACTAAAAGCTGTAACGTTGAAGGTTGCCAGGTATGGTCTAGAGACCACAGAAATGCTCACACCGATGAGAACACATGTAACTGTCGCCTTCGTTGAGCGTTTTTACACCCGATGTGTTATAACTTGCGGAGCTTCTGTTCTAAATAATGGACAGCTTATCAGCTACCGAAAGAGGCATTGTGTGGACGAGACGCGTCGCAGACTAGTGGTACCCGTGCACCTGCGTGTCCGTCACCAGGCTTCCAGATTTTGTGTGCGGGAGCAGAACAGAGGTGGCGGCGGCCAACACCGGGGCAGGACATAGTGGAGAGCGGCGGGTGGCGCGACCCACTCCACTGTGCGGAAGTGACACCTGGCTTGGTAATGCGACCAAAATAGTTTGACATTGGCACTGCCGGGCGGCTCGGCGCGCAACGCCACTCTCGGCCGCGGCGCCGCACGCTCGCCTCTCCCGCCGCCATCAGCCGCCACTGCCGCACCGCCAGCCATCGCCAGCCACCGCCAGCCACGGCCAGCTTGCGCCACCCAGCGCCATGCCCGTCACGTACGCGCGTGCCTCGCAGCTGGAGCACCAGCGGTGAGCCCGCATCCTCTCGAGAGTCACCGTCGCCCCACGGCCGCCGGTCTGTCACGCGGTCACACATACACCTCATGCTCGTTACTACAATCTTTCACCTGTCATTAACAATGCGTTTGTTCCGGGCGTTCAAATAGTTATCGTCAAAATTGTCCAACTCATCGAACTCTTACCTACATTTTAGCTAGTGCATTTTTTTATAGCTTAATTCGATCGCCAATTTGCATTCACGTTTTCAAAGTCAAAGTCAAAAACATTTATTTCAATTAAGTAGACCATTTACAGGCACTTTTGAATTGTCAAGGAGTCTGTCAGTTAATCCGAAAGTTGAAGCTAGTTGCTCGTTCCAAAACGGAGGCAGGCTTCTATGGAGAAGAACGAGCAAGAAACTACACGGCACTCTTTTAAATACACACATCAAAAGTGTCTAGGGATCAATATATTATTATTACCAAATACATCTTGATCCCTAGACACTTTTGATGTGTATATTAGGTTTTTACAAAATCCTGGTTACATTTATTCTTGTTGATTCTACATGTGAAAACAATGAAGATGAATATAGGTACATCTTTATTCTTATTTTTTTTTCTTCACTGACAGCACTCATTCACGAGCATGACGCATGGATAAGCACCACTTAACTCAACCATTCTGAAGGGAGCCAAATGATCCAACACACGTGCCACCATCAGCGAGACATTTGAGTGAGGATGACAAGCTCTCTGTGTCTCAACCGCCATGCTCATTAAGTCAAAACACATAGTAACTGAATAAATAAAAAGCTCCTAAAAAGTTTTCTTAATTAAATAGATTACACTGACTGAATAGTTTTACATTTTACCCTGAAGCAATCATTCAAGGGAGCAGCAAAGCTTCAGAAACAATATTGACTGTACACTGGATCATTCGGCGCCATCATTGTGGTAGCGAGAAAAGTTTTTAAAATTTCGTTCAAAAAGTGGAAGAAATCGGATTTATTTATCAAAATGTGCGGTGGATTACGGATGAGAACTTATGCTGAGATTGTTTCTCTTGCAAAACAGCCATAGGAATTAGAAAACATTCACCAGTAACCCCCGGCTGCCTTACCGGAATGACAGAATAATACAAAATAGAAAATCAATTATGTCTCATTACGTGGGACTTGTTATTTTGTTAGAAATATTTAATAACCTATACAAACACGGTAACTCTGTGTGAAATGGCTCCGATTATTGCTCGAAAACACTAACGCCACACAACGCGAAAGGGATCATATTTATTTGACGCTTTCTATATGGGGAAATAGTTACAAAACATTTGTTATAAGCACCATCGTGCGTGAGCGCAGGCGGCTGGGCGGCCGCGTTCGTGCTGCATACAACGCAGACAAGTTGAATACGAATGCGGGGAGCACGGCAAGCGTTCATGCTCACTTGCACGGCTCACACGCTGGACACGCATGATTTGTTACACAATGATGTTGTTGACCCACTACGTGCACATCAACGCCACTGCAGTGCGAAGGCCTCTTCTCATCCAGAGAAGATACGAGTCTCGTATGGATCACCTCTCTTGCTCAAGGCGGATTGGCGATTTCAGACACGCATTCATTACAAGCTTTTTGTCCGCGACATCGTCTGTGATATTTCTCATCTTGGTGCGTACAGTCAACAAAACAAATAAGTAGTACAAGCCATCACATATGATATGGTTAAAGTGTTCTTAAAAACCGATGGATGTATTCAAATGCAATTTAAGTAATATAAAAAGTAGATAAACTCAAAGTCAAATCATTTATTTCAATTAGACCATTACAAGGCACTTTTGAACGTCATAAATGAGAGAAAAGAAAAATTATAATATTGAATCTAGTTGCCCATTCCAAGAGGCAATAAATAATGCATTAATTAAGTTAAGTTTCAATCGAAGACATCCATCGGTTTCTATGAAAACTTCAACTATATCTGTCGACCCTGGATACCTATCTCTTTTGTTGACTGTACCTACCTTAAATTGTTTTTGGTACCAAAAATAACCTTACGTATAATCTCATAGATTGAAACCAGTAAAACTGACCATTGAATCGGATTTTGTTTACAGTTTCTTGGTTTTGTTTTGTGCGGATCCCTACTTATTTCTGTTTTTAAGCTACAGTACCTACTCTTTATAACATCAGCTATCTGCTAGTGAAAGTGACGTCAAAATCAGTCCAGTCGTTTCGGAGATTAACCAAAACAAACAAACAGACAATAATTTCAAAAAATACTATTTTGAAAAAGTAAAGTATAAGTAAACATTCATAATCGAGTCGCACACGAAGGGTTCCGTGCCACCATACAATACAATGTCGCCCATGCGCATGTGACCGCCCGTAGTTTTCGACGAAAAAAAAAACACAACACCTAAAATAATAAGTTTTTAATCGCAAATAGTACCTAATTATTTTGTGTGACTACAAACTACGTACCTAACTACTTACACGGTTTTCAAATTTCTCCCTTTTTACTTGTGCTACATGACATTGCTTCTTGGCAAATTTCATGATTCTAGGTCAACAGGATGTCCCATATAGGTTTTGATTCCCTACCGAGAGTCAAAATATGCGCCATAAACAACCTTATCACACCTTATCTTTAGATTGCGTTGACTTAGAAGTTTGATTTTTTCACTGCTCCAAAGGGTAGCAGACCTGAGTAGACGTACTCTACATTTTAATTTCAGATTGATACCTCCACGCGTTTCTGAGAAAATGGGTCTTGAGAGACGGGCGGACAGACGGACAACAAATTAGTGATCCTATAATAATGGTGCCGTTTTTGCCGACTAAGGTACGGAACCCTAACAACTGTTAGGTATTATGACAAATGTCAGACAAATGTTACAAATGTTAGGTATTATGATAATATTGAAGTGCCTATTTGTAATGTTACACAAACTTACAAAATAGGCACTTCAATTTTCTTTATTTGTAAATGTTACCGACAATCTGTATAATTCAGGTATTCTATACAATACCTAGGCAATACCTATATAAAATACATTGCCTGTAGGCAATGTATGAAACATTATGAATATTATTCTCTATTACATACTTTACCTAGGTAATGTATACAATTCCTAGGGATTGTATAGAGTGCCTGCTGGTCCGCCGGCAATGTGTAAATAAATAGACTTTGGTCTTTAAGTTACTGTAAATCATAGGTTTTACAAGTAAATCTTAGAATTGGTATTGGTATTATTTGGGTGGATTTGGAATTGTAACTAACTTGGCTGTGGAATGATTAGTCACAAAATCCGCACGACCCGCTCCGCGCCCCGCGGCTTGCTCGACGCGACCTTGAGCACGCGAGCATAAGGGGAGGGCTCCGTGCGACGGGTAAACACGCACGCACACATGCACACGCGCCTACGGCTACGCCTATTGTTGTTTTTATGAATGAGAATGCCCGTCCCCGTACCGCCAGGATAGAGAAGCGGAGCTTCCACCTCAATCCCATGGAACATGCCTGGGCCGAGCTCGGGAGATGTGCGGGATGACGAAACTCCGCTCCATTTGTGCCTCAGCGTGCTAAGCAAATAAATTGCATTGATAAAGTATAGAAGAATATTCCTGTAGTCCCCAACATCGTCTCAAAAGCTGGATGTACTGCGTGATCGCAGGACATTAGTACTGACAGCGCACAGAGAGTGTACCTAATACAATGTACTCAATTGTGGGATACATCTGTTGCAGTGTAGTTAGGGCTGCCATCCGTCCGGGCTTCCCCGGATTTGTCCTAGTTTAGAGGGCGTCCGGGGGACGTCCGGGAGGGGTTGTCAAAAAGTGGCCTTATCAGTGTCAGGGGAATCCCGATTAATTGAAAGATAGGCAATAAATAAAACAAATCTTAGTTAAAAAAGCTTTAATATTAATTTTTATTTAAAAAAAATTGTTTTTGGTATACATACATACATACATAAACTCACGCCTTTTTCCCATTGGGGTAGGCAGAAACCACAGAACGCCACCTGCTACGATCCTTACATACTCCTTTCGCCTCATCTACGTTCATACATCTCGTCATACAAGCACGCCGCGCCGGTTACGAGTTCGTTATGTAGTTAGTTATGTTTTTGGTATATCCGGTAAAAAACTCAATTTCACCCAAATGTCCGAGGATTTTGAAGTTTTTGTCCGGAGTCGGCAATTTAGGTGATGGCAGCCCTAAGTGTAGTAGTGTTTTCTGTTAGGAGTGCATTATCTACATCTCGCACATGTGTTGAGATGTGTGACAATTTTTAATTACACTCGACTCCAATACACAATCTGTTCAGCCTCGAGTGATAAGGGGAACTTATTCACCTGTAGCAAGCAATAAATGAATTTGTATTTGTATTTGTTTGTATTTGTATTTCACTTGTATCATAATGCACTTTAAATGATGAGTGTGTAACGAGTCTGACGAGCGATGATCGTGTTGCAGCAAGCACTTGCACCCGCACAAGCCTCGCAAGTACTCGCTGCAGGAAGGCGTCCGCGGCGCGCTCGCGGGCGAGCGGCGCGTCAGCATCGAGCCCGCCGAGGAGTCGCTGCCCGAGGCGGACGCCGCCGACCTCGCCGCGCACCGCAGCGACGACCCGCGCGCCCTGCGCCGCCACATCATACAGCCCCGGGTCAGTGACTCCAATACGTCGACTCTCATACCCTGCATACTACACACTATTACCCTGTCGCTCTGCTACGCTTCGTTTCCCTCCAACTCTCCTCCTATTCCTCAAAGCTGTGACTAGGATGACACCCTCTCCTAGGCAAGGCTACACTTTGCCCATACTCTAACGAAAACATCCGACGTTGTTCATTTGTACTTACAACAATAATTTAGCTACCCCGCCGGTACCTGGTTGTTGGTTGGCTGTGCGCAACTGTTGAGCAAGTAAAGTCGTGTGAGACTGCCATCGCGGGCAATGAGAGTGACGCACTGTGTACTCACTTATATCACTTTTTGATACATTATGTTACATTCGGATGTAAATACAAATATATTAATAAGAAGCCCACCAGCAGCATCGGGCGGGAACGCGGTGGACCCTGCCCCCTATTCCCGAACAGGGTGGACCATGTTCTCGATGTTGACGGGCTACAAATTTTATGGTTGCTTTAAAACCAATGGTCATGCCCATTTTTATTTCCAGGCTTCAACGGTTCACGTGGGCCGCAAGGATGGTGGCGATAAAGTGCAGAATATATTATCAGATGCTGCCTACAAGAAGATGTACGATCACAGCCCCCACTCGGTAAGCTCTCTCTGATGTTATCCGAGGTGTGGCGCGTTAGCACACCTAGTCAGTGCTGTTCATGACGTGCCGTCGTGTCGCCGGCAGGTGTTCGTGCAACTGGACGAGCTGCTGGCAACGGAGGACGGCGAGGCGGAGTGGAAGGAAACGGCACGCTGGATCAAGTACGAGGAAGACGTGGAAGAGGGCTCAGCACGCTGGGGCAAGCCCCACGTTGCCTCGCTGTCGTTCCACTCGCTGCTGAACCTGCGTCGCTGCCTAGAGACCGGCGTAGTGCTGCTTGATCTGGACGAGAAGGACCTGCCCGGCGTGGCCTACAGGTGCGTGAACTGCGCTGCGCAGGCGCCGTGCGCTTAGCTTTCCGGCGCAAGCGTGACACTGGCCTCATGTCCACAGGGTGGTGGAGAGCATGGTGTCGGAGGGGCTCATCGAGGAGGACGACAAGCCCGTCGTGATGAGGTCGCTGCTGCTTCGCCACCGCCACGTGCACGACGATCGCTTCCGCTTCTCCATAAGCGGCAGGAAGCACTCTTCCTACACCAGCCTGCAGGTGAGGGCCCACACGCGCATAGACTTCAACAATACTTAATAATGTTAAATGTTCGTACGCGATAGGAGGCTGTTCCAAAAAGTCGAAGGTAGCCCAAGAGCTAGGCTTAGCGTGGCCTTGACGCCCGTACCTTTCCGTAACAAGCTATCACTTGTCATAATGACACATCGAAGCTTATCGGTTCCAAATACCTACACGAAAAGTACAAATTGATAAGTGGCAGAGTTAATCTGTCATGTTAGATAGCGAGTCACGTTTAACAATCGTTATTTAGATACGAATTACGATAATCTGACATTTGGCATGTGCCACAATGTATGTGTGAAAATTTATCAAGGCTAATCCGATACGAAGGACTCGGCTTGCTACCGTAACAAATAACTGGTGATATAACACCTGTTATCAGTAAAGATGATGACGCCTCGCCAGCGAGCTGGAATGTTCCACACTGTATTCGGGAGAGAGTGGTGAGACGCGTGCGACCCGAGCGAGACTAACTGCTGAACCTGAAGCGACTTTCATCTCATATAGCTGTAGTTACTAGCTTGACTCAATGGCAAACACATATCAACAACATTTGTTAGGGATCAACATCCCTAACAAATGTTAGGGATGTTGATCCCTAGACTTTTTTGATGTGTGTATTTTGAATGTGTTATGTAACTATGATGGGGAATATTTCACTAACCAATTTAGAAAGTTGTTTAATTCGATAATTATTTATGTGCTGGACCATCTCCAGTGCAGAGGGCCTCGACAACATTCTTCTGTTTGTCTGCACACGCTGCAGACTGAGCGTTAGCAAACAACACCTTTACCTGCTGGACAGTCCGTGAGTGTGCGGTCACGTGACTCGGGACTGTTATATCGAGCGGTTCGCGTTACCGCCACCTGCAAAGCCATTTGTCTAGGCCCTCTGGTGAGGAGTGCAGTGGTGGGGGTGTGTACGTGTGTTGTGTCGGCAGTCTCTGTGGATGGAGGAGGGCGGGCCAGCGGGCGCGCGCGCGCGCTGCTCCGTGTGCAGCGCCTCGGCCGCGTGCCGCCGCCACAGCGCGCACCTCATCGTACGGAGCGCCGCCCCCGCGCCTGTGTGCCCCTCGCCTCTCCTCGCCGCTAGCACCATCACCTAGCTTGTCTTCTCGATAGTTTCCTTGCGTCATCGTACGGCCGCTAGACGTAGCAACGTAGATGACTATCATCTGTCCTTGTGTGGCTACATTTGGTTGTTTCTAGTTGTTTGTTGGCATCGTCATCATCCACAGCTCGCGGGCCGCGCCGTCTGCCGAGGCGGTGTTGGTCGGCAGCCAGCAGTCAGTGCCACTCTCAAGTTCAGCATAGCACGCAGCTTGAATGAGGAGACATCATTAGCTTGTCATGGACACGAATCATTTTCACGAACACTTTACACTGTATGACATTGGGTACAATTGACAATTACTATAAGTACGCACACAGGGATCCATTGTGAGACGCCACTACGGACCAACTGGAACAGAGTACTGAGTAGGGGCTTGGTAGTCTGTTATGTCAAACAAAGTAGATAGTGTCATCTTTAGTCTGCCCAGATATTGATACCAGTAGGCAATTAAGCTGCGAACAAACTCTAGGAATTTATAGCGTCGGAGCTACTGGGTGTAAAAATAGCTATGAAACAATTGTGTCAGCCAGAAAATAAAAGTACTGTTTTCTTTTGGGAAATAACCTAAACATACATAACATAACCGTTAACTGCGCACACTGCCCGTCGAGCTGAGGAACATTTGTATTGCTGGTCAAAGTCAAAGTCAAAACATTTATTTCAATTAGACCATTTACAGGCACTTTTGAATAGTCAAGGAGTCTGTCAGTCAGTCCGAAAGTTGAAGCTAGTTGCTCGTTCCAAAACGGAGGTAGGCCTCTATGGAGAAGAACGAGCAAGAAACTCCACGGCACTCTTTTAAATTAGGTTTTTACAAAATCCTGATTACATTGTTCTTGTTGATTCTACATGTGAAAACAATGAAGATGAATATAAAACAATTATAAAAATAAAAATAAGAATAAAGATGTAAGCCAAGGCAGTTAAGAGATGACCAATCCCAACTGACAGCACTCGTTCACGAGCATGACGCATGCATCAGCACCACCTAACTCAACCATTTTAAAGGGAGCCAAATGATCCAACACACGCGCCACCATCAGCGAGATATTTGAGTGAGCATGACAAGCTCTCAACCGCCATGCTCTTTAAGTCAAAACACATAGTAACTCAATAAATAAAAAGCTCCATGGTACTCACATTTACAAAATTGAAATAAATGATATTAAATTATACAATACTAACACTTCAGTGATTCGTAAGATGAACTGTGGTATGTAAAAAAAAAGAAAAAAGTACTAGTAGGTACTGATAACGAAATAAGTTATTCAGGTCAATAAAAAGGGGGTAAGAAACATCATTCTCTTAAAATTAATACTAATTAGTGAGACCGAGTGGCTGTGGAGCAGGACTAGCATTAAGCCAAGCATTTTTGTCTTTGATATAATCTTCTAACTTATAGTATGCTCGACTACATAGTGTGCGTTTAATGCATGTTTTAAATTTTCTCTCATTTAGTTGGAGAATATCCAGTGGTATTTTATTATAACATTTTACACAGTACCCCATAAAAGAAGTGCTTACTTTTGACAATCTGAAACTTCGTTGGTCTAATTTGTTCCTATTTCTAGTATTAAAATTATGTCTATCACTAATTTTCTTAAAAAGATGAAGGTTTTTCCGAACATGCATAATGTTTTCATATATATATTGACAAGGTACCGTCATGATGTTAATTTTCTTAAACAATTCCCTTAGAGTATCTCGACTGCCAAGATTATAGATGGCTCTGACGGCCCTCTTTTGCAGGATAAAGATAGAATTTATATCTGCAGCCCGTCCCCAAAGCAAAATACCGTAAGACATGATGCTATGAAAGTAACTAAAATAGACTAGTCTCGCGGTATCCACGTCTGTTAATTGTCGGATTTTTCTGACAGCGTAAGCGGCTGAACTTAACCGCCCTGCAAGAGATGTTAAGTGGGGACCCCACTGCAGCTTAGAATCGGGCGTAATCCCCAGGAAAACTGTCTTTTCGACGAATTCTAGTATGTCCTTATTCAATATAACGTTACGTTCACTACTTCTAACATTTGGTAAAGTGAATCTTATGCATTTCGTTTTTTTCTCATTTAAGTAACACTAAATTATTAGTAGTAAACCAATTGTGAACCTTAAGCATGGCGTTATTTACGTCGTCAAGGTGTTGTGCTCGTCTATCTACTCTAAAAATTAATGAGGTATCATCAGCAAATAACACCATTTGTGGTTGGTTTTCTAGTAAATGAGGTAAATCATTTATGTATACCAGAAAGAGGAATGGACCCAGTATTGATCCCTGTGGAACCCCCATCTTTACTTTTAATCCTGATGAAGTTACACCGTTAACTTGAACTTGCTGTAGTCTATCATTCAAATACGATTTTACTAAGCTAAGTGCTAGTTCACCTAGTCCGTAATGCTCAAGCTTCAGCAGCAGTGTTTCGTGATTTACGCAATCGAATGCTTTAGAGAGGTCGCAAAAAATGCCAATGGCATCCTGTGAGTCCTCCCATGCATTAAAGATGTGCTTGATCAAAGTAACACCAGCGTCAGTAGTACAACGCCCTCTGGTGAAACCGTACTGTTGATCGTGTAGGATGTTGTTACAGTTAAAATAATTGAGCATTTGATTTAGCATTACTTTTTCAAACACCTTGCTAAAAACCGGCAGAACCGAAACAGGTCTATAATTATTGGTGTCCTTGCTATCCCCGGATTTGAAGAGCGGTATAACTTTACTGTACTTCATTAAAGTCGGGAATATCCCTTGGTCTATACACAAATTAAATATTAAAGCTAAATAGGGTGCTGTTGTCTCAATAATAGATTTACACACATTGGTAGACATGCCCCACAGGTCTTCGGTAGCCTTGATCTTAAGTTCTTTAAAAGCCTTTATAACGACCACAGGGTTTATATGTTTAAATTTAAATTCCTTAGGGCAGGCTGAAACATTCGCTCTTAGTAAGTCAATAGCAAGTGAGGGTGAGGAATCCAAAGTTTCAGTAGTTTTAATTGGAATATTGGTAAAGAATGTTGCAAATTCTTGAGCAACATCGATATTACTGCTTATGAGACCTTGGGAAGTCTCCAGAGTATAATCAGTATTATACCTTTTGTTTCTATTAGTTTCATTATTGATAATTTTCCAAACCGTTTTTATTTTATTTTCTGCTGATTTAACCTTGTTACTAATGTATAAGGCTTTTGCTGCCTTACACGTATTTTTAAAAATTTTAGAGTAAGTAGCAACATACTTATTAAATGTTTCAGTGTTTTTATATGGTTTAAGGCCATACAGCTCAAAAAGTCTTTCTCTACTTCTCCTGATACCTTTAGTCGCCCAGTCACTGAATAAAAACTTAGGGCAAACAGATTTAGTTTTTTTCTTAAAGATATTATTAAACTCTGTATGCACAACTGAAAAGAATTCTTCATACAAAATAATACCGTTATTCATATTATGTCCTGAACACCTAACTTACTAATTAAAGTGCTATTAAATTTATTTAAATTACCAGATGTTATTGGTCTTGACTGTATCTGCACTTTTTGTATTGCTGTGCTGTACTCAAAAGTAACGGTTTGTCCGCTGTGATCAGAAGGAAGATAATTTACTATGGCTTTATCTAAGTAGTCGCAGCAGCAAAAGACATTATCAATACATGTAGCAGTAGTCGAGGTTATTCGTGTTGGTTCTAAAAACACATTTAACAGATTAAACGATTTAAAAAGATTTAAAATCTACTGCTATTTGAATTGTTTTCTAAAATATTAATATTAAAGTCACCACAGATTATTACTGATTTATTACCAGTTGCAAGCTTAGTTTAAAACATCTTCCATTATAGCCTCAAATATAGAGTAATTCTGATAATTAGGGGGTCTGTAAACGCACACTATTACATGCTTATCTAGCTCAACACTGGACAATTCAATAACATGTTCAATTGATAGTTCTACTAGATTCAACTAGATTAAAATTTTTCTCGACGTTCAAAAGTGCCTTTTAATGGTCTAATTGAAATAAATGATTTGACTTTGAAATGATTTGACTTTGACTTTGACTTTGACTATGTCTTTACGGGGCTTACATTTTATACTATTTTTAATTAAGATTAGTGAGCCACCACGAAGCATGGATTTGCGGTTGAAACAACTGCCCACATTGTAATTCTCAAAGTTAATTAATGTTTCATAATCCTTTAACCAATGTTCAGTTATACAAATAATATCGAACCTTGTCTTTTCTAAAAACAGTTCAATTTCTAATTGCTTGGAAGAAAAACCTTGAATATTCTGATGAAATAATAATAATAATAATAAAGATTTATTTTCTCACCACAATATAAGGTACATTTCACATGGCATCAAAAACAATACATAACAACTACAGTTAAATACTCATATTGTAGGAGACTGGTGCCTAAGCTAGACGTAAGGCCTGTATTTCAGGACACCAGGGCTCCCCCCATTCGGAGATAGTTACAATTTTGTAGATGATTATGTACTCGCACATTATCAAATGCGGTAGATTATAACAAGCTTTTTTTTTGTTTTTCATTGCAGTGTTAGTATTTGGTGAATATGAGTTTTGTAGGAGTGTGTGGGTGTGAGGGTGTGGGGGTGTGTGTGTGTGTGTGTGTAGAAGGGGATATAACTGAGATTAAGAGAGATGTGAGTGGGTTAGTTAGTTAGGTATGTTTTGTGTGAACAGGAGGTATTTAAATTGTTTTAAAAAGATAATAATAATAATTAAAAGAAAATGGTATATAATATTGCTTTAAAAGTAATGTTTATGTACGATAAATATACGATAAATTCACAAGTCAGCGAGTTATATAGGGGCAGCAAGAAGTTTTTCCGTTTCGTCGTAGTTTAACTCCTGAAGCCAATTCGTTACCTTCGTTTTGCACTGATTATTGGTAAGACTATAAACAGAGAGCGACCTATTTATGTTATTGTATAGAAAGCGACCCAAATAGCAAAAGAAGCGTTTAGAGAAAATAGTAGTAAGCCGATTATGATGGCGGTGTATGGGATCAAAACGTCTTTTACCATGTGATAGTAATGGGTTGAAAGTAATTAGTCCATGCTGTTTCAGGACCGTTTGTAATATGAACAGCTGTCGTACAGTTAAAACTTTAGTCTCTTTGTATAAAAGTGCTGTGGGATATCGGAATGGTAGGTAGTAAGAGACCTTCAAGATAGCCCTCTGTACTCTTTCCAGTTCCAAGATTGTGTATTTAGGTGCACCACCCCAAGATGTTATGCAGTAGGTTAATAGCGATTGGACGAGGGCAAAGTAGATTGATTTCCTCACCTTTTCGTCTGCCACATGTCTCAGGGTCTTGAAGACATATATTAATTTACGCATTCTATTGCTAAGAGTGTTGATGTGTTCCTGAAATCTTAGGTTGCAGTCTATAATAATACCTAAGTACTTTACGCTGTTTTCTTTTTGTAAGTGTGTGCAGCTACACATGTTGTCATTTAGGTTGGAACATGAATGGGCTATAATGGAATACAGTGGTGTCGTTGGAGTTGTTTGGGTGTAGTTTTTAATGGAGAAGGCAATGTATTTCGTTTTGTCAGCGTTTAGTGTGAGAATGTTACTGTTCAGCCACTCCGTTACAATGTTGAAGCCTACCTGAGCATGCGCGTATACTTCGTGCCAAGTGCCAGCGCTAAAGAGAAGGGCAGTGTCATCTGCAAAAGTAATAATTTTACCTTTAGGAAGAGTGAGCAAACCCAGCTCGTTGATGTATATAAGAAATAGGGTCGGACCAAGTACGCTACCTTGCGGCACGCCATAATTATTTCAAGGAATGTTGCTTAGCCCCTTTTTTACAATTTGGTAAGTGATAGCTAGAAGATACTGTGTTGTTGATAAGTTTAGCTATATTGTTATTGGTACCTTCTGTTGTCTTACTTGCTAGTTTAAAAAAATTTTACTGCTTACCACCTTTACATTAGTATTATTACTAAATGAGGTGCTAATTATTAGTGACTTCGACATACTAATTATGTCTGAGTTAATATTAAAAGCTAATAGCCAAGCTATCTGACGTCTAAAACTAATGGGCAGATACGCTGTATCCCTAGTCGATCTTAATTTTTCAACAAAACTGTTGGTGTCAAAAAACAAAAGCTTGTCACTATAGTGACTAACCAGGAAATGAATGTGATTATTTAACCTATGTATGTAATTATTTTTCCTGTTTGATAGGTTCTCAAAGTAAGAGGTCAAAGTAAGCTGGGTAGCGCGAGTGACGTGTTGTGCAATGTAACGCACTAGATACATTGTGCTTATGAGTGCATCCAACAGTACAGGGCTCATGTGGGAATTTAAAGTTCAGTTTGAATATTTTAAACTTGTTTTTGTAAAAAAAAACGATAAGAAAAGTTGGAAGTTCGACCTCCAATGTCTCCATTATATCTGTCTCCATGTACTTAGGGTCCACAATTGTTTAGCTTCGTTAAGTATCTTTCATTTTACACCCTTTACATCACATAATTTTTTGCTTTTAGTATTTCATTCTGAGATCGGACGTTTTTTCAATTTCAAATGATATCACAATTAATCACAAACTTCAATAACATCATCTATGCAGGCGCAGTACACTAATTTAATCAATGATATAATAATATGATTTCTTCAAATAGTTTAGATACCTAGACACACCTAAAGTCACGGCTCTATTATAAGCAGACACTAGGTACATAACAGCTCCCCGGACGGTCCATTGCACACACTCTTTCCCCGTAGTCCACGTTCATACATGATATTCTCCAGAAAGGATTTTCTGGAGAATATCTATGTATTTTCTCATTCTGAGTTTTTAAGTTATATTATAGTCTAAATCATACAGAAAAACTTAAAACCTTATTTGAAATTATAAGAAAATAATTCAAAAGACTCTTGCTTTCCTGGTGGTTCATTGGATGAAGAGGACGCTAAAGATAAAGGGGTATTTACGATAAATAGCTCTTCCAGCTTTCAATTATACTGTCTTGCTCATCTTTTAGGTACTATCTTCTCCATATACTTTAAATTGAAACCAGTCGACTTACTTTTTCACTCCTCTTCTCTTTTTGCCAGGCGTGAAAAATACACCATCATTAGATCACTTATGATTCGCCGTATAATGGTACTAGAAACCCCTATTAACGAATTACAATATAAGATAAGAATATAAGATAAAGAAAAAACTAAAAGTATCTAAATAACTCAGTTCAATTATCCAGTCAACTCTACAACGCGCTTTAAAATCAAAGATTGAGTTTGATTGACACCTTCATCGTTGAGATCGACGTGGCGTTTTCGGTATTTTAAAATAACAAATTTTGAAGAACAAAATCACAGAATGTCAGCAGCAATCTTGATCAATCTCGTAATTTAAATAGTCACGTACTTTTTGATTAATTTTTCTATTTATTTTCATGGCATCAGATTGTAGTAGGCCTTCGCGTTCTCTGCATGGGTTTGGGACAGCAATAGGCTGGATGACTTGTAACAGAAGGTTAGCATCGTCTTTGTATACTAATGTTAATCTATGACGGGGAATATATTAAGACTAGCACTCCCCCGCGACTTCGTTCGCGTGAGTTTTCTTACGGATCCCGAATTTTTTGATAATAAAATATAGCCTATAGCACTCAGTGATAACGTAGCTTCCAATTTGTGAAAGAATTTTCAAAATCGGTTCAGTAGATCCAGAGATTACCCACTACATACAAACTTACAAACAAATGTTACCTCTTTATAATATTAAGTATAGATTCCACGTAAATCGTACAGGGAAGCTTTCCGGCACACGTTGCTGGTGCCCACGAGCACAGTTGCTCGTATCGATTGGGGCCCTGCATCCAGGGTGGGCGTGTACCCTAGTTAGTGCGGCGCTTATTACACTTCTCTGCGAATTGGGCCCTAACTCAGTTTATACGCGAATGTCTAGAGAGATAAACGTATTGTCGCATTTTACATTATGTCGTCGTCAGTATCGAAACTTCAAAAAGTTTTCGTCAAAATTCTTATAAATCTATATATACATATAATAAATTTGTAGAAAAGTGGTGTCTGTACAATGGAAATATATAAAAAAAAAGTAGCAGGGGTTGTTATTATACCGATGCCGAACCCGAAATTGTAATTAAATTTTTTTTTGTCTGTTTGTCTGTTTGTCTGTTTGTCTGTTTGTCTGTGTGTTTGTGCACGCTAATCTTCGGAACTACTTGACGGATTTGAATGATTTTTTTTTTGTTGTATAGGTATTAAGTCCGGGCAACATATAGGCTATAATTTATCTTGGAAACTTGAACACCTGATGCAGAACCGCAACAGACCAGCTAAACTATAAGAGATACAAAAATGGTACCATAACAAAAATTGTTTCACGTGATGAGCATTTTCTGCTAAGAGAATAAATTTGAAGATCTGGAACACCTGATGTGGAACTTCAAGAGCCTAGCTACACTATAACATATATAGGAATGACGTCTTAGCAAGAGTTGTTCAGTCTGATGAGCACTCTCTGTTGTCGTATAAAATTTGAAGATCTGGAGCAGCTGATGTGGAACTCCAAGAGCCCAGCTATACTATAACATATATAGGAATGACGTCTTAGCAAGCGTTGTTCAGCCTGATGAGCACTCTCTGTTGTCGTATAAAATTTGAAGATCTGGAACAGCTGATGTGGAACTCCAAGAGCCCAGCTACACTATAACATATATAGGAATGACGTCTTAGCAAGAGTTGTTCAGCCTGATGAGCACTCTCTGTTGACGTATAAAATTTAAAGATCTGGAACACCTGTTGTGAAACTCCAAGAGCCCAGCTACACTATAATATATACAGGAATGACGTCTAGCAAAAGTTGTCCACCCTGATGAGCACTCTCTGTTGACGTATAAAAATTTAAGATCTGAAACACCTGATGTGGAAATCAAAGCTCAATTTCACTGTATAATTATAAAATAACATAAGCTGGGAGTACCTCCACGCGGTGAAGGCGGTAACAGTTTAGGACTGATTTTCGATGAAATCTCGCTCATCCCGTTGTTTTCCCGTCCCCAGGCCTTAGAATTCTACATCAGACGTTTCAGATCTTCGATTTTGACGACCCCGTTGTCGCTGGCATAAGCAACAGGATCCGCGTACGAAGTCGCGGGCAGAAGCTAGTTCCCAATAAAACTTTAAAGGCTTCAGCTCGCATGTCTTTATTCATGTAGTCTTTATGTTCTTTTTGCCATAAATACGGCATGTCTTTGTACATGTCTATTTAAATGCACAATAAAACTTCCTTTTCCTTGTTGCACGCCATGGTAGGTATTAGAAAATTACGCGCCAGGCGACGGAACGAACACTCTACGCACTAGTCGCGCGGCAACTGAGCTCCCTAACCGCCCTAAACGTTATTACATTACCCAATCTGCAGGGCGCTTAGGAAGCTAGGCAGATCGCAACGACCCGATCGCCCTAAATCGGGACCCTAACTCCCTAAGTCTTATTACACCACTCTTAGTTAGGGTTAGGGTCCCTCAAAATTGGGTGGTCTAATAAGGCCTTAAATACCCTCTTTGTCGCGTGCTTGTGTCGTGCACACACTAAGTAAACAAACATACACAACCGGCGCGGGCACATAATATGTAGGTATGTTAATAAATCGCAAACACTCCAAATGTAAACTGTATATATTTATATAATTGTCATGAACCTCTGCCAAATGTTCGGAATTGGCCGAGTAGGTATGCGGTAGCGTGATCCGGTGATCGGTTAATACCTACGCACACTGTTGTACAAGTACCTACAACATATCGATGCGAACGTTTGCAGCCGCACCGCCGCGCCGCGCCGCACAGACCACTACTTCTGTGCCACTACACTAGCTGTCCTTCAGGCGATGGCCATGCGTTCCGATTGCACCGGCTTGACGCAAGAGCCCGACCGCACGACCGGTGCGCCGGCGTACAGACACGCATCATCGACGCTTCCCACACAGACCTCCCCTTCAGTGCATCTAATTCTAAATCAGCATTTCATTAGCACATAGTGTGTGACTCATGTTCATAATGTTGATAACAGTACTGACTTACTGAGTACAGTAGTTACAGCAACATGTACAGGCAGATTGCAACATTGAGTTTTGGAATTATTTGTAAGAGCTTATACATATGTATATACTTATGGGACACATAGTTACAAAATTTTACTTCTTTATAAAGAAAGCGATATTTCGATACGGGACATTTTTATTCACGGGACGTTTTTATTCACCAGCTTTGGTTTGGCAGCAAAGAACTTTTCGACCAAAATGAGTTACGGTTTATAATTTACTGGTTTAGCTCAAAACGTTCTTTGATCTGGACTAAAATAATTGATAAACGAAGGCAGAATTATTCGCCTCTACATTTAAAATACGAGTAGAAAAGCAATATACAAGGTGAAAAGACACACCACAAAGCCGTGAACAAGCCGTCCTTGGACATCACTGACATCGGTGAAGGAAAACATCGTGAGCAAACCCGAACTTATAATAGGCTAGTTGATACCACCATCAATTGACGTACTTTTTATGACCTGTCAAAACGCGATTCTTTCATAGATTTTGTATGGAAATAGCAAGCTTTGACGTCACTTATTTGCCAACTCAATTGTCTATTTATTGATTTAAAAGCCACAAAAATCTAATTTTGCAGTAAATTAAAAATTAATCGGGTTTTCAGGGCTATGGGTTAGCTAGGGGTCAAAATAAAGCGTTTTTTTAAAGAAGTTATGTCTTGGAATTATTTATTAATAGTGTCAACTACCCAATTAATAAAGGTAGTCTGAAATCGCCAATCCGCCGTAGATAAGCAAGCAGTATGGTGATCAATTTTCTGCGTGAGAAGAGACCCTTGCCCTTGCTCTGCAGTGCGACATATTATGCTAAATTTACTTAAAACATGTAGAACTTTGAGCTTCAATATGGAGATATTATATTAAAAATAGAGAACCGGTAGGTTACGGAGGTAACCAGAAGGTTCTTAGATATGGTCCAGAACAAAAGTGAAGTGTCTCTTTACACCTGCTAAATGCGATCATGTCTGGGAGATGTTGAACGTAAGAGTCAACCTTCACTATTGAAGCTCTCGCCTGGCCTTGCCCGGCCGCTTTACTCATGAGCAGGTGGCCGACACCACCGACACACGCGCACCGCGGAGGAACGATAAGGCTTCGTTCACACGGCATTGTCCTGCACGTTTTTTTGTAATCGTTTTTTTAACGTATAGTCAACCGGGTGTTCACATGGTAAATTTTCATTCGTGTAAAAACGAATAGCCGCAGTTTTCACAAGGAGACAAAGCTATACCATATGCCACTGCGAACCAAATACGTCAAAGTTCATTCGATTTGCTTGACAAGTCCGTTGAGTATGCGTTTAAACGTATAAGCGGTACACGTTTTTTTGCAGTACAATCGTCGTGTGAATGGATCTATGTAAGTTGTATGGTCACTATTTATACGTTAAGACGTATACTGCAAAAAAACGTGCAGGACAATGCCGTGTGAACGAAGCCTAAGAGGTGGCACGTGCACACGAGCCTACCGATACCGTCATAGCACTGCTGGGGCTCGCAACGGTACGCCTCCATTCAGGAATAACATTAAAAAGATCATTTTAGGCAACTTTTGACTATTCCATAATTTTATCTTATTTAAATATTAAGTGTTTTTCTACGTAAATATAATACTTGCTGGGTTTATTGACATATCTTCAAAAACTAAAGCTGATTAATGAAAATGGTTTAATTACTTACAAGAGGCTCGTTTCTTCCCGACAACAAGTTTTGTGATTATGTTTGCCCACTTTGTGATATTGCAAACTTAGTAATGTAATCCCAAAAACACTGAAAGATTGACTTTTGCTATTAAAGTACATAATTATATTGTCGGTCGGTGTGCGAGTCCGGCTCGCACTTCACCAGTATTTTGTTTTGCTTTGAATTAAATAAGCACCCAAGTTTTATTCAAACTACTTTACTCTTTTCAAGTGAATCAAAAAAAATCATCCTTAATTACGTAGGTAACTCCCGAAGTATACCGAAGGGCGTTATAAGTTTGAGCTTATGTCGTTATGTGTGTCTGTCTGTGGCATTGTTGTTCCCTAACGACTTGTTTGATTGCAATGCAATTTTTTATAGAAGGCTAGTATAATCGGGGGTTATCTACCCCTACCCCAGCTATGTTTTATAAGAATTACCATTTTGAATATTGATGTAGTGCCACATCGTAACTTATTTGACTTTCAATCGTTCCATTGACTTATTAGAGATCAATTAGATTGACCTGTTCCTCAAGTTTTAGTAGTTTTAGCCGGACTAGCACGAATGCCACACTATTTATTTACTTTATACTTTCTATTAAAATGTGACCGTTGCATATCTCATCAGAACAAAAGTACATAAATATGTACTGAATAGATATAAATAAGTAACAGCCCTGACATAGCAAAACCAGGCCCGGCTAACCAAGGAGACGGCCCCACGGCTTGGATGACGAGATGAGGGACAACTACGAGAGAGTGGAAGCAATAGGGTAGGACTGAGTGAGACAGTTCGGGCTACTAAGAAGTAGGTGTATCTTACATTGAATTGGTATTTTAGTTTGCTTTGTTAGAGGAAATGTAAGTAAATAGCGTTGCGTGGTTGCGTGCTGCATGTCTGCCGATGTGTCGGGGTGTGTGTTAAGGTGTGCGTGTGTGTGTTTAGAACCTGGCGGACCCGCGCCGCCGGCGCAGCTCGTACGCGCTGCCGCTGGAGCGCGCCGAGGTGCGCAAGAAGTCGTCGGCAGGCGGGCTGGACCTACGCGAGGTGGAGTACCTGGCGGCGGTGGACGCAGCCGCCGGCTCGCAGGACGAGCTGCGCCGCCCGCACAACGACTCCATCTTGAAGCGCATCCCTGGCGACGCAGAGGCCACTACCGTGCTGGTGGGCGCTGTGGGCTTTCTAGAGCAGCCTACTATCGCCTTCGTGCGCCTAGCGCAGGGCATCTTTATGCCGTCAATCACCGAGGTGCCGGTGCCCGTGCGCTTCATGTTCATCCTGCTGGGCCCCACCGGTGCTGACCTCGACTACCACGAGGTGGGCCGCTCCATCTCCACGCTTATGTCCAACCCCGCGTTTCACTCGATCGCGTATAAAGCGGAAGACCGACGCGAGCTTTTATCTGCCATCAACGAGTTTCTGGACGACTCCATCGTGCTGCCGCCGGGTGACTGGGAGCGCCAGGCGCTGCTGCCGTTCGAGGAGCTGCGTGCCAAGAGCGAGATGATCCGGCGGCGCAAGCGCGATGCTCTCGAGCGCAAGCGCGCGGCCGGCGAGGCGCCTGCACCTTTCGACGAGAAGAAGGCGTTGCTGGCCGCGGAAGCCGGTGGCCTACCTAGCAAGGAGCCCGATGACCCACTCCGCCGGACCGGCCGCCTGTTTGGAGGTTAGACTTAACTGTTTCTGTATCTTGAGTAGCTAGGTAACTTGCATCAGGTCATATTTATAGCACTGAGTTATACCTACCTATAGTCCTATATGATTGCGATGAATGCTTGTTTCGGGTATAAGCGTTCGTTGCCCATTAAGTACTTGGGACAGCTCCCGACTCAGGGCGGATCCAGCTTTTAAGTCGGGGGGGGGGGGAGTCGCATAATCAAGTTCTGGTCAGGACAGGCTCCGTTTCGATTGCAATAATAAGTGTAATTGGACCCAATCCCTCATGACCCTTCCCCCCTGGATCCGACCTTGACTCAGCGTATTGTATGCTGCAGCGTATTGTGTTAATGAGCATGGCGGTTGAGAGCTTATCATGCTCACTCAAATATCTCGCTGATGGTGGCGCGTGTGTTGGATCATTTGGCTCCCTTCAGAATGGTTGAGTTAAGTGGTGCTGATCCATGCGTCATGCTCGTGAACGAGTACTGTCAGTTGGGATTGGTCATCTCTTAACTGCCTTGGCCTACATCTTTATTCTTATTTTTTTTATAATTGTTTTATATTCATCTTCATTGTTTTCACATGTAGACTCAACAAGAATAAAATATGTAACCAGGATTTTGTAAAAACCTAATTTAAAAGAGTGCCGTGGAGTTTCTTGCTCGTTCTTCTCCATAGAGGCCTACATCCTTTCGGACAAAGTGACAGACTCCTTGACTATTCAAAAGTGCCTGTAAATGGTCTAATTGAAATAAATGTTTTGACTTTGACTTTGCAGGCGTGCTGCGCGACATGAAGCGGCGGTACCCGCACTACGCGTCGGACTTCCGTGACGCGCTCAACGGGCAGTGCTTGGCCGCTACCATCTTCATGTACTTTGCGGCGCTTTCCTCCGCCATTACGTTCGGCGGTCTGCTCGCCGAGAAGACCTACGGCAACATTGGCATCTCCGAGACTTTAGTGAGCCACTATTAAATAAGGCCAACAATATTAATTTGTACTTGATTAAAATGTTAGTTGGGCAGGCCAAGATGCTAAATGTGGATTTACTCGAGCGTGGTAGGGACCTTTTGGATTGTGAAGATTAGATACTAAAAAGAAAAAAAGGTTATGAGATGTACGAACTTTTACTGGTGGGGGGAGCGTGTAGAGATTTTCAAAAATGTAAAAAAAATTGTGATCTTGACATACTCGATCGTGTCAGATATTAATAGTGTATACGCCCCACGTGTTTCTTATAACGGGGGAATATTAATCTGCCGGTTTGCATGGTGGGGGTGGCCGTACAAAGGGGTTATAAATGGGGAAAAAAAAATTTACTCGAGCGCGTCAGATTTTCAGAAGGGATGTTAAGTAAACCCTAAAAAGCCTCCCATTCGAAAGACTGACGATTTAGAAGCGACCAAAACTCATGGCCGATTTTTGAAAATGCAAAAAAAAATCGTGACCTTGACATACTCGAGCGCGTCGGATTATTATACAGACGGTTCAGCTTGATGTCCTTATCGTGCTGACCCATAATCTGACAAAATTATGTGGAGGAATTTCCTTAATGTGACGGTTTAAATTTTTTTATATTGTTTTTTTTTATGTGCGTAATAAAAAAGAAAAAAGTTCTACTAATAAAAATAAGATAAATAAAGAGAGAGATTATTGGACAATTAAGAGAATCGCAGAGTAAAAACTACATAGTTCTTAACAGCTGCTAGTACAACACTTTATTGATTATTTGACTACTTCGGCTTGTGGAAATCGGCAGATTATATTATGTTCGTAATCCTTGAAAGATTTCCTTCAAAATAAAGTGATAATTAACCGCGCTCGAGAATGTCCAGGTGACATTTTTTTTTGCAACTTTGTGACTTTGCTATTTCCTTACGTCACGCAAAAAATTGTCAGATTATTGAAATGCACACTTTTCTGCATGTAATTAACTTACCCTGCCTTAATCTGACGCGCTCGTAAAAATCCAACGATCGATTTTTTTTACCTGACTACGGCAAAGCTAAAAGGAGGGTTATGATTTTGACCGGTATGTATGTTTGTTTGTTCCCTCGTAACTTCTAAACTACTTATCATTACATGACAAATGAGGTGTCGTTAGAAGCGTCTCAGTTGTCTGCTGGTTATAGGGTAGGTGACGTGTCACCAAATCCAATATGGCGCCCTCCAGGGGATGTGAAGTCGTTATCGAAAAAAAAAAATATTTTCGCACAGTATCAACATCTGCCTAGCCTTTTCCCAACTATGTTGGGGTCGGCTTCCAGTCTAACCGGATGCAGCTGAGTACCAGTATTTTACATGGAGCGACTGCCTATCTGACCTCCACAACCCAGTAACTGGGTAATACGATACCCCTAGGTAAGACTGGTTGTCAGACTTTCAAGCTTCTGACGACTCGTAACGACTGTCAAAGATTCCCGGTCCCGGCTGTCATACGTGGATGACAGCCGGGACCAACAGCTTAACGTGCTTTCCGAGGCACGGAATGATGTCAGTAATGTCTAAGATAAACTTTAGAAAGTACATATGAATTGAAAAAGTCACATTGGTACTTGCCCGGATTTGAACCCACAACCTCATCGCACAGTATCAACATGCGTATCAAATGGAAAGGCTTAATGAGTAGGTACATTTGAAATTCACTCGCTACTTTGCTTTTATTATTTAATAATATAACCCCCAAAATAGTGTAAATCTATACTAATATTATAAAGAGGAAAACTTTGTATTTTTGTTTTTTTGTTTGTTTGTTTGTAATGGATAAACTCAAAAACTACTGGACCGATTTTGAAAATTCTTTCACCATTAGAAAGCTACATTATCTGCGAGTGACATAGGCTATATTTTATTTTAGAAAAAATAGGGGTCCGTAAGATATTTGGGTTTTTCGGATCCAAGGTGTAAACTCGCTAAAACTCGAGAACGGCTGGGCCGATTTAGCTGATTTTGATTTTGAAATGTTCGTGGAGGTCTAGGGAAGGTTTGAAGGTGAGAAAATATAGGGTAGGGGTAGGGTTGGGGTAGGGTAGGGGCATGATACCACGCGAACGAAGTCCCTAAAACAGCTCTTATAATATGAAGTCGGGAAGTCGGTCTCAAGGGTAGGGGTAGGGGTAGGGTAGGGGTAGGGTAGGGGTGGGGTAGGGGTAGGGTAGGTGTAGGGTAGGGGTAGTGTAGGGGTAGGGTAGGGTCAGGGTAGGGTTAGGGTAGGGGTAGGGTAGGGGTAGGGTAGGTGTAGGGTAGGGGTAGGGTAGGGGTAGGGTAGGGTAGGGGTAGTGTAGGGTTAGGGTAGGGTTAGGGTAGGGTAGGGTAGGGGTAGGGTAGGGTAGGGGTAGGGTAGGGTAGGGGTGGGGTAGGGTAGGGGTAGGTTAGGGGTAGGGTAGGGGTAGGGTAGGGGTAGGGTAGGGTAGGGGTAGGGTAGGGTAGGGATAGGGTAGGGGTAGGGTAGGGGTAGTGTAGGGGTAGGGTAAGGGTAGTGTAGGGGTAGGGTAGGGGTAGGGGTAGGGTAGGGGATAGGGTAATGCAGGGTTAGGGTAGGAGTATTGGTAGTGTAGGATACCACGCGAACGAAGTCGCGGCGGGTCAGCTAGTAAAAAATAAGTTAAAAATAACTAAAACCCGACTACGAAAAAATCGCGCACTGAAAAGTATAAAATAAGAACAATATTCATTTGACCGATATTTTCGAAATTTTTAAGTAATAGCCGTGGTCGTATTAGTCCATCCAATAAATCACCCATTTATATAAGGAGTTGTAGAGTGCGTGAGTTAGGCCCTAAGTGATTTCTTCAGAAAATTGTTCAGGGTACTTAGGGAATAAACATACTAAAAGTCCTGACGTCTAGGGGGTGAGGCGAAGTGGGGGGCGGGGGTTAAAGTTCCCATTTTTCAGTTTTTCGCAAATATCTTTTAAACGGTATGTTTTAGAGAAAAGAAGTTTTCTACGCAATGAAAGCTTATAAAATTTCCTACAACTTTAGTCTTATACACTTTTTCGAATTACTACCCATTTTTACATATACATTCTGAAATAGTGAAAATTTTCGAAAAAACTACTTTTATGAATCTCTACCTGTTGCCTGCTACTTTGTTTGCGTTATTTCGGGATAAAAGTAGCCTAAAAATCCAAATCTTTAATCATAACGAATTTCATCCAAATCGGTTCAGCCGTTGAGTAATGAAAACTTGTATCTTTGATACATATTATGTTTTAATTCGTTTAGGCAGTGAGGGTCCTGACAATGGTTCTTTTTCCAAGGCTCCCTCATTCTCAGTAGATGGTACTTGCTGAAGTTGCTGAAGAGGCTCTACGTCGTCTTCATCATCGTCAATGTCAACAGACACGCCGTTGAGGCAATTCCCTTGGCAGTGGAGCAGAACAGTTCAACATTGCTTTCCGACATCCACATTTTCTACTACCACAATCCTTCGTGCAGCGGCAAAATATTGTTTTTAGTAGTATCTCTGGGTGCTGGCGAATCTTCGGTTGTTATTGGCACCAGGCTGTCCTCTTCATGCCAATCCCACTCTTGAGGAGGCAGCTCATTTCCGAGCCACAGCTGCACTTGGTGGTAAGTGCGCCGCGAATGCTGTTTAGCTGCGTTTTCAGTTGGTGGGAGGGAGCTGAAATCAGGCTTAATATTTGCCACTGATCTCACGAATGACTGGTATCGGTACTCATTGAGGGAAATCATCCTCCGATTGTTTGTTTATGCACATTCGCTGAAATAGCAGTGTTAACTCAACTGCAACTCTTTCGTCATGAATTTTTATTGATGAGCTGGCAGAAGAAAGTGCGCGTGCGCGATCTTTGCGAGACAACTTTATGTCTGAAAATGGCAGGCCCACTATCTTATTCATTGCTTCATTACCGATTCGATGAGCATCGTAGCAAGTTATCGTAGTATCTCCCACCACCCCACTCATAATTGACATAATATCAGAGGTTTGCGGGAAGGGAGGATGTTCAATAAACCATTGACTGAGTTTAGCAATGTCTGCTTTATCTCTGTTCCGGCGGGCTTCTCCGAGGTCTTTGTGCTGTTCACTTGATGTGAAAAGAACTCCGCAGAACTCTTCAAGGGATGTACAGATTTCATGAGTTGCACTCATACCAACTAACCACTTGCTGAGTACGCTGTCTGAAACACCTCTGCCTCCGGTTATCCCTCCCCGGCTTTTAGAGTTTTAGCCAGTGAGATCTCGTTTTCTACGACAGGAAATATGGAATGAAAAGTGACGACCCGCTTCTGCTCCATTACCACTGGTAGAAAACGAGATCTCAAACTGTTACCGCCTTCACCGCTTGGAGGTACTCCCAGCTTATGTCACTACATAGTATAAAACAAAGTCGCTTTCCCTGTCTGTCTGTCCCTATATATGCTTAGATCTTTAAAACTACGCAACGGATTTTGATGCGGTTTTTTTTAATAGATAGAGTGATTCAAGAGGAAGGTTTATATGTATAATACATGCACCCGTGCGAAGCCGGGGCGGGTCGCTAGTTATCAATAAAATACCTAATTTATAATAATGCTTGTCACATCACACTAAATGAACTCCATTTTCACTTTCTTCGGAGCACGATACTCGAACACTGGTGAAAATTTGGAAAAAGTGTATAAGACATATAAGTGATATGTTTGATATCCCAACGGCTGTACAGATTTGGATAAAATTTAGTAAATTGATATAGTAGGAGTTGATTTAAGATATAAGATACTTTTTATCCCCAAATAACGTGAAGGAAGTAGTATACAAAAGGTAGTGTTCAATTCAAGTAGTTTTTTTTCAATTTTCACTTTTCCGGAATGTGTAGTTCGAAAATAGGTAGGAATGTGAAAAAGTGTACAAGATAAAAGTTGTACATAATTTTATAAGCTTTCATTGCGTAGAAGACATCTTATCTCCATGACGCACCGTTTAAAAGATATTAGCGAAAAACTGAAAAATGGGAACTTTAACCCCCTCCCCCCACTCCGCCTCACCCCCTAGATGTCAGGACTTTTAGTATGTTAACTCTCTAAGCACTCTGAACAATTTTCTGAAGTAATTGCTTAGGGCCTTGCTCACGCACTCTACAATCTCTTTGTTGGATGGACTATATGCCACCCAGCCAATAAAGATTGTGTGAAACAACAGCAGGTGGCACACGACCACGGATATTACTTAAAATTTTCGAAAATATCGGTCAAATAATAATAATAATAAAATTTATTTAATCAAGCAACAACGACTCATTGTGTTAGTATAATTGAGAAAGTGTTAGTAGGTAATTACATAAATATCCTAAACTAAATTACAAATAATAAATGATAATCTTAAACTTAATCTTAAACTAGAACATAATTTTCGAATCGACATTGGTCAGTAAGTGAATCATGCAGCAATGGTTCACGTACTGACAGTCGAATCGTTCATCAAAAGCGCTCAGGATACTGTTGCGGCTGGCCCGCACCTTGCGCACCATGAATGTGCACCGCTTGCGCATGATTGTGTGAAAACAATCCACACGCGCTTCGGCAAACATCCCCGACGCGCTACAGAAGCGAGGCAACCCCAAGAGCACCCTGAACGCGTTGTTGTATTGGACGCGTAGAGCGCTGTATTGTTTCTGCGTATAATCCACCCACAGACTGTCAGTATAAAAGGACGTGCAAAATGCCCTAAATAGGGCTATTTTGACGGCCCTCGAATACCGAGCAAATCTGCGGGCTATCATATTGGCACGTACAGACAGCGCCCTACGCTCCCTTTCAATGTCTGCATCGTCTTTCAGGCCTGAGGTTAGCAAATGTCCAAGATATTTGAACGTATCAACTCTCTTAAGTGGGCATTCATTGAGCTTAATTGCTGGTAAGTAATCTGGACACTTCCTCTTGGCCTGAAAGACCATGCACTCGCTTTTGTTCGCGCTATACAACAAACCATGTTCTTCAGCATACTTCTAACAAATGCCAATCAACCTCGACAGACCACAGACAGATGCGCTCAGCAGCACCATGTCATCAGCGTAACTGATATTGTTTAGGCACACACCTCCAATATGGCAACCGACATGCGTGCTGCTGAGCCTCTCTATCAGCGCGTTAACCTACAGATTGAAGAGCTTCGGTGAGGTTACTCAGTCCCCCTTGCCTCACGCCGCACTCCAACCTGTACGGGGTCGAGTAAGCCCCCGACCATCGAACAACATTGACCTGATTGTTGTACCAGTATTGAAAGATACGGGTCAGTTCGTCTGGCACTGACGCTTGCTGCAGTTTTTGCCACAGCAGATCATAGCAAACCAGGTCAAATGCCTTCGACAAGTCGAGGAAGCAAGCAAAGACAGGTGTACTTCTATCAGTGTAGTACTTGACAGTCTACTTCAAACACAATATAGCTGTTTCTGTAGAGAGACCGGCTTTGAAACCAAACTGGTTATCATGTAACTTTAGATATTTATCCAGCTGAGTGTTAAGCAAACTGTCAAGCACTTTCGAAACAACAGTGGCCAATGAAATGGGTCTTCAAAGTTCTTGTTTTATACTTTTTTACTAATCTGATCGGCTGCCCTAGCCGCGCGGCCCTATTTACAAGGCTTATATATGGTGGAGGTACTTAAAAGGGAGCAAGGTATCCCCCCTTATATTAATCTGCCGCGCTCGAGTAAATCCAAGAATCCCTTCCTGGCCTCCCCAACTATGTAGTTCGGACAACGTGTAGGCATTACTTTGTGTTTTAAAAAATATCTCCTGCGAATTCCTGCGCTATTAAATGGAGGGGGCCGAGGGGGGGTGGACAGTTTGAGCAGAACGGAGTTGAATCCACCGTGATTAGTTCCGCGTAGCGCCGCGGCCGACATGACGATATGCAATGCGCAGGTGTTCACGTGCGCGGGCGGGATCCTGTTCGCGCTGGTGTCGGGGCAGCCCATGATGATCACGGGCGCCACGGGCCCGCTGCTGCTGCTGGACGAGTCGCTGGCCAACTTCTGCCACTCCAACGGGTTCGACTTCCTCACGGCGCGCATGTACTGCGGCCTATGGATGATCGTCATTGCACTGGCGGTCGCCTCCGTCGAGGGCAGCGTCGCTGTTAAGAAGATCACCAGGTTCGACCATACCTTCTTATTGAGACAACTGAATCCCTTGTGCTTAATAAAAGGCAATGAAACATTGCATAAAGTAAACAATTCATTAAAATATGAAAGCCGACATTGCAAAGGTTCCGTTTCATACAAGTAGAAATACCTAAACAAAAGTTAAAGGAGAATATAAGTAGTTCAAACTTTATTTTGCTCCACTTACTTAATAATACTTAATTATTTTTAATTACTTAATTATGTAGCTAGGGCATTATTTAAATTGTCTTTTGAATCAATAAATGAAAATAATAAATGAAAAGGTATAATAATCTATTTATTACAATTGGCCATGCCTTAAAAAAATCGTTTATTTTATGTTTTACTTCGTTAATAAAGATCATTTTTAAACAAATACTACGCATTTAAATCGCAGCTCTGTATGTAGGTAGAGAACAACACACGGCCTACTAAAGAGCTGTAACATGAAGTCATAATACTTGGCTCTATAGCGCAATCGTCGCATAATGCCGGCCATCCACCATCCAATCTATCGTCCAATCGGCAGGACGCTACCGATTGGATCATGCCGATTGGACCGTGGATGGGAGTGGATTGGCATGACAATTATAACTATCATGCCAATCCACTCCCATCCACGGTCCAATCGGCATGATCCAATCGGTAGCGTCCTGCCGATTGGACGATAGATTGGATGGTGGATGGCCTGCATTAGTCTCCTTTGGCGATTAACACACGACTCGCGACTCGCTCCTGCTTTGCACAGAGTACATGAAATATAATAGGTACCTTTGTAGGATGTGATGGCGACGCTGATAAGTATACTACTAGTAGATGTGAATTTTATTTAAAAATACGTGCAATCAAATACCCAATATTAAAATCCGTTTTATATATTGTTTCTTAAAATTTTTTGAATATGACCCATCTCCGTCTACATACCTACTGATTGAAGCATAATTAACTAATGTTTATTATATACTAGCGACCCGCCCCGGCTTCGCACGGGTGCAATGCTGATACTAAACATTCTATAAAATTTTTAAATGACATGCTGTAAAGGGCCATAATGATCTATATGAAATGCACAATGTTTTTGAGGTACTTAATTGGATAAGGATTAATGCTGTATTGCCTAAAATTGCTTCTTAAATAAGCCATTCTTTTTCGTAAAAAGTTAAGGATAAAAAATGGTTATTGTGGGTTATCCCTAAGAGATAGACATATACCATCGCGGACTTTTTTGTAGACCTTTTTCAGGTGTACAATACTGTAGTACATTATTTTGATCTATCTCGAAGGGTTCAGCCAGCGTTTACAATGTAAGCGCAAAAAAATGTGTTTATTTACGACATCACATTAGAAACCTCTAAAATTATCAGTGTTTGTCTACTATATTATGCATGTATTATACATATAAACCTTCCCCTTGAATCACTCTATCTATTAAAAAAACCGCATCAAAATCCGTTGCGTAGTTTTAAAGATCTAAGCATATATAGGGACAGACAGACAGAAAAAGCGACTTTGTTTTATAATATGTAGTGACTAAAATGGAAATTGTACTATTACAATTTCCATTTTAGTATATACCAATTAACTATCTACCAATTATAATATTAGTAGGGATGGTATCTATGACAGACAGAGTTACTTTCGCAATTATATTATTAGTAAGGATACTAATAATATAATTTGCGAAAGTAACTCTGTCTGTCTGTTAGGAGATTAACACACGGCACCGCGCACCGCCGCGGCAGGCGGTGAAGCGGATCTCATGTCGCATCGGCCTCTAAGAAATCCGTCGCTGCCTTTCACACGTACACAGCCTACCGCGGCGGTGCGCGGTGCCGTGCGCTTTCACCACTAAACCCTGAATAGATTTTGATGGAATTTAGAATGGGTAAGTTTGAACCCTAAGAACGGCTAGGTACTTTTAATTATTGTGCACGCTCATCTGCGTCCGCGATAACTGACATTTACGCGGACGAAGTCGCGAGCAAAAGCCGGTTACTCAATAAGTAACGGCTTTGAAGGCGTTCAAACTCACGGCCTTCAAACTCATATTGTACGTAAGTCAATAAGGGCGCCTTCAAACTCATATTTTACGTAAGTCAATAAAAAGTAAACCTGTGTTTCTTATAAAATGACTAAGCTACATGGTCGCAATGCATGGAGCAGCTATTGGAATAATGTGTGGAAAATTTCGTCGCTGTGGGGGTGGATGAACTAAATCCATGGTAAAAGTTTTGGTTACGATGTCCCTTTGATGAGCCGTTATAATACACGAATATTCAAATCAGTTATTAGATCAGTAAAACAAGCTAACGAGCATGGCGTTGTACAGGTTCACGGAGGACATCTTCGCGTTCCTCATTTCCCTGATATTTATCGGGGAGCCGGTGACGAGCCTCATCAACGTGTTCCGCGCACATCCGCTGGGCGTGCACTACGCGTACGCGCCTGACAACGGCTCGGCCCTCCTCGCTCCCGCCGCCACCGCCGAGCCCGCCCCTGCGGAAGCTAACTCCACGCTGCTCGAAAACTCCACACTGCCAGGTCGCATATCCGCCTACTGACTCTCGTTGACTCGTGTATACTACACAGGCTACAGGACTGACTGCGCTGTTTGAACACCGATAGTTATCAAACATTGCCGTCATCAGAGGACCGCACAACCTCGCTAAACAGGTCAAGGTTCGAAGTGCTTCAAAGAGCCAGCCGTTCAATATACGATCAGGGTTGACCTTCAATCTCTCCGTAACCACAAGGTTCCCCTTCCCAGGTATGGGCCAGAACAAAACAATGATAGGAACAATATGTAACTCCCGGCTTCGTTAAGTCTGTTTCCACCCAGTAATTGTTAACTTGACAACACCGAGCACTTTACGCTACAATTGTATAGAAATTGCCGCTTACCCCCCGGTAAGCGCATCATACCTATATTATTTAGCCACGATGGTCACAGCTCGGTGCGTGTGATCGGTCGGAGAGCTGCCGCGACGCGCGTGACTAGTGGGTGTGGGCGTGTTCGCAGGTAACGCGAGCGCGGCGCTGTCGGCGCTCGCGCATACCGCCATGCCCCCGCAGCCAAACACGGCACTGTGGTGCACCATGCTGACGCTGACCACTTTCATCATCGCCTACTACCTGCGCATCTTCCGCAATGGCAAGTTCCTTGGCCGCAGCGTGAGTACATCATAGCTCGTATTAAACAGTACAGCACAGTTGCTGGCTCACGGGATGTGAGCGCCCTAACCGCTACCGGTGTGCGCAGGCGCGGCGCGCGCTCGGAGACTTCGGCGTGCCCATCGCGATCGTGCTCATGGTAGGACTGTCGTGCGCGGTGCCCGTGTGGACGGAGACGCTGCGCGTGCCCGAGGGGCTCAGCCCCACGGCGCAGCGCTCGTGGTTCGTGCCGCTCAACGATGGGCTCAGCACAATCCCCGCGTGGGCCGCCTTCGCCATGGGGCTGCCCGCGCTCATGGTCTACATCATCGTATTCATGGAGACGCACATAGCTGAGTAAGTCAGATGCCACCGTAATGCCACTTATTATT
Organism: Hoplodrina blanda; assembly: GCA_949316365.1. Classification (NCBI taxonomy): domain Eukaryota; kingdom Metazoa; phylum Arthropoda; class Insecta; order Lepidoptera; family Noctuidae; genus Hoplodrina; species Hoplodrina blanda. The sequence goes on along the minus strand of OX438578.1, from coordinate 23,996,315 downwards.
TATATTCTTCTTCTTTATATTATTCTTTGCGAACATTTCGAACTGTCTATTGCCACTTAAAAAGTAAATATTCTTTAATGAACCTGAATCAGATAACAATATATTGCAAAGCGATTGAAAGTTAGTGTAAAAATGAAAGTGGTGATTAGAGTAGAGCAGTTTAAATATATATTTTTTACATCTTTATTTATTTACGGGGTTTTTTCTAAATATAAAACGTCACCCAGATGATTGCATACAAAAATAACATTAAAACAAATTAATAGACTAGACTACCCGCAACCTTATACCCACAATAATAATATTATAAAAAAATTTTTTGAAAAAAATAAAACCGACTTCAAAAAAAAGCACTAAAAAGTTAAAAATAATACTATAACCTACATAAATATTAATAAACCTAACCTACCCTACGATTAACCTATACTAAAATTTAACAAATTTTTGGAGTCGGTGCCAAGACCGAGGATATTATAATCGAACCGTATGGCACCGACTCCAAAAAATTTTTTTCAAAAAAAATTTTTATTTGTTAATTTTTAGTGACATAATATTTTTGTCCGATTTCGATAAAATTTACATGGGACCATTTGGGAAGTATAACCTTTCCAACAAAAAAAGAATTTTTGAAATCGGTTGGCAAGCGACATAGTTAAGCGCGAACAAACCTAAAAAAAAAAATACAAACATCCGAATTGAGAACCTCCTCCTTTTTTAGAAGTCGGTTAAAAAAGGGTTCTAGCTTCATCCGACAAAGGAGAAGCCAAAACACTAATAAAAAAACCTACTGAGCAGTATATAATATAACTAACTAAATATAAGTATATACAGGGTTACTTCGGAGACAGTGCGCATATTTTTTCCATGCAATCAGTATCATGGTCAGCCTACGCACGGGAGTAGTAGAATGTTAGAAGTATGAAGGAATAATTGCAATCTCTCTTAATTAGCTGTATCTCCTCGTCATTATCTACCTACTGATAAGAGTAGAGTAACCATGATACTGGTTTTGGTGTGCATATTTTCGTGTGACGTTTTTTTTTATATTTTCGAAACATGGTAAAACAAAAAAACACGTGTTTTTTTATTTTTGAAAATCTTTCCGTTATTAAAATTTGCGCACTGTCTCCGAAGTAACCCTGTATAATGTATATACAACGCGCGCAGGTTGATCATCGACAAGCCGGAGCGCAAGCTGAAGAAGGGCAGCGGCTTCCACATGGACATCGTGATCATGTCGTCGGTGAACGCCATGTGCGGCCTGTTCGGCGCGCCGTGGCAGTGCGTGGCCACGGTGCGCTCCGTCAGCCACGTGGCCGCGCTCACCATCATGTCCACCACGCACGCGCCCGGCGACAAGCCGCACATCGTCGAGGTCAAAGGTACTAAGCAGCTGTTGCGCCCCATCTCATTCACAATTATCGCAACTTTACTAAGTTCCACACCTACACAGGTAACTTATAATTAGGCCAGGACAAGTTATCAAAGTTAATTATTTGATTATTACTGTTGAGACTTTAAAAGCTGGCCAAGTTAAATATTGAATAGCAACAACAAGGAACCTTATAGACTTCATGAAACTTGACATCCTTTTTGTGATTATATTTTTTTTTAATCAAATTAAATGATTTATTATTTAGTAAAAAAATAGGTTACTTCAATGGTACCCTGCAGCAGCAGGTGGGATCTGTTTTTACCCGACTGCGGCGAAGCGAATAGGAAGGCCTATAAAAAAAATTACACAAAATAATCTTATACTAATAAACTAATACTTAATAGTCCGGTCAATCTAGACCAAAAAATGAGAGTGAAGGTACTTACATAAAATCCCAACCAGCTGAAAATCAGTAAAATTGTTCAAAACATAATTATAAACAATATTTAAAAGTTCGCCATCATTCCCGTGTATGAAAATTTTTTTATTCAAGGTCAAAGGTAAAATAATAGAGTTTTTCGCTATTTTCAGCAAAACGATAAGTTTTGTCATAAAAGTACTTACCTTAGACAAAAATTGTAGATCATAAAAAATTATCTAAGTATAAAAAAATGTATCAATACTTTTTCCTACGAGCCACCGTTTCTGATATAACGATTCAAAAAGTTATAAAAGTTGTTATCGTCATAATATGCACACGTTTCCACGCCACGTCGCAAGGTGCGACTGCTGAGCATGAGATCTTGGGTTCGGTTCCCAGGTCGGGCAAAGTGTTATTGGGTTTTTTCATGAGGAATTTCTCAGTAGCAGTCTCGGAGTCTGGATTTGTGCCCGGTTGATGGCAATAGGCTCGCCCCCTATTACTTACACGGGACTTAAACATAACTGGCGAAATGTGGGTGTACTAATGGGTACAACTCTGCCTAACCCTTCAGGGATTACAGGCGTAATGTTATGTTATGTTTTGAGAACCTCCTCCGTTTTTTCGTCAGTTGAAAAATGATAATCGCCTTCAAAAACCACAAAGTGAAAATTAATTTTAGTTTCGGAAGCCGCCGCCACCGACTTCTTATTTTATTGTTTTCTATAAAATATGAAGAGATAAAGTCCCTACAAATGATTACTGATTTATTACCAGTTAGAAGTTTCGTCAAAACATCTTACATTGTCGACACAAGCAAAGGCTTCGAGTAGTTTTGCTAATGTACAGGGGCTCTGTAGACGCACACTGTAACATGGTCATGCAGCTGGACACGGGCCCTGGCGCCGGCCCTGACTGGACGAGTGGGTCAGTCGGTGCTCACATGGGCGCACGTTACAGAGCAGCGGCTGACGGCGCTGCTGGTGGCGCTGCTGGTGGGCGTGTCGGTGCTGGCGGCGCGCTGGCTGCGCCTCGTGCCCATGGCCGTGCTGTTCGGCGTGTTCCTGTACATGGGCATCTCCGCGCTCGGCGGCATCCAGTTCTGGGACCGCTGCATCCTGCTGTTCAAGCCCGTCAAGCATCACCCGCAAGTGCCTTACGTCAGGCGGGTACGTATTTACTGCCCACTAGTGCCCTTGGCTAGGGGTACGTGCACGGTGAAATTGAAAGTCTCACTAACGGAGGTCACCAACCCTATAAGTATCAGTGGTAGGTAGTGGACACACCCAATAAGTATGAACGAACGAATTTACGTACGAATTTTTGGTTTTGTTACAAAAATATCAGTGCCCATAATAATAATTAAACAGGCGGTCAGTGGGTCGTCTTAGGGGCAGATTTGTTGGAGTTGGAGTATACGCTTAGAGGCAAGTACTATGAACAGCAAAGAAACAAAAAAAAATTTTTTTTTGGTTGAAAATAAAAATTTTGGGATTTTTAGAAACCCGCGAAAATTAGTAAAAAAAAAAATATGAAAAATTTTCTAAGTGTCGGATCGTCAGCTTGCGTATCTTTAGGGGCACGGGACTTAGTCAAATTTTCTAAGATTTTTTTTTTACTAATTTTCGCGGGTTTCTTTACACCATCTCATGGTTCTCGACTAGAGCAACAATTTCTTTCCAGAAAAGATTTTCATCCGACCTACCATTTTGGAAATATAGAGTGTTTTATAAAAAACTAAAAATTTCGAAGACCCATAACTCGGAAACGGTGCGTCGTAGGGCCATACTTCTCAGAGCTTAATTTGTTTCTATGGACTAGCTTAATAAGATGCTGCAATAAAATTGGCACTTTTCCGAAAAAACTTTCGAAGTCCTAGCGCCCCTAAGGCTACACTCCAACCAAACAGGCTTCCACTAATGTCCAAAACAATAACCCAAATAACGACGGTAGTCATAACAAGCTGGACCCAGAAACCTTAGAAGATTTCTGGGCAAGAATATGGGAACAACCAGTTGAGCACAATACACAAGCTGAGTGGATACAAACAGAAATGACTAATAACAACACGAACATCCAATCAATGGCATTTGAAAACATATCACTACAAATATTTCATGAAGTACTTGCTCAATTACATAACTGGAAGGCACCCGGTTCAGATCATATTCATAGTTACTGGTACAAAAAATTCATAGCTGTTCATAGTTTTCATATAAATAATTTTATCCAGGATCCTAAAACAATACCATCCTATTTAACATCAGGTACAACCTATATGATATCAAAAGATTGTAACGACCTTTCTAACCCAGCTAAATACAGACCTATCACATGCCTTCAGACCTTGTACAAAATTATCACATCCTGTATATCGGAAGCAATATATCCACATCGACACCAATAAGATCTTAGCCGAACAACAGAAAGGATGCCGAAAATTTAGTCAAGGCTGCAAGGAACAATTAATCATAGATTCTGTAATCCTTAATAAAGCTCAAAAAACCAAATCCGATATTTTTAGTATGTACATTGATTATAAAAAAGCATACGACTCCGTTCCCCATTCATGGCTAGTTAAAGTTTTAGAAATTTACAAAATACACCCAACAATAGTTACATTCCTGAAAACTGCGATGACCACCTGGTCTACGGTCCTTAGACTCAATACCCCCACCCAAACAATAGATACCCGTGCAATCAAAATTCAAAGAGGTATCTTCCAGGGAGATGCTTTGAGCCCACTTTGGTTTTGCCTCGCCCTAAACCCGCTATCTAACATTTTAAATTCAACCTCCTTAGGATTCCCCTTAAAAGATACCACCAACGACAGACATGATATAGTCTCAAAACAATACTTTGATCAATCATCTGCTATATATGGACGATATTAAACTGTACGCAAAAAGTGAGACACAACTTAATGATCTAGCAAACCTCACAGAACAATTTACAAAAGATATAAAAATGGAATTTGGTATAGACAAGTGTAAAATAAATTCAGTCAAAGCAGGAAAGTACTATCAACACCAATACACATTAGAAACAGGACAACAAATAGAACCCTTAGATGAACAAGATACGTATAAATATTTAGGATACAATCAATCACGCCAAATAAACTATAAAGAAACCAAACACAAATTAAAACTACAATTCTATCACCGATTAAATACTATCCTAAAAACACAACTTTATTCAATAAATACAATAAAAGCACTCAACACTTTTGCCATACCCGTACTTACATATTCCTTCGGGGTTATCAACTGGACCAAAACAGACCTAACAAACCTACAACGTAAAATTAATACGACCATGACTAAATTCCGCAAGCATCACCCAAGATCATGTTTACAAAGATTAACATTACCACGAAAAGAAGGAGGCAGGGGACTTATTGATATATTTAATTTTCATAATAGACAGATCACGACCCTCAGACAATATTTTATTACAAAGGCTGAATCTTCTACACTCCACAAACTTATAATAGACAATGACCAACACTTTACACCTCTAAATTTAAAGGACAAATCCGAACAAAAAAACGAAAAAGTCATCGACAATAAAACCAAGATAGCTGAATGGAGCCAAAAGTCTTTACACGGAAGACATCGTCAAGATTTGAGCCAAATCAATGTCGACAAAGAAGCATCGAACGCATGGCTTAAACGGGGCGAACTGTTTCCAGAGACTGAAGGCTTCATGATCGCGATACAGGACCAAGTTATCGAGACCAAAAACTATAGAAAATTCATTATAAAAAACCTAAGTACTGACACCTGTAGGAAATGCAATAGCTCATCAGAGACCATCCAACATAATTATTACAGGCGCATGTAAATCAATAGCCCAAACCGACTACAAACACAGACACGACCAAGTCGCCAACATCATACACCAGAAACTTGCACACCAATACAAACTTATAGACTCCATAGTGCCCTACTACAAATACAATCCCGAAACGGTGCTAGAAAATTCATCAACAAAACTATATTTTGACCGCGCCATTCTTACTGATCGAACAATTCATTTCAACAGACCGGACATTACACTAATAAACAAAACAAATAAAACTGGATACCTTATAGACATAGCTATACCAAATACCCACAACATACAAACCACAATAGCAGAAACATTTTATCTAAATACACCGAATTAAAAGATGAAATAACCCGACTCTGGCACCTGCAAAAAGTAACAATAGTTCCTATAGTTTTGTCCACAACAGGAGTAATACCGCAGCAACTTCATCAGTCCCTTACTTCCCTGAACCTGCCACCTGCTGCAGAAGGCAGCGATACGTGCAGACTGGTGAGGAAGTTTCTACAATGTGAATCAGACACACACCAACATACCCACACAAACACACCCTCATCATTCGGTCACACTACAGCGCAAAACCGCGCTGGCCCTATTTCTTCTTCAACTTTTAACCCAACTGGTGAACACTTGGCTTAGGCCCGTGCCATCAGTCCTACCCGGCTAAATAATAATAATAAATAAAAATTTTATTGAGACAAAAAAGGAAACATTGTTTTAACATTAACTTGTGGACTCCACACTGGGTCGAACCTGTCTCGTGGAGTCCATTGTAAGATTCGGTCGATACGTATTGTAATTATTTATTACATATTATAGTGAAAGTATAGAAGAAAACAAAACAAAAACAAGAAATAATAAAATAGTAATAGGCTGCTTTTGTATGCAACACGCAAGCAGCCACAGATACCGAAGGCCGCACTCACTCGCTCACACGCCGTTTATCCATGTGTGTCAGTTACTCAATTATCATGTAGCTGGAGTTGCCTGGAGGCGGTTACTTGTGAAGCTCAACGACCGGATCAATTATTATTATCACAGTGCCAAAGACGAAAAAAAATTCAGCGAAACCCAAGAAAATTTTGGAAGCCTCTCTGGCTTCCAAATTTTTTTTTCGGAAATCGAGAACTTGGCCACCCTGTTTAGTCTAAGCAGGGCGTGATATCACACTGAACTATACCCTAGAATTTACGAAAACGGAAATTAAAATCAGACAAATCATTTCCTAGATATAGTCTAGCTAGATATAGTCTGATGAGAAAAGTTTTTCACCGACTTCTAAAAAAGGAGGAGGTTTTCAATTCGGATGTTTGTATTTTTTTTTTATTAGGTTTGTTCGCGCTTAGCTCCGTCGCTTGCAAACCGATTTAATTAAAATTTAATTTTTTGGAGTCGGTGCCATATGGTTGGATATAATATCCTCGGTCTTGGCACCGAATCCAAAAAATTGTTAAATATTAGTATAGGTTAATCGTAGGTTAGGTTAGGTTTATTAATATAGGTAGGTTATAGTATTATTTTTAACTTTTTAGTGCTTTTAGGGTTTTTTTGAAGTCGGTTAAGTTTTGCAAAAAAAAAAAAAATATTTCTTCGACTATTTATTTTTGTAATTCACTGTTTGCGTGTCATGGTCGCGTTTTGAACCCCGGTGTAAAACGGTTAAGACGGTTATTTTTTTAAATGACACTTGACTGTTGTAAGGTTATCTAATTAATGCTCTCCGTATCCAATATAACAATGCGTTCAGGGTGCTTTTGGGGCTCCCTCGCTTTTGTAGCGCGGGGATGTTCGCTGACTTGGGAGTGGATATTATTATTATTATTATAATTAATTTTGTACACAACAATCAAGTCAAAATCTTTTGTAATTTTGTTTTATATTAAACACGGACGCGGACGCAACGACTCAAACCGTCCTTTCGCGAATAGTAAAATTTGCAATAAAAAGCGATGGTCCAAAAAAAACCCAGAGTCGATTCAGACAAATTAGGTATCAATAGCTTTATTAAAATGCACAATTTACCCCACCGAAAAAAAATTGCCCATATCCATGGGGTATATGAGTTATAGACGAACAAAGTATATATGGAAAAATCGTGAATAACTTGTTATTTTTACCAGTTTTTTCAACAGCATTATATTAATAATAATAATCATAGGACAATAATAAATATAACTAGCGATCATATGCAACTATCAAGTTCAAAGTCCTTTATTAATGAGATTAAGTCTATTTTTTAAGTTCTCTAGCATAATTACCTACCTATCTTTGTTATTCATTATTTTGTTTTCGCTAAACAAATACACACAAATACTTCAGAATATGATGCGTTCATCTTACCTCTCGCTCTATTGAGTGAGCGAGAGGCTTACTTAAATATTTTTCCCACAGTATTTGTTTTTTTTTAAATAAGCGACTGAAAAAATAAATAATCTGAGACAAAATAGGCACATTCAACTGTAAAAAGATTTCACAACAAAAGTATCTTGACATATGATTTACAAGCTGTGAAATATAAGATTTAATACTTGATAGGTTCATATAATCGCTACTTATATTTATTATTGTCCTATGATTATTATTATTAATATATTGCTGTTGAAAAAACTGATAAAAATAACAAGTTATTCATTATTAATATATTGCTGTTGCAAAAACTGGTAAAAATAATCAGTTATTCATGATTTTTCCAATATACTTTGTTAGCCTATAACTTTTATATCCCATGGATATGGGCATAATTTTTTCGGTGGGGTAAATTGTGCATTTTAATAAAGCTATTGATACCAGATTTGTCTAAATCGACTCTGGGTTTTTGGTCCATACATTTTTGGACCATCACTTTTGGCATAACAATCGTGTGATTGTGTCGCATAGTAACTTAAGTAGATATACATCAATGCACAAGGTCTTACCTGGCTGACTGAGTATGAGCGTCGCTGTGCTGACCGCTGCACCTGGATTCTCAACTGCGCCAATACTTACGGCTCGCTTATCAGCTGCGTGGCGTAATGATCCATGTACAGCGGTCAGCTGTGCTATTCTCTAAAAACACAGCGCGCGGCAGCGCTGCGGCAGCGCTGACAGTATGGTTTTGTGTTTAGTGGATTTTCAACGTTGTGATCTACTCTATAGTGTGAACGACGTATCGTTCTTTTTGTTTATCCAAGCTGTAAGTAGTGGGTGGGTGTCTGGGTGATCAGGTGATGTTTGTAAGGCACATGTTCGCGGCGTACAGACACGTGTTTGTGTGGCAGGTGCCGACACTGAAGATGCACATGTACACGCTGATCCAGGCGGCCGGGCTGGCGCTGCTGTACGCCGTCAAGTCGTCGCGCTTCTCGCTCGCCATGCCCTTCTTCCTGGTCATGATGGTGCCGCTGCGCATGGCGCTGGCTTACGTGTTCACGCCGCTGCAGCTCAGAGCGGTAATATTCATGGGCGTTCGTTCGTGTGGTCGGTTGTAGGTGTACAGGTCATTTTAACCAATGTATGTAATATTGACAGTTGGATGGCGCCCAAAAAGACATCGACAAGGACGACGAGCCCGACTTCTACGAGGAAGCGCCGCTGCCCGGTTAGAGAGGCGAGACACGTGTCCGTCAGCACCGCAAGCTCACCGTCGCCGGCTCGCGCGCCCGCCGCGAGACGCTCCTGTGGTGGCGCACTCTCGGCGACGCGTACGCACACTGCGCTCTTGCCCGAAGAGCATGTGGCCGCGTCCTAGTGCTGATTTCGTGTTTTGCTTCGAAAAGATCTGTTATAAGTACAGATAAAGAACTCTAACTGTAATAATGTTGCGTTAAAAACAATACTTACACATAAGATCATAGTTTATAAGTTTATACAGCGATAGTTTATACAGGGTAGATTCCTACCTGTTAGATGGTAGGTAGGTACCTCCCGTACACGATGATTTACTCGGACATGATTACTTGTTACCGAGAACAAACGAACAGACCTCCTCATTTATCATTGTGATCAGTACCGAAGCAAAGTGCTGTTTAAAGGGTAGGTAGGTACCTAGTTAGTAACAAGTCAATTTTATTTTTTATAGTAACATATTTAAAGATTTAGTAAATTATTATGGACAAATCATTGCGTCCGCATGCCTTAGATAGAATATCTACTTATAAAGGTCGCGCGGATGGTGCCTTTGAGGGCGCGTTCACACGACACGCGCACGCCCAGCGCACGCCACCTGCGTCCAACTCGCATTGAAATTTGTTAAATAAGAATTTGAGTCTTATTATCCATCAATAGATCTCAAATTGCATTTAACGAGGTCTACACGTGCACGCCAAGCGCACGCCCTGCGCCCGCCCCGCGCCCGCCTCGCGCCAACCCTGCGCTCGCCCTACCCGCGCTCTGCGAAATGCAATTTGAGATCTATTGATGGATAATAAGACTCAAATTCTTATTTAACAAATTTCAATGCGAGTTGGACGCAGGTGGCGTGCGCTGGGCGTGCGCGTGTCGTGTGAACGCGCCCTGACGGTCTTTAATTAACTTTCGGCTGGTCGTTGTCGCTCAAGGTAGCAGCAGTAGAGGCGAGCTGCCACCTTCAACAGTTGCTGGAGGGAGACGTGTCTGACTTTGTAAAATGACTACCGTGTCTTTGCTAGTTTAATAATATCGTCAAGGAACAATTTAATTTTACTTACAGGCGGCTATAGCAGCTATAGGTCTGAGATATGCCTACCTAGCTCCTAGGTATAAACGTAATGGCGCGACATCTCACAGTCGCCACACTACATCGTCATGAGCATGGCTGCGAGTTAAGTAGAAAGGGGAGGAAAGTATTTGCAATCATTCATTTTCCTGTGGAACATAGGTCATTATAAATATGTACGTAAACATCTAAAAGCCAGCCATCACACTTACACGTAATTGAGTGAGGTACCTTTAGCACCTTATTCCCGAAAAGGGGCTCAGCATTCGAAGCGGCAGTACACATCCTGTTAACTAACATATACCTCTATCTATTCTGGAAATGTCAGCTATGCTTTAATGACTAGGCTCTGGCGACTGTGGGATATCAGGTCCACAAGACCAAAAGTAGAACTACTTATATTATGTCATAAATCATAAAAATGCGTGTAAAGCGGCTGTGGATCGAATATAATAATGTACTTAGCGTAACTTGCGATGTCCTGTACTTACAATGTGTATTTCTGATCAGATTGTGTGTCTTGCTCAATATTGTGATGAGGAGTGGCAGCGAGGGCGCGGAGCTCGCACCTGCCGCGACTCATCACGGAGGCCGGTCAATCAACCAACTGTTGCAGGTTTTTACGCACCTATTTGGTGTTTCTGTATTCTACTCTATCACAAACGTAACATATAACACCTACTACAAAATAAATACCGCCTCTCTGTCAACCATCAAGGCTGATTGTTTAGTCTTTCAAAGTCTATTTATTTTTGAACAATATTAAATTATCAAAATCCGCAGATGTTGAAAACGGATTGGCTCAACATGAGCGCCCTTGTCTTCGACAAGTTCTACAGTAGGGCATGTGAGCCCGCTGTGGCGGCGTGCGATAGTTCACGAGCTTAACGTGAGCTGTCCTGCTTCACGTCTGTGGGATGTCAGCTCACCTTGCACTCGAGATCGGCGAAGATGCGGGCGTGCGCATTCCGAGGGTGTGTGGTCAGGGTCATACTTCGCCGAAGGCGGCCACTGCCTAATGCACCGTGCAGTGCGTGTGTCCCTGCTTCGTCCTGAACACGAGAACCAAAATAAGAGTTTCCAATAAACCCGTAAGTGTAGCTCAGCTGCGTAAGTGGCGACCACGACTACCTACTGGCCGAGCGCGCGCTCTTCGCCACACACTAATGTTGCCATCAATACGCAACATTTCAAAAAAATTATCTTAAGTGTAATTTATTTTTAAAGGGTTATTGTGTATGATTATAAATATGTGTGGAGGGTAGAGGCGGGGCGCCACGGCGCGCGGCGGGCTGATGAACGACGTCGGGGCAAGATGTGCGAGCGAACCTAACCGCCCCGGGTTTGGGGCTCGACTTTCCATCCCGACTTTCCGAGCTCATAAAGCATGACAAGACGTCCCTGCTGGCTTCTGAGTGGCATCCTTAAGTATTGATGACAGGTCGGAGCACAAGGTATAACCGTGTAGGCCTGCATAACGTTTCAGCATCTGCCCAGCTTACGTTGGGGTCGACTTCCAGTGTAACCGGATGCATCTGAAATCATCAAACCAATATTTTCTGAGTAAAATTAAAATAATTTCGAAAGTGTATACGTTTAATGATGCAAAGAAATAATAGGTATTGTTAAAAAAATATAAAGAAAAAAAAATTATTATTTAATAAGTACTAGAGATAGCAGTAGATACTAAAGATACTAGAGATAGTACCTACTAGTGAGTTTTCTCGGTCTCATCATGTACGTAGAGCGCTTGATGTCTTTTGTTTCACCTTACAGTCCCTATCACTATTACATAAATAATAACGATTTCGCAATATCGCGCGGGATTTAATTCTCCGGAATCCGTGACAATTTGCAGGAAGAAGAGCGATCAGTTTTGAGCCACAGCCAATTTGAAATAGCCGTTTAAGGTACGATTCAGACCAACCGGCTCGGATCGGAGCGCATCGGAACGGATCCGTACGCATGCCGCGGCAGCCGTACGCATCCGTACGGCTCCGACGGACGCGATCGACGGAGGTAAAGTTGCATGCAAATATGAACTATAATTACTGTTGATACATTTCAATGTTCTTTACCGCATTGTAAAATGCCGTCCGGCCCGGCCCGATGCGAGCCGGTTGGTCTGAATCTTACCTAACGGAACCGTTACACGGTTAGCCCTTTTATTGAACAACACCATTCGACCACAAGTCCACTTTGTAGTTGAATTATTGTGGCATTTTAAACATTCAATATCACGACTACATACCTATAGATGTTTGTAATGAGGTATCTTCGTACTTTACTCGTAGACATTGTTATTGGAGCACACTGCAGCAGCACATAGGTGCAGCGCGTGGAGAGTCGGCAAAAGCCTCGAGTGGCGCCCGCGGTTCCCAGGCCGACCTCACTAACTGCAAACTCATTCGTTGTTCAGAGTGTCGATGCGTGCCATATTATACTATCCCAGAAATAGATATGCCTACGATAATGAGGTAAGTATATGTATAATTATAAGCCTTTCTTTTTATGTGCTAATCGCCACACACCACAGTCCTGTGCAGATTTATCTGCGAGGGCAAAAATGTCGCCTAACATTTCTTCTTCAAGTCCTTGGACGCCTCTCAGTCATAGCCTCACTCCGCCTTGCTATCACCGCGCTTTGCTGGATGTCCTGCCCAACTGAATTTGAGTTCTATTATTTGTTTTCCAGCACCGAAAACTTTCGTGTGCCTCCCTTCCGCCTGGATGATCTGTCTTACAACTTTATACCAAGCATTTACCAAGCATGGAATATTGGAACGCTCCACGGCCCTCCGTGCAACGTTCAAAAATACCTTTTAACTGTCTAATTATTTAACTAATTAAAAGAATTTCAATTGCTGGACTATTTCATAATCTCCATAAGGTTCGTTCTTACCTACAAAGGGAACCATAAAATTAAAATAATATTTCTCAGCTAGTGACTTCGTCTTCTTGGATTTCGTATTTTCCCTTGCAACCCACTAAACCCCTTTTAGGGGGTTGTTTTAACTTACTCAGATAAATAATCGTGCCAAAAACCGATTTGTCTGTCCAAATTGTGATTGTGATGAGCATTGCGTGGTACAGAGCTCCGGCGCGCGTCGATTCTCTGTTGTAGTTCCAATGGTTTTGGCCAAAAATATCCGGTTGTTCAGCCAAAATCCATTAATCCATTTCTGAGTCTCGGCGCTTTGACATTACCTACAAGTACACTAAAGCATCAATAATGGAATTAATGGATATACACAGTATGGCGACTTTCGTCTGAACTTAACGAGCGCGTCAGACAATGCGTGTGCGAGTGATGTGTCAACATTCTACAGATAACACACACTATTACTGTCGTCGCACTAAGCGAAATAGCATGATATTTCTGTTGCATTCAAATACGCGTCAAGGTCACTGGCGCTGTTTAAATTTATCAATTCATTGCTAAAACTCGCATGATACTAATACTAATATGTGCCGGTAGCTAGGTTTGGGCTTAGCGACGGGTTCACAAACAATGAGGTCTGAGTTCAAATCTTGATACTTAACTGTTTTTTGTTTATTTGAAACATTGAATTATAATATTACGTAAAAACTTGTCAGTTTTATGTTTATTTCTAATTCATGCTTATTCTTTATTAGAAGAAGCAATAATATTAGTTATTGTATTATTACTTATATTATAAGTACTTATGTGTTTTAAAATTATCTTTTCGGTGTTGGATGGTGGAAATAAATAATCGTGCTAAATGATAACAAAAATGTTTATTCGATTTACTTATTTATAAAATTAACAAACTTAGAGCCCGGCACACGATGCGTTGCGGCGGCGCGGCGGTGCGGCGCCGGAGCGGTGTCGCTGCGTCGTCTTAAGCTTTGGTTTCCTAGGATAGCGGTGCCGTCATATAGCGGCCGTAATACAGCGGTGAATGAGGTCATTAGAACGTTGTCTATGTAAACAGAATGGCGCGGTTTCCTAGAAAGCGGTAACTGATACCGTAACGTCAAAAAGCGGTGCCGTCATTTGCATGACGGCCGTCTTGACGGTGTCAGATAGTTTCGTGAACGTTTCATTGATAGCGGTGAAGCTATTTTTAATACGTATTTGTGTTTTTTTTTTAGTTTTTTTTTTGTGTTTAATTTCTCTTTATTGCTCAGTAAACGGCGACGTACTAAAAACTCAAATGCACCTTCAGTACCACGAGATTTGAATATATCGTCGGCCGCCTTTTTGCGTCCGTAAAGCTTTGGTTTCCTAGGAAAGCGGTGCCGTCATATAGCGGCTGTAATAGGTATTACGGACGCAAAAAGGCGGCCGTCTTTACGGTGACGACATGTGGAAAGTTCCACGGCCGTTTTAACACACCGTCAGTCATTTTTAAAACAAAACGAAACGAAAAGTATCCAAGATAGAAAATGGTCGACCTTGATTTAGCTTTGGAGGATGAACTATCATCAGAAGAGGAAAATAGTCGAAGGGCGGAAGACGATTTAATCAAATCTCGTGGTACTGAAGGTTCATTTGAGATTTTAGTACCTACGTCGCCGTTTACTGAGCAATGAAGAGAAATTAAACACAAAAAAAAAAACAAAAAAACACAAATAAGTATTAAAAATAGCTTCACCGCTACCAATGAAACGTTCACGAAACCATCTGACACCGTCAAGACGGCCGTCATGCAAATCACGGCACCGCTTTTTGACGTTACGGTGTCAGTTACCGCTCTCTAGGAAACCGCGCCTTTTGTTTACATAGACAACGTTCTAGTGACGTCATTCACCGCTGTATTACGGCCGCTATATGACGGCACCGCTTTCCTAGGAGACCAAAGCTTTACATAGAAATATCTGTGGCATGTCACACGATGCGCTCCGGCGCCGCACCGGACTTGCAACCACCAAGACGAGGCGGGGAGGGGTGAATGCGTTGCGACGTCGGAGCGGCACCGCTCAGTTGTTTTGCGTCACAAGGAAGGACGATATAACAGACTGACCAACGCTGCTACGGCGCCGCTGCGACATAACAACGTTACGGCGCCGCACCGCTCGTGTGCCCGCTGATACGGTGAAATCTTTGCGGTGCGGCGCCGCAACGCATCGTGTGCCCCCGCTCTTACGAGAATTGTGAAGTGACTTATAATAATATTATACCTACTAAAATATTTAATTACACCGTCTAATTATTAAAACCTTAAAGCAGTGTTTCAGTCAAAATCTAAATAATCCCGTGAGAAACGTAATCGTTATTGTTTATGACTTTTTGTGAAGAAGGGCTTTTAGCTGATCTTCTGTGATGCAAGCCTTTAGCGTGGAGGGCGCGGCGAACATTTTGAAATGAGGTGTCGAATAGTTCGGCAAAGTGTTTCATTGGTGTGAACCATTTGATTTATACTCGGCCACCATAATTATGTCGTCGCTGTGTCTCGCCAATAAGCGATGGCCTTCCGTTTCGCTGGCGCCAACAAGGCTACTCTCATCATCGTGTCTCTTGATCCAGACACTTACAGTATTCCTCTAAAACAACAAATATATATTCCTTAAAGGCAGCTATAACAAACTACTAAAGACTCCATTTTTATAATAATTAAATTTATTTAAATAACAATACAATATTAAATTATTAAAACACCTTTTTTAAATTCAATAATAAACAACAAACTACTAAAGACTCCATTTTTATAATAATTAAATTTATTTAAATAACAATACAATATTAAATTATTAAAACACCTTTTTTAAATTCAATAATAAACACTTAATTGTTTATCTTAGGCCTCATGATGGATTTAAATAAAAAATAATAAAAAGAATTTATCTATGTCACCAAATAATCTTAGGTATAAACAAATAAAAGTTTACAACTCATTAAACATAAATAATACTCGCATTCAGTTTCATCAGATATTTGTTGTCTATTAAGACCACTTTTATGCAGCCTAATAATAGTCGCCCTCACATTAATATTAATATTTGCCTGCATTTTGAGAATAATTAGGTACAATACTGCTGTCTAATAGACCACACATCTAACCAACAACTGCAACCAATCGACAACGTTAATTGCGATCAAGTTAATATTCATAAAACTCATGTCTACCCCACACAAATCTAAATCAAATCAAATCAATCATTTATTTGCAAAGTTAATATTCATAAAACTCATGTCTACCCCACACAAATCTAAATCAAATCAAATCAATCATTTATTTGCAATTATGAATGTAGGTTAAAATATAATACAGGTGGAGTAGATACTCGTAGGAGTGAGCCATGTACCTACATTCTGCCTGGAAATAGGCACTCAAAATTTATAAAACATTTTTAAGCAATCTAAAAAATTAAAATTTTTAAAAAAATTAATTCATACAAATTAATTAAATTCGTTCAAATTAATTAAATTCTTAATTTCGTTTTCTATGATCCACCTTTTTAACCGACTTCAAAAAAAGGAGGAGGTTATCAATTCGACTGTATTTTTTTATTTTTTTTTTAATGTTTGTTAGCTCCTAACTTGCGACTGGATGAACTGATTTTCATGATTCTTTTTTTATTTGAAAGCTGGTGCTTCCCGTGTGGTCCCATTGTCACCATTTCAATATCTGATGATGAACTTCGGAGATATGGAATGGAACTCCTCACAGAATCACAGCAGCAATATAGTAACAAGTGAAATTGCTTTGTTTATACGTGTAGTCGATGACTGACTGAAGGAAAAGGGGTACGTCAACTCCCCTCCTACCAGTTTCCAAAATTAAATAAATCGTGTGAGGTATTGTTTGAAAGGGCTTTTTGTAAGGATTTCAAACATTTACACAAGCACTAAAAAGTGAAAAATAAAAAGCTTTTTTACAAAAAAAGATAACCGCCTTTAAGAACTACAAAATAAAAATAACTTTAGTTTTGGAAGTCGGTGGCAATACTTACCTACATAACAAAAAACAAAACCAAAGCCGCCTACTTCCAAAACTAAAGTTATTTTTATTTTGTAGTTCTTGAAGGCGGTTATCTTTTTTTTGTAAAAAAGCTTTTTATTAACTTTTTAAGAATATTATATTTTTATCTCATTTCTTCCAATCGAGTAAAAACTTCCAAAAAGTCCACAGTCGGAGCGGGATTCGAACTCACGGCTCACTGATCACGCATCTATCTGCAGGAGCTTAACCGATAGGCCACCTTTACTTATATTTTAACGATGAAATTATGAACTACAATCACTTGTCGACGACATGTGTCTATTCTCGAAAGTAGAAGGTCGTCACTGCACTGCTTTTGTCATTTGTCTTAATGACAAAAGCAGTGCACATGCAAAAATAAACCTTACTACAAATACTAAAAACTCTGTTTTCAACGTAATAAGAATCTGATCTCCTCTCCGAGCCGGTCTGTGTGAACAGACCCTAAATCAAATTAAGCGTCAAGCTATTGCGTTGTGGGTCTGCTTATCGACTTATGTCGCTGGCCGTACTAGTTGCTTTTATACTAGCCTAAAATTGAGTAGGTACCGTCTATATTTGTTATTTGTGTTTAAGTTATATAGTACCTTAAGTTAGGCTGTTGATAAAAGGCTGTCTTGTATTTTTTATGAATTCAGTTATTACATAAGTAGCTAGGTACTGAAAATACTGAAATATAATACTTACAGTACACTGGACCTGCATGTAATTGATATGATAACAAAAAAGCAAATACCTACCTATTTATGAGAAATTATTTAACCTCATGAAATGACTGAAAAGTGAAATTCCAAGCATAAAGCGCGCGCGCCGCCTACGCGGCCACCGCGCGAGCGCCGCCCGCCCTCGCGCTCGCGCAGTCTGCCTCGGACTCTCGGTGCAATGTTTTATTCAAAGGGTCGATACACCTTCATATACCTATTTGTGAGACTGTAGTGTAAGATAAAAGTAACGTTGCACGTTGGTTTGGTATTATTTATTGTAAGTAGAATTATTTATTAAGTTTCAATGTTTTTTTTGTTTGTTGATAATGTTAATAAATAAACTGTTTAAATGAAATGAAAGAATTATCTGTAAACTTGTTATTGTCCTTATTAAAATTCATGTTATCGTTTATGCATATTGTAACCTTCCTACAGTAGGTACCTATGCAGAAACAATATCATAAAGTTAGTGACCTACTCAAATACTATTCCTAATCCTGTGGGACATCCCAGAGCAATAGCCAAAATAAAATAAACATGAATATCGGCCATGAGCAAGTCGAGGCTTCCGAACGTGGTCTCGAAGATCCCGACCCAATAAGTAGGTAAGTACTCAACTACTCGTGGTCCAAATACAATCTGTTGACAAGTTATTAAAATAAACTAAAGGAGGGGATTGACAGTTGACACACCGTGTCTACGGCTGACAAGCTGGTAACCCTGACATATTTACTAAACTAGTTAATAATCGGTTCGGTTTAAAGAATATACTCATAAGAACAATACATAAGTTCACTTATAATGAGATACAAAGTAATTGTTTATAGTTATTGTTTTTGTTTAGTAATTGTTTAATTCATCAATATACGTGCCTACGAAGTTTACTTATAACAAAATAATAGTGTTTCAATCCAAGCAGATTGAATATCCCAATTATAAAGAAACCTTATGCACGATAAATGTAATACTATATTCATAGTATTATCGAATCTTACTTTAGGTCACTTTAACAAATACCGCAACCTATTGTGTGTATTTAACGTATAAACACGACACAAATACCCATTCAGAGTACAATCCGATATCATCATACCCAGAGGCGTAGCTAGGTAACCAAAACCACAAAGGCCCCCTTTGTGGTTTTCAAGTGGAAGCTGATGAAAATGAAGTAAAACGAACTGTTTTTAAAGCCGAGGGTTCGTGGAAGATTTTAAAACAACTTTGAGGACAGTATCACCATTCTACTTTTTAATGGCGGAATATCTGGAATTAATTTTTTCAAACAAAATGTTTCCTTTTGTATTTATAAGTTTGTCTTTTAGGGTTTTTAGGACAAAGGTTTTATCAATACGTTCCCTTTTTTTCGCATAATATTCTTTTTCCTAATATACTTTGGCATAACGGTTTTGGTATAATTTGTTTTGCCATAATAATAATTTGCCATATTTTTTTTTGGCATACAGTTTATCTATACTTAATATTATAAAGCTGCAGTGTTTGTTTGTTTGTTTGTTTGAACGCGCTAATCTCTGGAACTACTGGTCCGATCGATTTGAATGATTCTTTCAGTGTTGGGTAGTCCATTTATCGAGGAAGGCTATAGGCTATATACCATCACGCTACAACCTACGGGAGCGGAGCAGTAAACAAAGACGCGGGTGTAACCGCGGCGGACAGCTAGTGTTGGCATAATTATCCTGAAGGCTAATTTGTTTTGGCATAAAAATTCGCATAACGTTACTAGGCCTACTGACTATTAGCATAATAATATTTAGGCATACAATAATTTTTCAATACTTAGAAATAATTTTATTAGTCATATTGAAAAAAAAATGGGTACGAATTTTTTTTTTACTTTTGGCCCCAGAAGTCCGACTTTGGGACATGAGGAGCGTAGGCCGAAGGCCGGCGGAGCTCCGACGACATGGCTGACGGGAGATAGGGCGGCAGCTTTGTTTTTTTACCGCTTTTTATTCTTGGCGCTGACTACTCCTAATGAAGTGTGCAAGATTATACAAGACCTAAAAAATAAAGTAAGCGTAGGATATGATGACATCTCAACAAAAGTCATTAAATTAAATACGTTTCCCACGAAATGTCAGGTCCCTAAAGATGGTCATCCATCCACGGACCAACCCCGGCAAGCGTAGCTTAACCTGACGGATCGACCCGTGCGGCTGTTATTACTTAGCCACAAGCTCCCCAACCGATACAGTGACGCGAGTACCTTCGCCTCCAGGTCCCAGGGCGGGGATCTAGCCAGTACACAGGCCGCCTCGTAGGAAATCGTGCGATAACCCCTTATGGCTCTGACGGCCATCGCCTTCTGCGGTTTGCGCTGAACAGCGATCCGAGCCCCCCCGACCACGATGTGTAAGCCGGGTGGCGGCGCCCGCCGGGGGCCATGAAACACCATAGTCTCCGACTTTCTGAGGGCCACCTCCAGGCCTGGGCGACGTATGCGGCCCACCACCTGTGAGACCGCAGCCGGCGCCAGCACCGCTGCCTCCCTGTGAGAGCTTCCCCTAGCTGTGACCAGCGTGTCATCCGCATAACACGTCAGGTCTACCCCCGGACTGAGCTCGCCCCTCAGCACCCAGTCGTATCCGATATTTCACAGGACCGAGCCCTGTGGAACACCGCACGACATTTGGCGCTGGTAACAACCATCTCGTCCCACGTAGGTGACAAACCTATCCGACAAGTAAGCCCCAACGATGTGGCGGAGGTAGGGACGCACGCTATGATAGCGCAGTGCCTCCCAAATACAACTCCAGGGCAGGGTTTTGAAGGCGTTGGATATGTCCAAGGACACCGCAAACATTACTCTACCCCGGGACACCGCTTCCCCCGCCAGGACCCTCTCTCGCGATATCGCGGCGACGTTGGAGCGCCCAAGCCGAAAGTCGAACTGGTTGTCATCCAGATCCGGCCCCTCTCTGCACAAGTGGCCGACGAGGCGGGCTGTTATCCACTCAGCTTACCCACCTCGTCTAGCCGCGTACCGGCCCATAGTGCTATGGGTACTATGGGCCGGTACGCGGACGGCGAGTCCGCAGGGCGCCCCGCCTTCCTAAGCAGGAACAGACGGCCAGATTTATACTGAGTGGGAAACTGGCCCAGCTCAAGGCACGCTGAATAGAGTCCTTTCAGTTGGGGTTACAGTTCCTTTAGAGCGAGGGCTAACACGCGGCTGTGAATACCTTCGGGCCCCGGAGCGACGTTCTTGGCCCGGAGTTGCATCACGGCTGCCCCCATCTCTGCCTGCGTCACCTCGGGGGACACTGGCGTTCTCCTCTGTGACTGTGGACAACGCCATCGGCGGCGGAATGTGCTCTGCTCTCACCGGGAAGAGGGCTGTGACCACATTCTCCAGCAGCTCAGGTTGAAGACTTCACGGAGAGTCTTCAACCTGAGGGGTCGCCGCGGCTCGAAGTTTCCCTCGGACTGCGCGATAAGGGCGCCCCTACGGATCCCCATTTAGAGCCTCCAACATCTTCTCCCTGGCTCGCATCTTCGCCTCGCCGATGATCAGCCACAGAGCCTCCTTCGCCACGCGCTACATCTCATACAGCGCGGCTTCTTCGTCAGGGACCCGAAGACGTCTCCTCCGGAAAACCGGCCGGGCCTAGCTCAACTTTTTGGTGTCAAATTAACGTACAGTAGTATTAGACGCGAAAGTGAATCAGACCAACAGAGATTTATTACGTGCTAAAAGAACGAATATAGCTGTTACACTATTATTGACATAAAAACTGATTGCATTACTTTAATTATTTAGTGACATAGTAGCGTATCACACCCTTACGTCTTTTTGGCAGGGAGACCGGAGAATAATGACGAAAGCGCACGAAACAAGGTCACATAAGCAGTAACGGTATTATACGCTTATTTGGCACGAAACAAACTTAGACTAAGTACTTAATCAAACTTCCTGCGTTAAAAAAACGTATGACAAGATACGTTATTTGAGCGATTATATCGAAGGTATAAACTCGGACTATTCGCTCACGATTCGCTCTGTAAATCGAGTTTCGATCGTTGTGCTCGTAACTTTTTAACCGACTTCAAAAAAAGGAGGAGGTTATCATTTCGTCTGTACTTTTTTTTTATGTTTGTTAGCTAATATCTTGCGACTGAGTGAATCGATTTTCATGATTATTTTTTTATTTGAAAGGTGGTGCTTCCCGTGTGGTCCCATTGTCACCATTTCAATATCTGATGATGAACTTCGGAGATATGGAATGGAACTCCTCACAGAATCACAGCAGCAATATCGTAACAAGTGAAATTGCTTTGTTTATACGTGTAGTCGATGACTGACTGAATGAAAAGGGGGGGGGGGGGGTACGTCAACCCCCCTGCTACCAGTTTCCAAAATTAAATATATCGTGTGAGGTATTGTTTAAAAGGGCTTTTTGTAAGGATTTCAAACATTAATACACAAGCACTAAAAAGTGAAAAATAAAAAGCTTTTTTACAAAAAAAGATAACCGCCTTCAAAAACTACAAAATAAAAATAGCTTTAGTTTAGGAAGTCGGTGGCAATACTTACCTACATAACAAAAAACAAAACCAAAGCCGCCGACTTCCAAAACTAAAGCTATTTTAATTTTATAGTTTTTGAAGGCGGTTATCTTTTTTTGTAAAAAAGCTTTTTATTTGACAAAATAATGTCAAGATTATTGTAAGGGCGCGTTCCCATTGAACGTCCGTTTTACTGGTCCGTTTAAACGTATATGTTATTAGCGTATGTAGTTGTATGAGCGAGTTCACACAGAATACAGTATTACGGATTCAGTAAATAATACCGATCCGACAAAATGAGCAGCATTCCGTTTTACTGGTCCGTTTAAACGTAGATGTTATTAGCGTATGTAGTTGTATGAGCGAGTTCACACAGAATACAGTATTGCGGATCCAGTAAAACCGTTTTATCGGATCGAAACTGCGCGAGGCTTGGCACGGGGGTGCGCGGTGGCGGTGCACAACACGACAACGTCCATCCTCGTAGAAAGTAGGCGATACACTGAAGAAAGAAAGTCCAGTAGCGTCGGATCTGTTAAAATCGCTCCTGTAAACGCTGTGTGAATATTACCTCCAGTAGCGACGGATAAGTTAAAACGGATCCTGTAAATGCTGTGTGATTATTACTTACCTCCAGTAGCGACGGATCAGTCAACGGATCCTGTAAAATCGGACGTTCTATGTGAACGCGCCGTAAGTAGAAACACTTCATTTTAGCTGTACTTAAACAAATACATTTTTTTTTAAACGTAATTTTTGTAGTAAGCAATCTACGCACTACATCGCTCCAGTTTTTTGGCACATAGAAATATGGGGATTAAAAAAACGAATGGTGAAAAAAAATTTTTTTAATTTTTAACCGACTTCAAAAAAAGGAGGAGGTTATCAATTCGACTGTTTTTTTTATGTTTGTTAGTAACTTGAGTAACTTGCGACTGGGTGAACCGATTTTCATGATTCTTTTTTTATTTGAAAGCTGGTGCTTCCCGTGTTGTCCCATTGTCACCATTACAATATCTGATGATGAACTTCGGAGATATGGAATGGAACTCCTCACAAAATCACAGCAGCAATATCGTAACAAGTGAAATTGCTTTGTTTATACGTGTAGTCGATGACTGACTGAAGGAAAAGGGGGGGGGGGGTACGTCAACCCCCCTCCTACCAGTTTCCAAAATTAAATATACACATCAAAAAAGTCTAGGGATCAACATCCCTAACAAATGTTAGGGATGTTGATCCCTAGACTTTTTTGATGTGTGTATATCGTGTGAGGTATTGTTTGAAAGGGCTTTTTATAAGGATTTCAAACATTAATACACAAGCACTAAAAAGTGAAAAATAAAAAGCTTTTTTACAAAAAAAGATAACCGCATTCAAAAACTACAAAATAAAAATAACTTTAGTTTTGGAAGTCGGTGGCAATACTTACCTACATAACAAAAAACAAAACCAAAGCCGCCGACTTCCAAAACTAAAGTTATTTTTATTTTGTAGTTTTTGAAGGCGGTTACCTTTTTTTGTAAATAGCTTTTTTTACCCTTAGGTACGATTCAGACCAACCGGCTCGCATCGGGCCGGGCCGGAACGGAGCCGTACGCGTGCCGCGGCAGCCGACAGCGTCCGCTGGAATCCAACTTGTCACTGTATTTACGGGAATTTACGTCATAAAGGCAATCATATGTCTAAACTAAAGAAATTAGTTTTTCTTCCGTATCCATTTTTGAAACTGTCGCTTGAAACACACAACTTAAATGATTCGACGCACGGCCGACCGGCTCTGAACGGACCCGACAGCAGCCGGTTGGATGCCGACGGCTCCGTACGGAGCCGGTCGGCTCGGCCGTCGCGACGCGTCGCGGGATGCCGAATTGCCGACGGAGGTAACTACAGGGCCGTAGCTAGGGGGGGGCATTGTGGGGCAATGCCCTACCTTGAAATCACAATGCCCTACCTTAAAAATACCAAAAATAAGATAAATTATTATAATTAAATGGTTTGTTCATAGTTTCAGAGTCATCATAAGATGTCAGATATACATGGTGATTGATTATAGGAGCCCGTGTTCCGAGGGCAGATCAATTATGACATTTTTTTTACTTTCGCCCTACCTGTAACCAATGCTGCCCTACCTCAAATTCGACTCTAGCTACAGCCCTGGGTAACTATGCGTAAGTTGCATGCAAATATGAACTCTAAGTAATTACTGTTGATACATTTCAATGTTCTTTACTGCATTGTAAAATGCCGCCCGGCCCGGCCCGATGCGAGCCGGTTGGTCTGAATCGTACATTACGCTACTCTAGTTCTTAACCCACGATATATGGGGGTGGTTTGGATAGCCTAAGAAGAGAGGAGTCCAAAATTTTCGCTTCCGGACGTCCTTATCTGGGTCACCCTGTAGTAGAGTAAAACTATTAAAAAGCAAAAGTTCATGTGTAGGTCATGAGTAAACCGTTGCTGAAAATGTCTGGCTTTCTTTATACTAATATAATATATTATATAAATAACAAGCTACTATAATTAAAAAAAATTAAAAACACGACTGCAAAAGTTGCACATATTATTTTGTACAGTTTACACTTTGTTTACTCGTCAGTTTTTTTTTACGACGTTTTTTATAAGCGCTCATGCCCACGAGACGGTTTTAACACGGTCCGGTTTTTGCCGGCGCCGGGTAGAAACCGTCCGACCGTGCACACTAGACGGTTTGTACACGACCCGGTTTCAAGTTGCGTTGGTAGCCCTGTGCACGCGCCGCTCGTAGGTCCTGTGCATGAGCTCACACACTGCCATACACCACTGCGCGCCGGACGTATACGCGGCGAGCACCGTGCCCGGTTGCACGGCGAGCCGGCTCTAGCGCCGGCGTCGTGTGGTTAGCGTCATAGAGTTTCATACACGACTGACGACCGCCCGTAGACCCGGTTTGACGCCGGGCTTAGCTCCGGCGCAAAACCATCTCGTGGGCATGAGCGCTAACAGTGATAAATATTTTGTAAATCTACTTGTCAAATTCTAGACGATAGACACGACTAAATTCCTTAAAAAAATAAATTGAGGCTGGTATTAATTTACGTTTAAAGTGACCACACCGGTTTCTTTTTATTTTTTACTAGCCTATGTTAAGCCGGATTTACATTTGTCTGACGTGTTGTGTTGTGACGCATCAGAATTGTATCGGTTTCATACATTTAGTATGGTGAGATTTATATTTGTGTGTCGCGATCTGATGTGATGGCTTATGGCTTCTGTCAAATGTATGAAACTGATACCGTTCTGATGCGTCACAACACAACACGTCAGATAAATGTGTAGCCACCGTTACTCGGAACGATGCAAGGATTGTAATGATACCCCATACATCTAAATCGGTTCAGGCGTTTAAAAGTTATGGTGGAATAAAGAAACTCACATACATACATACACACATCAAAAGTGTCTAGGGATCAAGCATTTTTATGCGGATTTCTTGAGATTGAGATGTGGCTTTGTAATAAATTTATGATTTTATAAATTTATATGGATCCTTTTTGGTGCATTTCATAATTTGAATCAGGAACTGTGAATCAAATTCGAGTAAAAGATGAAAATCAGCTGTCAATATTTTCCCTATAAAAACATACAACGCATTGAAGACATTATTAGTGCTACTGTTTCCCTACTACTGATTAAAACCAACGTTATTATGGAGCGGCGACGTCATTTAAGCAGGGAAGAAATGCTCAGAGCCGTGGGAATGATAGAAGCTGGTTCCCGGCAACGTACTGTGGCTTTAGCTCTGAATACAAGTCAGAGTGTTATCAGTCGACTTTGGACACGTTACCGAAGCGCTGGTACCGTGGCTGAGCGCCATGGAGGACGGTATCGCTGCACCACACGGAGACAAGACCGATACATTCAAATCTTAACTCGAAGAGCTCCAACAATAACCGCCATGATGTTAGCCGTGAGGCTTCATCACTCTTCAGGGAACTTAATTAGCGACCAAACAGTCAGAAACCGCTTGCATGAAGTGAACCTTCATTCCCGAAGACCGCTACGGGTACCACCTATAGCAATGCACAATCGTAGGATTCGATATCAATGGGCTCTTGAACACAGAAATTGGGCAGAAGAACAATGGCGTTTCGTGTGCTTTTCTGATGAGTCTCGTTTTGGTATGAGACCGGATACAAGACGTATACGACACTGGAGAACCCCTGGACGCCAACAGCGATTAAAATCCTGCCAGGAAGTTCATCCTTATAGTGGTGGAACCATCATGGTATGGGCGGGTATTTGGATCGGCGGAAGAACTGAGTTGATTTGGATCAGAGGCAACCTCAACGCTCAAATTTATGCTGAGACGATTGTATCAGACGTCATCGTTCCTCTACAAGTGCAAATCGGTCCCTTATTTCAGTTAATGCATGATAATGCACGACCGCACACCGCAAGAGTTGTAAGACAGACTCTCGCCGCAGCTAACATCAATGTCCTGCCCTGGCCTGCTCAGTCGCCAGACTTAAATCCGATTGAGCATGCATGGGATATGCTACAGAGAAGAGCTCTGCCGAATATGGAGGGTATCCAGTCGCAAGAAGACCTTTTTTTGTTGTTGCAACGAACATGGGCGGCCATTCCACAGCGTGATTTGGATGAACTCATTTTGAGTATGCCAAACCGATGTTCTTGTGTTGTTAGTGTTCGCGGTAGAAACACGGATTATTAATTGTTTAAGTTACCCAATAAAATTTTAAAGAAAACTGTTATTTCAGTCCTTTTTTTCGAACTTTTGTGTTAGTGGTTCAAATGTCAAATCCCTTTATTAGGAAAATGGCAAATTTCTTTATTAATGCAAAGGTGACTTGGTTTATCGTTACTGTGACAAACGAAAACACTTTATTTGATGAATCCTTAAAGAAAATTTTAATTAATATCAATCAGGAGAACTTATTAATAAAAAAATATAAATAAAACAAAAAAGGGATGTAGTGTATTGACTACAATGTTGGTTGTCTCATGCGCTTACGTCACTATAGTCAGTCGTGCTCCGGCAGTCGTGTGGAGTTGTTGTGTAGTGCGATTATATGTGTGTCGTGGTGTTGGTGAGCCGTAAAACACTCCAGAAAGTAGGACAATACATGAAGTTATTGCAAAAATATATGTTGATCCCTAGACACTTTTGATGTGTGTACATACCCTGAACACATAACACTCCTTTTTTTTTGGGGCATTCGTGTAAAACGAAATACAGAATTACAAAATAATATTAAAAGTTTGGGTTGGGTTTACAATTACGTCTTCTGAATTTGAGGATTCTGACACTGTGGGGAAATTATGTTAAGCACCCCCAAGCAATTTTAGCTGCCGGAGCAGCGTTAAAGTATTTAAAACAATTTTCTAAACATCGTTAAATCACTAACTATTACTTGAAACGGAACGTAAATTTCACTAAATTCTTACGTTTATTGAGTTGCGTAAAACGAAACGCTAAGTCGCCATTTTGCTGCCATTGACAGTGACAGATAAACACGATTTTGTTGTTTTATTTTGCGCAAGAGCGAGCTCGGGACTTGGGGCACCCCGACTAGGACAGGTTAGGTTAGAAGGGGATGGCAGGGTCCAGTGAGCGAGCGTAGCGAGCGAACAGACCATGCGAGGCTCCGTCGAGCCTCTCTGGCCCCCGCCAGAGAGGCTCGACGGAGCCTCGCGGAAAGGCTGGAAGGACTCTACCCCTCTTCCCGCCTTCTCCGTCCGCCATACGACCCTATTAAGTGACTTGATACGAAGCCCTAGTAGGGCTCCGTCGAGCATCTCCGGCGGGGAGAAATGGTGGGGGGCGACTCCGCTAGTCCCCCATAACCTCCCCCCACCGGCCCCACCCCCCTATCAAGAAGACGTAATTGTAAACCTTACCCGCGACATTGCTGCCTAGCTCGGAATGTAACCTCATATAAGCTTATAGAGATTTTATGGGGACCAGTAGTGCCGCTTAGCTTTGTTTCTATAGGATGTTCTAGATGTCAAAGTATCGACGCACCTACTATTTCCATGACATTAGTTTTTTTCTTCTATAATGTCTTGATTCTCTGTGGCTTCACTGCCGCAGTGCTGCCCTCGTCGGCCGAATGATAAAGCTAAAAATCGACGTCAATCAAACAAACATGTAGGTACCTATGTCAGTCACACATAATGGCGGTGGTTGTGTTATCTTTTGTGAGTGGCTAATTCTGGGAATATTCGAATAACTATCAGTTCAACTGAATGCCCTTGCCCCTTGGAGAAGTTTATCAGAACCTTATTGTTAGATAAAGGACACATAAGTGCTGTAAGATCGCAGTGGAGTGACGACAATGAGTATGGAGGTTGAGTACATTGCGTCGTCGGTGTTATTGAATTAGCGCGTGCAGCAGCAGTGCGGCGAAAGCCGAACGCCGGCGAGCCACCAACATGGGAGCGCAGCAGGGGAAGGAGCGCGGCACGGCCAGCGGCGCGTCTATGCGCTCGGCGCGCAGCAAGCCGCGTGTGCCCAAGGACCCCCGCATGCTGGGCTCCAACATATTCACGGAACACAGCGGTGAGTGCTTGTCTCCTCGTGCTGTCCGCCCGGTGCTAGGTGCTCGCTTCATGGCCAGCCTTGCGGTTAGTATATCTGCGACAATGGCCGAGCGAACGCGTACTCCTCCATGTCGGCCTCTGTGAAAGTTCTGAAGGGCTTAACTTTAGATTAACTGCCGTCGAGTTGGAAGTCCATATTTTTTTCACAGTGAGATCATATTATTAGAAGCCTCCATCTGAAGTTTTAAGTTGCGGAGACCAATGGTTTACGAGAAAAAAAATAATGAAAATCGTAATAAAATTTGCAATATTTTGTTACTTTTGACATTTGGTTTCGTCATACAACGTTCCGTTTTACCTATGGACAACGCACTAATGTTTTACTTCTTATTTTTAATGAAAAAATTACGTATATTTAGTGATAAAAATATACTTTTTATGCATATTTCATTAAACTACGTGTATTTAACTGATTTAAATTAGTGCTATTAAATTTAATACCAATAATAATAATTCCTGCAGTTACTGTTAAGTGAAACAAAACGTAAAACGATGCCATTTTGTGTTGTCACTGTCACTTCACTTAGCCTGTCAGTCATTGTTTATGCGTTTAGCTTAAATATCGTTTATTTAGAGCGCCGGTTATTTGGGATAATTTGACTTAGCATACTACGAAGATCACAGAATTTCAATAGAAATAATTTTATTAGCCATATTATTGAAAAAAAAATGGGTACGAATTTTTTTTTAACTTTTGGCCCCAGAAGTCCGACTTTGGGACATGAGGAGCGTAGGCCGAAGGCCGGCGGAGCTCCGACGACATGGCTGACGGGAGATAGGGCGGCAGCTTTTTTTTTTTTACCGCCCAGAGCGACCATCTGTTGAAATTCCCGCGGGGCAGCGGCCGCCGAGTGCCAGAATAAAATTACCTTACATAGGTACCTCTTTCGACCTTTAAATAGATGTCAATACAAGAAACTCTGAAAGTTAGGTTAGAATATTAAAAAAAATCATATCTCAAAAAGGGGGGGGCTCCGCAACTTTTCCGTCATAGGGGGGGGGTGTACACCTCCCCCCCTCCCCCCCATCCCCCTCCCACCCCTTAAATCGACGGCAGCTAAACTAAAGTCCTACCTTCTGAAGAATAATTAATTTCTTTATTGATGGGTTTTCAATCGTTTATTTATACATGTTTGTTGAAGCAGCATGAAGCAATATAACTTCCTTCTAAAAGTAAATAGTGCATAGGCCACATTTTTACACATAAATATTGTTTTCGAAGATAAAGAGACACTAGACAGTGTCTCTTGTGAAAAGCAGAATTATGTGCACACAGATTTCGTGTTGAACAGTGTGTACATAGTGTGTATTTGGTGCAAGCTTTATGCTGGTAAGTATTGGTTAAGATGAAACAAAGGTCTAGAAATCTAGTGAATATCTAGAAAATTGCATTTTTGAGCACTTGTTTGATGTTAAATAGGCTTTCTCCTTGTTCAATCGGAGAACTGGAGAGTTACAAATCCCTCCAGTCCACCTAGCTTTAGCTTGTAACAAGAAGGAATATACACTAAATGAATAGTTATTGTACAAGTGCAATAATTGTACACTGGCAGTGTAGCCTTTATCACAGTGACCAGCGGCACCGATGGGTGATGGGTATGATGTAGGTCAGGTAACTAATACCTACTTTACAAGTGTTGCATTGTCACAAGCTTAGTTCAGTTCCTGATCCCCAGTAGTACAGACCTCTTTTTCAAACATTACCAATGTACCTAATAATATTGAAAACTAATGTTTAATGTAAATCCTGTCATGAAACTAACCAATTAAATGTGAACACCAAATTATAAGAAAGTGAACTTAGTAGCAGAGCATCAAGCCCCAGTGTATGCTCTTTGTAGCAGAGCATCAAGCCCCAGTGTATGCTCTTTGTAGCAGAGCATCCAAGCCCCAGTGTATGCTGAGCTCAACTACTTTAAGGCACATTCATGTGTTCATTGATTTTACTTTAATTAAATCAGTTATTGATAGAAGGCATAATCCATTTAGTGCTGTTAGATTTTCCACCCTAGGCACTGAACCAAGTGTTGAAAACCCATCAGAGTCCTTTTTTTAGGCATCACATTTAGTTGTTGCTTAGTTGAGCATAAGTATGAGCTCAATGTGGCTACCAGCAAATCTGACACACCTGTATATATATTGAGGTGTGTTCCTCTCTTGCAAACTGCGAATTGCATCCCAAACAAGCAAACAATTCTATTAAGCTAGTAACATACAATTATTTTGGTTTTTTGAAACTCTATGAACTGTCATTATAGGTTTTGAAATACTCTTTATTCAAACATGTAGTTTATTATACTATTAGCTCACAAACTAGCCTGCCACTGCGAATTTTTAAATCCTCATATTAAGTCTACTCTTGTATTTTATTAAAAGTGTTTCTTTTGTACTCTACGTCCATAACTTGATAGCGAGATAGAATGATAGTTTCCAAGTAACTGTATAAAATTGTTTTTGTGGTTTCACTACCAGTGTCACCTTCAGTCAATTTGTAGGCTTACTTCAGAGAAATTAAATCTGTTCCATGTTAAAACCAATATCTACTTAATGTTTCCTCAACTATGTCGGGTTTGGCTTCCAGTCTAACTGGATGCAACTGAATTGTAATATGTAGGCCGACTCTTTATCCGATCTTCACATGAACTTCTTCTGGCTTCTGGCTCTGTCGAAAATCTGCAAATGGCAGTCTGGACCAACTGCTTGACTTGTTCTGCAGCACAGAGGCGTTCAGTGTGTAATGTATTCACAAACCCACCTAGGCAAGCACGACTTAACCTTAAATTGACCCGTGCGGTTATTTTTACCTAACCACTAGCCCAGCCTATAGCCAACAATAACTTTTTTAAGTCTAAAGTCAGACTCAAATAATTTACAAAAACTTATATCATGTACAAGTTCTTTACAAATACCTACAAGTATTACAGCAAAAAAATCCTAGGCTCAACTAATTATACAACATACAACATAGCAGATACAAACCCTAAAACAAGCTACTATATTTAAAAAAATTAAAAAACACGACTGCAAACATTGCACATATTTGTACTTTGTTTACTCGTCATTTATTTTTACGTTTTTTATTTACACTGTTATATATTTTTTAAATCTACTTGTCAATTTCTAGATGATAAACATAAACACGAACAGATTCATTAAAAAAATAAATTGAGGCTGGTATTAATTTACGTTTTAAAGTGACCACACCGGTTTCTTTTTACATGACTGCCCCAAAAAAAGGAGTGTTATGTGTTCAGGGTTAATGTATGTATGTATGTATGTATGTATGTATGTATGTATGTGAGTTTCTTTATTCCACCATAACTTTTGAACGCCTGAACCGATTTAGATGTATGGGGTATCGTTACAATCCTTGCATTGTTCCGAGTAACATAGGCTAGTTAAAAATAAAAAGAAAGCGGTGTGGTCACTTTAAAAAGTAAATTAATACCAGCCTCAATTTATTTTTTTAATGAATCTGGTCGTGTCTATGTTTATCGTCTAGAATTTGACAAGTAGATTTAAAAAATATATAACACTGTAAATAAAAAACGTCGTAAAAAAAACTGACGAGTAAACAAAGTACAAATATGTGCAATTTTTGCAGTCGTGTTTTTTAATTTTTTAATTATACTAGCTTGTTATTTTTGACTAGCCTATGTTACTCGGAACGATGCAAGGATTGTAACGATACCCCATACATATTAATCGGTTCAGGCGTTTAAAAGTTATGGTGGAATAAAGAAACTCACATACATACATTAACCCTGAATACATAACAATCCTTTTTTTGGGGCAGGCATGTAATAACTTAAAACAATTAAATTTTGTCCTCATATTTTTTGAAAAACTTTTTTGTTTAGATGCAATTATTTAACAGTGGGAATGTAGGTAATATGTATAACATAGGACAATCAACGTACAGGACAAACAAATCAATATAAGTATAGGACAATAAAGTTTTAAAACTTAAATGAACCTACAAGTTTTATTTAATTTTTATAAGACTAAATAAAATTATTTATTTCAACTTACCTACTCATAAGTTCACTACTTTGCCTAGTATTGATACCCACTCTCCACCCTGTAGTGGATCATGAGCAAAGAAAAAATAAATATTTTATACGGAAATAACTTTCTAGTAAATGTGGATTTAATAAGCCACCCAGCACCCGGTAAACAAAAGATAAGTATAAACAGATTTGGATTATAAATAAAGAATACTAATAATATATATTCTCTGTGAGCCAATTTTATGGTGCCCATAGTAAAAAAAAATAAAAAAAACTAATTTAAAAAATACTTTTGAAAACAAGCTTTAATTTTAAATTATTACAATATTTTTTGATATATTGAGTATTGGACATTGTATTGTCATCAGAACTAAAGGTGTATGCAAAATTTCAGCTCAATCGGATAACAACAAATTGTTGAAAAATGGTTTGCAAATTTTGAAAGGACAACTTACTTACATACTTATATACGAACAGTGCAAGCTAAATAAAAGCTTGTAATAAAAATAACCTCCACTCACAAAATGAACTACGTTTCATCAGCCAACGTCATTATTTGGACCACTTCCGCCCGTTCTCCTTTCGGGGTATTCCTCCCAGCGCACCCGTTTTGAAGCGCACCCATCGAAACGCACCCAAACTATTCCTCACAGCGCAACCGTCGGGTGCGCTTCGAAATAAAATTAAAAATATAATATTTTGTTTCCTCAAAGCTCACCCACAATGAAACATTGAATAGAGGATGAACCATTCAAATTTAAGTAATATCGATTTTTTAAAATTCAGAAATTAACTGGAACTAGGTGCTTTAAGCGACGTACTACCTAGCTCGATAATGGTTAAAATACAGGTTTTGGAATTGAATAATTTATTGTTTTAAAAAGTACCAGGGTGACAGAAATAAACAGAAAGTAGGCCCCTAAACGATCTCACTAGAAAGCAGCACACAAACAGCCAGACCCGAAACAACTACTTAATCTGTAGATCATACAAGTATTTATGCGAAAGAAAAATTTAATTTTAAAATAATAATAATTGAAATGACTTACTACTAATAAAATATATAAATAATAAAAATATTTTATTGACGTAAAAGTACAGGTATTACATACTCTTTTGAAGCCCTGGCTCCTGAGCTAGGTAGAGACCTGTGTTACAGGAGCCAGTGTCTTCGCCCATTTGTGGTACTAATCTATTTACTGTGCAATAAAATAACAAAAATAGAAAACAGTAATTTAAAAATAAATTAATCTTGCGCACATGCTCTTTTGGTGTGCAGTATCTTTGTGCGTGCATGGGGTTGTGGTTATGCGTGTGTGTGTGTGTGTGTGTGGGGGGGGAGTGTGGGTGTAAATGGGAATGTGGGTGTAGGTGTGGGGGTGGGTGTGTGGGTGTGGGGGTGTGTGTACGTGTTTATTATTTCATGAGTACTGATATTTTAATAGGTCTTCCGTCTGATGGTAATCCAGTGTTTGCAGCCACGCAGAGATTTTCCTTTTCGTTTCCTTCGTTGTTAATGGGTTAATGTTAAGGGTATTGTTCAGTTTATTGTAAATGTATGTAGTCATGTAAAGGTGTTGTCGTCTGGCGGAAGCGGTTTTACATAATACCGGTCTACAAACGTTCGTACGAGTAATAGTTCTCTTTACTTTGGTGGCGCGATTTACTGGTGTATGTTGATGTTGTTGTATTGAGAGATTAAGAAGATACAACTGTCTCACGGTGAGTACTTTACAATTTTCGTAAAGGTCCCTTGTAGGAAACCGATACGGTCTGTAGGTCATAACCTTTAGCAGAGATCTTTGAGCTCTTTCGAGGTGGATCATAAATGTTTTGCAAGCGCCTCCCCAGGCCGTGATACAGTAGCCTATGATTGACTGTGCCAGCGCAAGATATACCGTGCGAAGCAGCTTAAACTTAGCCACGTGTCGAAGCCTCTTAAACGCCCATATAAGTTTCCTAACACGAGAGGTAGTCAAGTCGATATGGGGACGCCAGCTAAGTCTATCATCCAGAACAACACCTAGGTACTTCATTGTCTGTTTTTGTGAGATTGGGAGACATGAGCATTGTTGACCACTAAAATTATTGCAGGAGTGCGCTTTGAGGTTTATTACCATAGGTTTAGTATTGGCGAAAGTAAATTGTAAATATGAGGTCTTTGAGATATTCAAGGTTAGTAGGTTACTATCAAGCCAATGTATTATTTTACGTAAGCCCAGCTCTGCTGTTTGTTGTACTGCTTCCCAATTATCACCGTGAAATATTAGTACGGTATCATCTGCATAACTAAATATTTTACCACTACTAAGAGACTGCTGGCACAGGTCATTAACATAGACTAAGAAAAGACTCGGGGATAGGCAACTTCCTTGTGGTACACCATAATCAATTTTAGCTTCATTGCTGATCACTTCACCAATCTTAATTTTTTGTGTTCGGTCAGTAAGAAAGTCGGTAAAAATGCGGAGAGCCCTTCCCCTGATTCCGGCATGCTCTAGTTTTCTCACAAGGGTTGGAATACAGACAGTATCAAACGCCTTTGCCAGGTCTAGAAAAACACCCAGACATTTCTGTTTTGCATCGACTTTTTCTGTAACGTAATCAACAAGTTGATTAACTGCGTCTACGGTGCTTTTCCCAGACCTAAAACCAAATTGTGAGTCTGATAATATTTGATTGTGTTCCAGGTATCTTATGAGTCTATGATTCAGTAGTTTTTCCAAGATTTTTGACAGTGCTGAGAGCACTGAGATAGGCCTATAATTTTTAACATCATCTTGTTTCCCTCCCTTATGAACAGGCGTTATTAGGGATTTTTTGAAGATTCGGGGAAAGACTCCCTGCTCAAAACATACCTCAATGAGTCTTGTAAGAGGTGGAACCAGTACATCTTTACCCACTTTGAGGAGTTTGGCTGGAATAGAGTCCCATCCTGTGGCGCAGTCATTTTTCAGGTTACTAATCACTGACTCAATTTCGGCCTCGTCCGGGGATAGTAAAACCATAGATTTGACCGTGGGGGAACTTTCAAATTTATATGGGGCATGGTGAGAATTTTGATTTTGAATAATAGTTTCAGCTAATTGCTTACCAATACTAGAAAAGTAATTATTTATTTCGTTAATTGCATTGGGTTCATTAGTATCAGCTAAGAGTTTGTTCGCAGATATTTTTTGTTCAGTTTGGTAAGTAATTGCTTTAACAATATTCCATGTTTCTTTGTTGTTTTTTGAGGATTCCAAGGCGAATCTGTCGTGATTTAGTTTTATGTTCCTTAATAACAGATTGCAGAAATTGCGGTACCGTTTGTATGACAACTCAATAATTCCGTTTTTTGGGTCTGCTAGATATATTTTATGGAGATTATCCCTGTGTCGAATGCACCGTAACAGGCCAGGTGTAATCCATGGCTTAAGAACTCTTTTGCGGTTAGGAACTTTAATAACCTGGGAGTGCTGAGAGATAGTGGACATCAAACATTCGACAAACTTTGTTGCTGCTTCATTTGCGTCGCTTTTTTCAGATATAAATGAATAATCGGTATTTTTTAACTGCTCTACAGCGGCCTCATAATTTATTTTTGTGACGTGTTTACTCGTGTGTTTTATATTTTTAACGCCCCTACTTAGGCATACCATTACAGAGGCGTGATCGCTGACTGTGGAGTTAATTACTATGACAGTTGCACAAGTAGATTTATTAACCATTGCGTGATCGAGGCAATTCTGTAATCTGGTCGGATGTATGTGTCCCGGCAAAAGGCCCATCTCGGCAGTCAAATTAAGATAAGATGAACTATTTCTGTCAGTATTATTGGGTTTTATATCAATGTTGATATCTCCTATTAATAAGATGTTGTTCGCTTGTTGTTTACTTAGAATGTTTTCTAGGGAATTCAAGAAGCTGTCAATACAGTATATCGATGGGGATCTATATGATGCTAGAATACATGTATCGGAATTAATTTTTAGTAATAGAAAGTTGGCACCTATCGGATCTGGTTCTTCTACTGTACACTGAATACTACTTTTTACATATATTGTAATGCCATCGTTCTGATTTAAGCATTTCTTACTGGAGTACGTAACATAATTATCAATAGGAGGAACCGGTTTGTCATCGTTAAGCCAACATTCCGTCAGGATTATAATGTCCATTTCATACGATAACCTGGCTAATTGAGCCTGAAACCCGTCTAAATTTTTATATATACTGCGGATGTTCTGAGTTATTATTTTTAGCGAATCCTTCGAGGTTTTTATGATATCGTTACAGACATTAGTATCACAGTGATAAGAAGATGCCACCGCGAAGTAATCGATTTGTGAAGTGACATTATTGTTTGTGTTAGCCATTGGGTACTGTTATGTTTTTAATGTTGCTTGTTAATGTGCAGGAACTTATTTTAGGCGCGGTATAATCATGTAGTAGGGCGTCGAGTGTGGATCCGTTCAGAGAGGAAGGTATATGTATGATGATAATAATATTTTTGTGGTGTGGTTGTGTTTTGTGTATTGAATTATTGTTATTAATGTGTTTACTTGATTTATGTGTATGTGTTTTACAATAACAGAGCAGTTGCAGATAAAAAAATAATAAAACAATTATAGATAAGGGAGTGGGACATACAATTTCATGGGCCAGTCATTGTTCTAGGCTTGGTTTAAGGTCCTCTTCGTTTTTGACGTGTATGTGCTGACTGCCTTCCTTTTGTCGTAGAAAAACTTTCCCTAGTGACGTCCAGCAAAACTTGAAATTATTCTCACTAGCAAATTTCCTTGCTAGAAAGAACAAGCGCTGTGATTTCATGGTCAGACTCTCCGACAAATAAATAGGTTTTATGTCACCTGGTATATGTATATGAGAGGTGTTTAACTTTGCCTGGGCATTCTTGCGATTGTAATTGCGCACTTTCTGCAAAATATTTTCTTTTGTCGATACGGAGACGAGGTCGACAATGATAGATGACCTACTAACACTACCATTTAAATTCTATTGTACTAACACTATGGATTTTGAAGAAGTTTGAAATAAAAAGTTTTTATTAGGAATTATATGGGCCTTTACCCCAGACTTATATGGGGTTGTACAGATATAAAATGTGTGTCATCCAAAAGGCTTGTATTGCATAAATCAAAAAGGTGCTTACTTCCCAGCAGTTGTGGACGAAAGTTATAAAAGTTTAAAAAGTTGATTTCAATGTTTTACTGATAAGTGTTGTAGCAATCAAAACAAAACTCTTTGAAATAAAGATCTTCTCCTTTTCATATTATAATAAATTCCAACATCGAATTAATTTTGAAACCAATAACTAGACTTTTAATAATTTTATTTTCCTTTTACATAGACATTTCAATATCTATTAACGAATACTTAGCTCAGCATTCATTAAGTATGGCATCTCAAAATGTTTTAACATTCGTGATGTAATATTTTGGCAGTTAGCAAGCGAAAATTCGCAATATTTCTTGATCTGTATGGCCTCGCGACTGACGCTAAATCATGTGAACACGCACGCATTCCCAACAGGTGCGCTAACTTTTCGGGAACGTTTCTGTATATCAATGACTATCCGTTTTCCGCGACTTCAACCGCGTGGACACTATGATGTCCTCTAAGAATTAAAGCGATTGCCCTCTACAGTTCCTGTGGAAATCTAGACTATGACTGTCCATTCACCCACACTATAATGTTATAAATGCGAAAGTAACTGTTTCTGTCTGTCTATTGTTTACCTCATCACTGCAGAACTGCTGACTGCACATCGTCTGTAATTGGAGAAGCTTTATGAGATTCATATTTTTTTTTTTATAATACTAATATCAAAGCTAACTTTCATAATATAAAAGCTAAAGCTGTGACTAACAATTTGACATTGAGGTAGATAGATCAGTAAGCAAATACAAAGGGGAAAATCTAATAATTCAAAACACCACAGTGTTATCGAGGTTAAACCATACATGTATTAATATTCATAACAAGCATCATACCTTACAATGCCAGCAATAGATGGAGTTGCACAGAATGATTTGTTGATGTAATGATTTTTTATTTAAGTATTGAAATAAGAACATAACTTTAATTTAGCTTTTCAAAAATGTATGATATCTCAACATAAATAATATAATAATAATAATAAATAAAGAAAAATAATAAAGAATGTGGATTATAATCTATACTAATATTATAAAGAGGTAACATTTGTTTGTAAGTTTGTATGTAGGGGGTAATCTCCGGATCTACTGAACCGATTTTGAAAATTCTTTCGGGAATTGGAAGCTACGTTATCACTGAGTGCTATAGGCTATATTTTATTTAAAAAAAAATAGGGGTCCGTAAGATATTTGGGTTTTTCGGACCCAAGGTGTAAAAAATCATTCAAAAAAGTTCCTTATTTGGCGTACGCCTCCTAAACTATAAAACATAGAACCATAAAATGTTCTAATTAATTAAAGACCTTAAAAATATCTACAAAAAAGTCCGCGACACACTATACCTTTCTATTTCGAGTTAAAAAAAAAAAAAAAAAAAAAAAAAAAGCATAACAACCAATTTTTATTAAAAAATCTTGAATTTTTTTAAGACTGTTTGTTAGTCTCGCTAAAACTCGAGAACGGCTGGGCCGATTTAGCTGATTTTGGTTTTGAAATGTTCGTGGAGGTCTAGGGAAGGTTTAAACGGTGAGAAAATATGGGGTAGGGGTAGGGTAGGGGCAGGATACCACGCGAACGATGTCCCTAAAAACGGCCCTTTTAATATGAAGTCGAGAAGTCGGTCTCAAGGGTATAGGTATGGTAGGGTAGAGGTGGGGTAGGGGTAGGGGTATTTGTAGGGGTAGGGGTAGGGTAGGGTAGGGGTTGGTCTTGGTTGGGTAGGGTAGGGGTAGTGTAGGGTTTGGGTAGGGTATCGGTAGTGTAGAGGTGGGGGGATACCACGCGAACGAAGTCCCTAAAAACAGCCCTTTTAATATGAAGTCGGGAAGTCGGTCTCAAGGGTAGGGGTAGGGGTAGGGTACGGTAGGGGCAGGGTAGGGGTAGGGTAGGGGCAGGGGTAGGGTAGGCGTAGGGTAGGGTAGGGGTAGGGTAGGGATAGGGTAGGGGTAGTGTAGGGGTAGGTTAGAGTAGAGGGTAGGGTAGGGTAGGGGGTAGGGTAAGGCAGGGTTAGGGTAGGGGTATTGGTAGTGTAGGATACCACGCGAACGAAGTCGCGGCGGGTCAGATAGTAAATAAATAAAAAAAAGGAGTGTTATGTGTTCAGGGTTAATGTATGTATGTATGTATGTGAGTTTCTTTATTCCACCATAACTTTTGCAACGCCTGAACCGATTTAGATGTATTGGGTATCGTTACAATCCTTGCATCGTTCCGAGTAACATAGGCTTTACTTTATTTTTTACTGAATCTGGTCGTGTCTATGTTTATCGTCTAGAATTTGCCAAGTAGATTTAAAAAATATATAACACTAAATAAATAACGTCGTAAAAAAAACTGACGAGTAAACAAAGTATAAATATGTGCAATTTTTGCAGTCGTGTTTTTTATTTTTTTTAATTATAGTAGCTTTGTGTACAAAAATAATAAAGTCGTTGTGTTACATGAAAACCAAAATGACATAATTAAGGCACAAGGATGTAGTGTATAGTATATGCAATTTAAACACATGATTTTACTGTGTTTGTTCGTCAATTCAAAGTCAAAGTCAAATCATTTATTTAAATTAGGCCATTACAAGGCACTTTTAAACGTCAAATACAAAAGAAAAAGGAATCGAATCTAGTTGCCC
The DNA here is from genome assembly GCA_949316365.1 of Hoplodrina blanda. Classification (NCBI taxonomy): domain Eukaryota; kingdom Metazoa; phylum Arthropoda; class Insecta; order Lepidoptera; family Noctuidae; genus Hoplodrina; species Hoplodrina blanda. The sequence continues at coordinate 23,955,440 of OX438578.1, read as the reverse complement.
CTTCCAAAAGGTAGCTTTGTATGGAGAAGAATGGGCAAGAAACTCCATACGTACTCTTTTAAAATCAATGTTTACAATATTTGCATACAGAATCGTACATAATTATGGCACGTGAATGCAATGTACCTTATATAGAAACTACTAAATCATAACACTTCAAAAGTATAACAAATCAAGAATTTAAGGTTAAAAATGTTCAAATATACATAGTGTTCATGTGTATTACAAATATTGGAACTATAGACGACCACTCTTAACATCTCAACCAACATGAAATAGTGTGTGAGCCCGCGCAATGTATGACATACTTTAAAATAAAAAAATAAATAAAAAATAAAATAAAAACAAAATAAGTACATATCAAGAAAAATTAAAATTATTAATAACAATAATAAGTTTGATTTTGTCTAGAATTTGTCACTGTCCTATGGAGCAGAATCAGCATGTTTCCAAGCATTCTTATCTTGATTATAATCCTCTAACTTGTAATATGCTTGTTTGCAAAGTGTACTTTCAATATATGTCTTGAATTTTCTTTCATTTAGGTAATTCTAATATATCATTAGGAATTTTAATAATTAATATTAAAATAATTTCATTTAATTCTAATATATCATTAGGAATTTTATTAAAATTTTAATATGGTTGAGCTATTTTATCTTTATTTCTAGTAATAATATTATGTCTATCACTTATTTTCTTAAAGTGATTTATATTTTTCCTTACATACAAAATATTTTCATAAAAAAACTGGGCAAGGCACTGTCATAATATTAATCGCTATATAGTGTCACTGTAGTGTACGATACCTATTTATACACATGATTGTACTCACGATAATAAGCAACATCCAGAAAAATAAAAGTAAAACTTATCTATGCAATAAGTATTTTTTTACCCCCCCCCCCCCATAACAGAAATAACACACAAATTATTTATCCCTTTTTACAATCAAAACTATTCCACTTCTACAAATTATTATTGTTTATTCGATTAAATAGGAGGAACCGTTCCAAATAACGGCTTGTCAGTGAAAGCAAGACTCCTCCCGGCACCAAGTGGTCATCAGTGACCAAATCGCCAGGAGAAGTTAACATAAGGTTAACCTTTACGCTTGTAGACTGCTAAGATTACCAACTCTATATTATCGAAATCAAGGCCATAGTTTAGGGCGGGCCAACGTACTCTTGTTTTAAATGCGAAGGAATACCCTCACGCGTGCACGTGTGTTCACCGACCTTGCTGTGTAGCAAGGCCGGTTTTTTATTTTCTCCAAAGTTTGATCACGGAAGAACTTTTTGCAGGTCTTTCTAGGGAATGGAGCTTTCTTCCACAGGTCATTATTGACAACCTCAAATTCAATACGCCACGACGATGTAGAGCCGTCGATGATGACTCTGGGTCCAATAAAAAAAGGTTATTAAAAAGTTGCTTGGAACGTTTGTATTAATTAAACTATTACTAGCCATTAGTTTTTTCGATCTTTAAAAACTTATTTTTTCGTCTTTGACAACATTTTAACTTTTCATTTTCTTTAAACAGGTTTTTTATTAAAATAAACAATAAAATAAGTATTAAATTACGCTTCTTTTGACATATGACATCTAAAACAAAAAGATATAACAATTAAAATATACATTAAAATATTCTTGTTCCCTAAACTTCGTTGAGTAATGTATTATAATGAATAGCTGTCCGCCGCGGTTACACCCGCGTCTTTGATTACTGCTCCGCTTCCATAGGTTGTAGCGTGATGGTATATAGCCTATAGCCTTCCTCGATAAATGGACTACCCAACACTGAAAGAATCATTCAAATCGGACCAGTAGTTCCAGAGATCCAGAGAACGCGCTAGCGTTCAAACAAACAAACAAACAAACACTGCAGCTTTATAATATTAGTATAGATGAAAGAACGGAGAGCAGAGCAGACTGCTCATCGTTCTTGAGTTGAATTCCACCGTGTGTACTTGCCGGGGTTGCTGGACGTCTTAACAGGATACCGTGGCCCCAGAACGTAAAGGGTAACAGAAGGAACAGGGTGGTTTTTTAGTCAGTAAAAGTCTGACAGTCCCTTTCGCCCCACTCAGGGCGGAAGGACTCATTTGACGATTTTTACCACCTCAAAAAAAAAACCGTGTGTATTTACGTATAAATAACTGGTGAAACTTCACAGACGCGATCGTTTGAATCGAATGATATGCATGTATAATATATTATTTTTGGGGTATTGTTTTTTACAAGCTTTTATTTAGCTTGCACTGTTCGTATGTAAGTTGTCCTTTCAAAATTGGCAAACCATTTTTAGACCATTTATTGGTATCCGATTGAGCTGAAATTTTGCATACACCTTTACTTTTGGTGACAATACAATGTCCAATACTCAATATTGTAAGAATTTCAATATGGCCGCCGCTCCAAGATGGCGGATTACATATTTTTTCTCAATCCCCTTGATATGGGTATCAAATGAGAGGGCTTGAAGAGTAAAAAACGATAAAGTTAGTAACATTACACTAAAAAAGCTTGATTTAAAAAGTTTCTTTTTACCTTTAATTTATTTATTGATTCATGTTCAGTATCAATGGCATAGCCACTTCTTGCTTACTTGTTTTTATTTTATAGTATTTTCCTGCAGTCATACTGTGAATGCAGTTGTTTTATCTGATTATTTTACGTATACTACAGGAAGAAATGTGTCGAGCGAGCGCGACTAGGTTCACTTGTTTTGGTGCGCAATCGTGTTCGATGTGAGGGGAAGGCAGGGGCGCGCGGGTGAATTATAAAATTTTGCTGGCTTTCGGCCCGATCTTAACAATATAATGTTATAATGTATAGTATTATTATACTAATTTTAACCCGCGGCTTTGCTCGCGTTAATTTAGAATCTGCCAATCAATTTGGGCTGTACTCTGCTTGTAGATAATAATGAATAATGAATTTTACAAGCTTTTATTCAACTTGCACTGTATGTATGTAAGTATGTATGTAACTATGTTTGTTCGGGTGGCATCTTGCAACTCAATTTTGAAGCAGATATCTTCAACCGATTTTGCTAAAATTTTGCACGCATATGTGTATCGTGTGACAATGCAATATTATGATGACATAGGGCTGATCTGATGATGGAGCTGGAAGGTGGCCATAGGAACTCCGTTATTAAACGACATAACTTCATCGAGATTGGGCTCGTATGATTCGTCTTGACGAGTACTTTGTCTCTAGATGGTAACTAGGGTCTGATGATGGAGCTGGAAGGTGGCCATAGAAACTCCGTTATTAAACGACAACCTCATCGAGATTAGGCTCGTATGATTCGTCTTGACGAGTACTAGTTTGTCTCTAGATGGTAACCAGGGTCTGATGATGGAGCTGGAAGGTGGCCATAGGAACTCCGAAATTAAACGACATAACTTCATCGAGATTGGGCTCGTATGATTCGTCTTGACGAGTACCTTGTCTCTAGATGGTAACCAGGGTCTGGTGATGGTGCTGGAAGGTGGCCATAGGAACTTCGTTATTAAACGATACAACCCCATCGAATTTGGGCTCGTTTGACTCATCCTGACGAGTACTTTGTCTCTAAATGATAACCAGGGTCTGATGATGAACCTGGAAAGTGGCCATAAAGAACTCCGTTATTAAACGACATAACCTCATTGAGATTGGGCTCGTATGATTCGTCTTGACGAGTACTTTGTCTCTAGATTGCCATCTAGAGACAAAGTGCAACCAGAGACCAGGGTGCAACCCCATCAGATTTGGGAAATTAAGTTCGTTCTATTTGTTATGAATGTGAACTCTATTTGATTAGATAGATGTAAGTTCTTTAAATATATCTTTTTAGCGAATTTAAATAAAAGCTTGTTTTTAAAAAAGTTTTTTTCTATAAATATGTATTAATATATTATTTTATCTAGATATCTATTTTGTAGCGTTTATTCAAGTGTAGAGATACTATAAGTAACATAGCAAGTATAAAACATTTTATGATTATTAAAAACTCATCATGGATTATAGCCAGTGCAACTTTCACTCTCATGAAGTCATGACATAACTTATTATGGACTCATTAATTGGCATAGATATCGTTGAGATCGACGCTTATTTATTTGGCCATTAACCATACTAATATTATAAATGCGAAAGTGTGTCTGTTTGTCTGTCTGTCTGTTGCCTCTTCACGCTTAAACCGCTGAACCGATTTAGGTGAAATTTTGTATAGAGATAGTTTAAGACCCGGGGAAAGACACAGAATAGTTTTATCCTGGAAATCACCCCCTAAGGCGGTGAAAAAGGGGGTGGAAGTTTGTATGTAAGACTGTAAGTACGACATAAACGCGCGGACGTAGTGGCGGGCACAAGCTAGTACTTTATTATCCGATCACCAAATGATCGCCGTTAAGATAAGATAATCCTTTATTCACAAGAAAGTGGTGGTAAGGTAATTGTAGTCCTATCACATTCTACCATAACAATGGTGCGTAAATATGTCAATGTTATAAAATCTGTTGATTGTTAATATTGATTGGTAATTTATTTAATTAATGTCAAAATTCATGTCATGAATAATAATTGTATGTAATAAATTAGATAATTGTACAGGAATGAGAAAGGAAAGTGAAAATAAATTTAAAAGATAAATATTGTGTTACAGTGAGATTAAGAAATTTCAACATTAATTAATTATTTGGTTACATCGTTGCACTGTGTGAGCGTTTATCAATGTAATAAGGTAGGTCTAACAACGTGTAATCATCTGATAATCATATGGTCCGCCAGTGTAGGGCGTAGTTAACTACTATTGTGTAATCTGATTACTAATTACGATTAAAAGTAGTTAACTACATGTAGTTAAGATTACATGTAATTAAACTACAGTAATCAAACTACATGAAGTAGTTGTTAATTTGATTGCTGCAATTTAGTAGTTATAATTACTGATTATTTGAGTTCTTAGAACTTACATTTTGCAATAAATAAATAAATAATAATAATAAATAAATAACGTATTTTTATTTTCATGAATAATTAAATGCATGGATTGAAGTCGTAGATTATGTACCTATATTTATCAGATATTAATTGCTTTTGTGTTTATTGACATATATTATAGTATGTATTCAAAAAATCAAATTACTCAGCAAACATCAACTTAATTTAAATTATTTGCGAATCAAATAAAATAAAATAAAAAGTGGATTGGATGAGTTAATCATTTAAATTAGCCTTTAGTACTACACGTTTTTCGAACATTTCATCAGACTAACTTGTGGGATTTGGGATGGTTTATCATAGTTGCGTATGAAAACAGTCTTTCCACTGGAGCTGAAGAAGGTAAAGGAGTATTGTATTTTATGAATACTTTTTTCACTTCTGGATATCTATGAAGAGAATTTAGTTCTCGATCCATATCTGATAAATAACAGGACACTATCAGATCTGCTTTTGACCTCTGGACTAGCGTTGAAAATGCCGAAAAAAACAATTTATTTAGCGGCAGCAGGAATACATCATCTGTGAAAGTTTGAACTTTCTAGGACAGCGGAGGCTTCTTTATATTTTTTCTCGAAAACGGTGCGTCTTAGGCGAAAAATAACCGAAATTTTACTCCCCCCTAGAGCCTCCCGTGACAGCAACACCACTATTATAATTTTGGGTTTGGGGGGGAGAGGGGGGATTGTTTTTATTTTAATGTTTTTTTTGGTAATGTTTCGATTTCCTTACATCACAAATAATACATCCCTACATCATACTAAAAACAACCCTCCCCCTCCCCCCCCTCCCCCCCGCAAAACCCAAAAATTAAATAGTGGTGTTGCTGTCACGGGGAACCGAGATGATGTAAGGAAATCGAAACATTAAACAAAAAAAAGCATTAAAATAAAAACAATCCCCCCCTCTCCCCCCCAAACCCAAATATTTACACACACACACTCCACACTAACTACCTACCTAGCAAACGACAAGTCGATACATGAACGACTCGCGCGCGTGTTTGCTTTGTTTAAATACGCAACATCATTTTTTTGTAGTTATAAAAAGTAATCTCGTAATCGTGATTGCAACTAAAATTTGTAGTTAGTAGTCAAAATGTTTAACTACTTCTTACGATTATTTCATGTAATTTGTAATCATGATTACTGATTACTATATGTAATCGTAGTTAGTAATCAGTAGTTAGATTTCATATTGCCCAACACTGTGGTCCGCTTACAATGAGCGGAAGCCCCACAGGGACAAACGTATCATTGTTCTTTAAAACGTAGTGGCTGCGTTGTGTGGTTGGAACCGGGGCCGCATATTAAATAGCAAGATGCGGTGGCGCTGGCACAGCCTAGGACTCGCCGTTACTTTGTGTATTCTACGTTGAAATCTGAAATGCTGAGCGTGGCGTTGCGACTCAGAAATCAATAAGAGGAATATGCTCGCGTCGTGCAAGTAATTGCGGTGTAGTGTGGAAGAGAGCAATGGCTGCGTATCGCCGATGCACTCGGCTCGGGGAGACGGCGGGCGACGGCTCCTACCCACCCTACACATCTGCCGACCTATACGTGCGCTTAGCGAACACACGGTCAAAGCGTTACCTCCGACGTGTGGCTGTCCACAAAGCTGGCAGTAGCCAAAAGTTTTGAAACGACGCAGTTGCTTGCAGAACACGCCGCTGTGCAAAGTTGGACAATTATCAGTTCAAAATGCTATCACAGTCAAATTCAAATGATTTATTTCAATTAGGCCAATTTAGGGCACTTTTGAACGTCATATAAAAAAAAAAAGATCGAATCTAGTTGCCCCTTCCAAAAGGTAGTTTTGTATGGAGAAGAATGGTCAAGAAACTCCATACGTACTCTTTTAAAATCATTATTTACAATATTTGCATACAGAATCATACCTAATGACACGTGAATACAATATAGCTTACTTATATAAAAACTACTAAATCATAATGGGTTAAAAGAATTACAAATTAAAAATTGAAAGGTTAAAATATTTCCAAATATAGGAACATAGTGTTCACGTGTTTACAAATATTAGGACTTTATACGACCACTCTTAACATCTCAACCAACATAAAATAGTGTGTGAGCCCGCGCAAACTATAACACACTTTAAAATCGGAAATAAATAAAAATAAATCAAAACAAAATAAGTATTAAGAGAAATGAAAATCATTATTAATAAAAACGAGCTTGATCTTGTCTGGAATGTGTCATTGTCCTATGGAGTCCAGGACTAGCATGTTTCCAAGCATTCTTATCTTGATTATAATCCTCTAATTTGTCCCGCGCTGTTATACCTTACTTGCAAAGGCCACGTCCCTGACTGTCAAAAAGAAAGATTTTTTAAGTAGTATCACAGGAGTCTCCTGTGATACATACTTGAAAAATCTAGACTCTTCTTACTAGTGAGTCTGGGTATTTATGCTCTGAGCATAAATACCCACTAGTAAGAAATATTTATGAAAAATAAGCCATTATCAAATCGGCACTGAAAACCGATTGTTGGAAAGTAAAAACACAATAAAAATGTACTGTGTGTGTTTACGGAACGTTTTTTTTTCTGAGACTATTTGTAAGATTTTCATAAAATATTCAAGCAATCTTTTTGAGTTGACTATGACTGCTTATCTTGGGTACTTTTTAAGAAATAATAATATACATGTACATAAATAATAGCAGAAAAGTAATCCTAAACTCACCCTCATATCGTCAATTTTGCGTGAAGAGGCAATGGAAAACCGTTTTTCAATATTAATAATGCAGGTTTTGATAAAAATACCACAGCACAACATAATTTAATCAATATTTACTTCATAAACATGCCTTCTAATAGAGTTGATCCATAGAGCAACACGGGCCACCTGACGGAAGGGGAGATGCCATAGCGTATTTATTCAATACAAAAAAGTCTGTCATTTTTTGCGGGGGGAAACACAAATACAAACACGCTTTCTCAATGCCCCACACAAAAACAATCGTCTGTCGCTACGAAACTCACATATAAAAATATTTTTTTTTAATAGTTTAAATAACTAAAAAACACGCTTTTAGCACGCACGTAATTTTTTTCGTATCCCATTCAGCAAACCCTTTCATTTAAAACCCATATCATGGGGGTGCATTTCAAAAAACCAATCCGCCATCTTGGATGTCCGCCATGTTAGATTTTTAAGTCACGTGACTATTTTTTTCGTATTCCTGACAGCAAACCCTTTCATTTGAGACCCATATCATAGGGGTGGATTTCAAACAGCTAGTCCGCCATCTTGGGGAGGCCGCCATATTGGATTTGTAATGACGTTTCTTAGCTAGTCATGTATTGTCATCAGAACTCAGAGCGTGTGCAAAAGGAGATGGCTAAATAGAAGTATGGACGACTGCCCCAGCAATGTATAAACATGGAACCTAGCAAAATGTAATGCTGAATAGCTGAATATAAGTATTTCGTTTAAAAAACGTTTCAGGAACTCTTCATATCTTTGTAATCCTGAAAATAAAATCGTATAACTCCTACGTCAATTGTTATAAAAAGCTTCACACAAATGACATTGCTATGAACTTTTACCTAGGCGTTTTGATGCATCTGCGATGATTATAATTAGTATTGACTAGCGACCCATCCCGATCTCGCACGGTGGTATTTGAGTAAATATCTGGGTAATTGCACCAAAAAACGTGATAAAACGTACATAAAACCTAAACTACCTATCCAAATGAGTTAAAATAAAAACAGTTTTCACAGACAATAAATAAGTGGTTGAAATGATAAACGTATTTGAAAAGATAAAGATTTATATTAACTGGCCCAAACAACTCTAGATTTTACATACATACATAAATTCACGCCTTTTTTCCATGGGGGTAGGCAGAAACCACAGAACGCCACCTGCTACGATCCTTACATACTCCTTTCGCCTCTACTTTCTTTCTACTCTAGATTTTGTTATAGGTAAACAATTCTGCTAAACATTATTTAAACAAACTCTTGTTTTAAGCAATGCATGCAAGAAAAGGACTCAGGCGGCAGTATTTTTTTGACTTTACATTGGTTATTAAAATCTACGAATATGCCTTCCAGAAGAACCAATCTACCTACTAATGACAACCCCTTCAAAATCTGTTGATACATCCGTATAGACGACTGACAAACAAACGCGCCAGGGCTTAGTTTGGTTAGTATGTGGTGATTGAAATCCTGCCTGAACTAAATAACGAACGCACTGAGTAACCAAGGACATAAAAGATATTGAAATAAAACAACAAAAATGCGATTTATTTATTTATTTGTTATTCTGTGAGTCTTACAAGAACATTATCTAAAAATGAAGCCGGAGCTGACAATGTGTTCTGGTGTCTCGCCCACCCCAGATACCAGATCACTGTCATGACATGGCAGCAACAACCCAGAGTTCTGTTCCCTACAATACAGCTGCAGTAATTAGGCCTATTGAAAGTGAGGGCAGGCAAAATATTAAATAAGTTATAAAAATTGGCAATTGTTAAACCTGTCCAATAGTGGCATATCACATCACATTTTGCATTTCAGCAACCTTTTCAAAATCAAATGTAGGTTGGTCAGATTTTGCTAAAGCGATTAAGTATATCTTCAATTTGATTTGCAGTGAAATTCGATTATACATTGTTATCAAAGACTACAATACTTATAAATTGTTATTTTGAAGCAACCTAAGCCAAACGTCCAAATTCAAATGTGTCATGTGTCAAGTTTGTTTTTCCATAGAGATGGGAAATGAACTTCTAGTGCAACAGAATCGATAAAATAATCGAAAGTGTTGCAAGAAAAAAAATAGAATTTGTTACTGTCGACCATTATTTAGTTAATATTTATTAGGTATTAAGATTAAACGAAGAAGAACATTCCAAACTTTTCAGCTATTTTTATTTGATTTCGATTAGAATACATTGGAATCGAGTAGAAATAATATAAATAGTTTTGATACCCGATACCAAAAATCGATGTATAGTTATGATTTGACATTCTGATTTCTGGTGACCCCTCCCTAGCTTGTCATGTCAAACAAAGAAAATATTAAAATACAATTAAAATACTTTTTTTATGTTTACAGTTCACAAAAGTTGTAGGAAATTATTAAACACTTAATAATTAATGATTGAATATTTAAATTTTACGCGTTAATGTAAGATTTCAATACATGCTTGGGGCAGTCATTTAGCCATCTCCTTTCATCCTAATCGAAGACCGGGTTGCGGGTCAAATTAAGATTCCAAGATTTTCTTACATACATACACACATCAAAAGTGTCTAGGGATCAACATATATTTTTGCAATAACTTTTCTCCTGATTGATATTAATTAAAATTTTCTTTAAGGATTCATCAAATAAAGTGTTTTCGTTTGTCACAGTAACGATAAACCAAGTCACCTTTGCATTAATAAAGAAATTTGCCATTTTCCTAATAAAGGGATTTTTGACATTTGAACCACTAACACAAAAGTTCGAAAAAAAGACTGAAATAACAGTTTTCTTTAAAATTTTATTGGGTAACTTAAACAATTAATAATCCGTGTTTCTACCGCGAACACTAACAACACAAGAACATCGGTTTGGCATACTCAAAATGAGTTCATCCAAATCACGCTGTGGAATGGCCGCCCATGTTCGTTGCAACAACAAAAAAGGTCTTCTTGCGACTGGATACCCTCCATATTCGGCAGAGCTCTTCTCTGTAGCATATCCCATGCATGCTCAATCGGATTTAAGTCTGGCGACTGAGCAGGCCAGGGCAGGACATTGATGTTAGCTGCGGCGAGAGTCTGTCTTACAACTCTTGCGGTGTGCGGTCGTGCATTATCATGCATTAACTGAAATAAGGGACCGATTTGCACTTGTAGAGGAACGATGACGTCTGATACAATCGTCTCAGCATAAATTTGAGCGTTGAGGTTGCCTCTGATCCAAATCAACTCAGTTCTTCCGCCGATCCAAATACCCGCCCATACCATGATGGTTCCACCACTATAAGGATGAACTTCCTGGCAGGATTTTAATCGCTGTTGGCGTCCAGGGGTTCTCCAGTGTCGTATACGTCTTGTATCCGGTCTCATACCAAAACGAGACTCATCAGAAAAGCACACGAAACGCCATTGTTCTTCTGCCCAATTTCTGTGTTCAAGAGCCCATTGATATCGAATCCTACGATTGTGCATTGCTATAGGTGGTACCCGTAGCGGTCTTCGGGAATGAAGGTTCACTTCATGCAAGCGGTTTCTGACTGTTTGGTCGCTAATTAAGTTCCCTGAAGAGTGATGAAGCCTCACGGCTAACATCATGGCGGTTATTGTTGGAGCTCTTCGAGTTAAGATTTGAATGTATCGGTCTTGTCTCCGTGTGGTGCAGCGATACCGTCCTCCATGGCGCTCAGCCACGGTACCAGTGCTTCGGTAACGTGTCCAAAGTCGACTGATAACACTCTGACTTGTATTCAGAGCTAAAGCCACAGTACGTTGCCGGGAACCAGCTTCTATCATTCCCACGGCTCTGAGCATTTCTTCCCTGCTTAAATGACGCCGCCGCTCCATAATAACGTTGGTTTTAATCAGTAGTAGGGAAACAGTAGCACTAATAATGTCTTCAATGCGTTGTATGTTTTTATAGGGAAAATATTGACAGCTGATTTTCATCTTTTACTCGAATTTGATTCACAGTTCCTGATTCAAATTATGAAATGCACCAAAAAGGATCCATATAAATTTATAAAATCATAAATTTATTACAAAGCCACATCTCAATCTCAAGAAATCCGCATAAAAATGCTTGATCCCTAGACACTTTTGATGTGTGTAGTTACAAGTGAAGCTAATAAAAGCGTGTTAAAAAGACGAGAGGGAATATAAAGTGTGGGAACAAGCCCAAATGTTATATGACATTATAGTAAGCAACTAAGCGTAGGTAGTAGACAGTATGTACTTACTTGAAAATTGTGAGGCCTACACATAAATAAATATCGAAAATAGTCAAACTTTGCAAAAAATGTTTAGAGCCAGCAGTCAGGTAGTAGGTATAGCAAGTAAGATGCATGCAATGGATCGTCATTATTTTACGATAATATTCTTACCTACGTATTGTATATTTTGGGTTGCGTACCCAAATGGTGACTATGTTACTAATATTTACTGTAGACTCCGCTGTCCGTCCGTCTGTCACAGTAGTGTATCTTTTGAGCCGTAATAAGTAGATATTGGAAATATTCATAGAAAAGGTATTACTGCGCTTAACAAATAATAAAAATTAAAGGAAGTCCCCATGCAAGAAATGCGTTTTCTGTAGATACTATAGGAACCCCAAGACGTGGCACCTCTACTTGTGCCGGGAGTGTTACCAAACTGCTCTGACTAAAACACTTTGTATATACAGGGTGCCCAGTAATGAATGGATAATCTTGAAATGGGTCATGGTAGAACTTAAGACCATTCAGAAAAAAAATACAAATAAAAAAAAACCAAGTAGTACCAAATATTATATGATTCATTTAATAATATTCGATGTTTTTTGTTACCTTATTTTACATTCTTGTACACCACGACCACGAATTAATGAATTCCATCGGATTTTTATTGTTTTCTTAATTTACGTTAACTAAGCTGGTAGATAAGTAATCAAAAGTAGGACTGCTATTACACGGTTTTGGAAAAAAAAAACAACTTGAATTATGTTCTTTTGAAAAATTCGTGAAAAATTTTCTTTTTGACAAAGTTTAAGAGTCCGTAGTTTAAAAAAAATGTATCGAAACACAAGTGGCCAATTATAATTTTATTAAATTACTAGCTGTGCCCGCGACTTCGTTCGCGTGGATGTCGGAACTTAACAATGTATTTTTTAGTTCGAAGCGCTGTTGGAGGATACCGAATACCGATACAAATCATTTTTTTTTATTAATGCTAGTGCTTCTTTATAAGCAACATTAGCTGTAGAACCATCTGGAGCGTACCCAATAGGTTATTGGGGTTGTTTATGCGTGAAAGAGCTACGTATAGTTGACCATGGGAAAAGCATCCAATACTTAGGTCCACTCCCGCAACGGATAATGTCTGGCCCTTAGCTTTATTAATCGTCATGGCATAACAGAGACTAACTGGGAATTGCACTCGTTTGAAAGAGAAAGGAAAGTTGTTAGGAATTATAGGTATTCTTGGTATAAAAACTATATCACCGGCGCCGCAACCGGTTAATATTTCAGCTACGATTATGTTTTGCTGCAGATTTGTGACTTTGAGCGGAGTGCGTTGAGAAAGTTTGGGAGGACATAAATTTCCGAGGAGAACACGCACACTCGCACTCGCTCACTTTTTAGTGCTTGTGTATTAACGTTTGAAATCCTTACAAAAAGCCCTTTCAAACAATACCTCACACGATATATTTAATTTTGGAAAGTGGTAGGACAGTGGTTGACGTACCCCCTCCCCCTTTTCCTTCAGTCAGTCATCGACTACACGTATAAACAAAGCAATTTCACTTGTTACGATATTGCTGATGAGATCCTATGAGGAGTTCCATTCCATACCTCCGAAGTTCATCATCAGATCATGACAATATTTCTATGCGACCTATTCGGAAGAAGGGTCTAGTTCACAATATCGACGGTCACTACATCGATGGTCGCTGTATCGAAAACGTTCCATCGACGGGCTAATGTATCGACAGTACCCCAAATCGATGGTACGCTACATCGACAGTACCCCAAATCGTTGGTGCGCTACATCGTTAGTACACTAAAGCGACGGTATGCTACATCGATAGTAAACCAAATCGATAGTACGCTGCATCGACTACCCGATCCAAACCAGATTTGAATAAAAAACACAGCATTTTTAAAATTTTTAATCACAATTTGTTAAATCTGTAAATTGCTTAATTTTGATGGAACCCACATTAAATGGTTGAAAATAAAAACATAAATTCGTATTCAGTAACATTGATTTATAGTACTAATTTAAAAAAAGGTAACTACTAAAATAATAATAACAAAAACTATCCACAGTTAGGTATACTGCTTTAAAAAGCAGTATAACTGTCTTAAAGTTTCTTAAAGGGATTGCTAGTAACATCTTTAATTACACAAAGAGTTTATCAGGGTTCCTGTATGGATATAGATTTTTCTATAAGTGTTTTTATTATAATTGATTTGAATAGTTTTTGTTATTATTAATTTTAGTAGTTTCCTTTTTTTAAATTAGTACTATAAATCAATGTTACTGAATACGAATTTATGTTTTTATTTTCAACCATTTAATGTGGGTTCCATCCTTCCATCAAAATTAAGCAATTTACAGATTTAACAAATTGTGATTAAACATTTTAAAAATGCTGTGTTTTTTATTCAAATCTGGCTCGGATCGGGTAGTCGATGCAGCGTACTATCGATTTGGTTTACTATTAATCAATGTTACTGAATACGAATTTATGTTTTTATTTTCAACCATTAAGGCTCGGCGCAAATGGGCCAACGACCACAGCCACATATTGCAAAAAGGGCTCAGCCAGCGGGCTGTCGCTCGTCAGCTCCACATAAGCCAATCCTGTGTTTCGAAAGTTTATAAACGCTTTCGGGAGACTGGGCGCGCTACCGCCACATTTCGAGTGTCAGACGCGCGCGACAGCCACCGACCACGGCCACCGGTGGCTGTCGCGCGCTACCGCCACATTTCGAGTGTCAGAAGCGCGCGACAGCCACCGGTGGCTGTGGTCGGTGGCCCATTTGCGCCGAGCCTTAATGTGGGTTCCATCAAAATTAAGCAATTTACAGATTTAACAAATTGTGATTAAAAACTTTAAAAATGCTGTGTTTTTTATTCAAATCTGGCTCGGATCGGGTAGTCGATGCAGCGTACTATCGATTTGGTTTACTATCGATGTAGCATACCGTCGCTTTAGTGTACTAACGATGTAGCGCACCAACGATTTGGGGTACTGTCGATGTAGCGTACCTACCATCGATTTGGGGTACTATCGATACATTAGCCTGTCGATGGAACGTTTTCGATACAGCGACCATCGATGTAGTGACCGTCGATATTGTGAACTAGACCCTCGGAAGAATACTCTTTCAAACAAAAAAAGAATCATCCTTTATTCATAATTGGCTGAGTAATCAGGTAACATACATACAAAAAAAAAAACATACGCGCCGAATTGAGAACCTCCTCCTTTTTGAAGTCGGTTGAAAATTTCAAACTACGAAGTAAATAAAACTACTTGAATCAATTCAAGTTATTATTTACTTCGCACTTCAAAATGACGACCAAAAACTTTTTGAAAGATAAAACGAATAATTAACGAACAATTTACGATACTATTAAGTCAAGCAAGACCTTTTTAAAGACAGAACTTTAAAGACGCCTACAAAACTCAAAGATGTCGGCAGACATGGGCGAAGGTCATTCTTTCAAAGCGCAGGCCACACCGCCAGCTAGCGGGCGGGCGGGATAAGCGGGCGGGCAAAGCGAACGAAGGAAACTATACAAACTACGCGAAATATTGGCGAGCTAAACTATGGGGTTCACACCGAAAACTACGGACAGACGAGCGACGGATATTTCGTTAGCTTAGCTCGTTGAATAGTCGGTAGCTCGCGGTGTGAACCGAAGTATGTAAAGAGGTGAAACGATGTTCGCCCGCCTAGCCCGCCCGCCCGCTAGCTAGGAATCGTCGGATATTTCGTTAGCTTAGCTCGTCAGGTTAGTCGGTAGCTCGCGGTGTGAACCGAAGTATGTAAAGAGGTGAAACGATGTTCGCCTGCTTAGCCCGCCCGCCCGCTAGCTGGCGGTGTGGCCTGCGCTCAAGGCCGCGATTCAGAAAATGACGTCACACGCAGCATGCCATCATTCGAATATCTATTATTCAATACTGCACGCAGTTGATCTCTAGTTAAAGTCCAGTCTAAGTTCGATAGATGGCGCTGTTTTAATATTTTACTTCGGAAACATAATTGCAATTTTATTAATTTCCATTTTTTTATAAGGTGTGAACTGATTACGATGAAACAAAAAACTTAATGTTACTTCAATTTACGCACATATTGTTGTGTATAAAAGTTACTTGAAGTTGTGAGACCAAGTGCACATAACCCTAATTTTACTTCTAGAAAACTTTAATTTCAATTATCTTTTGATAGACTGAACCGATTGCAATGAAAGAAATACTAAATGTTACTCCAATTTACGCTCAATCGTTGTGTATAAAAGTTATTGACATTGCTTTCGTACATTTTACGTGATGCCCGAACATATAAACAGACAAACAGACAAAAATTCTAAAAATGGTGGAAATGGGTTCTATTGGTTGTCCTTTAACACCCTGGCTATTTTTTTTAAATTTTTATTTGATGTACAAAAACGGTTTTTCTACAGTTTTATTATAATTATATGTATATTGATGTGCTTATAGCCGATTTCAAAATGGTATGATTCATTATTGTACCTTATGTAAATAGTAAATAATTATTGCTATTCGTTTTCAAAAGGAGTGAAATTTGGTTAAACAACAAAGTTTGAGATATTGGAATATTTATTTACATTAAATGTACCTGGTCATTGGGGTTTAATAAAAAACATCATTTGATATTAATAACACTGTTTTCGACTGCTGAGCTCATGGTTTTGGGTTCGATTGCCAGGTCGGGCAAAGTGTTATAACTGGCGAAATGTGGGTGTACTAATAGGTACACCTCTGCCTAACACTTCGAGGATTACAGGCGTGATGTTAACACTGTATTCGTTAATTACAATAAATGTTCAAATTGTCTGCCACCCATTCTGATTCAGACCCTACATCTTAGAATAAATGCTCTCCTAAGAAGTGGCTTATCACGTCGATCGCTTATTTTCGATGTGGTTGACCGGACACGGCTACGTAAGTCTTCCAAGGATCGGCTTCGCGTAATAATTTTTCTTAAGACAGCCACAATATTAAAAATCACGGTCTGACCACATTTTCAAACCCACAAATCCCATAACAGGCTAACCAAGCTTTCCTATTCAGTACTAACGTCTACTAATGCTTTTATTTAAACCCAGATGGTCAGGTTCATCTAATGTTCAAAGTTACAATATTGCAAACTTCGTTGTTTCACTAAAGAACAATGTCAGGTGTCCATAGTAACTTAGGCTCAATAAAAAATTTTCATGGACAGTAAAAATTCTCACGTTATTTTGTGTAGTTTCATGTCAGAAGCTTATCTGTGTTTTCCACTTTTACATTGAACTTCTCAAAAAGAAATTATTCAGACATTGTAAATTGGAGGTTATTTATTTCTACGGAGTAAATTAAACAAAAAATATACAGTAATTAAACTTTTATTCGTTTTCATTCATTAAATCATTATCAACACACCTATAAATGATTTTTTTTGCATAGTCTTCACAGGACATGTCCCACAACGCCCTCCTTGTCTCAATCTCGGTTATCAATCTTTCCGTGTCGGAAGACATCGCGATGATCACAAATCACGCTGTAGTTCCACAATACGTGCGGCCGCCGCGGCTAGTGCGCGCACACTGGTGATTTAACTACAATGCAATTGATCTCAGTGGCCGCAGCGACCAGCGACTGAACACGGGCCGCAAATGCGTCGCTTCGATATCGCTGGCCGCTGCGGCCAGGTGCGCGCGCTCTGTGGCGATTTCATAAGTTAAGATCTCGATGGCCGCCGCGACCTAGCCGCTGCGGCCTAGCCGCTAGTGCGCTATTGCTCTAATAAGAATCGTACTTTACCTCAGAAAGTGAAGTCCATTGCTGTAACAATGAACGGATATCATCCGATTCAACTAAATGCCGTTTCATCCGAAACACATTTATACCACAATAATTAATACAACGTAGTTGATGGGACATTGTCACAAAATGTGTGATATTTGAGAAAAAAACAACCGTACTCATAGAAAAACACTAGCAACAACACAAACAAGATGTTTGACATTGACTAACAGTCAGTCAGACAGACACGACAGACAGACAGAACCTAACAGGGTTGCCATTACATTACGATTAAGTTATCGAGCACAGGTCATGAAAATCGATTTCTTGAGTTTTTATATTCTATAAAAATACTAAATGTATTTAAAATAAACACGATGAACGTATTATTTAGGTAAAAAATAATATTAAGAGACAATTGTGAGGTGGTAAATAAAAAATAAAGAGTAAATCGGTTTAATTATTTAGAATAATCGATTAGTGGCAGAACAAGTTACTACCTAAACCTTTTTATTTATAAAAAAAAACCTGGAACAGGATGGACCGAATGATTTACGATTATTTTTATGATTTATTTTTGGAAAAGTTCTAGAAAATAAACAAATGTTTTTTAAGAAGTTAGAATTTTATATTTAAATTGTTGTAGGTAAAACCTTTGTGTCCGTGTGAACTTAGTTTTAAAAGTTGTGTAAGCCGAAACCTGACATTGTTCTTTACTCCTTTTGGAAACGAATAGCAATAATTCACTATTTACATAAGGTACAATAATGAATCATACCATTTTAAAATCGGCTATAAGCAATTAAGCACATAATTTAACAAAATTATTGGCCACTTGTGTTTAGATACATTTTTTTTAAACTATGGACGTTAAAGTCATAAAGAAATTTTTTCACGATTTATTTCAAAAGAACATAATTCAAGTTGTTTTCTTTTTCAAAACCGTGTAATAGCAGTCCTACTTTTGATTACTTAGTTAACGTAAGTTACGTTAACAATAAAAAACCGATGGAATTCATTAATTCGTGGTCGTGGTGTACAAGAATGTAAAAAAAAAGGTACCTACCAAAAACATCGATTATTATTAAATAACTCATATCTCTGGTACTACTTGGTATTTTTTTTTTATTTGTATTTTTTTCCGAATGACCATTAGTTTTAGTCCGTGACCCGTTTCAAGATTATCCATTCATTACCGGACACCCGATATATGACTTCGTATGGTGAACATTTTATTATTACAATATTATATTTTATGTCTGACTTAAATCTTAGCCGTCAGCCGGTCTGTCAACGGTCTGTCAATTCTTTCTTAATTTAAACCAGTACCTATTCATTTCTTAGGCATGGACACTTTTAACTGACTCAGTCAACCAGAGACTACAGTTCCTTGTGTTAAATATGCAAGCAACTCCTTGCTTAAAATGGGATCTCCTTTTAAATTATTGTTACGATAATTTGTTTAAGAAATAAATACTTTTTTTTAATATACACCGTGAATTTTAATTCGTTGTAAATCTTTCAGGGGGTGAATGTACTCATGAATATGAACAACTTTTATTATGGGACATAGTAGGAAATGTGTAAAAAAAAACAGCTGAACCATACAATAATGTACTACATTACGATCAAATTGTATGGATCAGCTGTTTTTTTTTTTCACATTTCCTACTATCCAGGTTGTAAATATTGTACGGTGGCATGGAACCCTTCAAGAGTAAGACAGAATCGTAGTTGGCCGGTTTCTTCTTTTTACAAATTAACTGTACTTATGGAGCCAGCAGCATTTCCCTTAACAAATCCATATTCTTTTGCAGTCATCCAAGAAATAAACACAAATAAACTTGTCTTTGAAGAAAACCGAATTGACACAACAAAGTCCTTCTCTTCATAGATTACCGTCAGAACTACGTAGTTAAACGCGCGTTGATTGCGCGGGCGCATATCATTTGAACGTCGCCTTAATTGCCTTTAAGTCGTTTGACATACTAATTGTTATGATTAAAAATGAATGTATATTTAAATGAATGTATACTTTAGTTATGTAGGTACTGCCGCAGCACGTGCGGCGGCAGCAGCACTAACGATGCGTGGTGTTGTTGCAGAAGCGCTGTTACAGAGCCGGCCCCTGCCCCACATCCCGGACCTGCCGGACGGCGAGCCGGCGCCCGGCACGCCGCAGCCGCTTGACACCGCCAACAGGTACCACAGCTATAACACCTTCTACTTTGCCGTCCGCGCAGAATTAACGCGCAAGTGTACAAAGTTAACATTACAGAAAAAAATAAAAACCTAAATTGATTCATAACTTTATGACTATACCGAATAGAAGTTGGTTTTTTACGTCGTGTAAAGGATTTTTTTTTTATTTTACATAGTCTAATTAATGTTAAGTGTTAAACAGGTACTTACCGTTTTAGAGTTATTGATAAAAAATCATTTTACAGTTTTTTTTATCGATAATACTATTACTTTGAGGTTTTGTTCTTGTTAACAATTGTTTTATTTTGTATTGCAATGTAATATAACTTTTCTCTGCGTTTTTCGCAGTACAATGATAACGTTAATTGCGTTTATTCTGGTGCACTCGAAAAGTTTCTCATAACGATATCACTTGCGTAGTCTGAAATATGGTTATTAGGTTGGCAACTACGTTTACAATACCAATTAAGGCGAAAACGAAATGTAAAGGATATTATTGTACTATTAAGTTCTTGAAGGTTTCTGCGATAGCACGTTGCGGATGTAAAATCTGCACCGAAACAAACGCGCAATGGACAACGCCGTTTAAGTGATGTCTCAGTTGCACCTGTAATTTACTTTACACAATGTAAGGTTTTAATAATGGTACGCATAATAAATTGCGTCTTTTTTAGTATAAAAAACTTTAAAAAAATTTACTTCGTAAATACCCACTTGAAATAAAATTCTTGAAAAAATTGAGGTGATGTATTTTGACATTTGACAATACGAATATGGATTAACATCAAAACCGGCGCAATAGCAGTTCGGCGTTTTCTTTGCCGGGTGCGGCGGCTCACTCCCCGTCGGCGTAGTGGCGAGCCAACTCCACTATCTGCCACTGTGGAATAGTCTGATAATGCGCGTACAATATTATTATAGCTTCAAAAATATTTTGTACCATCTTTCTGCTTCAGGCCTCGTTTACGGAGACGCGGGGGGTCGCGCGTCGCGTTTGCGGCGCGGCCTGCACTGAATTCAAACATATATGGCGTTGTATGAGTGCGTTTACGGAGAAGCGATTTTAGACGCGTTTGTTTGAAATGGAGCGTTTTTTTGCGACGGAGCCCGCGGCTAATACCGCCGCGTCCCACGCGGCGTTTATCGCGGCGGTGCACGCTCGATGAAGCGATGCCCGCGGTGGAATCTTGTGACAGTCACTTTTGGCAATTGCAGAACGCAGACGTAGTCACCGTCACAATGGAGTACGATATTATCGATTTTTTTCATTTTTCATGTTGCAAGTTGCGACACGTGCGCATCTTCCGCTAACCTAAAACTGGTTTGATTGACTATCCCGCGTGCGCCGCCACGTTTCACGCCCCGCATCTCTATGAACAACGTCTTATATTGCCATACGTTTGTGTTTACGCGTGCGATGATAAGTGCCGCTTGACGCGCCGCCGCTCTTATTAAACAGAAAAATCATACGACGCCACGCGCGATGCCCCGCGTCTCTGTAAATGAGGCCTTAGGGTTTATGATGCATGATTGTGTCTAAAAAACATCTATATAATGTTCAACACATATGCTCATTAGTAAGAAGTAGTGAATGTTCATGAAACCGATAGTAGGTATGACAGTAAATTGCACTTTCAACAGCTGAAAATAAACTTTGTTAACCTCTATGTATGTAAAATACCTACTTGATTTCTGAACTTAAAGCCAAGCTACAATGAAAGTAAGAACAAAACGGAGAAAGTGATGCTATACTATTATTAAGAGAGGCACGACGTGAACTTATCATCGCCCAGCTGAAACTACTGAAGTTACAAAAGCCTACAATTTACAAATGAATACATATTTTATGTATAGGAGACGCTATATGTATAAATATAAGGCGATTAACACACGGCACCGCGGTAGGCGGTGAAGCGGATCTCATGTCACATTGACCTCTATGAAATCCGTCGTTGCCTTTCACACGTACACCGCCCGCCCGACCGCGCGGTCGGCCGCTTCACTGCATACTGCGGCGGTGCGCGGTGCCGAGTGTTAATCGCCTAATGCAGGCCATCCACGATCCTTCCTATCGTCCAATCGGCAGGACGCTGCAGGCATGATCCAATCTGCAGTTCGTCTATATACACCACCCACGATCAGTTTAATTGTCCAATCGGCAGCGACGTTTAGTTGAAAAGTTCCAGCAGAGTGGTGCAAACAGTGGCTAATGAAAAAAAAACAGTTTTCTCATACTAATTTATTAAAAGAATTGAAGGCTGCGCCTCAAGATTATCTACGATCGCGCAGACCGCCATCCACGGTCCAATCGGCATGATCCAATCGGAAGGATCATGCCAAAAGAATCGAAATTTGATTATGCCGTCAATTATAACGGTCATGCCAATCCACTCCCATCCACGGTCCAATCGGCATGATCCAATCGGTAGCGTCCTGCCGATTGGACGATAGGAAGGATCGTGGATGGCCGGCATAAGCGTCAGCTCACACCGAGACGCGACGCGACGCGACGCTGCGTGCACACTTTAAAAGAGCGACTAAAAATATAACTTTATTTTCTACACGAAAAGATACACATTTCATTGTGAGAATTTAGAATACGTTACACCACGCAGCACTACGTCGCCAACGAGGCGCGAGGCGTCACGAGGCGTAGAGCGACGCATCGCGACGCAGCGGTGAATCGCCGGTACATTATATATTGTACTCTTTGGCCAGCGGCGACGTTGCGATGCGTCTCGCGGCGGCGCGCGGCGCAGCGCGGCGCAGCGCGAAGTCACTGGCCTCTTCAAGTATCGTCACGTTGCGTCGCGTCGCGTCGCGTCTCGGTGTGAACTGACCCTAAGAAAGGATGGTTGGTTGAAAATGTATATGTATAATAAAAAGCTTATTTACAAAAAAAGATAACCGCCTTCAAAAACTACTAAATAAAAATAACTTTAGTTTTGGAAGTCGGCGGCTTTGGTTTTGTTTTTTGTTGTGTAGGTAAGTATTGCCACCGACTTCCAAAACTAAAGTTATTACAAGCTTTTATTTAACTTGCACTGTTCGTATGTAAGTAAGTATGTATGTAAATAAGTTGTCCTTTCAAAATTTGCAAATCATTTTTCGACCATTTGTTGGTATCCGATTGAGCTGAAATTTTGCATACACCTTTAGTTCTGGTGACAATACAATGTCCAATACTCAAAATTGTAAGATTTTAAATTAAAGCTTGTTCTTTTAAATATTTTTTTAATTAAATTTATTTTTATTAGTAGTTTTTGAAGGCGGTTATCTTTTTTTGTAAAAAAGCTTTTTATTTTTCACTTTTTAGTGCTTGTGTATTAATGTTTGAAATCCTTACAAAAAGCCCTTTCAAACAATACCTCACACGTATGTTTAATTTTGGAAACTGGTAGGAGGGGGGTTGACGTACCCCCCCCCCCCCTTTTCCTTCAGTCAGTCATCGACTACACGTATAAACAAAGCAATTTCACTTGTTACGATATTGCTGCTGTGATTTTGTGAGGAGTTTCATTCCATATCTCCGAAGTTTATCATCAGATATTGAAATGGTGACAATGGGACCACACGGGAAGCACCAGCTTTCAAACAAAAAAAGAATCATGAAAATCGGTTCACCCAGTCGCAAGTTAGGAGCTAACAAACATAAAAAAAAATACAGTCGAATTGATAACCTCCTCCTTTTTTTGAAGTCGGTTAAAAAGAGAGAAATTTCGATAATTCGATAAATCATATTCGGCATGTTAGTTATTTATCCAAGGTATACTTTAATTAACTGAAAACCTGAAAAGGGGTCTTTGCGCTCGTTATTATGAACAACTTTTACTTTCTAAAAAACACTGAAATCATGAAAATAAAAACTTCTGATCCATACATTTTGTTGAGCTACGAGAACATAAATGTATGCAATGTACATGGGAGTATAAGACATTTATTTTTGTATGGGCGGCCGTTGTTGAAGTTCGTACGAGAAAGTAGGTACGAAATATTCCCTGATAAAAGGTTAAATGTGTGTTTAGTCGTGTATACGTCGAACGAACGTGTACACGACTAAATTATGCGACGTTATAAAATACTACCGTCGCGTGTCGCCGTTTTCAGCCAAAACTAGTAAACGGTGTCCGCGTAGCCGTCGCTAAGGCTTTGCGTATAAACATGAATAGTTTGTGTGTTGTCAGATGGACGTCGAAGGAGAACCTTCTGGCGCACCACGAGGAAGACGACCCGCAGTTGTTCGTGGCGCTGTACGACTTTCAGGCAGGCGGCGAGAACCAGCTCAGTCTAAAGAAAGGTAACATACAGCGGTGAGAACCAGCTCAGTCCGAAGGAAGGTAACACACAGCGGTGAGATCTGCCAGATAGGTAAAATACAAGGGCGAGATCTAGCCTAGTCGCAAGAAACCAGCCGTTACTACTCTCTAACCCGTTGACCACGACCTACACATTCAGGCGACGTGCATTTCATTTTTCATTTCATTTCATTTATTCATAAACAAAATACATTGTGTTGAATATACCTACAATACACACATGCAAATTACATTTTCAATTCATTTTCAAGAACTCTAAATTATTAATTAACATTCCAATAAAAATTACAGTACAGTGCTAAGCAGTTCTTAAAAAAATAAAACAAAAAACAAAAATAAAAATAAAAATGTCAAACAGGCTTAAGTTATAATGTCATGTGTGCGTCTGATAGCAACGGCAGAAATTGCAAGTTGATAAGACTGTACCACGAGTCAGGCGCGACGGCGACGACAGGACTTTTGGGGCCGACGATTGTGGGATGTGGCGTGGTTGGGTGACACAGCCATAATGCGTCACTATCACGAGTTGCCTCGCCTGAGGTCGTGAACGGAGCCCGATGGAAAAAAAAGTTTGGTTCACATACGTAGACACTCTTTGATACGCATATGGTGATAGCAACCCCGGTTTAACCATATAAAATACGATCGTAATGAAAATCTTTTACAATAGTATTACAATTATGATAAGCGCAATGCGACACGACTCTTGGTCACTGAATCTCTCGGTGCATAGTATGGCGAGCATCTCGGTCCGGCTTCACCGCACTTGTCAGCGTCACGTCGCTCATATCGTTCTGTTGACAATGCGCACTGAAGGAACAGCTTTGTACTCGCGAGTCCTTTGTAGCGATCCCAAATCAGACTTGAATCTAAGTGCGCTGCGATAGAATGAGATACCGTATCAACTGTGTATATGTATACAGCACAGCCCCGGTCTGATGTGGGATGCGCTGATATTTAGAAGGATGGGCACAGTTAGCCTTTCCGTTATACGGATCTGATGCGCGATGCTCCGGGCCTGTAGATCGCATGCCGGAAAGATGCTTACGAGCTTGCTTCACTACATAGTATAAAACAAAGTCGCTTTTTCTGTCTGTCTGTCCCTATATATGCTTAGATCTTTGAAACTACGCAACGGATTTGGATGCAGTTTTTTTTAATAGATAGAGTGATTCAAGAGGAAGGTTTATATGTATAATACATGCATAATATAGAAGAGCAACACTGATAATTTTAGAGGTTTCTAATGTGATGTCGTAAATAAACACATTTTTTTGCGCTTACATTGCAAACGCTGGCTGAACCCTTGGAGATGGATCAAAATAATGTATTACAGTATTGTACACCTTAAAAAGGTCTACAAAAAAGTCCGCGATGGTATATGTCTATCTCTTAAGGATCACCTACAATAACCATTTTTTATCCTTAACTTTTACGAGAAATAATGGCTTATTTAAGAAGCAATTTTAGGCAATACAGCATTAATCCTTATCCAATTAAGTACCTTAAAAACATTGTGCATTTCATATAGATCATTATGGCCCTTTACAGCATGTAATTTAAATAAATATTTTCGAAGATATTACAGATTTAAAACGCAGGTACATAGCGTCTGCGGCGGCGGGCGGTACCGAGGAAAAATACAATTATTAGTACTGTATTTTTAATTATAAAAAATTATAGTTTAATGAAAGGTAGGATAAGTTAAAAAAATAACTGAATAGAATAGCCTACCTTTTCACTGAACGAATCAAAAATCGTAGTTTAATGTAAGGTAGGTATTTAAGTTAAAAAAATAACTGAATAGAAAGGTATCTTTTCACTTTGTTGATAATTGTATAATCTTTTGTTCTTAGTCGAACGAATAGTAAGTAAAATATTTGCCATAGTATCAGCACTGCACCCGTGCGAAGCCGGGGCGGGTCGCTAGTAAGATATAAAAGCTTGTCGCATAAGTATCTAATCGATCCTTAAATGTTTTTCTTATTTTCTTCTTCTTAATATACATATTTAAGTATACAACAAAGTCTGGTATGTTCGAACACGTATAACTCTTAGAACGGCTGGACCGATTTTTATGGTTTCAGGTAGTTTGAAGTAAAACATTTTGATTTATTAAAAATACTTATAGCTATATGCAAAATCATGCTTACCTACTGATCGTCTTTTAGTGATGAAATGGATCTCCCGGAACGGTAACTATTGTTAGTATGTTGTTACTAGCTTCTGCCCGCGACTTCTTCCGCGTGGTTTTTGTCACCCGCGTTAAGTTACGTCTTTGGTTACTGCTCCTGTGGGTACCTAGTAGCGTGATGTTATATAGCCTATACTATTCCTCATAATATGGGTATCATATACAGCACTGGGGTCATGACTGCCGCCACATCATAAACGCGCGCGTGGTAGGTACTTGATACTTGATCATTCATTTGTCGCCGAGTTATTTTAAAACTGCGAACTGCTTCATTGAAATCAGATGATGTCAAAAGCAATTGTTATTAAGTTCAATATTAACCCGGCGAGGATGTGGTGAAAATAGTTACGTTGAGGTTGTTGAGGGTCATTTTGACCCTGTATTTCATTGCGTTTAAAATGGTTAAATTCTTATTCTTGAATCAAAGATTAATAACCTATTATGTAACTTACATGCTATTTCTATCACTTGATAAAATAAAACACGCATAAAATAGTACTAAATATTGCATTTAAATCAGTTTTGGCAAAGTACTACAAAATAATAAACTTTTTCATGAAATTACTCAACTAACACTAAAATAACAAAAAATTGAAATCTTCTCTCCTTCAAACACTTATGTAAGTTATGAGGTGACAAAGAATGACACGTCCGTGTCATTCTCGCTGTTAAATTCACTGCTTGCATTTTGCTCAGTATCACTATCATGAGTGCATGTACTCAAATGATCTTAATTTTCGCTACCGTCGGGTGACAAGCCGTCTTCACTGTCGGATTGCATTTAAACAAGGCGTATGCGCTTATCCTCATGCTCCTGTTTACTAACTTTGTACGAAAACCATTTTTTTGAAATATTGAATATCTGAAGCTATTGACCGTACAGTCGCGTTCATAACATTTTCGACAGTAGTATTTTTTAATCGTGTGTTAAAAACTCCGTGCCTCTAAATTTTATCATTAACATTTATTCATTATTACGTAATGCGCTTAAAATATATTCTTAAATAGATATGGCGTTTAAAACCTTATCAAATCTTATTTGTTAGATTTGGAATTAATTAAATAAAATAATAATAATTAATAAATAATAAATAAATAATTAATTAAAATAACAAGGCAATTAAATTATAGGAATAAAAGGAAATAATTAATAGATATTAATTTTGTTAGGTACGTAATGTTATACGTAATGAATTGAACTCTTTACACAAAATAATAACTAGATACATACGTAGGTAATTAGAATCCATTTAAAAAGACAAGTATCAACTCACTTGATTTTATATAAACTTAAAATAATGTTATTTGGATATTTTCCCTAACAATTTTATTCCTCAGTGTACCCATGCACAACATGTATGTAAGAAAAGTTAAGAAGGTCATCAGAATGTATGAAACCGTCGATTTTTTGTGGTCATTCGAATTTGGTCGGATAACCAGTAAGGTAGCAGTAGTTTTGGTTTTCAGCTTATATCTGATAAAATACGACATATTTTAAGCTGAAATTTTCTGGATAAATACTTACGTAAACACTCTAATTTTCCGTCTAATGAACAAACATCTGGGGTTTATTCTATTTCTTGCATTTTGGCGTCAAACCTATGGCATTTTCAGATTTTTTCGAAGTGATATTATCCAAAAACGTGTGTATATTTTGTCTTTAAACTTTTTATGGGTGTTGAGAACAACAAGAAGAACCGAAAACAGTTTTTAGTAGGTTTACGCGTTTGTTCATTTAAGCGCTAGGATTTTTTTTCGATTTTTCATAAATGTATGATTACTTGGAAACGGTAGATATTTTATAAAACTGAATTAATTCACTATTAAGCACACATCAATAGCTACTAATTTGCGTTTTTTTCTACGGGCCCACAATCATTGGTTTCCAAGAAAGCAGATTCTGCAAAACGTTACTGCAGCAGGGAATTGAATATCTCTAAAACCTTAGGCCCACAAATTTTATTTTCGGCTCACATTCATGCACTAATATAAGCTACATGCCCATATACTTTATTTCTCGCTCCGTTCATTCGTTTAGAATTTTCCTGCTGGAAGAACGTTACCCCAGCAGGAAAGGTTTTTCGATTTTTTTCTGAAACGAGAGCACGCACTAATTTTTTATTTGGCTCACTTTTACAGCTTAGTACTCACTAATTTTTGGCAAGACTCAATTCCTTGTAAAAGACATTTTCTTGCTGCAGTCATGCACACGATATTGAGATGGAGTTCACGACTGTTGCGCGCGAATTCGATTCAAACTATGTTCGCGTGCGTGTCCGAATATGCCGTCCATACGTACCGAACCAAATGTTCATGGATGTTTGTGTTCGTACAGCCGTGTAAAACACTTCCGTAACCACTCACACCCACACCTACCGCTACTTGAGCAGCTGCTGTTGACGGTCGGTTCACTTATTAGTCATATAAGATGCAACCATCGATGTCAAATATCAGCCGGCTCACTATGACTTTTTACAAGCTTTTATTCAACTTGCACTGTATGTATTGTAACTATGTTTGTTCGGGTGGCATCTTGCAACTCAATTTTGAAGCAGATATCTTCAGCCGATTTAGCTGAAATTTTGCACGCAATACGTGTATCGCGTGACACTGCAATATTATGATGACATAATGCTGATCTGATGATGGAGCTGGAAGGTGGCCATAGGAACTCCGTTATTAAACGACATAACTTCATTGAGATTGGGATTGTATGATTTGTCTTGACGAGTACTTTGTCTCTAGATGGTAATTAGGGTTTGATGATGGAGCTGGAAGGTGGCCATAGAAACTCCGTAATAAAACGACACAACCCCGTCGAGTTTGGGATCGTTTGACTCGTCTTGACGAGTACTTTGTCTCTAGATGGTAACCAGGGTCTGATGATGGAGCTGGAAGGTGGCCATAGGAACTCCGTTATTAAACGACATAACTCCTTTGAGATTGGGCTCGTATAATTCGCTAAATGTTTTCCAATTAGAAATAAGTTTTTTTCTCATACAAGTGAATGTAATTCTTTTTGAGAAAATAAAGATCTTAAACCTTAAACCTTAATTCGTCTTGACGAGTAATTTATCTCTTGATGGTAACCAGGGTCTGATGATGGAGCTGGAACGTGTTTATAGGAACTCCGTTACCTACTGAACGACATAACTCTATCGAGTTTGGGCACTTATGATTTGTCTTGACGGGTACGTTATCTCTAGATGGTAATTAGGGTTTGATGATGGAGCTGGAAGGTGGCCATAGAAACTCCGTAATAAAACGACACAACCCCGTCGAGTTTGGGCTCGTTTGATCCGTCTTGACGAGCACTTTGGTCCTAAATGATAACCAGGGTTTCATGATGAAGCTGGAAGGTGGCCATAGAATCTCCGTAATAAAACTACGTAACCGCATCGAGTTTGGGCTCGTTTGATTCGTCTTGATGAATACTTTGGTCATAGATAATATCCATATACAAGCCCATCAGATTTGGGAAACTAAGTTCGTTCTATTTGGAAAATTGAGTTCGTTCTATTTGTTATGAATGTGAATTCTATTTGATTAGATAGATGTTAGTTCTTTAAATAATAACTAAAAAGTGAAAAATAAATTAATAGTAAAAAAACTTTTTTAGTAACAAGCTTTTATTTAAATTCGCTAAAAAGATTAAAATAAACTTTACCTTTAAAACTTTTACTATCAACTTATAACGTCATTTTACAATTTACATGATGTAAAAGCTTGTCGCAAGATTTACCTGTGTAGATAAACAAGTAAATTAAATAAATTGATCTGATTGATTTTAAGTTTTACAATTTTCAAATTAAGTAAAATAGAGTACCTACCTACTTAAATCTCGCGACAAGCTTTTATATAATGTAAATTGTAAAATGACGTTATAAGAGTTGATAGTAAAAGTTTTAAAGGAAAAGTTTATTTTAATCTTTTTAGCGAATTTAAATAAAAGCTTGTTACTAAAAAAGTTTTTTTACTATTAATTTTTCATTTGCAACGCTACCTCCCAGACTGAATGGCCCGCCGCTATTGGTCAGTCTGCCGACCCGACCCGCTCCCGTCACGCTCACGTCCCGCTCCCGCTCTCTGTGTGTGTTGCGGGCTTAATTATTTAGAAATTTGATTTTTTACGTTCATACAAAAATTGCGGCATGTAAAACGAAAAACGTCAAATCTGACGCCTTAGATTGTTGCGAGTTAAGTTATACTTTTATATTATTAGAATAGTATTTTTTGCCCGCGACTCGTCCGCGTTTGCGGCCCCCAGATGTACTAGTCGCTTGGCCAGGGTTGCGGATTTTGTTCGACAAAGTCACCACGGCCTTGGAACACAAAGCGCATTAAAAGGAACACTGATGGGTTTTAAGTCAGTAAGAGTCTGATACTCCCTTCCGCTCCGCCCAGAGCGAAAGAAGTCATTAGATGATAGCTCATCCTTAAAAAGAAATGACGTAGTCGCTGATTAAACAAAGCCTGCATGTCCTTTCTTGGGGTTCACACTTACTCCGTATCTCATCAACAGAGCTCTATATCCGTACATATAATAGCCGTGAAAGCGTAACAGATAGACAGAGTTACTTCGCCTTTCTAATATTGGTATGGACTTGTAGTATCTATTTTATTTCCGTCGTCCGCGTCGTGTGAATTGCTCGTATCCTAAATGTGTGTTCCTAGAGTTAGGTTCAAACACATTGTTTCGCAAGTAAAGAAGTGGTTCGTTTCATAACATTGCGCACCCGTGACAGCATAGAGGTTAAACATATGAACGTTGTCGCGATGGTGAGTTGTGATTGTCTGTGCGCAGGAGAGCAGGTGCGCATCAAGAGCTACAACAAGAGCGGCGAGTGGTGCGAGGCGCATACGCTGGGCGGCGGCGTGGGCTGGGTGCCCAGCAACTACGTCACGCCCGTCAACTCGCTAGAGAAGCACTCGTGGTACCACGGGCCGATCTCGCGCAACGCCGCAGAGTACCTGCTGTCCTCCGGCATCAACGGCAGCTTCCTGGTGAGTCACGAACTCGGCTTCCCCCATTTCTTATCGATACTGTGTTTTATCTACTGTCTCTGTTAGAAATTGGGTAAAAAGCTATTGCTAGCCAGCCTGTTATTAAGGTGGATATCCATATCTATAATGTTATAGATATGGATATCCACCTTAATAACAGGCTTCGAATGTCAAGATGTGTGACAGTTTCTAAACATGTGAATGACATTGTCAGAAAAATTAAGATAAACATAATCTAAATTAGGCGTTGGCATTCTAAAAGCAAGTAGAAACATCGTCCTAGCAGATGCTCAATAATGCTTTTATCTCTATTTTGTTTCGTGTGCAAAAGTTGTTTTTAAATTCCTTTTCGGAGTGGGCCCGTAGTAAAAGTACTGTGTTCTAAAAGGTTATTCAGGTATTTTATTGAGAAAATATTATGTATAGTAGTAGAATGGTGTGCATGCAATGTTAGCGTATGTTAATGTGCGGGCAGTAACGCGTGCGGCGTATCGTGTTACAGGTGCGTGAGTCGGAGTCGAGTCCGGGGCAGCGCAGCATCTCGTTGCGGTACGAGGGCCGCGTGTACCACTACCGCATCAACGAGGACTCCGACGGGAAGGTACGACAGTCACATACATAAAGTTGGGGAGACCACGAAGGGATTTTTGGATTTGCTCGAGCGCGGCAAATTAATATAAGGGGGGATACCTTGCTCCCTGTTAAGTACCTCCACCGTATATAAGCCTTGTATATATAGGGCCTCGCGTCTAGGGCAGCCGATCAGAATAGTAAAAAAAAAGATCGTTGGATTTACTTGAGCGCGTCAGATTAAGGCAGGGTAAGTTAATAAATTACATGCAGAAAAGTGTGCATTTCAATAATCTGACGATTTGTGCGTGACTTAATAAATATAATTTACTCCATCTGAGACAGTACGGTTTCACAAAGGGTCGTTCAACTACAGACGCGGGCGTGGAGTTACTGAAAAACATATTTGAGGCCTGGGAGGAATCGCGGGATGCTCTTGGCATTTTCTGCAACTTATCCAAGGCCTTTGATTGCGTACACCATAATACACTCATCAGGAAATTGCACCACTATGGTATAAGGAACAGAGCTCTCGACCTTCTGACTTCTTATCTGAACAACAGAATTAAGAGGGTTGATGTCAATGGCAAAATGTCTGCAGGATCTGCGGTCACCATGGGCGTTCCGCAGGGTTCAATTCTAGGACCTTTCCTGTTTTTGATTTATATTAATGACTTACCTTATCACGTAAGGGATAATCACAAGATTGTATTGTTCGCGGATGACACTTCACTAATTTTTAAAATCAAGCGACAGTTAGATAATTTTGACGAAGTTAACAATGCACTCTGTAAAGTTGTCCATTGGTTTAATGTAAATAATCTTTTGTTAAACAAAAAAAAAACTAATCTCATTAAATTTTCAACGCCAAATGTCAGGCAGCTAAGCACCAATGTTCAGCTTAATGGAATAGAGTTGAATCCTGTTGAGTCAACGGTGTTTCTTGGAATTACCATTGACGCCAAATTACAATGGGGCCCGCACATAGAAAAATTGTCAGGCAGGCTCAGTTCGGCCGCCTATGCTGTTAAAAAGATTCGACAGATAACTGATGTGGATACAGCCAGAGTTGTTTATTTCAGTTATTTTCATAGTCTCATGTCGTATGGGATTCTTCTCTGGGGAACCTGTGCGGATATTAATACTATCTTACTGTTCTACAAAAAAGGGCTGTTCGAGCCATTTACAACTTAGGTCCACGGGATTCCCTTCTAGAGAAATTCAAAGACATCAATATTCTGACTGTAGCCTCACAATACATATTTGAAAACCTTATGTATGTACACAAGAATATTTCAAATTTTAAGAAAGTGTCCGATGTTCATGTATTTAAAACTAGAAATAAGCACAATCTTGTGGTACATCACACTCGTCTCCACAGAGTAGGCAACTCGTTCATGGGTCAATGTATACGTTTTTACAATAAACTTCCCATTGATGTTCGAAACTTACCGATTAAAAAATTTAAAAGTTGTATTAAAACCAAACTATACAAAAAGGGCTACTATAAAATTTCGGATTATTTAGATGATAAAAAAGCTTGGGATTGAACTGCTCGCTCTGCTAAGCCTTGTGATTATGCCCTTTGCAAATTACAGTTTTCTTTTTGACACATTTCACTAAACATGACATCTTTTAATTTTACGTAAACATGTCATTTAGAAACTATTGTACTTTTTCTTTTTTTTTCTTCTCATCTGGATATACTTTGGAAAGTATTTTTTTAATATATTATATTGTAAATATGTGGACTATGTGGGTTGTTGCATTTTTTCTGATTAGATTTCATGGTTGTCTGACAGTTTGAGTACTCGATGCGGCCTACCCAAATGTCCCTTCTGTGGTATTGTTCGTCGTGTCGTTGAGCTCCTTAAGTTCTGAGTCGAGCTTGACAATTTCTGACAAATGCGTGCACTGACTGGACAGGCCGACTCAAATTTGTGTGCCTCTCTCCTTAAGAGACCACCTCGGACATTAACCTACTTGGTTCGCATATGATTTGACCATCACAAGTAATTGTATGGACTTTAAAAGAGACTTTGACCTCTGAGTTTGTTTCGGTGTTTCTTCTCAGAGCAGTCGGCTAGGAAACACCGGACTCATCTAGTTAAAGAAAAACCAAATGTGACGTGTAAAAGTGTTATTTATAACCAATTTACTGAATAAACATCATTTCATTTCATTTCATTTGCGTGACGTAAGAAAATAGCAAAGTCACAAAGTTGCAAAAATAATGTCACCTGGACATTCTCGAGCGCGGTTAATTTTCATTTTATTTTGAAGGAAATCTTTCAAGGATTACGAAAATAATATAATCTGCTGATTTCGACAAGCCGAAGTAGTTAAATAATCAATAAAGTGTTGTACTAGCAGCTGCTAAGAACTATGTAGTTTTCACTTTGCGCTTCTCTTAATTGTCCAATAATCTCTCTTCATTATTTGTCTTATTTTTATTAGTTGTACTTATTACATGAAGCAAATAATAGAAAAGGGAAATAAAAAAATAAATAAATCAAAGTCAAATCATTTATTTCAATTAGGCCTTTACAAGGCACTTTTGAACGTCAAATACAAAAGAAAAAAAAATTGAATCTAGTTGTCCTTTCCAAAAGGTAGCTTTGTATGGAGAAGAATGGGCAAGAAACTCCATACGTACTCTTTTAAAATCAATGTTTACAATATTTGCATACAGAATCATACATATGGCACGTAAATGCAATTTACCTTATAATATAGAAACTACTAAATCATAATACTTAAAAAGTATGTATTACAAATCAAGAATTTGAGGTTAACAAGCTACTATAATTAAAAAATTAAAAAACACGACTGCAAAAATTGCACATGTTTGTACTTTGTTTACTCGTCAGTTTTTGTTTACGACGTTTTTTATTTACAGTGTTATATATTTTTTAAATCTACTTGTCAAATTCTAGACGATGAACATAGACACGACCAGATTCATTAAAAAAATAAATTGAGTCTGATATTAATTTACGTTTTAAAGTGACCACACCGGTTTCTTTTTATTTTTTACTATGTTACTATGTTACTCGGAACGATGCAAGGATTGTAACGATACCCCATACATCTAAATCGGTTCAGTCGTTCAAAAGTTATGGTGGAAATGTGGAATAAAGAAACTCACATACATACATACATTAACCCTGAACACATAACACTCCTTTTTTTGGGGCAGTCGTGTAAAAATGTTCAAAAATACATAGTGTTCACGTGTTTACAAATATTGGAACTATAGACGACCACTCTTAACATCTCAACCAACATGAAATAGTGTCATTACAAGAAAAAAAATAGAATTGAATCTAGTTGCCCCTTCCAAAAGGTAGTTTTGTATGGAGAAGAATGGGCAAGAAACTCCATACGTACTCTTTTAAAATCAATGTTTTACAATATTATTATTTGTATACAGAGTCATACGTAATTACATGTGAATGCAATGTACCTTATATAAAAACTACTATGTAATAACACGCAAAAGGAATTTATATTACAAATTAAGAATTTAAGTTAAAAATATATTTAAAGTTACATAGTGTTCACATGTTAACAAATATTGGAACTGTAGTCGACCACTTTCAACATCTCAACCAACAATGCAACAGTGTCTCACACACTGTTGCATTGTTGGTTGAGATGTGCGCAATCCCATAGTAAAAAAAAACCAAATAGAAAATAAAATACAATAAATGTCAAAAAAATTAAATAATAATATTAACAAGCTTGATTTTGTCTAGAATTAATAGTAATTGTCCTATGGAGCAGGACCAGCATGTTTCCAAGCAGTCTTATCTTGAATATAATCTTCTAATTTGTAATATGCTTGGTTGCAAAGTGTACTTTTAATATGTGTCTTAAATTTTCTTTCATTTAATTTTAATATATCAGGAGGTATTTTGTTGTAACATTTCACACAGTACCCCATAAAAGATGTATTTACTTTAGACAATCTAAAATATGGTTGAGCTATT
Source organism: Hoplodrina blanda (assembly GCA_949316365.1). Classification (NCBI taxonomy): domain Eukaryota; kingdom Metazoa; phylum Arthropoda; class Insecta; order Lepidoptera; family Noctuidae; genus Hoplodrina; species Hoplodrina blanda. The sequence continues at coordinate 23,919,429 of OX438578.1, read as the reverse complement.
TTATCTTTATTTCTGGTACCTATTAATATTATGTCTATCACATATTTTCTTAAAAAGTTTTAGATTTTTTCTCACATACATAATATTTTCATAAATATATTGGCAAGGCACTGTCATAATATTAATCGTTTTAAATAGTTCCCTAAGAGATTCGCGACGAGGTAGATTATAAATGGCTCTGACAGCTCTCTTCTGTAAAATAAAAATGGTTTCAATATCAGCTGCCCGACCCCATAATAAAATGCCATAAGACATAATGCTATGAAAGTAGCTGAAATAGACTAATCGCGCAGTTTCTACATCTGTCAACTGTCTAATCTTTCTAACAGCATAAGCTGCTGAACTTAACCGTCCCGCAATAGATGTTATATGAGGTCTCCATTGTAATTTGTCGTCTAGCGTGATTCCTAAGAAAACTGTTTGATTAATAAATTCCAGTTTTTCTCCATTCAATATTATATCACATTCGCTACTTCTAACGTTTGGTAAACTAAATCTAATACATTTAGTTTTTTTTTCATTTAATACTAAATTATTAACTGTAAACCAATTTTGGACCTGAAGAATAGAGTTATTCACGTCGTCAAGATTTTGTGACCGCCTGTCTATTTTAAAAATCAATGAGGTGTCATCTGCAAATAACACCATCTTCGGTTCATTTTCCAGTAATTGAGGTAAATCATTTATATACGATCCTTACATACTCCTTTAAACTTAAAATAGAATGTGTCATTGTCCTATGGAGCAGGACCAGCATGTTTCCAAGCATTCTTATCTTGATTATAATCCTCTAAATTATAATATACTTGTTTGCAAAGTGTACTTTTAATATATGTCTTGAATTTTCTTTCATTTAATTTTAATGTATCATTAGGAATTTTATTGTAACATTTAACACAGTACCCCATAAAAGATGTTTTTACTTTAGATAATCTAAAATATGGTTGAAGCTCAACCATATTTTAGATTATCTAAAAGTATTAATATTATGTCTATCACTTCAAATCTTTAGGTTAAGGAAATTCCTTCACATAATTGTCAGATTATGGGTCAGCACGATAAGGGCATCAAGCTGAACCGTCTGTATAATAATCTGACGCGCTCGACTCGCTCGAGTATGTTAAGGTCACAATTTTTTTTTGCATTTTCAAATATCGGCCATGAGTTTTGGTCGCTTCTAAATCGTCAGTCTTTCGAATGGGAGGCTCTTTAGGGTTTACTTAACATCCCTTCTGAAAATCTGATGCGCTCGAGTAAATTTTTTTTTTCAATTCCATTCCCATTTTCAACCCCTTTGTACGGCCACCATGCAAACTGGCAGATTAATATTCCCCCGTTATTAGAAACACGTGGGGCGTATACACTATTAATATCTGACACGCTCGAGTATGTCAGATATTAATAATATCACGATTTTTTTTTTTACATTTTTGAAAATCTCTACACGCTGTATGTACCAGTGAAAGAACATACATCTCATAACATTTTTTTCTTTTTAGCATCTAATCTTCACAATCCAAAAGGTCCCTACCACGCTCGAGAAAATCCACATTTAGCATCTTGGCCTCCCCAACTAATAGCTCAGACATAGTCACATACATAATCGTTTCTCTGGGACTCGTCGAGCTTCATTGCCTCGGCGCTTTTCTGGTAGCCTCCACTGTTGATTCTGGCTTTCAGGAGTTGCAGTGGGTGGGAACAGTGTGGCAGGCTTGTCCAAATTAAAACAAAAAAAAATACATAGCTCGGACAGATGTGTTTCAATAGAACTGTTCACATTACTCGGATACGGTCAAACAGCCGGAACCGGAACCCTCTCATTTTCTCAGCATCATTGATCGTTGGCTCTGGCGCTGATCCCACAGCCGCGTACCACCCGCGCACACCAGTCGCCCGACACCCGGCGTGCTCAGCTGAGATGCGTTGTGTTGCAGGTGTACGTGACGTCCGAGTCCAAGTTCGGCACGCTGGCGGAGCTGGTGCACCACCACTCGCTGGTGGGCGACGGGCTCATCACGCAGCTGCTGTACCCCGCGCCCAAGCGCAACAAGCCCACCGTGTTCCCGCTGGCGCCGCCCGACCACTGGGAGATCGACCGCACCGACATCGTCATGAAGCACAAGCTGGGCGGCGGCCAGTACGGCGACGTGTACGAGGCCGCCTGGAAGCGCGGCAACATCACCGTGAGTGCAGCACCCGAACCACCCACACCACCCACACCACCACGCGACTAACGACTCATCAATCCATGCATTTCCTACAAAATTACGTGCGTCACACTAAAAGTATTTACAAAATATAAAAATACCGACCAAGTGCGAGAAGGACTTACATGGAGGGTTCCGTACCACTGTACCGTATTTAACACTACATAAAAAAAGTACCGGCCATCCTCTTAAGAAAAGATAAACTGGACTGAGGAGCAAAAACGTAATTGTTTTGTGATAAAACGGTTTGGTTTTCTTGTGCTGCATTACATGCTTCTTCACAAATTTCATGGTTCTAGACTTTACTAAACTTTAAACCTGAGTTTTTTATATTAATTTCATTTGATATCTCCGCGCGTTCCCGAGAAAAAAGGGTGGACAACGGGGTGGATACGGACAACATAAGTGATCCTGTAAGGCAGGGGTCGGCAACCTTTTGGCACGCAAGGGCCACAAGGTGGCAAAATAAACTAAAGGCGGGCCGCATTTGTGATAGAAGCCCAATATAATTGGTCATATCCCACCGAAAAAAATTAAAAATGTTTAAAAAAAAAATTAAAACGTCAGGTTTGAATTCGTACACGTAATACTCACATTATGTTTATATTTTTGGGCTTTATAGCTAGAAAAATAACCACTGTAAATCATTCAGAAGTGAAAACTACAAAGTAGGTACAGTCGGTTATAGCTGTTCCCTAACCCACCGAACTGGCTCACTAAAGTTAGGCGAATTTGTACCTTCTGCAATTACCGGTAGATAATATATGAATTCGATACGTACGAGGTCATGTAACACAACCTCAAATACTTAACTTATTATTTTTTTCAAAAACCCCACGATATTTAATTTTGAATTTAACCTTGTTTTAAAGTATGACACTATATCCCTTTTTTTGTGTCTAATTTTCATTACTATACTGTGTCAAAAGTTGCGCAACCAAGTGCCATAGTATCTCGCGCAATGTCTTTTTATTTATATTAAAATAAAATAGTTAATTTTAATTAACTATTTTACATATTTAAATACAAAAATAACAACAGAATTGAAAAACAGTAATAATTTTGATTACGATTTTATTGAATACTAGTTGACCCGCCGCGACTTAGTTCGCGTGGTATCCTACCCCTATCCCTACCCTACCCCGACCCGACACTACCCCTACCCTACCCTACCAATACCTACGCCTACCCTACCGTACCCTACCCTACCCCTACACCAACCCCTACCCTACATGCTCTACCCTACCCTACCCCAACTCTACCCCTACCCTACCTCTACCCTACCCCAACCCTACCCCTACCCCACCCCAACCCCATATTTTCACACCGTTTAAACCTTCCCTGGATTACGACAAACATTTCAAAACCAGCATCAGCTAAATCGCCGTTCTCGAGTTTTAGCGAGACTAACGAACAGCAATTGATTTTTATATATAAGAAGACTAGCTGACCCGCCGCCACTTCGTTCGCGTGGTATCCTACACTACCAATACCCCTACCCTAACCCTGCCTTACCCTACCCCCTACCCTAACCCTGCCTTACCCTACCCCCTACCCTAACCCTGCCTTACCCTACCCCCTACCCTACCCTACACTACCCCTACCCTACCCCAACCCCTACCATAAAAAAAAACAAATTGACCCTACCTCTACCCTACCCCTATCCTACCCTACCCCTATCCTACCCTACCCCTACCCCTACCCTTGAGACCAACTTCCCGACTTCATATTAAAAGGGCAGTTTTTAGGGACTTCGTTCGCGTGGTATCCTGCCCCTACCCTACCCCAACCCTACCCTTACCCCTTATTTTCTCATCGTTTAAACCTTCCCTAGACCTCCACGAACATTTCAAAACCAAAATCAGCTAAATCGGCCCAGCCGTTCTCGAGTTTTAGCGAGACTAACAAACAGCAATTGATTTTTATACAGAGTTGATATGACAGAGGGGCATTAAATTAAACTACTTATACTATACGTGTTTAGTATTAATTTGACACGGTTTAAAATAAAATATAAATATATTTTTTTAATTTTTTTTTTTATCTATACTATATATATATATATATAATATTATAAAGAGGAAAACTTTGTATTTTTGTTTTTTTGTTTGTTTGTTTGTTTGTAATGGATAAACTCAAAAACTACTGGAACGATTTTGAAAATTCTTTCACCATTAGAAAGCTACATTATCTGCGAGTGACATAGGCTATATTTTATTTTAGAAAAAATAGGGGTCCGTAAGATATTTGGGTTTTTCGGACCCAAGGTGTAAACTCGCTATAACTCGAGAACGGCTGAGCCGATTTAGCTGATTTTGATTTTGAAATGTTCGTGGAGGTCTAGGGAAGGTTTGAAGGTGAGAAAATATGGGGTAGGGGTAGGGTTGGGGTAGGGTAGGGGCATGATACCACGCGAACGAAGTCCCTAAAACAGCTCTTTTAATATGAAGTCGGGAAGTCGGTCTCAAGGGTAGGGGTAGGGGTAGGGTAGGGGTAGGGTAGGGGTAGGGTAGGGGTAGGGTAGGGGTAGGGTAGGGTAGGGGTAGGGTACGGGTAGGGTAGGGGTAGGGGTAGGGTAGGGTAGGGTAGGGGTAGGGGTAGGGTTAGGTTAGGGTAGGGGTAGGGTAGGGTAGGGGTAGGGTACGGGTAGTGGTAGTGTAGGGGTAGGGTAGGGGTAGGGTATGGTAGGGGTAGGGTAGGGGTAGGGTAGGGGTAGTGTAGGGGTAGGGTAGGGGTAGGGTAGGGTAGGGTAGGGTAGGGGTAGGGCAGGGTAGGGTAGGGGTATGGTAGGGTAGGGGTAGGGTAGGGGTAGTGTAGGGGTAGGGTAGGGGTAGGGTAGGGGTAGGATAGGGGTAGGGTAGGTGTATTGTAGTGGTAGGGTAAGGGTAAGGTAGGGGAGGGGTATGGTAGGGGTAGGGTACGGTAGGGGTAGGGTAGGGGTAGGGTAGGGGTAGGGTAGGGGTAGGGGTAGGGTAGGGGTAGGGTAGGGGTAGGGGTAGGGTAGGGGTAGGGGTAGGGTAGGGGTAGGGTAGGGGTAGGGTAGGGGTAGGGTAGGGGTAGGGTAGGGGTAGGGTAGGGGTAGGGTAGGGGTAGGGTAGGGGTAGGGTAGGGGTAGGGTAGGGGTAGGGTAGGGGTAGGGTTGGGGTATGGTAGGGGTAGGGTAGGGGTAGGGTAGGGGTAGGGTAGGGGTAGGGTAGGGGTAGGGTAGGGGTAGGGTAGGGGTAGGGTAGGGGCAGGGTAGGGGTAGGGTAGGGGTAGGGTAGGGGTAGGGTAGGGATAGGGTAAGGGTAGGGTAGGAGTAGTGTAGGGGTAGGGTAGGGGTAGGGTAGGGGTAGGGTAGGGGTAGTGTAGGGGTAGGGTAGGGGTAGGGTAGGGTAGGGGGTAGGGTAATGCAGGGTTAGGGTAGGAGTATTGGTAGTGTAGGATACCACGCGAACGAAGTCGCGGCGGGTCAGCTAGTTTCAAATAAACTAAATAGCTTACAAATCAGAGTAAAACGCAAACACCCTTTGTAAATAAATTTAACTGACCTTAGATACCTAGGTATTAAAACGGCAACGTCGTACGCGCGCGGCGCGCGTGTATTCTCTCGTATCAAAGCGGTCGGCCAAAAACTTAAAAAATCATTTGCGACTAAACTACTGCTCCTATTTAATTGATTTTTGGTACAGAGCTTGAAAATGGTACTTAGTATAGGCAGTTTAAAGGAAAGCCCATCTGTCGTATCAACTTTGTATATACAGCATGTAACAAAAACGAAAATCGAATAATTGCCGGGAAAACCCTAAAAACAGCCCTTTTCTTTTTCCCAAATAAAAGTTTTCTAAATAAAATGTAGAGTCAATTTGAACTTATTGCTATTCAATAAAGTTCATATAGGTGTGTTCCTAACTTCAAAGAGTCATTTTGCAATTTATTACCGCTGCACAATGTTCAAATTCAATCATATCAAAATCATGTCAAAATTCTGAACGCAACCATAACACGGAAAAAAGTATTATTAAAAAAGTATTATTATTAAAAGATGTTGTTCTACTAATCCAAATTGATACTTTTTTTTTTATTTATTGTGTTGTGATTTTTTTGATTATTTTGATACAATATTATTAAAAGATGTTATTCTACTAATCTAATTTAATTGGTGTATGAATTGCTGCTTAATTTTATTTTTTATTTTTTGTAATGTGATTTTTTTTTAAATATAAATATCTCTATACTGGGCGTTAGTGACAGGTTGGCAAAAACTGAAACTGTAGTTTCAGACCACGATTTGTGATTGAAAATCGTTGGAATTTTTCTCCGGAAAATTCTCAAAATTAAAAGAAAACCGAACGAAACTTTAAAAACTATTTAAAGTTTCGTTCGGTACAGCTCTAGCAGAGGACATCGCACCGATGCGGCGACGCCGGGCGGCGCGTGTTATTTGTGCCTAAACCTACATAGCTTAAATGTAGGTACCTAGAATTATTTTTGTTGTGTTTACATTGCCGAGTTAAGTTTTTATTGTTTTTTTCATTAAATTTATGTTTAGAGGCCTGGACTTGGTACTTACATATCAATATATCACGAATCAAGTGAAAAATCGGTCGAAAATTTTGAGAATTTTCCGGAGAAAAATTCCAACGATTTTCAATCACAAATCGTGGTCTGAAACTACAGTTTCAGTTTTTGCCAACCTGTCACTAATGCCCAGTATACCTTATGTAACAAAAACCCTGTCAGATCAGTGTTGCCGTTGATCAGTTTTTATGTTTCATTTTAATTTAATTACTTCTTCTTTCTTCTTTTTTTTTCACTGGGGAAAAATAATAATCTCAAATCCATTAAATGGTTACGTATATGTGTACGCAGTACGATTCCGAATAATACCCTTAAGGATCGGACAGGGTTTTTGTTACATGCTGTATATAAAAATGAATTGCTGTTTGTTAGTCTCGCTAAAACTCGAGAACGGCTTGGCCGATTTAGCTGATTTTGGTTTTGAAATGTTCGTGGAGGTCTAGGAAAGGTTTAATCGGTGAAAAAAATATGGGGTAGAGGTAGGGTAGGGGCAGGATACCACGCCAACGAAGTCCCTAAAAACAGCCCTTTTAATATGAAGTCGGGAAGTCGGTCTCAAGGGAAGAAGGTAGGGTAGGGTAAAGGTAAGGTAGGGGTAGGGGTATTTGTAGGGGTAGAGTAGGGGTAAGGGGTGTTTGTAGGGGTTGGGTAGGGGTAGGGTATGGATTGGGTAGGGGTAGGGTATGGGTTGGGTAGGGGTAGGTTAGGGGTGGAGTACGGGTAGGGTAGGGTAGGGTAGGGGTATTGGTAGTGTAGTATACCACGCGAAAGAAGTCGCGGCGGGTCAGCTAGTGTATCAATACTTTTTCCTACGAGCCACCGTTTCTGAGATATAACGATTCAAAAAGTTATAAAAGTTGTTATCGTCATAATATGCACACGTTTCCACGCCACCTAGTATCGCGTTTTTTTTAACGTAGTTTCCCCAGCAGTAAAGAAGTTATCACCAACGGCAGCCGCTTTCTTCTTTCTATGTACGGAGCTCCTAAAAAAACTACCTGTTTAGATAAGCATCGATATGCATGTTTCGTTAAAAATACTAAAAATATAAAGATATAAGAAAAATAAATAGAAAGACAGAAGGTCCCTTAAGTAGGGACTGAATAAATCGACTGACTTGGTATTACATGGATCTCACAACTTTTTACGGTAGAAGAACTGAGTTGCGAGACTTGGTTTTTTTACAAGTTTTGTTTTTAATGGCATCTCATTTCTTTTTGTAGAAAAAAAACTGAACTGCATAAATAACTTTGTAATACTATAATAATTATATCGTATCATATGGGATTACAAAGTTATTTAGGCAGTTGGTGTATCTAGAAAACTGGACTGAGATTGCAAAATATTTTAGTTTTTCCTTGATTTATACACTAAACACTTATTGTATTCAAAATTTGAAGCTTCTATGTCTACTAGAAGTGCCTCAGACTTTTGATGATCACACCAACTGCATAAATAACTTTGTAATCCTATATGATTATTATCATGTCGTATGGGATTACAAAGTTATTTAAATGTAATTGATGTATCTAGAAAACTGGACTGAAATTGCAAAATATTTTAATTTTTCCTTGATTTATACACTAAACACTAATTGCATTCAAAATTTGAAGCTTCTATTTATTTATTTATTTAAACTTTTTGCAACAAAAGTACAAAGGCGGACTTAAGGCCTTGCAATTTGTTGTACGAGAGTAAAACAACAAAATTAAAGATTAAAAAAATAAAAAAAGTACTCAAAAATTTTACATAATAAAATGAAGTGTACACAAGTACAAAATAATTAAATTCTACAAGACATACTTACTATATAAATGTCATATAATATACATAAACATAAATCTCTATACATATAAAAATCAATTGCTGTTTGTTAGTCTCGCTAAAACTCGAGAACGGCTGGGCCGATTTAGCTGATTTTGGTTTTGAAATGTTCGTGGAGGTCTAGGGAAGGTTTAATCGGTGAGAAGATATGAGGTAGTGGTAAAACGAATTTGACCAAGTGGTAGCAACATGGTAGTAAGATCAAAAATAAGTTTGCATTTTTGTTTAAAATATTCATTTATATTTTTTGCATTCTAAATATTATTTATATTAAATTAAAATAGTTAATTATAAATTAACTATCTATACTATATATATATATATATATATATATATTATATATAATATTATAAAGCTGCAGTGTTTGTTTGTTTGTTTGAACGCGCTAATCTCTGGAACTACTGGTCCGATTTGAAAAATTCTTTCAGTGTTAGATAGATTAGTTATCGAGGAAGGCTATAGGCTATATACCATCACGCTACAACCTACGGGAGCGGAGCAGTAACCAAAGACGCGGGTGTAACCGCGGCGGACAGCTAGTTTAAATATAAAAATAACAACAGGAATGGAAAAAAAACAGTAATAATTATGATTACCTACGATTTTATTCAATAGTTAAATGTAAAATAATTACTGACAAAAATAATTACTTGTCATATTAGCAATTTACTAAGGCAAGTTAACAAATGTTCGCGATTTGTCACTGCAATTGTGCGTAGACTGGCTTTAGTTTTATGGTTTCGATTCATTTTTATTTTTCTACCCATATTCTAACTAACATATGAATACCAGTTTTTTTATAACAAATACTCATATTTGTCTTTCAACTACCCATTTATCACAAGTTCCAAGGCCCATTCTCTTACCAATCAAATCTTCCCAAGGGGCCCCGACTGTGAGTCGTTCTGTTCTGCATTAGAATTTATGATTTGTTTTATGTGTGTATCGATTATAAAACTATTTTAATTGTGTAGTTATTTAGTATTACTTTACAGAATTCTAAACTACTGGGCTTGTTTCTTTCTTTTTAGTTTTTATTGAGGTTAATTAGTTTTTACGCAGTTGGGTTTTTGTTTTTCTTTAAATTATTATTTTTTTATGAGCTGTCAAAATGCGTTTCTTCCATAGATGTTGTATGGCAAAAGACAACTGTGACGTCACTTTTGTTCCGACTCATTTGACAACTATTTATTAAATTGAAAGCAATTAAAAATCAAATTTTACAGTTGATTGAAAATACTCGTAATTAGGGTTTTCAGAGCTAAAACAAAGTTTTTCTTTAGAGATGTTATGTCTTGGATTTATTGTGGACTAGCGGTCGCCCGCACAGTTGGTGTGTTCGCCAAAAAAAACACATACGGGTGTGTTTTCCCGCAGTCAACGAAACAATAGTGCACAAGTTATGTTAGGAGCTGTTTACTACGCGGTCCTTGTAGAAACTAAAACAATTTTCCATGCGTTTAATTGTTTTACCATACCTATTATTGGAATTAAATGTAACACGTTATTGAACCTAATAATTAATTTAAATCCTAGGCAACTGGGCGTTTCTCAGTTTTAAACGTTCCATTGTATCTAACTCTGTTCTGCCTTCTGCTTGACGGAGGGAATGGGTGCTTTTCTGGTGGTTACCTTTGTTGGTTCTGGCTTTCAAGAGATACAGTAGTTGAGAATAGGGTACCGGACTGATTCCAAAATAAAAACTGCAAGTGCGTACTTCATTGCTAAATAAGAAGCTTGAATGATCTCGGTGTCTAAATTTTGATAAATAAAACGTTATTGTCAACGTTTTATTTATCAAAATATAGAAATTGCATCATTGCATTCGAAAAATTGCATCATTTAACTTTGCTTAGCCAACTACGCTTGTTCAACTTGTTCGTATAGTAATCCCGGCGCACCAATACTGACACGACGTGATTCGCGTGCTGGCCCGTCATTGATTACCTGCCGCAGCTCGGAGTTGGCTTTGTTAGCGCGCGGTGGTGTGCAGTGCACAGATACGAAAATGACACCGACATACCACTACATGCGTATATTTATGTCTGAATTGGAGGCAGAATCCCTCGCTGTGTTGCGCCGCGATCTGTTACCAACGCCTGCCATAGTAACTGTAGTAGTGCGGTATGAACGTTGCTATTAATTTACATTAGGAGTTTGAACTTTTTTAATAATTTTATTACTTAGTATATTTTTTATTCTAGAAATATCAGAAACTGATCTAGATCTACTAGGTCTAGGGTCTGCAGTGTGTTTATGATAGCGCACATCGCTGCCTTTATTTATTTTATTTTTAAAGGTGGTTAAAATCATCAATTGATTCCTTCCGCCCTGGGTGGAGCGGAAGGGACTGTCAGACTTTTACTGACTAAAAAACCACCCTGTTCCTTCTGTTGCCCTTTACGTTCCGGGGCCACGGTATCCTGTTAAGACGTCCCGCAACCCCGGCAGGCGTTTGACCCTGTTGAGGCCCCGTCCCTGTGCTGACAGCTCTTTAAGGCGCGCGTGTCCTTGATCGGACGGCGAGCTACCCATCACTCGCCGTCGGCAAGCCCGCGCCTACGGTGGCCGGATGTCGTCTCGCGACGTTCGACGCCCTGGGCGGCTCCCGCGACGGCTGGGGCGTGAGGTGGAGGATATTCTCTCCCTCACGCGTCCCGCCTCCTCCTTCGCTAGCATTACCACTTTGCAGAAGGAGGTGACTGCATCCCATTCCCTCTCGCTCCGGAGCATGGCCTTAACCAGGGCCGGACGCCAGAGGTCGCCCCTGCCTATTGCCTCCGTGAGGACACGGCGGTGCTCTGCCCAAGCCGGGCAGACCTACAGCGTATGCTTCACCGTGTCCTCCGGGCGGTCCACACAGTGGTGACACCCGGGCGTTTCCTCCCGCTGAATCCGACACAGGAACCTCCCGAAACAACTGTGTTCGGTGAGGACCTGCGTCAGACAGAAGATGAGGACGCCGTAGCGCCTCTCCAGCCACTCCTTAAAGAGGGGTCTTGCCGCCGCGATTGCGACGCGCCCGGCACATGCATGCCTTTAGTTAGTAAAATGCAGCACAATGACAGTAGAGTGTTGTCCCTTGGCAGGTGGCGGTGAAGACGCTGAAGGACGACACGATGGCGCTTAAGGACTTCCTGGAGGAAGCGGCCATCATGAAGGAGATGCGGCATCCTAACCTGGTGCAGCTGCTGGGCGTGTGCACGCGCGAGCCGCCTTTCTACATCCTCACGGAGTTCATGTCGCGCGGCAACCTGCTGGACTACCTGCGCGCCGGCAGCCGCGACGCCGTGCCCGGCGCCGTCGTACTCATGTACATGGCCACGCAGATCGCGTCCGGCATGAGCTACCTCGAGAGCCGCTCCTTTATACACAGGTGAACATACCCTTTGATTAAACCGCCCGTGCACTTCCGGAACCGCGAGGTACCTAATGGAGTTGAGAGCGTAATAAAAAATGCTTACGCGTGTCATACAACGTTTGTCAACACACTCGTGAGGAATAAACATTTCATCACATCAGTTATAAATTCTTTAATATGAAAATAATGTACCTAACAATTTATTTTTTATGACTGACATTCACACAATATCTTTTCTGTCAAGGTGTCAACAAGTTACTTTTACAAGCGATTTGTAGGAAACAAAGAGGTAAAAACTTATAGGTTGGTAATAGGTGTCACAAACAGGATTATCAATATTGCTTCATAACACAAATTAATGTTAACCTAAATAAGTTTAAAAAATGCATAATACATAATTATGTCACTTACTTCAGAACAATACTAATCTTACTTAAAATTGCAAAATCTTCGTCATGATCAGTCACAGACAAAACAGAACAGAAATTACATCTATACGAAATCCGAACCATTTTCACAAAAAAAAATTTAACTGAAATTAGGAGCACCGCGTCTTAACAAGCTAATATAGCTTAGCTTAGCTTATAGCTTATTCCAGAAAATTTCAGCCTTATGTCAGGCCTAATTATACATATACAATTATATACACGTACACACTTGGATTTAACATTCGAGATATTTCGCGTTAAATAAAATAGTGTGAGAAAAAAAGTTCTCAGGGAGATTTTAGGAACGTCGTACTCGTAACACGATTATAATTGAAAATATATATTCTCTCTCACGCCCCGGCTCGCGCACAAATTTTAACAAGCTTGAATATTATTATTCAAGCGTGTTATAATTTGTGCGCGAGCCGAGGCGTGCGGTCTGACGTCCACTGTCGTTGGCGGGGGTGAGGGGAAATGTTCTCGAACGTTCCTTAAAGGACGTTCGCACATCGGTTGCACGGCATTTAAGGCCGTGTTACAATAGTTAATTTAAGGAAAGTCAATCCTTATTTCACACATGATCCAACAAATTTTACGTAACAATGACTGCCATTGAGTTGATTAAGTTTTGATTATTCAATAAGAACGTGAATACGTTTTTCTTTAAATTTATTAACTGTTTTTTCAATAATTAATAATAATAAGAATAATTCTTTGGAAGAACGGCGGATCAGGTCGAATGTGATAGTATCTACTACTAACTAATGAAATTGCTACAAGAATGAAGTTCTATGGCAACTGTGAGAGTAAAGTTTCAATCTTCATTTTGTAACTACTGGCTTATGTAATATGAATGAGTCGGCGTACTTCGTAGATAAGAAAGTGTTCCACAGAGCGAAAGTCCCCCGAATGCGATGAAAATTTCAGTTTATTATTCATATACTTAATAATAAACTGAAATTAATATTACACTGACCTTATTGGTAAGGTTCTTCAGAAAGGTCAGGTGCGCAGTACTCGTAACCGGCGTGCTTGTATGACGAGATGTATGAACGTAGATGAGGCGAAAGGAGTATGTAAGGATCGTAGCAGGTGGCGTTCTGTGATTACTGCCTACCCCCATGGGAAAAAGGCGTGAGTTTATGTGTAATGAAATTAATATTACCGATATAAAATGGACCTCATTTAATAATACAGGTTCCGTATTATGTAAATCAAAATATTGTCATCGAAATGTCCAGGCGTTTTCTGCAAATGTAAATGTTTATTAAACAGCATTTATAATGGTAATATTTATAATGTTTTTACTTGTACAATATTCTTTTAAGCACTTGTCTTTTTTTTTTTTTTAGGTGGTAAAAATCATCTAGTGACTCCTTCCGCCCTGGGTGGGGCGGAAGGGACTGTCAGACTTTTACTGACTAAAAAACCACCCTGTTCCTTCTGTTGCCCTTAACGTTCCGGGGCCACGGTATCCTGTTAAGACGTCCCGCAACCCCGGCAGGCGTTTGGCCCCTATTGGGGCCCCGTCCCTGTGCTGACAGCTCTTTGAGGCGCGCGCGAACAGAACGCGCCGTCGACCCGGGCATGGTCCTTGATCGGACGGCGAGCTACCCATTACTCGCCGTCCGCAAGCCCGCGCATACGGTGGCCGGATGTCGCCTCGCGACGTCCGACGCCCTGGGCGTCTCCCGCGGCAGCTGGGGCGTGAGGTGGAGGATGTTCTCTCCCTCACGCGGCCCGCCTCCTCCTTCGCTAGCATTACTGCTTCGCAGAAGGAGGTGACTGCATCCCATTCCCTCTCGCCCCGGAGCATGGCCTGAACCAGGCCCGGACGCGAGAGGTCGCCGCCGCCTATCGCCTCCGTGAGGACACGGCGGTGCTCTGCCCAAGCGGGGCAGACCTGCACCGTATGCTCCACCGTGTCCTCCGGGCGGCCCACACAGTGGTGACACCCGGGCGTTTCCTCCCGTGCAATCCGACACAGGAACCTCCCGAAACAACCGTGTCCGGTGAGGACCTGCGTCAGCTGGAAGGTGAGGACGCCGTGGCGCCTCTCCAGCCACTCCTCAAAGAGGGGTCTTACCGCCGCGATTGCAGCGTGCCCAAACTTAGGTTGCGACAGTCGCATCTTCCATTCCGCCATGAGATCGCATCGGAGCTCGAGCCGCAGTGCCGCGATTTGCCGCGGCAGCGGGGTTTCGCCACGGCGCTGCGCGTCTACGCGCCACTCGTAGACGCGCTGGTGACTGTAGCCTCCAGATCCCACGGCGGTAATCCGGCAAGGAGGTTTGCCGCCTCGCCGGAGACCGTGCGGTATCCCCGGATCATCCGGATGGCCATGACCCTCTGGCAGGCGACCAACTTGGCTGGTGGCCGCCACCTGATGATGGGGGCCCACACAGGGGCCCCGTAGAGGGCCATGGACCGCACGACCCCAACGTACAACCTCCGGTAAGCACTTGTCTTTACAAAATAGTCGGATTGTAATGTTTATTAATTAAACAGATCCCCTGTACGTCAAGTTATAGCCGAAATCCCACACACGATGGTACACATTATGGTATGCAAATAAACGAATATACCTACTGTACCTTCCGGGAATTCCGAAGAAAACACTACATATGTATAACACCACGGAGTCAGTCAGTTAGAACGTTGAAGTTAGATGCTCATTTCAAGCAGTAGGTTTCTTTAGAGAAGAACGGGTAAGGAACCCTCATGAACCTTCTTTCAGGTCTAGAACTATAATTATGTAAAAGATAATAAAAATACAATTCAAAATAACCGATGCAGCATAGAGATGACCAGCCTAAACTGATGGCATCCGTTCATGCGTACGTGAAGTACGGATCGGCACCGTTTGACTCAACCATGTCGAACCATCCGAAACATGCGCCACCATCAGCGACACATTCGAGTGAGCGACACATGAGCGAACCTTTACCATAAAGTAGTCAATTCTTAATAATTGTACATTTTCTTTTTCAAGCATCCCTTTTCAGAATAATAATTAAACTTAATGAAATGATCCCTACTTGACTCAAACAACATAATTATAATTGCTTCACATGCATACGCAGCGAGAGACAGCCCGTGCGGAGTGACTGCCACGTCTACTGCTATGCTGCGGGACACAAGCAGGCATATCACGCAGTATTTTATGTTTACAAGGCGATATAGAGCCGAGAGCCTAATGATAAAACTGTGCTCAACTCACGCGTGTGTTATAACGTTTTTTACCGCACTCGTGAGGAATAAAGTGTTATTTATTAATTCATGTGAAAATAGAATTACAATTTAATTTATCATGAGCTACTTTTACACAAATCTTTTCGGTTTTTCAAGGTGTCAGTTTGGTAATAAATGTCACAAACTAAATTACCACGCTATTATTGTGCATGCTATTATTTAGCCACTTGGTGCTCTATTAGCCTTCGTCTGGAATGACGTGGGGCGTCCACCCGGCTAGTACCTAGAACAAAGGCGAGGCGCGAGCCACTGTTTGTTTACAGTCATTGTGCCGTGGGAGCGTGATGGTCAGCGGCGAATGTGACCTACTCCGAGGCCTACTTGTAAGCACAACAAGAATGCTCTTCCCGCAGATTCAGATACGGAAAGCTAGTACAATGTTGAACCATACTTTAATTGAGGCCGACCCGGTCGCAGACAGAAACAGTATACACTGTCTGTACGAATTTTGTTTTAGAACATGCTGCTTATTAAAAAAAAAACAGGCAAAACCCATAGTAACTGACAACATACAAAATAAACAATAATTATCAAAGTAAACAAAAGAAAGTATAAAATAATAAAAAAGTAATGAATGCAAAAAAGTTAAAATTAAAAGTAAATTCATACATTTTTTTTAATTTTCTTTTCTGCTTACGTACAGATAATTAAAACGAGAAGATGCCAAACCGTGGAGTAGTCACCCCCAAAGTTAGTATGGAAGTAATCGCTACTAGTTCAACAATAACAACACTACCATTTTCCAGCAATCAGCTATTTTACTAGTAAACGGCGGTAGCGGGTTCCAAGTAACAAAATTTGGTACTATAAAAGTCAGGAGAACGCTTTAGCACCTGCTAATTAGTGTTCATGTTAGTACTTTAATGGTGTTGTAAACTTTTACGAAACCCCAAATAGGCCCTAGTTTTATCACTGACTTATTCTATAAACATTACATAAAGGCTCTCACGGTGATAAATTAGCTCTGTAGTTGAAATCTAAAAGTGTCGAAAAACGTATTTTTGTGCTAAAATTTGACCTATAAAAGTAATCAAAATATGTTTAGGTAAGATTCAGACCAGCCGGCTCGCATCGGACCGCATCGGAACGGATCCGTACGCATGCGAACGGATCCGTACGCATGCCGCGGCAGCCGTACGCATCCGTACGCATGCCGCGGCAGCCGTACGCATCCGTACGGCTCCGACGGAGGTAAAGTTGCATGCAAATATGAACTATAATTACTGTTGATACATTTCAATGTTCTTTACCGCATTGTAAAATGCCGTCCGGCCCGTCCCGATGCGAGCCGGTTGGTCTGAATCTTACCTTATAGTGCTATTTTGGCACCGTAAACAATTTCGTGAGTGTTTTCCAAGAAAACTAAATATATCGTAAGTTATGCTTAATGCCATTTGCACATGTAATAAAAATGATAATATACAAAACTTTCATGGACCGTAACTTTGCCATAACTGCATATCTTACACTTGCGAAAAAAATTGTATCGAGAATATCATTATGCTGATTTCAAATTTGACAACGCGCCCTCATAATTTACGTGTTTTAATTAAATTTTAATTTAAAAAAAATTGGGACTTGTCCTGACCATGGCTGCTATAGCACACATTGGCTCCAACCGTGCTGCTATAATGTGCTATCATGGCAGAAAACAGCAGCAGCAGCAGCAGCCATATTTTGGTAGGTTACGTAATGGTTGTACAGTACAGATTGATCTAAATAGATACATAAAAGTGTCAGTAAGGACGTGTATACAATGTGATAGGGGTGGGACTTCTAACCCGTTAAGGCTGAGTACTACATCTAATTTTATCGACAAAAAAAATAATATGGGGGGTTGAGTAATTCGTGAAAATATTGAAAAATAGCGATTTTTTCGGTCAAAATAATTCAGAAATGATTTTTTTTTCTCACCAAAACATTATCAAACATATTATGAAAAAAGTTAGCCAAGGTTATTAGCTACTAAAATTAGTTAGCCAAGGTTATTAGCTACCGTTTGTCGTTTTTTTTTTGTTTCTACGACGCATACAACCTTTGATATCAAGCGCGCCGTAGTACATTAAAAAAAATATTAAAATAGCCATAATTTTTAGGGGGAGGGGGTTCAACCCCCCCGGTTATGTAATAACAACGCTACGCTTTATATTCTTTGAGACGGTATACGCGACTACGCGTACAGTGTTACCGATGCCTTTGTTCACAAACTTAACTAAAATTGGACTAATTCTATCTTTTTAACCGACTTCAAAAAAAGGAGGAGGTTATCAATTCGACTGTATTTTTTTTTATGTTTGTTACCTAATAACTTGCGACTGGGTGAACCGATTTTCATAATTTTTATTTGAAAGCTGGTGCTTCCCGTGTGGTCCCACTGTCACCATTTCAATATCTGATGATGGGATCTTGTAGAAATCGGGGGAACTCTTCAATAAATAACAACAGATTAACCGCGATTGTTGCTATAGCATATCTAAGCATTGTTTACGCCATCACACAACATAATATCACGCCTGTACTCACTACAAAGGTTATAAAAACTTAAAAAAAATATAATTATGTTTAAGGGCACTTACAACGTTTTACAAAAAACGCAATACTGAAACTAAAATAAACTTAATTCGATGTTTGTTCTGATGAGATATTCGGTTATATGAACGGGAATGGAACTCCTCATAGGATCACAGCAGCAATATCGTAACAAGTGAAATTAATAATAATATTTATTTATTTTCTCTCAGAAAGGTACAATTTGGTACATAGAATCTAAGTTACAGGCGGATTCAAACCTTTGTGAGAGCTGGAGTCTATACTGGGTTCGGGACCTGTATTACAGATCTCCAGGCTCGCACCCTCAAGATTACAATATCAACTTGCACATACATACTACAACATTGTGAAAAGCTAAAAGTGATGAGAGGAACAGAACTTATACAAAAATAATAAAAGAAAATGTGGTATGTGTGTAGGAGTGTGCGGGGATTGCTTTGTTTATACGTGTAGTCGATGACTGACTGAAGAAAAAGGGGGAAAAATCCAAAATTAAATATATCGTGTGAGGTATTGTTTGAAAGGGCTTTTTGTAAGGATTTCAAACATTAATACACAAGCACTAAAAAGTGAAAAATTATGTAGTTTTGTAGTTTTTGAAGGCGGTTATCTTTTTTGTAAAAAAGCTTTTTATTCTGTCCAAAAAAACAAGAAAGGGGCGGAAATAAATTACCGGTCAATTTTAGTTTATCTAAAACTTCCATGCAAATTTAGTTGACATGTCAGAACGCATTGAATAAAAATACGGAAAAGTTCAAGGCAAAACTAATTTAACATCTCTAACTTCATCACCGTCTTTTTCTTTCATCATACGTTAGTGAGAGATGACAACTTTCTAATTTTAGTGTAGTTTGTGAACAAGGGAATCGGCACCATTGTACCTATACACAGTTATATTGTATTATATCGAAATTATACACCCTCCGAATCGAATTAACATAGTAGGTACTCATGACTAACTTCTTTTTTTTTGTTGGTAATTGAGTGTAGCGTAAAACGTTTGTACTGGTAGGACACAGGCCGCAGTGAGCGTGGGCCCAGTTGCCCAGTGCTGGAGTGGCGACGACAGAATAAACGGCGCTTGTGTGTTAGTGTGTGATCGACGCGGATGTTCGCAGGGACCTGGCGGCGCGCAACTGCCTGGTGGGCGAGAACCACCTGGTGAAGGTGGCGGACTTCGGGCTGGCGCGCCTCATGCGCGACGACACGTACACGGCGCACGCCGGCGCCAAGTTCCCCATCAAGTGGACGGCGCCAGAAGGCCTGGCGTATAACACGTTCAGCACCAAGTCCGACGTGTGGGCCTTCGGCATTCTGCTGTGGGAGATCGCCACGTACGGCATGTCGCCGTACCCCGGCGTCGACCTCGCCGACGTGTACCACATGCTCGAGAAGGTACTGTTCCACCGCTACTAGTCGCTCTCACCGCGCCATTCAAATCCATAATGCCAGCGCAGGAATTCCTTCAGTGCTAACAAAAACTTTCTCTTGTTTACGATTGAACAGAAGTCAATATTTACCAATAGTATTGAAAATCATAAACAAAACGATCATCGCATTGTTTATATTACATAGTCAACTATTTAAAAAACCGAATATGTTTACGCATTCTTGTTGTGTAAACATAAACAAATAAAAGAATAGGTAAATAATCTCAATAGTTTATTAAAATAATATTTGAAATATAAAAAAACAAACGATATCGCGTCCCTTGTCCTAACAACTCCCATTAGTATAACAAAGTGTGTTAGTTTCAAAACAACAAAGTACTATACGTTTTTGCATTTCATAGAATGGAAACTGCTTCGGTAGTTTAATAAACATGTTGCGCAACACGCTCCCATTGTAACTGAGAGGGGGCGGGCGCCGGCCCTGAGCGATAGCGCGCGCCCCCTCCCGCGGCGCCCGCGCGCCCCCTTCGCCCCCTGCCTTGCTCCCCCGGGAGCTAGCAGTGCGTGGCGTCCGTGCACAGGTGCTTCTTGCACAGCGTGCACTGCGGCCGGCTCACGGCGATGCGGGAGAAGATCTCGGACGCCGACAGCTCCTTGCTGAGCTTGCTGCACATGGAGTACGACACCGTCTTTTTGGAGAAGTCCTTGGCGGGCACGCAGGTGCGCG
Source organism: Hoplodrina blanda (assembly GCA_949316365.1). Lineage (NCBI taxonomy): Eukaryota > Metazoa > Arthropoda > Insecta > Lepidoptera > Noctuidae > Hoplodrina > Hoplodrina blanda. The sequence goes on along the minus strand of OX438578.1, from coordinate 23,899,129 downwards.
CGCGCACTGGTCCTATCTCCTGCCCCGTCTCAACTGCAACACAAGCACGCGTCACACATACACTCGGCACAGGAGCCACACCGCGCCGCGCTCGCACGTCTCTCACCTAGTTTGGCAGACTCGGACGTGATGACGATGCACAGGAACGCCATACCAGGAATGTAGCAGTCAATGTTGGGGACCTGCGCAAAAGGTCAGTTTAGATTCGAGTCCGAGGGGCAGGCGAGGGGAGAGGGACAGCACTCACCGTGATATTGGCGTAGTCAGGGTGGTCCGGGTCCCAGCAGCCGGGGTGGTCGAACGACAGGCAGTTGTAGCACTGAATGCCCTTCGTGGTCGGTGACACGAACTTCTTGGGCTTCATCTTTTTGTGTTTGCCTGAAAATAATAAAAAATCACATTTAGGTTTCATTCATTCTGCAAGTAGTTGCTGCCACTATGCTTACTCAATCAAAATACTGACCGCGCAACGGTTGCTGTCGTTACGTCAACTTGGAAAGAAAGCAAACAAAATTTCCTCTATTGTATAAAAAAGCAGATCGTCGATTTGGACGGTTTGCTACACCACACGGCTAGAAAATAAAACTTTTGTGATAGCAGTGATTATTAGGTGTGATATCTTACCGAGTACGGCGACGGAGAAGAGCAGGAAATACACGATGGTGTTCTTGAGTGCGATCATGTTAGTGTGCGGTGCGGCTGCGACTGTGCCGAGCAAGTGGCGCGCGGCCAGTTTATACCCGCCGCACAATGAGGCGCGCGCGATAGCACCTGCACACAGGGTGCTCTCGCGCCTCTCGGACGTTGCGCGTCGGCGGTGAGCGGCGGACCTGTTGACGCGCGAGCCTTGCCCTGTTCGGAGTCTTACTAGTTTTGGCAAACACCTAATGTAAAGGTTATCGTGAGCCGGCGCGGCGACGGGCTCCTTCCTCGGCCCTGTTTACTAAACACCCGCTTCCACAATGTACTACTTTGTGTAAACTGCACACATTAATGTAAACGGATGCTTATTTCCGCGAAGGAATGTCGTTCAGTATTATCATAAACGATCTAGGTGTAAACTAATATACACTCTTATTGTTATTACATCGGGTGAATAGGTCAAACCGTTTTATACATCTTCAAACAAAATATTTTATTTTTAAATGTTAGTGTAATTGCATCCCCCTGTATGTGGTAGCGGTGACAAGAGTGAGACGTATTTGTTTATGTATATTTGTAAGCTAATTGTTTATGTGAGTACACTAACGTCTCAGTAATGCGCGCACGTAGCCGCACCCCCCGCGGCCCCCCCGCGCGTGCACGTTACGCAATGCGCCGTGTTCACGCACCCCTAGTACGCTTCAATGCCGTTTGTTAGTAGTAGATAGTTATATAGCACTAGTGCAGTTAGTGTGTTCCTAGGTAGTAGTCGAACCTCAATTGCAAGTCGTTCGTGGTAGTACAATGTCGCTGGTCGCGCCGCGGCTCCAGCGGGTAAGTAGTCCGTGATCTATTTGTCTCTTGGCCGCACGAGAGAGCTTCGTCTAGCTTTCTGTCCCTTTCAATTGCGTGCATTATATGTTATCGGGTTGCTTAGCTTATTATCAAATCTGCTTGGCAATGTTTAAATTATGAAGTATTTAAAGCGGTACCTAGGTGATTGTAACAAATATATTATAGCATAGAGCACGCATCAAGTGGCCCCTTCATTCGCCATCACATCTCGCTAGTACAGCGCGTCGATACAGTTATGACGCGTTAGTGTGCTTCAGCTGCTTCCAACACAGCTCTGATCTATTAAGTAGTTCCAAATTAATTACCTAATGCCTGTTAAACGCCTGATTTCCAGCATCGCGGAGAATAGTAAGTAGATCTCTCGTAAATAAACAAAAGCTTATTTTTTAACGGTAAACAGACGATCGATCATAATATAGCACGTATTCGTCATAATATAGTGAAAACTAACTCAGGCTTTGCCAGCTGCTCCATACATTTTGATCGTGTAGTAGGCACTTTGGTCATATTTCAGGGTTGGTCCCATAGTGAAAGCAGTCCGTATTCATGAGTACGAGTGTACGTTTGATCAGGTGTTTTGTTCGGAGCTCATGTGTATACGCGGCGCAAGGGACGCGCGAGCTTTGATCACAGTTCAGTGCATGATTCTAGACCCCCAGGCATACAAATATATTGCCTCTAATTAAAAAAATGTATTGCATTTTTGTAAGGAACGGCTGATTCTTTTAATATCTGTCCTGTCTTTTAATACCTGCGAAGAATAAATTCTATTCTCTCATTTCCTACAACGCAATTTTTTTTTGTTATAGGCGAAAGTTCGCAGGCATGATAAGTACTTGGCAAGAATCTAAATACAAAATCTGTTTAGATTAAGAACTGACATACGAGTATTTAAAGCGTCGCCGTACCCGCCATAGTCCATAACTGTTTCTATTTATGAGCACGGACCCACCACCTTGTACGTGTCACATTTTGACATATATTCCCCAAGTGGTACATTAACCCCTTAGAAAACGTGCTGTAAAACGTGTCTCTAACTCTTACCAATCATCTAAATACTATATACTTATCTCGAACCACCAAATCAAAATTTGGCGGGAAAAGGATTGAGAAAGGGTTATCGAACATTCATCCATGTTCGATAACACTTTCTCATTACTTGTCTACTGCGAACAAAGAATGTACTGTGTACAATTTGGTTTTCGTACTTTCGGCTCAGCCGGTCAGTCAGAAAGCGTCAGCACGACCGCCGTCAGCGCAGCCCTGCCGACGGGTTACGGGGCGCGGCGCGGGCGGATTGCATACGGTATTGATATGATGACCTTTTGGTCATTTAAGCAGGTTGATGCAACTGTTGTAGTCTACTAAAATACAAATTAAACGGAAATTAATATTTTGTTTAAAAAAGAAAGTGATATTCGGCTTAATTTATGTGAGCGTAAGTTCGTTCAATAATCCGATCTTTTTCCGATTAATCCTTTATAATTTCGATAGCGTGATTGGTTCCTGCTTCACCCATTCAATTCATTGGCATTACGATATTCTGTCTAAACATTTTTCTGCTTTCTGAACGAAATTAGCGCTGAGCTCTAACCCCAAATTCAATAATCAATAGAGTCGCGGTTGCGGCAGCCGGCCTACACTCGCCTGTGCCCTAGCATATGCTTTGAGTAGTTTGCGTACGGTAGGCTCCTAAAGAGAATAACGGACAACCAACTCAGTGGAGATTCTCTCTTTATTATATTATATTGGTGCGTACACATGCAACTGCCGTTTTACGAAAAAAAATTCAACAAAGTATATTTCAATGATTTTAAACATGTTTATTGAAGTAGCTGATGGACTTTTTGTGCGCTATTAGGAAATATGTAAAGTTGTCATCAAAATGACACTACGACGTGTTTACAAACAAGGTGATTTTTGCGAAGTTGGACAGTCGACTGTTTTCGCACACGATTTCCGAATGTTCATTTCCAACCGTAGATATTTGTAAGAGCGTTAGCGACTGCTTCCGAGCCGAGTCCGACAAATGGCTGCAAGTGTTCCTAGTAGTATTTGTATGACGGGATGCGCACACGATTTCAATTGCGTCTGTAGGAATTTAGAACATTTTGTGACGTTTCATAAGTTCAGGTGAAATTTAACTTGAGCAAAATGCATCGGTATCTCGTGAGCGCGTTATGACGTGCATGTAGTTGAGCCACGAATGGCGCGTTATTTATATTAATGTGCGCTATCAGGTTCCTCAATACGAATTTACATCTCGATATAATGGATTTATCTCGAATATTTGCTCTATTGTTTCGACACCCATTATATTTATATATTAATGTATATTTAGTTTCTAACAAGAATTATGTCATCAATATGATTTTAGGGAGCCCATTGTTTTACTGAGATCACGCATCCGCGTGTGTAAGCCATGTGTCACAAACGCTAGTGCGCGCACTAGGCACGCGCTGCTGTCGGAGCCCACGCCGCGCTCTTGGTTGTGGTTGTGTAAGCAGAGCGGTAACGAGGCCGTGGTCGCGTTGCAGGGCTACCGCATGGAGTGCCCGCCGGGCTGCCCGGCCGCCGTGTACGAGCTGATGCGCGGCTGCTGGCAGTGGAACGCGGCCGAGCGGCCCACCTTCCGCGACATCCACCACGCGCTCGAGCACATGTTCCAGGACAACTCCATCACCGAGGGTAGCTAGCGACTTCTTCCGCCGTCACTTGATCGAACGCTTCAATGTCTGTTTAACTGATCTAACGCAATACGCAGAGGTGGAGAAGCAGCTGCAGGAGGGAGGCGCGTCGTGCCCGGGCGGCACCCCGCAGATGTCGCTGAAAAAGGGGGGCGGCGGCGGCGCGAGCGGCGGCGTGGGGAGCGAAGCGCGCGCCGTGCAGATGCGCCGCCCCACTAACCGCCGCGGCAAGCAGGCGCCCACACCGCCGAAACGCACCAGGTCAACACCATGCACCAATACCACACACCACTAGTCATCCTCGTACACTTAGCAACATCACTCATTGAACATATACAACGTTTCACAAACTGATGTTCTACTTCTGGTGCCGGAACTTTTATTGAATTGACGTGTTCGGATAATTTGTTGGCCGGTTTTATATCTTTGCATTAAAAACCAAGATGACGGCTACGATGCAAATCTTTGTGATGGGTATGATTCCTAAAGCTTCCGATGGTTCTGGTGCCATGCTCGAAATTCAAATCCAAGATGGTAGCGATGTAGATTTGTAAATATTCGTAATGGGTGTACATATCCACGATTTTCCGTGGCGCTGATTATGTAAAAGAGGGTGAAACATAATAAAATCCAACATGCTATGCAAATTTATAAATTACGTAGGTACCTATATTTTTAAACCCGACTACGGCAAAGCCAAAAGGAGGGTTATGATTTTGACCGGTATGTATGTATGTATGTATGTTTGTATGTATGTATGTTTGTTTGTTCCCTCGTAACTTCTAAACTACTTATATTTCACACAGTCTTCATTGGCTAGGTCCCATACGACCATGGCTATTACTTAAAAATTTCGAAAATATCGGTCAAATGAAAATTGTTCTTGTTTTATACTTTTCAGTGCGCGATGTTGTCGTAGTCGGGTTTTAGTTATTTTTAACTTATTTTTTATATAGTTTATGGTACTTTTTATGTCATTTAATATTCTCATTTTCGTCTTCAAGACTGTTTCAATACTTGTAAATTATTTTTTGAATTACTCAAATCAGACATTCCATTTAAAAGATATTACGAATTTAAAAATGTGAATCGAAACAAATCCATTGGATACTAATATTATAAATGCGAAAGTGTGTGTGTCTGTCTGTCGGTTACCTCTTCACGCTTACACTTAAATAGTTTAAGATCCGAGGAAGGACATTGGATAGATTTTATCCCGGAAATCACCCCCTAAGGCGGTGAAAAGGGGTGGAAGTTAGTACGCAAGTACGATATAAACAAGCTCCACGCGGACGTAGTCGCGGGCAAAAGCTATATAAAATAAATCGCTGCTCGCCCTCTGTACGCTTAGATGTTTTAAACTACGCAATGGATTTTATTGCGGTTTTCATCAATACATAGAGTGATTCAAGAGGAAGGTTTATACGTAGGTACAATACGGCCAACATATTGTGGCAGTCCTGAAGTTAGCTGTTTGGTTGCGCAATGGATCTTTTAGGCAGCTAATCGGCTAACTTCAGGACCGCCAAGATACATCGGCCATACTATATAGTTAATTAATAATAATAAAATAAAATTTGTCAAGCGCATTGTGGGGTTTATCTTCAACATGAAACACGAAACACAATGTTTTGTAAATATTAGAGAATGGTTTGATATTTAGGTAAATATAAATAATTGTCATGCCAAAAATATTATTACCTTAATACAATTTTATAAAATAAAACAAAATAATTCATTTTGAATGATTTCATTTTAATGATCATTTTGCATAAAATACACAAAATCATAGCATTTTTCAATAAAAATATACGTCCTGTGTTTATGCATCAGGCTCTGATCACCGCCTGCAAGCGTCAAGTAACACTTCCTTATTCTGGAAGCCCAGACGAATGCTGAATTGATACAGTTAAATTATAAAATGAAAACTCGTTCCAGCAATGAATGTTGTTAAGTGTAAAAAGCAAAAGAAAGTTTGCTTATTGTGCTCACCCTCTTAGACGAACAATAACAAACGTTGTGACAAACTGCTACTTCAAGTTGCCATATGCATTGACAATAGTTACAAGTTATCAAAAACAAATGAGTTTGAGCACGAGGCGTGTGACGAGTAGTGTAGCGAGGTGGTATGTTGCAGCTTGCTGTCGTCGTGCAGCTCGTTCCGCGAGTCGCAGTACGCGGCCGACGAGCACGCCGCCGACGACCAGCTGGCGTCGCTCAACGGTCAGTCGCGGCTAAGTCTGGCAATAAGTACACCGACACTATTTGTTTAGCGAAGAGCATACCAGTAACAAACAAATTAGAAAGTAATGAAGCCTCTGGAGCAGCGCTGAGCCGGGGCTTCAGTCCGCGCTGCTGGCCGGCGCTCGCGGAGCCGTGCGCGGCCCACTCGCGTGACGGCTCTCTGTGTTCACATTAATAATGATATGATATATTGTATGCATCAGTTTAACTAGCGTTTTCTGTTTGTTATCCGCTCGCTCAGGTGTATAGCGATAGGTTCTCACCCGTTGTAAGTATACGATGTATTTCGGATAGACAGTGTATCCACTATATTTACCTATATTATGTATGTATTTGTTGTTCTATTAAACTCCCGATTTACTAGATAAAATTTAAACATTAATATGAATGTGTACCCACATAATAATATATTCTACGCTTATAACTAGATGACAAGTAAAGCCAGTGGGCGTCGTATAGTGGGCGCACGCGCCGCCTTGCCGCCTGCGCTCGCAATACCTTGAAGCTTTTATTATTTTATTTACTTTCGCGTGTTTTCATTAAGCTAACATGGATACATTCTATTACAATTATAAATTCCACTTAGTTGCGCGATTATCTAAAATGAAACAGAACCAGGGTTCACGTAATAGCGTGCGCGTCCGCGGACGGCGATACAGAGTGTGCTCACTGCTTTCTTCATTATTTAATTATGCATGGTAGTATTCTCATAAAACTTACTAATCGTGTGTGGCTGTTTGACGAGCATGCGTGCATGCCGCGCCGCCCGCGCCGCCCGCGCCCGCCGCCCGCGCTCGGTTGCTTCGAGCGCAAGCTCTAGTATGCGAGAGGACATCTGACAAGGTTTTCCACTAAGAGACGCCTGCGACTTATTATACAGGGTGGAATTTTTTAACCTCACTGGGAGGAAAAGTACTCTAAATAATACTGGTGATAGCGAATTTTACTTAAAAGAAACTTTCATATATATTTATTTAAAGAAATAAATCTGCATTCAAAGATTTTCTAAAATTCACTTGCCACCCTCGGGAATCGAACTGACTAAAATCCGAAAAAATGACATCTTGTACTTTTATGGCATTAATTTCTCAATTTAGTTGGATACACAAATTCATACTCATTTTTACACGACTGCCCCAAAAAAAGGAGTGTTATGTGTTTAGGGTTAATGTATGTATGTATGTGAGTTTCTTTATTCCACCATAACTTTTAAACGCCTGAACCGATTTAGATGTATGGGGTATCGTTACAATCCTTGCATCGTTCCGAGTAACATAGGCTAGTCCTAACTAATATTATAAATGCGAAAGTAACTCTGTCTGTCTGTCTGTCTTTTCTTCACGCCTAAACTACTGAACCGATTTGTGTGAAATTTGGTACAGGGTAAGTGTGAACCCCAACAAAGGACATAGGCTACTTTTTATTCGACTTCGACTTTGACTTCGTCTGCGTCCGCGATAACCGACATATACGCGGACGAAGTCGCGGGCAAAAGCTAGTCACTACATAGTATAAAACAAAGTCGCTTTCCCTGTCTGTCTGTCTGTCTGTCCCTATATATGCTTAGATCTTTAAAACTACGCAACGGATTTTGATGCGGTTTTTTTTAATAGATAGAGTGATTCAAGAGGAAGGTTTATATGTATAATACATGCACCAGTGCGAAGCCGGGGCGGGTCGCTAGTTAAAAATAAAAAGAAACCGGTGTGGTCACTTTAAAACGTAAATTAATACCAGCCTCAATTTATTTTTTTAATGAATCTGGCCGTGTCTATGTTTATCGTCTAGAATTTGACAAGTAGATTTAAAAAATATATAACACTGTAAATAAAAAACGTCGTAAAAAAAACTGACGAGTAAACAAAGTACACACATGTCCAATTTTCGCAGTCGTGTTTTTTATTTTTTTAATTATAGTAGCTTGTTTCTTTCTTATTCTTATTTCCTTATCTAAATAGTTCTTCGTAATTCTAATAAATAAATGACGTCAAAAATAATTGTTAATAGGTACTTAACTAACATAATGTAATCTGATGGACCTTTGAATAAAAGTGCCATTGCCATGTGCCATGCCAGTCCCATAACATTTATAAGTTTACATTTCATGGTTTTCCTTTATTTAATTTATGAAGTTTGTTACAGAAATTTTATCCTTATGATTGCCTCTTTCGATTGATGCCATAAAAGTACAGGAAAAATAACAAGTTTTTATTTTATTTTAGCTGGTTCGATTCTCCAGTGTAGCAAGCGAATTTCGGCACATCTTTGTATGCAGATTTATTTATTTTTAAAAAGAAAGGAATGTTTCTTTTGAGAAAAAATTGCTATCTCCATTATTAACCTTTTGAACGCCAGAGTATAAACGTATCGCCGTACCCCTGACGCCAGGCCACTTTTTCTGGCAAATGACCTTCATAAAGAATAGGGATTCCAAAACTTGATTAAATTGTTTATTTCATAATATGGTGCGACGTGATTTTGTCATATATTTGTGACGTTGGCGTTCAGGGACAGATTTCGTTTGTCACATATATATGACAATGGCGTTCAAAAGGTTAAGAGTAGTTTCCGTCCAGGTGAGGTTAAAAAAATTCCATCCTGTATATTCAAATTTGTATACGTTCATACGTATACAAATTTGAAAATACAGGATGGAATGTTTGAATTGTTGAAATACGTGAGCGACCAGCAGCGGCCGCTTTGTGCCTTAATGTTTGAATTGCAAGTCATTGGTGTTATTTGAATAAGTAACAAACAGTTTAATATTTATTTCCCAAACTAATTCGATATTGCTCAATAATTATATACATACATAAACTCACGCCTATTTCCCATGGGGTAGGTAACCACAGAACGCAACCTTCTACGGTCCTGGCATTCTCCTTTGACCTCAATAATTGTCTAGATAAATAAGATAATGTCCGACATGCATTCAAATGACTGATGAGCCAAATGATGGTGCATAACCATAGGCTTTCAGTTTTCGTAGGTATAATTTTCCAAATAGTCGATTGAAGTTTTCCGGAGCGAACATTGAAGTGTTTTCCAGCTCGCTCCACCCGCTACCGCCGCACTGTTAGGGATTTTTCTCGCGTGCGGTATTTAATCGCGCGTAAATACACTCGAATGACACTAATAGAATACGGTACTGTTTGCAGGTTCGGAATACTTTTCGGGATGGAAGATCTTATCGATTCGTGCCCCAAGCATCTTGCACAGGCATCAGTAGCAATAACTGCCAAAACTTCCCCTAACAACAGGGCTTTTAAAACTTGATTGTTACAACCAGCAATGTCATGGACGAAGAGCTATCGTTACGGTTATTCGAGGGTGGGGCTAATAACCCATTGATCTTTTAAATAGACTAGACTAGATTTTGTGAACAGTCTATTTAAAAGGAATGCTTCGAGTTTGATATTTTAGAAATACGTGAACAACCAGTTTCATTGAGTATTTTCAATGGGTACACTATATAAATACGAAAAACTTTATTCCGACCAGTCACAAATACGAATTTCAAAATACCGATTTTCATAATTCCGAATGATTAAAAAAAAAAAGTTCTGAGTGGTTTAAAAAAAAATAACCACGAACGAAGAACCTAACCTGTCCGAGTCGGGGTGCCCCAAGTCTCGAGCTCGCTTACAAAAGGTGGTTTCGTATGGAGAAGAATGGGCAAGAAACTCCATACAGTCTTCGGTACTGACGCAAGTTGCTTGGCCGGCCAGCCTCAGCCGCGGCGGCGGGCCTAAACCGCGTACTCCTCAGCTTGCGGGCCGCCCCACCCCTCCGCGCTTACGCCGGCTTAAATTACATCTGGGGTAGTAGGGCAGACAAGACTGCGTGACGTCGGTTTTGCAGCTATTCGTTTCTGCCACTAAATTTTGTAGCACAACATGTTTACATGCACACTTTTAGTTTAATCGAAGTATTGAAAATCGGAATGTCGTTTTTCGGACCGAGAACCCTTCGACCATTTTTGATTCTTCGAACGTATGAAAATCGGAAAACTAACAAATCGCATTTACCTACGACTTTCGTAAAAGAAATTTCGTGATTTTTAATAATAGACATTATAATTCTTAGATATTATGAAATTCGGACTTTTGAAAATCGGAACATCGAATTTCGAAATAAAATATTTCGGAGTATTTGGGTTTTCCCATTTTCAATCTGTCGTCTGTGAAGCGAGTGCTACCCTATACAAGTGAGCGTGTCCCCGTGTGCTCGGGATCTACCTCCGCTGCTAAGCACTGCCTGGTGTACGGTGCGGGCGCGTGGCATTTTGTCGAAACACCCATTTTTAATAAGCTTGAAAAGTTTTCTATCCTAACTTTCCACGCACTCTCTTTTATTACATGTAGTTTTTAAAGAACAATGGCGAGCAACTCCTCAAATTAAAAAAGAACGTATAAGCGAACACTAGAAATAGCTACTATTTTATTACATCCAATCCGGGAGACAAGAAATCCATTTTTGAGGTTTCGCGCTATTACATACACTTTTACAAGATGTACTGTATCATAAATTACCCGTCACACTCAAACCTTTTTTTTAATGTCTTTCACACAATTACTCATCCTAACGCGTTCCATTCCTGCATACATCAATTAGGAATACTTTCAAAGCAAGTCTGCCGTTTCAGTAGGGAAAATGTACACAAGGAGCAGTAGGCGACGCGGCCACGTTACATTTTGCTTTTAGATGTTTAGACGTAGGAAGGCTCGCCATTGTTCTTAAATAAGTTGCAACATGATGAGATGTCGCCGACCGCGAGGTGCGCGAGCTGCGAGGCGGTAGCGGCGCACCCTACTACTCACCGTTGTTACTACTCGTATAAGTATATTGTAGCTGTACATGACATTCGATTCCTGGTAGATTTTAACTTACAGTTTTTCCTATGTAAAATAAATATGAAATGGTATGCCATTGTGATAGTTTGGCATATTATTTGAAAGTTTCGTATGTACGGGTACATACTGTATGCGATTATAAGATATATCGCGAGCGTTTTAAGGGTGCAACTAGATCGCGTACCATATTTTGAGGCGACGTTGAACGTTGCTTAACTGCTGTCTGGTTGGACCTTAAGGGCGCAGCGACGTGTGTGGCACGCGGGTCACTAGGTGTTCGTTGCATTGGAGCGATCAGCTCGTGCAATGGGTAGTGTTGACGCTCGCGTGTGTGCAGGCGGTGGGGGAGGAGGGCGTGCGCGGGAAGCCTCCTCCGAGGGCTCGCTGGCGGAGGGCACGCCCGACACGGACGAGTCGGGCGGCGAGCAGCGCCACCGCAACAAGCGGCGCCACCACGCGCACCCGCACCAGCACGACAGCATCACGCCCAAGGTACGTGAGCTCCACCGGCACCGCGCCGACTGCTCAGCGACCGCTCGGACCCTGACATGTGTGGCATTGATTGCAGCCTGGAGTGCAAGTGGCGGCTTTGGAAGTGCAGAATGTGAAGCGCGCCATCAACCGGTACGGCACGCTGCCCAAGGGCGCGCGCATTGGCGCCTACTTGGAGTCCATGCGGCAGTCCGTGGGAGGCGGCGCGCGCGAGCCGCGGGACGAGGCGCGCTCGCTGTCCCCGCGCACGGCGCGCGCCATGCCGCACATGATCCGCTCCAACTCGTCCGGCGGCGTGACCGCGCCCGCGCCCGCCTCGCCGCGCGCTGCGCGCGCTCCTCCTCCGTTGCGCTCGTTCGCCGACAGCCCCGCCAAGCCGCGACCGCGCCTGGCCGAGCTGGAGTTCCCGCCGCCGCCGCCCGACCTGCCGCCCCCGCCCGAGGACCCGCAGCCGCCGCCGCCGCCGCCGCCCGACTGCTGCCGGGACGCCGGCACCGACACTTCCGAGCGCCTCGCCGCCTCCGAGCGCCTCGCCGCCTCCGAGCGCCTCGCCGAGCTGCCGCTGCCGCCGCCGCTGCCGCACGACCGCGACGACGACAAACAAAACAAGAAAAACATGAAAGAGATGCTCGAGCTGAAGCTGGTCGCGGAGATCAAGGAGCGCGCCGACAAGAAGAAGCACCGCCTCAAGGAGTCGCCGCCACCCGACGAGCTTGTAGATATGCATACGTCATTCGGCGATCCCGTCACACGTCTCGTGTCCGAGCTATCCGAGAGCCTCAACATGGAGGCGCTGCGCCGCAAGCCCGAGCCAGGTGCGCGCGCGCACGACGACGTCAAAGAGACCGTGTCGCCCATTGACCTAAAGGCCAGTCTGCGAAAGACAGCCTACAACAACAATATCGATCAAAAGAACATGGAGATCAAGAAAAGCACCGACTTTAAATCGCAACTCAAAAAGGTTGAAACGAACAAGAAGATGCTACCCGCGCCCAAGGAATCGGAAGATTCGGGGCGCGCTATCATAGACTTTAAATCTCGGTTGAGGAAAGTTGAAAGTAGCGCGCCCGCTACCAACGGTACCGGCAAAAAACCAGAGCGCTCGCCCGACGAGCCGCGCGATGACGAACGCCGTCGCGCCGACAGCGGCTCGCTGGACGCCGGCGCCGGCGACGACGACGACAAGCGCCGCAGCACCGGCAGCATCAGCAGCCTCAAGAAGCTGTGGGAGAGCAAGGAGTCGGACGAGCGGCTGAGCCCGGCGGCGCGCGCGCGCCCCGACGACGACGCGTCGCCGGAGGGCGCGCGCTCGCGGCGCCGCGACGACAAGCCCGCCGTGCCCAGCAAGCCGCCCGTTAAGGGCAAGCCGCAGCAGGGCAAGCAGGGCATCTACGCCACGCCGCTGCAGCCCAGCAACGACGACGCCGACGACGCCGACCTGCTGGCCGCGCTGCGCACCACGCTCGACTGGTGCACCAACGAGGTACGTACGACCATCGCCGACTCCTACTACAGTCAAAGATCAATACTCATTTGAATAGCAGATGCCTGGCGAAATGTAGGTGTACGTGTGTTCACTAGGAACATCAGTACTTGTATTAGTCGACTGCCACGCAGAGAATATTTGGGTTCATAGTCGGTTCAGTGGTTTCCAATAGGCCACTTTACGACTCGGACGAGACCAGGTGATGTTGGAGTTTTAAGTAGTCGTCAAGTGATGGATGTCTCTCTTCTCACAATCTACTTCTTTAAATCTATCGTCTTCAAATAAAATATTGTAAACCGATATCGTAAGATCAGTCCGACAATATCGATCTCATGTGAACTCATGATCTTTTTTCTCCATTTTGGATCCACAATAAATAATAATTTGATTTGATTTCTTCGGCCCCCACCGTGCCGCGCTTTCCTAAGGTGCAGTACAGCGGTCTCGGTCAAACTATACCTATTTTTGTTTTTAAAAAAGTTCTTATCTACCCTTGTTATTAATTTGTATTTGAATCACAGTGAACAGCACGACATACCTTTCCCATTTGACGGTCCTATCCTAAGCCCGTAAAAGTACGTATGAAGGGAAAATTTGCAACTTATGTTTTGATTGTTATCAATGTTTGGGGGCAAAGCTAAGGCGATTAACACACGGCACCGTACGCCGCTCCGGCATGCGGTGATGCGGTTCTCACGTCGCACTAGCCTCTATGAAATCCGCTTGAACCTTGCACACGAACACCGCACGACCGCGCGGTCGAGCGGTGTTCGAAAATTGAAATCCGCTTCACCGCTACCGCATGCCGGAGCGGCGTACGGTGCCGTGTGTTAATCGCCTAAGCGCGCGAGTCGAGTCAGTGTGCGACGCGGCGCATACTGTCCACAAACATTTACTTTTTTTGGCAACTATGTGATGCTATATCTTAATATTTTAGTACTGAGTGATATTAAAAGAAGAAACATATTTTTATTATTAAATATCATATCATCTAAGTATTAAAATGTGGAACTTGATAAACAAATGTTCGTGTATAGTGTAATGGTAACGAGTAGCGGGGCGTGCAGGTGCGGCGGGGGTGCGGCGGCGCGGCGGGCGCGGGCGGCGGGCGCGGCTCGCTGTGGCGGCTGCAGACGTCGGAGCGGCTGGCGCGGCTGGGCGCGGCGTGCGCGGGCGCAGCGGACGCGCGCCGCTGCTCGCCCGCGCTGCGCGTGTCGCTGCGCGCGGCCGCGGCGCGCCTGGAGGCGGAGGCGCGCGCGCTGGCCTCGCCCGCGCCGCCCACGCACCACCTCGCCGACGGCGTGGAGCGCGCGCTCAAAGACCTCGCCGACATAGTGCACAGGTACACACGCACATCTAACTATGAACAATCATTCATTACCACTAGGATTGTAATACCTACTTCATTTTATAACTAGCTTCTGCCCGCGACTCCATCCGCGTGGTATTTTCTCACCCGCGTTCTCCATACAAACTTTGGAGCCGCGTTTCATCCACTCAAGTGGTGAATTTAATAAAATCCTAGACGAACATCCCTCTAGAGCCTCAACGGAACAAAAATGTTCCAGTAAACAAGAAATATCGTTGAGCCCCGCTGGCACAAATTTGTGCCACCAAACGCCGACCGATTTAGAACTCTATTTGTAGTACGATAAGTCTTAAAATCGTTTGTTTCTCGACCCGCCCGCGGTGCTTGAACGGAATAGTTGGCGTAAAAAATGGCGGTCGTTGAGAGGTCATCTACTATAAACCACCTCTACCGAATTGTATCGTTTTACGACAAACTGTTTTCAGTATTTCGTAATGAGTGAGCAAATGAATTTTTAAACCTTTCACTTTTAAATATTTAATTATATTCCATAAATAATTTAAAATTCAACAATATAATAATAAGAATATACTGCCTTGTTGGTGTAATAGTCACAAAGCACGACTGCTGAGCATGAAGACAAAGCGTTATTGGATATTTCCATCAGGAATTTCTCAGTAGCAACCTCGGAGTCTGGATTAGTTCCCGGTTGACGGCAATAGACTCGCCCCCTATTATAATTATGGCATTCCCCTATTACACCTCTGCCTAACCCTTCGAGGATTACAGGCGTGATGTTAGGTTAAGAACATAATACTTCTCATAAACATAATCGCCATACCATTACCAACCACCATTTTCAACTTATTATAAACCCGAAACTGTTACCACTGTAGCTGCCGAAAACCTCAAACGACAAAAATTTGACGGTAATTATAACCTCAAACCGTCTAAAGTGTTTGGAATATTGCATGTGTGTGTATAGTCACGATCAGCAAATT
This sequence comes from Hoplodrina blanda, assembly GCA_949316365.1. NCBI lineage: Eukaryota > Metazoa > Arthropoda > Insecta > Lepidoptera > Noctuidae > Hoplodrina > Hoplodrina blanda. The sequence goes on along the minus strand of OX438578.1, from coordinate 23,883,560 downwards.
TTTCACACGTGAAAACGTCGGCGAGTGGCGCGTGGTCGTCCGACGACGGCGACCGCGCTGGAGCATCAGGAACACTGCCTTAGGCTTCGTTCACACGGCATTGTCCTGCACGTTTTTTTGTAATCGTTTTTTAACGTATAGTCAACCGGGTGTTCACATGGTAAATTTTCATTCGTGTAAAAACGAATAGCCGCAGTTTCCACAAGGAGACAAAGCTATACCATATGCCACTGCGAACCGAATACGTCAAAGTTCATTCGATTTGCTTGACAAGTCCGTTGAGTATGCGTTTAAACGTATAAGCGGTTCACGTTTTTTTGCAGTATACAATCGACGTGTGAATGGATCTATGTAAGTTGTATGGTCACTATTTATACGTTAAGACGTATACTGCAAAAAAACGTGCAGGACAATGCCGTGTGAACGAAACCTTAGGGTTCATTTCAATTTTCTGCACACGGATACATATCAGAATATCGTAGATTAAAATGTCGAAAATTGAAATGTCGCGTCTTAAAAAATCAAACGATTAAAATATCAAAGTACAAAATATCGAATGTTCAATGGGGATGGCGGGGTCTAGTAGACCCCGCCCATTAATTCCTAATTGAAAAATAACTCGAGGGTTGGAATACGGTGTTTTATAAGTTTGTTTCATATTTGCCACCGGTTTCTGTAACTAAAGTTAAAGAACTTTGGTTACCGAATCCGGGTCAATGGAGTAGGGAATGCAAATCTCGCGAGATTGGGGCTCAAGCGAGATCCCGCGAGTTTATGAATAACAATACTGCGAGATCTCGCCAATTTCGAGATCTCGCGAGATTATTAGTTTTATGTGTTTTTTTTTGCAAATAATCACAATATTTAAATAAATTAGGAAAAAAAATATAAATATTATAAGATAAACATTTATTTTCACGAATTTTTTCAATAGACTTTTATGCATCAAACATTGTTTGACGTATCTGTTTATAATTTTTTAATAAACTTCTAAATAGTAAACTTCGACGTAACTATTTTATTTCCATACTTCCGACACACTCTCATAGTCTTTATAAACTATATTCGCCGACATCGTTCGTTATTCCACTCGTAAATTACCTACATAAGAAACTACTCGAATGTAATTAAACTCAATCACGTTAGCTAGCCACAACTATTAGTAACGTAACAAATGCGCGCTGATGACGCTGCAGCCGGCTCAATTTTCGACCAATCGTACGCACGAACGAATCTAAGAGACACCTCGCCCCGCGACCGAAATGCACCGAACGAAACCGACAGATCGCAACTCCGTCCCGCGCTTCGAATAAGACGTTTTTATGCTCGAGTGCAATCTCGTTAAACTCGCGAGATCTCGTCTTTTTTTCGTCCGAGATCAATCTCGCTAAAAAAAGCCGAGATCTCGCGAGAACGAGATTGCATTCCCTACAATGGAGATTATTGTCCAAGTCTGTATTTTTTAAATGTTTTGTACTACAAGTAAGTAAAGGAGGTCAACAAAATCTCGTACAAGTTTGCCCAAATATGTACCTCGAGGTACACGTGCACCAAATCGTATAGAAAAAATAGAGGAATTCGAAAATAATTTTACTTTTATTCACAAATTATTTTAAACTATTTAATAAATCATTTAAATATAACCTAATACATCTAAAACATGTGGCAACTTTGCATGCACGATTGCGTTTTAATTGGTTGTCACTCGGGTTGACATTTCGTAAATGTCATTTTGTTTTGTTTTTGTTGACACTTGACATATGATTGTCATTCTGTTCGTTTCTGCGTTTCGGCGTACTCGTCTGTCAACTTGACAGTTTTTTTTAGGCGCTTATTTCCTAGAGTGCCAAAATGGCGTGCTTTTTATTACGATTAAAAGTTATCAGTATTATTCAGTGTAATCTAGTGTATTTTATGCCACTAAGTGCCTTCTGTACAAAATTGGGCAGATACTGTTGACATCCTTTTTAAACATAAAATTTTACAGATAAACGTGAAGCGGCTCCAATATACTACTGATCACACGGATTGTACGAACCGCAACAAGCGCGGCGTGCGATCGCGACGTGCGACCGCGTCGTGCGATCGCGACCTGCGACCGCGGCGTGCGGCAGGCGCGACAGAACATGGACACGGAGTCACTACGACACGCTATCTCTTCGTCAGTATAAATGTAACCGATCTCAAAAAGAAACATGTAGGACTTGTTAGCAACAATAGTTGGTAAGTAAACATAATTCCCCGTAGCCTTGTAAAGTGATCGCGCCGACGTCGCGTCGCCGCGCCTGCTGCGCGCGCAGTGTACCGGCAGCAAGCCAAAGAGAGCGCGACGAGCGACGTCGTCGGCGCGGTGCACTGGCGGCGACAGGTACGCATCGCATGAGTGGGCGCGCAGCCGTCTGACTTCCGCTAGTTTATCAGTGCCAAAATGTTGTTAGTAAGATATTTGTGTTGTGTGCGCTCACGCAATGCAGTAGCTCGGCGGTCGCCGCCCACATTCCTGTTAGCGCGACCCTTGCAGTCGAAGCTGTTGCCGGCCCGGAACACTTCCGAGCGGGTAATAGTTCGAGTGTCACACATACTCCTTCGTTTAGCATTTAACTTACTATAGTTAGTATACACGTTAGAAGACTCGTTCGACTCGGACCAATAACGATGCTTGTTATGATTTAAAGGTGAGCAGGGCGCGCGTCCTCGCGCACACATTTAAGACTGTCTGTAACTATTGGTTTGTATTGGGCCTATATTTTAAAGTTTATGTATAGTTAGTTAGGCGTCATGATTAGGCCTTCACTATATTCGATATACCGTTCTTGCGCATATTGAATATTAAGCAGGGTGCATTCTGCAGGCGGGGCCGTAAGAGCAGGTACCTTAACAGTTGCGGCGACACCAACCAACTCTTAGGCGCCCATTACACGGTAGGTTTTGCCATGGCAAAACCATGGCAGAAATTTTGACTGACGGAAAACCTATCGTCTAATGAGATGATTGACGTTTGCATGACGAAAATTGTAGGCGATAAAATTCCATCATTCACCAGTCATGATTGATGGAAATGTGCCATGGCAAAACCTACCGTCTAATGGGCGCCTTACGAGTGTGCCCTTCACTTGTCACATACTTACATCTGTATCCACAGATTTTGAAAAATATACAGCCAGCAAGAAAATGAGTAACTTTCACAAAATCTTCAAATCATTTTAATTTGATTTGACAAAGATTGGTACTGCATAAAGTGAAAGCGCCTGCGTAAGTAAGCGGGTATTCTTATATTATTGTGCTTATACAGGGTCATTGAAAATTTACCCGAAACCTGAAAGGGGATCATTGTACTCATCATTATGAACAACTTTTACTATAGGACCAACCCTGAAATCATGAAAAAAAAAACAGCTGATCCATACATTACGATCTTGTTATGTAGGGTTTTTGTAGGGAACAGCGGATGTTTTTTCATGATTTCAGGGTTGGTCCCATAGTAAAAGTTGTTCATAATGATGAGTACAATGATCCCTTTTCAGGTTTCGGGTAAATTTTCAATGACCCTGTATATCTTGACACTTATCCAGTTGTTAACATCTATGAATGCAGATGAAAGTGTCCAAAAGCGAAGGAGTGTCTTGTGAGAGTTGCCGTGTGAGCAGCCGCAACAGTTCGCCGGTCCGCCCCAACGAGCCGCGCTGTGTATTTTGTGTTACTGTAGTGCGAACAAATGAACTTGTCAAACATTAAGGCCGACATTAATAAGCCAAAGTACTTATTATGTAACGTTTGTTAATCTCGGCCTCACTATTTTAAGTTAGCGTACTGTGATACGGCTTTTAAGTACCTAACGTAATAATAATTATGCTCAATATTTTCTTTAATATCATTTGTATTAATCGAAATTGTAAGGTATTTTAATAAAATTATAATATATTACGATCGGTAACAATTGTAACGGTATCAAAACATTTACACGAACGTTGTATATACCCGCGCCGAGCGCGCGGCCACTGTAACATGTGTATGCTAGTCTTTATTATTGTAATAAATGTACGTTACTACGTAAGCTGTTGTACAATCTTTCAAGCTATTTCATAATCAATTTATCATTAAGAGTTCTATATTTGCTGGCGGAGGGCAGAGCCCGCCCTCTGGACGTAGTTCAGCGGCACGCGTGCGCGCAGCACACGGTAACGCGCTGCCGATATAACTGACTCGCTACTCCTTGTGTTGCGATACTATTCCAATGCTATGATTGAACAGTCTACCTCTCCTACTAGCCGAGTGCAATTAGAACAAAAATAACTCCCAAGTGGAGCGAACTTTATTGTGGACGGATTTTCATGAAACTTTGTGGCAATAAAAACCGACCAAGATTTTATTATATTTCCAGATTTATTCCTTTACGTGTGCAACATGGCATTGCTTCTTCCCGAATTTTATGATTCTAGGTCAACTGGAAGTCCCATATAGGTTTTGATTCCCTACCGAGAGTCAAAATATGCGCCATAAACAACCTTATCTTTAGATTGCGTTGACTTAGAAGTTGAATTTTTTCACTGCTCCAAGGGGTAGCACACCTGAGTGTTATATGCCTCCTATATGACTGCCTCGTTGGTCTAGTGGTTAGTGACCCTGACTGCAAAGCCGTAGGTAGTGGGTTCGATTCCCACCCAGGACAAACTTTGTGTGAGGAGCATAATTGTTGGTTCTGTGTCTGGGTGTAATTTATCTATAATATGTATGTATTTAAAAATTATATAAGTATGTTTATCAGTTGTCTGGTTACCATAACACAAGCTCTGCTTAGCTTGGGATCAGATGGCCGTGTGTGAGTTGTCCCAAGATATTTATTTATTTATTTTATATATTAATTTCAGCTTTTTACCTCCACGCGTTCCCGAGAAAAAGGGTTTTGACAGACGGACAACAAAGTGATTCTAAGGTACGATTCAGACCAACCGGCTCGCATCGGGCCGGGCCGGGCGGCATTTTACAATGCGGTAATTTAAAGAACATTGAAATGTATCAACAGTAATTATAGTTCATATTTGCATGCAACTTACGCATAGTTACCTCCGCACAGTGTTCCAAAAACGCTTCGGACCGGACTTTTTTAACTGACCTCGCAGATTGACGTAGTTAGTTAGTTATACTGAGCAATTGTCTAGAAGTAACCCCTATTCGAATGTGGATAGTTTTCGAGAAAAAAATACTTAAAGTTCGCCGTTCCGGAGGGACCGAAAAATGAAAAATATTTTGTATTTACTTTGTTATTGTTTTTTTTACAACTATTTATTTCTAGTATGATGTGCCATTCAACTATGAGCTCATAAGGCTTTTAATAAAATAAAAATCAGTTTAGAAGATTAAAAAAAAACGATTTTTGATTTTGATTTTCTTTTTCGAAAAGCACGCAGTTTCCGCACGAACTATTTTATGCTGATAATACTTCAGCTACCTATGAAAAAATTAGCAGCTCAGGATCTAGTGGATACTTTAAGATATTTGCGTTTTTGGAACACTGTGCTCCGTCGGCATCCCGCGACACGTCGCGACGTGTCGCGGGATGCGTTTGGCTGCCGTCGGGTCCGTTCGGTGCCGGTCGGCCGTGCGTCGTGGAATACGAACGGAGATTGCGGTGCATGCAGCAACTAGCGAATTATTTAAGTTGTGTTTTTCAAGCGACAGTTTCAAAAATGGATACGGAAGAAAAACTAATTTCTTTAGTTTAGACATATGATTGCCTATAAGACGTTAATTCCCGTAAATACTGTCGGCTGCCGCGGCACGCGTACGGCTACCGCGGCAGCCGTACGTTCCGGCCCGGCCCGATGCGAGCCGGTTGGTCTGAATCGTACCTAAAAGGGTTCCATTTTTGCCCACTGAGGTACGGAACCATAAAAATGAGTAAAACAAAGTTACAAACATAACAATGTGACGCTCACGGAAACATGTTCTCCAATATATATCTTACTTCCTTTGCCTCAAATCGTTTTTGCATTTATTGAAAAGGTGTAGAGTATAAATTTCTCTACGAATTTTGCATTATTCAAATTGGATACGATTAACTTCTTTTGAGATAGAGCGCGAAAAGTGCGCAGAAGGAAAGAAAATAAGTATGTTATTATTATTATATTTTTATTTGGCAATAATTGACTTGCTTCAATCCAAGTTGAACATTGGGAAGATTTCTTTTGTACTTTACTAACTATTAGCCAGTTTTCTTCCTCCGGTCGCCCAACAATGTAAGAGTGATATCGTCATCCGTCACTGATACCAAGGAGTTATCAATGACATTCATCTCTAAACCTTCAAAAACTTCAGGCTCATACGCAGGGTAATATTAAGTGTCTATTTGATTTATAAGTAATATTTATAAGTCAGTGATTGCATGACGGCTGACAGGACAAAGTGGAAGAAGAAAACGTGTTGCGCCGACCCCAAGTAGCATGGGACAAGGGCAGGAAGATGATGATTTATAAATATTGTGTATTCAATAGTTAATAAACCAATATTTAACGAATATGTGGTTTCTGCCTACCCCCATGGGAAAAAGGCGTGAGTTTATGTATGTATGTATGTATTTAACGAATAATGAAGTTAAAAAAACCGTGTAATATTTTGTTTATTTCCGTGTTTTAGTGGAGTTTATTGTTGATCTCTGGATGCATATTGCATGCATGATAAACCAGATTTCCGGTGGCTGGACTTCCGCAATATTTACTGTGCACATAATTTTATAATAAACTAAACCTGAGAACATAAAAACGGGATAAAAATCCGTTTTTTTTTAAGCTAGATCAATTTCTATACCTGACGTCGTCAAAAAAGCAATGACATGTGGCGCCATCTATCATCATGAGAGAGTTATTGTGATTTCCCTCGGGAACTACCTATACTTTTTTCGGGATGAAAGGTACCCTATGTCCGTTTCTGTACATCTGACAACGTATAAATAATAATTTCAGGATGATCGGTTCAGTGGTTTGGGCGTGAAAGGGTGACAAACCAACAAACTTATTTTCGCATTTAAAATATATATATAAATATTATATAATTAGCATTCTGAAATAAATAAATTGATTAACGCATTTTTTGTTTAATAATTCAGAAACAACAGAACCTGGTGAGGATTGTATCTTATTTTTTCAAAAATCCCCACTAGGCTAAGTTTATTTATTCAAGATTTCTGGAAAGGGATTTGTCGGTGGGGATTCTCAAATAAATCAAAAAATGTATAACGCGAAACGAAAATTACCAAAACTAGTACTAAAAGGTCTCGTGAATCAAGATCAAAATAGTACCTACCTATATAATTATTGTCATAATATTTTACGAAATTACGCGTCGCGCGTCGGGGATTTGATTTAAAGTAAAAAAGTGTTGCTATTGATTTATTTATTTAACATGAGATTCCATTTTACATGATATACATTAAAAATAACTAGAACAGAATAGGTTCTAGTTGTATTAATATTATTCTTTTATATAAAGAATGTGAAAAACTAGAATATATTACAGAATAGGGTTCACTAATGTTTCACCATGTTTTGGTGAACCACAAACTCCTGTCAACCTAATGGCTCATTTTCACTAGTCGATAGGGCCCGCATGCGGGGTGCGACAGATTTCTGGAACGCATGCCACAGAGCCCGCATTCGGTGAACCGTTTTCATTAGTCGATAGGGCCCGCATGCGGGGTGCGACAGATTTCTGGAACGCATGCCACAGAGCCCGCATGTCGATATCACGGTCGGTAAAAAGTATGCGCGGCGTATCCCCGCATGCGGTTGTTATGTCGCATGCGGGGACTCCCCGCATGCGGGCCCTATCGACTAATGAAAATGCGCCATAAAGGCGTGAGAACGCGCAAGTTCCGTACGGTTGATAGTAAAATGAAAAATATATGCATAGCAAAAGTAAAAAAAAAACGTAAAAGGGTAGTAAGCAGCCTCGGAGTCTGGATTTGTGCCCGGTTGATGGCACCTGGTCCACCACCAGGACGAGCAAAGTGTTATTGGGATTTTCCATCAGGAATTTCTCAGTAGCAGCCTCGGAGTCTGGATTTGTGCCCGGTTGATGGCACCTGGTCCACCACCAGGACGAGCAAAGTGTTATTGGGATTTTCCATCAGGAATTTCTCAGTAGCAGCCTCGGAGTCTGGATTTGTGCCCGGTTGATGGCACCTGGTCCACCACCAGGACGAGCAAAGTGTTATTGGGTTTTTCCATCAGGAATTTCTCAGTAGCAGCCTCGGAGTCTAGATTTGTGCCCGGTTGATGGCACCTGGTCCACCACCAGGACGAGCAAAGTGTTATTGGGTTTTTCCATCAGGAATTTCTCAGTAGCAGCCTCGGAGTCTAGATTTGTGCCCGGTTGATGGCACCTGGTCCACCACCAGGACGAGCAAAGTGTTATTGGGTTTTTCCATCAGGAATTTCTCAGTAGCAGCCTCGGAGTCTAGATTTGTGCCCGGTTGATGGCACCTGGTCCACCACCAGGACGAGCAAAGTGTTATTGGGTTTTTCCATCAGGAATTTCTCAGTAGCAGCCTCGGAGTCTAGATTTGTGCCCGGGTGATGGCACCTGGTCCACCACCAGGACGAGCAAAGTGTTATTGGGTTTTTCCATCAGGAATTTCTCAGTAGCAGCCTCGGAGTCTAGATTTGTGCCCGGTTGATGGCACCTGGTTCACCACCAGGACGAGCAAAGTGTTATTGGGTTTTTCCATCAGAAATTTCTCAGTAGCAGCCTCGGAGTCTAGATTTGTGCCCGGTTGATGGCACCTGGTCCACCACCAGGACGAGCAAAGTGTTATTGGGTTTTTCCATCAGGAATTTCTCAGTAGCAGCCTCGGAGTCTAGATTTGTGCCCGGTTGATGGCACCTGGTTCACCACCAGGACGAGCAAAGTGTTATTGGGTTTTTCCATCAGAAATTTCTCAGTAGCAGCCTCGGAGTCTAGATTTGTGCCCGGTTGATGGCACCTGGTCCACCACCAGGACGAGCAAAGTGTTATTGGGTTTTTCCATCAGAAATTTCTCAGTAGCAGCCTCGGAGTTTGGATTTGTGCCCGGTTGATGGCATGAATTACAAAGCACCTCAACATAACTGGCGGAATGTAGGCGTACTAATGGGTACACCATTAGTATATCCATCTCCACTTGCCTCGTTGGTCTAGTGGTCGCAAAGCGCGACTGCTGAGCAGGAGGTCTTGTGTTCGATTCCCAGGTCGGACGAAGTGTTATTGGGGATTTCCATCACGGATTTCTCAGTAGCATATTACATGCATGTAACATATAAACAAACGGTAACATATTACATGTTTATGATAAGGCTTCAAGCGCGGATCCAGGGGGGGGTCATGGGGGTCATGACCCCCCCCCTGGGCTATTTTCTTTTAATTAGAAATTGTAATCGAAACGGAACCTGTCCTGACAGTGACTAGACCTTATTATACAGGGTGACCCAGATAAGGACGTCAAAACAAAAATTTTGGACCCCTCTCTTCTTGGGCTATTCAAACCACCCCTATGTATGTTCTACGATTTTTTTGCGGTTTAGGAGCTAGACGACATTTTAATTTTTTTTTTTGAGAAAATAGTAGATTTTCTCTTTTTGTGTCGCATTTTTTGGAAATATTTTTATAGATAATTAATCCTGGAAGTATGGTCTTCGATCGATAAAAACAACTGTCTGTCTTAGCCGCAGGCCACGCTAGAGCGACTGCGGTGAGCGGCGGCGACCTGCGGCGGCGGGAGGAGTCTAGACGCTGCGTCTTGCCGCTGTAGGGTGCCACGTTGAAGCGGCCGCGGAACGCGTGGTTTTTAATGTTTTTATCTGCTATTATTGCGCGGGGTTTAAAATGGAACGCAGGATATATATTAAAATATAATAATATTATTCTCTCTCTTTCTCATTCTTTATAATAATATTATAAAGAGGAAAACTTTGTATTTTTGTTTGTTTGTAATGGATAAACTCAAAAACTACTGGACCGATTTTAAACATTCTTTCACCATTAGAAAGCTTCATTATCTGCGAGTAACAGGCTGTATTTTATTTTAGAAAAAATGGGGGTCGCGAAAACAGACATACACGCGGGTGGAGCCGCGGGCGACCGCTAGTTACAAATAAATAAAATGAGGGTTAATGATTTAAACAAAAACAGGCATCAGTTTAGTGAATATCGTAGACTGTACGATGAATTACGCCAATACAAGACATTATTTCACTAATAAACTCCTCCGTATTTATGTTTTGCATCGCGGATAATTCAACAATATTAATAAATCCGCAGGACGCGCGAACTCGTACATTCCCTCCGCTGGACGCGGTCGCCGGACGCGCACGCTAGTCGCGCCAATGTGGCCGCCCCCGTTCAACCCGTATTATTGTTTTTCCCGCTCATCGCAGACGCAAGACGCGTCGCGCCAGCGTGGCCTGCGACTTATGGTCACCCGAAATTACTTAAACTTAGTTCAAAGCCAAAATGATGTTTTGCAAATTAAGTACGTTGCGGATTTTCGGCTCATAAAGAAAATTCACAATAAGGGCCGACGACGAAAAAAATACTCATGGGGATGAGTATTTTTTAATTAGTAGAAGTGAAAGTGAAGTTTGGAAGTGGGGACTTCCAAACTTCACTTTCACTTCTACCTACCCTAAAAAAAAAATTAAATCAAACACAAATCAAATTTTGTGCACGTGATTTAGTGGTTATTTTGTGCCAACAATTGGGAGGTTTACCTGTGTTTATTTGTGTTGTAATTTTCAATACCCAAATATGTAAGGCGCCCATTACACGGTAGGTTTTGCCATGGCAGAAATTTTGACTGACGGAAAACCTATCGTCTAATGCGATGATTGGCGTTTGCATGACGAAAATTGTAGGCGATAAAATTCCATCATTCATCATCAGTCATGATTGATGGAAATGTGCCATGGCAAAACCTACCGTCTAATGGGCGCCTTAGGCTTCGTTCACACGGCATTGTCCTGCACGTTTTTTTGCAGTATACGTCTTAACGTATAAATAGTGACCATACAACGTACATAGATCCATTCACACGACGATTGTACTGCACAAAAACGTGTACCGTTGATACGTTTAAACGCATACTCAACGGACTTGTCAAGCAAATCGAATGAACTTTGACGTATTCGGTTCGCAGTGGCATATGGTATAGCTTTGTCTCGTTCACACGACACGATGTCATACGTTTTTTATCGAATAGCAATTTTCGAATAATTTTTGAAATGTTCGTGTGATCGATTTTTCAAGTGATCGTACGCGCAGATTCTTGATTAATAGGATGTACCCAAAACCTTCTGTTTTGTCGGCGGCGAGACCGGTGGCGCGGGTGGCGCCTTCGATACCAATATAAAAGTACAACCAAGCATGGATCCATCAGTGACGTCTACTCACTGTGACAACTGTGCGGAAACGGCGGCTATTCGTTTTTACACGAATGAAAATTTACCATGTGAACACCCGGTTGACTATACGTTAAAACAACGATTACAAAAAAACGTGCAGGACAATGCCGTGTGAACGAAGCCTGAGTAGGTATATTCGAAACTTACCTATCGTATTTCTTAGAACACTCAATCCATGTGAGAGGCGCCGCTGACGAGCACGCTCCGCTCCACCTCATTACTGATGATGTCGACTTCTCTGTTGCGCATTGGGGGAATTCGCAAGACCTAGGTGTATAAAGTTTTTGCTTCGGTACAAACAGTGGACCTATTCAAATTTTAAGTGTGCTACAATCTCGCAATTGGTCTAGCCTGTACTGTAAGGATATTTATTTGAAGTGAATAAATTATAAGCCCGAGTGATCCACTCAAACTGTCGTGGATTGTTAGCCTTGCGTTTTAGTGCTTTGGTTTTTGTAAAATACTGTTCTAATGTTTTATTTTCATTAAACATTCTTCGCAATAGTAGGTACTTCCTAAGAGGATGCATATTAGATAGGTTGACTTGAAAACAATATTTATAATTTTATATGAACAAGACTTGCCTACAACATAATATGGGTTGCTAGGGGGCCGTCCATTAATCACGTGATGTTTGCTAAATATTTTTAACCCCTCTTTTAATCACGTGTATTTTTTAGTAGGTACCTTACGGCTTACCTACAAAGAATCTATTTTTTTTTTAAATATTATCTTTAAATACAAGGTTTTCAAGGTTTAGGTATAATCTAATTTTATTCTGAAACTAGCTGTCCGCCGCGGTTACACCCGCGTCTTTGGTTACTGCCGCGTGATGGTATATAGCCTATAGCCTTCCTCGATAAATGGACTACCCAACACTGAAAGAATCATTCAAATCGGACCAGTAGTTCCAGAGATTAGCGCGTTCAAACAAACAAACAAACAAACACTGCAGCTTTATAATATTAGTATAGATTAAGGACCATGATAAAAATGTCTAAGACAGAATGGTTGCAGGTTGTTTTTAGACACTACACGCCGCTTTTCGGTTTAGAAGTCGAGCGTTTGACGAAAAAATAAATACACATGATATCTTACAACACCCCCCTCCCCCCATGTGATATTCGTGATTTTTTCCTCGAGCCTCACATGATTAAACATAAGCCTAAAAAACTATGATTAAGCACGGCAATTAAACGGCACTTTGGGAAGGCATTTCGGGCTCGCTGCAATCGCGGCGGTAAGACCCCTCTTTGAGGAGTGGCTGGAGAGGCGCCACGGCGTCCTCACCTTCCGGCTGACGCAGGTCCTCACCGGACACGGTTGTTTCGGGAGGTTCCTGTGTCGGATTGCGCGGGAGGAAACGCCCGGGTGTCACCACTGCGTGGACCGCCTGGAGGACACGGTGGAGCATACTGTGCAGGTCTGCCTCGCTTGGGCAGAGCACCGCCGTGTCCTCACGGAGGCGATATGCGGCGGCGACCTCTCGCGTCCGGACCTGGTTCAGGCCATGCTCCGGGGCGAGAGGGAATGGGATGCAGTCACCTCCTTCTGCGAAGCAGTGATGCTAGCGAAGGAGGAGGCGGGCCGCGTGAGGGAGAGAACGACACCCTCCACCTCACGCCCCAGCCGCCGCGGAAGACGCCCAGGGCGTCGGACGTCGCGAGGCGACATCCGGCCACCGTAGGCGCGGGCTTGCGGACTGCGAGTAATGGGTAGCTCGCCGTCCGATCAAGGACCATGCCCGGGTCGACGGCGCGTTCTGTTCGTGCGCGCCTCAAAGAGCTGTCAGCACAGGGATGGGGCCCCAATAGGGGCCAAACGCCTGCCGGGGTTGCGGGACGTCTTAACAGGATACCGTGGCCCCGGAACATAAAGGGCAACAGAAGGAACGGTGGTTTTTTAGTCAGTAAAAGTCTGACAGTCCCTTCCGCCCCACCCAGGGCGGAAGGAGTGATTTGATGATTTAAGTAGACCACCAAAAAAAAAAGGGAGGCATTTAGTGAAAGTATTTATTGAATAAATATCGTTTATTCAGTTTGACACTTAAATTGATTAGAAATCCGCATCGTGCACATTTATATATACTAAATACATTGATATCGCCTTGAAAACATGTATTAAATATACCTACAATGAATTCAAGGCTATGAAGGGAAACTGTGTGGGAATGTTAATACACAAAGATATTTTAAAACATCGGTAAGTAGTTCTGTAAGTTGGTTATATAATAGGGTAAGGATGCTCAAGTCGTATCCCCAAAGAAAATAATATTGTAATATTCAGTGCAATTGAATCTGCTTCTACTGAATCTTTATTTAGTTGCCTTTTAATCAACAATCATAGAAACTTGAAAATCTTTTATTAAAATAGCTAATTCACGTTTTTTCAAATAATCCTTTTAAAAATAATCCTTCGGTACGATTAAGGCGCATATTTACCTAGTTCATTCCACTTATATTATAAGTCGTACTTAGAAAATAGACTAGGAAAGACATAATAAACTAATTAGAAAAATACCTAAAACAAGAGATCACATTAACAACTAAATGATGACAAATAATTTAGTGTGAGGGAGGCCAACGCTTTTTTTTGTTGTTTTGTTACAAAGTCGACCCTAATTACTAAGTAAAAACCAAAGTAATGCTCCGAAAATAATTGAGATTTAAAAATAAGTATATTTGTCAATGTTACTTTCAACGCCAGCACATAGGCCGTGTAGATACCTGTACAATAAAGTAAAGAATTTTGCATAGGTACGCCTTAAGCAGTGGGGTCCTCTTAGTTTAAGACCACTGACATTAAAAATTCTACCGTTTGAATTTGCCTAAACAATAGCATTGATTGCATATTTGTATTAGATACAAATACACGTATTAACAAAGAAGACAAGTAAGAATCACATTCCGGGCCATAGAAAGCTTACAAATGACTCAAATATTTTTTTATGAAAACTATGAAATAAAAAACTTACTTTTTAAATTATGTTTGATTCACTAAGTCGGCTGGCCATACACTTGTTAACATTAGTTCAGGTTGACGACACTAGATGATGCAATTTATAAGTATCAAATGAGATATTGCCGGGATACGACTTATATGATGGTATGACTTCAGCAACCTTACCCTACCTATCATATTTTAGTGTGCATAATACATTAGCACTTCCAGTCGAGACTTGTCTATATCTAAAAGTGCAGATAATTGAATTATCCGCAATATCGTACACAGAGTTATGTAAAAGTTATTGTAAGTAAGTAGTACCTACTTTATTAGTATATAATAATATATAAAGTTACCTAAGGGGCCTCTGCGAGTTAGCTTCGGCCCCTCGTACGCCTTCTAAAGGCCCGGGACCCCAGTGGCCCGAGATATATGGAGTCACAATAATATAGGTATTAAAATTTATATAAAAGGTTACTAAAAAACGTGCAGCGCTGTATCTAACAAATTACCACAGCTTGTTGTGGTAATATTTTACATCAAAATGGCCCCTGTCCGTGAGCTGCGAGTCACGACGGCCGCCGGCCCCGGCTGGAGTGCCGGCGGCAGACTGCGCGGCGGCAGCAGCGGCGGTCGCGGCGCCGGACGGCATGCCGGCGGCCGGCACCTCGGCGGGCTCGGCCGGGGGCGCGCTCGGCACGGGCTGCGCGCCGTGCTGCACGGCCAGCGAGGCAGGCCGCTCCAGCGTGGGCGGCGACGAGCGGCGCGTCGGGCTGTAGCGCACAGGCGGGCTGTAGCGGACCGCGCCAAGTGCCCGCATGTCATCGCGACGCTCGGCAGCTGGCTGGTCCGGGTCGAATTCGTAGGCATCGTTGTCGTACTCCGGCTCGGAAGGATCCTCCCAATCGTCGTCCCACATCTCCGGGGGGTGGAAGTCCCGGTAGCTGACCACCGGCGCGGCGGCGCCCGCCTCGTCGCCGCCGCACTCGGGCGACTGCGGGCTGCGCGCAACATCATCACAACTACTTGTTACAACAATAACCTGTAACATCTCATTGTAATACCTACATTTTATGCAAATAGTGTTCTGTTCTGTTTAATGTCCCATGGGGATTATGTAGCATTAGCAAAAACGTAAATGATTTAAAACGTATTACGATAACGTAACGTGCGTACACGGCATTAAGCCGAACAAATTGGTTGCGTTGCATGATACGCAACAACTTGGTTCGCACGTGCGAACAAACATCGAATACTCTGTTCACAAACATCTTGTAACGACATGAATGCAATCAATGAATAGCAACAAGTTCTACATAATTATGATCATTGAAAAATTGGCCCTGTCATATCAAAATAAAATAAAAAATGTTTTTATTAAAACGATTAAATTTATTTTGTAAAAAAACATACGCAAAGGTTTAACATTGTCCAGCAGCATTAGCAGTGTTTTACACTATGGTATTGGCTTTGTTGCATGCGTGGACCGGGGGCCGCTTACCGCTATTACTAAAAACTTTATTTTATTTATATTTTTTGTAATAGACATCATCATCCTAAAATAAAAATAAAATGTAGTAATTATTTTTTCAAATTATCTACTTAATTGAGCGGACCTCCTACAATGTACACATTGAACACCGAAAGGACGAATAGCTGTCTGCCTGGCGTCCACGCAGACGAGCACAATCACAAGGTGGCTCATGCAACAGTCATGCGAGGCAGTCGCTGGACTGCGGCGACTACCTGATAAACATTTTACTAATGACAAACATACATTATAAATTAAAATACTACAAAAGACAACACTACCGCAAAAAAGAAAATATACTTATATTATCACAGTGCAACATTACTTAAGATTCAGTTTGTGTGTTCGGCATCCTATAACAATGGTGCGCGTTATCCCAGCAGAAAATCGCTCAGGCTCAAAAAGTCCCATTCTCAATATGTCCAACGGAGTCAAGACCACAACACACCCCAAATCACAAATTTTTGTGATTATGTAATATTAAAATACAACGAGTGAGGACATTTCGGGAGCTGGACTTTTTGAGAATTGGACATTTTGGGATTTGGACACTTTGACACTGTTGGACATTTCGAAGGGTTCTCTACGTGAAATCGAATGACGTTAGACCGAATAACACTTGTTCGAAAACGTTAGCTCGATAGTAAATAATCTCGAAGAATTATAAGCGCGACAGTTCACTAGCTCGATGCATCAAAATCTCGAATAACTATAAGCTCGAATCATCGGCAGGTCTATATATGAAGGTCTATATATGACGGGTCGACTACGTGAAATTGAATAAAAAAAAAAATTTCTCGAACTACCATCTAATCGATTTATGGATATAGGTTCCATAATAGTTATAAGGATTTTTATTTGAGTACAATTTTATGCACCTTTTAACCCTGAACGAAAATAATGTCCAAAATAGTCATATAAGTGTTATAGATAATTAGTTGCTCCGCTTCTGTAATTGTTGCACACATTTTTAAATTTGTTGCACTTGTAGGTTTTTATAAGAATCCGCTTAACCGTTTCAGAGATCCAGCAAAAGCACAAACGTTAAGGCCCTCACTCACCGGGAGCGTTCGAGTGTAATGTAACATTATAGATTCGACTTTGAGCATTACATTACAATACTACCTCTCTGACCGACGAGCGTTCGCGTGTAATGTAACATTTAGTATAGATTTGAATTTGCCAAGCGCATTGATGTTACAAGTTGTATCAAAATATTACACATTGTATCATAACAAGGTGCGCATTGTAATGCTCGGTTCTCCTCCTTCACTGATGTAACGTCGTTTTGTATCATTACAAGGTGCGCGCTGTAATGCTCAGTTCTCCTCCCTCACTGATGTAATGCTCGACTCTGTAACGTTACATTACACGCGAATGCTCCCGGTGAGGGAGCGCCTTTACTCCAGCAGGATCTGGAACAACTTCGCAGCCGAAGAAAGAACAAAAAATACAGAACAAGTGGCAACATTTACCTCGTCTAGACAACTCATTATATGGCTAATATTTATTTCAATATTCCCATTAAAAAGAAAAACTTTAGGCTGCGGTAACGTTACCCAGCAGGGAATGCTTTTGTCAAATAACTATACACTATGTAACAAAAAACCTGTCAGATCAGTGTTGCCGTTGATCAGTTTTTATGTTTTATTTTAATTTAATTAGGTACTTCTTCTTTCTTCTTTTTTTTTTACTGGGGAAAAATAATAATCTCAAATCCATTAAATGGTTACGTATATGTGTACGCAGTACGATTCCGAATAATACCCTTAAGGATCGGACAGGGTTTTTGTTACAGGCTGTATAAGTGCGACAAGTTTAAAAATGTGCGTAACAATTTCAAAAGCGGTGCAACTAATTATCTAGAACATTTCAATGACTACTTCGACACTTTTCCGCTGGGGTAACGCACACTTAATAATTAACATAGCGAATTTATTTTCTACCTACTTACTTATTAATTTAAAATAAATTAAATGATTGATTGCGCCGTAACGTGACCAGCAGCTTCATCACGTAACATACAATAGCAATGCTTTCCAGTTTAACAATTCAACAATATTCATTGCGCTATTCATGTTTTCGAACATACGAATTACTCATCATGTCAATGTGTAGTAATTATGAATCCCTTCGCATCGCGATCGTAAGCGTGTCACGCAACTGGTTCACGTGAGCAGTGGTGTCGCGTGGAGGCACAGCGCGCTGCCCGCTCGGACCGCGCCGGACTAGCTGGCACGGTGACTCGTACGTCAGTAGCCGGCTGCTGTCACGGTGACAGTTGTGCGCTGGAGTAGTACTGGGATCGTGCAATGTCGGCTCAACGGGATTTGATAAAAAAAAACTGTGATAAGGTAAGGTCTGGGACTACAAAATACCAAGCTTTGAATTAGAAAATGCTCGTAAAAACTTTAAATGAAATGAAAGAAAACATAAAGGATTGGGATTAAGGATTAGATGGCAAGAACTTTCGGGGCTTCCGTAGAGATTCATGAGTTTAATATTGTTCTCAGAAGAACATTTATCCACAGCTATTTTTATAACCCGCGCGCAACTCTCTAATAAAAAATACACACGCCATCCTACAGGATTCAAGGAGGGGCTGAATGGCGAGCTACCGCCGCACGCGTCCGAGTTATACGAGTGACGTGCGCGCTGCTGCCACGCGAGTGGAAGCAGAAGGCGAGCAGGCGAGACAAAAATAAAAATAAATGAAGTTACTCGGATGCAAACCATTGTTCCACAAAGTGCGCACGCTAGCTCGCCCTGTATAAACCAGGCATAACACGTATAAGGCAGTCTGTCAGCGGTCTGTATTCTGGAGTTAGTGTGTGCCAGCTGTGCGTGCACGTGTAGTGAGTGTGTTGTGAGGTGCGAGCGTGCGACGTGTCGGTCGCGCGGCCGACGCGTACGATTGAACTAAGTATAGCGGGCGCGGTCGCCGGCCGGCGGGCACCGTCAGTGCCAGAACATCGATCGAAGCGAGCGCGCGTAGCTGCAAGCAACGTAAACGCAAAATAAACATAACATACTAAAAAATATAATAAATCAAAGTATTTCATGCAAATAAAACAACTACGTTTGAGATATGAAGCATGCGTATGATACGGTCGAGCGCCAGTGAGTAGTAACACTCGAACTGCGAACTCGAGCAAAGTGTAATTGTTACCATTCACGTACGCTTGACCGTGCTGTCAAACCCTGATCAAACGCAAATCTGCGGTCAATCTGAAGACAGACGAAGAATAAACTTAACTTTACTCAATAATGGCCTCCTTAGTGACTACATCGCTGTGCTTGTGCCGACCAAAATTGTAAAACGTAACGCACGTTTTATACGGGGCTATGATTTAAGACAGGAATATGTTCCTGTTTATGCTATTCGCTTAGTTTTTTTTTAAACATCTTGGAAAGTCAGTACTTTGCCAAACATTAAACGATTAGGTATTGCGGTTTCATAGTAAGACTTACTGTAATCCGGCTGTACTGGGTTAGCTACAACTAAGCGTGGTAAGGGTAATAGCAGACACGATACTCTCGACAGCAGGCGATTTCGCGACTTTTCTGTCCGGTGGCGCCGGCAAAATTGACTATTTCCACGCGGTGTTCTGCAGATGCATCTCGCTTGATCCGAGTGTGTGTGGAGTACTAAGAGAGTATATCGCTAAAGTGCTGATGCTGCAAGTACCGTCGTGTCTGCTTTGGCCTTTAGTATTAGGTAGACGATGCTTACCGAGGGGTTACTTGTTCGGCTCCAGCCCCGTGAATAACCTGCAACACGACGCAAGCGACGTTACTGGTGACAGTCAGACTGAACAAAGAGACGCGACAGCACTCGGCACTACACCAACTGGATGATTACAGCGACCACAGAGAAAACACTACATAGTCAATCATGTGCTCACTTTTGTTTTCTGTTTGTGCACGTCGTGCATCTAGTTCTCCCTAGGTACGAATTGAATAAACTAATTTGGCTCAGGTTAAATCAATCCTATAACAAAACTAATTAGATACACGTAGTACCCACGTAGTTTATAAGGTACGCAGCCGCATGAGCTTTCTGTTGACACTGGAAGCTGGTCCTACAATACTCTACGGACGGCTACATGATCAGAGAAACTACATCGTTCTAAATACGTGTGACACTACGCACACCAGTACTAACAACATAATAATATGAACGAGGTAATAGTGCGCGGCGTCACTCACACTGTGACACATCGCTAGCGACGTGACGCATCATTGCCAGCGCAGGACCTGAAACGTGGCAGCTCTACAACAGAGGAAGCGCACAGTTAGGGAGCTACGCGGCCGACACAGCCAAGCGCCGCTCACACACATTACTATAGATTTTATCCAAGCACACTGAAATAACGCCTTTCAAAGGAGGCGTCACGCGTCGTCCTAACCACCATTTGTCAAACGATTATTTAATGAAATTAAACCCCAAGCCGTTGGAACCAGAGTGGTTGAACGTGTTGCTGTCAACTAACATTTAGGGCAGAACGTTGGATGGCACTTGTTGTTGTCACACTTACATTAGCGATGGCCGACGTTGGTTTCGGTGCGGCGAAGCGTCCCACAGCCGCAGCGGGGGCCTCAGCCACGTCGCCCCCAGAGTTGCTGCTGTCGAAATACACGTTAATACACTGACTGGGCGCTAGGCTAGTCCTATAACAAACAATACGTAGCGCGGAGAACATTCAGCAGACCGAGATCGCTGTTAGGTATTGATAATATTGAAACTTGATTACTTGATGGAAATAATGAGTTGAATATGATGTTACCGCGAGACTAGCTGCGCCGAGCCACTGCTCCAGGGAGCGCGTCGGCTCGGCGCAGAGCTGCGGCGATGGTGGCAAACACTAGCCGCGTCGCTCCGCTACCGCTGGGGCGAGCCCTACGCTAGGCGAGCTAGTATTGTTCAACTACGTATGAGCTCCACATGTAGCTAGTCCTAATATGTTATGAGCAACCGTACAAGGTAGGGATCGCACTGACCTGTGCCAGCTTATTAACTTAATATGTTCCTTGTTAGTTTCCAGCATCTGTCGTGGAACAGACACACAAAAGTTACTCGTTAAGTACTACAGCTCTACTCATCAACTATATTCAACGACATGGATGCGGAGCAGTGACAGTACAGTGCACCGCGGATGTGATGAGGTGTGCCTGACCTGATCTCAGCATCGGAGCGGTCGAAGAAGCCGGGAGCCACCGCGAAATTGTTGTTCTGGCGTATCAGCTTCTGAATTCCGAAGTTCCTGGACAGGAAGTTCTCCATCTTGTCAGAAGGGCCGTCGATGGCTACCTGAGCAGCAGTCAATTCGAGCTCCTAAGAAAAAACACGTGTGAATAATAGCCGGCAAACAATTTGAGCATGCGCGAACAACGATTATACCCGCGTTTGAGGGCTGTGACAACTAAAGCTACAGTGCATACGAGCACAGATCATAATGCGATCAAATGCTAATCGACAATAAGGAGTGCAACAGGACACATCACAGTGCCCTTCATTACGCATACTACCCATCTAAAGTCATCTGGGTTCTAGTGTAAATAAGTTTAAGAAGTGACGCCGCTCTAAGGACTCTCTCTAAACCTCAGTACGAAAGTAATGTCACCTCATTTGTCAAAACCCGTGCCTTACAAATAGACACACATAAAAGTTAAATCAGACAATGAGGCGCTCCGTTAATCTTCGGAGCAACCTTCTATTTATCCAAAACACTTGCTTGTGAAGTGGCTTTTATTGCATCACTTTTCAGTTTATAGGTAATACAGCGTATTACGCACGCCTTCTTTTTACTTTACCTTTTACTTATACCACTAATGCTGCGAACGTTTTTTTTATCTCAGCAAAGAGTTTGTATGCCTTTATTTGTGTAAATAAATATGTAATATTATGTATGATTGAAGTTGAAAAAGGGACATTGAACTAGTGGCAAAGGGTTTAGGCAATGGCGGTTAGGAACACTCGACAGTGCTGTGACAGCATAAAATAAAATGTCGGTCCATAAATAACTAAGCATGTTTGCCGGCTGAACCAAAGCGATGCCTCTGGTATAGCAGCTGTGCGTGTGTGAGCGGGCATGTACTCACGTGCAGCATGAAGTCGAACAGCATACGTCCGTAGCCCATGCGCTGGCGGTCGCGCACGATGTAGAAGTCCAGGATGCACAGCGGCTCCACCTCGTGCACCGTCTCCTTGGCGTCGAACAGGAACAGGTGCTTGCGACCCACCTTCAGCATGCCGATGATCTCCCCCTGGTCCCTGCACAGAGCACATAGCTATTGTAGTGCGCTGACGGCCACACACGCACACACGCATCCACTGCCTATTTGTACAGTCTGTTGGCAAAGACGTCTGACCCACCCTAAAAACAAACGAATTTGGACCCTCAGCTTGTAGCATTAAGGTTTATTCAATTTATATGAGCTTATCAAACTAGTGCTCGAGGACTCGATGAACAAACACAATAATAATACAGACACGCAAATTTGATCTTTATTACGTTAGCATTAGGTTAAATATTATAACTACTTGTTATAATATTATTAGTGTAATAGCTTATTTTAATGATTGCATTCAAGTAATTCTGGTCTCGTGGCCTGTATATAAGACTGCGAAAAACAAGTTGTGAGATCAAATCCTGCGATGAACATATTGTTTTGCTTTCAATTTAGAATTTATTTAAAAACTATTTCTTGTATTATTGTAAAGAACTATAGACGGATAATCTTCAAATAAAAACTTTCTAAAATGGTAATAATTATTTTCGCATAACTTGTAATAAGTGGGTAGTTGAAAAATAAATATTAGTATTCATTATAAAACTGGTATTTTCAAATGCTACGGGTATGCAGTAACTACGCGCAAACATATTTTACCTTGCCTTACTAAATTCTATGAACTTTAAAGTTTTTTAATTTACCCACCTGTTTACAAGATAAATTGACGTAAATCATATTGGTCGTTCTTTAATAATGCAACCAATATTGTAGAAATGAAAACAAATTAAAAAAGAAACTGATAATAGGTGAACTGTGTTTTGACACCGACATGTTGTTAGTCGCCAATCCAGCATTAAACCGCTAAGCCACAAGAACTTGTTGGGAATACGCGAAATTAAAGATTGGTTTGTAATAAAATTATGTTGTGTAACTTAAAGGCTTTTCAACTTTAATGTCAACGAGATAAGGATTAAAATAGCTTAACAAAATTATATATAATGCCGGTAGCTCCGATAATGTTACCTTAAAGTAACGTGTTAAAGATCAAATTTGCGTGTCTGTTTTGGTATCGTATTCGTTCATCGAGTTCTCGAGCACTTGTCTGATAAGCTCATATAAATTGAATAAACCTTAATGTTACAAGCTGAGGGTCCAAATTCGTTTATTTTTAGGGAGGGTCAGACGTCTTTGCCAACAGACTGTACAACATTCACCATTACTACGGACTAATCTTTCGCATTCATTTTACTTATTTTGCATTACGCGACATCAAACAATGTAAGTATCTAATCTGTTATTTCAATCGTTTTACATTTCGCAGACAAGTATTATAAGAATATCATTTTTACACATACTTAATTTTGAATTCACTACTCTACTATTTGTATTATTCTGCAAATCGTTTTTTCGATTAAGTTTCATTAATAAAACAATTTGCAGTTATCTCGTATTTTATAATAACGCTTCATCAAACATTTCATAGAATGATAGAGCTAACGGCTAGTCAATGTTTCGAAACAATGCCCTCACAAGTAGTCAAGCTAACCGACCTGTCGGCGTGCCCCGAGCCCAAGTGTGGAGTTTAGGATTTACTCAAGCGCGCCAGATTAATATAGTAGGGTAGGTATACCATGTACCCTGTTAAGTACCTTTTTTTCAAACCTTTAGATTGATTAAGTCCCTGCACATGATCGTCAGGTTATGGGTCAGCACCACAAAGACCTCAAGCTGCTGTCTGCATATTAATCTGACGCGCTCGAGTATTTCAATATTTATTTTTCCCATTTTCAACCCCTTCGTACAGCCACTCACACCTTGCAAACCGGCAGATTAATATTCCTCCGTTATCAGAAACACGTGGGCAGCATACACTATTGATATAAACATAAAAATACTCGCAGAATGCATGACCAAAGTCTAATGAAAATATGATATCGCAGATAAGTGATCAAATAATTCGTTATGAGCATGGAGGCGCAAGCAGTCGCTCGCTGGTGCGCCACATGAGAACGCCTATCAATAATGAATACGCTATAAGCTTACTGTTTTCCCATTCGCCATACAGGCCACCAATTAGCCCGTTGACTTAAAAACAAAGCACACTATACGACGTGTAACAGAAATAGCGCCAGACCTGAAAGTAGTTTGTTCAGAATCGGCTTCTGAATCGATTTCCGCGAACGAAATAAAATTTCAGATGTGATTTTAGTCTTATTATCTTATACACTAATTGGAGTGTATGAGGTTTTGCGCTACGCTAATTACGTTACACGTTGTATATCTACAAAATTTATACAAAATGAATTTGTCCTGAATGACTGACTGACTGAAGGATTAACGCACAGCCTAAACCGCTGATCGTAGAGACCTGAAACTTGGAGTGTTCATTGTATGACGTATGCATCCGATAAGAAAAGATTTTCCAAAATTATACCCCTAAGGGGGTGAAACAGGGGTCCAAAGTTTGTATGGAGAAGCCAACTTTGACGCGGACGAAGTCTATATTTCTAACTTCGGATTATAGATAGTCACAATAACGATATTTCTCAAAAAAAAAGTAGTTTTAAGTAAACACAACTCATATTTCGCAGCCAACTGGATAAAATAACCGTTTGGTTGCACCGCTTGCCCATTCAACCGCACACCTAAATATCCATTGGCCGTGGTTGAACACTACGTTCAATAGTACAGCTAGACGGCGACGCACGTGGACGCTCAGCTCGCTGGTTGTGTCAATTAGCTATTAGGGTCGACGCAGCTCCTATATTCGTGTGCAGGGTTTAAAGTAACCTGACACAAAGGGAATGACGCTGGCTTTACGCTCGCTTAGCTACTATCTCTAGCCCAGTCCGTCTAGTCAGCCTTTCGAACCTAGCCTGTACAGTCACGAGCAAAAACAAAAGCAAAATTCAAATGCGATTTTCTTGTGAAATAATGGTAGCATCTTTGATATAAGACCTATTTCATAGTAGCATTGAATTCAAAATACTATATTCCTAACAATAAACTATTATTAAAAAAAATAAAAAAACACGACTGCAAAAATTGCACTGATTTGTTCTTTGTTTTTTTTTACGACGTTTTTTATTCACAGTGTTATATTTTATAAATCTACTTGTCAAATTCTAGACGATAAACATAGACACGACCAGATTCTTTAAAAATGTACATTGAGGCTGGTATTCATTTACGTTTTAAATTGACCACACCGGTTTATTTTTATTTTTTACTATATAGCCTATGTTACTCGGAACGATGCAAGCATTGTAACGATACCCCATACATCTAAATCGGTTCAGGCGTTTAAAAGTTATGGTGGAATAAAGAAACTCACATAAATACATACATCAACCCTGAACACATAACACTCCTTTTTTTGGGGCAGTCGTGTAAAAACAAGACATTTCAATCAATATGTACTCGAAGAAAATAGCTTCGTAACGTAATGTTGCTAACTGTATACTTGTTTTTGCTCGTGACTGTACATGTCGGGATGCCCCATGATTTCAAACTCGGTCTATGATGGTGCGCAGTGTCACAAACACCAAACATTGTACTTTTGGGTGCATGTAAAATGACGGGTGGTGAAAGTATTCAAAGTCAAGTTATTTAAACGTTTAAAATTAGTTTTGGTAAAAAATCGTGTCAAAGGAACTTGAGAACGTTCAATATCCAAAAACCAGAAAAAAATGATGAAAGCAATATTTTACATTCGGCTTCGCCGTTATATGTTGTTAATGTTTAAATGAAATACAACAAAATATATAATGTAGTTTATCATTTGTTAATAAGTAGGTATAAATGAATTTTTTGATGCCATTAAGTTTTAGTTTACTTTTTATTCTGATTGTTTTTTTTATAATTAAGTCTGTAAATATTGTACACGCGTTTATTACTAAAATAAACAAATTATTTACATGTTAAAGTAGGTACTCGTATCATATCGTAGATTGCAAGGCAATGTCAATACTTGTTTACCTACTACATGCACTTTTGACACATTTGCAGTTACTTTACTTAACAGGTCGTTTAGATTATCTATTAGGTATTTATTTTATTTTTATTTAGTTAAGACTATTTTAGCTCTTATCGCCTGAGATACAGGATTACCTAGTACAGACACGTAAGACTTAGGAATGTAATTTACATTTAAGCAAAACTGTTTAAATTTTTGTATCTTTTATAGATTTTAATAAATTTTATTATTATTATTTTTCTCAAAAAATATTTATTTTTATTATTATTATACATGATTGTATACAATGTGATAGGGGTGGGACTTCTAACCCGTTAAGGCTGAGTACTACATCTAATTTTATCGACAAAAAAAATAATATGGGGGGTTGAACCCCCTCCCCCTAAAAATTACGGCTATTTTAATATTTTTTTTAATGTACTACGGCGCGCTTGATACTTTATGTGATATCAAAGGTTGTATGCGTCGTAGAAACAAAAAAAAAACGACAAACTGTAGCTAATAACCTTGGCTAACTAATTCATTACTTTTTTCATATGTTTGATAATGTTTTGGTGAGAAAAAAAAATCATTTCTGAATTATTTTGACCGAAAAAATCGCTATTTTTCAATATTTTCACGAATTACTCGGGAGGGGGTTCAACCCCCCATATTATTTTTTTTGTCGATAAAATTAGATGTAGTACTCAGCCTTAACGGGTTAGAAGTCCCACCCCTATCACATTGTATAAACACGCACATTTCTGAAATAGTTGTTTTTTTTTAATGTTACTTAAATACTATTATTGCGCTGAATTGGAACTTAGCTGCCATAAAATGAAATGAAGTACACTTTAAGAACTTTCGTATGACATGGGTTTCATCCCTGTTAGGCGATATTGACAAACAGGCCCAGGGCTCGTACAAACTAAAAATATGCCCACGGCAAGACACACAATAATTTGGAAGTAAAGTAGGATACTTACTTGTTGCCTCTGTGATCCTTGAGGAGGTAGATCGTCTGCCTAGGGTTGTTCCGCAGCTTTTCGGCTGAGGTGATCACCTTATTGAGCCCTTGGGAACAAGCAGAGTCCTTGCCGAGCTGGTCGATGAGCTTGGCGATTTCATCTTGTACTGCCCTGTAACGTACAACACTTTTACATTAGTCATATTTTAATTGCTTTTAATAAAAAAGCTGAAGCCAATTTTGTCACTTCGTCAAAAAACCCGAAGTTATAGATCAATTACTACACAAGTCTTGGAAGGGGATAAACTACAGGTTAGTTACTTACAACAATCTCGATTCCGAAAATTTCGATCGATAATGAGTTGAATGTGAGTTATAGCACTTTTAAAGCTTGTTTCGCCTTCCCACCAAAAGCTGTTAATTTTCTGATACTGTAAAACTTTCCTCAACGTTAGCAAACAAAGTGCAGTAGGCAAGTGCAAGTGTCAGAGACGCACCGCACTGCGCACATGCACACAGTGCCACTTAAACCTAACATAGTATAGATATAGATTTCTGGATGAACTGAGCGAACTCTAAAATACGGCTACCCGCGTCAAAAGCGCGTGGTCAACTGAACGGTAACATAGAAAACCAATGATCTCAAAGCGCGCGTTGTCGCGCGCTGACAACAGTCGAGCGCTAACACAGCGTTCGACGCGCGCTTTGTTTTACCGCCCGTTAACATGTGTACGGCCTGAATAAAATGTACCTATGTGTGAATGTATGTAGTTGTAAACGCGCGTTAACAAAATGCGCGTCAAGCGCTTGCCATGTGAACCTGCTTTTAGTCTTAAGTAGCAAACGAATCCGATTAAATAACCGATATTTATTTAAACCACAATGGTGGTGACTTACCTACATTGAAACTAGTTCTGTAAAAGCCCTTTTGGTTTTTTAAAGAAAATTCATGGAAGTTGTCTTCAGTAAAAATTAAATAAAACTCTGTATTGTGTCAGGGGATAAAAATGATAACTTACCTAAGTGATACAAATCAAAAATACAAATACATCAAAAAATGCATATAAATCAATCATCGAGCATCGACTAACCTGCAACCACTCACTGACACTTCAGACACGAACACACACCACTTCAAAGTCATAGTCAAAACATTTGAGTATTTCAATTAGACCATTTACAGGCACTTTTGAATTGTCAAGGAGTCGGTCAGTTTGTCCGAAAGCTGAAGCTACTTGCTCGTTCCATAACGGAGGTAGGGCTATTGGAGACAAACGAGCAAGAAACTCCACAGCACTCTTTTCATTTCTTCTCCATGACACTACGTCATGTAAAACCACATCGGGCCCATGCAGGCCCGTAAAGCTCTTTATACTGCCATACCTCCTCAAGTACAAAGAGAACTGGCGCCAGTTCTCTTTAGCCAAGGAAAGCGGGGTTGGGCCCTTATATACTGCAACCTGCAACCACGCCTCGGTGCATCCCCACGCCGGATCAAAGGAAATATTCCCTGAGACTGCATATCTCGCGGTAGCAGAGGGACTTCCGGGGTATATAATGCTGTACATATATCATTACCGATGACCGTAGGTTATGCATCCGTTATGCGATATTATTATTATATTTTGCAAGTCTCAGATGTAGAATATGTCAGTAACGTGTCGATTCAGTTATCTGATTGAGTGTCAATATTATCCGTGCTACTGCTAGGACAACGATACATGGAGTATTTGACTACTTATACGAACCAGCAAATAAGTCAAACAGTTATCTGAAAGTAATAAAGCAGGCGAAATTTCCATTAAAAGAGTTACTGTCCTGATACCCGACTAAAGGTTTTGCTTTCCAGCTACCCATAACGCGTACCTACCTTCGAGACTACATTTACAATATCTATGCTCAAAACTCAAAATAACGAAGGTCCGCTAACCGCTATGGGATTTCGGTATCCGAGTGCATAGCGATGGAAAATCGATACCAGCCGCCAGCTCCCCCGCGCCCTCGGCAGATGCCGCGCCCCATGCAGGGCGCGTCCGAGGCGCGCGCAATGCGGTATCGTCGTACGGTGCGTTATATCTTTCCCACCTACTTAGCTACATCTAACCGCTGCACGTGCACCAAGCGTCATGTTGTCGGAGACTACCTATCTGCTTTTCCGCATTATTGACGAATGCCATAGGATATTTTTTATGGCATAACAAACTTGTGTTCAGCATAAGACCACTTGTATTAGTAAATCAAGTCAAAGAAAAATGGATTCTGAAACATTTCTCCGACATTCGTTTCGCCGTTGAACGGTTCACCGACAGAACGATTCACTTTTCATAATTTCACCGATAGAACGTTTCAACGGCGAGCGATTCGCCGACAGAACGATTCACTTTTCATAATTTCACCGATAGAACGTTTTAACGGCGAACGATTCGCCGACAGAACGTTTCACTTTTCATAATTTCACCGATAGAACGTTTTAACGGCGAACGATTCGCCGACACAACTGTTCGTCTGCCTCTGGGGTATAAAACATACTTACTCGACATGTAGAACTGTTTCCATTGATTGTTAACACCTGAATTAAGTTGTGAAGACGAAACTTAAAGTTTTATACAAAAATTGTGAAAAACTAGCCAAAATAGTGACAAAAACTTATTTGATTCAATGTCAATCTATGTATTTTTCACAAGTTTTGAATAAAACTTTAAGTTTCGTCTTCACAACTTAATTCAGGTGTTAACAATCAATGGAAACACTTCTACATGTCGAGTAAGTATGTTTTATACCCCAGAGGCAGACGAACAGTTGTGTCGGCGAATCGTTCGCCGTTAAAACGTTCTATCGGTGAAATTATGAAAAGTGAATCATTCTGTCGGCGAATCGTTCGCCGTTAAAACGTTCTATCGGTGAAATTATGAAAAGTGAATCGTTCTGTCTTCGAATCGTTCGCCGTTAAAACGTTCTATCGGTGAAATTATGAAAAGTGAATCGTTCTGTCGGTGAACCGTTCAACGGCGAAACGAGTGTCGGAGAAATGTTTCAGAATCGAAAAATGAGATGAGGGGTTGCTTTACAGGCGTGCGCTAAACCAAATGGTTTGAAGTAGGTAGGTACCTACCTAACCAACACAATGCGTTGCAAAAATATTGATAGGTACTTAGGTAGTTAGATAATGTACTAACGCGGACTTTTTTAAGGAACTAGGTTTCTACAGAAAGTTCGCGATAGTACCTATTGTAAAAGTATTTGGTAATTTTAAAATACTTTTGTATCCATGAATGGATACAAAAGTATTTTAAAATACAAAATCAATAAAATTGGAGTAACTCTTTAACAGTGTAGGTACATACACGGATATACTGTGGAAAATGCTATAATAAAATACCAATCGATATTTTCCAACTAAAATAACCAAAAATATGAATAACATGCACACTATGCAAGTTAGAAGATTATATCAAGCACAAAAATGCAAGGCTTAATGCTAGTCCTGCTCCACAGCCACTCGGACTCACTTATTATGACTGGTTTAAGAGAATGATGTTCCTTATTACCCCCTTTTTTACAAGCTTGTATTTTTGACCTGAATAACTTGTACCATTATTAGTAAGTACTATTCTGTTTGTTATACATAATATAAGTACTTACTACAGTTCATTTGCCAAATATTTACACTGAAAATCTTAGTTTTATAGAATTTAGTTTCATTTATTTGAATTTTATAAATGTAAGTACTATAAATGGAGCCTTTTATTTATTAAGTTATTATGTTTTCACTTGATGTCATGCTCACTCAAATATCTCGCTGATGGTGGAGCGTGTGTCAGATCATTTGGTTCCCTTCAAGATGGTTGAGCTAAGTGGTGCTGATTCACACGTCATGTTCGTAAATGAGTGGCACTCATAACTGCCATTGCTTACATCTCTATTCTTATTTTTTTATTCATTATTGTTTTATATTAATCTTCATTGTTTTCACATGTAGAAGCAACAAGAATATTGTAACCAGAATTTTGTAAAAACCTAAATGAAAGAGTGTCCGTGGAGTTGCTTGCTCATTTTTCTCCATAGAGGCCTAACACTGTTTTGGAACGAGCAACTAGCTTCAACTTTCTGACTAACTGACCTACTCCTTGACAATTCAAAAGTGCCTGTAGTTGGTATAATTGAAATAAATGTTTTGACTTTTACTTTGGCAACATCCCCTTTTTAAATGTCTTCAAAGTCTGCCCTATCTATAATGTCTTTATGTTGAATATAGGTATTTAGGGTTACTTTGTAAAATTCGTTTTTCCATTATAACTAAGTTTTAAGTGCAAAATATACGATTGGCAAAAATATTCTTGTATGTAGGTATATAACCATATATTAGCCATAATAATATGGTTATATACCTACATACAAGAATATTTTTAAAAGGAAAGAAGGAAACCTGCTGCATTTCAAGTTATCGGTTAAATTAGGGAAAACATTTTTAAGTAATATTTCAAATGGTCTATAGATAACACAACACTTGTACTCACAGTTTCACACTCAACATACACATGTATACAGATGGTATACAAAACACACCGCACAATAAGTGTGTTATTACGTAGTTAGCGTGTCCACATTAACACACCCTTTCCACCCACATCTCTGAATTAACTAACTTTATTTATAAATTTATAATTTCACTTCATATGTATATTTACTATATTTTGCATGTTGTGTCTATCGCACCTATTGTGCACAATGCTTGTATTATTAAGGTAAATAGTGTAACAATAAATTGTAGATAGGCCAATAAATAATAACAGCTTTTTATCTTATACACTTAATAAGGGTTAATGTCCAAGTGGCAGTAGAACATTTGCTCCTAAGTCACAGGTATTCCTAGTTTAGGAGGCAGGCTTGAGCTAAAGTATAATTGTGAACTCACCGCTAGATACCTATTATTCATATTGTGAAGAGCTTGTACCAGTTTTATTTTGTACATGACCATTCAGGTCTCAGACTTCCCGGTGTCCCTAAAATAAGTGTCAAATGAAATGTGATCACCAGCCATGTTTTCCCTGTATGCTCTATTAAGTGCATCCAAGGATAATCCTCAGTTGGTGCAGGTCTGTTACAAAACAGGGGCACAAAGCATTTAGGGCTATGGATAAAGGGTGGCTAAAATTGTACTGGTTACCTAAGACTATGGAAGGACTATAGCCCCCGCCTGACTTATGTTTGTGTGCAGGGATAAAATGGCAGTGGGTGGCTTGCATACTCAATAAATGGGCCCTCGAAAATAGTTACTAGCACAGTGACGTAGCAACAAGGGGGGCTATCAGTACAATCTCAGAAGTATGGTCAAATCCCTACTAGCATCTTACTGGAATACTTCCTTCCCTCAAGCAAGTTTGCTATAGTCAAACCAACCAGTGAAGGCAAGAGAGAGGTAGGAGCTGTTCCTCGTCAGTGACCCTCCAGCCAACTAGTAAGGCAATCCAGAGATGAGAGACATGACTTCTTCCAGGAGTTCATGTCTGTGGAGTTTCACTGCTCAACAGCTCACCACAAGCTGCCCTGCAGGTTTATTATTATTGATATTTTTATTTATTCTGACATTGGTAATATTTAGTAAAAACAAAAATGTTGGGTTCGGACCCGAGACGCGACGAGACGAGACGCGCGCCCCTCTTTGCGGTCGCGGAAGGAGTTAAACAGCTCACTCCCACCCCTGACCTGAGGAGGCCTGCGGACCAGTTGGGGATTGGGGTAGCCGCATACGGTCCTGTGATCCCCGGCGTAAGTACACCGGGGTGGTTATTAGTCATTAAGAGTCTAACAGACCCCCTCCACCCTTCCCAGGGCGGTAGACATCCATGAAGATTTTCCAACCCGGTAACAAAGAGGGTTGTCAAGGATTTACAAAAACATGTACACTAAACGTTCAATAGTCCATCAGCACCATAAAGGCTACTTTAGCTCGAATATACAAGCGCGACACAGTCAATGAGGGTGCGTGTGCGTGTATGAGTGATGTCTCAACATTCCACAGATAACACACACTAATAAACTGTCGCCACACTACGCGAAATAGCATGATATTTCTGTTGCATTTAGAATACGCGTCTGTTCTTACCATAGCATTGCTAAAATTCGCATCAATCTAATATGTGTTGGTAGCTGTTTAGGCTAAGCAACAGCTTCACGATCAATAAGGTCTGAGTTCGTATCTTAATTACTTCTTGGCTGTTTTTTTGTTTCTTTGAAACCATAATAATGAAAAGTAAAAACTTGTTAGGTTTATGCTTATTAATAATGAATCATGCTTATTATTTATTTTTATACGAAGAAAATGTTAGTTATTGTATTAAGTTTTAACTATTTATGTGATTTTTAATTTACTTTTTTGGTGTTGGAAGGTGGAAATAAAAAAGTCGTGCTTAATAATAACAATAAAGGTTTATTCGTTTTATTTATTTATTTAATTAACTGACAAGAATTGTGACGTTACATTCCTACTTAGATAAAAGAAATTCACTTGTAACCGTTCATAAGATTTTTTGTGTTTACCCACGTCATATCAATATAACAAGAAAAGAATATTCTAATAACACAAATACTTATTTCTGTCTACCTCACAGAAATCTAAATTATTTGTTTAATTTTCTATGATCTACCTTTTTAACTTTACGAAATGTGTGAACAAAGCGAACAAGATAAAGAATATTATGCTTATCTTGATAAGCATAATATTCTTTATCTTGTTCGCTTTGTTCACACATTTCGTAAAGTTAAAAGTTTTTACTTGTAAAAACTTACAAAAAGTCATAGTCTGGATGAGATTCGATCTCACGACTCCTCGATTCAAGCACCTATCTGCAGGCGTTTAGCCGATAGGCCAACTTGACTTATTTTATAATGTTGAAATTATGAACTACAAGCATTTGTCGACGGCAATGATGATACATGTGACTGTTCTCGAAAATAGAAGGTCGTAAGTCAAACTTAACTTGAAGCGAATGTTTTTTGAGAATGTCTATCCACTTATGGACTCCACTGTACCTACCTACTTAATATTAAAATACTAGCCTATTATTGTCCTACTGCAGGGCAATGCTCCTAAATACCTAATTAAATTCCACAAAATTAGCTTTAGCTAAGTAGGTATTATAGTATTATCTCGAATAATCAAACTTAGGCCCTCTGATCATATGAGCTATAGATAAAATAAATCCCATTATGTTATGGTTTCATCTGGCGCATGAACGTTGCAGAGGTGGTATTCACTAGTACAAGAGTACATATAGATGAAATGCACCCCCGGTGCAATCAATATCGTGTACCTGCCCGGGCAGAACTCTTCCGCGGCGGCGCAGAGCCATCTTGGCGCCGCGCCGATGCAATTTATTTGAAACCTTTAATTTAATAATTATGATTAGGGCCCAATTATAAGTAAGTGCTTGCTAATCTGGCGCTAGCGACCGCCTGACGCGCGAGGGCGCTTAATGCGCAAGTTTATGGTCACAAACCTCGACATTACTCGACAAGGCGTGTCGCAATACATAATTATTGATCTGCCTACACTATTTTTCACACTTACATATATTTATTTATGCATACATTTTCAGATGATAATGATAACAATTTGAACAAAAATAACGAAATAATGGAACTTACCTAGTGGAGTGAACATCAGAACTAAAATTTTTCGGCAGCATGGTTGCTGTGATCTTAGTCACTTCGTCGTCGAAAATGTCATTAACAGGAATCTTGTTGGTATCCATGATAAATAAATTAATTAAGCGAACGAAATATAGATGTTTAAAAATCACTAAGTGGCGATCTCGTTTACACGGAAATTTGGCGACCGTCACCGAAGAAACACGATGTTCCCTAAGGAGACCAGGAGCGAGACTGACTGACTGAATTACAGTGTTGCCAACTGGGTTTTAGGATTCGGGGCTAAACAGAGTCAAAAAAGGGCTAGATGGGGGCTAAATTGCTTTTTAATAAAAATAACTAAAAGAATTGAGTTTTTTTAACTATTGTTTACTTATTACATATATTTTTTGGAACACACAATCAAAAATTTAAAAACAATCTAACTTAATTAAAAAAAACAACTTAAATGTTCAAGTCCTCATCAGAGGATTCTTCGCCACACGAGATTACGCCCTCATTTTGTGCTGACGAAGTTGATGGTTGAGCCTTATATGATATTAGTTATATCACCTAAAACGATAGGATATACCTGTCTATACGATTGATGTAAGACGAAAAGAGACAGGTAGTCTAACTGACGTTTAGATTAATGACATTGACATTTGATGAACTTGAGTGATAGTGTGTGTGGTGTGGCTAGGGTTGCCAACCGTACTATAATATATAGTTTTGTACTGTATTTAGGGTCTCCGTACTATATACTGTTGAAAAAATACTGGGCGTTAGTGACAGGTTGGCAAAAACTGAAACTGTAGTTTCAGACCACGATTTGTGATTGAAAATCGTTGGAATTTTTCTCCGGAAAATTCTCAAAATTTTCGACCGATTTTTCACTTGATTCGTGATATATTGATATGTAAGTATCAAGTCCAGACCTCTAAACACAAATTTAATAAAAAAAACAATAAAAACTTAACTCGGCAATGTAAACACAACAAAAATAATTCTAGGTACCTACATTTAAGCTATGTAGGTTTAGGCACAAATAACACGCGCCGCCCGGCGTCGCCGCATCGGTGCGATGTCCTCTGCTAGAGCTGTACCGAACGAAACTTTAAATAGTTTTTAAAGTTTCGTTCGGTTTTCTTTTAATTTTGAGAATTTTCCGGAGAAAAATTCCAACGATTTTCAATCACAAATCGTGGTCTGAAACTACAGTTTCAGTTATTGCCAACCTGTCATTAACGCCCAGTATATAGTACGCGAAAATACTATGTTTCAGTACAATAGCTCAATGTTTAATATTTTGCAATACTAAAATTAGTAAAATAAAAAAACTTCCAGCAAAAGTATTGTGCGTGTGCGTGTAACCGAACGCGTCCCTGTCATATTTCGCTCCTAATTGATACGTCAATGTCAAACTTGAGAACATCAAACTAATGTTTATTTATTCTAATCTTGCTTGCCTTTTTCATTTGTTTTGGATTTCGTTAATTTTATTGAGTTAGTGGAGTTAATACGGTTTTAGTAGTTTTAGTCCTGCATTAAATTATGTAGTAAAATAATGGAAAGTTGTAGCGATAGCGAAAATGTCCCACTGACACCCAATAAAAAGAGGAAAATACAAAAAAGGCTCCAAAAATATAAACCTGAGTGGGAAAGAGTGTATGACTGGGTTTCTAAAGATCCCGAAAGCGTTTACAATGTTAAATGTAAAAAAAATTACTTATGTCTTTTTTTTCTTCACTACGTCTTCCCATACTAAAATACTTACTATATTTTTTTGAAGCGTACTATATTTTTTTTGGCTTTTAAAAAAAAATACTATATTCAGACAAAAAAATGTTGGCAACCCTAGGTGTGGCCCGCTTGAGCGCGTTTAGTTTATGCTAAGTTTTGTTTGAATTTAGAGTTTTCATTTGGGGGCTAGAAATAGGGCTAGGTGCTAAATAATAATTATTTTAAGGGCTAACAAAGCTAAAAAAGGGCTAGATCTAGCCCCGAACGGGCTAAATTGGCAACGCTGGAATTAATTAATTTACGGTCCACAGGAGTCACTTACAGTCGAGCCTACTTTAGTGAATTGATCACTGACATGTATCTATGGACGAGCTCTAACAACGGGAAAAAGCTCCTATCTTAGGACACAAAATGGCCGCTTTGATTTCGTATAGTTCTTTTTTTATAGTCAACTAGCTATCACGGCCGCGCGTTACCTGTGGCTTGAAGTAAGTAAAGTTAATGAGGTCAATAATCGAGATCAGATAAAAACTATCCTATCTTTTAAGTTTGACCAAATTACACACAGTACCTACCCATATTTCATTAAAAAATGGTTGAGTAGTTTAGGAGTCCATCCCGGACAAAAAACGTGACGCGTAATTTATAAATTAAGTTAAAACGGTAAGTACAACACCAATTACAATAATTTTAACATAAACACGAGAATCTAATTTCAACAACTGTCTCTTAAGTAAGTATATATGTATAATATATGTATTTATATTGTGAGTTTTATTTTTTAAGATACCTACATAAATGTTCGTTCGTTATCATATACAA
This sequence comes from Hoplodrina blanda, assembly GCA_949316365.1. Taxonomy (NCBI): domain Eukaryota; kingdom Metazoa; phylum Arthropoda; class Insecta; order Lepidoptera; family Noctuidae; genus Hoplodrina; species Hoplodrina blanda. Next base: position 23,846,307 of record OX438578.1, on the reverse strand, counting down.
AAATTATCTATTTTAAAAACTAACATTTTTAAAACATTTATGATACTAACATTTATTTTATCTTTATTTGATTAAATAAAGCCAATCTTTATTTATTACTAGATAGCTTCTGCCCGTGACTTCGTCCGCGGAACTGTCGCTTTAGGCGATCTAATCTTGTTTCTCTTAATCTTTGGACCCCCGTTTCATTCATCCCCATAAGGGGTGAATTTTTGAAACACCTTTCATAACGCATGTCATGTACCTAGTCTACGTTATAATAACTATAATTCTGGACATCCTAACAAGCCGAATTTGACAGCTATTAAAATCCTTTGTGTAGTGTTGTCAAAACGTCTTGTCAAAATATAAATCGGCAATTAATTCGTGTTTGTGAGTGTATTTTTTCAAAATTAAGTTAAACTTGATGTTTACAAGTGATACTCGTTGTTATAATGTATGGGTAACATAGTAATTATTCAGGATTATGAATTTGATTTTTCAAATTATTACGTAGGAGAAACGTCAAATCCGACCTCTTACATCGCCGAAAGTATATCTGCATGCCTAACAACGCAATCCGATCTCGAAACCCCGTCTAGCACATCTTAAATAAGCGCGTATTAAGTACGTGATCTTGGTTTGATCATTATTTTGTTACGGAGTTATTTTAAAACTATGATATCTCCTAAGATATTCATTGAAATCGGATGATGTAAAGGACAATTTTGTTAAAAATTAAGAGCTTGTGATAAATAACTATTCATTTGTTGTATTACCTATCATGTTTATAAAAACACATTCGCCAATAATACATTATTTTAGAACTGATAACCATAAAAAAGTTTATAAGTAGTGATAAAACCCTAAAAGATGGACGTTATGCTATATGGGACTTTTTTTATCTTTTATAGGGTAAAAAATCTTCCATCATCCTTGATTTTTGTGTAACTTTAACACTGGCAGACAGTGTTTTTGTGTGAGAGTTTGAAAACTGGTGCGTGGCGCAGATTTCGCGTCGGTGGTCCGTGCTGCTCTATGGATTGCACTGTAAATTAAAACCGGGCCGTTGCCGTTTCGTCCAAATAGATAGAGGCACCAGCAGCTGTCGAACCGGGCCTTCGCCGTGCCGGGTTGTGTCGTGCACAGTAGTGCAGGGGCTTAGGGCGCCTGCAGACTAACAATTTTATTTCAAGTTGGCCGACTATCGAAAAACTAAATTGAGTACACACAGCAAAACAGATAGGTATCATAATTATGCAGAGTCGTCAGATATAGGTAGTTGAAGTTTTCTTAGGAACCGATGGATGTCTTTGATTGAAACTTAACTTATTAATGAACTGTTTAAACGGTGAGAAAATATATGTGGTAGGGGTAGGGTTGGGGTACGGTAGGGGCAGGACACCACGGCAACAAAGTCCCTAAAAATAGCCCTTTTAATATGAAGTCGGGAAGTCGGTCTCAAGGGTAGGGGTAGGGTAGGGGTAGGGGTATTTGTAGGGGTAGGGGTAGGGTAGGGAACGGTAGGGTAGGGGTAGGTATTGGTAGGGTAAGGTAGGGGTAGTGTAGGGTTTGGGTAGGGTATCGGTAGTGTAGAGGTGAGGGGATACCACGCGAACGAAGTCCCTAAAAACAGCCCTTTTAATATAAAGTCGGTCTCAAGGGTAGGGGTAGGAGTAGGATACGGTAGGGGTAGGGGTAGGGTACGGTAGGGGTAGGGGTAGGGGTAGGGTAGGGTAGGGGTAGGGGTAGGAGTAGGGTAGGGTAGGGTAGGGGTAGGTGTAAGGGTATTGGTAGTGTAGGATACCACGCAAACGAAGTCGCGGCGGGTCAGCTAGTTTAAAATAAAAAGTTTGCATTTAAGTATATTATATATTTCAAATGTGCTCATCAAGCCCTTTAATTTGATACCCATGTCGATAATGAGCGAAAAATTTTTTTTTTCAGAAACGACTTCACATCCCCTGGAGGTCGCCATTTTGGATTTGGTGACACGTAACCTACCCTATAACCAGCGGACAACTGAGACGCTTCTAACGACACCTCATTTGTCATGTAATGATAAGTAGTTTAGAAGTTACGAGGGAACAAACAAACATACATACATACAATACATACCGGTCAAAATCATAACCCTCCTTTTGGCTTTGCCGTAGTCGGGTAAAAATTGGGAAGATGGGGCTGATTATGTTGTGTTCTTAATAAAATAAATTGTCATATGGATTTGAAAGAAATATTTTTTTTTTAAATCTACCATAAAGTTCGGAGGTACAACCTATCGGAAATATAAATTAGTATTTTTACCCGACTACGGCAAAGCCAAAAGGAGGGTTATGATTTTGACCGGTAAGTTTGTATGTTTGTTTGTTCCCTCATAACTTCTAAATTACTTATCATTACATGACAAATGAGGTGTCGTTAGAAGCGTCTCAGTTGTCCGCTGGTTATAGGGTAGGTGACGTGTTATCAAATCCAATACGGCGCCCTCTAGGGGATGTGAAGTCGAAAAAAAAAATATCCTCGCACAGTATCGACATGGGTATCAAATTAAAGGGCTTGATGAGCATTTGAAATATATATACAATAAATATTGCTTTTACTAGCTACTTTGCCTGTTTTTAACAGTGTCAACATGGGTATCAAATGAAAACGCTTAATGATTACCTACATTTGAAATTCACTCGCTACTTTGCTTTTATTATTTAATAATATAACCCTTCCCGTGTGGTTTCCGGGTAATAGAATAGAACCACCCCCTCTCAGCCCGTGGGTGTCGTAAAAGGCGACTAAGGGAATAGCCGGAGGAGTCTAGCGACTCCTCTGTGTGGTAACATTAGCCTCCAAGCTAAGGTCGCCGTGCCGAGAGCTGCATGACTAGGGGAGAGCCTAGCCGCGAGCGTGCCAGTTGTCTGGGTCCGGGCGCCCCCAGGCACTACTTAAGCTTAAGCCTTACCTCTGTAAGCGGGGCACTGCAGAGTGTGGACAATTTATATCCCTAGCTTTTCGTGGGAACAAAATGAGTAACAAAAATTTAAAACTCGGAGGCGGCGGTGATGCTCGCCACACACTACGCCAATGTTTCTCGCGGGGCGAAAAGCGAGCTACGGAATGTCGCTTAGCTACGCTGAATGTGCAGGGAGGGATAAAAGATAAGATGGATGAAGTATGTGAGGTAGTGAAAGACAAAAGGATAGATGTGCTTTGTGTGAATGAGACAAAAAGAAAGGGAGTGGACATATCCAAATATGGTTCTCTGACCGCTATCTGGTCCGGCGTCCATGAGACCCAAAGGGCCTGTCAGGGTGTGGGGGTTGTCCTCTCAACGCGAATGATGAAATGTGTGAAAGATTATGTGTGTGTTAGTCCCAGGATTCTGTGGTTGAGAACCAAGGTGGGCTTAAACCGTATCTTTATTGTGTGCGTGTATGCACCTGATATGGGAAGCTCACCGACGGAGCGGAAAGAGTTCTGGGATAGTTTAAGAGATATAGTGAATGGATGCAGGGCGAATGAGAAGATTGTAATGCTTGGTGATTTTAATGGCTGGGTGGGTGTAAAAAGGAATGGATACGAGAAAGTGTTAGGTGCATTTGGAGATGACAGAGTGAATGAGAATGGTATGGATCTACTAGAGATTTGTGTGGAGAAGAACCTTACTGTGATGAACACTATGTTTAATCACAGGAAGATTCACAGGTATACGTGGGAAAGGCAAGGTAGTAGAAGTATAATTGATTTTGTGATTGTAGATGAAAGATTGAAGAGTAAGGTCACAGATACAAGAGCATATCGGGGTGTCAATGTTGGAACTGACCATTATCTGGTAATGTGTCGGGTGGATGGTTTGTTCAAGCATTGGCGTCATCGAGTTCAAGTTCCTGTGACCACTCTAGAAAGAATAAAAGTAGAAAGACTGCAAGAGGCTAAAGTAAGAGAAGAATATAAGAGAAAAGTAAAAGAGAAGACGGATAAGGTATTTGAGAGTGGGAATGAGTTTAGTTTAGAGGAAGTCTGGGATATGACAAAGAATAGTATGGTAGAAGTAGCTACGACGGTATGTGGTCTAGCACAGAGGAAGTATGGTAGTAGGATGGATGATTCTTGGGTGGATAGTGAAGTGAAAGAGGTTGTGAGCAAGAAGAAAGAGGCATGGCTTAATGTGTTAGCCTGTAAGGCCCAAAGTAGGATGAATCAGGCAACGGATATGACAGATGATTTAGAAAGAGTGAAGAAAAGATACACTGAAATGAAAGCGAAAGTGAAAGAGATTGTAAAAAAGAAGAAGGATGAGAAGGAAGAAAAGTATAACAGGAAGTTCGCTGATAACTTCAGGGCCAATGTTAAACTGTTCTGGAAACAGGTAAGATTGGCTCGAGGGGTGACAGGAACATCAACTATGAACGTTGTGAGAGCAGAAGATGGATGCCTATTAAGCGAAGAATGTAAGGTTTTGGAACGCTGGAAGGGATATTTTGAAAGTTTGTTTCGTGATCAGGATAGCATGCAAGGAGTGGGCAACTGGGCGGAAGCCAGTTTTGAAGACCCACACGTAGATGTAGATGAAGAGAATGAAATAAAGATGGATGAGATTGTAAGAGCACTGAGAGGTATGAAAGTTGGCAAAGCTGCAGGCTATGATAGAGTGTCTGTCGAAATGCTAAAGAACGGTGACGGGGTGGTAGCAAGCCTGTTGTGCTTGATCTTTAATATGTGTTGGAGTTATGGTCGTGTGCCGGATGACTGGTGCAAGGCTGTAATTGTTCCACTATATAAGGGAAAAGGCTCACAGCAGGAGTGTAAAAACTACCGCGGCATTAGTCTATTAAGCGTTGTCGGCAAACTGTATGCGAAAGTTTTAATTAATAGGGTGATAGGAGTGACTGATGAGAAAATTTGGGATGTACAAGCGGGATTTAGACAGGGAATGGGCTGTATGGATCAGATCTTCTCTTTAAGGTGTATAGCCGAAAAACATCTGGCAAAGCACAAGAAAGTCTATTGCGCTTTCGTAGATTTGGAGAAGGCCTATGACAGTGTGTGGAGGGAAGAATTATGGTCGACTCTATCCATGTATGGTGTGGACGGACACTTGATACGAGCACTGAAATCTTTATACAAAGATTCCAGTGCTTGTGTTAGGATTAATGGGGCATACACTGACTGGTTTTGCATCTCAAGAGGTGTAAGACAGGGCTGTGTAGCGTCTCCTTGGCTGTTCAACCTATACATGGATAGTTGTTTGGCGGATTTGAGAGAGAGTGAGTGTGGATTAAGGATGGATGAGTTGCTTGTCAAATGCCTGTTATACGCAGATGATCAAGTTCTTCTTGCATCGTCGGCAGAGCAGTTGCAAGACATGGTAACGGTAATGAATGACGCGTTTAAGAGGAAAGGGATGAATATAAATGTGAACAAGACGAAAGTGATGGTTTTTGAAAGAGAAGAGGATGTATCGGTGTGTGATGTGAAAATAAATGATGAGAGTGTGGATCAATTGAATGAGTTTGTATACTTGGGCAGTATGTTTACTAGAGATGGAAAGATTGATGCTGATGTGGAAAGGAGAGTAACTGCGGGAAATAAAGTGAATGGTGCTATACATGCGGTTGTGACCAACCAGTTCATGCCCAAAAAGGCTCGACTGGCTGTTCACAACGGCGTGCTGGTGCCTACACTTATGTATGGAAGTGAATGTTGGGTTTGGCAAACGAGGCATGAGAGTAGGATTAATGCTGTGGAAATGCGTTCCTTGCGGAGTATGTGTGGTGTAACTTTGAACGATAGAGTGAGGAATGAGGTTATACGGGACCGTTGCGGATTAAAAGAGGATGTAGTGACAAAGATAGAAAAGGGTATGCTTAGATGGTTCGGTCATGTTGAGAGGATGAGTGAAAGACGATTAACAAAAGGTATTTATATGGCAGAGGTGAGTGGTAACGCAGGGAGGGGTCGCCCTAGGAAGACCTACACTGACCTTATTGGTGAGGTTCTTCAGAAAGGTCAGGTGCGGAGTACTCGTAACCGGCGTGCTTGTATGACGAGATGTATGAACGTAGATGAGGCGAAAGGAGTATGTAAGGATCGTAGCAGGTGGCGTTCTGTGGTTTCTGCCTACCCCCATGGGAAAAAGGCGTGAGTTTATGTATGTATGTATGTATGTAATATAACCCCCAAAATAGTGTAAATAAAAACGACCACGGCTATTACTTAAAAATTTCGAAAATATCGGTCAAATGAATATTGTTTTTGTTTTATACTTTTCAGTGCGCGATTTTTTCGTAGTTGGGTTTTAGTTATTTTTAACTTATTTTTTGTACAAATACCTGCCTTAAAAAAGTGACGTTTGGATTTGGATGTAGTCGCACCCGTGGGAAGTAGGGGGTGGCGGGGGTGGCGGGGGTGGCCGGGACGGGTCGCTAGTGGGATAATAAAACACGTCCACACGCGCAACACCATTATCTTTATTTACATAAAATAACAAAAGAAAAGCGTGAGATATACAATAACATTGAAACATTTATGGTGGGTACAGCCGCTAGCATAAATATGTTAACAAAACCTACGCAAAATTCAAAAGCAATTTTCCTGAAATTTTATGATTCCGGAAATAATGGTCGCGACACAAACTATTATTGAGGAATATCTTGGTCTTTGGTAATGGATTAATTTGCGTAATTATTGTGTGACATATTTATGCTAGAACTGTTCCTTATCAAGTTCAAAATAGATCACTGATCAGTGAGTGCGACTGACGCTGAAGCTCTCGCTCGTCACGTGCCTAGCTGCAGCGCGCGCCCAGGGTGCCGAGGGTCTCGCATACTCGCTACGTGTAAATGTTGTCTAGGCCCTCGGCTGCGCTCCAGTGAAACTATGCGTTGCCAACATTGTAGCGCTTTATTTGCTATCATGATTAGTGAAGTCGACGTGGCAGTTCAAGTGAGCGCCTCAGCCGCAGTCCAGCTCGCGACCGGAACAGTCAGGAAGGCGAGTGATACCTAATTACAATCAATACTATTCATAGGCCTCAAGCTTCTCGTACCACTACATAATGATGTTACTTAGTAGGCACTAGGCAGTGTGCTTCCTTTATCATTTTTCAGTCTGTCGACATTGTAGTAGCAATTGATTAAGAACCCTTGCATTAAAAACCGCCCTTATACCTACTGGGAAATAAAGGCGCTGTCAAAGTCAATAACAATGCCATGGACTTTCGATTGACTGTAGTTGTGTATCACTGAATTCCGAGACTTCTCTAAGTTTAGTGCCGTTGCAAAATATCATTTATAACAGAGATCAGTAAGTAGGATAAGCATATCCTGCTTTAAGTGCATATACAGTCGTGGAGAACAGTTTGTTGTTCTGTGGCATTCAGTGTGGATTATAACGCCGCTATTCTAGTTAAATAGCTTCGCTTAAGAGGAAACGCGAGAGGAGACTTTTGAAAATTAGGTATCAGAAGAAACTCGCTGTCGCTCTGCGAGCTTCGGCGTGCGAAAAGGACAACTGCAGAGCCGACTGAATAGCCTAATAAAAAAGATAATTCATAATTCGGGGTTTAGCTCTCGCCTATTTTCTTCTCTAATATTGAACCAATATAAAAGATATTTCATAAACTAAAAAAGAAGGATTAATACTTTGCCCCCATATTTTTATTTTATCATTAAGTACCTAATAGTTTTTAAATATGTATAGGTACTAGGCCGCTGTTCACAGCGGCAATTTTGAGCATTTTCTGTGGGTTCTAGTGCTTATAAAAATAATGTCTCATTAAAAAAGAAAAACATAGGGGCATAAAAATAGTTGATGTACGGCTCAGAGTTAGTTAGCGTTTTGGTGAGTTGACGGTAAACCACGGTTTAGCACTAGAACTAGTTTATTTCTTAAAGTTACAAAAGAGGTATTCGTTGGATGCCAATCCGTGCCAATCGCGCTGATTGCTATTTGTCAACTAACGTTCATGTTGTGTGAATAAACTAAATCGAGGTCGCATCGTCAGCAACCAAATCATTGTACGTAAACTGTACATGCTCCCAAGGGAAAAAGTAAGATGGGCAATACACGACAGACGAGATGGGCAACCAGTACATAAAAAAGTATAAAAATGTCAAACAAAGAAAGTAAAAAGATAGTAAGTAAAGTAAAATAGTAAATAAGACAGTGTAAATATTAATTTGATGATATCTCGTCAAAGCAAAATCCGTTTCCAGGGTCCTGTGTCGTCGAGCTACGGATCTCTCGCATCTCGATGTTTGCTTCCTCTTTGTCTGCTCCTTTCTGGTGCTCCAGTTTAGAGCTTGTTGTAGAATTCTGATTCTTCCTTATCTTTCGTTTCTTAATAATAATGTAGACGCCAACCATGGCAAATCCTCCCAGCAACAAAGAGGTCGCGGAGTAAAAGTACACGTCGTGCGGTGAAATATTTGAAGATGCAGGTAGTACTTCATGTTCTTTCTGGTAGGTCAGTTGACGCTCAATTTTTGACAAATCTGCTGCACTGTTCAGTTCAGTGATGTTCAGCTGTGCGTTCCTCCAACCAAGATCAAATATCTTATTTATCGTCGAATTTATAGTCGGTACTTCGATATCCGACCCCGTGTTTATCCTACTTCCTAGGTGATTGTAAGTAAATATCGTGGCATCTTTTTTCTGTAGTAAGCACTTTGGTTGCAAGGCAATGACTCCTGTCCCGTCAAAGACCGCTGGTGTAACCTGATCGCTACATATTACGCGCAACAGCTGTTTGTCGCACAGCGTATACAACCAAACGTTGGGTTTGTGTAATTTTATCCATCTCTCCTTGCAAGTTATGTCATTAATGACGCACGATAGGGATGTTTGTTGACTGAATACCTTGATCTCACACGGCGCATTTTTATCATGTAGACTGTACACGGGTTGGCGCGAGATGCACGTGTATTCATCTTCTCCGTACGAGGTGCAGTGGTGCATGTCCTGTTCTTCCAAAGTTATGTACGAATTTTTAATCAAGTTAATAGCGATGAAGTCCGAAAAAGGTTTCATGAGTTTTAAGTTTCCTTGTCTCCGGAATGGAATCGGAATTACCCGATATATTTTGTAGTCTTCGTCGCTCAGTAGCGGAATGTGCAATTCAAATAGTAAAAAGTTACGTGTAATCCTAGCTTTCACGTGAATCAGTTCATAGATGACTTGAAGCTCCCTTTGTATATCCTTAATCGGCAATGAAAGTCCTTGCGGCAGTTTTCCTGATATGATATTTAGCTGCTCAGTTAGTTGAGATGCTGAAAAAAGGTGGGTGTCTAAATGGCCTCTGTAGATGTTGGCTAGGGCATTCATCAGCATTGACTGTATTCTATGTAAATCACTTAGAATTAACGTTGATGTTACAGCGGCAGAGTTAATATCATTTATAGTATATAATATTTGCGCTCTGTTTTCTATTTTAGCGATTTCTCTGCAAGTCTGATTCATGTAGGTCTGTATTGTTTTGAATTGTTTGTTCATAAATTCAGCACTTTGTTTAATCATGTTATTTTCGGCTTCCACAATCAATGTTTGATTCTTCATTAATTGTAGTAAATAGTTGTCACTTTCTTGTAAGTATTGTATATCCTGTTCATATTTTTCGGAAAAGTCCACATCAAGAACGCCGAATAGTGTTCTTGCTAATTTTCCGACCCCGTCGAAGTAACCTCGTTTTTGCCTTGAATGTTGAGATAATAACATAGAATTGTATTCCATCAGGTGGTTCAATTCATAACGTAGGTGGTCGACAACGGCTTCGCAGGGTGGGTGTTCGTGGGCTATTCTTTGGCAAAGTATATCCACTTGATCGATGTAGACCTTTATCTTAGTCGTGGCTTGCCAATATGAAGTTAAGTTATAATATATTAACAGCGTCCATTCGTCATGTATAAGTTGCAGTGTTCCGGCCTCATCAAAGTATATTGGTTGATTGTTAAGTATCGACGACACCTTGTAGTTTTTTGTAGTAATAGGCGTTGCTTGTGTGGTCCCCATCATCGCCATCATACACATTAGCACCAGGGAGAGTAGATTACGTTTATTTATGCTGGAACTTCTCTGCCTTTTTTGTTTTTCAGGTTCGGACTGCTCTTGTTGTTTGTTTATTCCGTCTTTTGTTTCTTCCGTAGTTTGCAAGTTATGGCGTAGCGGTAACGGCGACAGTTTCACGATTGGCCGTTTTAGTTGTCCTTTTTTAGTTTGTAGGGTGACGACTCGTACCTTTCCGTCAGTCCCCGGATGAAGTTCCACTACCCGTCCGAGAGCCCACCTTCCCGGAGGTAAATTTTCGTCTCTCACTAACACTAAGTCTCCTACTGCTAGATTCTCCTTTGGTTGTTGCCATTTACTGCGTACTTGTAATTGCTGCAAATATTCGTTTGACCAGCGCTTCCAGATGTGTAGGTTCATTTGTTCCACCAGCCTCCATCTGTTTCTCAAGTCACTCTGGTTGAAGTCTTCTTCCTCTTTTGACAGAGACAGTAAGGGACCGCCAACAAGGAAGTGACCAGGTGTCAAGTATTCTAAATCTTCAACATCTTCAGATAGTGGGCAAAGCGGGCGTGAATTCAAGCATGCTTCTATCTGAGTTAATAGTGTGGTGAACTGTTCGAAGGTCAGCTTTTGTTCCCCCAGAACTCGCTTCAAGTGATACTTCATGGATTTAACGGCAGCCTCCCAAAGTCCACCAGCTGATGGCCAGAGAGGGGCGTTAAAATGCCACTCTATTTTCAAGTTATTTATTTCGTCGTAAAACTCAGAAGTTTGAAAAGTTCTGTTTTGTTCAAAGTCTTCGTGGAGTATTCTTGCGGCACCGACAAAATTTGTCCCGTTGTCTGAGAACATATGCTTGGGAGTACCTCGGCGTGCACACATTCTTTTAAACGCGGCAAGAAAAGTTTGAGTTGTCAGGTCCGACACCAACTCGAGATGCACGGCTTTTGTAACCATACAAATGAAGATGGCTATGTAAGCCTTACACGTTTTAACACCTCTCCCCTTGTTGATCTTAATATCCACATGTCCGGTAAAGTCCACACCGGTGTTTGTAAACGGCCTCGATGGAGTAACTCGTTCTTTTGGCAAGTCAGCCATTAGTTGCATGTTTCGTTGAGTCTTAAAGCGGTGACATCGTATGCACTGCCTGAGTTCCCTTTTCACTGTTCTGTTTCCTCCAATGATCCAATACTTGAGACGCAAGTATGCTAGCGTAAGTCGTGCCCCACCATGGAGAGTTTCACGATGAGCTTCTTGGATGATCATCTCGGTTAATCTTCCAGTAGCAGGAAGTATAATTGGATGTTTTGATTCTGGAGGTAGCACTGAGTTGACAAGTCGCCCCTTGACTCGCAATAACCCGGTCTTATCGAGGAATGGGGTTAACGCCAAAAGGTTGCTTTTAGTTGGTATCGGGTTGTTCTTCTTCAAACATTCAATTTCGTCCCCGAAGTACATTTTCTGCACGCTTTTGAGCACCATTTCCGTTGCTTCAGTAATTTCTTCAGAAGATAACGACATAACCCTCTTATTTTTATCGCCGGTTATGTTATTTTTTCGGACGCGCTTGTTTATTAGTCGTATAATCCACGCAAGTACTCTGATTACACGTTTGAAACTGCTACGTTTGTTCAATAGGTTGGTAATTATTTCGCTGTTTTTGTAAGTTGCAACGCAGCATTTATTGTTTGTTGTTCGAGTGTCACACAGTTCATTGGCTTGTAAGTAGGGTATATCATTTTGTTGGCTGTTTTTAACGTCATAAGTTTTCAACCAAGATGGACCCTCCCACCAGAGTTTAAAAGTCAGAAGTTGAGTGGGAGAGAGTCCTCGAGTAGCACAGTCAGCAGAGTTTTCTTCAGACTTCACGTAGTTCCATTGTTTTGCCGGAATTATGCAGTTTATTTGTGAGACTCTGTTGGCGACATACTTCTCCCAACGGTTTATGTCCCCTTGTAGCCATGCCAAGACGACTTTAGAGTCACTCCAACATTGTATTTGGAGATGTTTAGAAGAAAGTGTACTCTTAATTTTCTCTATAAGTTTAGCGAGTAACAATGCTCCACAGAGTTCCATCCTGGGCAGAGAAATCTTCTTACTTAGCGGCGCAACCTTTGTTTTAGCAGTTATTAGTGTCGTTGTGTAATTTTCGTTATTGCTTTTTACTCGACTGTAAATGACGCACGCATAAGCCTTTTCGCTTGCGTCGCAAAACCCGTGAATCTCAATATTCTCATCTGTACTTTGTAGCCATCGTGGAATCGAGATTTTGTTGATTGAGGGGAAATCCTTTCTCAATTTCTCCCACTCCGTAGCTACGTCAACGGGCAGGCAATCGTCCCAGTTAGTTTTGCTGATCCAGACCTTTTGAAAAAGCAGTTTCGCTTTTATTGTTGCAGGCGATAGAAAACCAAGAGGATCGTATAATTTACTTATCTCGCTCAGTAATACTCGTTTCGTCAGAGTTTTCTTTTCAGGCAGTCTCCATTGATAAGTAAATGTATCCTGTTTTTGATTCCAGCTCATCCCCAACATTTTTGTGTTTGATGTTTCAGGGCTAAATTCTATGTTCGCTTTTGTGCTCTTTTGGTCATTTCGCAAGTCCTCTAATATAGTCGCTTCGTTACTTGTCCACTTTCTTAAGTTAAAACCTCCTTTACTCAATAGTTGAATGAGTTCTGAGACTGTCCTCTTCGAAGCTTCAATGCTGTTTTGCCCATATACTAAATCATCCATGTAAAAATAATTTAGTAGAGCAGTGACGCTCTCAGGATGGTTATCCTTTTCATCTTGTGCAAGTTGTTGTAATGTGCGCATTGCGAGATAGGGCGCGCTTTTCATACCGTACGTCACGGTGCATAGTTGCCATTCCAGTAAAGGCTCGTTACTAGAAGATCTCCACACAATGGTTTGTAAGTGCTGTTGTTGTTCGTTTAGCCATATGTGCCGATACATCTTCTCGATGTCTGCCGTAAAAACGTATCGGTACGTTCGCCAGTTAATAAGCAGTGTAAACATGTCCTTTTGTAAGTTGGGGCCACAGTACATGAGGTCATTGAGGCTGTTGTTATTGTTTGCCTTGCAAGATGCATTAAAGACTACTCTCAGTTTCGTGGTTGTTGACTCAGCTCTCAATACCCCGTGATGTGGTAGATATACTTGGTTTTTTCTCCGAGTTTCAGCAGTTACGGGCTTCATGTGTCCTAGGGACTTGTACTCCTCCATAAAGCGTTTGTATTCTCTGTCTAGTTCGTTGTTCCGCAGCATTTTCCTCTCAAGTTGTAGGAACTGAGCTTGTGCTTGAGACTTTGTGGCTCCTAAGTGAGAGTTGTAGTTTGTTTTCATGGGCATCTGCACCACATATTTTCCGTCAGGTAATCTCTTAGTAGTAGAGTCAAAAAAGTTCTCACAATGCTGATCTTCGTTAGTTAATGTCGTGGTGTCTGAGACTTCTTCAGTTTCCCAGAATCGTGACATGTTTTGTAGGTCATTGAGTACTACAAAGCAATTAAATGTCTTGACATTCCCGCATAGTATCCAGCCCACTCTTGTTTGTTGGGCTACGGGGAAATTGTCACATTTTATGACTCCATTCAGTATTAGTTCTGAATAAATTTCGGCGCCCAGAAGTAAGTCGATCGGGCCTGACTTATTAAAATGCGGGTCTGCAAGTTTCAAGTTATCTATGTAATCCCAGTTTTGTAGGGAGAAGGATGCTGTTGGCAAGTTATTTACGAGCTTCTTCATCACTAATGTTTCCAATTTGAATTCATAATCCGAATGTATAGATTTGCATTCCAAGGTAATTGACCCTTTACAATTGCCGGACAGTGAACCGACACCTGACACAATAGCGCTGACTTTACGTCGCGGTAATCTGAGTCGCTGCGCGGCGTCTTCTGTTATGAGACTCACTTGCGAACCTTGATCAAGCAAACCTCTCAAGTTGATATAATCTCCATTAATGGTCTTTATCTTTAGAAGGACAGTCGTTAACAGAATTTCCTTTGCCTCGTTAGTTAAGTTATTCACGGCATGTGATGTTGATGGCGTACTGCTACTTATAGCCGCGGGACGGTTGTTACTCTCATTTCCATCCTCATGCAGAAGCGTATGGTGTGACCTGTTGCATAGTTTACAAGTTTTTCTCGAAACGCATTTTTGTTCTCCATGACTGTACAAACAATTCGAACAAATACGCAGATTGCGAACTGTGTCATTACGTTCCTTCGCATTCATAGCCAAGAATTTGCAACATTTCATTAAAACATGCTCAGTTTTGCACATCGGGCAATTCCTTGTTGTCGTGAAGAAGGCTTTGGACGATTTATGCAGTCTGTTAAAGTTTGATGACCTCTGGCTATTGTATTTGTAATTATTGTTTCGAGCGAATGATATGTTGTTAGGCTGTTTATCTGACGTCAGATTTTTATTGGGCGAGATTGATTTTTGATGAGTATTTCCTTGTAAGGCTTCTAACGCCATGAATTTATTCTCCAAAAATTTGGTGAATTCATCTAAGTCAGGAAATTCTCTCGGTTCTTTAAGATCTTTGATATACTCGTTGTAAGTCACTTTGTCCAGTTTCTGAACCAAAAGATGAACAATTATCGGATCCCAGTTAGTTCTTTCGAGTCCGATGTTATTGAGTCCGTTCAGGCACTCTAGTGTGACGTCATGCAATGTTCTTATACTCGCAGCGCTCGCTTCCGGTATGAGGGGTTGATTTAGCAGCGTATTCATGTAAGACGTGAACAGCAAACGTTTGTTATCATATCGGTGCGTGATTATCTCCCAGCAGGAAGTATAGTTTTCCGCGCTAATGCCGAGATGTTGTACGATTTTTTCGGCTTCGCCCTTGAGTTTGGTTTTAAGGTGTTGCATCTTTTGCGCTTTCGACAGTAATGGGTTGTTGTGCACACTCTCTATGTATAGATCTTTAAAAGTTAGCCATTGGTTGTAGTTTCCATTGAAGTCCGGTATCACAATCCTTGGTGTCGACTTCTCGTAGTGGGCGTTGTTCCAAATATGGTGTTGTAGCTTCTTCCGCAAGTTGTCATACACGTTTTCTATAGCATCATATTTTTGTTTGTAAGTTGAATCTCCGTCTTGTGTAATATAGTCAAGTTCCCAGTTAGTTTTCTCAATGTGTTCCCATTTGCCTTTCAAGATATTAAGGTTATCCTCTAGCTCCCACTTTTCCATTGACGAGTCGAAGTTTGTCTTCTCCACTGTACGTTCAAAAGCTCTAAAGTTGCAGTATTGCTGCCGTAAAAGTTCCTGTTGTTTCTCGTTAGTCTTGTCAGTTTGGCGAGGAGGTACATGAAAGTTAATATCATCGAAGCTAAAGGTTGATTTTGTTTTACCTTGTTTAGGCGTCGAAGGTGGCAATTCCGCTTTACTCGTAGAAGCAGATGGTAACTCAGATTTACGGTTCAGCATGTCTTGTAGAACGTTCTCGTAAATCTTCTTAGTATGATTGAAAACGTCGTCGACGAAGTATTGAATGTCAGTTATGCCAGATTTCTCCAGTTGTTGATGATTGAATACAAACTTCTCCCAGTTCGTACTCAGCCGAGAAAGTCGCTCCTCCAGGTACTCCAAGGTTTTTCTGCTAGGACTGTCTTTCTTGTAGTTGATGCTGATTTGTTTCAAATTGTTGAAGATTTCTTCTTGGCGACTGATAATCTCTTGGATGTTCTGAGCCATCGTTAATCGTTGTAGAAGTTTAGTTGCACAGTAATTATGTACAGTTCAAGGTTGGTTGTTCGGTAGTACCGCAGGGTTGTGTTACCGCAGGCACTAGTTCAGTCAAATTGCGAAGTTTTCGCAGTTATTTTCTGGAAATATTAAGCGTGTTCTTTCTCTACTAGAGATATGTGCGCCTTCTCAATCCTACTGGGGCGACCCGCTTCTGGGAGACCAGCAAGACCGATTCGCTATCGCTAATAGAGACACTTCACACACTTAAAATCCGGCTCGAAGGACCATTTTTTATGTACGGCTCAGAGTTAGTTAGCGTTTTGGTGAGTTGACGGTAAACCACGGTTTAGCACTAGAACTAGTTTATTTCTTAAAGTTACAAAAGAGGTATTCGTTGGATGCCAATCCGTGCCAATCGCGCTGATTGCTATTTGTCAACTAACGTTCATGTTGTGTGAATAAACTAAATCGAGGTCGCATCGTCAGCAACCAAATCATTGTACGTAAACTGTACAGTTGATATTTACTTTATTCTAAAAAATCATTGCTTTAAAGTCATAAACCAGAAAGAAAACAGGCGAGAGCGTTTGTATGGAGAAAAGTTCACCCGCGTTTCCTCTTAAAGATGTTCACAATAATTATATCAAATAGCTATTTCGTCGATACCTATGAACTACAAACTGTGCCCAGGTAAAGTAGGATTATATAACAGCTTAGACAATGATAAGTAAACTCATTATTACGCAGGTAGGTAGGTACCTACGTATCTAAAACAAGGCGGTCACATTATACAACAACTAGATAACGGTAACTAGATAATAGTATAGTAATAGATTTTAATAATGAATATCTGTTATAATGGAATAGCAATAATTGTGCGAAGCCTGCCAGCCATTGTAAATTCGGATGTATAAACATTCGGCCAAACAATAATTATGCATGCCTTGAAAATATTCTGCAAAGAACAATATGCCACATTTGTGTGTTATGACATTAATTGTGTGTTATGCCACACAAATGTCGGAGAGTCGAGAAATACAGGGACACCTATTTCAAAAACGTAGTATTATTATCATTCTAAATTATATTTAGATAATATACCTACTTACTTAACAAATAATTACAATGTTTAGGTTTAAACTCGTAGTAAGTATAAAACAACTTTCTTATAAATCATAACATCTATTGGACAAAGGCTGATATTTGTTAAGTTACGTAACAATTACAAAAACGTAGCGACACACCCGCAGAAATTATTGCACAAAGCCATTGGACCGTTGTGTTGTATATTTACTCGTGTAGAGAGAAAGCATAGTGCTGAACATGGCGCAGTGTTCAGCAGGCGGCGCGCGGCCCGGTGTGTCGCTACGCTAACGAGCCGTAAACATTTCCACTGATATTGACACGTTTGACAGTCAATGTAGTGCAGCAAGCCTAGCTTGAACGAAGCAAACCAAGTCCATGGCAGCAAGCTTACTTCAATGTCAACTGTTCATGAATGGCTCTGGCTCGATGGCTTAAAGTGGAACTATTCCTAACAATTCACAAAATCGCTCCAATTATAAACAACGAATACTTATAGTTTAAATTAAGTAAGTATGTATTTTTTTATTTCACCGTGTCTTCACTGAATTGGATGGATAATATTTTCCTTTTTTTGTCAGAAAAGCAATCCCGCATTTTTAGGAAATTTTGCATTCTAACCGGAAAAGTAATCATGTTCGACAGATTGAAACTTATTTCTATTTGTGGTCTATATATTTAAATTTTTGACAAGTTTTTGTCATTAGGTCATGGGATTGTGACTAGATTTTCAACTTAAAAAATTGGAATGTTGACTTCTGAAAAACACAACGAAACTCCTAACCTCCTGAACATATTATGTATTGTGATTTTGCATTGAAGATTGATTATACTGAAAATCAATGAAAATTGCTGAAAAAAATATCGACAGAAGTCCGTAAGCCGCTTGTTGGTTGTTCAGCGACAGCGACGTACTCTATGGGCTCCACTGCGCTACGTAGGCTTGCTGCACTACACTCAACTTACAAAATTATAGTCCAGGATTATATAATAGGACTAAGGGTCAGTTCACACCGAGACGCGACGCGACGCGACGCTGCGTGTACACTTTAAAAGAGCGACTCAAAATATAAATTTTCTACACGAAAACATACACATTTCATTGTAAGAATTTAGAATACGTTACACCACGCAGCACTACGTCGCGATGCGTCGCTCTACGCCGCGCTGCGCCGCGCGGCGCCGCAAGACGCATCGCGACGCAGCGGTGAATCGCCGGTAAGTACGCGCGACTTGCAAGAGCGGCGACGACGTTGCGATGCGTCTCGCGGCGGCGGCGTGCGGCGCAGCGCGGCGCAGCGCGAAGTCACTGGCCTCTTCAAGTATCGTCACGTTGCGTCGCGTCGCGTCGCGTCCGGTGTGAACTGACCCTTACAGTCGTGTTTGTTACAATACATAAAATAAGTATCCACTAAAAGTCATAAAAAAGGTAAAGATATTTCTCGTAGGATGGTAGTTTTGCAGCTATACATAATAGAAACAATAATAAACGTTCAGATACAATAGGTACCTAAGTATGTAGTTGTAGCCAGAGCGTGAAGGTAGCGCGTGCTACTTGATGCGGCGCTCTGTGCTGTGAGATGATTGCTACGGTTTGTTGTTGTATATGGTGACGTTTGCTTGCTAGAGATTAGTTAGGCCTTCGGCAAGCGACGCGGACGTGGTGCGCGTCGCGGCGCCGTCTTACCGGTTACAACTAAACTTATGCAAACAAGGAAAACTAAGTCTTCACAAATATCAAATACATAGGTATTGTGTGTTACGCATTTTATTAGAAACGACGTCAAAATGTCTACAGACAGTAGTATACAAAGAGAAAAACACATGGGTCGTGTGGCGACGTGTATGGTGGGTGAGCCGCGGAGTGCTCGACGGCCCCGCTGCGCGCCACGCTGCAGAGACAATATAGAACAACTGTCCTTGCTACAGCCCCTCAAGCTATACTAAGAAACGTACTGCTGCGCGGTGCTGGCGGAGTGGCGGCGCGCGGCGGCCTCGTGCCTGCCCGCAGACGGGGGCTATTGCTAGTGTTACCTTCTTATACCGGTGAGGCGACTGACTACCTAATACGTCCCGAACTGTTCCATACAATGAACACAAGCTGACTATGTCAAACAGAAATTTATTCGAGCACAATTTATAATAATTGTAAGTTACATTTTAATGAACTATAATAAGAGCTAAGTACAATACAAGCCGCGCTAACACTCAGGGCAGTGTTGCCAACCCCAACCGAGACTAAAACTGCAAAGAAGCTTTCATAAAGCTGTAGAAAACTGTAAAATTCTATTTAAAGAACTGTAAATCTACAGCTTTTCTTATTTTGAACTTTTTAATAACTTTATTATTTTGAATTATCAATAAAACCACATAATAAAGCAAAAAAATAATACTTTCCTTTATTTTACATTATTTCTACTAATACTGCTTCGTTTTCAATTTGCACATCCTTCCTATTGGTTTTCAGTATTTTATTTTATTCAGGGCAATTTTTTTTTGAAATTTTCAAGTATTTTGCTTGACATTATTATGTGTATGTCTTTAGATTTTTGAAAAGTACAGCGTATCAAATTATCCACCGTGCCAAGAATAGGGTTAAAATCGTACATATTTTTATCAAATTAGCGTAGATTTTGCTAAAATCAAGTTGTTAAGGGATACGCAGCAAATAAAATAGAGGCGCATCATAAAGAAAAAAACTGTAGATTAAAAAAAAAAA
Source organism: Hoplodrina blanda (assembly GCA_949316365.1). Classification (NCBI taxonomy): domain Eukaryota; kingdom Metazoa; phylum Arthropoda; class Insecta; order Lepidoptera; family Noctuidae; genus Hoplodrina; species Hoplodrina blanda. The sequence continues at coordinate 23,826,824 of OX438578.1, read as the reverse complement.
CTAAAAACTGAGGAGATATCGAAAAAACTGTAATAGATCTACAGTTAAAACTATAGGGTTGGTTACACTGACTCAGGGGCACACTAAGTATTAGTACGTGTCGAAGTGCGGCCCACAGGGGCGCGGCGCGGCGGCTCGGTGGCGCGGCGCGGCTTTTTTATGTGACGAGGTATAAGTATTTTACCATAACATCATGGTATACCTGAAATTTCGATGATAATCATCGCATCTAGACAGCAGGTGACATACAATGTCGGGTCAGCACGTGATTCAACTTTAGGGGCCTATTCACACCGCGTTTTTCATTTCACATAGCAGTTTGTTAGCGCTTGTATTGATGTAAACGGCTTCTGGCTCGCGTGCGTATCGACTATCGATACAAATGGGCGTCGACGGCGCGTTTAAAAAACGCGGTGTGCATAGGCCCTAATGTCATACTATCTCTCAAGTTTATCACTATATGCTGTTGGTCTTCCAAATTGTGGTTAAATAAAAAAATATTACGGTATATTATGCTTCGTCATATTCAAAAATCCGTCTCTAAAGCACCCACGGTAGGAATTACAGGAGAAGTTCTTACCAACATAAAAAATGTGTTTATGATTTAAGTATAATTATTGTACTAAGTACCTACCACTTACTACCCATTGATTACTTTTTCTGAATATACCTCTAGATAATGTGGCTGTTTGCTAGATATTGATGAAATGTGTCGTGTCGCCTCATCGTATGAGACAGCTCGCGACTGTCTGTATTGACGTGTACGTATCGTAGCTAATATTCGCGCCATTTTGCTATTAAAAACGAAAACATAACGCGAACATTAATTAGTACAAATACGCGAAGTGAAGTGCCTGCGACACAGAATGCGGGTCGCGGGTCGCGTCACGTGTGGCGGGTGACAGCACGCGGGTCGCGGGCACGCGTCACGTGTGGCGGGTGACAGCACTCGGGTTGCGGGCACACGTCACGTGTGGCGAGTGACAGCACGCGGGTCGCGTCACGTGTAACGGGTGACAGCACGCGGGTCGCGTCCCGTGTGGCGGGTGACAGCACGCGGGTCGCGGGCACGCGTCACGTGTGGCGGGTGACAGCACTCGGGTCGCGGGCACACGTCACGTGTGGCGAGTGACAGCACGCGGGTCGCGTCACGTGTGGCGGGTGACAGCACGCGGGTCGCGTCCCGTGTGGCGGGTGACAGCACGCGGGTCGCATCACGTGTGGCGGGTGACAGCACGCGGGTCGCGTCATGCGAGTGAGACGTCGTTCACGATTGGCACACGTGTAATAATATTATATTTTAATAGATTCAATAGCGCTAATTAAGTATACGACATCAAAAATACTTACATTATAGGTAATTTTGTTCTACTCGAATTGAAAATACCACCATAGGGATTAATAGGGTTTTGATAAAAATTGTTAAACCCAATACATTAGATACCTACATGACAAAGTATCTAACACGGAAAACTATGGCTAGGTAAGTGTAATAGGTATGTTTGGTAAAGAAACAATAGTTTACTACAATGAATTGTGATGCATGTCGGTAAATGCATTTGGTCTCCGCGGACGAGCGCCGCCGCCGGCGCAACTATTACATTTATTATCTTTTGGGAATATTGCATATTAAACTATTAGGTAGTAAGTACGCGTCTATTAAAATAATTCCGTTTCGCAGTAAAGAAACAGTTAATAAAGTAGGTAAAGATTTTTTTATCGCCTGCTTTTTGTAAATTCAGGTACAGCTGCCACTATTTACTTTAATATGCAAACATATTATTATATAAAACATCATAAACAAAAACATAGATGAAGTGGATTGGAAATCTACTTATTATTGCTCGGCAACTACTCAAGCAGAGTACCTACCTACATGGGACAGAGTGCGGACCTCTACCAAAACAAACAATTTCAGAGTGAAGAGAAATCGGTTTTTACATGTAGGTACATACATGAGAACACAACGCATTGCGGCATTGCATAATGCATAATGCCGAATGCATTCACCATATTTTTTTGATTTTGGTTTTATAGAATAAATAAAAAAGAGGTTAGGTATATCAACAGACGACGATACATGCCTATAGGTACTTGGTACTTCGGGCTAACACCTAACTGTAAACATGCACCCAATTAGTTCATTACCTATGTATTGTGTATGTACTTTCGACTAAGGGACTACTCACACTTATTCAGCTCTATTCAGCTTTTGTCCATAGAAAACAACGATTTTGTATCGCATGCATTCAGACGCGGAAAGCTGAACGGATGCGTACGCGTCTCATACAAAATCGGCGTTTTCTATGGACAAAAGCTGAATGGAGCTGAATAAGTGTGAGTAGTCCCTAATGCAGCGACGTACGTGCGCGAAAAAGCGAGACCTCTGTGTAGAAAAGGGCCGCGTTGGCAGGGAGCGGGGAGAAGGGGGGCAGGGAGCGGGGGGGGGGAGCGAATGGTCACTAGGAGGCATAGTAAGAGCGTGCTGACGTATAAATATTCGCTTTGGGTCGATATTCGAATTGTAAATATAAAATAAAAATAAAACAAATATTTCCATTTAGAAATCGATCGAATTAACGTCACTTAAGTGCGTGCATTTGTACCAGCCCCTCTGTTGGATACAAGGCTAACGATCAAAGTCCATATCACAGCAATACAGCCAAAGCCGTACATGTATACGCGTTACAGATTATGATTGTGAACTACTGACGAGGTGGCCAGTCTGTAGATACCACACGTAGAACGTCACTGCGTAGTGGGCGACGACGCGCGACGGTGGTAAAGTTACATTACACGTCTAGATAATATTAAATTGGATTATGTTTTGTTTTTAGAGAAGATCATGAAATATAGACGTTACAATCTAAAATTAAATTACACATTGTTATAGTAGGTACTACTAGGTACCTACTTAGCTAGGTTTACATAACGAAGTACTTTTAAATACATTGTGGAAGGAATGAGTGTAATAATGCGACTTCATCAGTCTGTCAGAGTTGCTTGATTGAGTAAGCACCTACTGCCTACTGAAACTATTGACTTGATATTTGCAAGTTATAAATATCTACTACTGCTTGGTCGCTTATATTGCGAGTATGGTTCTAAAGAATCAAAATCGAAAATCCCCTTTTTTTACTTTAAAGGGTTTTTTTTCGGTTTATGAGTTCCAATGAATCCCACTTATAGTTTTCTTTCTGGCTATCGAATCTATCGATTTTGGCAATATTGCTATGATTCAAGGTTGGTCGTCAGGTCTCGTGCTGTGTGCCTTGATACTATGCGCAATACTTTCTGCGCAGTTCTTAGCTTCAGGCTCACCTACACGGCCCACATGTTCCCGGCATGTGTGGCTAAAATACTTAGTCAGCAATGTATGGCCTTGCGATACATAAAGTGTTGCAGCTACACATTGCACTAAATGTAATGTCAGCAGGTACTTCCTATGTAGAGGCGACTAAGTGCGATACGTTCTTAATGATATGTAGGTATACAAAGAAATAAGAGCCCTAAGGTTCATTGCGCGTAATCTTACAGACGACATTTTTTTTCATAGAAAATTTATTAGGATATATTAAAACTAAAATATAGAGTTTAATGTATAAGTTATAATATTAAAATATAGTTGTAGGTATTAAGCTTGGACCCGGGAGCTTGGTCGGAGATATTGCGCACGCGGAGGGAAAGGGCTCGGAGCGCAGGACTGCTCGCTCGCTAGCAGCAGATCCGCAGCCATTGGGACAACCTGCGGGCAGACTACGGAGCCTGCAGCCGCCTGCAGCCTGCAAGCGACGGAGATGCTCTGCTGAAGCTACTACACACATTCATGTAGGTAGATACAAGCGGATGCGTTCTCCTCTACTGCGGCACACCGTCATACTACCATTCCGATTAAGACATCGATCATAAAACACTCAGTACGCAGCCTTTACCATCACGTTCGAAAGTGCCGACGATTTACCACTAACGAGATCAACTCTTGTACGTTAACTAGCTTCATGTTAACACCATTCGGAGACGCAGCCTTTACCGACACATTCCGCATTAAGCTTGATTCACACATATCAGTGAAGTCACAGTTCCGGCACCGTACCGTATCAGTGATAAATTATTCTTTCATACCTACATTCTCTATGAACGCGTTCACACTTGTCAGTGTCAGTTCCGGCGATTTCATAGAGAAGGTATGAAAGAATAATAAAATGATCACTGATACGGGACGGAGTCGGAACAGCGCCGGACACTGATATGTGTGAATCAACCTTTAGCCAACGTTGCAACTGACGAGAGACCATCACTGTTGACAGCAGGCGCTGACAGCTACATTCAATACGCATCCATGACCTAAGCGTTCGAACTGGCCAGCACAGCAACTGACGACAACCATCTCTGTCGACGGTGCACCTTACGATAAAATGACAATTACAATAAACTTGTGCCACAAACTGTTCTACAACTATTAGTCATATATGATAAAACAGCAATCGTATACATTAATATTATTATTTGGCTACGATTTTTGGTTGTGATCCGACAATTACCCGTAACACAGAGTCGCCTCGCCCCCTCACACTCGACCAGCTGGGATACTGGTGACCGCTGCAGAGCACCCAGAGCTCGGCCTGCCAAACAAGCGCGACGAGACCCGGGAGGCGAGGCGACCGGCGTGCAGCCGTCCCTGACTAAACCTCACGGTACACATCAATATCTCATCTTAAATACCAGAGTCCTGTATCCAGGACGTAAACAATTACATACTTAATACATTTTAAGTAGTTAGTTACTTACTTGTATAGCGCTAATAAAACACATATTATAACACACATATAATTATATCAGTTCTTAAACACATTGAGATTTATAATTCCTACGGCTGGGTCGGCCGACGTAGCTTTTGATGCTCTACTTCGAATGACATTTTATCAAACGGCGTCATCAATGCGTACACCAAAGGTTTACTTCATCGATGGCTCGTTACCTACCTCGGATCGTTTACTCACTATTACTTACTCATTGAGCACTTTACGTCGACAAGTCGTTTACTCAAAAACATGATAAGTACCGCAATATTTAGTAAGCGAATATTTAGGTATGCGAGGCTAAAGGATTTGACGTGTACGTAGTTTTTTATTTAAAATGATTTGCTGAATTATTAAACGAAGTCGAATTGCTCAATATCTATCTTTTAACAAAATAAAAATAAATTACATGTACTTCATAGAACAGAAGGGACATAGGGATATCTACATGTAACTAATTATTTCAAATCAGTGCAATTAACAATAAATGTAATCTGTTAACATAATTCTACTAAGTATTTATTTTAGGTAATTTAATACTAAAACGCCATTAATAAATTATGTATTAATAGAAAAATCCTTAGACTTTCATTATTGTATGTTTAAAATAAACGCGGTAATATAGCATTGATGAAACGTGCTTTCGAAGCATCGACCCGTCCCTGAGAAGCGCTGCTTGCTTCCACTTATCGAGGTAAAGACGTTTTATCGAAAAAGTCACGTTGAAGTAGAATATCAAACTCGTCGGCTCTATGCCTTGGGACTTCAGAGCCTTTATTACACCATGCTTAAGTATAACATGTAGATATATGAACATTTTAAAGGTTACACCCCTTGAGGTTACCAACTTTAAGTCTTAACCTCCAAAAAGCACCAAAGTTTGATTGGAAAATCTAATAATCGTCTAACTGAACGACACGTCTGCCGAAACGTGCACAGTGTATTAAAGCTTAAAGTGTCCAAGACGTCCCGCACGGCACCGTACGGCACCGTACGGCGCCGTACGAGAGGCCCCGCACGGCGCCGAGCGGTCTGCCCGCCCTCATACAATACTTTTATGTCTTACCTCACTATGAGTTACTATAAGCTCGTTATTTGATTAAGGTTACACTGTAGTAAAAAGTGTTTTTAGGGTAACAACACGTTATGCAGGATCTACGAATACAGTGGAATATATTATACTTGTTAGTGATCTACGTAGGGAACGGGAGCGTGCCGAGTCGAGCGACGGCGACGCGCCCCGTCCACTCAGACTATGCGCTGGCTCCTGTCCTGGGTACAGCACCTTATCAACATCCTTAATAGATGACAGTTACTTTGAAATTTGTGTCGAAAGAAGTTGTATTTTTACAGAATTTCAAATTTACTAGAGATTATTCGATATTCCGTATGAGTTAAATGTAAACAACGCAATTCGGCGACAAACTTGTTACATACCGTTCATATCCCAACACGCCTATACCTGTGCATACACAACCGCAATCCTTAATTAAGTAGGTAAATACTTTAAGTGTAAGTCACTCTGAGCGGTGGCACACAGAGTGGTGAGCAGCCTTGGGAACCGCGTCCGGTTCGCCGTATTCCTACAATATATTAATAAATTCGTAAGCGCAACTTCGGCTGTCCGGTCAACGGTTCCTTGAGTGCTGTGACTGATTTAGGTAAAAGGGGTGCTTGTTCGGACGGGGCAGTAAGAGCACGTTTTTTCATCGCCGTAACCTATCAGGAAAACGTTTAGCTAGTACCGGTAGACACAACGGTTAAGGTGGTGCCCTGCTGCCCCGTCTCCACTCCACCCTCATGTCTGGTACCTCTCAGACCTACGTCCGAGAGAGCATGTCCGATGTCAGATTTGGTATTATTTCTGGTATTAATGCCGATGTGTCGGCCTGTCAGTGTTATCGTGTGCTATGAAGAGGGCCGGGTACCGGCGCAGGCGACGCACGGCGGCTGCCAGCAGCCGGGCGGCGCGAGCGACGTTCAGTCTTAATGGTGGGGTTTTTGTCCTAGAACTTGTCGTCATAGGGAGCTTCGCCACCACAATGATCGTTGCGGATGCTACTCCGCTGTCCACAAACTAAATGTCACGAGCGAGACGATCTGCTTTACAGCAGAACGTCTCGCGACTGGCATTTTTATTTAATGGTCTTATCAGCTAGAATACGTTTTGTTTATTTTAAAAGATTATACTTGTCTTTTAGCATGTCCTTAATAAATTTGAATTAAAGTAGATATTTGATAATTGTTTCAACGATACAGAAGTCCTCGTCAGCGGTGTCTCGGTGGCGGCAAACGAAGCGAGCGTCACCGACTGACAACGTCTTCTGTAAAGCCGAACAAGCGCCTAAACATCTTTAAAACGAGCAGTTCAACGGCAAACAATACATTATTTTGACACTGGTTCATAGTACATACGTGTCTTAACATTGATAAGATCAAAAAATCACAAACCAACAATAACAACTCCCTGCAACAAAATACTCATAAGAAAGTAGAAGCGACAGCAGAATGCGTGCACAAGTACCATTGTGTTGACGACGAGACCACTCTTCGACCGTAAGAGATTACAGCCGGGACTGCGCGATTACGCGTCTATCTATATTTACAAATGAAACCGTGACGATGTACTTCATTGCGGTCGATAAATATAAGGTCCAAACAACATACCTGGTCAAACTTTTACTCATGAGTACTTTGGCTTGTATAAGCTTGACCAGGTGTCTGTTTTGTTTGGAGCTTATAATATTAAAGCATTACAAAACACCAGCAAGAAAGTACAGCTTACGGCAATCACGACACAGCTCCGTCAGAGGTCCGCGCGTGCGTCAGTCCGAGGGTGCAGTGCCCGGAATCTAGCCGGCGAGCGACTCCTCGTGCGCGGGCGTGCTGCTCGGGCTGTAGTCGTACATCGCGGTCATCGGGTTCTCGATCACATTTACCACTGCAGAGCTGAGCTTGGTCTGCTTGCGGCGGAAGAGGAAATCTGCGAGGCTGGCGGCGCGGCGAGGGCCGGTGCCCTCCAGCAGAGCCTCTATTTCGCCACTGCTGCGCGACTCGACCACGCCGTGCTTGAAGTCGCTCAGTGAGATGTTCTTCTTCGTTTCGCAGATGTGGAAGGTCTGGTCAAAGTCGGTGGAGTACGCTTTCGAGTTGACCAGCGAGGTGAGGGTGGGCATGCCGGTCTGGTCGGCGAGCGACAGCGGCCGCTCGAGCCGGCGCAGCACGCGCGCGCGCACTGCCTCCGCGATGCTCTCGCGCGACGACGCGCCTCCGTTTGGCAGCTTTGGGCTCACTGAACCATTGGTCTCTGGAAAAGCATGTTTATACGTTATTATTTGTATGTTATGTAAACAATAAGGGTACCTTGGGTACTTATAGCCAATTAATACTGGGTGGCCCAGATAAGGAAGTCCAAAAGAAAGCCTCTCTTCTTTGGCTATCCAAAGATCATCTAGCTGAGGACTGATTTTTACAAGCTTTTATTCAACTTGCACTGTATGTATGTTTGTTCGGGTGGCATCTTGCAACTCGATTTTGAAGCAGATATCTTCAACCGATTTTGCTGAAATTTTGCACGCATATGTGTATCGTGTGATGCAATATTATGATGACATGAAGCTGATCTGATGATGGAGCTGGAAGGTGGCCATAGGAACTTCGTTATTAAACGACAAAACTTCATTGAGATTGGGCTCGTATGATTCGTCTTGACGAGTACTTTGTCTCTAGATGGTAACCAGGGTCTGATGATGGACCTGGAAGGTGGCCATAAGAACTCGGTTATTAAACGACACAACCCCGTCGAATTTGGGCTCGTTTGATTCGTTTTGACGAGTACTTTGGTCCTAAATGGTAACCACGGTTTGATGATGAAGCTGAAAGGCGGCCATAGGATCTCCGTAATAAAACTACGTAACCGCATCGAGTTTGGGTTCGTTTGATTCGCCTTGATGAGTACTTTGGTCATAGATAATATCCATATGCAACCCCATCAGATTTGGGAAATTAAGTTCGTTCTATTTGTTATGAATGTGAATTCTATTTGATGAGATAGATGTAAGTTCTTTAAATAATAACTAAAAAGTGAAAAATAAATTGATAGTAAAAAATCTTTTTTAAAAACAAGCTTTTATGAAAAGCTTTTGTGAAATGACGTTATAAGTTGATAGTAAAAGTTTTAAAGGAAGACTTTATTTTAATTTTTAGCGAATTTATATAAAAGCTTGTTTTTAAAAAAGTTTTTTTACTATTAATTTTCTCTTTTTGTGTTGCATTTTTGGAAATATATTTATTGATAACTAGCGAACCGGCTTCGCGCGGGTGCAAAGCTCCAACATTTCCGGTGGATTTTCCAAACATTTTCTTTCATACAAACCTTGTCCGGGAAATTACGAATACAACAAAAAAGAAAAAAAACCGAGCCACCCGCTACCTAGGAACTCTGATTCGATTTTCTCAAAAAGTATAAAACTTACAACTATCAAAGTTATACCTACAAAAAGTGCGTTTCATGGTGATTAAAATCACTACAAATTAATTCGAAAGTACCGTCAACTCACATTGTAATCAAGCAACAAACACAATGCTAACGATTTGCTCTGTTTTCACCAGAGTTTGAAATTAGCGTTCTTTTTCTCTACAATGAGGGTAGTCGGATATTTCTTATCATTTCTTTAGTTTTTGCCCATCGTTTGCTCAGACGCGTGTGTTTTTGCTACTTTTTTCGATTAATAATGGATACAACACCTCAGGAAGCAGCTCAAGCTGTAGCATTACTTCAAGCAGGCATTGCACAACGTGAAGTCGCTCGAAGGCTTCGAATCAGCAGATCTTCGGTGCAACGAGTTTACAGACGATACCTAGAGACTGGAGCATTCGATCGCCGTCCAGGTACGGGCAGACCTAGGGCTACATCAGCAGCAGATGATCGTTATATCCACCTTACTGTTCTGCGAAATCGCCACCTCAACGCAATTCAAGTCCAACAAAGTCTGCGTGACGAACGCCAAGTGGTCATAAGTTCAGATACCGTCAGAAGGAGACTTGCTGAACGGAACCTGACCCCAAAAAGAGCTGCAACAGGCCCAGCATTAACGGTAGCACACCGTCGAGCACGACTTGAATTTGCTCGAGAGCATAGGGATTGGACATTAGAGCAGTGGAGTAATGTACTCTTCACTGATGAGACCAGGGTGAGTCTATATGGAAGTGATCGACGTCAGAGAGTATATCGTCGCCCTGGAGAACGTTATTCTCAGTGTTGCATCGAGGAAACTGTTGCTTATGGAGGAGGATCTGTAATGGTCTGGGGCGGCATCTCGTTAACAGCACATACGGCGTTAGTTTTCATCGAACCGACGGGCCGTACACGTCGACTGACTTCTCATCGCTACATTACTGAAATCCTCGCAGACCATGTGGTACCTTACGCAGGATATATCGGACAGGATATGCAATTGATGCATGATAATGCACGGCCTCATAATATGTTGCTCATGTGGTGACCCAGTATCTACGCGACGTCAGCATTCGTGCGATGGACTGGCCAGCTCGAAGCCCGGACTTGAATCCGATAGAACACTTATGGGATGAGCTGAAACGTCGGGTTCGAGCCCAGGTACCTGCTCCAACAAGGCTTCCAGAGCTGCGAATCGCAATTGAAGAGAAGTGGAATACAATTCCTCAAGATTTTATCGTCAGGCTCGTAAGGACGATAAATACAAGGATGCTGGCAGTTATCCGAGCAAGGGGAGGGAATACGGAATATTGATCAAAAACTTTTTTTTGATTTTATCTTTGTTTTTGGCTTTAATTTTTTTTTTCACTTTATCATTACTAACGATTGTCACGACTGGAAAACGACTCTTCTTTGTAAAATCCTTAATAAACACTGAAATATTGATTAAACCCAATGAGTTTCCTTTCATTTTAATCACCATGAAACGCACTTTCTGTAGGTACTAACTTTGATAATTGTAGGTTTTTTAGTTTTTGAGAAAATCGAATTAGAGTGCCTAGGTAGCGGGTGGCTCGGTTTATTTGCTGTCCAGTGTATTTAGGTTCAAACTAACCCGCTTAATAAAACAACTTTTTCTTTTGGTAGTTTGACTGACAAATTGTGTGCACGTCATCAAGATTTAATATTGTGTCAAAATTCAAAATCTTAAGGCAAAACCTGTTTTGACGAACGTAAGAGAATTTTCTCATAAGAGATTCCTTTTTTCCCTTTGAGGTATGGAAGCCTAAAAAAAAAGCAATTCAAATGTTAGTTGTTTTTTGGAGGAGTTATAATTCAAAGTGCAGTGTACCTCTAGGTATAGAGGCCCGCGGCGAGGGCCCGCCGTCCTCGTCCGTGTGTCCCTCCGACAACGTGTCGAGCGGGCGGTGCTCGGCGCGGGCGGCGGGCTCGTGCGCGCCGCACTCGCGGCTCGTGCCCGACGTCGATGGCTGGGGGTTCTGCAACATGACGCAACCCTCCATGAACTCGACTTTTATGGAAGATATATTCGAAGTAAGTATAGGTACATCATTTTTGAATATTATTTAACTTTTGGTGCGGTGTTTCTTTTTTGTGAATATTATTTTTAAATGATTTACCAATTGCATGAAATAGGTACCAGGTAAAAAAAACTATTGATTAATAATTATGATGGAGGCAAGCCTTTGTACAGGGTCTGGCAGACGACAGTTGAGCCTGCCTGTGGCATCACTGAAGTTAATAGCAATAGTTGTTGTCATGTTTTAATTCCTTCTTGACGAATTATAAATTAATTATTTTATATCCACAAATTGGTCTGGCGTATTTTTTAACTAGTTTAAACATTTATGGCTTTTCGGTACCGCACCAGTCCAGCGGTCTAGCAGGCATGCGACATCAGACGCATATTGAAAGAGCTCTTACGCCTCAAAAGTTATTTCAGGAATTTAAAATCAGACGTATGCATAATCCAAAAAAAGACCTTATAATAATAATTACGTAAAGGATGATTTTGCGGAATTCGCTTTACACCGTTTATGCCATAATTCATCAATGCAAATCTTTATTTTCTTCTTCTCCTAAAGGTGCTTCAACTGGAGCATTCGCGTGTAATGTAACGTTACATAGTCGAGCATTACATCACTGAGGGAAACGAACTGAGCAACTTCATCATACATTAATATTAATTGATTAATTAATATATAATATATATTATATATAATAATAATAATAATATTATAAAGAGGAAAACTTTGCATTTTTGTTTGTTTGTTTGTTTGTAATGGATAAACTCAAAAACTACTGGACTGATTTTAAAAATTCTTTCACCATTAGAAAGCTGCATTATCTGCGAGTAACATAGGCTATATTTTATTTTAGAAAAATAGGGGTCCGTATGATATTTGGGTTTTTCGGACCCAAGGTGTAAAATATCATCCAAAAAAGTTCTTTATTTGGCGTACGCCGCCTAAACTATAAAAGATAGAACCATAAAATGTTCTAATTAATTAAAGACCTTAAAAATATCTACAGAAAAGTCCGCGACACACTATACCTATCTATTTCGAGTTAAGCACAACAACCATTTTTTTATTTAAAAATCTTGAATTTTTTTAGGACTTCATTTCAACGCATTTCTTTACTCCTTATAAAAAAAAAAACTATTTTGTCACAAAGTACTGTTTATGTAGATAATATTTAGTCTTTAATTCATTAAAATTGGACGTTTGGTTTGAAAGTTATGGCGAAATCAATATAATACTATTTTAAATCGCTTGACGTACGTTTAGCAGGGAAGTAGTTTATAATTAGTAGACGGTCGCTAAGAACGGATTTTCCATAATTCACCCTCTAAGGAGATGAAACGGGGGCCAGAAGTTTGTATAAAGAAAACTTTGACGCGGACGAAGGCGCGGGCAGAAGCTAGTGTGTAATATTTTGATACAACATGTATCATCAATGCGCACCACTTCTAATTAAGCTTTTTTTTTTCGTACCTAACAATGTCGCATTAATATTTATCGCCGCGCTCAGCACAACGACAGCTTCGTCTGACATTGTGGAATCAACTAAATGCTTAAAATCAAATCTAAAATGTTACACTACAGGCGAATGCTCGTCAGGTCGGGGAGGTAGTAATGTAATGCTTAAAATCAACGCTCGAATCGATTGACTGCCACGTTGTTGTAGTGGTCGCAAAGCGCGACAGCTGACCATGAGGTCTTGGCTTTGATTTCCAGGTCGAGCTAAGTTTGGATTTTTCCATCAGGAATTTCTCAATAGCAGCCTCGGAGTCTGGATTTGTGCCCGGTTAAGGGCAATAGGCTCGCCCCATATTACATGGAACTTAAAAACATAACCGGCGAAATGTAGGTGTACTCTAATGCGTACACCTCTGCCTAACCCTTCGGGGATTACAGGTGTGATGTTATAGTAGTGCTCAAAATGGAATCTGAAATGTTACATTACAAGCGAATTCTCCAGGTGAGGGAGCACCTTAATGCGATAGCCAACAATACTCCGTTAACTACTACCATTATCAAAAATGAGAACACGTCAACACAGTAGGAATGAAATTATCTGACCAGGCGCAGAAACGGATACGTTCGCAAGTGACGGTACGGAGCCGATCGTATGCGTGGACATCCTGTCGGACACGATCGGCTGTCGCCACGTGCGTTCGTATCCTTTCCGTGCGATGCGAGCCGGAATTACATTGTAATAAATGAAAATGTATATATAAAATTCAAAAATATAATTTTGGCTGATAGCTATTTGTAATAATTATTGTATTATACTCATTTATTTTATTCATAAACTAACATTTACCAACTGTCATTGGAAAATTTTGCATGTACGTTTCCAAAGGCAAAAGCCCGAAAAACCATCTCATTTTTTTTATAAAATCCTTACATTAACTAACTTATTTTGGTAAATTCAAAGATTTACTAGTAATAACTATTTATAAAGGAATTTCAGAAATAATTATAGAATACTAGTTGACCCGCCACGACTTCGTTCGCGTGGAACGTGGTACGCTACCCCTTCCGATATTTTTTGTTACCGTTTAAACCTTCCCTGGACTACGACAAACATTTCAAAACCAAAATCAGCTAAATCGGCCCAGCCGTTCTCGAGTTTTAGCGAGACGAACGAACAGCATACATACATACATAAACTCACGCCTTTTTCCCATGGGGGTAGGCAGAAACCACAGAACGCCACCTGCTACGATCCTTACATACTCCTTTCGCCTCATCTACGTTCAGCCCATACAGCCCATTCCCTGTCTAAATCCCGCTTGCACATCCCAAATCAGTCACTCCTATCACCCTATAATTTAAAACTTTCGCATACAGTTTGCCGACAACGCTGAATATGAAGCGCTTAATAGACTAATGCCGCGGTAGTTTTTACACTCCTGCTGTGAGCCTTTTCCTTTATATAGTGGAACAATTACAGCCTTGCACCAGTCATCCGGCACACGACCATAACTCCAACACATATTAATGATCAAGCACAACAGGCTTGCTACCACCCCGTCACCGTTCTTTAACATTTCGACAGACACTCTATCATAGCCTGCAGCTTTGCCAACTTTCATACCTCTCAGTGCTCTTACAATCTCATCCATGAGTGAATCCCGGGACCGAAAATTGCGTGGCATCAATGAAATCGGTACTAAAAATCATAGCTATAATGTTCTCACATTTTTTTCCGGTTAGGTGAAATAGTAATCTATGTGTAGCACTAAATATTTTATTAATTGGATTAATGGATACTCCAAAAAAAAATATTAAACCTCGAAATCTTTCATTGCCGTGTCTGTCCACACTTCACCTTGTTGTGTATTATTCCTTATTGATAAAAATCTATTGGTTATTTATATTAAAACCTAGTTTTAATTGATACATGAATAGTCAAAGTATTGTTACGGAATACATTTATTCAAATATTTAAACAATACAACGAATGGTTAATGAAAAATCATTTGTCCCAGAACTACCGTTCATCGCCGTGTCCTAATCATGTTCAAGGATATTGTTTAACCTACGACTTGCGTCCCCCCTCCCGGTATGCTAAACGTTGCATATTAGTGCCGCCTAAGTGCTCGACGTGGAAGGACGTACACACGTGCCTGCGTTTTCGCGCCATAAATGTAAGTATTCCATTTTTATGTTACTGGACATTTTTTCTTTCATCGCCGTGGATAGGTATAACTTATATTTGAATAAGTTTGTCTTCATGAGTAAGCAATCGATAGAACACCATTTCTCATATGTTAATTTATGAAGTGTTTATTTCTTCGAATAGTTAATAGATTTTTTGTTATTTATATTTTTTGCCTTGATTTTCATCGCCGTGCTTTCATTGCCGTGGTTTCCATAGCAAATTTTGCTATGGCAATGAAGAAAAAGACACGGCAATGAAAAAAATTTCATTGCCATGCCTTGTAAAACAATTTAGCTTCATTGCCGTGGCCAGGTATTTCATTTCCGTGACTTGTGTTTTCATCGCCATGGTATGATTAGGCAAAGAAAACATCTTTTATCACCTGTAATACAGGTAATGCCGATTACTGACAGTACAAAACTCGTCAAGTTAACTCTAGACTCTCTGGTCTCTCTTTAGACTTGATGAGTTTTTTACTGTACAGTCAACTACAAAAAGATGTTTTCATGTTAACCTTACAAAATGATGTAACATTTGGTACTCTATTACACGTATATACACTGACACACACGCAAGCACCCTCACATACTACAGTCTGATTTTAATAATGGATTGTTTATTTTTAGGATGCCAAGATGCCTAAACCAAAATTATCTGAAGAGGAGAGAAAGGAGAGGAAAGGATTGGCTGAACAAAAGCGACGTCAAAAATTAAGAAGCAACCCTGTATTAAAAGAGGATATCTTAAAAAAGCTTTTTTACAAAAAGAAACAGCCGCCTTCAAAAACTACAAAATAAAAAATAACTTTAGTTTGGAAGTCGGAGGCTTTGGTTTTGTATTTTGTTATGTAGGTATTGCCACCGACTTCCAAACTAAAGTTATTTTAACACACAAGCACTAATGCTTGTGTGTTATTATTTAAAATTCTTAATTAAAGCCCTTTCAAACAATACCTCACACGATATATTTAATTTAGAAAAATTCTCACAAAATAAAAAGCACTAAACCAAATTGGATGAAATTTTTATGGGACTAAATGGCAAGTATACTGCATCGAACAAAAAAGAATCACACTAATCGGACTAGAAACCTCGGAGTAATCGGTGTACATACATAAATAAAAAATAAAAAAATAGCGGCCGAATTGAGAACCTCCTCCTTTTTTTGAAGTCGGTTAAAAAGAAGGCTGCAGGAGTAGGTGTTCCTCGAAGTGCAATGACTTCGCAAAAGCTTCGGAATCCAAAAATATATCTGATCATGCCTGTCTCCGAGAGGGAAATGCAAACCCAGACAGATTGTGTATGGGAGTAAGATTTGGATAGATATTACAAAAGGAAGAATGGGAGTATGTTTAAGAAAAGAAAGACTGTAGTATTAAAGTCTCTAAGTTGTGTTGCGAGTGTAATTCAACAGTCTTTGTTTACTTATTGTACGCTTGTTCCGTACCGTACGTTTCCGAACGTACCTTTGACGTACGTTGACTGACATTGACCTTGACGTTTGACACTAGACACTTGTCACCTTGAACTTGTGACTTTTGATGCTCGTGAATTTGCGTGTGCGTCGCGAACTTTTGGATTGATCGATTATTGGAGATAATTATTGAAATCCTGTTGAATCCTAGTTTTTATTCAAGATTTGGGACCGATTTTGATTAATTGGACTGGAGTCCCCCATTTCCTTGTGAAATATAGTGTAATTTCAAGTATTAGCACCCTACCGCGTGTTAGATTAATTGGAACGTTGCGGTGGAAGTTGAAGTGCTTGTGATACATCGGAGCTGGTACGCGCTGTGGGATCAGCGCCCTGTTGTCAACCTCGAGGTCGGGTTACCACTCCTCATTCATTACTTAAACACATATACTCACACACACACAATCAGACAGTTCTGACCCTCGGGACAGCACAGGTACCATAACTTCAGCCACCTGCAGCACTAGGTAAGTGAATTCAAGTTTTATGTTTAGGCAAGAATATTGTTAGTTTGGCTCCGTGAATCGCGGACAGTCGACGTACCAGACTTGCCCTGGTTTAGCGTCGAACAACGCTCATTCTTTTTTTGTAATATCTCCTTACCCAAATTTTACTTCCATACAAGTGTTGGAATCAAGACCTCTTATGAACAGTCATTTTTATTCTATCTATCTGTCTATTTCAATAAATAAAATATTTTTTAATTTCCGTGGATTGATTCTTTCATTGCCATGGCACAGTTCTTTCATTGCCGTGGACGCTTGTTTCATTGCCGTGCACGCATGTTTCATCGCCGTGGCACGAAATTTTGAATCCTGATATCTCGTTAGTGTTTTAAGTTATCTGCTAGACATTAAGCAAGAATACATACATTATCAAAAACTTTAATAAAAGCGTTTTTTTTTAAAAAAAAACCTTAAAATGAAAAAAAACACGGAAATGAAGATTTTATAGGACCTGTTGAAATTCACTCCCATCTTTATTTCATTCTCTTCATCTACATCTACGTATGGGTCTTCAAAACTGGCTTCCGCCCAGTTGCCCACTCCTTGCATGCTATCCTGATCACGAAACAAACTTTCAAAATATCCCTTCCAGCATTCCAAAAACATACATTCTTCGCATAATAGGCATCCATCTTCTGCTCTCACAACGTTCATAGTTGATGTTCCTGTCACCCCTCGAGCCAATCTTACCTGTTTCCAGTAGAGTTTAACATTGGCCCAGAAGTTATCAGCGAACTTCCTGTTATACTTTTACTTCCTTCTCATCCTTCTTCACTTTTACAATCTCTTTCACTTTCGCTTTCATTTCGGTGTATCTTTTCTTCACTCTTTCTAAATCATCTGTCACGAACACTGTCTGTGAACGAACAGCAATTGATTTTATATTTATAGAATAGTACAGAGATGAATATTTTGTTCATCTAGAACTTATTAGGTATTCGACTACACTAGCCAGTGATTGATGACATTTCTTTTATATATCATGTCTGGGTTTTAATTAGATCTTAATCGCCCGAAGCAGCTAATTGTACCTACTTAACAGTTTCCTCAATTGAACTAACTTCGATGACCAAATTGTCTGCAAATGCACCGTTTATTAGATACATAGATAAGCTTTAAAGTAATAAAGTAAATCATGACCATTCCATCTGTAATCCCCTGTCTACGTTATTGACAGTAACGATAAAACATAATGAGCGTGTGCCTACATTGTAGATGTCCTGTGCGCCGGGCGAGGCGGACTCTCCGACGCCCTCAAGGAAGAAGGTGATCATGTTGCCCTTGCCCTTGACGTCGATGGTGCCGCGGCAGCGCAGCCGGTAGCCGCGCATCGACAGGATGTCGTGCACCTCCTCCGTCACCTGCCGACACACGCGCCCACGTTAGCCACGCGAGCCTTGCCGCTCCACGCGCAACCTACATGCGCCACTCCATTCACTGTCGCGCGCAAGCATCTAGTAGAGCAGAGCTCGCAAAGTGGCGGAATATGTTATTAACATTGTGATAGGAAACGCATCACAGTCGCTGAGGAACGCTAATTCAATAAACTTATTTGCACAAATGTCGGATTAGTTATGTCACTTGCAAATGCAATAGGAATTAGGAGTTATTGTGAAACATATCTCAATAGAGTCTGTTCATGTACGAGAAAGTAATTCCCGTTTGAGTGTGCACACCTGGATATGGTCCAGCAGCCCGGTGGAGTCCATGCGCGAGGCCACGTTGACGGCGTTGCCCCAGATGTCGTACTGCGGCTTGCGCGCGCCGATCACGCCGGCGACCACCGGACCGATGTTGATGCCTGCAGAGCGACACAAACCTAGTTCCTCACTTATGTTTTAGTGATGTTTTAGCGCAACAGTCGCAAAAGCAAAGCGTTCAACGTGGAAATACAATTCGCGCTGGAGACAATAAGCGTATGTCTCACCTTCGACTCAGCTGGACAGCGCGGTACATCACACGACCACTGTCACACTACAAAGAGCACGTGGCAGCGCACGGCACGCGGCGTCGTGCTGTATGTACCGCGCTGCTTGAGCTGCTCATACAGGGCTCTTACCGATTCGGATACGGAAGCTGTTGAAGGAGTGCTCGTTGACATACTGCAGCTGCTCACGCAGGCGCAGTGCATAGTCGGCCATCGCGGTGACGTGGCGGAAGCCTCGCAAGTCACAGGTAGCAGCTGTTAGGCCTGAAAATATATTTTCACAACATTGTAATATCAGTCATTATAATAAAAATGCTAGGTTAGGCTGAGTCGGTCGGTAGACCGTCCAGCTGAAGTATGCTACATACCCGAGGCCGCCATGTAGGTGGCGCCAGTGCTCTTGATCTTCTCGATGTACTTGAACTGGTCCTCGGCGAGAATTTCGTCGAAGTCGGCGATGATTTCGTTGAGCAGGCGCAGGCACTCCACGCCCTCGTTGTTGCCCTCAAGTTCTACGTAGAATTCGGAGAAGTTGGGGATGGACGCGAACATGACGCACACCGACTCGCACTGCTCGTGGTACAGCTCCTGCCACACACACATTACGTTACGCTCATTGGACGCAATGAGAAATATCGCTAAAACAAAGTACATATTACACACAGTTCATAATATGACGGTCAGTTAAAGATGTCTTTAAATTCTTTGCTTTATTTGTATTACGACATGATAACCGGGCACTGGGCGAAGTCCACGAAACCCATGACTGTACGCGGAAGGTAAGTCGTAGCTGATGGAATGGGCTGCTGAGCAATTTGGACTTAGGATTCAAAACCCGAGTGAACAATGACGCATTGTCGTAAAGTACGAGCTACTCACGTCGATGTTCTTATCGCTGCACAGGAAGTGCTGCGCCACGTGCTCGGGCAGGATGTTGGCCAGCAGCTTGCGGTTGTACGCTTCCAGGTGCTCCATCTCCTCCTTCTCGTCTGCACAGCACAACATATATGTCACCAACATCCTCTGACCTTAATCTAACGCAACACTAATGGCGCATTTTCATTAGTCGATAGGGGGGAGTCCCCACATGCGACATAACAACCAATGAAAGTTACAAGTCGTTACACCGCATGCGGGGATCTCCCGCATGCGGTGTAACGACCGTGATATCGACATGCGGGCCCTATCGACTAATGAAAATGCGCCATAATGAACACGGTTCCCCGAATGCGGGCCCTGTGGTATGCGTTCCAGAAATCTGTCGCACCCCGCATGCGGGCCCTATCGACTAATGAAAACGGTTCCCCGAATGCTGGCCCTGTGGCATGCGTTCCAGAAATCCGTCGCACCCCGCATGCGGGCCCTATCGACTAATGAAAATGCGCCATAAGCTATTGACGTGTATGGTCAGATATTGTAATTTGGCAAACTCTTACTTAATAATAGATTTAGGTAAGTTGTTGTTTGCTTCGAAATTAACATTTGCCTGAAAAAAGCTGCTTTTGAAATAAGTCAAGTAAATAAGACTGGTACCGTTAGCCTGTAGTTTCCAGATGAAGTCTAGTCGGTATGTGCTCTCGGTCTGGTGGGAGTGCAGCAGCAGGGCCACCGTGGCGCCTAGGGCAATAACGATGTTGGTCCATTGTTGGTTCCAGTCTAAGCCGCAGCGATGTCTATGGAGAAAACCACTACTGAATGCTAGTAAACTAGTGATAAATATTACGTACAAGACATCGATGATTTTATGGGTTTTAACGCATTATTATCTACGATTTGAATAACCGAAAAACGACCATTCATATAATATCTTTAGATAAAGAAAAACAGTGGGAAAAGTAATTTCATTGTTAAGGTTTGATAAATACAATACTTTCATTAGAGCCTAAAATCACTTACTGATAGTCGTAGAAGTGCTCTTGGTAGACCAGGTGCTGGTGCGTGGTGATGGCGGCGTAGGCGGCGGCAGTGACGCTCAGCAGCGCTAGCTTCACGACGGTGATGAGGATCTGGTGCACGGCGCACAGGAACATGGCCAAGAGAGTCAGCTGCAGGTAGTGCTGCCAGAGATATCACATACATACAACTAAGGGACGGTGATTGATATGGCTCATTATTACCTCTAGCTTGATATTCTATCGTTGCTCAGGTGGAGTGCATACACCATATTGGCGTGGAGTGCAAATTTGGAGCAGTTCCACTAACAAGAGGATGCTTAACATCGTGCCCTGATACCTGCACGGTAAGAGAACTTAAGAAGGTTCTGATAGTCACCATAGACACGCTAGGAAGAACATTAAATTAGCGTTTCGGCCGACGTAGCAGTACCTATCGAGACTGTAAGTGTGTGAGGGTGTGTTACCTCGTTCATGTCGTAGGGGCAGTCGTCGAAGTCGCCCCGGCGCGCCAGCGTCGCGTTGCCGGCGAGCTGGCTCGACGCGCTCAACACTCCCTCCACCTACGCACCACACGACGCGAGTTACATGCACGAAAAAATAATGCATAGGAAGCTTGTTTTACGTTTGATATTATGAACAAGAAGTTAGCTAGGTGGTTTATAGCTTCTTTTTTAAGTTAGAATACCTAGTGTCGTTGTTCGGTATAAGCAACCGAACACCTGCTAATGCACAGTTTACAACAATCATCGTACCTACTTGTATCTAAGTATCAATTATAATTATTAAAACTTTCACATCAGTGCATTACCAGACACCAAACGGACCGGGTGTACCCATAGAGCAACACGGGTACCTGACGGAAGGGGAGACGCCATAGCGTATTTTTTCAATACAGAAAAGTCTGTCATTTTTTGCGGGGGGAAATACACACAAAAACACACTTTTCAATGCCCCACACAAAAACAATCGTCTGTCGCTACGAAACTCACACATAGAAATAATAACAACACACTAACAATTTCGTACACACATAGATACATTTTGTGTCATAACAGTGTAACGACATGATGCAACTACATTGACAAACATTGCTGTAACAGCTGTCGATACGCATTATCGATAAATTAAAGAACTCTGTGAGGGAAATCAGGTTTTTTTACTTTATTTAAGTTATTTATTACTTTTTCAACAGTTGTCAATTAAAAAATAATTAAAAGCATGTAGGTATAATTTAAAAATAATTAAAAGCATGTAGGTATAATTTAAAGTCAAAGTCAAAACATTTATTTCAATTAGACCATTTACAGGCACTTTTGAATTGTCAAGGAGTCGGTCAGTTAGTCCGAAAGCTGAAACTAGTTGCTCGTTCCAAAACGGAGGTAGGCCTCTATGGAGAAGAACGAGCAAGAATCTCCACGGCACTCTTTTAAATTAGGTTTTTACAAAATCCTGGTTACATTATTCTTGTTGATTCTACATGTGAAAACAATGAAGATGAATATAAAACAGTAGTAAAAAATAATAAAAATAAATATGTAAGCCATAGCAGATAAGAGATGACCAATCCTTTTGCAGCCCAAATCAGTGATGGATTTATCTATTACTGGTTTTTAGATTTATCACTTATGTGGGTTTGCTTTTGTCATTAAGTAAGTAATTCTTGTATCAGCATAATTTTCCATTAACATACTACATAACTACAACTTAGTCTTTAGTTTTTGCAAATGCAAATGTCACACATCGACTGATGGTAAGTAAATATTTTTATCGATAACAAACAAACAATTTACAAAATAACAACACTATCGCACTTGGTGACAGTGACTTAACAGTGGACCATTTGGTCATATGTTTCGACAGAGGGGAACGCCTGCCTATGGCGTCTCTCCTTCCGTCAGGTACCCGTGTTGCTCTATGGGGTGTACCTATTCATAACAAAGGATGTCAACAGTTTCTGCCCAATTTTGTACAGAAGGTACACTTAGTGGCATAAAATACACTAAATTACACTGAATAATATTGCACTCTTAAATTATTTATATAGTTGCCCCGGGAAGAGAATAAAACCTTTTAATCGTAATAAAAAGCACGCCATTTTGGCACCTTAGGAAATATGCACCTAAAAAAAACTGTCAAGTTGACAGACTAGTACGCCGAAACGCAAAACCGAACGGAATGACATGTGTCAAGTGTCAACAAAAACAAAACAAAATGACATTTACGAAATGTCAACCCGAGTGACAACCAATTAAAACGCAATCGTGCATGCAAAGTTGCCACATGTTTTAATTGTTTTAGGTTATATTTAAATAATTTATTAAATAGTTAAAAATTATTCCTCTATTTTTTTCTCTACGATTTGGTGCACGTGCACCTCGAGGTACAGATTTGGGCAAATTTGTATGGGATTTTGTTGACCTCCTTTACATTAGACATTTGCATTAGATTTGAACAACTTTTAAAAAACTTTCCAATCAGTGCTTTAACATTACCTACAACCTTGCAACCCGGTCAGTCGTGTTTAAACGTATTTGAGTATTTTTAAGGTTGCTTAGAAAATGTTGTAAAATACATAAATTATAAAGTTATTTGTAGTGCTACATGTGGTTATTTTGTGAACAAAATCAGTAATATTTAAAAGATACAGGTAGGTAACAGAATCGATGTTGAATTTAAAATGAAAGAACATGATATTAAGTACATAGCCGTTCTCTACGCGTACTACTCATCAAATGACATGAGGCAAACGTTCCTGCTGGGATACCTTTAGGTATTTTTGTATGAAAAATCACTACTTTAGATATGGTAGCGCGCAATGTAAAGCATCCAAAACATTGTGTTTACGGGTACATCAGTACTTATAATGGTCGAGGGAGTGATTACAGTTTAGATACAGCACTTAATTAAAAACTTTTAATATATAAAATAAAACAATCTGTTAACCTCAAGGTTCTCAGGTAAGTAGGTTTGATAGAACAAAATAAGATTGCAATGACGGGAAGAACATGTTAGTTTCGGTTTCGTTTAGTGTCTTTACACCGGTTACAACAATAAGAAAACTTATAACGCATTACCTATTAGGTACCTAAAATTGTAAAACGCAATTTATCGTATTTGGTTGCAACCTAAGCTTCGAGCGTAACGTAGCCGAGAGACAGTAACCGTAGTGAACGTAGAGGGCACTGACCATCACGAGCTGGACCTGCACGATGAACGCGGCCACGACGACGAACGACGTCATCTGCGACAGCGTGCGGTTGTGGTGCACGCGCTCCGACACGCGGCGCAGGCGCGCGCCCGCGTGCTGTGCATAACGACCCTTGTTACATCACATGTTACACTCGAGTACTCGTCACTACTGATCACTTGGGAACCGCTCACCTTGAAGTCCAGGCAGACGATGAGGTACGTGAACGACGCGATGATGAGGCCAGCCACGATGATAGTGGCGATGCCCAGCGGGGACCTGCTCGCAGAACGCACAGGTTACAATATAATCCAACAATGAAATGTATATTTACTTTTGCACAAGTTTTAGTAAACAGACTTGTTTCACAGACTTTAAAACATAATGCGTGTGATCGCCTGGAAGGAATCGGTTCACTGGCTCAGAACACTGCACTCCACGAGCACAGCTTTTATAAACCTAAACGTTTTACAACTTATCAATATTTCACTTATCTACAAACAAAAAGAATAGGTAAGTTCTCTCTTTCTAAACGTGCCGTTTTTCTAGAAATGCTACCTTTTCCCAAAATTATTGGGGACTGTCGAAGCCTAAAATGT
The DNA here is from genome assembly GCA_949316365.1 of Hoplodrina blanda. Taxonomy (NCBI): domain Eukaryota; kingdom Metazoa; phylum Arthropoda; class Insecta; order Lepidoptera; family Noctuidae; genus Hoplodrina; species Hoplodrina blanda. The sequence goes on along the minus strand of OX438578.1, from coordinate 23,802,288 downwards.
GTATCGGCACAAGATGTGAGCTGAGTGATGTACTTACAGATTGTACGCGATGGTCTGGATAGCGACGCCAGCGAGGTACATTGCTAGCGTGCACATGAAGTACACCTTCATCATGCGATCGCGCTCAGCAGTGTACTGCGAACAACGCAACAACGACATTACACTAGTGCGAGCACGCATCTTATAAGGGGCACGCCACACGTGTACCTTCGCGGGCCACTAATGACGACTTGTGTAATGGTGGCGAAAATTTTGACAAGAATAAAATATCACTGGCGTATGATCATTAATATGCATTGTAAAAAAAAGTTTTTAAGGTAACCAGGTGCCAGGTGCCATCTTTACACACAATAGGTTTTATTCCATTTTTATTATTTTAGCTTAAAAGACTCAATCAACCTAAATAACTTACGCGCTTTTGAATCAGAAAGTCACAAAAAAAACTAACAGATTTCTCAGTAGCAGACTCGGAGTCTGGATTTGTGCCCGGTTTATCATCATCATACCTTCTGCTCCAGCTTGGCGTCGCGGAAGGTGAGCGTGCAGGGGCGGCAGTGCTCGGCTCGCAGCCGGTCGGTGGAGCGCGCGTCGATGGCCTTCATCAGGTACTCGTTCACCTCGTCCTCCGGCTTCTTGTTCTCATTGCCGGAGTCGACTCCGATCCTATGGAGAAACCGTCATTAGTCAGTCATTAGAGAGTAAGGAGAAAGTATTACTGTAGCGTAGCATTACTTACTTGCTTCTATAACCCGAGTAAACTCTGACAATATAGGTAGTACTAGTACTATTGAGTCATAGGTAGGTACACATACCAAAGAAATAGCTTTCATTATTTTTTAATGAATATTACGGTTAAAACGGTTATCCTTAAAATGTACGTATGTTATTGAAAACAAGTGATGCACGCCATCACGACTGTATTCCCGAATAATATTCAGACACTCGGCACGCTACTTCATAAAGATAGACGCAGTCGCACTAAAAGGGGCGACGTCGTCTGTCTGTCTGTCAGACTCAGTGGACTGTGTGGGAGACACAATGAATTACAACGCAATGCTGCGGGCCGCCTCCGCGCGCGGGGTCGGGGCCACCACTTGCGACGTGCAACAAGTGCAATCTAAGCTCAGGCAATCAATTGTGAGGAAGTCAACTCGGGACAAACAAACTGGACAAGGAAGCACTGGCAGGAGTACTTCCTTCACTCGTAGTACCTATTGTTCATCTGACATTTCATTCATAGACCCTCACGTGGAAGGATCGTTAATCGTCCCAATTGTACGTGTTTGCCGTGTAGCGGTGTGCGTTGTTTGTCACTCAGACATGGTATTGTTCATACATGATGCAGTATGTCGCGTGCCGTGGTTGGCAATGTTAACCCGTATGTATGGCGCACCACATCGGCAGCACTGTTATGTATATTTTGCAAGTAGCCGTGATGGACGAGTGCAGCTTACCGCATGTCGGTTACAGCCGACACGAGCGGCTTCAATTCAATTATTGTCTACTTCCGCTGTTCGCAGTCGTAACATTGTTGTTTACAACCGAGCTTGTACATGATCAGCTGTAAGTTTTCCAAAAAATAATAAAATAAATAATTTAAATAATAATTTATCGGTATCTTTTTAAAAGAACCTACAATTTCTACCCTTACATGTACCCCACCAACTATATCTTAGGGACTTTGGGTTTCAACTCGTTGGAGGTAAGAAGAGGTCTTGACCAGCTCACGGTAGCTTGTAAGACCCTTAACGGTCGCATCGACTGCCCTGAGCTTCATGACCTTTTCTGTCGACTATTCGTACCGGACAAATACATCTGTCACGGGTCACCGCCAGAGCCGCCGACACAATCTGTTCGCGCAACTGCCTTGCAGAACGGTCGCCAGAGCTGAATCGCCAGTGTGTCGTACCTTGTGGATGCTCAATACTCTCCTAACGGCCAACCCGGATTGTGATATATTTGCGGACGAATGGAGTAAAATTAAGCGCGTATGTCTGATGTTCTGTGAGAGACAGTATGCAAGGGTGTCCACTGTTCCATGTTAGTATGTAAGAATAGTTGTTTATAACTGAATTTTCTGCATTGTATAGTTTTTGTTTTGTTTCTATGTTAATTAATGTAATTGGTATTATGCCGTGTTAATTAACTATAAATAAATAAATAAAAAAAAAAATAAAAAAATTGTTGGTAAATCGCGCGATTCGTCGGAGTGACACGCAGCAGGGAGTGTCCGATGACTCGCGATCGCAATTCCACGATCGAAGTCATGTCTATTGTTCGTTTGTCGAGTAGATTGTGTTCTCATTGTTGCGTTAGGTTGAACTTTTGTTTCAGCATAATTTCCTAAAAACAGCGACGCGTGTGAACAGTCAGCAACAAAAGTCGATTACCAATGTTCCTTTTTTAAATCATATTATAATGTAGTCTTACAGAATTTCAGGCAATAACTAAGGGTTTATTAATTTTATATTTATTACGTTTTACTTTTAATATTGTACTTAATAATTAGGATTTAAAAATCATAAATGTTAATCGACTTTTGTTGCTGACTGTACATGTTGATAATTTTGTTTATTGGATGGTATGGTACAACTCGAAGATGGTTTACTTTAAATTAAAAAAAAAAAAAAAACAGTACAAAAATAGGAGATGGTTGATTTTTCTCCCAATTCCGTAGAAACTTTTGATGACATTACATGTAGACCTGGGAGTTGATCGGATGATGGAGACGAAAGACAGTCGAGGGAACTCTTCCACGGTTTCCAGTAGCTACCTCGCGTTTGGGCTTATTTAATTAATATTGATGGGTACTTTGAGCCAGCTGAGTTGGCTCAGAGTGTCGTAAGTAAGTACAATATAGTTACTTGGAGGAGTGCTTGCCGTGCTGCGAGCCGTGGCCCATGACGCGCATCTCCTTCGACACGTTGCCGTTCAGAGAGAACGAGTGCTGCGGCTTCTTGTCCTGCACACAACACACGTACGTTACATATACTTAGTGCAGTGGCTGCAGGAGAGAGTGTGCTCATGGAACGTGAGCTAAGCCTAAGGGTATTGTATTGTTAGGTTAGCTCAACATACATTATGCCTACGGAAAGCATGTGTGAATAATGGTTTTTAATATTAGTGACACATATTTATAAAATCTATTAAGTATTAAAGATGAGAAATAAAATAATTCGGCAATTCATTTCCATAATATGAATAATGTGTGACTACATACGAAAAAACGCCATTGTTGGCTTCGACATCATCATCGTGTTCATTATAAAGAATTCAATATTTATATTGCGGATTACTTTAATGTAGGATTTGCTTAGATGGACTTTACGAAGCGATTTAAAGTATTTATTCTTCTTAAATAGTAATGATGAAGCAGGAATGTCCACTGACCACTCGGCTGGTGTCGTCGGGCACGATGAGGAAGGTCTCGATGTTGTGGTCCTTCAGGTAGGTGTTGCGCAGGCCGCCGTAGCCGGGCTCCACCTTGTAGTCCTCGCCCAGGCAGCGCAACGTCTCCTTCGTGATGTGGACTCGTCTGTCACACACAAGTATTACGACATCACCTACAAAACACTATTACACTATTTACTAACACACCCCGTTGCGTACACGACACCAACGCGGCAGTCTAATCATACTTAGCCAATACATTGCAGGTACTCACCCAGCAACGCCACCGCTCTCCATGTAGTTGGCGAGTGTGACGTCGTTGGACCACACGTCGAACTGCCACTTGCGCAGCCCGAGCACCACGCAGTGCACACGGCCGGTGTGGATGCCCACGCGCATGTTCACGTTCACCGCCATCACCTCGCGTACCAAGCTGCACACAAACATATTTGATAAAGTCAAACGTAGTACGAGTTGACAATAGAGTGTACAGTAGCAGTAGGCTACATAGCCGTGTTAAAGAAATGTTTCAACAGGTTTATTATACAAGGTACAGTTTTGCATCTTAGTTAGGAGCATCTTACTTCAAGGAGGTAACTATGGTAGTGATCCTCAACACGATTCAACAATAAAGTAAATGCGACTTTTTTTTAGTACGTAATGTTCGAATTCGAAGTCGAAATCTTGCCGCTGAGTTTAGGCAGGGGCGGGGCGATGAATTCGCTCTCACACTGTGACATATTAGCAGCGCGATATTGCTCACGGCAAACACAATGAGGCGATTCTGTACTTTGAAACAGGTATATTCTGAAATACTGTCAAACATAAACAAATAAATTTTTTTTTAGTATTTTATAACAACCTCCTGTTTGGATGCAATGCAATACTGCACCTTGTATTCTTCAAATTGTTTCTAAACCTGTAGTGTAAGTCAGTTGGGTATACTAACGCAATAGCATCGATCATGTCCAGGCCCATCTCGACGCAGCACTTGGCATGGTCGTCGCGCGCCTCAGGCAGGCCCGACACGCAGTAGTAGCAGTCGCCCAGGAGCTTGATGCGCAGGCAGTGGTGCTCAGCTGCCAGCCGGTCGAACCTGACCAAAGGGACACAATTAATGTTCTTAGATTTTCAACAGCATCGATCTCTGCGCCAGTATTGGAACTATCTCAGCGACCATCATTGACAAAAACTTGTCAAAAATGTGGGTAAACATGAGATGTTTTTAACGGGTAAGATTAGATTAAGAATGCTTTGAAATAATTATACTATGTATATTCCTCCATTGTAAAAGCGACACTGATAAAAACGTGAAAGATGTAGACTAGTAGTCCAGAGTCCACGAGTATGAGCCAACACGACAATAATGCACTTTGATAAATTAAGATATAAAAAAACATAAGCTAAGGCGCTTTGCACAAAGAGCAACTATTGCAACAACTAGCTGTTTACATATACAGGGTGTCCCAGCTAAGGACGTCCAAACGAAAATTTTGAACCCCTCCCTTCCTGGGCTATCCAAACCACCCCCATGTATGTTCTACGGTTTTTTGCGGTTTAGGAGCTAAACGACATTTTAATATTTTTTTGGGATATTCTTCTTTACATCAGATTTTGTAGATTTTCTCTTTTTGTGTCGCATTTTTTGGAAATATTTTAATTGATAATTAATCCTGAAAGTATGGTCTTCGATCGATAAAAACAACTGTCTGTCTTATTGTCACCCGAAATTACTTAAACTTAGTTCAAAGTCAAAAATGTTGTTTTGTAAATTTCGTTGCAGATTTTCGGCTCTTAAAGAAAAATCACAATAAGGGTCCAAATCACCTTAAAGTTATTTCAAAACCTTCCACGGACCCTCAGCTCTTTAAAACAGTACAAATAACTAGTATTTTACGGGTCATTATTCGGAGCAATTGAAGCTCGAACATGGTAAGGCGAAAAATACAATATTTTAGAACATAACTGAAACCTAATGAAAATTAATTAAAATGAACTTTTATCAAGTTTTCAATGCAATATGAGCTCTATGTCATGTTTATTATTTGCACAATGGTGATTTGGAGTGGTTAGTAAAGTTAGGTTAGGGTTAGGTTAGGTTAGGTAGTTAGGTTAGGTTAGGTAAACCTAACCTAAGTTTAGTAATTTTTTAAAATTAGTGATGTTATTGAATAAAGTCAATGACATAGAGCTCAAATTATATTGAAAACTTAATAAAAGTTCGTTTAACCTAACCTAACCTAACCTAACTTTACTAACCACTCCAAATCACCATTGTGCAAATAATAAACATGACATAGAGCTCATATTGCATTGAAAACTTGATAAAAGTTCATTTTAATTAAGTTTCACTTTTTCGTTTTTAAATGAAAGCCGATGATAATGAATTAAAACGAACTTTTATTAAGTTTTCAATATAATTTGAGCTCTATGTCATTGACTTTATTCAATAACATCACTATTTTTAAAAAATTACTAAACTTAGGTTAGGTTTACCTAACCTAACCTAACTACCTAACCTAACCCTAACCTAACTTTACTAACCACTCCAAATCATCATTGTGCAAATAATAAACATGACATAGAGCTCATATTGCATTGAAAACTTGATAAAAGTTCATTTTAATTCATTTTCATTAGATTTCACTTATGTTCTAAAATATTGTATTTTTCGCCTTACCATGTTCGAGCTTTAATTGCTCCGAATAATGACCCGTAAAATACGAGTTATTTGTACTGTTTTAAAGAGCTGAGGGTCCGTGGAAGGTTTTGAAATAACTTTAAGGTGATTTGGGCGCTTATTGTGATTTTTCTTTAAGAGCCGAAAATCTGCAACGAAATTTACAAAACAACATTTTTGCCTTTGAACTAAGTTTAAGTAATTTCGGGTGACAATAAGACAGACAGTTGTTTTTATCGATTGAAGACCATACTTTCAGGATTAATTATCAATTAAAATATTTCCAAAAAATGCGACACAAAAAGAGAAAATCTACAAAATCTGATGTAAAGAAGAATATCCCAAAAAAATATTAAAATGTCGTTTAGCTCCTAAACCGAAAAAAATCGTAGAACATACATGGGGGTGGTTTGGATAGCCCAGGAAGGGAGGAGTCCAAAATTTTCGTTTGGACGTCCTTAGCTGGGACACCCTGTATTTCAATTGGACTGCGCACACATAGCAACTCGAGTTTCGAGTTCCGGCAATTGTCAACAGTTTTCAGTTGCTGCAATCGATGACTAACTTAGTTCCTAGTTGCCGCAACTAGCAACTGTTAAATATTATACCGTTAACACTGATCGCTGCGTAGATTGAGCAACTCGGCTATTAAAATGGTTGCTCACAGATTGCCATAAAGTTACGGCAACCGTAAACGTTATAGCAACTATCAACTTTTACAGGAAACTTTTAAAGTGTTGATAGTTGCCTCAACTTAAGTTGCTCCGTGAGCAAAGCGCCTAGAGAAACCAGTACACCGACCAATTAAATCACCGCAGGCGTACCACGAGACTTGTGCTGCTAGCGAAATTGTTTTAATTCTGAGTTTTTATTATGACGGTAAAAAGCTAGGCTGAAGTCTTTGACATGGGTCCCTATGTGTATTCTTGCCACGTTACGAATGAACAGCAAAACGTACTTAGATATTAAAAAACTGTGGTCGTGCAACACAAAACCTACTGAGCAACAACAAAGTGCTAGCAAAGATAATCTTCTTTTTTAAACGAAGCTCTACATTTTGAGCTGTGACAATCTGTTCACTCCGTAAGTAAGCACATAGCGGCTAGGGGCCGCACACCCAAGCGACCACCGACTACTCAGTACTGAGTACGCGCGCGAGCTCACGGGAGCAGGACGCGAGCTCACGGGAGCAGGACGCGAGCTCACAGGAGCAGGACGCGAGCTCACGGGAGCAGGACGCGAGCTCACGGGAGCAGGACGCGAGCGTGGTGCAGTCCGCCGACCGCCGACTTCATTTTACGTTTGAGTATTTAGAATTAAGTACTTTCGTACGGCGCCATACGTCGTGAACAAGACCTAAGCGCCATTCAATTACCACATTTTCTCATTTTTGTTCATTTAGCGGATATATTTTTCTGATTCGATAAATTTTATTATTCATATGGCTAAGAAAAATCTCCGTGCAAAATGAGCGTGGCAAGCTTTATATGTATACGCAAACTGTCTTTAAAGAAAAGCTGTAGAGGGTATTATATACGTCAGGAGCACATGCATTCTGACAACAGCGTGCAGTATGAAGAGCTACCTCGCTGTTAAAACATCACTGGTTTGATAAAGATGAGTAGTGCGATGAAAGAACAGGACATAAGCACTAGCAGCGCTCTTTGACCACGCTCAAGTTTTAATATTCTTGTTTTGTATGCATCACCCCAGCAGCAAATAAAATAACTGATGGCGTCCAAAACGATCGGCACGGAGCGAAATAAATTGTTTTTTATTTAATGTAGAATTAGCTATATGTGTATGAATTTTAATGCATACATTAGTGTGGAGCAAAGGTAAGCAAAGGTCCTCAACAGGGCTCTATTCATTAACTAGGAATACGAGGGGCTGCCATTTTTATTATGAGGGTGACAAATAATAAATAGACCATCCATGTCCCCTCATAAGTAATTCATGTCGTCGCGCGCATCGTATCGGAGGTGATGGCGAATCTGGGCAATTTAATAATTCCGTGGTGTTAGCTATTCATGAGGCACTCGTTGCTCGACTTGTGCTCACTTGTGCTTGTACAGTAAAGCCAAAACTTAGGAAAGGTTAACGTCGTAATGGCGGAGCTGGCGGCCTGCTCGCGGCTGTCGTGGCGTTAACAGGGTGCCACCATGTATGTTAGTTGATTTATCGTCTCAGGTTTGTGTTCAGTTAGGCGTGCGCACATTTTACAGCAAGGATTTAAATATAACTCTAAAAGTTCAATTAAATTATAATAACCTTATTTTAGTTATATGAAATTGTTGCATAAAACCTGACGCCGACAAAAGTCGCACTGAAAGCGTGAAACATGAGAATAGTCATGTCGGTTAGCCTGAAATTCTTTAATAAATAGCCTGCTAAACGGATAGGCCTCCTGTGTTACCGTAGTAGAGTAACAGAGCATCCATATTGGTAGCGAGAGATATCTGGTGGGTAATATACAACTAACATATAGTTGTACAGGTACTGTCGCCAGGGAGAGGAGGCGGAGCGGGAGTGCGCTAATTACGTTACCATATTATTATGCAACGGGCTTTTATTTACATCTATTAAAGGACTATGATTATGACGGCTTGCTTATGTCTAACATTTTTAAAGAACAAAACGATGGAAACAAAAAAGTTGTAGTACCTATACATAATTTTCTACTAATATAATATGTATAATAATATCAGTTACAGTAACACAGTAATTATAAACTGTTTTTTCTATAATCTAAATCGTTAAAAAAAAATACGCGACTATCGTTAACAATCGCGCCGCCGCGCCGCCGCGCCGAGGCGGCGCGGCGGCGCGATTCATTCATAGCGACAATGTACTTAAATCGTGTCCACTACACGAAAACGGTATTACGCGAAATTCTTTGATACTTTCATTATTTTAACGCTTTTCGTAACACTGATCAATTATTTTTTAATTTTACATTTGATATTTTATACATTTTCTTGACAACACGTATTATTGTATATATTTTGTCGCATCTATTCAATTTCACCCTGTATAATAAAATGGTAGGAAAGTCAAAACTGTACATTGAATATTTTTTTAAATAATACTTGGGGTGTGATCTACAATCCATACCGAAGCTAAAAAATATAGTTTTTAGAATTTTTGTCTGTTTGTCTGTATGTCCGGGATAAACTCAAAAAGTAATGGACGGATTTGAATTTTTTTTTTTGTTGTATAAGTATTAAGTCTGGGCAACATATAGGCTATAATTTATCTTGGAAACTTGAACACCTGATGCAGAACCGCAACAGACCAGCTAAACTAGAAGAGATACAAAAATGGTACCATAGCAAAAATTGTTCCACGTGATGAACATTTTCTGCTGAGAGAATAAATTTGAAGATCTGGAACACCTGATGTGGAACTCCAAGAGCCCAGCTACACAACATATATAGGAACGATGTCTTGGTGCTGTATAGCGTTCACGCAGACGAAGTCGCGGGCAGCAGCTAGTATTAGATAAAGATATACAGGGTTATTTTTAAAACAACAGAAACCTGAAAAGGGGTCATTGTAGTCATCAACCATGAAAAAAAAATCAGCTGTTCCCTACAAAAATGCTATACAACACAATCATAGTGTATGATATACGAACAGCATTCTGATCAAACAAATCCTTTAAAAGTTGCATATTGTACTTCCACCACGCATGTGAGCAAGCCAAGCGTGCTCGTTTGCTACTGCAGTGGATCTTGTAGAATGGCGGTCACAGTAATTACTAATTACTATCAAAGTAAATGTTACATTGAACAATAAGAAAACGGACAGTCGTTTTCTAAATCTTCAATCTAACATTTACTTTAAATATCGCCCCGAAGTCATTAAGTAGCGCGTTACAGTACAACAAATCGGTTGGTACTTTAGCAATTTAATCAAAGTTCGATAGATAACACATAAATCACTGAGCGTGTGACCTATATTGGTAGTTCAGCGTTTTATCAGCGTAATGGCGCGTGACTCCCTGCCTCACCTTCTGCCCAATAACTACTGCCAACAATGTCGCACACATGCACGCTTCTGTGCACATGTTTTCGGCAACTTTCAACAGCTTGACACACATCACAAGCATCGCAGTTCGTTTCGTTGTGTTCAAGAGAACTCAGTACTTATATGTTGAGTGAGCATCGCTGCAGAAGGGACAGCTCGTTTGACTAATTATTTATTTATTCAACTATTACAACGATACTTCATTATTACATATTTTGACAACGGGTCGAAAGCCACTTAGAATAGCAGAGGTGTTGAGGTGGCATTTACCATTTTACAATAGGGACGTTTCAGGTCATTAACAAAAAAAGTACCACATACTCGTGTAATTCCGGAAGCGAGTATCTCTACGAATACACGCACCTAACTCTGGCTGTTTACACAACGACCAGTAATTTAGAGCACCTAATAAATCGAAACGTGTAGATATCTCGTCGGTGGGGGTCGTAAATCCGTGCTCTGCGTTATTGCACCTTTTACGGTGCACCGCCTGCACTCTCACTGAACTAATAAACTTGGTCAGGGAGGCACCTGCCTGGGCGGTGCTGGTGTAAGGTCGCGGTTTGGGGAGGGTTGTGCGACTACTACTCGTTAGTTTTACAGAGACCCCGATATAATTTGGTCAAACGAAATGATTGTTTTCCTATTCTTTAAGTTGATCTTCCTTTTTCGTTCCCACCAATGTGTAATTTACAGTCCTTTGTATCATAACAGGTATCGGTGTAGTGCATTCAGACACGACTGTTTTCAGTTTTCTTAAATGAACAGATTACAGGGTGCGAACTCTTCGGTCACCCTTCCTGCTGATACGGCGCCAGGTCCTCCCGAGACACGTCGGACGACGACATGTCACGCAGAGAGGCAACAATGCGAACTATAAGTGTTGTGGGCCCGAATAACCTGGATCTCTGCTTTCACTACTTAGTTGTCTGGTTGCCATGGCTCAGACGTTACCTTTGCAAGCTGTCTTTTGAAATTTTAACTATATAATAATGACGTATTATTATCACATAATGATGAGTCTTCACGAAATGCTTACGGTTTCGAGTGTAGCCGTCAAAGCAAGTTTAGTTAGCAGGGACGTCTTCTGTTCACAGGTGTGGGCATTGTCCTGTGATGTAGGGTTGACACTGTTTGTGCTACACATTGGCGCAGACCACAAACAAGTCCACACAGCAGCCTATCTATCAAAGGCCCCGTTAGCAATAAAAGCGCATTATTAGAAAATATCGATGTCGGCCGGATCCGAGCCGGACGGGTGCCCGGGCGGGCGGTCCGGCTCGGCTTGATGGATGGTCCAATCGTGCCAACATCACTTTATCATCGGCCAAATGATAAATACGTTTGTTTTGAACGTTTTTTTTACAATAAGGAAATATTGTGGCCATTTCTCGATTGATTCGATTATTGAATACGAATACAGTGAATAATATTATAATGTTTACATTTTATAGAAATGCGGTTAAGAAAGAAGAAGGAATTTAATCGACAGAAGTCGACACAAAAACAATAAAATATAAATAAAAAAATATTTTTAAAAACAAGCTTTTATTTAAATGACAACGTAACCTAAAAAAAAGAAAATATTATAATGCGAACTAAAAATAAAAAAATAAATTTAAGTGACTAAGGGCTAATTTTTCAATCGTCAGATAACTCTTAACTGAGGGATAAATATGGCGGTTTGACAGCTTTTGTATAGAAAATATGTCAAACTGTCATATTTATTCTTTGAATAAAAGTTATCTGACTATTGAAAAATCAGCCCTAAATGATGTATATGAATATAAATCTTTTCAAAATGTAAAAAATATATAAATATTAAAAGCTTGAGGCAAGCAATTTATTTTGGAAGTATATTAGTTTTGGAAGTCGGTGGCAATACTTACCTACATAACAAAAAATAAGACCAAAGCCGCCGACTTCCAAAACTAAAGTTATTTTTTATTTTGTAGTTTTTGAAGGCGGTTATCTTTTTTTGTAAAGAAGCTTTTTATTAATATTATTATTATGGGTATAAGGTTGCGGGTAGTCTAGTTTTTTAGTTTGTTTTAATGTTAATTTTGTATGAAATCATCGGGGTGAGGTTTTCTATTAAAAAAAAACCCGTAAATAAATAAAGATGTAAAAAAAAACAAGTGTCTTTTGTTTGGGGGGGTTTACTTAACGTCTCGACGTCTGGGAAAGGGGAGTGAGTCTGTCGAAATAAAGTTTGTGCGCGATAGGATTAGACCTTACGGTAATGGAATCTCTCTGTGAAGCAGAATATTATGAAAGTAATATTTAGTAAATTTGAGTCAATTCGTTTGCTATATTTAGGAGTTCAACTAACGAAATAATAAATAAATATCTTCATCAAACATCAAGAGGTACACACCTACACGTCTTTACTTAGTGCTTAGTACTTTTATTATAGCGTGGCGTTGTGCGGTTTTGCTCCTTAAAGTTCAATATTTAAAAAAGGGCAAGTCTGTTTAAACTTTGAATATGTTATGTGCTGAAAGAAGTAAGCATTTCGTAAGTTAGATACATATTGCAACAAGCAGGTCTGCGGAACCCTAGCGGCTAAACAACTGTACGGCGGCACACTGTCGCAATCTAAATTCGTTAAAAGAAGCAACTTTTAAAACTTTTCCTTTTTATCAAAAGAGTCTAAAAGGAAAATTGGCAATCTGGAAAGCGTTACCCATTCTCGCAGTTCAGATTGTGGTTACTTTCATCCTTAGATTAAGGCTTGTAGCTACCTACATGTAGGCAAATAACCCTGAACAAACAGCGTTTGTGGAATAAGGATAAAGAGTACGCAGCAGTGGGCTTTGTTGATAGCTTTGTGTAAATTAACACGAATTTTATAAGTGGAAGACGGAAAAGTACTGAACACAAATTATTTTATGTTTAGCAAGAAATAACTTGAAAGTGCTTGTGGTGATGTAACTAGCGCCTCAGATCAGGTGTAGATGGTTGGAGTACATTTTGTAAAGCTTATCATCAGGGACTTGTCTCGCGTCACTATGCTTACATTGCCACAGGCGATCGTACGAATGTTAGTGACGTCATAAGCTCAGCGTGGTGAATGCTGTTGACAGGTGAACCGCAAACTAACTAACAGGGTACTTAATTGCGGATACAGATTACATGCATAACTATAACACACTAGGTAAGTATCGGGTGCAACCATTATTATGATACAATATGTAACACTGTAGTTGGTGTGTGGAGGTACACAATGTAGGCACAATGCAAGTCGAACAATGAGGATGACAATGGTAGGAAATAGTTAACAGGTACCCATTATACAAAAATCGGGGGGCACGGCAGTGCCCCCGCCAAGTCGAGCAAACAAAAGCGGCACGGCGATTTTCGACTCCCTATAACTGCGTTGTGGATAAAACTAGAAACCTGTATTTCTAGTAACCAAGCAAACATTGTATAAACACGGTATATTTCAAATTTCATTCAGTTTGAACCAGTAGTTTAAGAATTGTACCTACTTAGTCAAAGTTTTTAAATTTTGTCAGTCACTGACTGACCGATCATCAAAACTCTAAAGCACTAACTTCTAGTAGACATAGAAGCTTCAAATTTTGAATGCAATTAGTGTTTAGTGTATAAATCAAGGAAAAACTAAAATATTTTGCAATTTCAGTCCAGTTTTCTAGATACACCAATTCTTAAATTTTAACTGTATAAATAACTTTGTAATTCCATATGATTATATAATTATCATGTCATATGGAATTACAAAGTTTTAGTTTTTTGGAAAATTGAGGCTGGTATAATGAGGTGTGTGTATATCTACGAATTGTGATAAATAATAATAATAATAACAAATAACTCATCTATTGCAGGCGACACAGACCCATAGATATATACCTTAACCTAAACATACATAATTATTAATTATTATTTTATAATTTAAAGGTCACTAAAAACAACCGTCATTCAAATACAACCGTAAAAAAAGATAATCACTAAAGAGACTCTGACTGATTTTCACATTATGTATATCCGACCTTATTTTATATGTATGTATAGATTCCTATGAGGTAAACTCTGTCCCAAATGCGAAGGACTTGACAGTCTGCAGCGAAACATATTAAATGACAATGACGTTCAAAAGTTAATAAAGTAATAAGTTAATAGTAGTTAGTTATAAGTTAATTTATTTAGATATTTGTTTTTATGATTTTTAAATATTTTACTTGATTATTTCTGATTTACCATCTGTTCACCACCTTTGGTTGACTGGTAGAGAATGCCTAAGGCATTAAGTCCGCCTTTGTAATTTTTTGTTGCATAAAGTTTAAATAAATAAATAAATAAAAGTGCCATATAGTGGCCTAATTGAAATAAATGATTTGACTTTGAGTTTGACTACCTATATAATTTATTGACGCCAGTATGCATCCACTTCAGGACGAAAGAGACGAGTACAACATTTCTGTTATAATATTGACTTTATGAAGGACTTATTGGTCATTTGAAATGTTATGCATACATATACATTACATAATAGCAATTCAAAGTGCGTTTCGATCTCGTTTATTGAACCTTCCGGTGCCGTAACCTCGGCGAGGGGTTACCTACACTCATGTATTATGTGGCTCGGCTACTGACTGCCGTACCGCGCCGTGCCGCTTCGCCTTACCTCACCCAATTAATCTCTGGGTACAAAACGAAGTGATTAACTCGCGCCTATTATCTGGAGGGCCCGCAATTTGTAACCCTAGCAATGGCGTCGAGTTGCGGGACGGTACCCGCGCCCCCGCGTCACCTGTGCGGGACGGGTGTTAACATTAAGCGTTAAAGGAGGCTGCTTACTACATCTTTGTTAAAAAAAAAGATCGTGTGTTAATACTGGATATTATTTAGGCCCCCAGTTGACAACACGTTTGAAACCCGTTTATAACTGTCATCATACGCTGTGACAACTGTACGCTCACTGTTTCGCCGACTGCGCGCACCGGTTTGCTACTACACGACGCCGCCACACTAACCACACGACGCCGGCTCTAGCGCCGGCGTCGGCTCGGTTAGCTTCATAGAGTTTCATACACGACTGACGACCGCCCGTAGACACGGTTTGACGCCGGGCTTAGCTCCGGCGCAAAACCGTCTCGTGGGCATGAGCGCTTAAGTTGTTGTCACTCCGTGGTAAGTGTATCGAGGCGAACCTATGTTCGGAGATGCCAGCAGGCAAGGAAAACAAACCAAGACATAGAAACGGTACTTCTGTACAATCTAAAACTTTCTTTGAATTTTAATTTCACATCATAGTTTTGTAGCAGTTAGAGCTCTATTAGTATTGTATATTTTTACAAGCTTTTATTTAGCTTGCACTGTTCGTATGTAAGTAAGTATGTATGTATGTAAATAAGTTGTCCTTTCAAAATTTGCAAACCATTTTTCGACCATTTGTTGTTATCCGATTGAGCTGAAATTTTGCATACTGGTCCAGTCCCCATGACAATGCATGTTTATGATAAGCATGACGTGATGCTGCTGCCAGGATTGGCTCCAGACGAGGGAACTCCTTAACGGTTAACAGTAGAGACATGAAATTTTATATATTGGTCCAGTCCCAATAACAATGCATGTTTATGATAAGCATGACGTGATGCTGCTGCTAAGATTGGCTCCAGACGAGGGAACTCCTCAACGGTTAACAGAAGGGACATGAAATTTTGTATTTTACATACTGGTCCAGTCCCAATGATCATGCATGTTTATGATAAGCATGACGTGATGCTGCTGCCAGGATTGGCTCCAGACGAGGAAACTCCTCAGCGGTTAACAGTAGAGACATGAAATTTTACATACTGGTCCAGTCCCAATGACAATGCATGTTTATGATAAGCATGACGTGATGCTGCTGCCAGGACCGGCTCCAGACCAGGGGACTTCTCAACGGTTAACAGTAGGGACATGAAATTTTGTATTTTACATACTGGTGTAATCCTAATGACAATGTATGTTTATGATAAGCATGACGCGATGCTGCTGCCAGGATTGGCTCCAGACGAGGGAACTCCTTAACGGTTAACAGTAGGGACATGAAATTTTACATATTGGTCCAGTCCCAATAACAATGCATGTTTATGATAAGCATGACTTGATGCTGCTGCCAAGATTGGCTCCAGACGAGGGAACTCCTCAACGGTTAACGGTAGGGACATAAATTTTGTATTTTACATACTGGCCCAGTCCCAATGATCATGCATGTTTATGATAAGCATGACGTGATGCTGCTGCCAGGATTGGCTCCAGACGAGGAAACTCCTCAACGGTTAACAGTAGGGACATGAAATTTTACATACTGGTCCAGTTCCAATGACAATGCATGTTTATGATAAGCATGACGTGATGCTGCTGCCAGGACTGGCTCCAGACGAGGGAACTCCTCAACGGTTAACAGTAGGGACATGAAATTTTGTATTTTACATACTGGTGTAATCCTAATGACAATGCATGTTTATGATAAGCATGACGTGATGCTGCTGCCAGGATTGGCTCCAGACGAGGGAACTCTTCAACGGTTAATAGCAGGGACATAAAATTCTACATACTGGTCCAGTCACAATGACAATGCATGTTTATGGTAAGCATGACGTAATGCTGCTGCCAAGATTGGCTCCAGACGAGGGAACTCCTCAACGGTTAACAGTAGGGACATGAAATTTTGCACACCCATTGGGAAGACATTGGGTGATGTTAGTGGGTCCACCATGAAATTGCTGCCACCTTCAGAATTGGCTCCAAACCAGAGAATTCCTCAACGGTCGGCAGTAGGGACTTGACATTTTGCATACCCGTTCGGATATGATAGACAGTTGGTGAGTTTACCATGAAATTGATGCCACATCCAGGGTTGGCTCCAAACCCTGGAACTCCTCAACGGTCAACCGTAATAACAGGCATAAGAGGTATGCCATGACTTGTGTAATTTGGTGAGATGGGCGTCAATAGCATTGGTTTGCAACCTGTCTAGGAGACGGAAAATGAGCAAAATACAAAAAGTAAAGTGATGTCATTCTAAATCCAATATGGCGGACGTCTCAAAATGGCGATTTATAATTTCAACAGTAGCCCTTACGATATGGGTTTCCAATAAAAGGGCTTGGTTAGCGAAACACAATAACTAAAGTGACGTCATTGCATATCCAATATGGCGGACGTCACAAAATGGCGATTTATAATTTTCGTAGTAACACCTATGATATGGGTATCAAATGGAAAGGCTTGGTGAGCGAAGCATAATAAGTAAAATCACGTCATTCTTAATTCAAAATGGCAGACGTCTTATATAACAATGCAATATTGTTATGACATGGAGCTGACTTGATAATGGACCTGGAATATAGCACATAGCTAAAAAAATTTCCTCGTGGCTAAGTTAATCTTGACTAATGCTAAATCTTATATTGATTGCAAGATTTCAAAAGACTAAAAAGTAGAAAATAAAATATAAATAAAAAAATATTTTTAAAAACAAGCTTTTATTTAAATGAAAACGTAACTAAAAAAAAGAAAATATAATGCGAACTAAAAATAAAAAAATAAATTTAAGTGACTAAATGATGTATATGAATATAAATCTTTTCAAAATGTAAAAAATATATAAAATTTTAAAAGCTTGAGGCACTGATATTGTGCAGTACACCTGTATAACTGATAGCGTACATCAGTGCCACAAGCTTTTAAAATTTATATATTTTTTACATTTTGAAAAGATTTATATTCATATACATCATTTAGTCACTTAAATTTATTTTTTTATTTTTAGTTCGCATTATATTTTCTTTTTTTTAGTTACGTTTTCATTTAAATAAAAGCTTGTTTTTAAAAATATTTTTTTATTTATATTTTATTAATTTTCGAATAGAGTATTTTGGCAAACTTCTCCTGCAATTCAAATCCTTCTGTCAAGGTCGGAAGTGAAAGGTTGGAGAAGGTTGACCTTATGTCTATCTTGGCCATATTCTGTCCTTTGGCAAGGAACACCAAACAGCGGAGATTTCGAGAAGAATTCAGCTAGGGTGGGCTGCATTCAGCAAATTGGACGACATCCTGAAATCAGCCAAAATTCCACAATGCCTGAAGACCCGTCTCTATAATCGGTGTGTTCTGCCCACCATGACGTACGGTGCTGAGACGTGGACGCTCTCACAGGAGGCTGTGTACAGACTCAGAGTAGCACAGAGAGCCATGAGCCACAGGGAGCGTTCCATGCTCGGCATAAAATTAATAGACCGAGTTCCCATTTTATTTAATAAACAATTAACCGCCATATATTTTTATTATTTTTGGTATGAAAATAGATGTAGGCTGATCAGATGTACCCGATATGCACACAAAATCGGTCCAGCCGTTTCGGAGAAGTTTAGTAACAAACACTGCGACATGAGAATTTTATACTATACTAGCTGACCCGCCGCGACTTCGTTCGCGTGGTATCCTACACTACCAATACCCCTACCCCTACCCTACCCCTACCTATATTAGATTTTAAGCTACGTAATGGTTAAAAGATCTCAGCTGATGACGAATAGCGGAGTCGCAATCTCGAATTTTAATGTCACTTTCATTTTCGGCACCAGCGCCGTCTGAACCCGCGGAGACGACACCCATGACGAATAATTTGTAAGTTTTCGTCGCTGGTTTTAATTTCGCCCGACATTTGTAAACGATCTTCACTGTATTATGTGGCCCGGAGCTACTCAGCAAATTTTGATGTACCTATAAAGTGTTAACGCCTTGTAGAACATTGTACAAATGTAAAAGTAGGGCTCCCCTCCCTGCGCACTCCACATGGGGGGGGGGGGAGTGAAGAGCAAATAAACTGAAGGATGTGAGTACAGGCGGTGCCAAGTACTGCGAAATAATTGGTTTAATTAACACTAAAAATGTTGCTTCAAGCTAATTAACGAACAACTTAAATCAGAATTTCAGATGATTCGTTAGATACTACATAGATATATATATAAATATTGAGTATCTTTAATTATTTTTGTGGACGCTTGTCTAAATAGATCCTCTGTAAATTGAAAATTGAAAGAAAAAATTTTAAATAGTATATCTGTCGGAGAACTAAAATATGACCAAAGTCCATTGAGCAGTGCAGCAGAACTAGGGGAACCAGAAAAGAAAACAGACTTAGTTTTAAACAATTAAAATTTTTATAATTATGTTATTACTAGCAGATAGGCAGTCGCTCCATGTAAAATAGTATTCAGCTGCTGGTTAGACTGGAAGCCGACCCCAACATAGTTGGGAAAAGGCTAAGCAGATAATGATGAATTTGGGATATATTGGCGTCCACATAAAAGGTATATATGTCGCGGACTTTATATTTATTTATATTATATTTATAATTATACTTATCGTAATATTGTGGCCAAAACAAAAATCTTTTAAAATTGTAACCAAGTAGGCAACAGTTTTTAGTAGGTTATTCTGATGTATAGACTATGTTACTGTAAAATTTAATCAAAAACCATTCCGTAGTTTTTGCGTGAAACAGTAACAAACATCCATCAAACCATCCATCCCTCCTTCCATCCAGCCATCCTCACAAACTTTCGCATTCGTAATATAAAGTAGGAAGTAGGATTATATCATTAATGATAGAGGAAAGTGCCAAAATGTTTTGTGTAGTTTGAAGCAGTGCTCAGCCAAACAGGCAGATATGAATAGCGATTTGTCTTTATCTTTTAATAGTAAGTACATTTTAAACAATAATTGGTTGATAATTGTATTACACCCAATTGATAGCTTATTGTAGCAACACAAAAGATGGCCCGCCTGTGAAACAGTCCTTATCGACAACGGATTGAACATCTTATAAAAAAGCTCTTGCGGAAGATTTTTTTGCGAAAGAACAATGGAAAATCCCGTTAACATCCATTATTATTCGTGTTCTGTGGCTCACAGCTCGTCCCCCGGGGCACAGCAAGCGTCATTCATTATTCAACAAATTACAGAATTCATCCGTGATTAGCGACGACGACGTCGACGTGTTTATCCTTTTTATTTTCATTTCGTCGTAGCTGCTTGATGGATAGGACAATAAGGTTCAAGAAAAATGCTCATCTCGAGCAGGTGGACACGAGCAGCTAAAGAGAATATTACGTTTTGCCCTTGGACTGGTCGCCATGGGGAAATATGGAGTATGAAAGTTTGCTATTGGAGTCATATTCTTTATAATATATTTTGACTTTGACTTTGTTCTTCACCATAGAAATCTACAGCTTGGAACGAGTCTTAAATAGTTGACTAAGCGACTGATTATTCAAAATTGCCTGTAAATGGATATTTTGGAACAAATAATAATTGGAGTTTGAGTTTGAAGTAAACAGAAAGGATGTGGATCAGAGGTTGCGTTCATAATGAGAGGGAGCCGATGCGGCCGCGGCGGGACTACATGACTTTCTGATACGTCTAATGAACTGTCGTTAATCTGGAGTTGCGTGGAGCTACCTATGTATTTTAATTCTGTTCATTTTGTTGTGGAGTGATCTGACTAAAATCTAGATATTAACCTACTTACGGTACCTACTTCTTGGGACAATATGAACCTTATATGTTTTTATCTTTCACAGAAAGGCATGATAGAGTACGACCAGAACAATGACTTAGTTGTTCTGTTGACACCAAATCATTCACCTGAACTTTCAGGTACCCCGGTACCTTTTAGTAATCAGCGTATGTTAGACGGTCTGTGTTTGATAGATTCCTGCTAAAAACACAAAAGGTTTGGAGTGTGACTGACCTGGCGAAGAGCTCATTGAGCAGACGCACCAGCTCCTCCGCGGTGCACTGGTCTGACAGGGAGGTGAAGCCACAGATGTCCGCGAACAGGATGCTGCAACAAACAGACAGGTGTAAGGTCACTCACATAGTAGGAACATGCCGTGGGCCCACGGACGCGCCAGCCACTTGTACTGGCGGCGAGCGACTGAACTTATCTTGATTTATTAAAGAGAGAAAAGTTTAGCATCCGTCTTGAGCTGATTTAATAATCTTAACATTAATCTTAGTAAAACAATAAATAATTGTTGGACAATTCTTCATTGTTTCACCAACATAAAAAAATATTAAAGCCGTAACATTGTTCTAGTTAACTCTCGTACAAGAAGATGCGGAGCATTGTGTAAGGCTCCGGCCGAGCTCGACGGGGCCGCTGCACTGCACGAAATGAAAGTGGTGCGTGTCAAGTGCGTACTATTGACATTGGAACATTCGAGAGGACAACCACCCGGGAGCCACGCACCTGTCGCTAATGTCAGCTACTTATATCGCTGTATTAAATTCAAATTGAAAGCATTTATAAATAAACCATTAACAGCACTTTTGAATTGTGTGTCGGTCAGTTCTCGATTGTTAAACTTCTTTTCAAACTGTCGAACCATAAGATTACAAGCATGCCTTCTTGTAGATCCCATATTATACTCGTATGACCGCTAGTGAATCGAAACAGTGGATGTGGCCAAGACCATAGCAGTAGCATATCGCAGCTGTACAGTCCGGCTAGCTCCGTCCCGCTAACCCCGGCCGGCTGGCTAGCTCCGGCTAATTCTGTCCAGGTATCTCTGTCCGGCTAGCTCCGTCCCGCTAACCCCGGCAAGCTGGCTAACTCCGGCTAATTCTGTCCAGGTATCTCTGTCCGGCTAGCTCCGTTTCGCTAGTCCTGGCCGGCTGTTTGTGCCGACGAAGCTGTGTCCGGCTAACTCTGTTCACTACTGTCGTGTACTACCGTATCGGCCCGATTGACATGGAACTGCGTCAACGAAGGTACAGGAAGTTTTTTTATTGTTACAAACTGGCGCATGTTCATGGAAAATTATTGTTAATTTATTAAAATATTAACTTTGATTCAACTCCAAGGAGCTGTTAGTACTTAGTCCGTCTTTCTAATGAAATATCTATTCAAAGGCGGCACCGACTAAGAGATCGAGAAATTAGACCAAAAGTCTTTTTTTCATTTCGCATAAGTGGCGGGATGTACTTAGGTTTTTAAGGTTTGAAGCATAATGTTTACGAAAAGGTGTCAAATGTTAAGCCTGCACCACCGGCGATAGCCCGATGCCTGCTGACAACTACGAACACCTCGGGGGCGGCAGCTTTCACTACTGAATACTTTGTACGCGCAGGAGTATCATTTTCATACAATGATTATTTATTCATTTCGTTTAATGTCGGAAAGGTTTCCGAGCAATTTGTGACCCGCGGTCTTAATTTAGATAAAGTTGTATTCCGGTACGCGTCGCGTCTGTTGCGGAAGATACACAGCAGAAAAGCGGGAGAAAAGATAAAACACAACACAGTTGACAGTTGTCGAACATAATGTGCGATGTTACCAGATGGTGGCCAATAGTAATGTTCTAACGTGACACGTTTCATAAGAAACTTAACTATCACTTAACTACTTATCTTAATGTAGACACGTGTGATTACAATCTTTACAAAATTTTCCATTCATTATTATTTAGGAATTACTCATGTTCGAAGCTTTTTCGAACAATTTTCAACTAGGAAATGGTAAGTACGGGATGAGATTACCTATTTCAAGAAGTTTGTTTTTCAACTAATGAGATTTTGAGTTAAGCCTCTGTGTGCTGCTAGCCGTTTGAGTTGACACCTATTTTGCCGAGCCTCTCTGCCGTGCTCACAAACTCAGAGCGGTTGAATAGCTATATCTTATTTCAATCAGAGGAAGCGCGATATTGCTTACGAATTAAATGAAACACTGCAGCTGTCCTGCAAGTACCTCACAGTCTATGTAAACGTGAACTAGCTCGCTGCGTTACCACGACGCTTCGATCTAACAAGCCGCCACTAGATGGCGCCCCAAGCGGCGGTAATCCTCCCAGTGTACGTCCTTGTACATAATACGAGTATACCTCGTAATCCAGTATTATGTTCGAGGTGCCTATGTGTGTACTGTGAACGTGTGAAAGTGCACCGTTTGAACTAATTGACATCCGTGTCCGACACGGCGCGCGGTGAGCCTTCCTGCGGATTATACTACGTGGCCACTAAAGTATATGCTGACTTCCTGCTCGGTCAATGGCTTCGCTTTTTATTGGCATGTTGGACATTTGTTTCTAACAAGTATATAAGTATTACTGAAACCTATTTAATTTCCGAAGACATTCTTTTTTATTTCTTGACGTAAAAACACTACAAAGTCGTTTAAAATGTCTGTTCAGCTAAAATATCTCATTATTTTACTAATCAGTATTATGTTGTCAAATAAACAACAACAACAACGTACCATTTTTGAATGAAGAACTAGCTTGCATTGCGATCGTAGCCAATTGTGGCATACCGTAGTGTCGGACTGAGATCCGCAGTCGCCAGTCGTCCGTGGCGAGACGTACTAACTACATACATCATTACAAGCGCATGTTCATGTCAGCGGTGACCAGTGAGTAGCGACCGCTGTGCTGTTCTCTACAATAATACGTCCATCTGCTCGGACATAAGTGTAGCTAATGAGTGGCACCCCGCCCGCACGTCCCCCGCACCCTGCCGCATCCTGCCGCACCTAGACGCGCCTCCCGCCGCGGGACGGGAAAGGATTAGAGGACGGCAAATTGTAATCAACGTACAATCACCCGGTAAATACTTTGTTTACAATGAGTAATGTTTATTGACAGAGTCTGGCGAGCACATCATTAACGCGCCCTTTCATTAGCATTTCGCAGTGGATTATACCTGCCTTATTATATGATTACAGTTAAATGATTCTCCAGCACAGCGAGTTAAAGTTTGTAAACTACGTATTTAATGACACATTTCATTTTTTTTTAAATTTATTGTAATTGTACAAATAGTTGGAACTATATACCTAGTAACTACGAGTATTATATATAATTTATAATAACGAACTATTTAATTTTTTGGTGGACGGAATAATAAAATTAAAGTGCTTCATTAGATTAACTCTGGAATCATACAAAGACGATTTATATTTTCACCTACCAGACTAATTTGTTGATATCCAATGTGATAAGCAATAAAGCATGTGTTAATAATATTTTAATATCAACGACGTCGGTGACCACAGCCACTTGTCAGTTCATCACCAGCCGGGCCATTCCAGGAACTTTAACAACGATCGCTTTCTGATTACTACATTTTTTGTCAAGTTTTTGACATTGATTATCGCTGAGATAGGTACGATTGCGTCCAGATTTTGAATTATCAGTGATTGATTTAAAGTATGGAAAGAATTACTTATTCGGGAAGAGTGAAGCGTTGTGAGACACATTGACGCATGTCACGCGCCGGGAACGGAGCCGGCGAACCGCCTGCTTGTTCAGCCACAGGAACCTTTCTGTCCACTACGAGTTTTTTATTCGAACATGATACGTACATGTATCATGTTTTTGAAAACAACGGAGTTCTCAAAAGTATGGTGACAAGTTGTATGCAGCAGCAGCAGGCAGCTCCGAGTACCTGGTGCAGTACCAGCGGTCCGAACACGTCCCATTAGTGTGCGGACGTCATGTGACGTCATGTGACGTCGGTCTCGCGCAACAGTTGGCGCCAGCCGGCGTGCGGTAGGTCAGTGCACGCGCCGCCAGCCGCGCCCGTGTGCATCACCAGCCGCGCGGGCCTTGCGCACAGTTCACTTAGTTTATAGGCAGTATAGTGACACGATAGTCATCGACACCGCACGCATCGGCACGTGTCCGAACAGAAGGCCTGTTGTGCAGCAGGGAATTCCTTTTTAAAGTTATTAGATCACGTTTATAATTGACAAACCGTTTCACACGGAACTCTGACTACATGAAAGCGCGTGTTGAAACAGTTGGTGACGTCAGTAATTAGCGTGCAGCCGCTTGTTGAGCGACACACGCGCTTGTGTAATATCAAACATTTACATGTCGCGCACATGAGCAGTAATGGAAGCATGTCTCACTTTATGTACGAAGGAGTGAGGAAGAGACACGGAAACATAAAGAAAAACAATTTGTTTTTACCGGCGCCTATTCAGGCGGCATTTGTAATTTTGTGCTCGTAAATATATGGGAATAAAAAACATATTGCGGGTCGTAGAGCAGACGCGACACGACGCGATGCGGTGCGGTAACGGAGCATCTCACGCTAAACATGTTATCAACTTGTTAGTTTTCTCGTCCCGTTGATATTATTCCGGTCGTTCACAATCAATATCCGCCGCTGAGCTGGTGCCTCACTACGAGCACTTTCTTGTTGGCGTTTACCTTCCAAGTTACCAGTATACAACTTTGAGTGACATTTATTATCATTATGGAATGAGGACGTCGTATGCCATGTGACGCCGCGCGCGACCTACATACGCCTTATTGAATATTTTGACGTTGAGAGCTAAGAGTAAGCACAGAGCCAGTCACGTCACTCACGTCTTTAAAAAACATGACGTAGGCCGGGGATAACGTGTTATGTTCTAGAAAAGCTTTTTGTTCTGCAACAAATGTTAGCTAAATAAATGGGACTAATATACTGCTGACTCTTGCAAACGAATACAACTGACCGCCACCGTCGGCCGCGTCTGTCTGGGACCCGCTAGCCGTCTTGTATGCTACGTCGCCGTAGCACCGTAGCACCGTAGCGCTGTAGCTCCGTAGCAGTAGGCATACGAAGCATGCTCAAACTGCTGGTGTTGGGCTACGCCGTGTTGCTGGATCCGGACGGCGACGATGCCATAAAGTTTGTGTTATTATTATTATAAAAGTTGAAAATGATTGAAGTTCACTCACACGGTTTTCGAAGAATAAATATATGTCAACTCAACGAGGAGAATAGTTCTTTCTTATCACTATGTTCGTGTTGTGATTAGAGATGAAAGTCAATTCATTCAAACCTGTTTTAGATCTACTATTTCATTTGCTAATAGGATTCGTAGCAATATAAGAAAAAGTTGTCTGTACAAGGAAGAGCTTGTAACGCTACGAGCTCTTCCTTGTACAGACAACTCGAAGCCGAGCCCGAAGCTAAACATCGTAGAGCTTCGTAGCCATTAGGCTACGAAGCTCTACGATGTTTAGTTTCGTGTCGACAAAGGTTTACGAAGTGCAGCTACGTGACTATGAAGTTCCACGAAGTGTGGTTTCGTGTTTACGAATGGTTATGAGGCATAGCTTCGTATCTACGAAGGTCTACGACGTGTATCTTTGTGACTAAGTAGTTCTTTGAAGTATAGCATAGTGGCTACGATGGTCTACGAAATATAGCTCCGTGTCAAGAAGGTCTACGAGTTGTAGCATAGTGGTTACGATGGTCTACGAGGCGTAGCATAGTGGTTACGAAGGACTACGTGGCATAGATTCGTGTCTACGAAGGTCTACGAGAAGTAGATTCGTGTCTACGAAGGTCTACGAGGTGTAGCCCAGGGGCTACGAAGGCCTATGACGTGTATCATCATGACTATGAAGGTCTACGAGGGATAGATTCGTGTCTACGAAGGTCTACGAGAGGTAGATTCGTGTCTACGAAGGTCTACGGGATATAGCCCAGGGGCTACGAAGGCCTATGACGTGTTTCATCGTGACTATGAAGGTCTACGAGGGATAGACTCGTGTCTACGAAGGTCTACGAGGTGTAGCCCAGGTGCTACGAAGGCCTATGACGTGTATCATCCTGACTATGAAGGTCTACGAGGGATAGATTCGTGTCTACGAAGGTCTACGAGAAGTAGATTCGTGTCTACGAAGGTCTACGATGTGTAGCCTAGAGGCTACGAACGCCTATGACGTGTATCATCGTGACTATGAAGGTCTACGAGGGATAGATTCGTGTCTACGAAGGTCTACGAGGTGTAGCCCAGGGGCTACGAAGGCCTATGACGTGTATCATCGTGACTATGAAGGTCTACGAGGGATAGATTCGTGTCTACGAAGGTCTACGAGATGTAGCCCAGGGGCTACGAAGGCCTATGACGTGTATCATCGTGACTATGAAGGTCTACGAGGGATAGATTCGTGTCTACGAAGGTCTACGAGGTGTAGCCCAGGGGCTACGAAGGCCTATGACGTGTATCATCGTGACTATGAAGGTCTACGAGGGATAGATTCGTGTCTACGAAGGTCTACGAGGTGTAGCCCAGGGGCTGCGAAGGCCTATGACGTGTATCATCGTGACTATGAAAGTCTACGAGGGATAGATTCGTGTCTACGAAGGTCTACGAGGCGTGGCTTAGTAGCTACTAAGGCCTACGACGTGTATCATCGTGATTATGAGTTTTTATGAAGTGTCGCATAGTGGCTACTAAGGTCTACGAGGTCGAAATTCGTGACTACGAAAGTCTACGAGGTATAATCTCGTGACTACGAAGGTCTACGAGGTTTAGCTCAGGGGCTACGAAGGCCTACGACGTTTATCATCGTGACTATGAAGTTCTATGAAGCGTAGCATAGTGGCTACGACGGTCTACGAGGCGTAGCTCTGTGGCTAAGCCAGAATTGCTACTACTGTGCGTAACGTGCAGTGATGAAACAGTTCCTCGCACGCAGGAATTATTATTATTTATTATTTTTATCTGCACGCTGCAACACTGCTTGGGATCAGCTGTCACCGAGCTGCCCGTCGCCGAGCTCGCTTACATCTCGCTGGATGGGGTAATGGAGCGTGGAACAATTGCGCATCTCGCAAGTCGTCGCTCGCTCCCCACGGCGACGCCTCGCGGTGCTGGGCCTGGCGCCCGCGAGCCGGGGGATGCCGGTGAAGCAGAGTTTACATGTACGTGTGTAGCGCGGCACCAACCATCGAATACAATCACCCTACTTCTTGGTGTCATCGCTGTAGAACAATGTGAACTACGAAACATGGATCGACAAAATATTCTAATCCTATTATCCGAAGGACTTGAAAAAGTGAAATATTCTTTTTTGTAAAAGCCTAAAACAAGTAATAAGTAAAGTTAGACGTATAGGTACGACTTTTAGGCTGGGCGCAAACGTCCGGTTTCCGGATCAGGTTTCCGAATCAGGAGGCGTGTATGTACATACACACACATACATAAATTACACACACATGTAAAAAAAAGTGAATGTAAGTGTAATTTATGCATGTGTGTGTATGTACATACACGCCTCCTGATTCGGAAACCTGATTCAGAAACCGGACGTCTGCGGCCTGCTTCAACGTATTAAAGCGTCGCATCGTACAAGTAAATTTCATGGAAATGTTGGTTGAAAAGTCGTTGTGAGCGGTACTCGTACGTAGTGTCGCGAGTTCAGGGACAGTAAAACTTGTGGCGACAGTTCGTTATAAAGTTCCGTGGTTCTCTTAGCGCAGCTTGAGTCCAGCAGAAGTTGGTACAGTACTACGACTAGGTGTAACATTAAGTTTGTTGATCAGAAGATGCATTCGTGTTCAGAGACATTGAACTGCGAGCTGTCGGGGTCCCGGGAGCGCGCAGGAGTTGTTCCAATTCAAAAAGTTCATTCTAGAAGTTAGTGAGTGTGCGACTAATCTAACATTTCCCTGGGTTGAGAATGTATATAGTGGGTATGTTTATACCTCGACTTTTAATTCTATTCAGTAACTTGACATTTAAGGGGTAACCAGATTTTGACAAAAAAAGATAGTGAGGTGGTGTAAGAATGAACGAAATTGAATGAACTTAAATAATGTACTTACATGCAAACTTTCTATTTTAAATTTAAAAACTGAGATACGCAAGTACTCCATGACGAAGGGGTCACATTACTAAGTCGTTTATCAAATAATGTTTAAACATCTTTCATCTTAAAATATTTATTATTCTTTGGTTTTACCTGTGCCTGTGTGTTCCTATTAGAAGAAAATAAAATAAGGATATTACTTTTATTAACAATTATTCATTCTACATATTTTAAACGAATATTTAAAGTTTTATTTAAATTAAACCATTTTTATCATTAATTCTTTACGCAAAATCGTTCACTACCCCAACACTATCAACCTAATTATGGTAACATTATTTCTCTTTGAACTGTCAAGTTACTGAATAGAATTAAAAGTCGAGGTATAGTCAGTTGTCCGTCTGTTCATCACAACAAGATCCTAACAAGTCGCAATATCAAAACGTATAAGATATTGCTTACTTCCACTTACACTTGACCTTTTGCCAACAAACAAGCCCTCACAGCACAAGTGAAGGAAACTAACAACAACTAATAATTTGTAGTTACATCACATAAAAATATTAGTTTTTGTGAAACGTCATTTGCGATTGCAGAATCGACAGTTTCATTTGGTCTCCAATCTGGAATCGGAAGTTCACGGTAGCGCGGGCGACGCCACAGCTTGAAGAAATATTTATAAATTAAATATTCATTGAATCGGTCCACTCTTTAGGTCAGCCGTGTAGCCGGGCACAGCTCTGCGACGGAACCCTCAGGCCGCGAGCTCTACTCACGCTTGTTTACAAATCATCGAGCTTTTCGCTTGCAGCTTATTGTATGGTTTGGCCGTCACTTATAAACAGCGTCCAATACTTCACAATAATTATAGTTGCGCTAAGGAGCTAGGACCTAAGGACTAAGTGTACGGGTGGTGCTTGATGCCTGTACTGGTGTAAGGTTTAAAGCGAGCAGAGAGGCACGTACCTGACGTTCTCATAGCGTTGGATGTAGATCTTGTGGAACTGCTCCTGGCGGGGCTGGTTGGCGATGTCGGCCTTCATCTCCATGGCGACGTGGCGGGGCAGCACCGACAGCAGCAGGCGCTCCTGCGGACAGACTCGCATGTTAGCGTCGGCATGAGACACATGTTGTTGTGTTGTTTATTGTTAATTAAAACGGTAACACCAATTACATTAATTAACATAGTGATTGGAAACAGATATACATGAACATAAGCAATTATATATTCTATTGTTTGATGCAATCCTCGACGACGCATGAATTGCTTCAAATTGAAAGCGTAATCCGAGACCAGTACAACTGTTTGAGAGAAAAGAATTGTTTAGTTAGCATCCGTCGTTGTTCACATTAACTATAGAATGCAATTACATGTCACGAATGCGCGTTATGTTACAAAGAGCACGCGCCGCCAGCGTCTGGTAGCTCAAGGTAGCTCCTCTGTGAACGCCACCTTTCTCCAAGTAGCTGCGCCGGTTCCAACAACAATATTCGCAGTATTACCTACTTCAGTGGAGCAAACATCTGGATTTTTTGCTAATTATTCAAATGTTTTTACATTAAAATTTGTTCTTTATGATTAAATTGTAAAATATATGTATAATTGCATCATAGTAGTATGGGATCCAAAATAAGATAACATTTCAATTAATAGAATCAACTTTAGAGAGAATTAACTGTTGCTGAGTATCAACATGTTCATGCTTGTGAAATATCTAATTAACATGAAACTAATAAAAGTGTTCTCTCGACTGAACTTGGGTTACGGCGGCGGAGTTCCATCTCAATGGAGTCTAGTCAAGTACCAACGCAGGAGATATCATAGACAGTGAACCGGGCGAACCGAGAAATTGAAAATTAAAAAGTCCAATGACACTTTGGCCGACCTTGGAATGAAACCCAGAATCCCACGATAGCTACGCAATGCACTCATTGAACTAATGCTGACAGAAAAACAAAGTGCTCAGTGTTGTGAAGTGTCGACGAGAGCAGTCCGCGCGATCTCATAAGAGAATAAGGAAGTGCTCGTGACTTGATTATTAGTGAACTTGTTGAGAGCTAGTTGCTACAGACGAGCTCTACAGCGAGGCATAGTTCCGCTCTTGAATCACGTTTCATCGACGACTTTATTGTTATTATTATTGAAAAGGAAATAGATTTCTCATGCAAACTAAAATGAACTTTGAATCTATTTGAAAACAATATAGGTAATTTGATTATGGTATGTCTAAAAGTCATAATATTAATTAACTAAATTGTCTATGCACTGTCATCTGTATAGGCCTACCGGAATCTGATGACGTGAAAAAAGAACGTGATTTTTATAATAAACTCTGGCAATATCAATAGGGTAGATGACACCACCAATCAACTGACGTACTTTTTCTAACCTGTCAAAACGCTATTCTCCCATAGATTTTGTATGGTGTTCATTACTATGACGTCACTTTTGAGTAGACTCAATTGACTAACTATTTATAAATTAGAAAGCAATAAAAAATCAAAACAGACAGTTAATTGAAAATGAATTGGGTTATCAGGGCTAAAATAAAGTGTTTCTTTAGAGAAGTTATGTCTTGGTATTATTGGTTAGTGATGTCATCTACCCTATTAACAATATCAAAATGTGTTATTACAGTTGGACTCAGTTATTTAGATACTTTGAGATTATTTTATTATTTGTAACATAATTGGAACTTCTTTCTCCAAAACCTCAATACAGCTAAACATAGGTGAGGACACATCGAATGATGGTGTATTTTCCACGACTGGTAAAAAATGGATAGGAGGGAAGAAAATCAATTTGGATAATTTCGATTTAGAGTTTGTTAGGAATGAACATAACATCACGCCTGTAATCCCCGAAGGGTTCGGCAGAGGTGTACCCATTAAGCACACCCACATTTCACCAGTTATGTTTAGGTCCCATGTAATAGGGGGTGAGCCTATTGCCATCAACCGGGCACAAATCCAGACTCCGAGGCTGTTACTGAGGAATAAAGTAAAAGAATGAATATGACACATGTAATCGATTGATTAATTTTTCAAGGTTTATCATGTTTATTAATGTTAAAGACAAATACAAATATAACAGTTAAATATAACGGTTTAATCTTATTTCCCCGGTATTGCACATATTTACAAATGTTGTTGTCTCCAGTTGCCGAGATTCTGGTATACCTCACTAATATGTGAGGCCAGATTGCCAAATTATAATTTAAGCAAATCAAAGGCAGTTCGTGAACCAACCGATATGAATAATTAAGTAATGTTGATTCTAATTAATATTATCTACTAATTAGTACCGAGTGGCGTCATATAATAAACTTATTAAATCGCAAATGGCACCACTTGCGCTGTGGTGGTACACGTATAGCATATATTGTTAGTTGTGACACCACGGTTACCTGATTTTCATCACGAGCAACATTCTATGTTCTATTTTAACTTGAAAATGTAGGAATTACTGCTGCGCTTCAGAAAATTATTTCGCATATAGGAAACTACGTTATCCGTTAGTACTAATGGCTATATATTATTATAAAATCAATCAAGATCTGTAACAAACTTCAAGCGGACGTAGTCGCGGCAAAAGCTAGTGTAATACAATTGTTTTGTTAATGAACAGCCAAAAGGCAAATGTACTCATTAACTTTTCTCTTTGAGCGTCTGTATAAAATTGTTCTTAATACTCTAGTTGCATGGGTTCGCTTGCGTGCCGTAATGTTCACGCATACCTACAAACATTATTCAATATATTATTCAGTGTCACGATTAGCTGGTGCGAATGCGGGAGGGATGACTCGGAATGTAATGCGATCACAATTGAACTGAGAGGCGCACTCGATCAGCGGCCGATGGGTTGTGAGATGCTGTGGCAGTGGAAAGAGTCGACAGCGGCGAGCCGGGTGCGCATGCGCAGCGCTCAGCACGCACTGCGGCGGCTGCAAGCTCCCATAATGCTATCAAGAGGCTCGCACTAATGTAATGCACAAATTATAAATGTCGACCGCCATCTTGAATGTTACAGCACAGCTAACATTATTATCGTGTTTAGGTTCGTTCCGTTGGTCTTGATGAATTGCTGACTGATGGGGACACACGTAGGCTGATGACAGCAGTGAAATGGTCACAGGGAGTTGGCCTTACTCATCGTACACTCTCCGGGTACGGATGACGATGAAAAGGATATCCGTCGGGTTTTAGTATCGTGGAGGCACACCTTCCAAGCTAACAGCTTATGGTTTTTACAGCCATACTATTCAACAGCTAAATAATAATGAGAAATAATTTAAAATGAATCCCTATTTCCCTCGGTCACGGCATCACGTGTGAACGGCTGGACCAAATTCACTAATTCTTTTTTTGTAGTGTTTGTTATTGTAAGGAGAAGGTTCTTAAAAAAGAAATAAAGAAAAAATATAAAGAAGTTCGCTGGGTCAGCTAGTGTAAAATATATCTGTACTCTACATTTAATCATTGTGATCCGCTCCAGTTCAGTAGTTAGGTATACAAAGTTATTTTTTTAATGTCACTATTATAGCAAACTGTAGTTAAATCTGATACTACTCTATCAGCCATCAGTAGAGGTGCCTCCAAAGTTTTCCGCGCCTTCCACAGAAGTTCACATAGTACGAATAACAGAAGTTCACATAGTACGAATAACAGCAGTCAGTACCAGCGCAGTGCCCCAGCGTGCGAGTAAGAGCGAGTAGCGAGCGCTACCGTAACCAACCGCTCGCGCCGCGTACCGCTAGCTGCGACACTATAACGCCTCGCGCGACCACGCCGAGCCGCACGCAATTCATCGCCGCCCGGGTACTGCACAACACTCGCCCGCCTTCAATGTATGTCGTCCTAACGAATCTAAACATGTCTGGAGAAAGTACACAGTAGGAGCTGCGAAGTTAATTTAGATTAATATACGAATTTGTTAAGCGAGACGTTTTGTTAATTTTCGTGTAGATTAATCTTAAGTTAGAGATAAAGGAATTTAATTCAGTCTCTTAATTTGATTTAGTTTGTAAGTAGACTTTGTGAGTTGCTATTTTTTCAAGTTACTATTAACGGAAAATAAGCGGCAGAAAGCCTGCTTTTAGAATAGCCAGCAACGTCAGGCAGTTACTACCTACGTCGAGCTTCAGCGTCGGTGAGCGCACACTTTATTATCGGCGCTAACGAGTTTGCCAACCTACTTCCTCTATACCCACATACGGCCTCTTCTACAGCATTTGTTACTATAACTGCGAGAATAAAGGAGGCAAGGGCCTCCCTCCATTTCTTAAATCTGTCGCGACTTTGCCCTACGTCGTGCTAATCCTCAAGGAAGCCGACCAAGTCGGCCTGCCAACTCCTTCAAATAAATAATTTTACCTCCTTCACCTCCTTGTAATATTAGTTTAGAGGTTTTAATCAAAATCTTTCAGAAGTGATCTTTGGATTCGAACAAATGTTATATGTTATTATGGTAGCCTGCCCTGTAAGACTATTTATTACATATATTGCATCCCAAAAATTCATATAAACGACATATTGTAAGAATTACTAATAACTATTGCAAGTTAAAACAAACAACACTCGCACAGTGCGCTCCAGCCACCTCCGGTGTAGATGCGTCAGTCGGTGTAGTATGGGCCCTTAGTAGTTCTGGACCGCCTATGCCTTCTCTGGCAGGGGACGAACTCCTTCTTCGCACACCTTATGTTCCAGAGACGCTGTTTGACCGAGTTGACGAGGATCCCATATGAAGACAACGGCTTCAGGCACATCCTGGATGCCCGGCGGATATTACCTGTGTTGCCGGATACGACGGCTCCGCCACACACGAACGTGCCCGGTCCGGCTTAGTATGAGATCGTATCCTCAAGTAAGAGTTATCAGTAGGGCGTGATTTTGGGAACTCTTGTCAGTACATACCTACTTAAAATTGATATATGATCTAATGTATCTTGTGTTCTTTCCAGATTGACGAGGAAACCAATGGGTAGTCGTTATAATTTATACATTAGAAACGACGCCAGCTATTTCGCTTAAATAATTTTACTTATTAATAGGTAATTACTCCAGATGTTTAATTCCGTGGCGTTGTACACACGCGGTTTAATTAGCTATAACCCAGTATATTATAATTACGTCCTCGATATTCACAATTCTCCGGGCGGAAGACAATACTAGTAGCGCTACTACTATATTATAATATATTCTCTATTTGAAAGCTTTCAGGAAACTAATGATGATTGCGCTTTACAGACATAACGTGATATGATATTATCTAGTCAGATGTAACATTTCAATGAATAACCCAGTTGTTTGTGTTCACGGATTATCGAATAACGATGATACGGCATTCATTGAAACATTCAATAGGTACATTATCCAGGACTACGATATGTACAAGTCGAGGAAGTTGTTCAATCAGCTGGCAACCTATTGTTTTGGAGATATGCGATTATAATTTTTTAGTAGCATCGAAAAGAGTTAAACTATGCCGCTATGACTGCGTTATTATTGTTCAACTGTTATACTGTCTGAAACTTAGATTTATTGATGCATTACATTCAAAAACCAGGAAATAAGCGGATATAAGATCTATGCGGATTTGATACCTTAAGTTGGTCTAGTTTATTACATTTCAGTTCCCCCGTATTGCCCAGTAACATGGACAGTATATCAGAACGCAACTAAGTGTAACCCGGGCCGCACAACAGTACATACACAACGGAAACTTCATGAATGGAAGCGCCACGCACGCCGCATCGACCACGCGCCAACGGAACTCAATGCCAATATTATTGAACGGTGAACTAAAGCCGTATCTTTTGACTCTAATCGCATTCACTGGCGGCGGACTATGGCTAATATTTTAGATGTAGTATACTAATTTTCATTTACGTTTCATTGTTTTATTTCAAATGTCAACCTTTAATTAAATTGCTCTGTTTCCCTGTCCGCAGGACATTCGATAACCGAGTAGTTACGAGTGGCTTTAGTAAGCAGAGTTTGAAACGTGGTGTAGCGGTTTCTTTGTAGCACACTTTCAGTGTGCAGCAGGTACTTATTGACCCGAGTACGGACTATTCACGATTTTAATTATTTATGCTTAAAACGTTAACCAAAGAACATTTGGTTAGTTCCCGTCTGTTCGCTTATAAAAGGTTTTAGAATTACTGGCAGGTAGGTACTTATCAGATTATCCTAAAGCTTCAAAATGCTATTTCTATCTTAATTTTGTTCCTGTTCAACTGTTCAACCGGCAGAATGGATGTCGAATGTGGTCAAAGGGGCTGGAGAAGCGACCGTGTACTGGATAGCGCAGCGCGTCAGCTCCTGCACAACATGGACTATCGATACGCTGGGTGTGACGCACCGGACTAGGATGGCGTCAGACTGCAGCTCCGTCTGGTTGGAGCACTGACCTGTTGCTGGTTCTCGCGCTGCGTGACGAGGCGCGCCTCGACGCAGTCGCGCGTCTCCAGGAAGGCGCGGCGCTGCGCCAGCTCGCGCGGGTGGTGCGTCATGATGCCGGCCACGTTGCAGGCGATCAGCGTCGCCACTGAGCAGTAGATTTGCTGAGGACAATGATTCAAGTTAGCTGCCATTTCAGCAAAAATAATGTATGCAAATTATATTTATGGTAATCATAAATTAATATAAGTAACCAGGTAGATAGGTACATCGACTGGCTATAGTTCTACGACAAATTAATTAATCGGAAACCCGGGCCATGCCTCCGAGCCGTCTATACTCACATGCACTTCAGTGGCCTCGTCCAGGATGAGGTGGGCGCCGATGTCGACGATGCCCAGCGCTAGGCCCGCCACCGTGGCCTCGAGCAGGCGCACCGGCAGCGTCGCGTACGTCGCGTACGTGAAAAGGGCGCAGGCGCCCGTGCTGATGCTCAACGAACTGCGCACAAAAGCAATGTTTTTTTTACTTGCACTTGACCTTGTCCTAGCATCAACAGAAGTGGCGCAACCAACTGCCCAGAGACAGTTGTCCGGG
Source organism: Hoplodrina blanda (assembly GCA_949316365.1). Lineage (NCBI taxonomy): Eukaryota > Metazoa > Arthropoda > Insecta > Lepidoptera > Noctuidae > Hoplodrina > Hoplodrina blanda. The sequence goes on along the minus strand of OX438578.1, from coordinate 23,765,577 downwards.
GCAGGAGGACGATGAGATGATATACAAAAGGTACTGTTGTGTGTGCCTTCACTCGCCACGTCTACGCGCCAGATGGCGTTAGCTCGCAGAGAGCCGGACGTCTCCCTCCGTGTCTAACGACACAGTGAAACACAATTTTCGTTGGAAAAAAAAAAAAAAAAAAAAGACATTTTAGAAGTGTAGTACAGAGCATGGTTGGGTTTCAGATCTTCACGGTTACTCACTATCACTATGTACTCGTACGTTTATATGCACCAGCAATAACAGTACCTAGTGCCAGTGTATTGTCTTAGTGTAAAGTCTACACTATGCTATTGTTGTCCCACTGCAAGGCAAAGGCCTCTTCTCATACAGAGGAAGCATGAGTATTGATCTCAACGCGCAAGTTTTACAAAAAGAGAAAAAACAGTCAACATCATGAAAATAAATAAAATCTAAAAATATTGTATACTGAAGGTGGGGACCAGTCGACGGAGCGGGAACACCTTCCGGCTCTCGGGCGCGCCGCATTACCCTGAACGACCACTTTCCGGTGCTCGTAAAGTCCTCCCTTCTCCCCCTAATACCCATCACCCACCACCGTTAAAAATGAAACAATAACACCTTTAACGACTGGCAAATTTGCCCGAATATTGGCCGAGTAATGCACTATCCGATAACACCTCGCCGTAAAAACGTTCACCGGCAATAAAGTCGGTGATAAAACCGCGCCACGACTCGCTTTGATCTAACTCGGTACGAACACGTCCCACCACACTTGTAAACTTCGTTTAAAACGGATTTTATAAGTAACATTTGAAACAGTATTGAAAATTTGGTGTAAACAAGTGGACCCTCTGCGGTCTGTTTGACGCGGGCGAGGGGTGCAGGGTGGAGTGGAAGTTTTAATTTCAATTTGACACACGTGGTCGCCGGTCGCTGCCTGGTCAGTGGCGGGTGCCATTAGCTGGAGTTTACTGCGAGTAGTAAATAGGAATGAACAAAAATACATGAAGCGTTCCACGAGTCACCGCGAGCAGATCACCGCAGCGACGGGCACAGAAATATAGGCGGCTAACTGAGACGCCACGATGCGCAGTGTCACAAACTGCGGCGCACCAAGCGCTCGTCTGACAAAGGAGATCTTTTAGAACGATTTAGTAGCGGCAAATGAATCCGTCTATGTGGATGTTACAATTACAGGTCTTCTACTTCTTAAAACAATAATAATAAAAGTTCCTACACAATTTTTGTGTAGGTGGATGTTTTTTAAGACTTATACACTACGGTGGTGCCTGCCGCTGCTGCTATCGTTAGTATGCCACCGCGCTGATCTAAACCTAAGTCTTGGCCATGGCGCAATGGACGCTCGCACAGTAAGCGACACCCCGCGTTCACTTGTGTTTGCTTTATAGTTGACACTTCGCGCGTCAATACACGACGCGCTGTGGAACAAGTTGGGGTTGAATGTATGACAAGCTATTGAAGGTTTACTCACCGCAACACTGAGGTGCCTGCGAGGGCCAGCTCGATCAGCAGGAAGGTGACGAGCACCACGTATGAGATGGTAAGAAGGTAGATTTCGTTCATAGCCGGGCGGCTCAGGCACGCCAAAAGGCCTGAAACAACACGTGTCATTAGCTATCCTGATCTACTTCGTCATTGATAATGAATATTAAATAAACATATGTGATTAGAAACATAAGAGAACGAGGAGGAATAAAAGACACAACCAAAATTTCAACTAATTCATCTAAATGATCGGTAAAATTTGATATTGCAAAGTAGTATGTTAGTTTTTACGTTTTTTTTCCAACAATCCAATCGTCTATTTGCTGCTATGAACTACTCAGTATTGTTTATCGTGATATATCGCACATGATCAGTGATAGTTTGACTCATAACTGACACTTCGCGCGAGGGTCACTAGGTCGGCGGTCAACTTTTAACTCTCAATTATAATAAAAACTTGTAGCGAACTACAGCAGTTAGGGTAAAACAAGTAGACGTAGTGTACTCACAGGCGTACACTAGAGCAGTAATCCCGAGGATGATGATGTTGACGATGTGCGCGACGCGCTCCTTCTCGTAGTACAGGCGCTGCAGCTGCGTCGCGTTGATCGCCGCTAGTTCTTCGTGGTATCGGGAGGTAGTCACATTTTCGTATCGGTTGGGGTCGTAGTATCGGCTGTGGAGAGGCAGTACATCAGTTCCACGTTGTTTTAATCTCATCCGGCCAGTTGTGCACACTTTGTTAGTCAAGCGAAAAGTAAGATAATTAAAGTAGGGTATTCAAGCAATTTTTTTGCATTGAAGTGAAAACTTGCATATGAGGAAATAAATACTTTTATAATAAGTATGTTTATCCATTTAGAATAATAAGCTATCTATGCTAGTGACGCATATATTAGCAATTTGAATAAATCTGATCATATTAATGATTTTAAGTGGAACAGACAAGTAATAAGGCGTTGCAATAAATAAACTCACTGTAACATGAAATGCACAACAAGCGGAAACGCACGCAGTAGTCAAAATTATATAAAATGAAACTAAAGTAGAAATATCGTACTTGAAGTTGTCTATATAGGTGTTGTTGAACAGTAGGTCGTGCTTGCTGAGGAAGTTCTGCGCGATGAGCAGCGTGCGGACCTGCACCACCATCAGGCCCACCGCCACCGCCAGCAGCAGGCCCAGCAGGTGCGTCATGTTCGTCTGGTTCATGCGCAAGAAGTAGCGCTGGTACAGCATCTCAACCTGACGACCAGCAAAAAGACTCTTTGAGCTTACCTTGCAACACAATCTCGGATTGATGGATGTCGTTGTATAGCTTTATAATATAAAATACAAAATTGTAAACATAGAGTTAGCATTAGGTGAGCCTGCACTGAAGTTGTTATTATCTCATTAATAAGCCAGCGCCCGGTGCTAAGGCGACTCTACAGAGACTAGATCTATGTGGCCAGGTCTATGTGAGATAGCTCATGTCACGCGAGGTACAGGTTTGCTTGCTGTTGTTTTCGTTATTTCAATAAGGAAAGATATTATTAAAAGACGATGGAGAAGCAGATGCTATAAAAAGAAAATAAAATCGTTTTAATGCGACGAAACATAACTGAGAAAATCCCGGCCCGCCATTTAACACAATGTCAAATCCATCCTACCGATAAATTCACCATCTTTATAAAAAAAAAAAATTCCAAGTGGGTATAAAAAGTGTCCTTATTGGCAGACGAGCGACGATATCGTATAAACGACGGTAAGGGGCGAGCGCGGGGCTCCAGGGAGGGGGAGGGGGGGGGGCCTGAGGAGTTTTACACTGAGCCGACAATGACCGACAACAACCCACAATGGACCCAGGGAGGCTTCCACTTTCAAAATAATTCCGAGACGCTCAGCCGACCCTCAGTTGCCTAGGGTGACTCCGCCGGTTTTCGGCCAGTTAAGCGAACGTCTGACTTCATGGCGATTTTTATCTTTGATAATAAAGTCGCTGGTTTGTTTCTTAAATCTTTTTGAACTCAGAAGATACTGTAGTTTTAATATTTGTAGATGTTTTACTCGTAAATATCATGATAAAATTACAAAAAATAAAAATCTGTGAAAATAGCGATTTCGCCGGTTTTCGACCATCTGTGTCAGTTCCCGGCCCTTATTTTTGCTAGTTTTCGGCCGCTATTCTACTATTGAAAAATCATCTCTATTTGCTCTGCATAGGTTCTATAATGGATCAACAAGTAAATAATACGTAAGAATCAACGATTTTAATTAAAACCTTTAAAATATTACTTAAATGGGTGTTCCCATTTTTTTTTGTACAAAATCACAGGAAAAATAATCTTTACAAAATATAATATGGCAAAACGAAAAATAAATAAGAATAAAAAAAAAATATGAACATTCACATTTTCTTTAATAATAACTCTCTTTGAAATTTCGTCTCTGAGAAAATAAGTGTCTTTCATTATTTCTAAAATCTTCTTAATATTAGTTTTTCTCCATATTGATTCTCGTTTCCTTATTTATTTTTTAAATATTTCTGAGTCAGTCTCTGTACTATATTTATTGTTCTTTAACATGCTAAATTTTTTGACTGGCTAATAACACAAATTTTGGGGAAGACACTTAAATAAGTTTGTTTTATTCGTCTGACTGAGATTTTCATTGAATTAGTTCAATTATGAACATTTACTACCGTTATTTTTTACTAGCCGAGAATCGGTAATCAAATTGTTAGTTTTCGGCCATATGGATTTGCTTAGGTCGAAAAGTAAATATTAAATCTCTCATTTTCGGCCGTCAAAAACTAGATAGATAAAAAGTGTTATTACCACATAATTAGCTCGATAACATGCGGCCGAAATCTGAACACACAAATGAGAAGGGGTTATACTTCGTGTAAAAAACATTTATTGTGAAAAAAATCCTTTTTTAATATTCAAAATAATCAATTAAATGTAAAAGATTTTCTTCTAGTTTTCGGCCTCCCGGCCGAAAAGTAGGAGATCTTCTAAATCATTATCTAGTTACCCGGCCATTAAGTTTAAATGTAAATAACCTAATCTTACTTCGATTTTAATTGAAATAACACTAATTTAACTTATCTCTCATACACAAAAATACAATTTATGTTTATAAACCGGTAAACAACAATGTAATTTCCCTTTCAAAAATAACGCGCGCACTATTTTTTTCGTTAATTTTGACACATGCGTGCACTATAAAACTTTCGGAGGCTTACAGACTTATTAATTAGATCATTAAAAATCTACAAAATTCAAGAGTTATAGGGTTTATACCAAAGAAATAAGTAGGCATTGTCTTTGAATTATGTAGGGTAAAGTTTTCTTATTATATTAATATAACTATGAACTGGCCGAAAACCAGAGGTGGCCGGCAAACCGGCGAAGTCACCCTATTACCATTTTGTCGAACATTTTTCTTTTTTCTGATAAATAATATTTGAAAGCTGGATACTTTGATATTCTCATGATTATTCTTTTCTCAGGGACTAGACTTTTTAACTAGCCTCTACGGCAAACGATAAGTATGAAAACATGAACAAAAATGACAATACCCGCGGAGGAATCCCGTGAGCTCGCGCCACGTGAGCCAGTGTGTAGCTCGTGCGGGGAAGCGGATGGACGTCGCCGAGCCCCTCTGGCCCGTGGGGACAATGCGGATACGAAACGTATGATGGGCGAACTTTGTGTTTGTTTTGGATTACTTTTAGATTAGATAATATCTTTCATAATAATATTATCATGATGGGTGTGTGGAGTATGGAGGTCACAGTTCACTAATGTTTCACCGAAATACCATTGACAAAATTGTTTGTTTACAACCACGCAACGTTTCGTATACTATTTTCTCACAAACCATTTATTCCGCAAATGTTTTATTTTATAAACACTCGCTATAGAAACATTTATTTGGCAAATACTTCTCTTTACAAATGTTTCGGATGATATTTTATAATTTACACATATTTAGATTCTTTTAGAAAAATTACGTGTATTTATACTAAATATCATTCACAATTTCTAAACCAGTCACAATGATCATGACGGTATTGTTTTGCCTAATTTTTAACCGACTTTAAAAAAAGGAGGAGGTTATCAATTCGACTGTAGGTATTTTTTTATGTTTGTTACCGCCTAACTTGCGCCTGGGTGAACCGTTTTTCATGATTCTTTTTTTATTTGAAAGCTGGTGCTTCCCGTGTGGTCCCATTGTCACCATTTCAATATCTGATGATGGGATCTTGTAGAAATCTTGTTACTTACTTCAGAAACTATATATTATTCGCATCACCTCCACGACGGTAGCGAAACGGCGGCGGCGAAGCCATACATTTTTACTGATATGTATTTGTGAAGTTAGGATCGGTAGAGTTAGGCCGTGTAGATTCAGAAGCTTGGCTCTACATGAGATCTGATATCATTTTCTTAGGGCAAACCTTATGAGTGGTCGTCTTGGCAACATTTTACATTAAATGTTTTTGGTGGGATAATTATTTTCTTATGAGAATTATTTGGCAAACTCATTGTTGTATGAAGATGAAATGACAAATCGTATTTTTGCCATTCGTTGATTGTCAAGTAAAGATTTGTAAATATTTTTTTGGTGAACTGACAGGTCCCCGAAAGTCACTAATTCGGCAATCATAATAACATAATATGTGGCTGAATAAGCTACAAACAAATGTTTATCATAACAAACGATACGACGGTCGCTGAAAATGTCTGAAATAAAATATCCGAGAACAGTTATGAATAAACTCGTGTTGGTTCACATTCATATCCATTTGCGAAAGCTTCAGTTTTTTTCAGACAAATGTGAAACAAGACGCACATAAGTTAGTGTTGAGTTTGACGGATTATTATGTGGCAGAGTGTGTTTCAGACACGACACGAAACAATGTTACGTCACTAATATTGTAAAACCCCAATTAACAACGAATAAGATCGTTAAGGGAGTAAGTAGAGTTGCTCATTGTCATGAAGCAGCAGCCTCCACGTTAAGCTTACCCATTTGTCCTGGCATTCAGCACAATATTTGTAGAAGAGAAACAGAACGCTGTTACCTTCATTCTAAATATGATGCATCAATGGGTTACGCACACGGAGTGTTGGTACCGCCGGGCTGTAGCATCAGTATCAGTAGCAAGCGGCCACAAGCCACGTGCACGGTCACTGACGCTGACTAGCATTATCTCTCGCCACAGAGCTAACTGCCGAAAGTTTGAATACCTATAATCGGATTTAAGTAACATTTCCAATTACCTTTAACAATAGGACAAATCGACTATTAGACGACAAATATTAGTAAAGAATTCCCCAAAATCCAAAGCAAACAAATGACATTGGTGTAACTAGAGGCGATATGTTACCCCCCGTCCGGTAAGCCACAGGTTACCCCGCGGCGGGTAGGCTGCTGCTCGCTAACTAGCTACGTCGTGTCTCGTTATTGTTACTGACAGCCTTCGGCGCTGCACGGATTTTAATGTATTCGATCGTATATTGTGGGAGTAAGTAGTGCGAAGCGCTTGATGGGTTTCTGTTAGTGTTCAATGGTGTGGTTTACATCACCATTTTCTAGGTGAAGTGGTATCTATATGAAAATTCGTTTAAACTAAAGGTACTTAGGTGACTTGTATTCCTGCAGTACCTACAGTGCTACGCTGTTCATACATAAGCGAAGCAGCAGACAAGATGCTGCAACTGTGAGCAGCGACTGAACATTCGTCTAGTAGGTATGTAGTGTAAGTACGTAGCAAAACAGTCAATTAACATACCAGTTGTAAAGGTGTAACGCGCAGAACGCTTTCAGCCTTCCACAAATACCGGACTGACCGGCCCGGCTATCAATTATAACCAAACCTTATTAGTGACAATACAAGAGAATGTTTCCATGTGCGGCGTCCGCCATTGTGCCGTTTATTCCACAAACACATGCATGAATGTACGTCTCTCCTGGTAATTGCGTTACGCGTTAATATAATTTTGCTCGCCGTCCCGAAGCCTCCAATAAATACCCTCCCGTCTACCTTTATAACATTACCAAGTCATTTGAAAATATCAGACAAATACACTTTGTTGTGGAAACCAACGGATAATAGCTGGTCGAAAACACTCGGCGAACAATCAACAATCGAGCTCCCTTGCTGCCCTGTGCCTCATTTGAAAGGTGCCTCATTCATGTATTTGAATCAGTCAGAAAAATAAAATCTATTTAAGAGCTTGACTAATAAATATGAGCATTATTAAAAAAATAATGCCTTAGATTATTCCCTAGTATTTAATAAAGTCGGCATCGTATGGTATCCCAAAATCCAGAAAGGTTTTTTTAAAAACAATAAAGTCTGAACACTTTACTTGAAAATACAGAGGAGAGATTTTATCGTTTTAAAGTTAATTAAATATTACCACCTCTGTCTTTTCTTTGTTACAAGAATTACAAAACTAAAACAAGATCGACTCGAGCGCACACTGTTACAGTTCCGAATCAAACTACACTGAGCAGTCGCTGGTCTGCTGCAATACAAAAAGTGTCCGTGGAGTTCCTTGGTTCTTCTGGGGAAGAACGACCAAGAAACTTATTACGAAACTATAGATAGAGGTAGGCCTCAGCTTTGGAACGAGTTTTCAACTTTCTGACTAACTGACCGACTCCTTGACAATTCAGTCAGTGCCTGTGGTCTAATGGAAATGAATGTTTTGACTTTGACTAATTGTATTACGATTTGCGAAATTAACGCGCGTAAGGGGCGTCGCTCACACGATTAACAGTCGAGGTGCAGTTGAGGCGCGGGCGCATAAGAGGCACGCCGCAACAAGGTTTTCTTTACAAATGAATGGTAGTGCGCTCACATACAAGAGTTGCGGCGAGGGCGAGGTGAAGGCGGGGCGGAGGCGAGGTGCAGGCGCAGGAGGGGCGCTCAAGTGTGCCCAAGCCACGATCCCACCGCCATTTTGTCATTTTGTCATTCAAAATGTGAAGGAAGCATAGCCGCCTGCGCCTCGACTCTACGCAGAGACCTATCCTCGACCGTGCTGCGACGCCGCACCGCCGCTGACGCGACGTCGCCTCGACTTTACCAGTGAGCGACGCGCCTTAGCTCCCAATCTACTCGTATCATGTGTCAAGGAAAAAATGTGGAACCACAGATGCTATATGATTCAGTTAGCTAAAGTTTTTTTTGATAAACATTAACTCTCCTTAAGTCTTCTTGAGTAAACACGTATTATTAACATTTTTGAAAACACGCCATGCAATTACTTTTATACGTATTCGTCCATTGTTCCCTTCATCTGTTTACACGTAAATGGTTAAATAAATAAATATGAACAAAAAGTGATCATGAAAAGGTTCCAATTAAATCTTGTATAAATGGCCAGTGCCAAGTGTTAATGTGACGTCGCTACAGGAACAATAAATATCTGAACACAGTGTTGATGTGTCAGTTAGCTTATCTCGAAGTTATAAAGTTAGTTCCGTAACTTATCGGTGTGGTGAGAAGCCGAGCCCGCCCGACAGCACCCGAACAGTTCCGACATGCGGCTACAAACTTGCAAAGAGATTACCTTTCTTTGGAGTTTTCTTTAATTGTCAATATTAAACGCTTCTCTTTTATTACCAAAAAGTTTTATTTTTTTGTTACAAATTGAGTTCCGTTTATAAACGATTCCTGCTCACACTTTCAAAACGGGAATACAATTATGAAACAAATGATAGGGTGATTAGGCCGGTTCACGACCACTTAGTCGACTTGTCATCTTTAAAATCACATAGTTATGATAATAAGCGTTAATATTTTGATATTGGGCCTACATGTGAAAGAAAAATGTTTAAATTACACGATCTGATATATTTTTTTAAATTATATTAATGTATTATTTTATAATTAACAAATATATCGAAAAGTGTGATTTTTCCAGTTCCCGGACACCTAAAGCCAGTTAACGCCCGTCTTTTCCGCTAGTTCCCGACCGGTAGAAAGCCACTGTAAAAACAACTCAAGCACTATCAGATTAAAGTCGAAAATAAAATCATTAATATTTTTTTTATATTCACAATTATTTAATATTATAGCGTACAAAACTGGCAGGTATAATCTTATATGCTGCTTCTATGTAAGGTAGGTAAGGAAGATTTATTAAAAAATTGTACACCGCTAAAAACTAGTCGATTTTCTTCAGAGTAAAATCATGGTGGTCGACAACTGATCCGTTGTCGACCACCATGATTTGAGAATTTGAGAACTTTAAGGGCTTACAGTTTAGTTTCTTTGATACAATTAGCCGGTCGTAATCTGGCGAGCAAATCAGCTATGCCGAAATGAATAGAATAAATCGAAATTTTTCACATTATATCTTACAGTAAGTCCACAATCTTTGAAAATTATCTAGTCTAATTCAGCTAGTTCCCGACCAGGTGGTCGTAAACTAACGGAAGCGTAATTTTAGCAGCTAGTTGACCGACCACTAATTATTTTAATTAAACACTCGTAATTTCCAATTGATTATTAGTTTATAAGTAAATACAAACATATTTTGACACACCAAGCATAATATTTATGTTCAAAACTAAATAATAACATGTTTTACTGACGTTAGAAAATGTTCCCGTCCACTAATTTTAGCTTTAATTTGGTGACTTGGTGTACTGAGCTTAAGTTCATTACTTCACTGAGCGGCATCAAACGATCTTAGGTGGACAAACGATGACGCGTAGGAAGAATACTGAATGACCGTTCGTTTGCATGCAATTCGAACATTTTCCGCGCTTTGGTTTCCTTATTTTTACCTGATTTTCGCAAAGTGGTCGAGAGCCGGAGGTGGTCGGCGAACTGGCGTGTTCACCCTATTACAAGCTGAATTTGATGAGTGTGTGGGTGGGTAGCTCGAACAGACACATTGCCTGACAGCTTCACGTGCGAGTATCACGGTCACTGTCATCACACAGAAAATGTATTCATCGATTGTTACACCTATGCGTAGAATTTGGAATTCAATGAATATCGCCGAATTACTTTACATCGTACATACAATTTTTTCGAAAATGTCACGATAAATCACTACATAGTATAAAACAAAGTCGCTTTTTCTGTCTGTCTGTCCCTATATATGCTTAGATCTTTAAAACTACGCAACGGATTTTGATGCGGTTTATTTTAATAGATAGAGTGATTCAAGAGGAAGGTTTATGTATCTAAATTGCACCCGTGCGAAGCCGGGACGGGTCGCTAGTCATCTCATAAAATTGTGTAACGTTACATTGACGTTGCCTTTGCCATAATTTTTATTTTAAATCATATGTGCTGTGGCTGCCAGCGCAGCGGTCCGTTGATGTTAAATCCAAGTTATTCGCAGTTCCAAATCACGAGCACCGCGACCAGATCGTTAGCTATACATATACAGTACAGGTACCTGGGGATCGTTAGAACTGCGACAAGTGCGCTACATGTACTTGTTAGCACCACTCTGATCAACTGATAGTTCTATGAAATGTTAGTGTACCAATCAAAAAAAGCTTTTTTACAAAAAAAAAAACCGCCTTCAAAAACTCCAAAATAAAAAAAATAACTTTAGTTTTGGAAGTCGGTGGCTTTGGTTTTGTTTTTTGTTATGTAGATATTGCCATCGACTTCCAAAACTAAAGTTATTTTTACACGCTTTATATTAGCTTCACTTGTATGTAACTATGTAAGAAAATCTTGGAATCTTAATTTGACCCACTTCCCAGTCTTCGATTGGGATGAAATTTTGCACACGCTCTGAGTTCTGATGACAATACATGACTAGCTAAGAAACGTCATTACAAATCCAATATGGCGGCCTCCCCAAGATGGCGGACTGGCTGTTTGAAATCCACCCCCATAATATGGGTATCAAATGAAAGGGTTTGCTGTCAGGAATACGAAAAAAATAGTCACGTGACTTATTATTAACACGCTTCAATTGTAAGTAACTATGTAAGAAAATCTTGGAATCTTAATTTGACCCACTTCCCAGTCTTCGATCCAGTAAGTGATTTATGAATAGGTAATTCGTCAGTTGAATAGTATTTTTTTATCAATTATTGAATTGAATGAATGCCCTTTTATTAAATTTCAATACATGACTGTATACTGACAATCTTTATTATATACTTAATTATAAACATACCTATTTAAGTATTTATCTAGTACCTAGGTAAATAGGAACTAAAAGAAATAATTGTCGCGAGGAGTACTGAGCAGTGACGGTCACTCCGTGCACCGTGTTCATTGTTAGCCACGTTGGCTGCGTCAACACTCAACCTATCACTTTTTGTCATGCAATGGTAAGTACTCAATTAATAGAAATTAAGCATCATTGATCGAACTGAATCCAATCTCAACAGCTGTTGGAGCATTTCCTCTTAAGCCTTCTAGAGTCAAAGTCCATTGTCTCAAGAAATCCTCCGCACAAATGTCGCGAGCAGCTCGATTGGAATAAATGAAAGCTATCAACTCGGGGTTCGACGAATAAATTATTTTGCACAGAAGTACCACTGAACTATTTGTACTAGAAGAGGACTTGACATCGAGTGCTCTCAAAACCCTTTAGTTGATTCTGCTGTTTTGTGTACGGAAGGAGTGGTCCTTCTGACGTTGACTATTCCGTGACTCGGCGAGACAAAAAGCCTGTCTCGGGATCTTTGTAGACAAGCCTAAGGCACATTTCCGTTGGGAGTAATTTAAATGTTATTAAAGTTAATCAGTGGGGCGGAACACAAAATGTTCAGGCTCTTTTTTATCGGCACCGAGATGCTGACAAGACGTTTGTGGCAATATTGAAGATCCGATTGGAATTTGAGCAGGTAGGTATATCTGTTACGAGGGCATTATTCCCATTAGTCCCATGGAAAACCTTTAGGCTTTTTCATTATCATATCATATTTTTTTATATATCCCATCATGCCGGACTGGATGATACAATGAACAATCTTAAATGGAAAGGTGTCCGAGGCACAATGATCCCAGCTCTGATAGATAGGACTTGTTATCTTCTTTGTTTTATTATATGTGATCTGAAAACCGAACAGGTCTAGCACAAAGGTACCACACGACTTATGGAGTGCACGAGATAGATGTCCGCGTCCTTAATGTAGGTACGCTTCGGGTACAGGTGCACGACCAGCTTGTGTACCAACATAAGCTTGTTCTGCTCAGCTGCGTGTGCGAGGTAGTACATTGCTAGTTGGCATTGATCAAGATCTATTTGTTTATATTTATTTATTTAAATCATTTTGAATTAAAATCTACATTATAATTTTTTATCAGCGCTGTGGTCTCTATAACACTGAACTAGAAACAGTATTTCTTAATTAAGATTTGGTTATTATTTTAACAATTGTAACTAGATATTTATTTACCGGCTGGTAACCCTTTATGATTTCAATATTTTGAATACTCATTAAAGCTGAGTTTTGTGAAGCCTCTGTTTTAATTGCTTCCTAACAACAAACTGGGGCGACCATACAATTTTACAAAAGTCCGCTTCGTTATGGAGGGAGGGGGCGACGCGGGCAGTGGGGCGGTGGGGCCGTGCTGCGGCGCGACCGGTGGCGGCGGCATTGCCCGGGCGCAGTAGGTAAGCTCTGCGACGGGAGACAGCAATAGGTCAAGATAAGATAAGCAATATGTCAATATGTCTGTTCGTGCTTCACTGGTTGTGTAACCTCTCAACAGGAGCATCAGTTAGTCGTCAACATGTTTAATTCACAGCGCTCTGCTCCGCGCACCGGGATTGGTACGTAAACGCGCGCCCTTTGATTAGACTTAGTTCAGGAAAACACAAAGTCTGTCAGGCATAACGGCCGCACGTGGCGGAGGGGTAGCCCAGCACGTGCGAGCCGGGCCCCCGCGTCTGCCGAGCCCCCGCGCTATCCGAGCCCCAGCGCGCACCCGGCTGTCCTCTCGCTCTCGACTGGGCCTACACCTCATGACAATGTTACGCACTCTATCTCACAGATATGTATGGGTACATCCTACGTAGATAAAAATATCTACGAATGTTATACAAATCTGCAAGATGTCGCTCAAGATAGCGAGGTTTGAAAACGAAAAGGAAGGCCTTAGTCCTGCAGTGGGGCAATACAGGCTACTAAGTAATTATTCATACTGAATGATGCGTCCTGCTACATATTGGTACAATAGATAATAGTACAGATATCGCTACCCTTTCAAGACTAATCATCACCGTCATCGAGCTGTTAAAGAAAGATGTTTCCGCGTGGCCGGAGAAAGTGGGTACCAGTACTTGCGTGCGAGACAGCGGCATGCTTAGTATGCTGTGCTGATTAACTCTGAAACATATACCGTATAAGGTACCTACCTTCATTAAAACTTTGATACGAGTACTTACAGAAGTCTTGTTTATAATAATAAGGAAATAATAATAATTTTATTTGTGTAACATAGGTAGTCAATAGTACAGTTCTTAAATTAAAGTTCATCGGTCGCTATGTTATGCCAAGAGGAGTACGAATATGGTTGAATGCGAAATAATATTAAAAAATATCAATCATGCGATAGGTAAACACAAATTATTTGGTAGGTATGTCAAAATTAATAAAATTTTAATGAATAAATAAAAAAATAAATAAACAAAAATTAGAAATGTCACAGTACGGAGTAATATCTACAGTCAATGCATAAAAAAATAATAATAATAGTCATAAATCCAATTAGTCACAATATTCAATTACTTAACCATTTTTTTTCCCAGTCAAATAAATAAAAATAAGTCTATAATAATTTATCATTTTGAAAATCATTAGTCGTATAATAACATTTTTCAATCATTAACAGTTTGAATTTCTTTTTGAATTGTATAACATTCAAATTTTTAATGCCATCTGGTAATTTATTATAAATGCGCGGTGCCATGCCTAAAACGCTCTTTCTCATTAAGGCAGTCTAACAACGCTGATTTCTTAAAGAGCTTGCATATTCGCTACGAATCGCAACATCTCGTAACGTTGACATTTTTATTGAGCTTTATAATTTATTATTGAGCAGCTTTTTCCTGTAAGCTGTTATAACAGTCGCCATTGACGAATACAGTTCAGGAGTCGCACTTCCTGATAGTAGGCAAAGGTGTGCACAAACTTAACTCAATTTACGTCAAAACAGTCTGACGTTCGGTTAAAATTACAACTGGTTAAGTCGACTGAACTAAGACTTATTAGGATAATTGTCTAGAATAATTCATGCTATGCATAATATTATTCATGAACCTAAAAAGATTACGTTTAAATCTCTTGTTTCTATTAATAGGTAGGTATAGAACCTAATTCCCATCAGTCAGTCGTGATAATAATAATTTTCTCTAAAATTACAACATAAACGCTAGTAAATCATTAACTCGGTGCCTATAGCCGTTATTATACAAATATACATGTAAAGTAATGTTAACAGCCACATCACGTATTAATACACTTTAAGACTGGCGTACGGACACGATACGGTGCCGACACGACTCCGTTACGGCACGCCTGACACCCACTGCCACGTACGTACGAGGTAAAAGGGGTAGTTCTTATTTATTCTTGTAAATATCGACGCCAGCGTAAAAATCCATCTCGTACCTACCTACCTATGTGTATTTAAATTCAATGTCAGCTTTCATAAGGGTTCTGTCGACAAAATACGAATAATAATATGTATGCCTTTTGGCGATGTAAACAAAGAGCTGCTGTTATTGTGTTTGTAATAGGCATTTTTTATGGTTATCGTTTTGAACGAATCCGCATAAATTAAGCTTTTTTGTGATTCAGTCAAGAATATATATATCGCCTCTTTTAGAGTTTGCCAAATCTGACAATCATTACCAATCGCCACTTAGTAAAATGTAGACAAGAGCCTAAACCCCGGCCTCGAATAAAAAATTCATACAACAAATTATGCGCTGCTAATAATTAAGCTGCTGTGATTGGCTGTTGATAATGTAGTCAACCAATCGCAAGAGCTTGCGCGCTATAAAACTTGTCACATTAATTTTTCATTATTTTTTGGTCGAAAACTGGTGGTAGTTATGTTTCACGTTTTCATAACACACAGCCGCAGCCGGCTGGGCCACACAGAGCTGACCGAACGGCTAACTGCTAACCTACTTCATCGTTCTACGGTACCGGTTCTTTGTCAAGCCAGCTTCTTACATGCAACGCTACCGATCACGACACCCCGCTGCGTCAGCCGTCGATATCCACTGAAGTCAGGCCGACCGACACTTCGGAGTCAGAGTCCGTAGGTACAGCTACAGGTACTTGGCAGTGTCGGGCCGGCGATTGTCGGCTAATGTGAAAACACTCTACATTTTATGTAATAACTAGCTCCTGCCTGCGACTTGGTCGCCTGGTTATTTTAATCCGCGTTAAGTTACGTCTTACTTGTAAACTTGACGAAATAAAAAGTCGAATATAAAACAAAACCAATTACGATAAAATATACTTGAGAGCAATAAAATCGCACACCCCTTTTAATTTGGTTAACAAAATAAATATTTATTCAGATTCATGAAAAAAACTGCCTTAACAAAAAAAGTCAAGGTGTGCAATTTTAATGCTCTCAAGTGTACCTATATGTAAGTATAGGTGGTGTGGCGTGGATTAGCCGCGAGGAAGACAGCGGCGCATCCTACTCATAAGTACCTACTATTTTTATAAACGCGAAGGTTTGTGAGGATGGATGGATACTGTTTTACGCCTACACGGCTGAACAGATTTAGCTGAAGCGCATATATAGATATTGATCTGGCTCAACACATAGGATAATTTTAATTCCATAATATACACATCAAAAAAGTCTAGGGATCAACATCCCTAACAAATGTTAGGGATGTTGATCCCTAGACTTTTTTGATGTGTGTAATTTAGGACTGCCCTTATTCTGATATCCACGTTGACGAAGTCTAGAGCACATAGTCATCAGTACGACGCCGTGACTCGTCGCGCGCAGAAAGAACGTTTAAAGCGGGCCGCAGACGTCCGGTTTCAGATTCAGGTTTCCGAATCAGGAGGCGTGTATGTACATACACACACATGCATAAATTACACACACATGTAAAAAAATATGAATGTATGTGTGTGTATTTACATACACGCCTTCTGATTCGGAAACCTGATCCGGAAACCGGACGTTTGCGCCCAGCCTTAAACAAAAGATGGCCGATGTAACGTGGTCCTAACATCGCTACAAGCATGCCGAACCTGCAGCTACATAAATGCTTAGGCTCTTGACATGAACCAACTGGTCATAGGGTAAACAGTATAGTTATTGGCCAGTTAAGCTACCTCAAGACACTATTTATAATATATAAAAATATAAAACGGGTAGATGTAAATGAAATAATTTTTAAAATATATTACATTAATGTATTTATTCAATGGTATGGCTTACATACTCTTTTTCCATACACATTTTTAATAAAATCAACATAAAGATACACATATTGAATTATTAGTTATTGGCCACCATAATCACAGTAATTGGCCATGTAATGTTACAGTTATTGGCCATAGAAAACAAAATAATAATTAACATTATAAAATAAAAACTTTAACAAAAATCCAATAGCCCTCACTAATTAAAAAAAGTTCTCATCATCAGAAGGCTCGGAATCATCGTTAATTACGTAACGTTTGTGGCATATATAAAATCTGCTAATTAGTATCAGACAAAAATTTTTGTACTGTATCAGGAACATCATCTGGTTTTCTTAGAAAGCCTTTCCGGGTCATTTTATATGGCCATTCCTTGATGGAAGCTTCTTCCTTATGAGTCAAATATGGCATCGGTCCAAACTCAGTTTTGGGATTTTTAAGTTTAAATTGTAAAGTTGCCCTGGGAATATTATATTTTTTTGCAACTGCTCTTAAAGACATTGTTTTATTCTGAATGTTACCTCTTTGGTATGATTATTTTTGTTATTTAACATGATAGAACAGAAAAATAAGCATGAGTGATATAGTGATATCTTGTCCAAACTAAACATAAAAAATATTATAGTTATTGGCCTCCTTTTTTGTATTGAAAATTATTCCAGACTTCATAGTACTTGGCCTATGCCAATAACTATTTACACAGCCTTAAAATGAGTGACAAACGAATATAATGCAGAGTATAACAGACAGTAGAGTTTTTTATCACTATAAACGCATTTGGTTTTAGGTGAACTGAATATAGTAATTGACATAGGGGGCCATTTACTGTAAATGTTATTTAAATTATTGACAGTAATTGGCCACTACATTTTTTTAATGTTATGTTATGATTTTGTCGTTTTACACTTCAAATACGCGTACTATGCATATCACTCTATTTATTGTACGGATTATAAATCACTGAACTTTGTAAATTAATTTCAGAATATGACATCCTAAAATTGTATGATCTTAACATTTATTAAACAAACTTACCTATTTTCGATACCGGCGCGAAAAAATCACAGACTACAAAAGAACGAATTCACCTAGCAGTGTTTTACCGAAATATTTTGACAGTCAACAATTGTGTTATTATAGTGCATTTTAAAATTTACCGTGTAGTAATGTGGGTTGCTAGTTTTTCAATACCGATGTTGAAATGGCTAATAACTATGTAGGGGCCAATAACTATACTGTTCCCCCCTATTTTGAGCCATCACTGTCGAATGTTGGTATTGATTTAAGCTACTCAATATAAATCTATTGAGCAACCGAAGCCTGATTTACTTAGGCACAACACAATAGCAGAAAAATTTAATAGGTTTCACGATTTCCGAAATTAGAATAATGATCGTTCTTCAAACATTGTATAAAAATCTTGTGCGTACTTAATAGAATGTACAAGAGTAGGTACCTTCCTAATCCGAGTGCCGCCATCTTAACTTTATGTAACAATTTGTTCGCTCATTTACTTGTGAGCGTTACACTGCTGGGAAGCTGTTGTGTTTCTCGACTTCATTAATTAACCCTGAAACGATCTGTCAGCCCAGATTTTTGATTTATTCCAAAGGGACCTGGAGAAGTTGTATTTCGGACACATTGTCAGCGTCGACACTTGTTCATAATGAGCACAGAGTCGATAAGGTAGTCCCTAACTAAATACAGAAGACGTATTATCATTTGCATAAGCTATAATAAAATAATCTTGCAAAAGATACTCGAATCGGGATAATGTTCCATGCATTATCTATTCAAGCCTTGTCTCTCACCACCGAGTAGACACTGATTCTATTTCCTTCCAACATTACTTCAAATCCGCGGATTTCCCGAACAATATGAAAAAACATTGATCGACGGTTCGGGATCAGGCTGTCAGTTCAGCACGCGTGCTCCTGACAAATCCATTCGCCTTACCTCCCGCACCTACTTTGACAAGGTTGTAAACTTGTGAAATGACTGTTTCGCGCTAAAACCTTGTCGAAGATTGTAAGTCGCGATATGATCGAAGGGGAGCTAGTTTGTTTGAGAAGAGCGGAGCGGAACAACTTCGTCGTGTAGTACGGCTGCGATTAGGATTCAGTTTTACGACAGTTTGACGTCTTTACGACTAAGCATTGAGTTGTAGGAAGTCCGATAACATTGATATGTCTGTATGTTATACGATGCCATGCCGACAAACTAATAAAAGGGCTCACTTCATTCATGGTAAGGCTGTCATGCGGGTGCACCCTGTCGAGTGTGAGTTTGCTCGTCAGGCGGCGGCAGCGGGTACGGAATATCTAATGTAAGAACGCCATAACGCAGACTGCACCGCGTTTCGCATGCAACCGCGTGTAGAATACGCGTATCGTGGTCCGTAGTACGGGCGCCTGATGATGCTGGCTGACTTGATACGTACACGGCACGAATCACTCAGTATCAACAAGCATCTCGCCTCCAGGCTATTGATCCCCGATCATCAGAGATGATACGAGACACCGCTACACGGTCTGGACGTCTCCTCCTTGATAAAATAAAAACACACAAGGATCAGAGATTTGGTTGTGTTTATATTATTATTACTACATTTTTTTTTAAATACATTGATTTTAGTACCTATTTGAATTTTGAACTTTATTTTGGTAAAAATAAAGTTTGTAATACAAATATGGTTTTAACCTGGTTTAAGCAAAGACTTTGTTTTATAATAAGGCCCCTAATGTTTAACTGATCTCCACCTCACATAATTATGAATAAACGTTACGCACTGTAAAACCACGAATATTGGTAAAGTTAAGGATTAATCAACATAAGTCTAAAACAGGCCCTAATAGTACCAAACTCGTACTTGAACAGTAGGTAGTAATTTAATCGAAGGCGCCTATACAGTAGCCCCCGGGTACGATAACGCAACGAGCATGTCCTGTCATGGCTACTTTCACCACTTGCCTTGGCTCTGGGGTACCTTATAACATCTACGGCGTGAATGCTACGAAAAGTCCTAAATTAAAGAACACTTTGGATTTTTATTACCAATAGGACTCGATCAATATTAGTCTTATTGAAAAGCTTTACAATTAACCATAGTTCGAGCTTATACAGTAGGTAATAAATATAATTATGTCATTTTTTAAACTGTCTAACACGGTATTATAAAGCTAGATTTTTTGTTTCTTTTTTGTTTCAATGAGTGGAACCTAAAATCCGTATTCTGATTCTAAAAACTCTTCGCTAACAGGAAGCTACGTTATCCTTGATTGCTGTAGCAAGCTTGGCTAAATAATCTCGGACGCTAATTAGTCGGACGATGTCGCGGGTAAAAGCTAGTACTAAAATATTATGCAATAAATGTTTGAGTATTGAGTGATATGTGGGGTCGGTTAAACATTACGCCATTAATTGCTATTACATATTGGTTGACGCCTAGTAGGGTGTGACCCTCGACTGGTCTAGCTTACCTATCACAGCAATCGATGCACTCTAAGGTGACTTCCGCTGTATAAGCACAGAATTAGAATACGGGTGAGGCATGATGTCAACAAACGTCCACAATATTTAATATGTCGCGTCCACGTGTCCTGGCCGCCGGCTACGAGTAGAGCGCGGTTTACTGAAGCAAACACACAAGGCGGGCTTGCGGTACATATCCCCTTCGTTTCATCGTGCGGCTTCCCGTAAGCCCCCCGGGGGGTCGACACCGCCGCGCTCGGCTTACGAGCCACCTCGCCGGAGTGCAGCCGGTGTATATGCACTTTATCCGGTAGTGATGTGAGCTGACGCGAGATTGGGTTGTGCAAAGATTTTTAGTAAACTACGTGTTCGATCGTTTTTCTTCGAAATAATATGAAATACGTCAGTGTTTGTGTTTAGTGAAGATCGAGCTCGTATCGGAGCATGGCTCGTGTCGGAGGCCGCTTCCTGTCGCCACTACGAGCCCATTCCCTTGCTTCAACAATACACACAAACTGATTCCTTTATTTCGCTTTCGTTTTGGCTCCTCCAGAAAATGTAATCAATTTGTCGTTAGATTTGTTTCGGGGAAATCATAGATAACTTTGTAAGTGTAGCCAAACTTGTCACCTCTTAGATAGGTATAAGCAAATAGATGAGTGGCTTCCACGAGAAACAGGGGTGGGAGTTTAGTTCGAACAAGGGGGAGGGGGACCCTAAATTTATGCGCGGAAACGGAACTCCTATTGAGTGACAATAAGTTTACGATCGAGATTCAATATAAGTGAATTTATAAAAAATAATGTTGAACGGACCAATTCGTTTCGGGACTTGTGCTGCTCACGAGCTCGGCCGTCTACCTAGCTATAGATACTCCCGAGGTGCTGAATAGTTGATTACTTCACTTATTATTATTAGTTACGCACTTATTATTATTACCAATTGCTTGCATTTTCAATGCAGTCACAGGACATTTTCTTTAGTTTAAGGTGATAGATTGAAAGCTTGCTTTTGTTGTAATAATAATATTATCCACAGTCAAATAAGTCTTCAATGGCTCCAACTGACTGAAGCGAACCAATCTGTATCAAAGGCTACACTGTCAGGTTGGGAGGGTGAGAGCAATTTCTCCTTAATAAATTGCTAATGAACCAAAACACAGCTAATTTAGAGTTTACAATAGTGTGCAAGAGATGACTCCCAGTGGCGGGCGGATTAATGGTTATGACAGTTGCAAGATTGACATTAGCAGTGGTCCGTATTTTACGTTGGGACGTAGGTACACAGTCGGTCTGGTTGTCGAGCGAAGCCCGCTCGGGCCGCCGCCCGCGACCTGGTTCTCGGCCATGTTTGTCTCAAACTCGCTCGCAAACAATTGGGAGCGTCAACAAAACATTTTTCATTAAAAGCTTACGGCTTCAGAAGTCTGCTGACACAATCATCTTTCACTTTGTACAGATCAGATTTTAAAAAGAAATATATACTTATTTTTATTTACATATTATATTTCTACTGTAAATATTTCTTCTCCGTGGAATTATGTTCGTATTCGTATGTTATTGTGTAACTAGCTTACGTCTGAAATTTCGTTATTGCGCGGGACCCTAATTATTTTTGTAAAAGTCGCTCAGTGTAGTCCCGCGCGCGTTGTAGCGTTGTAGCTTGCGCATTGCGATGTTAAAACGACTCGACATAACTACAGTTTACTTTCTTTACAAGCTATATTATAATTTACCGAGTATTAAGATAACACACATATTTTTTACAGACATTTGACATTGTCGTTCTATTCAACAGCACTACTGGGACTGCTGCATCACTACTGGATGATGGATGGTGTCAGGAAACGTGCGAAGCATCCTACGTAATTTTGATGATAGACTGCCTAAATGATGACAATTACAGTTATGTCAATAGTTCATGTTTTCAATGACATTCTTTGAGTAAAACCTTTATACGTCGTCTGTATCACTCGCACCTAAACATCCAGCTCTTACGTTATTTAATAAATACAAAAAACTGCACTGAGGTAGTGTATTTGTAGTAAAATGTAATGTAGGTACCGTCAGCGCACAACTAACTAGTAACAGCATTATTCCAGTCCGTTTCAATAAACCATCAGTTAGTAGGTACTGTTCGTTTATTTGTTTGCTATTAAGCGAGACAATTACTTCTCATCTCGGGTCGAAGCAAATGACTTGGAAATAACCAATTTTGGTCTTTAATTTAAACGTTATAGGTATTGTGATGAATAAATATCTGTAAGTGACAGCTAGGAACAGCGATAGGTTTATTTATGTACCATGTCGTTATTACGATGCGGAATAATATACCTAGCTTAGTACTTGATAATAAACGATGTTAAATCATTGGGTGAAACGCCTGTAAATAAAAAGCTTTTTTTACAAAAAAAGATAACCGCCTTCAAAAACTACAAAATAAAAAATAATAGTTTAAAAAACTAAAAAACACGCTTTTACCACGCACTTAAAATTACAAAATAATTCGAACATTTACTACGATTTATTATGAAAGAAAGCTTGGAGCGTTTATTTAATCTTTACTCTTCTTGGACAAAACGCTCCACGCTTTCTTTCATAATAAATCGTAGTAAATGTTCGAATTATTTTGTAATTTTAAGTGCGTGGTAAAAGCGTGTTTTTTAGTTTTTTAAACTATTATTTTTATTTTATACTTTTTAGTCTTCTTATTATTTAAACTTAATTTACTACTTACTAATTTTAAATATTAATACAGTGTACAGCCGCACTAAGGAGTACACCCAGCTGTCTTCACACTGGATTAGTGTCACCTTGATCCGTGTCTTAGAGGTAAGAATGTTCAATATTTGAAAGTGTTCTCCGAGCCCCTTCGTTAATAGAGGAATGTGTAGTGATTCATTGGTTATGGCTTACAGGACTCCTGCGGGGGAAGTTGGCCGAGAAAATCGTCTCGCCGCCAGCGCTTAGAGACACCTCTAGGAGCTGGACGCGAGACCCGTTCCTCGAGCCCCCTCCAAGCCTCCTGTGGAGGCGACTGTGCAGTGGCAGTGTCCGCCTAGCGTTTCAACGCGGGCGGGACGGTTTTTTTCTTATATTATAAATTACACTTATTACAAATTTAATACCGGTTCCAAGTTGGAACCCATTTATTACCTGCCCGGTCTTCAAACCTGGTGGCTGGTTTTCAACCGGATTGAATTAGGACCCCGGGTTCGACACCTACGTTTCATAACTGGACCATACCTTAACACCTTAGTCGGCTCAGGGTTCGGGACTGCAAGTCCCTGGCGCCCATTTGATAATTTTAATTTAATGATAATACCTTTATTCTCAAATTCAATAATTTTAATTACACAAACTGGAAGGTTGTACCTTGGTTATATTTTACATCCCTTAAATTTACTATTATAAAGAAACAGTACTTGGGCTTATCTTTAGCTCCCCACACCCATAGTTCTACCGGTTTAAGTAACGCTGGCTGGCACAACATTGATTTGATTATAATTTTAAATATTTGTTTGGGTTTTAAGCCCCGTCTACTTTTAATAAATTAACTAATTAATTTTATAATAAACTGTTATTGTTTGTTAGTTTGTGGTTTCATTATAGCTGTATACCAACCCACCTTGCATCTGGGATTTTGTACCTCTGTCTTAGAGAGACAAAATCACTAATGTAACAATGTATTTAAAGATATTTATTATTAAAAAACTTAACAAAATTCACTGTTTTACGCATCCAAATTTAATACGGCGTTCGCCATATTGGATTTAAGTCACGTGACTATTTTTTTCGTATTCCTGACAGCAAACCCTTTCATTTGATACCCATATCATGGGGGTGCATTTCAAATAGTCTGTCCGCCATATTGGATTTAAGTCACGTGACTATTTTTTTCGTATTCCTGACAGCAAACCCTTTCATTTGATACCCATATCATGGGGATGCATTTTAAATAGCCTGTCCGCCATCTTGGACGTCAACCATATTGGATTTAAGTCACGTGCCTTTTTTTTGTATTTCTGACAGCAAACCCTTTTATTTGATACCCATATCATGGGGGTGCATTTTAAATAGCCTGTCCGCCATCTTGGACGTCCGCCATATTGGATTTAAGTCACGTGACTATTTTTTCGTATTCCTGACAGCAAACCCTTTTATTTGATACCCATATCATGGGGGTGCATTTCAAATAGCCTGTCCGCCATATTGGATTTAAGTCACGTGACTATTTTTTTCGTATTTCTGACAGCAAACCCTTTCATTTGATACCCATATTATGGGGGTGGATTTCAAACAGCCAGTCCGCCATCTTGGGGAGGCCGCCATATTGGATTTGTAATGACGTTTCTTAGCTAGTCATGTATTGTCATCAGAACTCAGAGCGTGTGCAAAATTTCATCCCAATCGAAGACTGGGAAGTGGGTCAAATTAAGATTCCAAGATTTTCTTACATAGTTACTTACAATTGAAGCGTGTTAATAATAAGTCACGTGACTATTTTTTTCGTATTCCTGACAGCAAACCCTTTCATTTGATACCCATATTATGGGGGTGGATTTCAAACAGCCAGTCCGCCATCTTGGGGAGGCCGCCATATTGGATTTGTAATGACGTTTCTTAGCTAGTCATGTATTGTCATCAGAACTCAGAGCGTGTGCAAAATTTCATCCCAATCGAAGACTGGAAAGTGGGTCAAATTAAGATTCCAAGATTTTCTTACATAGTTACATACAAGTGAAGCTAATATAAAGCGTGTAAAAATAACTTTAGTTTTGGAAGTCGGCGGCTTTGGTTTTGTTTTTTGTTATGTAGGTAAGTATTGCCACCGACTTCCAAAACTAAAGTTGAAGGCGGTTATCTTTTTTTGTAAAAAAGCTTTATATTTTTCACTTTTTAGTGCTTGTGTATTAATGTTTGAAATCCTTACAAAAAGCCCTTTCAAACAATACCTCACACGATACCACACGGGAAGCACCAGCTTTCAAATAAAATCGGTTCACCCAGTCGCAAGTTAGGAGCTAACAAACATTAAAAAAAAATACTCCTCCTTTTTTTAAAGTCGGTTAAAAAGGAAAAATGTTTGTATTTTATTGAAAACAAGATATTGAATTGGACTTTTAAAAGATTACAATGTAGGTACCTCACCAAGATATTCTTGTCATCAAACTTTTTCTGTGATATTGTAAACAGGTAAAGAACAATGTCAGGTGTCCATAGTAACTTAGGCTCAATAAAAAATTTTCATGGACAGTAAAAATTCTCACGTTATTTTGTGTAGTTTCATGTCAGAAGCTTATCTGTGTTTTCCACTTTTACATTGAACTTCTCAAAAAGAAATTATTCAGACATTGTAAATTGGAGGTTATTTATTTCTACGGAGTAAATTAAACAAAAAATATACAGTAATGAAACTTTTATTCGTTTTCATTCATTAAATCATTATCAACACACCTATAAATGTTTTTTTTTTTTGCATAGTCTTCACAGGACATGTCCCACAACGCCCTCCTTGTCTCAATCTCGGTTATCAATCTTTCCGTGTCGGAAGACATCGCGATGATCACAAATCACGCTGTAGTTCCACAATACGTGCGGCCGCCGCGGCTAGTGCGCGCACACTGGTGACTTAACTACAATGCAATTGATCTCAGTGGCCGCAGCGACCAGCGACTGAACACGGGCCGCAAAAAATGCGTCGCTTCGATCTCGCTGGCCGCTGCGGCCAGGTGCGCGCGCTCTGTGGCGATTTCATAAGTTAAGGTATGTATCTCGTTGGCCGCCGCGACCTGGCCGCTGCGGCCTAGCCGCTAGTGCGCTATTGCTCTTATAAGAATCGTACTTTACCACAGAAAGTGAAGTCCATTGCTGTAACAATGAACGGATATCATCAGATTCAACTAAATGCCGTTTCATCCGAAACACATTTATACCACAATTAATACAACGTAGTTGATGGGACATTGTCACAAAATGTGTGATTTTTGAGAAAAAAACAACCGTACTCATATAAAAACACTAGCAACAACACAAACAAGATGTTTGACATTGACTAACAGTCAGACAGACACGTCAGACAGACAGAACCTAACAGGGTTGCCATTACATTACGATTAAGTTATCGAGCACAGGTCATGAAAATCGATTTCTTGAGTTTTTATATTCTATAAAAATACTAAATGTATTTAAAATAAACACGATGAACGTATGATTTAGGTAAAAAAAACCGGCCAAGTGCGAGTCAGACTCGCGCACCGAGGGTTCCGTACACAAACTCCTCCGAAATGGCTGAACCAATTTGCATGAAATTTTGTGTGCATATCGGGTAGGTCTGAGAATCGGCCAAAATCTATTTTTTTATTTTTTTTTTGTTAATCGCATAACAACGTTTGCTGGGTCAGCAAGTCTAATATATAAAATTCTCGTGTTGCGGTGTTTGTTTCCAAACTCCTCCGAAACGGCTGAACCGATTTGCATGAAATTTTGTGTGTATATCGGGTAGGTCTGAGAATCGGCCAACATCTGTTTTTTTTTTTAATCGCTGAACAACGTTTGCTGGGTCAGCTAGTAAGTTTATGATTATTAAAAAAAATATACTATGTGATGTAACTAAAAATTTAAGATTTTCGGAATTTTTCCTATATGTGTACTTTATAACGTTGCTTCATGCCAAATTTCAAGATTCCAGGTCGTCTGGAAGTATCCTTTAGGTTTTGATTCCCTTGCGAGTAGTTGCGAGTTTCAAAATATGCGGCTTTAATTGCTGTATCTTTTGATTGCGTTGACGTAGAAGTTTGATTTTGTTACAGCTTAAAGATATTATAGACTTGAGTATTTGTTAAGAATTTCAATATAATACCACTACGCGTTCATGAGTAAAGGGGTAATAAGTTTAAAATTATTAAAAATATTTTTATTATATGATGTAACTAAAAATTTATGCTTTTCGCAATTTTTCCTTTATCTGTGTTATAAGACGTTGCTTCGTACCAAATTTCAAGATTCTGAGTTCACGGGAAGTACCCTGTAGGTTTTGATTCCCTTGCGAGTAGTGGCGAGTTTCAAAATATGCGGTTTTAATTCCTGTTTCTTTTGATTGCGTTGACATAGAAGTTTGATTTTGTTACAGCTTAAAGGTATTATAGATTTGAGTATTTGATATGAATTTCAATATAATACCACTACGCGTTCATGAGGAAAGGGGTAGTAAGTTTAAAATTATTAAAAATATTTTTATTATATGATGTAACTAAAAATTTATACTTTTCGCAATTTTTCCTATATCTCTGCTATAAGACGTTGCTTCATACCAAATTTCAAGATTCTGAGTTCACGGGAAGTACCCTGTAGGTTTTGATTCCCTTGCGAGTGTCGAAAATTTGCGGCATAAACGGGAGTATCTTTTGATCGCGTTGACTTAGAAGTTTGATTTTTTCACAGCTCCAAGAGACCATAGACTTGAGTATTTGATATGAATTTCAGCTTGATACCTCCACGCGTTCCTGAGAAAAAAGGTCTTGACAGACAGACAGACAGACAGACAGACGGACAACAAAGTGATCCTATAAGGGTTCCGTTTTTACCTTTTGAGGTACGGAACCCTAAAAATAATATTAAGAGACAATTGTGAGGTGGTAAATAAAAAATAAAGAGTAAATCGGTTTAATTATTTAGAATAATCGATTAGTGGCAGAACAAGTTACTACCTCAACCTTTTTATTTATAAAAAAAAAAACCTGGAACAGGATGGACCAAATGATTTACGATTATTTTTATGATTTATTTTTGGAAAAGTTCTAGAAAATAAACAAATGTTTTTTGAGAAGTTAGAATTTTATATTTAAATTGTTGTAGGTAAAAACTTTGTGTCCGTGTGAACTTAGTTTTAAAAGTTGTGTAAGCCGAAACCTGACATTGTTCTTTGTTAGTTGTTTGTTTGAAGAGGTAACCTCAGGGAGTCCTGGTCCGATATTTACATAAATTTTTTCACTGATAGAAAGCTACACTAATGCTAATGTCATAGGATATATGTATAATGTGGTATAAGGATAGTTGACTTCCACGCGGACGAAGTTGCGCGCAGCAGCTAGTTTATTATAATAACTGCTTTTAATTGAGCACTACAGCATGTAACAAAAACCCTGTCCGATCCTTAAGGGTATTATTCGGCATCGTACTGCGTACACATATACGTAACCATTTAATGGATTTGAGATTATTATTTCTACCCAGTGAAAAAAAAAAAGGAGAAAGAAGAAGTAGTTAAATTAAAATAAAACATAAAAACTGACCAACGGCAACACTGATCTGACAGGGTTTTTGTTACATAGTGTATAATCATTACAATTATTCAGAAAAATGAGAGAAAAGGACCATGCGACAATTTGGGCCCACTTTCAACATTGCTCAACAGTAATGAGACCTATATCAAATGAAAGCTCTTAAGATAGGCTTCATTTCATTCTATGGCAGCTAAGTTCAAATCGAGCGCGAAAATGGTGTTTTAGTGCATTTTGTCATTTTTATTAAAACCTTGAGCCCAGTTTTCCACATTGTTCAACAGTGATGAGACCCATGCCAAATGAGAGCTCTTAGGGTGTACTTCATTTCATTCTAAGGCAGCTAAGTTCAAATCCAGCGCCAACATGGTGTTTTAGTACGTTTTCAAAAAAAAATATATATTTGTAACTACTATAACTGAAAAATATGATTGTGCTTCTCAACAGTGATGAGACCCATGCCAAACGAAAGCTCTTAGAGTGTACTTCATTTCATTCTAAGGCAGCTAAGTTCAAATCCAGCGCCAACATGGTGTTTTAGTGCATTTTGTCATTTTTATTAAAACCTTGAGCCCAGTTTTCCACATTGTTCAACAGTTATGAGACCCATGCCAAATGAGAGCTCTTATGGTGTTCTTCATTTCATTATATGTATAGCAACTAAGTTCATAAAGTTTTATCTAATATTAGAGTTCTGGCTAGCAAGTCACAATTCATCTGGAATATAGCTAAAATCAATGTCCACATGACATAAAAGGTTTTAATAAAAATAACAAAATACACTAAAACACCATTTTCGCGCTGGATTTGAACTTAGCTGCCTTAGAATGAAATGAAGTAGGTACACCCTAAGAGCTCTCATCTGGCATGGGTCTCATCACTGTTGAGAAGCACTATCATATTTTTCAGTTATAGTAGTTACAAATATATATTTTTTTTGAAAACGTACTAAAACACCATGTTGGCGCTGGATTTGAACTTAGCTGCCTTAGAATGAAATGAAGTACACCCTAAGAGCTTTCGTTTGGCATGGGTCTCTTTACTGTTGAGAAGCACTACCATATTTTTCAGTTATTAATAGTTATTAATATTTTTTTTTGAAAACGTACTAAAACACCATGTTGGCGCTGGATTTGAACTTAGCTGCCTTAGAATGAAATGAAGTACACCCTAAGAGCTCTCATTTGGCATGGGTCTCATCACTGTTGAACAATGTGGAAAACTGGGCTCAAGGTTTTAATAAAAATGACAAAATGCACTAAAACACCATTTTCGCCCTCGATTTGAACTTAGCTGCCATAGAATGAAATGAAGCCTATCTTAAGAGCTTTCATTTGATATAGGTCTCATTACTGTTGAGCAATATTGAAAGTGGGTCCAGGCTTCATACAAAGGTGCCCATGCTCCTTTGTCTTAATTTTATTGTACGTATAGCTTTTGAACATGTAGGTATAAGCAGATGGATTGGCTCTAAGATTCAAAACCTGATATCCTTTGAGTGATCACCGCCCTGTTATACACACTCAGATATCTTGCACTGTCAGACCAGTCCAGACAGTCTAAATTCGGTAAATCTGTGATTACAAACGCCGAGTTCGTGTGATCATCTTCCCTTCCTGCTTTCATCATTCATACCTACTAGTTCAAAAAACACTAATATACAAAAGATTTTCATAAAATATAGATAATTAACTACGGTTAAAACATCTTAATCAAATGTTTAGTGCGTTCTATCAATACTATTCCACATGCATTATGTAGAATGGCTACAATACATTCATATAAACAATACACGAAGGAACTCACTGTGGTTCATTGATTGTTTATCAATGCCGTTCTTTCGTAAATTCCCTATCAACTATTTGACGGCAGCCGCCGGCGCTGTCAGTCAGAGCGCGCGTGACGCCGCGTCACGTCACGTCACGTCACGGCGCGGCGTGATGGCTGCGTGGCGGTCTATTTCGGTGCGAGTCACTTGAGCGTGATTTAGACGCGCCGTAAAAGATACGTTCGATACCGCGCCTAGCTCCAATATTACGTGTTTTATGACTCAAAGACGAGCGGGATGTGTTCGCTTGTCTGTGTGTCTGGTGAAGGATTGCGTCAGTTACTTGAGCAAGACCAAAAGAAACAATGTCTTATGCTTCGATACATTTTATATACTGAGACGGTATTTCAGTAATATTTGAAGTACAAAGCATAATTCAGAGTAGAGATAGGCGGAATGAGAGCCAGTGATGATGTTCTATTGACGTCACTGAGCTGGGTGAGCGTGGCTGTCAGTTCAGTTTGTGCAATGATTTGATACTAGGTACGTGGTGTTAGCACCATGTACCTAGTATTAAATTATTTCGTAAACTCCATTTTAAACAAAGATAAGAACGTAATGTTTACACACTGTTACGTCATGATGTATTACTCTAATGCGCGAATATTTTTAGAAAACACCATCACTCACGCGAATGTCTGTGCAATATATCTCACCGACAACATTATTATAATTACAGATTCTTTGCTAGTTTTCAGAACGCGGCGGTTTTCCTCATCTAGACAATATGTACAAGTAGAAGATAATTATGATGAGTGACAGGCGAGCACCCGCTGCACCGCGCGTGAGCAAGTCGGCCGCAGCAGAAGCCGCGGTTAACTACTTAGTGCTTTTTATTTCATTTAAAATAAATATTTACGCTGTAAGTCAACAGAGGCTCCAAAAGAAATTTATCGTCCGTGAAACTCTCGCAGACATTAAATTGTACTGTTGTTCTAGTGTTACATTGAGATTGCTTCTTGATAGGTACCTACTCGTAGTTTGAATGTTGCGCGTGAGTGTACATGTGCGAACACAGGGCGCCGTGTCTGTATTTCTCTGGGCACAGTCTCAGACCGCGGAGCACCGACCCTGATACTAAACAGTGAAACTAAAGAAGTTTCGAATTAATGTTCTCAACTCGTTCACACTTGCGACACTCGTCAATCATCTGAAAGCTCAATAAAGTTAAACGACGTCCATCACTAGAGGATAAAATATTGGTAGATTGACTCTAGTTGTAAAATGTTTCGAGCTATATAACACCTATTTGGTGCTGAAGTAATATTCAATCTCTAAGAGGGAAGTTTGTAAAGAGTGTCAGTTGGCCACATCATCCTGGACGTTGCTTCCCAACGCGCTCAAGTCCTCGGAACATGGAGGTCGCTCCGCGGAGTCTGTGCAGGCGCCAGGAAGCTTCTGTGCTTCTGGTCGGAGTAGTTTTGTGTGCAGACAATGGAGTTCACATACATACGTCTGCAAACAAATGAAGCGCGACGGTTTTATTGTCGGTACACCAGCGTCAGCGGCGTAGAGCGGCGGCGTGCGGCGAGTATGCAGTATGCACGCCGCTCTACCCACATAAGAAACACGGTTAAGGAAGCCGTGAGTACGGCAGGTGGAGTTATTATAGTAGTAAAGTTACTAGAACTAAAGTTATTGCCTGTAAAATTCTTTTTTCAGGAAGGTCAGTGAGAAGAGGATTTACGAGCTTCAGTTGAAGTCGGTTCGAGTTGTTTCCTGTTAAATTGTAAATAGAATCGCGATGGAAGCACTATCTGTTTGTAGTGCGCGTTGTGGATACAAATAGATGCAGTTTGTTTGTAGGAATATTGAGACAACACGAGCTAAATGTCAACTTAGTGAGCTCAGGTCAACAGCTGGGACGATTTCCTCCCAGGAAGGCGATGTTCCAGTCATTTACAATATGTATTTTGTTGTACATTTAGCTATTAAGATTAAAAGACCTATTATTATTTAATATTATGGATTTTGTGATTTCAAATGAAATTATACAAAATATTTTTGAAATACATAATAACAAAAAAAATATTCCAAGGTGACATGTAGGAGTTCGTTCATTACCATAATTCGTTACTGTCCATTTATGGAAACACACGCACTTTAAAGACAGAATGGATCATATTAACAGGCAAACATTAATTGATTTGAAATGTCACCATGGGCGAGCGAGCTTGGGCTCAAGCAACTGTTTCCATTCACATGGGAGGGCCCGGCGTTCGCAAGTATCAGTGCACTTGCTTTTATAGCTTTGGTCCACGGCTATGAGACAGTTATTACAAATATATCCCAGCTCCAACACTGGTTCATTTTGATTTTCTGCCTGAATGTCACACGTCTTCACAGAGATGGTGCAATAAACCGTTATGTGCAGAATAGCCTACTTGCCAAGCCTGCTACTGCTGCTGAGCGCGCCTGGTGGCTGTGGGTATGTGGGAGTCGGGTCTTTGGCTTCTGGAACTACTATCGACGAACATGAAAAGTAAAAATTCCACTGTGGAAACGTCTTTATTGATCCGCCGGATCCGCGATACGGGTACAGTGTTCTATTCCATTACCTTATTTGCACAACGTCTTAAATTAGACGGTATTTGGCCAGCAATGACCACGACAAAATGACCCGCCTAGTTTAAGGTAATTTCACTGAACTTTGGGCTGACGGACTGCAACTGCTATTATCTAGTTAATTAACTAGTTTACTATTTATATATTACTATTTATTAACTAGTTTCATTTGGTTATTTATTAACATTAACATTCAAACTTGCGTCTAAACAAATTTGAACATTGTATTCGCATGTGTTTCAAGTACCTCCGCATTTTCGAAGTCAAACTCAATGAATGTTACGGGTAGCTGCCTACCTCCGGACGGCGACTAGCGTGAAGCGTGTTTCTTCACTGAATTTACATTTGTTTACGTTACTCTGTTCATCGACATACGTTGATGGATTGTAAGTAATACGCTGATGAAAATATACATCGTAAACAGCATCATCGCATTATACAAAATATATTAAATATTTTATAGTTCATCGTTATTATAACAAATAAAAATTGTGCGAGAATTTGAAATGATGTACGTGATCGAATATGTTGGAAAAGCTGATATTTGTATTATAAAGATAGTCTAAAGTGAAACACAATGGTGAAACACAATGATGAAACACGGCCAGCCATTCCAGTTCACATTTATTAAGCTAGAATTTAGCGAGCGGACAAATATTAGGAGAGAAATGTGACGTATGATATAAAGTGGGCAGGACGGCGCACGGTGCGTCGGTGGTCATGTGAAAGCGGATGCGCGGCCATCGGTTGCTTGCGCCGCAGCATTACACTGGTTATGTAGCATGCATAGTGTCGACAAAGCGTTAGAGGGCCGGGACGTGGTCAGCCGCGGCTAGATCAAATTCTTTGATTTTACTCGCTTTGTCACGGGTCTGTTCATTATGAAGTCTAAGTTTCATTTTAATAAGTTTATATTAAATTATTATGAATTATCAAGTAAATCACATATTTTGAAGTCAATTGATACCTCAACAGACAGATCTAGATTGCAAAGTATCATTTTATCTGTCGCTCTCCAAGCCTACTATACTTAGTTCTGCGACATCATCATACGAAGTCAAATAATAGTTGGCTACACCACTTCAAATCTATAAATATTTGCAGAAACGCGTCCATCTAATAACGGTCGTGGCATAGTAACATTAACCTGTGAATGACTTACGTGTAGGTTGTCAAATCGGTTGGATGTGCAGAGTTCCTGCACGGGAGGGGGGCACGTGCTGACGCAGTTGCCCCACCAGCCCGGAACGTCCTCCTCATCGTCCTCCGTACCGCCGGGCCCGCCGCCGCCCTCCACCTGACCTTCTGAGGACAACCACAAAACCATCCGTTAATAACAGAGTAACAGACTAAATATATCTAAAAATAAAACGAAAACGAAGCAAGACTAAAATAAAAGATTGAATGTTCAGTTAATTTGAAACTGTAAAATCACATTTCATTTCTCAGCAAACTTTTCATGATTGAAATATCAAAGTAGAATGTAATAAAAACGTTGAACTTTAGCGTTTCATATCGTTCGTTGAAAAACAATCCGTAATGTTTTCGACAGAGAGAATGTAGACCGTATGTTAACCAAATAACGATAGTACAGCGTCCATAACGTTACGATTAATGCTATAGTGAGCTAATTTATTCCTTTGTTTGTTATATTTAATACAAGTTAAACAAACGTTCGGTCGCGCTCCTTATTATTATCTTATTCGCTGGGAGTGGAGTGGGGAGAACTCAACACACTTCTCATAAAATAAGTAGTCATTTTTTGTTGTGAATCTTTTCCTAAGTAATTGCTTTAGCGGTTTTTCAAGATGGTGTGGTTTGTAGGTATTCGCTGTCAACAATATTGTCAGAATGAATTTGTGTGTGACGAGTTATGGTCATTAGATATGCCATCAAAAACAAAACTTGTAAAAAAAACCAAGTCTCGCAACTCAGTTCTTCTACCGTAAAAAGTTGTGAGATCCAAGTCAGTCGATTTATTCAGTCCCTACAGGGACCTTCTGTCTTAAGTTATTACGTAATTAGCATTTATGTTTAAATAAAATAGATTGACTTGGCCATCGCATGAAAATACAATGTAACTCACAAGCAATATGTTTATTGTAGTACGAGTAAATAAGATTGATTAGTGCGATAGCAAAATCGCGCTGACTGAGTCGCGAGACTTGGTTTTTTACAAGGTTTGTTTTTGAAATAACTTTGTAATCTCATGATTATACTCGTATCATGTCTTATGGGATTACAAAGTTATTTATGCAGTTGGTGTATCTAGAAAACTGGACTGAAATAGCTAAATATTTTAGTTTTTCCTTGATTTATACACTAAACACTAATTGCATTCAAAATTTGAAGCTTCTATGTCTACTAGAAGTGATTTAGTTTTGATGATCGGTCAGTCAGTGACTGACGAAATTTAAGAACTTTGACACAGTTATAATTCTTAAACTACTGGTTCAAATTGAATGAAATTTGAAATACGTGTATACCGTGTTTATACAATGCTTGCTTGGTTAGTAGAAATACAGGCTTCTAGTTTAATCCACAACGAAGTTATAGGGAGTCGAAAATGGCCTGAACTGCTTCGAGAAAAGGATGGTACGGCCGTGCCGCTTTTGTTTGCTCGACTTGGCGGGGGCAATGCCGTGCCCCCCGATATTAAGACTAGTTTTAAACTTAAAGGACTAATTATGCCCTTAAAGAGATGCAGAAAGAGGTTTTCTTAATAACTTGGTATGAATATGGGCTTTAGTAGGTAAATAATAAAGATTGACGTTTTAAGTTTTTTTTTTAACTCAATGGTCTATTTATACAACTTGAATTTGTCTGTGTGGAAAGTACGAAGCGGTGTGGGAAGTACGAAGCTGTGGGCAAAGTGCTAGTTCTTTTATTTATGACATGTTTTTAATATTATGTAGGCAGGTTGAAGTACTTGAAGTTCCCATCAATTAATCGTAAGAGAATACCCGCACAGTCAGGTGAGCGTGACGCGCGCACAGCTAGTTATCAATACAACAAAATCTTTAAAACTTGAAAATAAAGAACAAAGAGCGAATAATTAGCTAACACGCTGGCGGCTCGCGGCCTGGCGTCTGCCGCTCTATGGGAACATTCTAATCTGACATCCATTGTAAGCGAGAAAATTCTATCGTTCCGATAGAATTTTCTCGCATTCATTTGCAAGCTCGGACAGGCCAACAAAAGGTTCTCTACAGAAGCTATTAGATTCAGCTTGCCGGGCTTCGGATCGTAGCGAATGAGCGCAGATCCTCCCTACAGTTTTTGCATATTAAATCAAAGCAAATATTTTTGTTTCTTATTGTTTCGCGCTATCTCCACGACGATTATCTACACCTAGTCTCGCCGTGCTACTTATCTAATTGTCGGTGCGATGACATCGCCGTGTGGAGATACTTACATTCATAAAGTTCTTATTGCATTAGGTGGCGTAGTGCGACTATCGCAGCGATTCTCTCGCTGTGGAGACGATGCCTTAGAGACAACTACCATTTACCTTTGTTCACATTCTTGAGCATTTTTTTCATTTGCTTTTTACTCATAAATGTAAGAATAACCTACTTGGTAAAACACCATGGCATGTCGTATAGCCTTTTGTTTGACAAAACGGTATTAAATTAAACCTCCTTTAGTTATTTTGTACCCCGCTGCGATAACTTATTTGATACAAAGGTTTGCGACTTGTTATTTTAGTGAACGCAAATAGTGGAACAGCGGGTACATATTTTATTATCAGAATATCGAAAATCAAAATATCGAAAATCAAAATATCGAACGATCAAAATATCGAAAATCGTCACGTTTTGTAAGCGAGCGAAGCGAGCTCGGGACTTGGGGCACCCCGACTCGGACAGGCTAGGTTAGAAGGATGGCGGGGTCTACCAGACCCCGCCATCCCCTTCGTGGTTATTTTTTTTTAAACCACTCAAGTCTCAGAAGTTGAGCCCTTCGACTAGACCAATACCTGGACAATCTAGTTTTGGCGTTTAGTCGACGGACAAAACGTGACGATTTTCGATATTTTGATTTTCGATATTTTGATTTTCGACATTTTGATTTTCGATATTTTGATTTTCGATATTATGATACATTCGACATTTTGATTTTCGATATTCTGATATGTATCCGGTTTTAGGGCGGAGGGGATGGCATTCAAACACCTAAACACTTTTGAATGCCAGCCTCTCTACTCTCAGTATCTGTCCGATACTGAGTTTGGCAAACGGTTCTAGGGGGTAACGCAGGTCGTGACGATCCCCTAAAACAAGGCCAGTGGACTATCCTTCAAGAGGTTGCCGCCCGTTCTTGGCCAAGTGCCCTATGCAATTGGTATAACAGAAACCTCTGGCCGTCTCACCTCCCATCCCTCACCTTTGTCCCTAAGCCCATCCCTTACTCCTTAACCCCATCCCTCTGATCACAACTCCAGTCCATCCCCCCTTTCCTTAACCCTATCCCTCGCTCCCCCCCTATCCCTCGCTCCCCCCCTCAATGCCACCCTCCCCCTTTTTCCTTAACCCCATCCCTCGCTCCCCCCTCAATCCCATCCCTCTGTCCATCCCAGCCGAACCGTGGCGGCGTATATCCACACCCAGGCCCGCATGGCCTTGAGGCATTAAATCCCCCCAAAAAACTGCACCACACCTACGCGGGGGCAAGTAGTGTGTGGCATTTCAATCCTCAGCCCTAAAAAACAATATGGAAGTACAATTAAAATGTGATATTCCCCAGGAGGGTCCCACTACCACCGGTAGTGGGGAATCCCTCACCGAGCCTAGCTCGGTCTGTCCCACGTACTATGGGGGGGACAAATTGTGCTCTAAACCAGGCTCCAGCCTGGACCTTTCTGGCCTTGTGGAGGCCATTCCATCCACAACAAACACAGACTCCGTCTCACAATGGACGGTAGTCGCCCGCAAGCGCCCTTGCAAAAGGGAAACAGCTGCGGGACCCACCTCTGGGCCGAAGGGCAAACCAGAACGCAGTCGCCTCAACCGGCGCGCGAGAAGGGAAGCTCTTCAGCCCAAAACAAACGTTACCAAGGATAACGTGACAGTAACCGCAGCAGCGGAAACGCAGCGCGAGCCAGAGCCACCGGCCTCCAAGGAGACGGGCGCGACGACGACGGCACTGTCCACACAATCCAAACCGCTACCAACACCACCGCCTCCTCATCCCACTGCCCACCGGCCGAAACCGAGACGAACGCCGCGGGGAAATCGCGGTCAGCGGACTGCTGCGAAGGGATCCACCTGCCCTGAAAAGGAGCAGCCTGGGACTGGGACTGGCCCGAAAGGGCGCGCTTCTTCGAAGCGCTCTCGTCTAGACGAGACCCAGTCTCCCAGGGGGAATACCAAACGCGCGAAAACCGACGCGAAACCAAAGCGGGAGGTGAGCTACGCAGATGCGACTCTGTCGCATCTGAAGGTAGCAGTCATCACCGTCCCGCCGAGGGACCTCACACCGGCACAGGCAGAGCAGCTTCGGGAGACTATCGACGATAGTATCCTGCAAGCTGTGCTGTCTCCATCGTCTTCGGGTGCGCAAGCTCCATCGTTCCGCGGGCGTCCTTTCCTGCTGGAGGGCGTCTTAGCGATGTGGTGTGAAGATGCGCACGCACTACGCTGGTTGGAGGGAGCGGTCAAATCCATTCCCTCACCAATCCCGAACACCACCCTGGCTGTTGTAAAACAGTCGGAATTAAAGAAGAGGATCAAAGCAGGGCTCCTCATTCATACCCGCATAACCGATGCCACCACACTGCAGAGAGTCCTTTGTGCCCAGAATCCCTGGTACAAAGTAGATTCCTGGCAGTGTTACAACATGACGGTGGACGACAACCACCAGGATCCCGGGTCAAAAGAAAAGGTGGTCCACCTAATCCTGGGAATCCCTGAAGACCAGAAGCAGACCATCCTTGACCGCGACCGTCGTGTGGCCCATATGTCTGGAAGCGGGTACATCCGCTTCCTCACATCGGAGGAACCGACGCCTGCCGCAGAGCAAGAGAGAAAACAGGTGCTGCAAAGCACACCAGCCTCCGCCCCCGAGCAGTCCGGCCTAGCTCCCCCACCGGACCCTAGAGGATCGGAGCCGTACTCACCAACGGGTATTGAGGGAATTACCAGCGACGAAGATGACGTCCTGCGTAGCCCGTAATTCCCCCAATATTCAAGTCATACAAACAAACCTCCAGCACAAACAGATAGCGGCGGCCACTTTACGCAGAGTGCTGGAGGCAAACAATAAGACGGTCGCCCTGATCCAGGAACCCTGGATCAGAAACAACAGAATTTGCGGTCTCAATAACATCGGTGGTAAGTTAATTCTAAATACTACTGTCGATAAACCAAGGACATGTATTTTCATGCCAAATACCATTCCAACCACTACGCTCAACCAATTCTGTTCTAGAGACCTCACCGCAGTGAAAATCCTCAAGGACGATAAAACCAGCCTAGTTCTAGCCTCAGTGTACATGCCGAGTGAAGGTGAAGTTCCTCCCAAAGAACTAGCCGACCTGGTGAAACACTGCGAGACACACAACTGGGAACTGATCATCTCCGCAGACTGCAACGCACATCACCCGCTGTGGGGAAGTAAGGACACAAACAAAAGGGGTGAGTCACTAACTGAATACATTTTCCAAACAAACCTGAACATCATAAACAAGGGCACGGAACCGACCTTCGTAAGTTCTAGGTACCAAACTATAATTGACATCACACTGGCAACCCACGCGGCGGCTAACCTCATAGGGAAATGGCATGTTTCAAACGAGCCATCCTTTGCCGATCATCGTCGCGTGTGTTTCCAGATACAATATAAGACAACAGACCCTGTTCCATATCGTAATCCCCGCAAAACAGATATAACAAGGTACATAAACTCACTGACCACAGCACTAGGTGACGTACAACTAACTGACGCTACACTTAGTGTAGATAACATTGAATCAAACATAAAACTCCTAACTGTAACACTTATAAAAAGTTACGAACTAGCATGTCCTCTTGTAACTCCTAAACGTCTGGAAAAAAGTTCATGGTGGGGACCAGAACTCGAACGACTACGGAAGGGACTAAGGACACTTTTTAACCGCGCAAAAAACACCAGGACTGCTGAGGACTGGGACATATACAAAACAGCACAAAAACACTACAAGAAAAGAATCAGATTCCGCAGAGCGGAAGCCTGGCACAACTTCTGTAGCAGCATAAACTCCACTAACCAAGCCGCAAAACTGAGGAAAATCCTGGCTAAAGGTGACCTCAACCTACTGGGGTCCCTCAAAAAGGAAGACGGCACCTACACAGTCTCAGACGACGAAACCAGTGCAGTACTACTGGGAACACACTTTCCCGGCTGTCAAGTAACGCCAGACCAGAGATGGACTGACGGGCACTACAACACACCAACAACTCAAGAATGGGAAACCGCCAGGAAAATAGTTACCGCGGACAGGATCGGATGGGCTCTAAAGAGCTTCAATCCGTTCAAATCCCCAGGGCTGGATGGAATATTTCCGGCACTACTACAGTGGCACTCCCATCAAGTAATCAAACTCCTATTACCAATCTACAGGGCCTGCCTAGCTTTCAAATATATACCCAAAGCTTGGAGGGAAGCAAAGGTAATCTTTCTACCTAAACCAGGAAAAGAAGACTACACCCACGCTAAATCCTTCAGGCCCATTAGTCTAACATCATTCCTGCTGAAAACGCTGGAAAGACTAGTAGACAGACACCTTAGGGATGGAGCACTAAAAACTAAACCGCTACACCCTCAACAGCATGCCTACAGAAAGGGCAGATCAACAGAGTCGGCTCTACACGCAGTGGTGCATAAAATAGAATCGGCTATCACAAACAAAACATCAACACTCGCAGCCTTCATAGACATAGAAGGAGCTTTCGACAAAACTATGCACAACAGCATCAACCACGCCCTTAAAAAGTTCAAAGTAGAACCAGTTGTGAGAAACTGGATCACTGAACTAATAAGCAAGAGGGCGGTTCAGATAGAGATGAACACTACCACAAGAGCGGAAGTAGTAAGAGGATGCCCACAAGGGGGAGTCCTATCACCTCTATTATGGAACATAGTAGTAGATAGCCTCCTAAGACGACTCAACGATAGGGGCTATACCACTATTGGTTATGCAGACGACCTAACAATACTGATAAATGGGAGTGCAGAAAACGTGTTATGTAAAGTAATGCGTTCGGCCCTTCAGATTGTAGAAGAATGGTGTGACGAACAACAACTGTCAGTAAATCCGAAAAAGACAGAACTCATCCTTTTCACCAACAAAAGGAAGTTACCTGAATTACAGTTACCAAAATTATTCAACATCAAACTCTCCCTTTCAACACAAGTGAAGTATCTGGGCGTCATACTTGACAATAAGTTGAACTGGGCGAGTCACATCGACGCAAAAACAAAGAAGGCCTGCATAGCTTTTGGTCAGTGCAGAAGACTCGTTGGCAAAAAATGGGGTCTCAATCCGAAGATAACTCTTTGGCTGTACACATCAGTTATCAGGCCCTCTCTAACCTATGGATCAGTTGTGTGGTGGCCCAGAACACAACTGTCTACAGTAAAAACAAAACTTCAAAGTCTGCAACGCCTAGCGAGTGTAGCAGCCACTGGATGTATGAGAACCACTCCGTCAGCCGCCCTAGAGTATCTATTAAACTTGAGACCTCTAGACCTTACTATACAGGAAGAGGCCAAGATAGCTGCTTTAAGACTAAGGTCGCACGGACTGTGGAAATCAAACGTAAACACAACACACTCCAAAGTTCTGCAAGAGGTTCTAAAGGAAATACCACTCCTGGAGGCACCCGTAGACAGAACTTCATGTTACCATATCTTCGACCGAAGATACGATATCCAACTCATAGCGGAAGCTGAAGATTTCTCTGGCACCAATGAAGTTAGGATATACACAGACGGATCCAAAACCAGTTTTGGTACTGGAGCTGGTGTCTTCTCGAATGACCTAAACATCAATATTTCAACGACGTTAGACAAACTAAACACAATCTTCCAAGCAGAATGCATTGGCATCACCAGAGCGGCTCAAGCAGTTGCAGCCAGAGACGTCGGAGATCTCAACATCAAAATTATCTCAGACAGTGCATCGGTGCTTCAAGCGCTACAAAACAACACGATAACTTCTGCCCTCGTCTTGGAGTGTCATAACACACTTCAACACATTGCAACGACAAACAAAGTAACCCTGCAATGGATAAGAGGGCACAGTAACTCACTGGGTAATGACGCAGCCGATGAACTGGCAAAAAAAGGCGCCAAGACAATAGTCCACGGTCCGGAACCGCTGCTGCCCATACCCCAAGCCCAAATAAAATCATGGCTGCGTCAGAAAACCGAGGAAAAACATCATACGGAATGGAGAGACAGTGTAACCTGCAGGCAAACCAAGGATGCAGTTCCGGTAGCATCAAAAAGACTAGCCCGCAGCCTTATTAGACTGGAACGGGATGAAATCCGTAAGATCATTGGTATCATAACCGGCCACTGTCCCCTAAACAAACACCTATTCACCATAGGTGTGACAGACAGCCCTCTGTGCAGAGGCTGCATGGAGGCGGAAGAAACACCACAGCACGTGCTCTTGGAGTGCAGTAGCGTGGCGGATCAACGGGCACGAACTCTGCAATCGCCGGCATCTCTCCCCGAAACTTGCAG
Source organism: Hoplodrina blanda (assembly GCA_949316365.1). NCBI lineage: Eukaryota > Metazoa > Arthropoda > Insecta > Lepidoptera > Noctuidae > Hoplodrina > Hoplodrina blanda. The sequence goes on along the minus strand of OX438578.1, from coordinate 23,722,813 downwards.
CAGCCTGAAAAGGCTGCTTGCATTCTGGGAGGACCTGGGATGGTTGGAGTGATTTTGAGGATTCGACTTTTTTACACGTACAATGGCCCAATAAAGAGGCTAAGTGCGGAAACAGCCCAGCTAACCTAACCTAACCTAACCTATGTATCCGGAACAGCAGACGTCAAAGTGGATCCACGCGTCCGCGAGGGCGCGTAGTGCGGGCGGGTGAATTTTCAGTGTTGAGGTTAATGACGCCCGATACTTTTACTACTAGTGCAAACATCCATTGACAAAAAACAAAAACATAAATTATTTTAATTACATTTAACTTAAAGGTAATTAAAATAATTTATGTTTTTGTTTTTGTCAATGGATGGTTGCACCAGTAGTAAAAGTATCGGGCGTCATTCACCTCAACACTGAAAATTCACCCGGGCCCACAAACATGCTAGCATATTTTATTTATACTCGTATTATGCCGGGACGCCCGGATATTGGACAGCTGAGCACAAACACAGCAAACATTTAACAAAAAATACAGTATTAATGTGTCTCGAACAGATACTGCAAAATGTTAGCTAAATACTGTGTTAGCTAAATACGGTGCATGAAAGGAGCCTCCCCGAGTGGCGTTAATCTTAAATCGTCCTGCGATTCAAAACGTCCGGCGCACCCTGGACAGCTAGCACTCGGTAACGCAGAGTCTAGCTGACCAATCCTTTCACCACGATGACAAATCCCCACGGCTCTCCTCAGAGTCATAGGCCCTTCTTAGGGTCAAATAACAAAACTGACCACCCTACGGGCACCCACTATCGACTTTCTAAGTCTGCCCTCAATGTTACCTCAATTAATATTGAAGGGTTCTCAGACATTAAGTCCGATGTTCTATCCCAACTATGTCAAGACACAAATTGCGACATTCTTTGTGTCCAAGAAACACACCGCGGCACCGAACACCTAAGGCCACATATCCCTGGAATGACGCTAGTATTGGAGATTCCTCACGCACGATATGGCAGCGCTATTTTTGCAAACCCCAGAGTTAATGTTCTGTCTGCTACCTGTAGCAACGAAAATTTCATAGAAGTTCTTACAGTGGACATAGGGACCTGCACGATTACTTCTGTCTACAAGCCCCCTAATCAACCCTTTGAGTTCCGTAAAACTCCTAACATGGACAGCCGACGTACCAAAATAGTACTTGGTGACTTTAATAGTCATAGCCTATCCTGGGGGTACCGCGATACCAATGCCGAAGGCAACTCCGTCGAGGAATGGGCTGACGTCTCTGATCTAACACTTATACATAATGCTAAACTACCTGCATCTTTCAACAGTCGGCGATGGAGACGGGGTTACAATCCAGATTTAATTTTTGTGACTAACAATATTAAATCCCTCTGCTCAAAAATTGTTGGCCGGCCTATTCCAAATACGCAACACAGACCTATAGCGTGCGAGATCCATGCAGCAATCAGACCAAAACAGGTTCCCTTTAGACCCCGGTTTAATTTCCTGAAGGCAAATTGGGAGAAATTCTCGACAGGTGTAGATGCTAAACTAAGCGAGTTGGAACCTATACCTCCAAACTACGAAAAATTTGTCAATGCCATAAAGACTGTATCGCGTCAATGCATACCCAGAGGCTGTCGCACCCAATATATACCTGGCCTTGACCCAGAGTCCGTGAAACTTCTTAGAAAGTATGAAGACCTCTACAACAACGACCCCTTCTCAGAGCATACGATACAAGCAGGAGAGGAGCTGCTGTCAATGGTTGGTGTTAATCGAAAACAAAAATGGATTACAACAGTTACCAATACCAACATGACCCACAACTCCAAAAAAGCCTGGTCTACCATTCGCAGACTAACCGAAGATCCTCCAGAACCCATTAACCATGGTCATGTCAGAGCGAATCAAATAGCCCATCAGCTACTACTCAACGGTAAACCACCACATAGGCTTCCAAACCCCCGAAAAACCGTTAATACCTCTGATGACTCCACCGACATTAGTAAACCTTTAACACTTACGGATATAATCATGGCCATAAGGGCGTTAAAAAACGGTAAGGCAGCTGGAGTTGACGACCTAACAGTGGAACAACTGAAACACCTAGGACCTACAGCTGTGTCGTGGCTTCTCGCCTTCTTCAACACATGCCTGGATACCACGAGCATTCCTAAACTGTGGAGGAGGACTAAAATTGTGGCGCTGCCGAAGCCGGGGAAGCCTACCACTGACCCTAAAAGCTACCGACCAATATCTTTGTTATGCCACACTTATAAGTTGTTCGAGAGATTACTGTTGAATCGCCTTACTGAAGTAATTGAGCCCAAGTTAATTTCCGAGCAGGCTGGCTTTAGGCCCGGTAAGTCTTGCTCCAGTCAAGTCCTCCGTCTCACCCAATACATAGAGGATGGTTATGAGGCTAACAGGGTCACTGGTGTGGTGTTTGTGGACCTGTCTGCGGCCTATGACACAATTAATATTAAAACGCTACTTGCGAAAGTCAGTACCCTAACAAACGATCGGAGGTTCGTCCAAATATTAAGCGAACTTTTACTGAACCGTCGCTTTCAAGTGTGCTTCCAATCGGACAAAAGCAGATGGCGAAGTCAAAAAAATGGTCTCCCACAAGGCAGTGTGCTAGCTCCAACGCTTTTTAATATATATACAAATGACCAGCCTATTACACAACACACTGAACGCTTCTTGTACGCGGATGACCTAGCCTTGGCGTCGCAATCGAGCTCTTTCGAGGAGGTTGAAAATCAACTGACCATTGCTCTTGAGCTACTTGGAAAGTTCTATGACAGTAACGCCCTTCGTCCAAATCCGTCCAAAACTCAATCTTGCGCTTTCCATCTTCGCAATAGAGCCGCTAACAGGACACTTAACATTTCGTGGCGGGGCAGTAGCATAGAGCATTGCAGGAACCCCAGATACCTCGGCGTAGCACTGGATAGAGCCCTTACTTTCAATGTACACTGTCTCAACACCAAGCAGAAAGTCGGAACTAGAAATAATCTGTTGCGACGCCTTATTTCAACCAACTGGGGAGCAGCACCCGATGTTCTTCGTACCACCGGCATGTCCCTATGTCTCTCTGCTGGCGAATTCGCATGTCCAGTGTGGCACCGATCCGCTCATGCAAAGCAAGTCGACATCGCCCTAAACGAGACGTGTCGAATTATATCGGGCTGCCTGAAACCGACCCCACTCACTAAGCTCTTCCCGTTGGCTGGTATCGCGCCTCCTGTCGTGCGTAGGGATGTCGCATGCGCAGCGGAGAAAAACAAACAGGAATCCGACTCCCGTCACCCGCTCTTTGGCAGTACGGCACCCCCGGGTAGACTGAAGAGTCGGAGGAGTTTTCTTCGTTGTACCCAGGCTACCCAGGACCAACTACCTAAGGTGAGACTTAAGTTGTGGAAAGAACGGCATCCACCACCACCCAATTTCGTTCAACCCCAGGAACACTTGCCACTCGGTTGTGATTTGCAGTGGCCTATATGGAAAGCGCTCAATAGACTGCGCACCCAAGTAGGCCGCTGCAAACATAACCTAGCAAAATGGGGGATTACAGATCCCACCAATACCCAGTGCGAGTGTGGTGCTCCTGACCAAACGATGGCCCACTTACTGCAGTGCCCAAAGTGTCCCTACACCTGCACTCTGGAGGATGTTAAAAATGCTACTGATGCAGCGATAAACGTGGCCACCTACTGGGCACAAAAACTATAAATTAAAATAAAAAAAAGGGATTGTTTTAAATCATCGACTCGAAAAGAAGAAGAAGAAGCTAAATACTGTTGGCGAGTGACTGTGAGTGAACCAGAAACAGATAATAATCGGCTGTTTTTGTAGTGCAAGTAGTGAGTTCATTGTTTCAGCGGCACCACCAGTGGGTGGGACACGTGGACTGTTGGAGTCTTCCACTTGAATTATGGACGCTCATTAACACAAATGTGACTAAACTTGTTAACATTAACGTAAATAGACTTTTTACTACAGTTGGCGCTTCAGTAGAAGAACAAAGTGTATGAACCCGACAAAGGAGTGGGAAAAGAAGCTACCTCGATATTTGTCGAGCATTAGGCGACAATGGGACGAGATGGGAATAAAATCGGGCCTGTTGCGTCGTAATGGGCAACAAAACGCGTGTCAACAGCCAGACGGCTTTGATGTGCACCCCGCGTCACCGACACGACACATTGAATAACGAAGGGAAATCTACGCGATTACACTGACGCGACATGGACTTGATGAAAACATTACTGTTGTGTGTTTGATCGTGCTATGCGTGTACCAACAGAAAATGTTTAATCATTAATATTGTTTTAAAACTTTAGGATCCTTAAATGGCGCGGTTGTTTTTTAAATTTTCATTTGTTTGTTGGCTTTTAATAAGATTTTTAGGGAACTCGATAAATTACAAGACAGAATACGTCTTGGTCTAAAATTGTTTGCACAGGTATGTTTACAATTAAGTAGGTAATAAGTAATGCATTAAAGCTGATAATAAATCGTTTTATTTCCTCACTCGTCTATTGTAACAGTCGAAGGCAAGAGGTTTTATTTATACAAACACCATAAAAGTAAGCTTCCCTTGAGTTTATTTGAGCAGCAGATAGGGGTGGTTCGTTCATTTCGAAAATATTGTCTTGATGCTAAAAATGTTCATCAGTTTAACTGAATGCAAAACTATTAGGTACTTAGGTACCTATGCATTATATTTTCTTCAAGTCTGACGCAGAAAATAAAGAAATTAAAAAAAAAACCTAGCAACATTTTTTTTTTTAATCCCTGTTATATTATACCTACTGTTGTAGCTAATACCAAATACATCCAGAAGATTCCTATAACCCGGTGGGTGTACAATATAATTATTATCGTATCGTATAGCGTAGCATTTTAAAGTATATACCTACTTACCTACACGATATATTGTAGGTTCTCAAAATGTCAGCTCTTTTTGTAATCAAAATATTTTAAAAACATAGCACGTGATGTTTTAGTACAAAAATTAGTGTGTGACATAAAAGCGGGCTCACCCGGCGCTTACCCGGCGCTTACCCGGCGTTCACCCGGCGCTCACTTCGCGTCATATCCGAGTTAATTTGTATAAATATAACGCCGCGGTAACATGTAGCGCGTATACAACGAATTGAGAATTATCGACTTCCCAACAGAGTTTGCAATTAAAAATGGCTAAATATAACCTTATCATTAAACTTTGTAAATCAACTACAGCGTAGGTACATATTACTTTTCACTGCCTGGCTATTAACAAGTTCGGAAGTTGTAACCGATAAGCTGGCTCAATAGGTAGGTACGTGCGCACCCCTCTGAGGGACTGTTGACCATGCACTCTATGCAGACGTTCATTTTGTGCAACCGTCAGAGCTTAGGGCCGTTACCTATAATCGTCTGCGTATTAACCTGGCCTACACCTTTAATGGGTTATTTTGTAAAATGAAAGATCAGAACAATCTATATTATAATATTAGTAGTATAGGTATTAGTAGTAGGTACCTATCTATTCATAGGTTGGTTTCTGTTCTGTTATCTCCTGGTTCATCATAGTATCTTTGTCATGGTTTACTGATTCGCATTACCGCGATTCTCTTGCTTGCGGATGCGCGTATCGTTTTCACTAATGTTCGCTAGGTAGGTACCTTAAATTGTTGGTAAAGTAAGCAAAGTAGAAAAGGATTATTTATTTTTTGTGTAGTCTGTTGAGTACCTAGTGTACATAATCAGAAGACATTGTGGGCGAGTATCTACTATACATATTTATATTCAACGAGCATAATAAAAATAATAGGCACTCTGTTTTAAAAGATAAGACTGGCTAGAAAGTAATCTGTCTAGTCTATCCATCTTACGCAGAACACCCTTAACTCTTTTATAACATAAAAAACAATGGTTTGCTCAACCCTCTCGCGCGGAGGCGGCATCGCGGCTCCCTGCCAGGGGACAGGGGACAGGTCGTAACGTGTCAATCAACCCACCACTTTTACTGCGAGCCCCGAAATAAAATTAGGTAAACGAGCACTTCCCGAGTTTTACTTGACTATAAAAAAGTGCTTTTTTGTCTTACTGTGATGATTCGAGGACGAACACGTAAAATGTTATTTGATACCTACCTGATCTTGTTCGTCACTAGCGCGAGGAGTTGACGCACGCTATGTACACATTTCTATGTTAAAAGCGGAGACTTTTATAACTTGTCGCACTACATGTATGAGTTGGGCAGATCGCTTATCTCAGAGTTGACTTCCAATCAATTCGTTTGCTCCGTTTGATCGTGATCACTCGCTACAGCTATCAACGCACTCTAAAGGACATGGTCTGAAGGCTTTTTTTAAATAATAAGGCTCATCTTTAATAAGGCAACATTATCGCATAAACCGCCTAAAACTATAAAGTAAATAACAACTTTACTTTTGGAAGTCAGTGGCACTACAAAACAACGAACAAAACCAAAGCCAAAATGCTTTTGAAGGCGGAAACAAAAATATCAAAATAAGGATGTTCACTGCTTGGTGTCATGGCGATGTAACCCCTCGCTCTGGGCAGCAAGGGGACTCCTACTCACAACACTTAACTCTCTAATACCTACTAGTAAAATTCACTTACGACTCAATTCAAAGTTTGGCGATAAAGCCCAGTTCACACGATCCGACACGCGGCCTCGTTAAATACATCTGCCGCTCGTGAAAGCGCGGCGCGATGTCGTAAATCTGCGATAACATTCGAGAGATAGTCGCGCGCCGCGACGTTTCGCGGATTTTATGTTCAACGAAATAGGACTGTTCTTGTAGTGTTTTTTTTTCCTGTGTCACTTTACTATCTTAAGTAGCCGTTTCTTCTTATAAGCTACGAAGTTGAGATACTTGCACCATAAATGCGAGTCTCTTTCTTTGTAAAGATTGATGCTTCACTGCAGATGTCGATGATCGACCAGTATGTACCTCATCGAACATCGCTGAGCACGATTTTGGAACATTTCGGTTCAAAATCGAACTATAATAACATTTAACACAGGTACTACAACCATACGAGTATATATTTACATTAAATGTTACAATAAATAATAACTTAAGTCCTCCTAAGTCATGAGTCTACAATACATAATTATTCGATCTTGTTTGAATGAATGTAAAAAATGGGAGCACTGTTATACACGTATGTACGCGTGTACATATACGAGAGAACGCCCGGCTACGTTGTAAAACCGGAATATGAATTCCAGAGCAGTTTAAAGCTTAAACAATTCGGAGCAGCTTAAGGCTGAAACTATTCCGTTAGCGAGCACCCTTCATACCGTACGTGAGAGTTTTAGCATTATAACGCAACCAATTAGCGCTGCACCACATAACATTACAGGTAATGCGTCGAGCGGCTGTAAGCGGGGTGGGGAGCACCAGGCCAGCGGCACAGAATAACCAGAATCCAACCTTCCTAACAGTGTTCAAAATTCTTACCTACTTTCATAGGGCTGTCACTCGGTACTTTGACTTACGCACGGACGGTCATGAATGGCCGAAACTACCTATAATGTTTCCTTCCTTGTTTTACTATTTTACGAACGTGAGTAGATAGGTAGTAGGTAGGTACTGTAGAGACCCTGGCTGATTGAGCCATATACAACCTATTTGATATTATGAGATAAATATTACTTTTAAATAATTAAGAATAGAAGGGAGACGGTGTGTGGACGGCTGTCAAGCCTGACACGAAAAACTAGTAATAAAATATAATATTAATATGATTTAAAGAGAATATAAGAAGTATAACAAATTAATACGCGTTTCAATCACAAGTAGATTGAATTATATCCCGGTACAGTAGCAACCCACGTCAGGGTGCTACAAAGTGGTGTCGGGCGCCGGTCTGGATTTTTTTTTCCAGAATAGAAGTACCTTGATGTAAAGCGAGTCCCCCAATGTCTCGTTAATATTAAAGCGCATAATACGCACATAAGGAGCAAGCGCATAGAAGAATTTAGGCGTAAGGAAGACGCCTGAAAAAAGAAAAAACAAAAGCTAAGTATTATTTTTCAATTTTATTAGAAAAGGGTGAAATGGAGCAATCCTCGCTGTTCACCATTCCTTTCTATTTTACTGGAAGCGAAACTGCGGGCTTCGACGATTTTTTAGAAGCATATCTGGAGATTGCAGCAGATAATGAATGGCGTGAAAGCGATTACGCATTGATTTTGGGTGCCTTCTTAAAAGGACACGCCTATTATTTTTATAAATACACATATCATGAGGATATGAGTTTTTCCACGCTATGTGATGAGATGAGAGCAGAATTTCCTGGACGCTACCGCTCAGTAAAGAGTGTAAAAAGCGCACAGCAAGAAACCACAGTTCCATTGGTGGAACATGAAGTAGAAAATGTAAATATTGATAATAATGCTGATCTAATTTCTAGCAATAAAGAAGTAGATGAGCAAAGCTGCCAAGCAGACGATGATGATGATGACTTTATTGAGGCCAGCTGCCTAGACTGCAGCCCTGACACAGAAGAGGAGGAGATGACGGTCGTGTTCCGGGAAGAACGCGAAGAAGAAGATAATAAATCGGGTCAGTCCGGTCCATTTATTTTATCTAATAGCGATGTTTCAGAGGACCAGGATATGTTATTGTCAAAAGGCAATGATGACAATCCTTACAATGATATTCAGATGACTAACATTGAAAATGATCGAAAAGAGGATGACTTTGTTGTAACGTTATCTGAGGTTCAAGACAATTGCGAAATCACTATGTCATCAGATAGGGCAGATGACATAATGACAAAGATACTAGAGAAAGATCATATTTTTCTGTCGGCAGATGAGGTCAAAGGTGGAACAGGTTACTCTGGTTTGGTTAAAGGTAGTGGAGCATTTATTTGTTTTCCAAAGGTTCAAAACATTATTCCGCGATGTGCTATAAAAAAATATAAGAAAACACAAACAAAGAAAAAGGACATAATATATAATAAGAAGGTTACAATAAAAGGTTTTGTTCCCAGACGTTTAAGAATTATTCATTCATCAATTCATAAAACCAGTGGAGGTTTTAATTTACAAAATAACTGTAAAAAATATTATAGTCATTTTATAAGAAAAAGTTTTAATTTTCAAAAGACATATTATAACACGTTTAATAGAGGAAAATTTATAGATATATTTTTAAAAGTAAATGATTGGAAACTTTTTATTTGGAAAATTTTATAAATATAATTATCATTATAATTTTTATTTATCATGTCACTGCATTATTTTTGTACAAACAGCAGGACATGTCATATTAATTATTATTTTTGTTTCATATCCACTTCAATCGAGAGGAAGAAGGACAGAAGATCGTCGGCGACAACGACGATTCCATATATTGTATTTTTATATTATGGTAGTCTATTAGTACGAACACGCTCCAAAGATAGCGAAATTTTAAAAAGAGGGGAGAGAAGAGTTGTTCTCTTTGTTCACTGATGAAACTAACTTTGCTAACGGGGCATAGCCTTTGCAAAGAGTGTTTGGTTGACACTGCTGGTTCATTTCGTGATCAAGAGTTAACATACATTTTGTTTGATTAAGATTTTTTTTAGATTTCGCTTTGGATCGAGTTCATAATATTGTGATGTAATTTGTTTATTTCAGACTACCATGACTTTTCCTTCTTCTTACTCAATGACTTACGAAAAGCCATGGATGTTAAGTTTATTTAGCATGCATCTGTGCATGTTCTTTTTATATATCTAAGTTTATTATTGTTATAACCCTTAAGGTAGATGTGGACTTGCCATATCATAGGGTATGGGAATGCGTAGCGGACTTTTAAGGAGTTTTGACGTTACAGGGTTTAGACATGGCAGCGTTATAGATTTGAATGAGTGCATGATGGCACATTAAATGTAAATAAAAATTTATGATATGATAACGCATTATGTCATGTTAAGCCATCTCTCCAGAGACATTTCCCTAGGTTTCTCCTTATGAGGTAGGGACGTCTGTTAGTTTTAGGTAGGGTTTTGATATTTATCTCATAGATGATTAGTTCCATCACTACGTTCAAACTAATCCTTTGGAGGCGTAGCTGATGTAGAGACCCTGGCTGATTGAGCCATATACAACCTATTTGATATTATGAGATAAATATTACTTTTAAATAATTAAGAATAGAAGGGAGACGGTGTGTGGACGGCTGTCAAGCCTGACACGAAAAACTAGTAATAAAATATAATATTAATATGATTTAAAGAGAATATAAGAAGTATAACAAATTAATACGCGTTTCAATCACAAGTAGATTGAATTATATCCCGGTACAGTAGCAACCCACGTCAGGGTGCTACAGTACCTACCTACTTAAGGTAGGTACCTACTACCTATCTAATAGAAAAGGCCAAATGAAATCTTACTAAGACGACTTACAAATATACTTCGGTAGGTAGGTACTATTCTACAAATCTACTAAAACAAAAATACGAAACGAATAATACGTCAATATACCTACACTATTTTTTTAGATCACCAATTTTATAGTTTTGCTAAACATTTAATTTACTTACTTCGATATTTTAAGAAGATTAGGATAATAATAGTGGGTAAGTATGTATTATGATTAAATAAATAAATAGGTAGGCAGGTGGTACTTATGTACATAATAAATCATACTATGAAGTAGATACACATACATTGATAGGTACATACATTGCTTACTTTCTTGAAGTTGATTAATCAAATTACTTTGACTTACTCACGGACGGTCATGGCGAAACTACCTATAATGTTTCCTTCCTTGTTTTACTATTTCACAAACGTAAGTTAAGTAGGTACCTACCTATCTAATAGAAAAGGCCAAATGGAATCTTACTAAGACGACTTACAAATATACTTTGGTAGGTAGGTATACTATTCTACAAACCTACCTACTAAAACAAAAATACGAAACGAATCTTAATACGTCAATATACCTAAGTAGGTATATTGACGTATTATTCGTTTCGTATTTTGATTTTAAATAATTTGTTATGTAGGTACCTATACATGGATATACAAAAAAACAAGTCTCTTTGTTATTTCGACCATTATTTGTACACACAGTGCAACAGTTTGGCATCTTTAAAAACAATTTAACAAACGCGTCTAAATAAATATAGTAACTGTTCTGTGTCCGCGTCGTACCCGACCGCTGTCGCTGGCACACCTTAAGTTTGTCCGCTAGCTGAGCCGACTCAAACCGGTTTGTACCCGAGCGGGCGCCGGCGCACTCCCCGCGCGCCTTGTCAGTGACAGGTCACGCACACATAGCTGCGCGTGTAGTAGTGTACCTACGCACGGGCGTTAGTATGAAACTTGGCTTCTGGTTGTTCTGTGCCAGCGGCGTGGTCGCGCCGGCCGGCCCGCCCGCGCGCATGCTCTCACACTAGCGCGACCAGGCGTTACACTTCACTCATTAAAAGTACTACGCAAGCTCAAGCACCTCCGAATGTGCTTTTTAGGCAACCGTAATAGTTCCTTAGTCCCAAGCTTGATGACGCTCCTACTAAAATTATTACAATTTAAAATTAGCGCCCTTTGGGTACAGTACCCTAAAAACATCTGTACAGCGAACGTTTGACACACGCTGTCGATGTTCCAGACATGTTTTAATATAGTTGTCAACCCGGTACCGATGTATATTCTTAAAAATCCAATAAACTGAACTCCGTTTCAGATAGTTGACAGCGATGGCACAAACCAGTGCAATCCAGTGAAGTATGAACTGGGAATAAATATATTCCACCTTCAACTTTAAACGTGCACAAATATATTATGATTTACCATCATAGTATTAGATGAGAATAAAATACTTTTTTCATTTACAAAAAAGCAAAATGTTTATCGCGTGCACGATCAACCCTGTAAGTAGAACTTACCATAGCCGCGGCTCTATGTCAAATTGAAAAGTTCACTTGTAGGAACCGGTTCAAATAACCCTTGGTTTTATTAAAAGCCCCCTATCCTCCATATCATTCTAAAATCAAAAAAAACCCAAAACATTGGTTACTAATTCTACGCTTACCGATCATCAAGCTGTCCTACTAACGTTACAAATAAATTCACCTAGAAAAAACTGCATGTGTAGCTACACTAAAGTCAATATGACCAACCTTGAAAATGACATACATTGTATTAATTTTGACCCAGTTTATAATTCCGACGATGCAAATAGTTCTTTAAAGTATTTTATAAATTCGCTACAATGTGCAATAAGGAAAAACACGTACACTAAGACTATGCCTAGAAAGTACAGTTGTATTAAACCCTGGATCACACCCGGTCTCGTTCGTTGTATTTATAAGGCATACTAGACAAACTTCACCAAAAATGGCACCATAGCAAAAATTGTTCCACGTGATGAGCATTTTCTGCTGAGAGAATAAATTTGAAGATCTGGAACACCTGATGTGGAACTCCAAGAGCCCAGCTACACTATAACATATATAGGAACGACGTCTTAGCAAGAGTTGTTCAGCCTGATGAGCACTCTCTGTTGACGTATAAAAATTGAAGATTTGAAACACCTGATGTAGAACTCCAAGAGCCCAGCGACACTATAACTTTTTTTTATTTTTAGCGCGGTAAAATCATCAAATGAGTCCTCCCACCCAGGGCAGAGCGCGCTTGGAATAATATATCAACTTTTGCGCGGACGAAGTCGCGGGCAAAGCTAGTAATTAATACTCGCGAGTAAGTTACAAACTTTAACTTCCATGTCTAACTGAAAGTGAACGTCAAAAACAACAATAGACTTTACTGATAAAAGGAGCCCTGGTTGTGAACGTAACTAACAACCCCAACATGAAGTACCCAGGATCAAATAAAACTAGATGTTGCCTGCCTTCGTGGGAAAGGCGTGACTTAATGTATGTTTTGTACGTGTGTGTACTGTATTATCCTAATGAATAACCTCTTCAACATAAACTAAACTATACGAGTGTTTGCATAGTTACAGAATAAGGCCAAATGATTATCCCAAACCACTTAATAACCCCCATCAACATACAAGCACAAACAAGATATTAATTCGACAAGTTTCCCAAACACACATGCGACATAAGCTAACCAGTAACCCTTCACACGTACTAACACAATTGCCTGCATGTGAATGAGCGGGGCGCGGGCACGTAGGGACCGCTCCGGCCTTGTCACTGAATCTGTCCACAGAAGTGACAGGTTGTCACGCAATAGTAGTGCATCAGGCTGACGTGGCCATTCAGTTATCTTGCACAGCTGCTTAAGATCTGAATAGTTTCGTTCCGATGTGCCACACTGCGCCAGTTTGGTGAGCGTGTCCCAGAAATAAGGCCAAGACACACACTCTCACGTGATTGATGCTGCATTCAGTAATTGCCCTCCATTCAAACAGCGATTTATCTTCAAAGGAGTTTACGTTATCAGGTCATAAATTTAATCTAAATGCTAAATTAAAATTAGAAGTTCAGACTGAATTGACACAATTATAAATACTATCTTATTTAATTAAGTATCTTGTCATATTTGACAATCATGACTCCGTGCTGAGTGCCTACTGTGACATTTGAACCCGTATAAAATATAACAGAATATGTAGGTACCTGAAAACATTTTTATCCGAATACAACTTGCTTTAAAACAGACTATAAAGTCAAACACAGTAGAAATCAAAGTCACCAACTTGAATATGAGTGTCGTTGACAACAGTACAATATCGGTACTTTGTCAACAAACAAATACACATTCAAGTGAACGTAACATTGACTCCACTAAGTGTCGTTTTCCATGTCTATTAGTACTACTACGTACTTTCACGACATAGGTATCATGTGTCCAGCGTGCGTGGGCGTGGGTTCCTGGGTTCGTTTCTCAGGCCGGGCAAAGTGTTAAGGGATTTTCCGGTAAGATGTTTTCAGTAGCCCGTGCCCGTGTGACATCCCCGTGCGTCGAAAAGAATCGTATTCGTAGACGTTTGACTACAAGTGGTCAAAAGCCCAAAAGTTATTGCCACGCTCAGGCAGAAATACTCGTAAGCTTCGCCCGCACTGCCAGCATGGGATCAAAGTTCACGATATACATCGCGTACATACATCGCGTCGGCGCCGGCGCGCGGCGCCCGTAGGCAGGGGGCAGCTGATCGCATAGAAGACAATATGATTTTTTTCTCCTAGATTTTACGGGTGTTCCCTTATTAAAAGGAGACGGACACGCTTTCATACATTTTGGGTTTGGTTATAAAAAGATGAAAGTGATATAAAGTAATAGCTCTGAGAACAGAGCTAGTGAGGCTATAAGAGAGTCGGCAACGACATAATATACTAAACAGCTATTTTTTATTCGCTTCACAAATCTATTATATAATATTATATATAATATAATAATAATATAATATACATATAATAATAATATAATAATATTATAAAGAGGTAACATTTGTTTGTAAGTTTGTATGTAGGGGGTAATATCCGGAAGGAATGAACCGATTTTGAAAATTGTTTCACAAATTGGAAGCTACGCTATCACGCTATAGGCTATATTTTATTATCAAAAAATTAGGGATCCGTAAGAAAAATCACGCGAACGAAGTCGCGGGGAGAGTGCTAGTATAAAATAGTATTTAAAAAAGGTACTTTTTTTACTTACATTGCATTCACGTGTATTATGTATGATTCTGTATGCAAATATGGATAAACATTGATTTTAAAAGAGGACGTATGGAGTTTCCTTCCCATTCCTCTTCGTACAAAACTACCTTTTGGAAGGAGCAACTAGGTACATTCAATTCCTTTTTCTTGTATAATTATATGACGTTCAAAGTGCCTTTTAATGAAATGCCTTTTAATTGAAATAAATGATTTGACTTTGACTTATATTATAATTATTACTATAGAATTTTATTTCCTACTTTTTCTAACAGTGCGTAATTGACAAAAGCTAATCTTACTTTTCCGTTTTACCCTTCAAAGTCGAAACCTAAATCATTGTTTTTCAATAAAACGGACGCTAGGTATACCTTTACACTGATTTATATTCATCCATGATGTAAACAAACCGCCTCCCCTTGACATTATGATGATTAAAACATATAGCAAGCGAAACACATTGAAAACGCCATGTTACCTATTAGGAAAACATGCCACGAAGCCAATCACAGGATATTCAAATGAAACAACTGCGTATTATGAGTTATATTTAAGAGCGCGCTCCGAATACGCGGCGTAATGACGTAGTGACGTAGGGGAGGCCAGAGCCGCGCGACTCCAGCACTGCTTTCTACAGAACCATCGTTAGCTTTCAGTCTGTTATTATTCAATGAGTAATACGGCCTCCTGATATACTTATGTAGGTACGAATCCCATCAAAAACATAAACGTGACAGCCAAGTTCAATATTACGATATGTGCCTTGGATGTTGACTTCAACGACAAAAGAAGTGAGATCTAAATGGGTGCTAAGTACAATGGTCAGTACTCAAAATTTATATCAACATAAAATATGTTTTAAAAACTTAAAATATCATTTCTTCTAATAACTTAAAATTAGTAAGTAGGAACTTATATTCATAATAAAACTATTTAATACGAAACGTAATAAATATAAAAGTCGACTATAGACTTAGTTACAAGTAAGTAATAAGTACTAAAACTGATACGGTTGGATTAAAAAAAATTAAGGGTTGATCGAAGACCTTAAAATGTATATAAAGACCGGCTGTCATCAATTTTGATTGCTGATTCTTACATTACAGGCACTTAAGTAAATGTTCATAATAGATTCAATGATTTTTGAAAAAATATAATAATAAAATGATAAATATGACCCAATTGTTAAATGATAAAATGAACCCAACCACCTCCCTGGATGCCAAATTTGAACTTTCTAGATTATCTGGAACTGGGTTAGAGTTTTGATCTATAGGTCAGTCAGTGACATATTTACAATTTTTGGACGTTAATATCTGAATAATATGTAGTTTTAGGTGTGTTTATCAAATTTGGAGCACATATGTATCTTGCAAGTCTCAGTGTACATACTTACTTTGACATATATGTTTCTGTGAAATAGTTTTTGGGTTATGAGGGGGTCTAAAGTGGCTCCAAATGGTTCGTGTAATATTACACACGGTGCTACTCGCCAGTTCTGTTAGCATGAACACGCCACCGCGTATTTGGGTTGTTATTGTGTTAGCTATCTAGCAAGTATGAAGTTTGGTTTCTGTGTATAATTCGAGCACGAAAATTGCTTTAAATAAAAAATGGGTCACTTTAAATTGACTTTGACGTTGGTAAAGAGAAGTAGCGGGTAGACCCGGTACTAATGTACTGAAATTGGAAATACGAAATGAACTAGACTGTATAATATGAGCCACCTTTGCCGAGAAATTGTTTGACAAAAGTCGAGCCAAGTGAAGTCTCGTACTCGAGGCGTGCGTGCGCACGGGCGTGCGGCACACGGCTTGGGGCGCTAGGGCGCGAGGCGCGCGCCTTCAGCCGTCGGGCGCGCAAAGTTATGCGCGCTCACGCCTGTATCGGCATAAACATCGGCGGCCTAACTCGCACACGTTCCGCCGTGTTATGGGCGAATCCAATCGCCTTCGCCTTGTGTACCCTGCCAAGATATTGCCTCTTATAGCTCGCACACTAGCCAAGTGTTTGTATTCCAAATATCGTTTTGAGTAAGGGCTGTTCACCATAAAACCATAATAGCTCCTTACTTTTACATGTTTTTTAGGATCATGTGCTTTCTTTGTTCTAGTCTATATTTGAGCTTGACGTAAGTGAAGTTAAAAACTTCGTTAAAAAGAGGGAACGTATTAATATTTCATGACAATATCAATACAGATGAGCCGTATGATTTAATCATGCGTAAGTCATTGAAATTATTATAACGGCACCGAACACCTTGCGATGTGAAGAAGGGGTCCATTCACACTAGGGTTTCTCATTTCTCGACCTTTTTTATTTCCCGGAGCACGAGAATTCTCGACTACTAATTCCCGGGAATTCCCGGGTTGTCGAGAAATATGGTTTTTTTTTAAATATGTGTGATTTAACAATAAAACTACGCTTTTTATGCAATATTCAACAACATTTATCAATCAACAACGTTTATTTTTAGTTTCATGTGACTTTAATTATAGAAAATTTTAATTAAGCGAAATAAACTCTAGCGAGATTTTTTATCATTATTTCTACAAACAATTAGGACTAAATAGACTTTTTCTTTGGAAAAACAAATAAAATATCTTCTAAAAACAATGTCATCATGTCACCACAATAAAACTTAGTACCTACATACTAAATAATTTACTTTAGTCTCTGTCTGTACTAAGTACAAACTTTTCAATTATCCTAATCCTAACTTCCTTACTAATATTATAAATGCGAAAGTAACTCTGTCTGTCTGTCTGTCTTTCTGTCTGTCTGTCTTTCTGTCTGTCTGTCTGTCTCTCTGTCTGTCTTTTCTTCACGCCTAAACTACTGAACCGATTTGTGTGAAATTTGGTACAGGGTAAGTGTGAACCCCAACAAAGGACATAGGCTACTTTTTATTCGACTTCGACTTCGACTTCGTCTGCGTCCGCGATAACCGACATATACGCGGACGAAGTCGCGGGCAAAAGCTAGTATAACATAAAACGACAATTTTTTAATTAGGCATAAAAAATATCAATCAGACTAGCTTAATAATTACGAGTAAGTAATTGCCTTGGTTTAGTCTTTGTATCAACTTTTCAATATTTGTTATAAATGGACAGTCTTTTCGTTACGTAAGTAAACATTAGAACCTAATAAACAATTATCATTTTTGACTAAATTGCAATCGCGGAAACTGCTTCAAAAGCTAGCACACTTATATGTCTTGTTATTATTAAGGAAATAAGCCTTTAAAAATACGAGGGCATTTATAGCATCATCTGACAATCAGTTTCGTATTTTCGTCACAAAGTTTTCAGACAAGGAGAAAACCCGTTCATTTTCCGCGCGCGAGAGCAAGCGCGTTATTAAGTTTTTATTTTGGCTGAATTTCTCGATTTCTCGACCACTTTTTTCTCGTCTCGAGTAAGGCAAAATTTCCCGGGAATTCTCGCTTCAAGAACTCTCGAAGAGAAACCCTAATTCACACAGACCGGCTCGGAGAGGAGATCAGATTCTTATCACGTATTATGATTTTCGATATTATGATACAATCGATATTTTGATTTTCGATATTTTGATTTTCGACATTTTGATTTTCGATATTTTGATATGTATTCGTGTACTTAGGTACTAGGGTGTTTGTTTATAATAATTGCGTTTTTTTAACTTTCCCCCTGCCTTAAAATAAACACAGAAATTGCGCTGAAGAATCATGTTTCTGTAGTGTCCCAGACATCAAATAGGTACGTTTGTGTCGCGAATAAATAGTTCACACTTCAGTGATGAACGCATTCCTTGTAAGCAGATGGTATAACGGCTGGTGCTCTATTGTGTACAATACGTAGGTCGCGTCGCTACACCCCGTAACAGGTGTCAGTCTTCTACTGAGTCATTGTGATAAAGTTTTACGGTACAACGAAACTACAAGGAACTCCTTGTTTCTGCAAACACAACACAACAAGCCAAACTAAACCCCAAGTTGTAAGACACACAAGTTCCTTTTCTACAACAATCTTGGATTAACAGCCCATACCCTTGGAGTAGGGGTGTCGAACAGCACATCGAGACCCCGATGAGCCTAATTGATACAGTCGACGAGCCACCAGGAGTCAAACCTGGGGCCGCCGGAACCGAGTTCGGCTTAATTGAATCAGGACTTTGCGCCCTATTTAACACTTTGTTGGACCGTAGGGATGGCCCGGCGAGGCATGATGAACCTTTTATAATGTACTGTTGACATTACTTGGGATGGCGTCTTTATCTCTACTGATTGTGCAATTGTTAAGCGTTGCTTTCTGTTTGCTTTCTGACACTTAATCATACTCGTATAATAGAATAAATTATTAGGTAGGTACATAATATTTTTATAATTATTAAACTCACTTTCCTTTTTTATTTATCGGCCAAGCTTTTATTCCGAATGCTAGAAAGAAGATAATATCTTGTTATTTAATAATTTAGGTTGTCTCATATTTTTACTTATGTTTAAGATGGCTTCTTTAGCGCGGTGTTCGCGAGCGGCGAGCGTGACTGCTGCAGGCTGCAGGATTCTGGGTCTAGGTTTCTCGGGTCAGGTAAAGTATAATAGTATTATTGAGTTTCACCATCAGGATTGTTTTCATTAGCAGTCAGCACAACACTTGCCCTCTATCACACGAAACTTAGCCAAAATGAGCGTCACACAAACACAGCTCCCCCTTCGCGGAATGCAGACGTATATGTTTTGTTTCTCTATTATTAGAACACAGACTATCGATTACGAATCAGATTTTATTTAACTATACCGATTACTATCCAATTGCTAGAAACCAACAGCCAATAGGCTTCTAGTGATGATTGTGTTGCTAGTTCTTGGTTCCCGTTCTAATTACTCTGTGACCACGACGTGACTGCTCTAAAGCCGAGGCGGCCGCAAACAGTGTAGGCAATATTCGCAATAATTACTAGTATAAACCAAAACGTCATCAAGTCCTCACGTGGACATTGCGGTTTCAATTACGGCACTGTATTGGAAATTAGGATCAAATGGGATTTACTTAGAGGTAGCGCTGCTTGTCGGGACGAAAATTGAGAAAGGCCTTTGTGTAGCGGTGGGTTGTGAAGCTATATATAACGGTCTCATGCGGCCACAGCGCGTGGAGCGAGCAGGCGTCACATCGTAAGTATAGCCACAGAAACAATAATGACGAAATGTATGGTTTAAAATGGGAACTAATTTTTTGAGCTGTTATTTAAATATTCGAGATGTTATTATAATCAGTTGAAAAACATATTGAGCAGTTATTTAATTTAATGGCGGTTGATTAATTAAATTGCGACAGTAAAACATGGACGGTAATAAAAAATCAATTAAGTAGTCGGTTATTTTATCATACAATGTCAATTCTAAAAATAATTGAGCAGTCCAATAACTGAATGAGCGGTAAAACCTATCATCAAAAGTCTAAGGCACTTCTAGTAGACATAGAAGCTTCAAATTTTGAATGCAATTAGTGTTTAGTGTATAAAATATTTTGCAATTTCAGTCCAGTTTTCTAGATACACCAACTGCATAAATAACTTTGTAATCCCATATGACATGATATAATCATATGGGATTACAAAGTTATTTATGCAGTTCAGTTTTTTTCTAAAAAAAGAAATGAGATGCCATCAAAAACAAAACTTGTAAAAAAAACCAAGTCTCGCAACTCAGTTCTTCTACCGTAAAAAGTTGTGAGATCCATGTAATACCAAGTCAGTCGATTTATTCAGTCCCTACTTAAGGGACCTCCTGTCTTAAGTTATTACGTAATTAGCATTTATGTTTAAATAAAATACACTTGAGAGCAATAAAATCGCACACCCCTTGTAATTTGGTTTATTACTGTTTTTTTTCTTAAATCTAAAGATATTGAGTACAAATCATTAGGCAAAATTAAAGAATACAAGATTAGCTTTAAAAAAACACAAAATTAAAATCTTTGACCTTCACGTAACTTACAGAAACCAGTCGTACACCAAATTAGCCAAATTCACCCATTAGCATTGTCACTACTTGCAGCCCTTACCCGCAGGAATAACAGGAATAAAAGGGTGGATTTTTAATCAGTTACATACCGAAGGTCAACGTGATAACATCTCTACTGAAAGCATACCAAAAAATATGGATACCACGCCCGCAGAAGCCGCTCAAGTTACTGCCTTGCTCGAAATAGGCCATAATCAAAGTGAAGTTGCTCGACGACTAAATTTGAGCCGCTACTCTGTTCGTCGTGTGTACCAGAGGTTTCAAGAGACCGGTGGCTACATTCGGTGACCAGGATCTGGCCGGCTACGCAGAACATCAGAGCGTGATGACCGCTTTCTTGTGTCGAGGTCTTGTAAGAAATCGGCAACTGAATGCGGTTCAACTGGGATAAGAGCTTCGAGAAGTTCGCAATGTCAGTATAAGTCGGTAGACAGTCAGAAGAAGACTTGGTGAAGCAGGACTGACTTGACATCACCCAGCAAATGGTCCCAAATTGACCACAGCTCACCGACAAGCCCGACTACAATTTGCCAGGTAACATTTCAATTGGACGTATGACTGTTATGTTCTCTGATGAGTGCAGAATGACATTACATGGTCATGATGGACGCTCTAGGGCCTACAGAAGGTCATCAGAGCGATTTTCACAATGCTGCATAAGCGAACGTGTGGCTTTTGGCGGTGGATCGTGTATGTTTTGGGGTGGCATAATGTTGGACACTAAAACTGACATTGTATCATCACTGGGGCGAATACCGGCCCGAGATCGAGAGGTTTGACGGCTGCACGATACGTCGAAGAAGTGCTCGAAGGACATGTGAGGCCGATTGCGTGGCTTATGGGAGAAGATTTTCTCCTAATGCACGACAACGCCAGACCACATGTCGCTAGAACAGTTTGCGGCTATATGGAAGACGTTGGGATCACCACGATGGAGTGGCCAGTGGCCTAGGGGAGGGAATACACCTTATTAATGAAACAATTTGATCAAGAATTTTGAGTTTGATTTTCATTATTTCTTAAGCGAAATTTTACCCGTTTGTTGGGTTTTGTGCCGTAAAACCTCTTATGGGTATTTTTTACACTGTATTTGATATCATTAGAAAGGTAATGAGGTAGACTTTCAATTAGTGTGTGTGTTTTTCAAAATATTTATTCAGATTCATGAAAAAAACTGCCTTAACAAAAAAAAGTCAAGGTGTGCGATTTTATTGCTCTCAAGTGTAGATTGACTTGGCCATCGCATGAAAACACAATGCCATCAAAAACAAAACTTGTAAAAAACAGTCTCGCGAGTCGCGACTCAGTCAGCGCGATTTTGCTATCGTACTAAACAATCTTATTTACTTACTACAATATGTATTGCTTGTGTGTTACATTGTGTTGGCTAGAACCGAGCTGCAACCGCTGTCATGTGCGCCTCACATCAGTGTGCCGAGGCAAACGCGACATTTGAGGCACAGGTTGTACCTATGACTTTGCAATTGCATCCTTCTTACATTATATCAACTACATCATTATTTTATCAATCAGCGACGATTTGATTTCGATAAGAATTTTATAAGTATTGTTTGCCGTAGCATAATGACGGAGCCCTCCGATAGTCGACTGCAAAGCTTCGCCAGTAGTGGGGCACAGCCTGTAGTCGTGTTTTGATACGAGTTTGCTGAATTCAATTATGTGATTTCGTTTACTCTCGACTTTGCCTTTAAAACTTCAGAAGGTCTCAACTATTTTCTTAGTAGCGAGTCTTAATTAATAATGTGTGGTCTCCCTTGTCTCGAGAACAAGTTTAGTGAGGCTTTGGGGGCAAATACTATATCCAGTACTGCTACAAGTTTAATAAGTTTGTTACTTTAGAATAGAATTTGCTTGAGTGATTTTGAATTCGAAATTTTGCAGGCTTTGCAGGTATAGTTTGTAAGTAGCTTTGAGAAGTTAAACCCGAGGGTTAGGGGGGTGTGGGGGGGGGTAAGGGAGACTTGTAGGACCATGCAATATACAATTCTTTTTGTAATATTCCAAGTACCTATTTACTCTATATCTAATCTAATTAAATAAATAAATCTGTAAATCTTTTACCCAGTGAAGTTGAACTAAATCGCCACGGGACGGCTATTTGCAAAACACAGACACCGCCTGCAGGAAGGCTCACCACACTTGAACTCAGTGGTGGGACGCGCTACAAGCTACCCGCGTTAACTGATCCGCGTTAAGCGAGCCGTGACGTCATTACCGTCCGACCGATAAAACTACCCGCACAACTTCGTCAGCTTAACTTTAATTTCACTTGTTCTTCTCCGCTCGTCATTGTTCCTCTTGTTCTTTAGTAGGTACTGTACTTTGTACTAAGTATTCATACTTATTTATCTTTGCTGTATTATCTTCCGGAACCTTTTCTGAAGATGCTAAAGCTTTTATGAGTTTTAAGTATTTCTCAAGATTCGCAGAACGCTTAATGTGGATAGGTTGTCAAGGCTTGTGTGTACGATAGCTAAATATTGTCTAACTGTATTCGCGCATGGCAGATTTGGCAAAGAGTTCCCAAGTAGACACCTGAGAGCGCTGAATTTTTAACATAAAATCACGTTTCAGACTTCAAGTCGAATCTAATAAAATCTCAAGATTTCTTTATCAACAAACTTTTATCACCAGAATAGAACTTGAAAGAGACTTTTTGTATTTTAAGAAGTACGGAGTAGGCACTAGCCGAACTCGCAACGCAAACATGAGCCCGTGACATCACTCGAGCAAAGGGAGTGTATCTCCTTTATTAAACGAAAAGGATAGATGTGTGTAAAGCTTGGCTGTTGTAAATACCTTATGAAGTAAGACATCGACAAGTGTTTCCTTATCGCGACTTACCTATACCTACCTATAAATAATTTGGTTACAATTATATTTATAAGTATAGGTATAGTGTTCACATCATAAAACAATTAATAAAGTCTATCCGACACTAAATTGTTTGTGAACACTTTGTCTCGGCTTTTGGAACGCATAGAATATTAATGATTAGAACATACATCTACCTAAACAAATGTAAACACAACACAAGCTCCACTGGTGACAGGTGTTAACATTGAACGCTTTCCACGTGTCAGTGCTGGCGCTTCGTTGTTCCAGCGCGTCATCAGCGCCACATCGCGCGCTTGCTGCAGACAGGCTGAACAATACATTTGGTGGCGCCGTTGACTTTGAATAGACATTGTTTCTCGGGTTTACTGTCGGGTTACATCATTAATACTTAGTGATCTTTATTCAAGTAATTTACTGTCTAAAACTAAATTTTAAACCCTGTTACTTTGATAATTGAGAGAGGAACCTAAATGCGTAGGCTTCAAGTGCTACAGTTTCGCTACAATAAAATTAATAAATAAATCACAATTTTTTTGAATAATGCATATTTGTGTAGGAATGGTAGGTAGGCGCGTACTTTTGTGCCCACCTAAAATGTTAAGCAAACAGCGCTATTCGTATTAAAGTTATTTATTCAATGGTTTCAAAAACAAATAGTGGTATTTATATAAACAATATATTGCTATCAATACGCGTGAATGAAATTAAAACACTGTAAAACTAACCTAATTGGTATTCTAATAACTGCTTCTGTAATGGACTCTAAAGTGTCGCGCGGCGTCGCGTGATCGTGCTCATTATTATTATTTCCATTTTAATAGTTGTATGGTAGTATTAACGATTGTGTTCAGATTTTTATTATGCAGAGGTATGAATGACATTGGATTTGTAAAAACGCAAACTTCGGATAAAACAGAAACCCGTGCCCCCCTACTAAATGTCAAAATATCTGATTAGAACTCTTAATTTCAAATCTTTCGTATCTATCTCTAAATTGAGAAGTGCTAACTCTCGGGGCGGTTCAATTACTTGCAATTACAATGTCTAAGAAGCATCTCAAGGATCCTCATTCATTATTTCGGGTCCTCGTCACAAATTGACTCTTGGCCCGGCACCATTTATCTTCTTTTAAATCTTTATTGTCATTGTAAAGCTTGTACTACGGATACTTACAATACTGTTGAAAGTTTTTTGGATAATTTATTACCGAAGCGTCTGGTAATTTATCTTCTCTTAATTATTCATTTACATAATTTATTGAGATTGATGTAAATATCTTTAGGTAATCAAGGTTCTTGTCTAATCTCGAAAGCTTGCTCCTCCAATATTATGATATGATATTCAGTTGTTCAAGCACTTGCATGTTGCTGCTTTGTTATATGAAAAGATTCCTTAGTTATAGGTACTTGGCTGCATGTATAGGAAGAACAAAAGAGTAACTAATGATGTTGTAATATGTAAACTAATGACTAGAAGCCTCACTCATCAGCTCAGCTGATGTCACAGGCGTCGCGTGCGCTTCCACAATGCTCGGCACGCAGATCCATCGCGTGAGACACACTCGCGACCTGAAGCTGCTTGTTCACTAAGTCATTCAGGCTGGTTTTTGTTGTCCAACTGTTTTTTGTTTGATTGTTCCTTGATGAGATGAGTGTTAATCGGATCACGATATCAAACAAACGGTAAAATGAGTTGTGACTATTTATCGAGAGGCGTTTTCGGAGACGGTTGTCCAGAGAATAACAGAGCATGGTTACCTTATAGATAAGGTACTTTTACATCGCATAATGATCTATAAAAATGTTTGTATTTGTGCTACTGAATTTTGTTTTCTACTTGCAACTATTTCCTAGCTTCCGCAACCGGTATTAATAGTGGCATTGTTGTACAGGTCGCTATACCGTACCACACCCCTAGTAGTAGTACCTAGTCCTTAGTACCTTGTGATATCTAAACCAACTCTCCCATGCTCGTCGATCCCCGAATCTTTCCATCACCGTTTGCAATGCTACTTCAATTAGCAATTCAAATACCCCTCCTCCCGACTCCCTCCGGCTGAGTGCCTTAATGTGTTCAAAGTTCACTCATTTTTCCTCTGTCACGATTATTTCCCTCCCGATTGAAGGAACAGTTTGTTTTTTGAAGATTTTTTTGCGAGCGCCGAGCTATGGCCGAGCGCGTGACACTGCAAGATCACATCACGTACTTACTCAGTGAATGTGGGGTTTAATGAAAAATCTAATTTTGGGAAAGATTTTGTTTGTGAGGATTGAGATTGGCATCTGTGTCATTGTTTTTAATCCAAGTAAAATCAAGGATAATTTAAGTATTGTATTTTAAATTTTAATTTATGGTATTTTAAAAATGTATCTTTGCATTGTAAACAGCCTCTCCCTAACTCGCCTCGCACAGCCCCTCACCAGAGTCGTTCACATGACTCTTTGCACTAACTCACTTTATTGAGTTATTTTCTGATAACGATTATAATTATTTATCGCGACTGAGTATCAAGTCACCTACTGTTGTTTACTTGATCCGACCAGCCCGAGGCTCGGCATACTTGTGGGCTCGGGTTGCTGCCGCCCACCTTCTGACACTAAACCCTAACTTTAATTTTCCAACGACTCAAATGGCGGCTTCAACGTAATCTCGTCTAGATCCGGTATGTCAAAGCCAAAGTAGCGCAAGCAAGAAACAAGCTCGTCTGTGTTATTAGGTACAGATGGTTGTTTTTGCTCACAAACTAAGTATTCTCTCGGCTTTGTTTACTTTAGCGCCAGCGGTCAGGCTGGGCTTACACTACAGTATCCTGGGAAGTAGGCTCCTTGCCAGAATACTGTAGTGTGCGCGGTCCTACCCGACACTTAGTGGGTGTTTCATATTTAATAGGGTTCAGCAAATTTATTAAAGCAAATGAGTGTGAATATATGTGTATAACGAGTTGTATTTTTATTTTAATATTGCACAACTCTTGCTTAAGTTTTTATAAAACGAATTAAAATATAGATTTAATACAATTGGGGCAAAAATTCAGAAAACACGGAATTACTCCTGTATCTTTAATAAGCTCTCATGTATTTAGTTGTAGCACTTTTTACCTATTTATTGTACTTAAAATACTACTATTTTAGTTTTCATATTTGTATAATTATTGATTATCAATATGCCGCCGACAAGTTATTGAAATACATGTTCTTTTTTAAAGAGTCTAAGTATGGATTTTCTTACCCATTCTTCTACATACGAAACTACCTTTTGGAATAGGCAATTAAATTCAATATTATTCCTTATTCTTGTAAATGACATTCAAAGTGCCTTTTAATGGTTTAATTGAATTAGGTACATGATTTGACTTTGACCTTTTAATGGTTTATTATTGAAATAAATTAACTTTGACTTTGGACAGACAAATTCAAACCGTAAGTGTTCTTTTATTACCATTGCGGTACGGAACCCTAAAAGCGATAACACTAGCATTATACATCTTTGAATTAGTAGGTACATAACAGTAATGAAATGGGCATGACAAATAAATTAAAAGAATCATTAGGCATTTAATATTCTTTTCAGCCTCGAGTTATGGGTTACATAGCTCGTGCCTAGAATACCAACAACTATTTGCAATTAAGTAGGTTAGTTTCCAACAATGCATCGCTAAGTGTATCTACGTGCTAATTGATCTAAATGATATTTTAATGTTTCACTTGTGCAACACACGAGCTGTGTGCCTGACGGTGAGCATGAGTGCGCGCATTCTGTGAGGACATATTGGATGCAACGAAGCGACTCTATAATATCCGGCACTAAGATGCGCGACTATAATACGTCATGAAATTGTGCATCCGCACTAATTGATCGACTAAATCGAATTTCCGCCGATCAGAATAGTAATGAATTATTGTACCTATATACTTTATGTATAAGGCCCAAGGCATTATAATGTAAGGTAAACGATACAAAGAAAGTCACACATTTTAAAATCCAACTCGAAGGACCAAAAGCGATCCGCTATAAGTGAGCCGCTTTCAGCTCTGCAAGCATCAAGATACGGGCAGGTATATGTATGTACGTTACACGTGCAGCCACTCAGAGAGGCCTGCAGGCTTACAGGTACGACTTTTAAAATCTGAATCGGTTAGCCATTACTCTTCCGTATACTATTGTACTTATTTATGTTTCAGAGAAGAGAAATGCGCTAAAAATTCAAAATTTTATTTTAAGGGTTCCGAGCCAAAATAGTAAAACATGAACCCTTATGGTGCGACTTGGTCGCAGTCTGTCTGTTACTGATGTGAATTTCAGCAGGTTTCCTTCCAAGGTAGCACTTACCAGATTTTGTAAATTATATTGCCCTTTATTTAAATAAAATAATGTAAGTAATCCTCTGTTCCGTCACCTACTTCCACAGTTCAGTCACAACAGGTAATGTGCTCTCAAGTAAGCGTGCATCGTATACTTAAACATAATTATATTAGTACGTTTACATACATTTTTCTATGTAACTTTTCTTGAACAAATAAAAAAAAATATAAACAGTAGCTGAGCTAATCTCGCACAACTTCTGACAGTCATGAATAATGAATTGATGGCCAAATTGATCGCTTTATAAATGTTCGAAATTGAACTCGACACAATTTGTTTTGGGTTCTATGTAACATATAGTTTAGACAAACATATTATTTAAATAGAAACATTGAACACAGCTAGCGGACTCCTGTAGGATGTTATCTAGAAGCGGTTCACGTATTATACATTATGCATGGTTAATAAACATAGGACTTAACAAATTGTTCTGTTAGTAGAGACTGACAAAGTGAAGTAGCCGGCGTAAGGCGGTGAGCGGCGGGCACGTTGTACTGTATCACGTCAAGCAGATACTGTGTAAGAAGAAATGTCTCTGAAATGGAGCAACAACTCACTAAATATTTCAGAGATTACGATTTTACAGCAGTTTAGCACTTTCTGTTTATTGAAAAGTACATGATAAATGGATCCGGCATTGAGTCGCAAAAGAAGCATTATTCTTAAGAATAACTAGAAAACATTAATAGAAAATGTTTCTTTGATAGAAAGTTTATTCTATTATGCTGTTATAGATACAAGTTGCGAATACTGAAAGCCAGCCGGTTCCCAAAGTTTCTGATGGGACAAGTGACAAGATTGACGATGTTACATAAACTTATAATTATAATTTTGGTTTTTATATTATAGAAAATATACTTTCCGTTAGAATTAATTGTGCGGTAAGCAGAGGTCTGAATCTGAAGACAGAACGCGTTGGGGTGCACGTCTCACATTGAAATATAAACTTAAATTATTATTGAACCCAAAACTTAATTTCCTTTATTGCAATGAATCAACGCTCGGCCGTGTCTCGTGTGAGTCGTACCTGCCCAGGAGGCGGCACACGAGTGAGTCAGGCCATGTTGCAGATATTTGATCGGTTGTAGCTCACTCAGCTGTTAGTTCGTGCTATTTCTTGGCGGAGCTATTTTTGTGTTGCAGTTATTTCAGTGCCCAACTACTTAGACTCATATCATGTTGGCATAGAAAAATCAGAGAGAGTCAGTTTATTTCAGTAGATATCTAGTTTACCTGGCAATATTAATAACAAAAGAATTGCGGTCGGTACCTAGGGTTTCAGAGCTTGGTCTTTGTGGGTGTGTGTTGTGTATCCTTTTGCGGATACCCATCACACACCCACAAAGTTCAGAAAGAAGTAGTGTGTTCAAAAATCTCATGGCTTAAATAACATCCGTGTGTTAGTGACAGGCGGGGCTTCCAAACTAAAATAAGACCAATGAACTATTGTAATGCTCCTAGGACCGTCAATCCAAAGGCATTACCTGAACATAATATTGTTTCTGACGCCGCATCCACGTTTCATTTTCCAGTTAACTAGAACGCTTCCAGGCCCGCCCGCGCGCATGAACGATGTCATAAATCCATCACACGCCGCTATGGAGTGATGTCGCGCAAGATTTACACTTTGTTGAAGTTTCGGAAACGTGACGTGTTCACGGAAACTATTCTACTCGGAATCAAACGAGTTAGGAATGTTTGTTTTACGATTTGACTGCGGCTGTTATGGGTTCATTTCTCTTTTAAGGAGGAGTGCGCTGTTTCTTGAGATGAATGGCGCGCTTCATGCTGATTCGTTCTTAAGAATTG
Source organism: Hoplodrina blanda (assembly GCA_949316365.1). NCBI lineage: Eukaryota > Metazoa > Arthropoda > Insecta > Lepidoptera > Noctuidae > Hoplodrina > Hoplodrina blanda. The sequence goes on along the minus strand of OX438578.1, from coordinate 23,693,121 downwards.
ATTGTTAAGATTTCTGCGCAGCTGTTTTAAATCCTGCAAGTTATTGCCCCATAAGTATCACAGCACAGTTAGAAAAGCCCTAGTGACTGAAGGGAGGCACTTACTACAGATACGTCTTGAACGTGCTCTACCCAACTAAACTGTTTCGAATATTGAACTATGAATGTATTAGCTAATCAAATGGTCTTATTAAATGGTCTTAGTCGTACTTATAGATTTGACACCTCGCTAGTACTCGCTACTGTGCCGATGTAATTAAATAGAAGCTGCAGGCTGTGTGCCGCGACCCAGTGTCGGCTTATAATCTGCATCCAATCCTCCAGAACACCCGTGTGTAAATAATATCACAACAAAGCATCTCCATGGTAGGCACGGTGCTGATAGATATCGTAGGCGGCTGGAAACAAGTAAAAAACAAACTTCTCATTTCGTACAACTTTCACAGAGTGAAAAGTGTCTGTATTCAGCTCTCCGCGAGTTTCATTTAGAAACAATAGCTCCACGAAAACAACTGACAAACAAAAAATCACTCACAACTTTTTTCAAACATGAAATACCTTTTGCTACAAAGTGTCGGATGTAACATCTCATGTCATGCACAATCCGACTTGAATCCGACAAAAAAAAATGAGATTTAACTTGTTACAGTTTCATAAAAGTTTAATTGTATTTAAAAGACAGCTGCAAGTGTTAGTGTTCCATCAGCCGTCGTACAGTTGGTGGGCGCATGTTTGCGTTCCGCACTCACAACGTTACACAACTTGCCTTTTAATTCGTTATGTACAGTCAACAAAATAGATAGGTATGCACTTGCAGGGTCATGAGATATAGTTTAAGTTTTCTTAGAAACCGATGGATGTTTTCAAATGTAATTTAATTTAAAAAGTAGATAATAAACAGTTCATTACTTAAGTTTCAATTAAAGACATCCATCGGTTTCTAAGAAAACTTCAACTATTTCTGAGGACCCTGCATACCTATCTGTTTTGCTGTGTGTACATGTTCGTTCGTATTTTTAAGGCCCGATCCGTTTTTTGTAGAATTCGAATGGCAGATCGGCGACTCCTATAGTCGGCAAAAACATTCAAAAGTACTTAATCGGTATCGCTAAATAAGAATACAAAACTTCAGAGACGTGTTCATAGTATACCGAAGCCTGCAACTCATACAGATAATGAGCTCGTATTGAAAAGGCTATTCAAATGGTAAGTTGGTAACATGTATTACTTACTTCATGTTTGAATTGTTGCTCAATTCGATCAGCTAAAACTTTTAATATGTAGAAACTTATATAATTTGGACAGTAGTCAAAAAGTAGGTAGCTTGTTTGTTCTATAAGTTGAAATAAAGACTCGAGGTCTATTATAAATGTAAACTAACTAGTAATTGTTAGATGGGTAGGTAGGTACTGGTCTCTAAGGTGAATTTTATTAGAACTAAAATCTGCACCATTAAACTTTTAGCCGCCATTAAACTAAGTGAACAAATAATAATTGTAACAAAGTAGTAGTAGGTACCAAGTAGTACTTAAGCGATTTAATATTAGACAAAAATGTTGGTGATTCATGTCTGGAATTGTTTCATTTTATATCTTAATATTTTTAATTCTTCTGTACGTTTGTCACCTAACCTCTTCTAAAAGGCTGGCAAAATTTTGATAAAATTTTGTGTGTATATTTCAATGGGTTCCCGGATCGTTTTATAATACAATTGGACCCGGTAGGTGGCGCTGCTGTCTATGTGTCACCAAGATTTGCTAAACGGACAAGACGACGTCTCACAAACTTTCTTGAGTAAGCTTCGCCTATCGTATCATTATACAAGTGCAAGTGTACGAAAGAAAATGAAAAGATCGAATAGTTAAAACGACCCGTAACACCATTGCTGTTTAATAATAGGTTCTCGTGTTTACGTAAATTTTAAATTATTTACAATACGGTTAGGTTCGCGATAACATTTTTGTGTAATCAATCATGGCGATAAATCAATGATACAGCATTATCGATTACCTACGGTGTTTCCATATGTTTTATTGTTTAATGGTATTGTCTAACATATTATTCAGAATACACAATATGTTGAAAACTGCTGTAAATTAGGTGCTTAGGTACGTATCTTAAACTCATTTTCATGGAAAAGGAAAAATGTTTCGATGGAGCTTTTTTGGTTCAACGCCTCTGAATTGTACAGAGTGTCGGTATGTGTTCGCCGCGGTCGGGCGTAGTAAGTGTGACTTAATGAATAGAAGTACTTACCGTCGGTGAGTAGCGGCTGCACGTCGGCATCCGGCCGCCCGGCGGGGCACAGGGGCAGCGCCGGCGACGACTGCGCCGCGCCGCCCTCGGACTCGACCTGCCGCAACAGACATCACGTTACTACACACTCTCTGCACAGAGTCAAGTCTTCGTAACCGCTGAGGTATTGGCAGTATTGGCACAGCAATTCACGAGTATTGCTTGAATCACAGAACAGTTGAATAATGGCGCAATTTTGCATCGTCTATTATTTTAGTCGTAAACAAGCAGTGTCGTGGCGCCACGCGTGGTCTATGCGCCTTCGTGTGACAATACTATATTGCTAGTATTGCTACAAAACATTATTTGGCATGCAGTTTGTAAAATTGGTTATGAATATGTTATACTAGCGAAGTAATATGAATCAGGATCTACTTAGTTAAGGTATATTTTTACGTAATAATATTTATCAAAAAAAAAATACTTTAATTTTAATTTTAAACAGATCTTTCTTCTTTTATTAGCTAAAGAGTTAAAATGTTCACAGAAAATGTATTTCTATTGGCGGTATACCAACAACTAATAAAAAATAAAAATAAAAGCTAAAAATGAAAGGGGGAAAACGCAAAAAAAGCAGGTCTCTTGTATGGGGGACCATACAAGAGACCTGCTTTTTTTTGCGTTTTTGGCTCGATCGATACTATAATGGCAATACTGTTATATCCTCTACAATGGTACGGAACCCCTCGGGTTTTTATATAGATGTACTAATCTTACAAGAATTTGAAGAAATTATTATTATTTATTAGTTTGATAATTATAACTTTTATAAATTGTTTTCTTTCTCTTTAAGTACTTCCTATACAGAAATTAAACCTAACGTAAAAAAATAATAATTATGTAGGTAATATTATTATGACGAGTACCTACTCTTGAAAATCGAATAGGGATTTCCGAGTAATAATAACTCAATACCAACGTAAATTACAGTAGGTACCTACTTGAAACTTAGTAAATAATTTAGAACATTATGTTTGTCTGTTTCTAAATTCTCCTTTTGTTTGAAAGGATATAGGTACTCACGAGGTAGGAGTCCCGTTTTAATTACGTAAAGATCATGTACATCTTCGGAGATAGGTAGGTAGGTACTTCGAGAACTCCTCAATAACTAACAGCACACGTAGGTAGGTATTGTGATTTGATTATTGTACTGAAGATCAAAGAGTATTATCATTTGCTGCTTATTTTTCTATCTGTGGTCAATCATGGACCATGAATACGCTCCACAGAACTCCTTACCGATCATTGACCGAGTTCAAAAACTTACTTCAACTTTAGTTTCGAAAGTCGGTGTCAATACAACACAACAAAGAGACCAAACCTGCCGACTTCCGAAAGTATAGGTAGTTTTTTAAAATGTTCACTTTGTAGTTTTTGTATAACGACGAAATGTCCGAGGGAGTATAGCAACAGATTCGAATTCACTTAATATTCTACCTTTGGGTTATCAATCAAAGAGTCCCATTGGGCCGGCTCGCCGCGCGGAGGAGCCGGCAGCACAGGGTGACGGGCAACGCGCACAGCACCAGGCGAGCATGTGCCCGCACACCCACACACACTACGTAGCGCACATAAGCAGTACCAGCACCTGCGAAACTATCTCCGCTAGCTTCTTGCAAACAAAGAAATCCATATCAACATGCTTATTTCCTGAACACGAGAATTGTGGCGTTCAGCTTGTACTTCAACTCTTCATTCGACTGGGTTCCGCTGGGTTGGTTCCACCTCCACGTACAGGTTCAACATGTTTTTGAGTAATGACACTGTCAAAGTGATCTTTTTTTTTCCTATTTCTCTATGCCGCTAAGGAGTATGGATGTTAATAAATAGGTAACCTAATATTGTCAAGCATGTTTGGTTACTTGACTCTTTACGTATACCTATGTACACAGGTGGCCCGTGTTGCTCTATGTATGTACAGGATAAGCAAGATAAGCAAAAAAAAAAAAAATATTTTATTACGAACGTACGAACTCATTCCGAATTCCGATCGCTCAAAGGTGTAAAGAAAAACGTATCACCACAACAATGATTGTGTTCTTTAGCTACACAACTACCTACATTTAATTATGTCTATCTATAATCTATCTAAAAACGAAGTCGACCTATAATGAATTTAAGTAGTTTCAGAACTTGCAGATAGGATAGAACGATACTTAACTTAAACTGACTTCTAGGAATCTATTTTGCATATAGGTATTTATTTCGTTGTCGGTACCTCTATACATGAGCTAACAACTATGTCTTCATAGTTCAGACACCCTCATTACCGGTCTGCAGGGAACTAAAACTACTCTTTGAATGAAACGCTAGAATAAATACCGGCCACTTGGAAATATTAAATAGAATTTACCCTTGATCTCACAGAGCAGCGAGGCTGCATCTCATTTCGCATCTCATCTCGGCGTCCAATCTCGTAAATTACAGGAAATTGTCGCAGCCTTCTACACAGAGCGACCGTTATCACTTGGCGTATAACTTTGGAACCAAACGCTCATTTAATTTACGAATTGCTGGTGACGTACTTTGGCAAATGGAAATGTACTGTTGAGTGGGCTTCGTGGTACAGATCCTGGTCCTGGCGAGTTGACTTACTGTTCACATATTCCAGTCCGAGCTCAAAGTTATAAACCGTTAAAGTATTACTTTTCATTATCCTTAATCTTCTGTCAACCCTCACTTTAATAATTATATCGACTACTAGCGAATTGCCCGGCTTCGCATTGGTGGATTTTTCATATTTTTTTTTCACGCTAGCCTTGTCGGGAACATTACGAACGCAACAAAAAAGAAGAGAGATATAGAGATTTGCGCTTAGCAACCCACTCAACCGTTCATTTTTATTTATACAGAAGATAGATAGATTATAGACAGATAATTATGTGTAACAAGCTACTATAATTAAAAAATTAAAAAACACGACTGCGAAAATTGCACATATTTGTACTTTGTTTACTCGTCAGTTTTTTTACGACGTTTTTTTATTTACAGTGTTATATATTTTTTAAATCTAGGTACTTGTCAAATTAAGTAGGTAGTAATTAAGTAGGTATTTATATTTCTTTTTTTATTGTATTTTATCTATTATTTTATTGTTGCTTTTATTTTGTGTGTAAAAAATCCATTCAGATACAAATTATTGTTATTGAATAAATAAATAAATAAATAAATAAATAAATAAAATTCTAGACGATAAACATAGACACGACCAGATTCATTAAAAAAATTAATTGAGGCTGGTATTAATTTACGTTTTAAAGTGACCACACCGGTTTATTTTTATTTTTTAGCCTATGTTACTCGGAACGATGCAAGGATTGTAACGATACCCCATACATCTAAATCGGTTCAGGCGTTTAAAAGTTATGGTGGAATAAAGAAACTCACATACATACATACATACATACATTAACCCTGAACACATAACACTCCTTTTTTTGGGGCAGTCGTGTAAAAATGGCCCTTTTCTGGCGCAGTCGGGTAATAAACTTCACCCCAGCAGCCACTCGTGACAGTCGTCGCCGCAAGTGATTACAAGCTGGGCTCCGACAGGCACACAAGCAGTGCGCTCATAACATAGTCTATTGCAATTTAACGAACGTCATTAGCGGTAGAGGGCAGCTTGCTTCGCCTGACTTCCCGAGAGGCCGACTTGCGTTATTACCTGCGGACAGCTCATAATCTAGGCCTTTGTCCTAGCTAGGGGTTAACTAGATTTTAACAACCGTTTGGACATTGACTTGTTTGGGCGTTTATCGCTTATAGTTATCATTTTATATACTGGCTTAATGCACAGAATCATAAAATGGCCACAGGTAGGTACGTCACATAGCGTAAAAAATAATTATATTTAACGCCACTCAACTTTTAATGTACCTATCTCTTCCAGTGTTGGGCATTATTGTTGTATAAAATTCCCCCTTGAACGTGTAGGCATCGATTGAATCATATCAGCAAGCAAAGATCTTTAAGTATTGCTGCGACAGATTATTATGAAACCTAACTTATTATCTTGGTATTGACTGTATCGCCTCAGCAATATTGCGAGTTGCTCACACAAGATCGTTCTGTAAACAACTAACAGTATATTGCGATGTTGCGACCACATACTATTTAGGTACCTAAGTATATTAATAAATAACTGGAAGCCATACGGAGGAAGTTTTTAATGTCACAATATTTTAGTTTAGGGGTTTGTTAGAGGATATTAAAATATTTAAAATTTTTAGGGTTCCGTACCTCAGTCGGCATAAACGAAACCCTTATAGGATCACTTTGTTGTCCGTCTGTCAAGACCCTTTTTCTCAGAAACTTGCGGAGGTACCTATAAAGCTGAAATGAATTTCAAATACTCAGGTCTTTGAGTAGTCTTCCTTAGAGTACTGAAAAAAAAAGATAAGGTCATTTGTGGCGCAGAATCATGAAAATTTGGCAAAAAAAGCAATGCCATGTAGCACATGTAAAGGAAGAAATGTGAAAACCGTAAAGTAGTTACACCACAAAATAATTACTTTTTATAGACCTATTTTTGTATGTTGTGTTAAATAATGTACGGTGGTATGGAACCCTTCGCGTACGAGTCCGACTCGCACTTGGCCGTCTTTTTTGTGCATAAATAAATAGTTAACTTAAAAATACTGTGTATAAAATGAATAAATATATTACATATCTTTTTTAGGCTTATAGAGAAAGCAATTTGATGAAACAGATTGTGTTTAGGTCACACTCCCACCAAGTATACAGACTGTGAACGAGCTGCCGTTTCATAGATATTCAGAATTTCGTTCACAGAGAACTGACTTCGACTGGTCTTGTTCATTTTCATAGACACCTGTAAACTCAACCTTAAGGCGTACAAGTTACAACTACTTTTAATAAAGCAGCCACTTCTCTGCCATAGAAGAGGGCTACAAGCTTGTTTTAGAAACTGATAACATCAAAGCGCCAATTAGCATACCGTTGAGAGCCGGCAGCAGGACAGGCGATCATCAAATATTCATAGCTAAAGTTGTTGTCAGTTGGAGGCAGTTTGTGAAGCTGCGGTCTCTCTTGTGGCTGATGGACTTGACGTGGGAAGGGAAGCACATCGATTACGTTAAGCAATTGGATTTCTTCTTCTTCTTAGCGTATCGATGGCAAATATAAAAGTTAAATTTTTTGTTTGGCCCAGTATTCAGCTACCTTAACACCATCCGCTGACGCAGTCATTAGGTCCTCACGTGTGCAGGTGACTGGGCATGCGGTGCAAGATATTAGGTGAGCCATGGTCTGCGGAGAGACGCCGCATAGGCACTGAAGATCGGTGCCATCTGCGAAGCCCCACCTTTGAAGATTATCTTTGCTGCGGCCGACCTGGGTGCGGAGTCTGTTTAATGTTTTCCAAGTCGGCCACGGCAGCGCGTGCCCAGGTGAAAGTTTCTCCGATGGCTCGATGAACCGATCAGGTGGCTTCAGTTTCTGCCTCCAAAGATTGGATTTCTATAATATTGACACAAAAAAGAAAAAAATACCTAAAGAACTACTTAGATGACCTTCAGTGACCAGACAGTACTTGTAATTCCTGGTAACACTTTTATTACTTAGTTGGAAATCTTCTAAGTTTATTATTAAGATAACAAGTAAGTCTCTGTGCTATTTCTGGATAGTAGGTTACCATATTAAATTCCCCGCAAATTGTTTTCGAAACATTAATTTATTGCCAGCCCTAAGACCAGTCAAAGCCAGGGCTGCCCTAAATCACAGCTGAGCGGTCTTTGTCTAAATGTGTTTTTATTTCGGCGGTCATTCCGAAGCCTGTAATTGCTACGAAAGGTAAGGTCAGGGTAATATTAAGAAATTGTATCTGAAATATATTATGGCAGGGTCCGACGCTGTAAGTAGAACTATGATATGAGTTGGGAGAACCGAGAATATATATTATGTAGATCTACATAGCACTGGTAGGTACTCTGTTAAGTTTGTACATTGAATACAGGGACAGCACATCTATGCTATGTAGATGATTTGTAACCGATACATCACTAGTCCGGAACAGTTTGTCGCGTACGCCTGGAGGTTATCTGGTGTGCTACCATTTAATTCTAATCGATAAATTGGGGTTTGTGTTTAATTTTGTGAATTTACACATGTAGTTTAGTGTAACTGGTCCTGTCTCCCGCGAGTGGGCAGTGGGCATGCTGGAATAATCCTTAGTAAGTCTAAACATAAGGGAATAAAAGTGCTTTATCTTTGTGGTTAATTTATTAAACTGAACGGCGATAGAAAATCACAGACTGCACAAGAATATTATTACTCTTCTGGAAATGAAGTAATAATAGATGAGAGACTAGGTAACTTTGGTCATACATCTAACTCGGGTTGAGGTAACACTGCGGCACTTGCAGTTAGGCATGAGTAAAGTTAACAAACTTCCACGAAACATGATAGCTATTTGACGTAGGCACCGATGTCGAGTGATGTCACTTCGATTCCCTTCATTAGCCTTGTCTGACATATATCTACATATTTGACAAGCTAGCTGACATTGCTTCTTCAAAGTTAGTTAACGGAACATGAGCCACCACGCAAGCAGTATGGCGATTCGCACACTGCCCCGCATCACGCAGCATAGCCCGGTAGTGCGTGTTCAAGATTACGTTGTTTGCAAGTATCTGTGTTTGTATAGAAAACACGCGTAAATAGTATAGGCTATATTATTATAACATCGCGCTAAGACCCACGGGAGGGGAGCAGTCACTAAAGGCGCAACTTAACGCGGGTGACAAAACCTCTCGTACGAAGTCGCAGGGAGCAGCTAGTGGTTAATACCTGGAGTTTGAAGCTGGTGGTGGTCACAGACAAACGTGCTGGTCATGACGTTACGCCCGAGCCTGAAGACGCTGTTATTCTCCACTAGTGGAAGTTCAGCAGTACATGTGTTGATCCTGCTACTTAGTTAGTTACAATCGCTAAAGTTCGCGTGACAGCCGGCCATGCAGGCGCCGCGGGGCTTCACTTGATTGTGCGCTGAACCACTTCTTGCTAGACTATCGTCTGTGTCTTAATAGTGTAATAGGTTTGTTGAACTGTGCTCCTCTGTCTTTACGTAGTATTTTATTTTACAATTGATACGCATTCAACTGCGCGTTGCTTCAGCCATCAAAATAAGTTTTAATTACTATGTGTTACTTTTGACTTATTACTTTGATAATGTTTAATGTATGGTTATTTGGTTAATTCATTTTTAAATATGTAACTTACTAAAATCTTTAAATATTAGTATTTATTAAAAAAAATTGTAAGAATCCACCCGTATAGTTATTATCATAACAAAATTCAAATCCACTAAACATAGCTGAACCGAGATGGTAACCACTATATGGATGAATAAAATATTCAGTGTGTTATTTTAGCGAGCCGAAGTGTTGATACTTCAGGAGAGTTGGGTCAGGGTCGCGATTCAGTAAAAGGAATGAATTTAACATGTTACATATTCACGTAAATAGGAAATAGCTCACGTGACCTTAGCTGCTGCTTGTCATCATATTTACATTCGACTCAATAAAGCCCGAAAATGCCACTTTATTAAGTCCAATTATAGTGGTCCACTGGTGTGTGTGTACATAGGTATTTACATGTTTGTCTGCTGTATTGCTACATGTAAAATATATTTAACTTCAGTTCAAATTAACTTCCAAAACTCCATTTTGCTCTCAGCGTTTTATCGCTTGCCATTTTTCAGTTTTACGCTTTTTAATTGCTTGTACATTTGACGACAAAAGTTTCAAACTTTGGCAGTACGCGTGCAACCAGATCGTTAGCGAGTCGAGTTACATCTCTTAATGAGAACAGCAGATCTCTTAGTCACGGAACTTCAAACTTGGCCGCTGCTCGCCTCGACTGTACCTGAGCCAAGTTTTCCCTGAGGCAAACTTTTCGAGGTACTGACATCTTTTTTAACTGAGTGAACTGTGTCATTTTGAATTTTGTTTGCAGGAGCTACATTTTTTAAATAAATTGTACTTCTTGTTTGTAAAATCTTTTATGTAAATTATTTGTTTACGACTGGACGGTTTACTTATACTTACTTACTGTATTAGGTAAGAACTCAATGAATACAATCACACAATAACAGAGAAGCCAAGTTAAGTATATAGTACATTGAGTAGGAGCAGCACCTCGTGAGTCAATCTGTTACGATGCCCCGAAGGCCACACTGCTTGGGAGCCAATCTCAGTACAAAGACGTACCTACGAGTAATTCGAAACCCGGAGAAGGACAAAGGGCACCTTCTTCCTTAATATTAAAAAGCAATTCACGTGGGCGGAGCTGCAGGCACCGTTACAAATATGTACTTACACCCAATTAATTTAACACAAAGGGTTTTAATTAATTGCGACCAAAATATTGCAAACAAAGAATGCGAACAAATATTTTAATACAACTTTGCCCCACGCTAGGAATTTCCGTTGTATCGGGGGTGCGTTCATAAACATAAAAACTCACACAAGCAGCCAGGCACGGAACAATTACTATCTGCAAGCTTTACACATATTTGTTTCGTGCGGCATTCCATTTGCAGTGAGAGAGAAATGAAGTGGTCAAGAGCTTCACTAGCTGGACTCACCAGCGACCTAATCATACACACTCGTATGCTCAGTCTTGAAGATGGCGTTTTTTAATCAAACACCGGTGCCATCACTTTAATGACGGATTACATTGTCTCAAGTAGCAAGATGCAATGAACTTCAAAGCCTACGATATTGAAACATGAATAGAATTGGTTTACTTTGTAAATGTTTAAGTTGTCAGAATCATAGACTTAAAAAAAAACAAAATCAATTCCACTTAGCGCCAGTGTCGCGGCAGGCTCGCGTGCGCCCGGGGCATTGTTTGACAGCGGTGAGCGCCCACATACTCCAGCGCAGTTTACAGACCAGCAGCTGTAATTATATTGAATCACGAACATGCGTAATTTGTATTTCTTTTCTTACAGATTGCTAACCGGTTCTTTTTTGTAATTAAAAGCGCTTGGAGTTTAGGAGGTATATGGAAAATAATTGTTACGTTTATTTTTAGTTCAATGATTGAAACTAGAATATTATAATTTATGCAAACAACTAATTGTCATTTTTATTATTTATTATTAATAACTTGTGACGACAGCTTGTAATAATGATTGACAGACACTGCAGCAGATAATAGTTGTGTTAGAAGATGAAACAAATAGACATTTGTCTGCAAGTCACTGGACTACAACCGTAGATAAAAAGAAATAAAATGTGTAATTAATTGATTGAATATTGTTCTAAAGCCTACATTTAATTTGTACGCAGGTAGATCCCGAGTTTCAATTATAATTTGTTTATCTAAAAGAGGTGTAAAGTACCTATTCAGAACGTTTGCATACAATATATACTGAAACATTTGCCCTTTTTGGTTTATCCTTCAATTCCATTTCAGACTTTGTTGTTTTACAAGAAATATCAAATAATGTACGTGGGGTGGCAGGAGAACGGACCCATATGAACACGACTGGTTACGGAGATAGGTTGTAGCCATTCTTCAACTGTAAGACTTTGGATATTTACCGATTTTTTGGTTAATTAATGCATGGTTTTAGTCATTTAGTGAAAATGATCGTAAGTTTCTCTAAATCCTTATATTCCACTAGCTAGACCAAAGAAAAAGCCCGCCCTACGATCCTTCTACGTAGGTACTAAGATTAGTCTTCTTTTTAAATAAAGTGTAGCTAATGGAAAAGGAGCGAAGTTTATGTAACGTCGATGCGAACGTTTACGTAATGAAGCACAAATTATCAAGATACAAGTCACGTCCTAGCACAATGTAATGTTTGATATGATTCAACTCAATCGCAAGTGGAATGCCTTCTCAGCGAGCGAACTTATAAAGGATGTCAACTCGAGGCGCCGTGCACTGACGCGCGCGTATTCAGCGCCATGGTAAACGGTGTCAATAAGAGTGAGACTACACGCCCACCAGTTACCACACGTAACAATGCTATGCTATTAGGAATGTACGAGGAAAACACAGCCGCGTCCGTTTGGTGATACGTACCCATGTTCATTAAATATAATGTTATGATATCCTTTCATGCCTCATGCCTATATACAGACAATAATTGGAGACAGCAAACAACACTGCAAGGTATGTGAAAAGCTATGGAGATAATATTTTCAAACAAGAGTCAGTAAAGTTCAAGCTTGTAGTAAAACAAATTATTCTCATAATTTTTCGTTGCTACGGAGCGTACATCTATAACTACGTACCTACTTAGTTCGACGTTTGTTGTTAATTCCGAGTGGGCGGCTTTCATTGTTTTATTTATCCCAAAATAATATAAAGCATTCTCTTTGAAGCGATCGCAGTGGATGGCGCAGACCAAGTGTTTTGCCGCTGCGTCGTTGTTATTGTTGTTGTTATTGCTTTGTTCTGTTTTCAGTTCAACCAACTGTTGGCTGGTTGTTGTTATAGGTACGCTCTCAATGTTGCTGTAAGGAGCTTGTCTACGAAATGTGGGCTGACAGTTGTTTTTGTAGAATAAATAAAAACTAAAGATAGATGGAGCTTCGATCAACACGAGTAGAAAACCTTTTGAGATCAGTGTTTACGTAAAGCCGCACAGCCTGAACAAAAGTATTACAGATAAATAAAATAAATTGAGCACCCGTATCGCTACACTTTAGGTCAAACTGAGAAAATAACGAATCAACTGTTGCTTACTTAGAACAAAGAGAACGAAACATGGACGCAAGACATTTAAATAAGATTACTATTGTAAGCAGACCAATGAATGATCTCGTTTGTTTCGCTCTGTGCAGTCATTGGAGCGAAAGTGAGCAGCGAGAGGCGAGCAGTAGTGGGGGATGAGTTGAGGAGGGCTCGGCGATGCTTTAGGGATAGCCAGGATAGTTGATGCAGCGGAGTGTCGTGTGCGGAGCACTCACGACATAACTGACCCGTGCAGCAGAATACAGCTTTATAAAATTTGTGTTCTGTTAAATGACATAGTCTATTATAGGTACTTCGGAAAGCCTTGGAAACGCTGGACGCACTGGAGACCTAGGCCAGCCAGCCCTATTACATTAGGATTAAGGCCAGCATAGCCCAAGATTTAGGATCATATAAACGAATTAAAAAAACGCTAGCCAACAAATTCTTGCACCAAACGTAAAAGGATTTATAACAAGTTGAGCTAAGCTCATCAGCCGCATTATACCGGAATGGAAAAAGTTGCCAACAAATATTGGAGCGAACCCTTGCTTCACGTTATTTACATTATAAAACACAAAAATACGGGCAGCGAGAGGAATATTATCCTCGGCTCAATGAGAACAAAAGGAACAAGAGAACTAAACGTTCTGTTGGCGATCTTGTAGGGTTGATAGTAAATGTGTCAACTCACTTTAAAGAAAACAGTAGAAGTAAAGTAATGTGGGTAGGCAGGTGAATGAACCACATTAGTTTGTAACGCTATAGATATTAACAATTAGACATGGCTTAAACGGGTCTCTAACCGGGTTAATATGGTATACTGGGTAAATATTTTAGTTTGTATAATATATGATTTATTAATGTACAACAGCTGTCTAACACTTTAAAATTATATTATCAAATGTTCGTTAGCCAAATTGCAATCCATTTTTGATTGATGTAAAACAAAACGAGAATCGGTAATTTGAAAGCGAATTAACCTATATCTTTATCGTCTATCTTAATCTATATCGTATGATCTAACACAATATCGAATGGTTAGAATATTGTAGAGTACTACTGACCACAGCCATGCCTATTAATAGTCCATTGAGTTGTTACCTTCGGCCGTATTTCTTCAGCGGCTCGTAGGATATAGAGCTAGGCGTCCCGCGCCGAGCAACAGTTGTTCTTACATTAGTTAATCCGTGTCAGCTACGAATTACTTCAACCCATTACATACCAGTCAGCTAGTTGCTTACTTGAGCCATAAGACGTTAAATCTTCATCTATTTAATTATGTACATGTTGGATTCGACAAAAGAACTTTCAAATAACTCATCCCACGTAGGTATCAGAAGTGTAAACAGTATTATTTAGTTTGTATTTATTATTTAAATGGTAACAAGATATCAAGGTATTGTTTTCGATGATTTTTGAATTTTTTTGCACCTGCCATGTTATTTCTTGACCACCTTTGGTTGACTGGTAGAGAATGTCTAAGGCATTAAGCCCGCCGTTGTAGTACAACGGCGGGCTTAAATAAATAAATAAGATATAAACAAGTGTAATAAGTTAAAATGTTTGACCACAGGACTCGCTTGGAATAGGAAGTAATTAATTTCTTATTGTCAAAGTTTTTTTTTTGAGGTGGTAAAAATCATCAAATGAGTCCTTCCGCCCTGGGTGGGGCGGAAGGGACTGTTAGACTTTTACTGACTAAAAAACCACCCTGTTCCTTCTGTTGCCCTTTACGTTCCGGGGCCACGGTATCCTGTTAAGACGTCCCGCAACCCTGGCAGGCGTTTGGCCCCGTTGAGGCCCGTCCCTGTGCTGACAGCTCTTTGAGGCGCGCGCGAACAGAACGCGCCGTCGACCCGGGCATGGTCCTTGATCGGACGGCGAGCTACCCATTACTCGCCGTCCGTAAGCCCGCGCCTACGGTGGCCGGATGTCGCCTCGCGACGTCCGACGCCCTGGGCGTCTCCCGCGGCGGCTGGGGCGTGAGGTTGAGGGAGTTGTTCTCTCCCTTACGCGGCCCGCCTCCTACTCCTTCGCTAGCATTACTGCTTTGCAGAAGGAGGTGACTGCATCCCATTCCCTCTCGCACCGGAGCATGGCCTGAACCAGGTCCGGACGCGAGAGGTCGCCGCCGCCTATCGCCGCCGTGAGGACACGGCGGTGCTCATTGCCAAAGTTTGGATTGAGCGTCGCGTGTCGCTCGTCAGGAAGGAATCAAGAAACAAAGTATTATTACCAGCAGCCGACGGGTAGACAACAGTGAATGGAACACTTCTTGAAGATACAAAACTACTTAAACTTTTATAAAATAATGACCCAAAGTCTTAAGTTATAATGTAAAAGTAAATCTCGTTCTGAATCTATTCATATTTCGTTTCAATGTTCACTCGATGTTTATTCACACCTCTACCCGTCCAGGTATAGTTTTGTGTTTCATTCAAATGATCCAAATTCGTTGAATATCGTAATGGATGCCCGCGTAAATACATATAACAAACAGTAATTTAATACACATGGTAATGAAAGGTTCACATATTTATATTTTACATATTTTATTTGTGTTGCCGACCTGCCTGTTATTTCATCAGAATTTTATATTTTATGAAATTGGAAGAAGAATGCATCGAAATCCATTATGAAACGGCTTCGTGTGCAGGGATCACGCTGAGTGTTTTGATTGAAACATTTTCATGTTTTGTGAATGCCGTAAATATTAATATTTCATGGAGTTACGGAATTAAAAATTGCATCGAAGTCTACCATGTAATGAGTTGTTTATGTTGTTACATATTATGAAATATACGTACTTACTACATATCTACACACATAAGAATCTTTAAAAGAGTTACATCTGTTTTCTCACCCCAGACAACGATGCAATAAAGCAAAGCAAAGTTGAATAGACAATTAAGGTTAGACTTGTTGTCAATACAGCAAATGTTAACTCAGTGCAATCAGAGTACTCGGCAAATATAGGTTATGCGGGTAGATTGTGTTATGAATGTATTTAATCGTATAATGTTTGTGTCCAGTGTGCTGCAGCCTCCGCTCTGCGCCGCACCCGGGAAGGTAATCCAGATGAAGTTGAGCCAAAGGTTTTAATTATAATTTTATAAACGAATTCCGCATGGGGTGACTGTCGCCCCAGCTCCAACACGCGCGTGCCTATCAGAGCAGAAGGTGAGGCTTATCCCGTGGACGTGTAACCGTTTGGGAACCGCGAGGTAAAAACATGGCGTCGTTTGTCGACAGAGAATAAATAAATCGTTTGCTTCTTTTTTCTATACTAATATTATAAACGCGTAAGTAACTCTGTTTATCTGTCTGTTACGCTTTGAATGACTAAACCACTGAACCGATTTTGATGAAGTTTGGTAAAGGGGTAAATAACCCCAAGAAAGGACATAGGCAACTTTTTACAAGCTTTTAATTAAGTATTTAGCTTGCACTGTTCGTATGTAAGTAATATGTATGTAAATAAGTTGTCCTTTCAAAATTTTTACAAGCTTTTATTTAGCTTGCACTGTCCGTATGTAAGTTGTCCTTTCAAAGCAAACCATTTTTCGACCATTTGTTGTTATCCGATTGAGCTGAAATTTTGCATACGCCTTTAGTTCTGATGACAATACAATGTCCAATACTCAATATTGTATTAATTTTAAATGAAATTATTGTTTTTAAAAATATATTTTTATTCAGCGACTTCGTCATCGGCGGCGATTTACGCGAAACAAGTTGCAGGCAAAAGCTAGTTTGTAAATAAAATAAAACGCCGTAACTAATAAGCTTAATGACCTATCCTCCAATAGCCCGGAGGGAATGTTCAATAAGCACGCAGTCGTTCACGAGTGAATTATAGAAAATCGGAACGCTGTCATTTGAGCTGTAATGGAGCAGAAACAAGCTCAGCGAACGACTAGGTAAGCCATTGTGCAATTCAAAAACAAGAACCAATTAAATCATCCGTTCTTAGAAGATTTCAGACTTATACAATGAAGCTTAATAAATTTTTCCTTTAATAAATGAGAAAACCATATTTTTGACCTGTGTACAGGAGATCTGTATTAACAATAAACATTTGCTTGTTTATAAGAGCGTCAACACGTGAATGCATTTGTCTATACCAGTACTGTAAAGAGAATATATTAATATCAAGAAAACGTTGGTACTACAATAATTATTCCCCTAGTGACTAGAGGACGGGCGCCTACTCCATCAAATACTCATTGCGAAAAAGTTCGGATCCGGTATTCATATGAAATGCTCATAAGTAGGTACCTACAAGAGATACAGAACCTACATATTGTTAACATCTAATTTGTGTACACTTAGTTCGCAATAAAGAATTTGAATTTGAATTTTGAATTTAGATGTGAATGAAACTGATTTGAAAAGGAATTGCAATACAAGTGCTAATTACTACATGACTGAATAGCCGCATTCTCCTTCTTAGCACATCGCTGGCAAATAAATATACTTAGATATAATAATATACACACATCAAAAAAGTCTAGGGATCAACATCCCTAACATTTGTTAGGGATGTTGATCCCTAGACTTTTTTGATGTGTATATTTCTTGTAAAATTTTTCGTTTAGCCGCGTATTCAGCATCGCCCACACCATAAGCGGCCATTGACTCCCATAATTAATAGTCAGTCGAAAAAGCAATATTTCGTTTAGCGTCCTCTTTGATCAAGTCGCTCGGGCATCGGGGATCACAAGGAATATAATATTTACTTAATTATGTATTAATGAGACCATAAAGTACAGTCGTACCAGAGGAATTAATTATGTTGAAGCAAATTAATACTGAGTACTTGGCAGCTTTTAAGTTACCACTGATCTGAACTGAATTGAGATAAAATTGCCCTTTTCAATAGTATTGGAGTATATCATGAGTCACTTCGAGCGGGAAATTCAAATTTTGCGGTTTTATGACAAATTGTGCAGAACATTATTTTGATGCCAATCTAAAAGCTTTGTGGTGCTCAAACTTCAAGGCCCCGCACACTCCCGGGAGGTCACACCAAGCTATAAACTTGTCACATCCCGGCCGGCCCACAGCGAGCACGACATAACGTTGTCTATTTATTTCCCGAATTCTAAAAGTACCTAGAACACGACTAAGTACGGATATATCGAAAATATGTAGCGAAATAAAGCTCCATGATGTCCGCGGCTGAATTAAATACAAGCATTAAGTACTTGTAATCAATTACAATCGGATCACTCAAATAGGTAGTCAATTATGTAAAGGTCAATGTTTATTCAGAATGTTTGCCCCAATTTAGATATAGACTTAATTCAAATACAACGAATAGAAGTATTTTAAGCTCTTTATTCAATTTATAGCAGCCCACATTTGTACAGTCAGCAACAAAATTAGATTAACAATGTTACTTTTTTAAATCATATAAACAGACACTAAACACATAATGTACTTGCTTTCAGAATTTCAGGCAATAGCTAAGGGTTTATTTTATCCTAATTTTATATTCATTGCGTTTTACTTTAAATATTTTACTTAATAATCAAGGTTTAAAAATCATAAATGTTAATCGACTTTTGTTGCTGACTGTACAAAAGCAACCTAAACTTTGAAATAGTATTTACAATAGTTAAGCAAACACGCCGCTGACCTATTCTGGAGAACAATGTCTTTGGCTAACTTCACCTATTGACCACCAGCGGTCGGCTGTGCGCGATGGAGGCGCCATGTTGGGTAGTCAGCTAGAGTTACATGGTGCCTTTGAGTTCAACAAAAGGTCTACATTCCGGTTTTAATGAGTTGTGTTGGAGCACGTAGTAGACAGGTACCGAAGGACCATTCCGTTAGCAGTCAAAGTGCTCTTACACAGTTTACGAGGAAAAATGAACTTGAATAAAATATCCTTACATTGCGAGTAACTGAGGACACTTTTTTTCTCCTTAGTACTCATCTTTTCGTGTTCTTATTAAGTAGAAATACCTACTTGAATTAAATCTATAACAAAATGTTATAAGCCGGAATAGTTAGCTTGTTTGAACGCGCCTACCGTCAGAAAACACTGATCCGATTTGAAAAAAATCTTTTACATTACTTAGCCCGGCCATCGAGACAGATTATTAATATTACGCTACGACCGATGGGAGTGGAGTAGTAACCAAAGACATACACAAACGTGGGTTAAACCACAGGGTATAGCTAGTTCTTTATAACTTTTCCACAAGTATCAACGCAGGCTCTGGGCAGGGCTAATACATAGGTAGTCTAAGCTGTCTTACTGGTGCCTTTTTTTAAGGTGGTAAAAATCATCAAATGAGTCCTTCCGCCCTGGGTGGGGCGGAAGGGACTGTCAGACTTTTACTGACTAAAAAACCACCCTGTTCCTTCTGTTGCCCTTTATGTGCCGGGGCCTCCTGACTTGTTGTTTGTGATCGTTTCAGCACGGCCCTTCTGTTCGCCCCTCGCAGGTATAGCGGCAGGTTCGAGGCACGGCAGGGCGGCAGGGCGGCTGGGCGGCGCCCTTGTCCAACAGAATGCCATAGTTCCACATTTTGTACGCGGACAGACTTACGTAAGATTACCCACTGGTCGCTATGTAGGTACGGGTGGTTAGTGTTATGACGTCACACTTGACCGAGCGAGTCTGTGCGAGCTACAGACACATGCACACAGATCATTGACTATTGTCAGATTTTCACAAAGTCAATCGTAAATGAATGACCGTTATTTTTGATTGAGTCAATATCTTTTCTAATTCATTTTTGCTACATAGATATATTGGTCTCAACCAAATAATAATGTTGCCACGCTTGAATAAGATCACAAAAACAAAGGCCTCCGACATCATTCTTGAGAAATACATTCTCGTAATAAATCACAAATACCATTAAAAAGATAAGCAGATAGGTATAATATGGGAAGCAGAGAGGCCACAGCGTAAAATATTCCGATAAGGGTAAGATTGAGATGCAGTACACGCACTGTTTTGCCTTGTTGTACCTACAGAGGGTGAACTGAGGGCTTGGACGCGGACTGGCAGGCCTATGTCCACTGACGAATGGCATTCAAATTGATATGCGCCGCCTCTGATCAAATGCCGGACACCAACAACAAGTACTCCACCAAGAACAAAAGAGCAATAACAACAATATTTTTTGACAAAACTGGATTATTTAATTTTCGTATTGTTTCACTTTTTGCCCTTTGTAAGCTGATAATTTCTACACTGCGTCACGTGGAATTATTAAATACACAGCAGTATATTATTATGTAATCACAAAGGGGTGGATTATATCTATGAAATTGTAATTGATAAATACACGTCCGGGTTTGTAGTAGATAACGACGTGTACTTTACATTTAGTGGACGTTTATGTCCTGACACGTAAACGTTATTTTCAGTCAAAAGACTCGAATATTATTTTGTATGGGCGTGTTTCTCTTAGTCAATATGAAGGAATGACATACAGTGTCTGACCGAGAAACATTTCACAATTATGGAGTGTATGTACTCTATGGATCACAATTTATAACGTTAGCGTACCGACGTAGTGTGAGCCTACCTCCTCGACACTGCATCACCTGGCGGAGCCTCAGCGGCAGTACCCTTGTCAGCCGTCACGGCGCCGGAGATAACGTGACGAGTCGACACGTGGCTAACCTTGTCGGATATCCACGTCAATACAAACAGAATTGGGAAACTTCACAACTAAATCTATTTGTATAAAGTTTGGAACAAGTTTTCTTTTAATAAGCTCCTGGCGTTGCGAGCTGGCGGAGTTTTATCGATATCGTTTGGGTGAGGCCTTGAGGCGCGGAGGTGAGATACGGGATGATAATTCTTCTTATTGTTGTACCGGAGGTGAGTAAACTTTTGCCTCAATTTTGGAAGTAATGGAAAAATATTTTTTCGTGAACCCGTCGGGTACAATTTTATCGTAGTGTGTTTTATTAGGTTCGGTTTACTACAACACACTATGTTTAAGCAGTTCTTAATAAATCATACGAGTTGGTACCTGTGTCATTAGAAGATTGTCATCACCAAGTGCAATTTGCAATAGATACATTTGTAAGGGGTTGATAGATTGCTGCTGATTGGATGACTAATTGATTTAATTTGACAATTCACTTGGAAGTGCCTACCTCAATACCTATCAATTATTCTAATGTTGCGGTGGCAATGAGGGGTGAATCTACTCAGTGTAATATTTTTGATGATTGAAATCATCGCGGGTACGTAATACCTACGTAATGTAATATTATTATCGGTTATAGATTAATATGGAGTATCACGTATGCACGTAATCGACATATTTGTTGATATCTGTACGCCTTTATTGCCATGTAGGTAGGTACCGACATAATCTTGTCGGTGTTCTCATATAACTGAACCATTCTTTATCATCATTTTAAATAATAACACTTATTCAACTACGACAAGTATTGGTCACCAATCGTATACAGCCGGCCAGGACCACACTACAGTAATCAGATACGATTCCAGGTGCTTAGTTGTTTGTAAACGTAATAAGTCGGGCACCTAGGTAAACAAGACCCATCTCCACCACGTCACATCACGTGAGGAAAGCACTTCAAACCGATAACACTCACTACGATAAACTGTACAAGTAATGCAATGCTACTGTATAAACCCCGGGGTAAGTCCAACAATCAGCCACATACGCTATTTATGTCAAAGGTTTCTACAGAGTACCTCGACAAAGAAGTAACAACATCGGATCGTAGCTATCCGCATCCGGGCGGCCCGCGCATCCCGCACCACCGCGCCCCACATCGCATGTCTGCCACATTGTTTTCTTTAGGAATGAATAGCGAAGCTATTCACGTTTTACAATAATAGTTTGACTGTTTACTTAGGACCCGAGTTACGTATGAAAAACTCACTTAAGTAGATACTTGCCTACTTCCATTTTAGGAGAAAAATTGAACGCGTAGTTAAATGACAGGTACTTTCGGTACAATTTCCAATCTTACTTCGAATATTATTATAATAATCTTTTTCGATTCCCTTTGATTGTGTCTGTCCGTCCCGAAGAGGGATCAACTCCAAGAATATTAATCTTATCAACAATGCTACGTAAGAAGGTCACGTTAATACATTACTTGCGAACATTTCGGGATACATCATAACTCTACGGAAACGAGCGAATCGCTGAACAAAGTCCAATCGGCAACAAAAGGTTCTGAAAGAATCCAACAGAATGTGCTATAACCCCACTTAACATAATTAGCGCTCTATCGACCGAGAAACAACACTTTATATAAATTGCAGTGAAGCATTACTACCGGACTTGCAGTCGGCTAGGCAATAAGCCCTCACTCCATTACGGAAAATACTAAAAATTCGTTTTATGACTACAAATAGGCCAATACTGGTAAAAGCTGTCATCCGTGAGGTCCAATTGATCGATTTCAGAGTTTTTACGCACACCCCGGGTACTAACTGAATCGGGAGCGGCGGAACGCGGACAGAGCGATCGGCGGCACCGGCCGGCCTGACCGGGACTCCGGGACTCCGGGCCACACGGACGCTTTCCAATTAAGCGAGGATAAAGGGGCGATTTTTTGACGTATTTATACGTGATTCTGAAAGGAGCTCAGTTAAATTTAATGAAATATTTACAAAAAAATTACAAAATGCCGTTAGTTCGACTCGGTTGGTTGCCAATATATGCCATTGAGATATTGTCTATGTATATTGCTATGTATGCTTTAGAACTATAATCAGTGGTGAGTGGAGTCGCCTTAGGACACGAAAGTGAACAAGGAGCAATTAGCGCAGACATGAGGTACATTTTATTATGCCAACAGTGACTCCCACGCAAGCCAGATCTAGGTTTTACGTTTTACAAGAACACATTTTCATTTGGCTCACCTAAATGTTAAAGGATAATATTTGAACTAAACCTTTTCTTACAATTGTCACGAAAGCATAATAGCTTTCGTGACAATTGTAAGAAAAGGTTGCCATCAAGCATTAGCGAACAAGTACCTGGAACATTTTACAACAAAAGACAGCCGTGTTCAAAAGTTACAAAGTGTAAAAAAATCTTTCGTTTCAGAAGTCTCATCTGGATCTGTTTGTTGTTTTGTGTTGCCACCGACTTATTTATTAAACTAGTATATAAAAACTACAGTTATTTTTCACTTTGTAGTTTGTGAAGGCGGTTGGCTTTTTTGTAAAAAGTTTTTTATTTTCCGCTTTTTAGTTCCCATTTCTTAAACGGTTTCACTAAATAAACTAACCAGCAAAAGTGTATTCCCGCATGTAAGTACACCCCTTTCACTGCTGCATAATGATGTACTGCTCGTCGATGAGGAGTTCCATCTTCTAAGTTAATGATTAGTTACCACGGAATAGTAACTAACCAACAATTATAACTCTTCAGTAAAATAACTAAATCACAATACGTGTTCCCACTATGCGGAACTGAAGAGTTTGATAGCGTATCGCCGAATGTGTATATCATATCTTTAGAAAATTAATATGGGACCACCTCAGGAGTAGATCACTACCAAACAAACAAATTTTTAAATCAATGGATGTAGCATTCATTAGACATTGCAAGTCATTGTTGCAGAAATATTATCAACAATGGAGTCGGTTTTAACATGTAACATTATTTTTATTCACTTACTGCGTATTTTACTCTTTCAGTTTAGTTGTGGACTTAATAATGTTAAAAGAGACTACACTGCTTATTGAGGATCAACACACACGACATAAAGCCTTTACGGTAGCTATCTCTCTCGTGTACGGCGGCGGCGGCGGGTAGGTAGGTACCTACCTAATAAAAAAGTTATACTCACAGCAGTAGGACTTCTCTTGCTTTTGCTTGAAGAGAAGTGTTCGATCACTTCCCAGTTGGATTTTTTGGGAGCGGGGGTGTCCGCGGGCGAGGGGGATGCACGGTGTGCGGCGGAGGGGGTGCTGCGCCCCGACTCTTCCGCCCCGCGCACCGGCGTCGCCGCAGAGCGTAGCGACGCGCATCGACGCCCGCGCAGCGCCTCCTGTCAGACAAAATAAAGGTTCATCAATTTCCTATAATGATACAGTCATTTCATAAACTCAACTCAATCAGCTAACCTCGGTTGAATTACAATCAAAACTCGACATGAAACTGGATATAAACAGAAATCAATTCTCTAGTGAACGTGTACGCTATAAGGAAGGCCCCTAGCTCTTGTAACAATAACATGAAACTTTCAACTATTTAAAATTTAATGAACGCTGTAATCAAACTCTATCGAGTGGTGTGCAACAGGTTGCAGTAACATAGCAGTTGTATAGCAACGCAATAACGGAGTTACAAGTTAAAGTGCACTTGCGAGTTCAGAGGTCGCTTGACAATACTCGCGAGACGTGAACGAGTCACAAAGTCGTTCAACAACAAACTTGCCAGCTGCCCACCTGTAGTGTTGTCTGTTTTGTCGACTCGAGCGAACACTTGACACTTTGTTTGTGTTCAAATTTTAGCTCAATAGAATGTTATGCACTTGTTTTATAGATTTCAGACATTATACTTATGTTCTCCCTTCATAAATTAGTAGTCTCAAGTATTTAAGTGTTGCAATGAAACCTCGCTTTTAAAAGCGTGTCGAATAACTTTTCAAGATCCTAAATAGGAATTTATTGCCATCTGAATTATACATATAATTTTACGAGTTCAATACATCAAAGTATTTTTAGTATCCCTTTCAATTGTAATGATTAAGCTGCGCCATACATTTTCATTAACTAGCTTTTTCCTGTCACTCAAATACAACGTGTTTTTAGCAAATCCATTAGTCGATGGATGGCGTACGCAAGGCCGGGTGCACACTGCACGTGTGTATAAGGGGGGCGGATATCCGATGGCTGCGGATACTGCGCTGTCACATTTTATGTTAGGTTTGGCTTGCGGCTTTTGTTTGCAGACTAAGTGGTGAGGTTTGTGAACCTCACTAGAGCCACCACGTGCCTGGCTTAGGGACTTGGCATAGTCGAGTTTGAGTAAGTTGCTGACTTTTGATGAATAGTAGTAGTAATCATATCTTCGCCATTTATGTTAGTGTATAATATCCACAGCCAGAGCCGCCGTGCAGCCGACACCTTATTCGTACGCTGAGATTGACTCGTGCTGCGGTGATAGATGACGCGATCAGTCAACGTCGACAATGTTTTGCGTTTGTTAGAACAACGCCGATTTTTTAACTTTCATTTCTATTACAGAGGACTTTGCTTGTATGTTAGAAAGGTAGGTAGTACTGCAGCGACTCTAGCTAGTTGAGCCACATACAAACTTATTTTGTAAGGTAATTCAAATAAGATAAACGCTGTTTAAAATAAGTAAGACTTGACAGTCCGCCACGAGGGCTGGCAGGTCGTATTTACTATCGGTCGTATTAATACTTAATAAAAGGTTTTCTTATTTCAAAATTGTAATTTAAATGGATAAACGTACTGACACTACTATTACGTTATAAATAGATAGTAGGTACTAAATCTAACGAAAGTTTTTACTTCGTCACGTAATAAAGCACAGTCAAAAAGAACTGCTGCACTTTCAAGTAACGCATATAATACGACGTGCAAAACAGTCTTAATAGAAATGGAATAAAATGTTGAAACACGGAATAGTAATACCTAGGAGAATCACAACCATTGGATGAGCTGGCTTAAGCAAAGTGGTGACTCACAGGGAGCTGAGCAGTGACCGACTCGTGTAGGGGACAAGCAGGTCAGCAGCATCAGCACTGCAGCCCGTACATACCTACTACTAAATAGGACTGCTAACACAAGTTGCAGTTTTGCGTCCTTGTCCTTCAGGAGGTTGTCATAAAATATATAAAAAACGAATAAAATTATTAATATAATCAATAAATACTTCTCTTTGAGTTGTTTATTCTGAAATACTGCAAAACGACAGCATTGCAGAGTACAGCTCTTACAAAGAACAAAATCGCTCGTAGGCAGTGTCAGGCTATTATATTACTTTGCATGCGGGTTCATGGTCCCGCCCGCCTAAAGCGCAGGCCACACCGCCAGCTAGCGGGCGGGCGGGCGAAGCGAACGAAGGAAACTATACAAACTACGCGAAATATTGGCGAGCTAAACTATGGGGTTCACACCGAAAACTACGGACTGACGAGCGACGGATATTTCGTTAGCTTAGCTCGTTAGGTTAGTCGGTAGCTCGCGGTGTGAACCGAAGTATGTAAAGAGGTGAAACGATGTTCGCCCGCTTAGCCCGCCCGCCCGCTAGCTGGCGGTGTGGCCTGCGCTTAAACCCAGCGGCAAGATGACTGTTCGAATGCGAAAATGACCTACTTAAAAAATATTTCTTAAATAATTTATTCCTGTTTAAGCGCAGGCCACACCGCCAGCTAGCGGGCGGGCGGGCTAAGCGGGCGGGCGAAGCGAACGAAGGAAACTATATAAACTACGCGAAATATTGGCGAGCTAAACTATGGGGTTCACACCGAAAACTACGGACAGACGAGCGACGGATATTTCGTTAGCTTAGCTCGGTAGGTTAGTCGGCAGCTCGCGGTGTGAACCGAAGTATGCAAAGAGGTGAAACGATGTTCGCCCGCCTAGCCCGCCCGCCCGCTAGCTGGGAATCGTCGGATATTTCGTTAGCTTAGCTCGTCAGGTTAGTCGGTAGCTCGCGGTGTGAACCGAAGTATGTAAAGAGGTGAAACGATGTTCGCCCGCTTAGCCCGCCCGCCCGCTAGCTGGCGGTGTGGCCTGCGCTTAAGAATACAGCATAGTTCCCTCCTTGATTTTGATGAGGATGCAAATCTGCACATGAGCTTGAAATAGACACATTAGTACTTGTCCGGTATAGTTTGTCCCTTCAGGAGAAAAAAAACCAAACCTTTAGGATGGTAAAATGTATAATAAATCATGCAACATACATAACAACTTATACATGTACGTTCATAAAATAAATAATAACAAATCAGATTCAAGTGGAAATACAACATATGGGGTAGGTTATTTTCCTAATTAACAGACAAGAAGGGAAATGAATCATAATTAATTATGATCAGCTACTCAAATCGTTATGCTAAATATTCACTCGTTGTCCGTCGCATACAAAAGCACCACCCGTCTATAAAGTAGGGGAACATTATTCTCTAGACTCACGGAACATGTTCACGTGAATGAAGTTGAATAAAAGAAAAATAGTGTGGGGGGTATCAGCTGGACACTTTCCCGCGCCATGCGCCAGTTGGAAAAGAAGTTGTTATTTCAAATGTAACTGCCGAGGGAGGATACCTACGTTTTCATATTATTATTCACGTTTCACTATTTCCATCGCCGTGTGGCATCTTCCTTCATACGACACAGATGACATGGTAGCATCAGAGGGTACCTACCTAACCCGGTATTACCTACATCATCATTTATCAACTGGTTATGTATAATTGGTGGATCGAAATGACAACAGCCAATAAAATAATTTGACTTTCG
Source organism: Hoplodrina blanda (assembly GCA_949316365.1). Classification (NCBI taxonomy): domain Eukaryota; kingdom Metazoa; phylum Arthropoda; class Insecta; order Lepidoptera; family Noctuidae; genus Hoplodrina; species Hoplodrina blanda. The sequence continues at coordinate 23,665,647 of OX438578.1, read as the reverse complement.
AAAACCATCATAATTCATATTCAGATCTCAGCCGACATGTGTTCAAAATGCCCTGGCGGCAAAAAATTTATACAATATCCAGTGTTTGAGTTGTACTATACTGAGATGGTAACATTAATTTACATTTATAATCATAAGCTAAATACCTAATATAATATTAGTCATGGAATGCGTACCCTAGACACAGTTGTATATCAACCTCTTTACTCATTTAATAAGGTTTCTTGCTCGTAATTCGGTTACGGCATCCGTTTAGTCACGATAGCTGGCTGGAAAGTTTCAGTATTTTATTAAAAGTAATTTGAGTTGCTTAGGGTTAAGTTCCAAACAGAAGCGACCTTCAACAGTTCGGACACGGAAGTGAGAGGGTAACCTACCCCTCGCCAGGCGAAGACACAGACGTTGATACAGTATTGTACCAGGGGCGTGGGAACTGAGCTCCCGGTATTGCTAGGATGATTGAGGTGTAGGGGTGAGTGGGAAAAAAGTATTTCAACAGTCTCTTCTAATTTATTTCGAGACACACTTCATTATAATTTGCTAACAATCCGAAGCACATAAAACTCCCTCTTACTGTTACTGCCACTCAGTCTCAATCTGTTTCAACCTTCATAAATCAATTCTATGAAAAATCAATTAATTCTCGACTTAATAACGTTTCTCACGTGATACCGTGAGTTTGGTGAAGTGGAAGCTAATCCAGTTGCACGAGCGACTGAACAATTTGGGAGCACGTTCGGGGCACTGCGAGAGGAGGAGAGGCGCCATAATTGTATTATGTGTGATTCCTGACATCTCTCCACAAATATGCAGTTACTGTTGCTTACCCGAAATCGTGTTGAGCTTTAGGGTGATTTCGTTATACCTAATAGGAATTCTTTTATGCGAATAGAACAACTACTTTCTGTATCGTGGGTAATGATTTTACAAAAACCGCTGGTCTGAGTTACAACTAAAAAAAACAATTTATAATAAAAAATATCTCTACACAGAATTTAAAGGTACTAAAGCTTCGCTTCCATAATGTGTGCGCACTGTAGTATTTTTATAAGGTGTTAAAAAATATCTTTGAGAATTTGGTAAGGGATGCTCTGTATAAAAAAATGTGTTCAATAAAATGTGAGACTTAAGTTCGATAAATGGCAGTCCGAAGTCTGAGAAATGTGATGGGAAATGAGTATCAGCACTAGCAGTTTGTTTACATTACGCTGAACGTCGTAGGTACGTATCTAAGAGGTACCCAGCGCGAGTGAGTACGGTATACAGTGCGCATATTAAATAATACGAGTATACGCGTAATGCAAATGATTGTATTATATCTTCAGAACGCTAGTTTGAGTTTTTTTGTGGTTTTTTATTAAATATTATTTTTAAACAACTTCTTAGACCTAAACACAGTTACTTTTTTAACACCATATTCATTAATAATGTTATCTGCTAACCTATGTACCTATTTCGGTAGGATAGTTCGGCTCTAGCGCCAGTATAATTAGATTCTACCTAATAGACGGAGCTGCTTACGCTACCTAATTGAACACGACCAATTTCATTACCAATTTGAGGGAAGCGGTCTCTGGCAACATAGCTCAAGAAAACACTGGCCCGGAGTGGCCCAGAGTGGCCCGGAGTGGGCCGGAGTGGCCAACGAATTAGATTCCACTGGATCAACACGAAGTGATTAACTTAACTTGTCGGGGAGGAAAAGATTTCCGGTTAGCCTACATTCACAATGACTCATTCCACAATGTTGTTCATGATTCAGGTATTTTGTAAGAAGATAACATTTTCCTGAAGTACAGTTTAGTTCTTGAGTGAAATTGGCTTTTACTAAGTCTAATATTGATATGTATATGTAAGATCGCACCAAAAAGTAACATAAACTTAATTCATTGCCGAGTTGTTCCATCACTATGGCATCCAAGACTTAATATCCATCAGTATTAGTGATAACAAGTGGGAGACTCACGTCAATGAAGAGTTTTGTTAAGTTTGGAGAAAATTGGTTGTCTTTTATTTTAACGAAACGTAATATATCATCATTTACCTGCATCGACTTTTATTTCGACGAAAAGTAACCCATGAATATCCAAACCTATAATGTATGATTCACGTAGGCACAAAGTTTATTTTTAATTCATCATATTTAGTATCCTCTTACTAAATTATTATAAAACTGATGCGCATTGTTCTCACCTCCTTAAAAAAGGATTTCATAAAACTATCAGTTAATCAAAGTACGGCGACCAACTTGTATCGAGCGCCATAGGCGCTAACCGGATCGGAGAGCCGATATTAGGGAACTGCAACTTTTTATTTGCGACATTACCTTGGTTTTCGGCACTTTTATAATCTTACAACTTTTACATTTAGAAAATCACTTCTGCATTATGTGAATTTGTTAATGAATTAATTGAAAGGGTCAAAGAGTCAACGTGCATGCATACAACGTGGCAATGCTGCCAACCTTCTGGACACTTGTCACAGTGACAATGCGGACGGATAGTTTGATGCCCTGTTTTATTATTATTTACACGACTGCCCCAAAAAAAAAGGAGTGTTATGTGTTTAGGGTTAATGTATGTATATAATATGTATGTGAGGTTCTTTATTCCACCATAACTTCTAAACGCCTGAACCGATTTAGATGTATGGGATATCGTTCCGGCTAGTAAAAAATAAAAAGAAACCTGTGTGGTCACTTTAAAACGTAAATTAATACCAGCCTCAATTTATTTTTTTAGTGAATCTGGTCGTGTCTATGTTTATCGTCTAGAATTTGACAAGTAGATTTAAAAAATATGAAACACTGTAAATAAAAAACGTCGTAAAAAAAACTGACGAGTAAACAAAGTACAAATATGTGCAATTTTTGTTTGCAGTCGTGTTTTTTAATTTAATTTTTTAATTATAGTAACTTGTTTGTAATAAATCATTAAAATATAAGTTTAGATGATAAGCAATCAAAACTTATTCAGTATGAAAAGGCTTATTTAATCAAAAGAGATTTTGATTATGTAAATTAATATTGTGTGAATCTGTGTCAGAAGTACGCGAAGTTACTATAAAGAACTACAGGTAGAGGTACTGTTCTCTCTATATGTATACTGAGAGGTGATGTATATGATGATGCTGAAGCGAACTTGACTGTTGACCATCTGCTCATCTTCCTAGTACCAGAGATCAAAACATTATTTTAATATCTTGGACTTAATTTTAAAAAATTGGCGTGTATAAGCAGTCCTTTCCTAGCGGCGAATAGTCGACATATTAGGCATGTCCACTGAAACAATGACTACGGCTGTGTGGCCCTAGATAAAGGCTATTTTTAGCGCGAGCTCACCCCTGAATACTGTTGGAGGTAATTTGATCATTTACATACTTACTGAAGCAGGCATCTGAGCTGGGGACCATTTTGCCAACTGCCTAGCTGGTGAAGTGGCTGCTAGGGCCAGGCGTAGTTTGTCTTTGAGGCATGATAGTAATTTTGTTTACTTAGACGTCGCCCCACACTAGGAATTGCTCCTGTATCGTGGGTGCGTTTACAAACATATAAACTCATATACATAAAGAGCCAGACGCGGTACAACTATCTGTAGGCCATAAAAAATATTTGTTCCATGCGGGAATCGAACCTGCGATACGCAGCGCAGATGCCAATCGCTCAGCCACTGCGCCAACCGGGCCGTCCTTGCACATCGGGTGATTCTCAATTTGTCGCTGTTTCGACACGTCACCGCGCACATACGTATCTACGTTGATAATATTTTTTTTTGCTTACTTTAATATGTTATGACGTCAGTTACTGCGGAGATCGGCCAAGAATAGTAGATTATTAACCAAGGGGATAAAGCAGTGTCTTCTGTCGCGGGTGACGATTTAAATCGCGAGCGTAACGAAGGACTCGAGGTTTACTCCCGAGCGTAGCGAGGGTGTTAAAAACTTAAATCACGAGCGAAGCGAGGGATTTAAGGCGAGTCCTGAGTGTAGCGAGGGATTTAAGTTCACCCAAGACTAAGACAGCTTTATCACCGAGGAAAATACTCTATTTTTCGTACCATTTGCGAAAAAATTAACACAATAATAATATGAGATATGCATTTTAGAACATTAAGTTATTTATAAAAATAAAATAAAATAAACTTAACGTTTATGTATTTGAAGAAAACAAAAACGCGGCAAATTCCTAGACTAATATTTTTTTGTCGGAAAAGCAAACGCATCAAGCTCATACGGCCTCGTCGGTTTTCGTAATTTTATTTAATAATCATAACTGCATAATAAATGCGTATTCCTTTTTCAAAAAGATGTATAATGCTTTATAAGTATACGAACTCAATGGTGTAAACACAGATGTAGTGCAGTATAAATTTCGGTAAGTATTCCAAAGAACAATGTCAGGTGTCCATAGTAACTTAGGCTCAATAAAAAATTTTCATGGACAGTAAAAATTCTCACGTTATTTTGTGTAGTTTCATGTCAGAAGCTTATCTGTGTTTTCCACTTTTACATTGAACTTCTCAAAAAGAAATTATTCAGACATTGTAAATTGGAGGTTATTTATTTCTACGGAGTAAATTAAACAAAAAATATACAGTAATTAAACTTTTATTCGTTTTCATTCATTAAATCATTATCAACACACCTATAAATGATTTTTTTTTTGCATAGTCTTCACAGGACATGTCCCACAACGCCCTCCTTGTCTCAATCTCGGTTATCAATCTTTCCGTGTCGGAAGACATCGCGATGATCACAAATCACGCTGTAGTTCCACAATACGTGCGGCCGCCGCGGCTAGTGCGCGCACACTGGTGACTTAACTACAATGCAATTGATCTCAGTGGCCGCAGCGACCAGCGACTGAACACGGGCCGCAAATGCGTCGCTTCGATCTCGCTGGCCGCTGCGGCCAGGTGCGCGCGCTCTGTGGCGATTTCATAAGTTAAGGTATGTATCTCGTTGGCCGCCGCGACCTGGCCGCTGCGGCCTAGCCGCTAGTGCGCTATTGCTCTTATAAGAATCGTACTTTACCACAGAAAGTGAAGTCCATTGCTGTAACAATGAACGGATATCATCAGATTCAACTAAATGCCGTTTCATCCGAAACACATTTATACCACAATTAATACAACGTAGTTGATGGGACATTGTCACAAAATGTGTGATATTTGAGAAAAAAACAACCGTACTCGTATAAAAACACTAGCAACAACACAAACAAGATGTTTGACATTGACTAACAGTCAGACAGACACGTCAGACAGACAGAACCTAACAGGGTTGCCATTACATTACGATTAAGTTATCGAGCACAGGTCATGAAAATCGATTTCTTGAGTTTTTATTTTCTATAAAAATACTAAATGTATTTAAAATAAACACGATGAACGTATGATTTAGGTAAAAAATAATATTAAGAGACAATTGTGAGGTGGTAAATAAAAAATAAAGAGTAAATCGGTTTAATTATTTAGAATAATCGATTAGTGGCAGAACAAGTTACTACCTCAACCTTTTTATTTATAAAAAAAAACCTGGAACAGGATGGACCAAATGATTTACGATTATTTTTATGATTTATTTTTGGAAAAGTTCTAGAAAATAAACAAATGTTTTTTAAGAAGTTAGAATTTTATATTTAAATTGTTGTAGGTAAAAACTTTGTGTCCGTGTGAACTTAGTTTTAAAAGTTGTGTAAGCCGAAACCTGACATTGTTCTTTAAATCACATTCTCTCCCTAGAGGATAAATGAAATTCAGTACAATTTTCTTTCCCTGTTTTTGACAGATTAATAATGACTATTGTTATGTTCGCTTTTTGTGGCATAGAATGTCACTTTTTTGAGCAAGTGGTACGAAAATTAATATTTTCACTTCCAATTTCACATAACAGTTCGATATACAACCCATCAAATGCTCCTCGTATAACAAAAGCGCACTCCGTACACGGTACATAGCAAATTGGGAGCACCCTGTAAAGTTCAGGTATTTCATTTTCAAACATGCTCAGCCATCCGTATGAGATAATAATGATCGTACGCGTATTGTTGGCTCAACAATACCTCCGCAGTTTTGATTTTAGTGATTCCGGTAGAAATTTCCAATATTCGGCCTGTTGGGATATACACTTGTTTTATTGGTAGCTTTGATTGAACCACATCTGTTATCAATAGTGGCTCTCTCGCTTGAATGTTTGATGCTGCAAGCTTATCCGGCCCGGATCCTAAATTGAAAAATTTCTCAATTTGATGAAATCAGAGTCAGAATAAACTTGCTGCATTCCGGCAAGAATGGACAGTATATATGAACCGCTAATGTCAGGAAAAAAGAAATGCTGAAACTTAGACCCATTAGGTACTCAGATATTTTACACGTGTACAAGTTATAAAAACTTATTATTTGAAAAGCTCAAGTAGTAGGTAGGTACAACAGTGGCTACTGAACTAATAAAACTAAGTAGCCACTAAACTATTTAAAGAGAAACTCCTTACATAGACCACTCAAATTCTATTAAAAGGATGAATAGTACCTACTTACCTACAAACAAAACCTCGTAGCGAATTAAGATACTGTATGATAGAGCGAACAACTCGGATGTGGAACTATGTAGACGTACTCACAACTTTGACAAGCTCGACAGGGATCAATGGCGGCCACTTGGCAACTCATATCTGTATAACTTGTGAGCCAATCCTTTTGTCCTGAACTATGAACTGTAACCTGCCATTGTAATATATTACTGATATCGATACGCTTGCTATCGGAAACTGAGACAAAAGAAAAATGAGAAAGTTGGAATTAATACCAAATCGGAAAGATTAATTGAAATAATAGTGGCCAGTGTTAATCGAATATACTATAATATATATAAGTAGCAACGAATTGAATAAGTTACGATACCTGATCAATAATAATATTAATTGTTTTTTGTTTTGGTTTATGTGTGACAGTATTTGAGAACACCTACATCTTTTCTAAAGAACAGAATGGCCCTTTGCATTATGCGGTAGGCGATGTCGCGCGACTATATCACTGTTCGTGTGGGTCCATCGCCCCGCCTGCCTAAACCCAGAGGCAAAATAGCTAAAACTATTTTATTTTATTATTGATTTGAGTTGAATCACTGAGGACAGTTGATTACCTCCTTGTGCATAACTGCACCTAGTATAGAGTGGTATTACATCTGCAGATCAATTAATGAGTGCAGAGCTAGAATCTATCAGCTAAGATGTTGACCTACTTAACGTGGCGGACGAATGCGAGCAGTGAGGACTCTTACAGCGCAGAGGAGAGCTCCTCAAGATGGACTTAATAGGCGATGTTTAACGTCTGCGGTTATAGGTTTCCTAGTTACATAACTGCAAGATTTGATGACCCAAGTAAAAAGTGAGCAATACATAATAATATAAAACATACTTTCTAACACTAAAGTAGTTATTACCTTCATGTGACCAAATGTCGAGATCTCCTCTGCGACAGACCTCACTTAACTCAACACACGCGATACTTGCCCTTATTGCTACTCCAATAAAAACTTTTGCAGGTGCAAATTGTATTTGTTTGGTTGAGATTGGAAGCAAGCTATTTCAACCCGTATTTCTAGTGCGATAAGATAGTCAAGAAGTGCAAATGTTATTTGTGCTTTCGGCTGACGACACACAGGGACCGTGGCGTTTCGGAAATGAGCGTAATGTGCTCAGAACGAGAGCAGATAAGGAGTGGTCCATTGAAACCGTTTACGGTTTAGGGACGGAACTGTTGTACGGTTTATTTGTGTCGCCACATTTGTAAGGTAATGGAAGATGATTTAGTTGAAGCACTTGAAATAATATGAGGGCTGAAATACATAAAGTAATAGAATTAGGAATACGAAAAACCAGTAGATATTTGAACGGTAATCATGATTGTCCCGTCGTGTATAGGAACAAACCTACTAAGCAATCTAAGTAAGTATTTCGATAATACTTGTATGAGAAATGTTTTATGGCCGCTGGAGGATATTAGCTATACATTATACTCACAGCAATATAATATACACATGTGTGTACGTCTTACTCGCTGGTGACTTCCTCTTGAATTACGATAACAAGAGGAAGGAAAACGAAGTGAATAAATGATGAATGGTCCATTTATAAACGAACACACTGGTGTATTACTTTAGCAGTTATTAAAAGGATGTTAGTTACCTATATTAGATTATTAAACTACCAAATTATAGTAGCTAGTATCTGTTCGAATAAAAGATTCCACAGCAGGAATGTGACTCACCAGACTCTACATAACTTGGTGAAAATACTCTTTGTTAACTATTCAGTGAACTCCAAACAAATAATATCCTTGGCCAAGTTCATCACTAGAGTTTCTTGTTCAGCAGTATCTGTTGTGTCACCAGCCTTCGGCTCTGTCTCTTCCTGAGCTCATAATTCAGCGGACTGAGCTAGCGAGGTGTAGGTACTGAGCACGGGGAGGCACACAATGCGCCGAGGGTCCGGAAGCACCCGCCCATGGCAGCGTCCGCGCCGTGACATTCAACATACTAAACTTGACCGACTTTCCCTAAACAGGCTCACGAACAACAGCTGGCTCTCTTATCAGACGAATACCTTAACTTTTCGTGTTTGGATACCTATGGAAAGTAACTTGCTGGGAAAGTCAATTAATGTTTAACGTGCTATAATATTATTAATCGTTTGGTCTGTTGTTACATTTACTTCAGTTAGTCATCATTGCTCACAGTGTCTATTGCCGTTTCATAAACCCATCGTTTCCGTTCCGTCCGGTCAGCTGAGGAGCTTTGCTGATATCTGCGCCGATTGTATCTGAACTATACACAAGTGACTTGCCTAGGCCCGGCTCGGGCGAAGGCCGGCGGCGGACGCTTCCGGCGCCCGCTTTCATGTGCAATCAGCGAGGATACTGAAGGCGGTCACAGCTAGTGTTTAGATAAGGGAAATATTGAACATAACGCGATCATTGATGTTTGAATGATTCCCAAAGGGATATAATATAATGTTATAGGTATACGACAATACCCCAAAATTCTGTTTTTAACATAATAGGGGCACTACTAAATCCAATGACAACTAAACCACCACCAACACGTAGATCTCCCCACCGACACGCAGCCTATTGCGCGTCAGCAACTGTTTCCTACTTCTAGTTGAGCCAGCAATATCGAATCAACTGTCTACAGTGCATCAATAGCGTACGGCATTGAACACATAACCCATTTAAGTCACAGAAGCTAACGCCTATTCGACATAATATTCATTTCCTCGCACAGGAAGCTTCCCCAGGTGCCTCTACTGCGAGCTGTATGAGACAATGGCTATGTATAGCCGGCGTGTCATTCTGTTCAGCTGCTATCCAGGTATGCAACGCCAGGTCAAGGTGCAGGCTACGAGCCTAAGACGTCACGACAACTGGAATAAATAAGTACTAACAATTTTACAATATAAGGAATGTGACTTTATTCCGGCTACGATAAAGGTCTTAGCTCCAGTACTGTGGATGAGGTAAGTAAACGTTCACACGTCTCACAACTGTCTAACTACGATTGCAAAATAGAGAGGGAACCTAGCTCAGCGATACACAAGTACAAGCTAAACAAGTGACGTTTATTTATCTCGGCTTGAGTTTAGAACCGAGTCCATGTTGCCAACTTTGCTTAGGAATGTTACCTGCGTCGGAAAAAAATATTATATGTATCTTAAAAGTTTAAGCTAGAACTTATTTATATTACGATGCACAGAGTTGTACCTATTAACGATTTTTATTCGGTCAATGTACGTATTTGTTCGGAGTGTATGTACTTATTATTTTTCCATAGAATCTCATACAGAGCTGCAAATAAATAAGCCTAATATTTAAATTACGCGTTAAGTTACGCTGGAATTATTATTGTCTATGTATTAACCAACCATTATTTAGTACTAATAAATTATTATAATACAATTGCGATAGACACTATGTAAAACCATAAATGGCGCATGTTGTGTTAGCCTGTAAGTAATTGTTGCACTTATAAAAATGTACTATTAAGAAATTATTTTAAATGTATTGTGTAAACAATTGTTGGCTAACCTTAATAAATAAATAAATAAATGTCACGTGCCACGTGATACTAACGTGCCAAAGGGACACTTTGGCAAGTCGTGGCACTTTACCTCGTGTCGATGGCACTGACCTAATACTTCGCAGAGGGCGCTTTGGTTGCAGTTTTCGGACAAAGACGCGGGAAAAAGAGGTACATGCAGTCCCATATCTGAGCCCATAGACTTCCAAGTAGACAGCTCGGGTTATCCTTTCTTAGGACAGTGTTGCACAAGACAATGTCGGCTATCATAAAAATAATGGCATCGGTGGTGTTACAACTCGCTTGGAAGCCACGGCTACTTTGTGAATTACGGTTTGTGTAGCTTAAAGAAAACGCAGATAACTCAAGACAAAAATAGAATAGCAACTATAAACCGATAGGTCATATCCAACAGATATATTACGCAAAGAGTGACTTCCATTCCCCTTGAGCCACATGCGCCGCGTCACTCGTGCCGGTGGACATCGATCAACATTGACTTGTAAAGCGTAGCGGCCACATTACAAAGTCTATGAGTGAATTGTTATTATCATTTTTTTTAAGATGGCGTCAATAATGTTTTATGCAAGGCATACATTTGTTTAAATTTTCTTTAATGGTGTTAACGGGTGCTATTTGTCAAGTCAAAGCTGTTCATAGGTGCTATGAAAAGTTTAATTTATCACCGTTATCAACAACATTCGGTTCAATAAATTTATAAAGCCACAGCAAAGTTATGGATTGATGATGCAGGCAGCGCAGCCCCTGTGGTGGTGGCGCCGCTGTGGAAGCCTGTATCAAGCGGGGTGCCTGTGAGCTTAGGAGACGACGATGCGTTGCTGAAATTACAAAAAGACTTACGCACATTTTCAAAAGCTCTCTAAATTACTGTTTTATTTGCGTAGCACTACCGCCCGCATACCAATTTTGTACAAAGTTTATCTTTTTGCAAAAGAAAAGCAGTAATTTTCGTCGCACCCTTTTGTTATTTGTCCCGAAATAAACACACGACGTAATGTGCCGAGAGCTTGTCTTTGAGCTCATTACACGAAGATCCAACAGATAACGAAACCTTAACTCACACTCACTGTGTTGACTTTTGGTCTCTAATTCTCTATTTAGTAAAGCAAAGTTAATTTAATTAAGGACATGTAGTATATAGAAATTGCCTTTTTGTTCGAGTGTGTCAATAGAGCCTCTGCTTATTGGTATTCAGGCAGGAAGAAAATAAGAAATATTACGAGTATATATGTATAAAGCCCCCTTGGCTATGTACCTTTATACTCGTAATATTTTTTTCAGGAAAATGGGCACGGCCAAATATAGCCGTTATTGAAATATCTTATAATCTGAAGCCCTAAATGGTTTACAGTATGATGACAATGATTACCTATTGAAATAAGTACATTAATTAGTACCTCTACCTACATATTTAACTAACTTGGAATTAATGTAAATTGGTACCACGCTTTTGACGTGCAGTTAAATTCATCTGCATCAATATGTAATAAACCAGTATAAATCGCAAGATAACAAAACAACTCTGTTTTGGTCAACTCTGGCACCCGCTTGGCACCTCCTTGGCACGGTGTGGCAGGTCGCGTCTATACAGGGAGCGGTAGGTTACGGTAATAAAACAGACGATTGCCTCGTACATCACGTGAAAGTGGGAATACAAGTGCGTTGCGCTGCAGCAACTTACTGCAGGGCGAGTAGCGCGTGACGCTGGCCGAGCTCGGGGGCTTATAGGGGGAAAAATCTGGCATTAAGTATCTAAACAGGGGTAATCTTCTTCATTTTCTGTCTACATAGTAAGACTATTATTGTTTTATTTTATCTTCTTACAGAGGTGCCTCTTGTTATATATTTTACTTATTGTAAATTGAGCTACTGCAAAGATCTTTTATAAAAATAGCAGCTATTTCTATACATAACTGTCTTAATTGGAAGGAAAATAAAAACACGGCAAAAATTCTGAGAAACAATAAGCCGTTTGTTTACGCGTTCGTACTTTGCACTCTTCGTTAATAAAGCTTAGTGAGGGAGACGGCATGAAGGGTTTTTGGCAATAATGTAATAAACAAAGTAGACGAACACTATGACGTATAGGTAAGGGTGCGTCCACATCTGGCGAATGTGCCGCGATTGTGCAGCTCGCGAGTCGTTTGCGAGCTGCTCGCGAGCTGCACGCGTGCATTTTTGGGCTCATGCGCAAAACGTCTCTTTCGCAAAATGTCACCTGGTCGTAAAACGTCTCTTTCGCAGAATGTCTCTTTCGTAAAATGTCTCTTTCGCAGAATGTCTCTTTCGCAGAATGTCTCTTTCGCAAAATGTCGCCCCAGGGACTTAAGAATAAAATTTTGATTTTCAAAACAAAAAATCATTTATTAAAATTATAGTGCAATTATGATATTAAAATTTTGGTACTTAAAGGTGATGGTCCAAAATGTATGGACCAAAAACCCAGAGTCGATTTAGACAAATCTGGTATCAATAGCTTTATTAAAATGCACAATTTACCCCACCAAAAAAAATATGCCCATATCCATGGGATATAAAAGTTATAGGCTAACAAAGTATATTGGAAAAATCATGAATAACTGATTATTTTTACCAGTTTTTGCAACAGCAATATATTAATAATGAATAACTTGTTATTTTTATCAGTTTTTTCAACAGCAATATATTAATAATAATAATCATAGGACAATAATAAATATAAGTAGCGATTATATGAACCTATCAAGTATTAAATCTTATATTTCACAGCTTGTAAATCATATGTCAAGATACTTTTGTCGTGAAATCTTTTTACAGTTGAATGTGCCTATTTTGTCTCAGATTATTTATTTTTTCAGCCGCTTATTTTAAAAAAAAAAACAAATACTGTGGGAAAAATATTTATTTCAATTATTTTCTATGTCTATTAATATATCATCTAAGAACCCAGCAGGTTGCATAAGGTCGTCTTGGTACCTGGCCCAGGCCAGATAATATATAATGCTTATTATGTGGGCACAACTGCCCAATGTGCGGCGACCATGAATACAGCTGCAACAGTATTCCGAAATACTATTCGTGTTATATAAAACATAACAATAATATGTTCTTGTCCCGACGTGCCTGGAATGGATTCGACACCTTATTAATGTACTTTCTTCGTTATTAATATTTATCCTTTCGGGGTGTCTAAAAACTTCAATTGAAAAAACCCCAGTTCCTCTAATATGTTCGCAACAGTAGGACCTTGCGTCCGTCGGCGCGCTCGCGCTCATATAGGTAAGATGAACGCATCATATTCTGAAGTATTTGTGTGTATTTGTTTAGCGAAAACAAAATAATGAATAACAAAGATAGGTAGGTAATTATGCTAGAGAACTTAAAAAATGGACGTAATCTCATTAATAAAGGACTTTGAACTTGATAGTTGCATATGATCGCTAGTTATATTTATTATTGTCCTATGATTATTATTATTAACATAATGCTGTTGAAAAAACTGGTAAAAATAACAAGTTATTCACGATTTTTCCATATATACTTTGTTCGTCTATAACTCATATACCCCATGGATATGGGCAATTTTTTTTCGGTGGGGTAAATTGTGCATTTTAATAAAGCTATTGATACCTAATTTGTCTGAATCGACTCTGGGTTTTTTTTGGACCATCGCTTTTACTGAATGGATTCCAAATAAAAAAATAATATTTTGATACAGTTAAAAATAATATTTTGGTACAATTTAAAGTTCAGTGATGGCAACATTTATAATAATATGTGAGGGTAGTTAGAAAAAAACTTATAAATGTATGTGTCATTCATTATTGACGAGCTGTGTTTTGTCTGTTACTTTTGATTGAAAAAACAGTAAAAAATATTACAAATGTTGCCATCACTGAACTTTAAATTGTACCAAAATATTATTTTTAACTGTATCAAAATATTATTTTTTTATTTGGAATACATTCAGTAAATTTAAGTACCAAAATTTTAACATCATAATTGCACTATAATTTTAATAAATGATTTTTTGTTTTGAAAATCAAAATTTTATTCTTAAGTCCCTGGCGCGACATTTTGCGAAAGAGACATTCTGCGAAAGAGACATTCTGCGAAAGAGACATTTTACGAAAGAGACATTCTGCGAAAGAGACGTTTTACGACCAGGTGACATTTTGCGAAAGAGACGTTTTGCGCATGAGCCCATTTTTGTTCGTGCGCCGCTCCTGCGCCGCCCCCGCGCATTTCGCGCGCAACCTAAGCGCCGCCGTACGCGATCAGCGCGCGGGCGGCGCTAGTAAACGGAACTGTAAGCACGAGAATTGAGTGTGCGTAGATCGCGCGCCGCGCGCACGCCTTTATACGAGCCTTGCATGAGTTGCGCTAAAGGGGCGCACCAAACCAAAGCCGTGACAGCATGCGCGCAGCTCGCAAACTGCTCGCGAGCTACACATTCGCGGCACATTCGCCAGATGTGGACGCACCCTAACATACTGAGCTTCAATAGCTGAAGATCTCACTAACATCCATTAATGAATGAGATTTCCAGTAAATGAATACCAACAAACAAACTTTGCTGTCGATGTTCCCTCTATAGCCATTAATTAATATGTTATTAATTAATACGTTAGGTATAATCCCTCAAAAATATTTTCGCATTTCCTGTAACCACGTCATTACGCAGTGTAAAACGCTGATGAAGTCTTTGTGTTGTTAACTGAAGCTTGAATGTCGAGAATGTTCACAAACGAAAATCGTTAATGTTGAACTTCATTATATTGACGTTGTAAACTGTTGCTGGAATTCAGTCGTCAGCTGCAGTTGCAGCTGATTTACAACTTGTGTTGTTTTTTTTTCAAAAAAACTTTTGAAATATATTAATTAATTGAATTGTTAACACAATGTACGACTTGTGGACTGCACGACTTATGTATAGTACATAGACTGTACGACTTAGTCGTGGAGTAAGTAAGAATATAATTATTATAATGACGAGTATCATAAGAGGCACCGCGGGTGGTCTTACTCCAAACAAACGCTCTCGCTTGTTTTCTTTCCGATTTAAGTGTTTTAAAGTAATGAATTTCCACAGAAAGTAAATATCAACTATTTTTACGTCCCTATATAGTTATATAGTTTCTTTGTACACATACAAAGAAAACCATTAATGAAAAAAAGCACAGTACACTCTATATATCCTTCTTATTCAGTTTATTAAATATCTTTTACATTGGTTTATTATTAGAGAAGGAAATGTTGAGAGCCAAATCCCGAATTAGGCTACTCAATCGGATCTACAGTTGTCATTTTCGCTCGCTGAGTGCTCAGCAGAACGACAGCAAGTTTCTTTTAATACCTCATTCATTCTAAAAACCACTCCTCCCGCTTTTCCTCTTAAAATAAATTTCTTTTCAAACTGTAGTTTATGTTACACGTATTCATTTAAATATAGGTATAACTATCGTCTGTCTTTTATTATTTCGGCATATCTAGTGCTTTTTTACCATCACTTTTTTTTACTTACATATAACTTAGTCCTAATCACTAAATAAAAATCAACTTAACCAAACGAGAAAAAGTTTTAAAACATGAGACGTCGAAGTTTCTTCAATAATCCTTAGAAATGACATCGGGTTATCGGCACAACAGGACTGAACGACATAAATAGCCCGCGCTATGTTATTAACCCGTTGAATGTCTAATTAGTAACACAATAGTAAGACAATGGCTTATGTCGAACTGTGTAACATAAGACATTCGAGAGGTTAAAGCTGCCTCACACGGAACTGAGCTGACCTAATCGCGAGGTACGACCTACTTGTGCTTAAGACTGTTGCCAATAACAAGAGAAACGAGCCATGTATCACAAGTGTCACAACGTAACAACAACCTAGCTGATCGGGAAATTATTAATTATTGTAAATGTTCCAGCGAGACATTTGACAAAGATTGCAAGATTATACGTCTTTGTGAGTACCGCAGCATTGGAGTGGCATAATGATATATTAATTTCAAAATAAAAACCTTTCTGCCTCATACAATTCAAGAATAACAAACATTTTACATTTTTTCAAAATATGGCTCTACGACATCTAAGGGTGCGTCCACATCTGGAGAATGTGCCGCGAATGTGCAGCTCGCGAGCCGTTTGCGAGCTGCCCGCGAGCTGCACGCGTGCATTTTTGTTCGTGCGCCGCACCTGCGCCGCCCGCGCGCCTTTTGCGCGCAACCTAAGCGCCGCCGCCGTACGCGATTACGCGAAGAAAAAGAATAGGCTGTGTTAGTTGTGCGTAAAATATTTGAATTCCGGGTCGTAAGTAATCAAAGTCGCCCATTGTTTTGGAAGTCTCTTGCAGCGCCGAGTGTTGCGGTTACTTAGTTTCCGCTCAAATAACTTAATGTCAAAATGTTATGTCATTCAAAACCTTGTACGTAGGTACCTTATCCTTTACATGTACAATAAGTTACACTAAAGCTTTGTCTCTTTCCATTAATTTATTATGGTAGGTAACTTATCACCAATATGACTCCAGTTCGGGAGTCTAGTGTATCTGACGAAACACATTCGTCCACTAATGTTACCAATCATTCAATAAAGAGAGAAACAATCCATAAATGCCATCACATAAAACTTACACGATAGCCAATATCAAGTCTAACATTAGTAAAACCAATCGATAAAAAATCTATTACCTATTTATTGCCTACTATATATTTTTACCAAGTAATTACTCTGGTTTCATCGTACATAAGCTGATATTTTAATTCTACTTTAATTACACAGGCCAATTAAGTATGTTGATAAATATTTTAGTCCGTCTTAGAATAAAGTTTAGAATTTCATTTTAAAATGTTAAATGGCATTTATCATGATTGTGTGAAGCTAGAACCGGCTGCTCGTCTGCTGGTGGTGCAGCGCCCACTTACGCGTGACGGGCTGTTTTATATTGATTGGACCTAGTTCAGTGTGCTAATTATCAAGTCAGTCTTGAGTTTAGCTTAAAAATAATTCAAACACGTTGTGTATATAAGTGAGTGCTAACATTGACATGATATGTTCGACTAAGGGGTTGTTTATAAATATACCCTGGCGATGTCATAAGATCATGAACTAAAAAAATTATAAGCCGGGGCTAAAAGAAAATTGTCCAACACGTGGTGCGACAGAACACGACGCAATATGATCGCAGATTGAATTCCTAATTCGAATGTTGTCCTCCTATCTTTCTCTGAAGTGAGAACACTTATTGCAAGTCAATATCGCCAGGATGTGCACATAATCATTGTCATCTCAGATGAGATCTTCTACATATGGAACGGAGGTCGTTTGGAAGTCAGTTTCCAACAACACTGACGAACACTCGCGTTACCGATAAGAAAACAACATCGTTCAATTATTAAAAAATTCAATTTGTAACTGTGAATAACGGACTGTCCCACTTTTCTCAGATAAATGATGAATAATTTTATTTGAAGAAATAAAAACAGTTGCAAAAGATCAACGAAACTGAATTGATAAAAGGATTGCAATAATAAAACTGAAAGAAAAGCGTAAAGGCTTCTGTTTTGACAGCCGACGTCTTCCACGGCATCGTTCGCAAGTACCTAGATGTAATATCTACTACTACACATAAACTGGTACGGAAACGTCGAAATTACAATTAAATTATTGGCAAAAACTCTGTGCACATTGTATAATCGAAGCATCGAAAGTGTCGTTCATAACTTATCAGAAATACATTTCGTTTGTTCGCACAACGAACCGATGAAAGCAATCAGTTAGTCAATTAACTTTTTCTGAAAACGTTTTTGTTTCAATTAATTAATTTTATTCGTGCTGTCTATTGTCGAATAAAAGATCGGAGCTTCGAAACAAGTAGCTATTCCCATCAAACCGACTCAATTACTTGAAACGGCCGGACCTCCTGACAAAGAGTTGCAACAGACTCAGTACGACATTGTACATAGCGACAGCATGTATTGTGAATGTACCGGTGCGTCTCCTCTCTGCAAGACATCCTGAACATTCACAATTCCACGATGTGACGGGTATTGTACATATAGTCAAAGCGCGCGGGTGAGGGGCGGCGGGTGGTCAAAGGAAAGAAATTGTAGATTCATAACGTTTGCGAGTGTTTGCCGGAGATCCGGAGACTACCGAGGAGTGCCGCGAGGGGATTCTAGTTCCGCAGCTATGGCTTCAGCGGAAATGCGCTTTAAAGGAAATCGCATTTTGTTTCGAATTCCATGAATCTGAATATATTATTACACTCATCCTCGAGTGAAAGGAAATTGAAGTAACGTAAGAGAAAACTGTTTTGAATGCCGTATACGTTATAATATTCCATTGAGTGGTGGTTCTAGAAAACTGTGTTATCTATACTAATATTAGAAAGAGGTAAAGTTTGTCAGTTGGTGAGATTATTGCAGGGGGTATCTCTGGATCAACCGAACCGATTTAGAAAATTCTTTTACCAGTAGAAAGCCACGTTATTTGTGAGTGTCATGGCTATATTTTATTGCCAAAAAATTGAGATACGTAAGAAAAATCAAGAAAACGAAGTCGCGGGGAGAGTGCTAGTGTTATACACATGCAGATTCTGGCGTAACAAGACGACGAATTCCGACATGAAGAAAATACAACACAATACTCATTGGCTCAATCGGGAGTGGCAGTACACGTCACGCTTAATTTCAAACGCCCAAACAAACGTTAAATCCACGAATAGGTCGCCACGTGACGTACACGGTGGCGCTGGCGCAAGTCCCAGTCTAATCAACAGATGATTAAGGAAAGTGAGGAAGTGCAGGACCTAGTCAGATCGGTGTGCCCTCGTCGTGATAACAGGTGAACAGTGATGATAAAGATTGTGCTTGTTGTTGACGTGGTTTTGGTACTTGACATGAACGTTATAAAGAATACAACAGGAACACGTTCCTCTGGTTATTTCGATTGCGTTGATGTTGCGCGCGTGACGTAGGTGACTGAATCAGAGCATGAACCCATTCATTCTGCTCCTTCTGTCAACCGTAATGTCGTAATGTAATGTTTAACTGCATTAAGTATTAAAACAAATTTATGACTTCAATAATGTGATAGTGTCAATTAATGAAAATAACTAGATCACGGGTTCCAAACCAGTGGAGCGAGCCCCACTTAGTGTACCAAATGGGTGGCGGCTCTATATAAAAATTAACTGTTGTTCAATTGTTTTTTAGGTTTTAGAAATATCAACAAAAAAAAAGGCAGCGCTCGTCATCGGTTTATTGTAGTTTTTAACAGGTAAGAAAGCTATGTTATTTTAGACGACTGGGGGAGGTATGCTCAAAGGTTAGGAACCCCTGAACCAAAGAGATACATAGTTAAGCAACTATAAAAAAAGGCCGTCAAATAATAAAATACTAATAATAAAATTTATTCAAAAATATAAAAGATACAAAAATTAATACAGTTTTGCTTAAATGTAAATTTTATTCCTAAGTCTTACGTGTCTGTACTAGGTAATCCTGTATCTCAGGCGATAAGAGCTAAATTAGTCTTAACTAAATAAAAATAAAATAAATAATTAATAATATAAAAGACTTGTTATGTAAAGTAACAGTGCAAATGTGTAAAAAATAAGTGACAGTACAGTACAAATTATAATATGCTGAGTAGTTGTACTAGTTAAAATATGGCCGTATCAGTGACCGAGTTCTTTTAAATTGCTTGTTGTGCAGTTTTGTTTAGGTACAACATATAAGAATGTGGATCAGTAGAGGCGTTAATTGGGTCAAAGTCGATATTGCGTATGTCTTCTTCTAGTTTATTCGTAGTTAACGCCACTTCTAGGCGCCTCCATAATCAATAGAGTTTATATACCTCTTTTCAGCCATCATTTTTGCGGAACAGTCAGCTGCATTGGTCTTATGATTGCTCGGCTTTTTGAAACGCAAGCAAGTAGCGCATTTTGGTTCCTCAGTCTTCTTTGCGCATTCTTTAATGGTGTGACCCTGATCACCACAGTGGCCACAGGTATAGGTGGACTCCCGACATGACTTGGCCGCATGTCCGTACTGCTGACACTTATAGCATCGTGTGACTAAAGTAAAGTCTCTAATAGGGCATGATGCCAATAAAATTGACAAATACTCTATCTTTACAAATGACGCTTCCTAGTTCCTTGGGGCCGCGTCGTCGGGAGCGTACTACATCGCCGTACAAGCGCACCGTAACTCCGGTCCTGCGTAACTACGTAATAAAGACGTGTCATTATTTATTAACGCTAACGTTCGCACGTCGGTACACATGACGTCATAGGCCCGCCCTGACATATTGCCGACGTCTTACCTCTATTGCCCATAAGAATTCATTAAGGGTTAATTAAAATTTGCTGTACCTATGTACTCGTACCTACGGATATGGCTCCTTTTTAGGGGTGTTATGAGGGCACTTTATCGACGAACAGAATATGCATAATTACGTAGATAGGTAGACACCAACAGGATTTTCCTGGAATCATGTAATACACCATTTCCGTTGCAAATTATTTGGATATACAAAGTCTAATACACTATACCAGCGTGAAGGCGCTGTAAACACGTAATGTGAGGCAAATAAATCCGCGATCTGTGGAAGCCTGAACGTGATGACGCCTCTGATCAGTGTTCTCCTAACGAGAAGCTTACCGAGAATTCATTGAAATTATAACTGTCAGAATATTAGCCGTTTATATTTATTTAAAAATGCGGGAAAATGTAATCCTAAATAATTTGTTTTAGTTGAAAGAAACGCGGGCAGCACCTGCCCGGGGCTACTCTTAATTAAAACATTACCTATCTCAAATCTTTTGACTATGATTGTACTTATTTAATATTAATTTAACCAACTAGGTATTTTGTAACGAGATTTTTTATCTAGGCGAAAATGGGCGGTGTTCTGCCTCGTGGCAATATTGTAACACAACAAAAACAACCTATGAAATATAACGGTTGAAGAGGCTGCGTTTGCGATCCCGCGATCATCCTCTTAAGAGCCATTACCAGCAGAACAACTTAGTGCACATACAAATGTTATTTATACTATGAGATAAGTCAGTAAATTGACTTATGACTTAATTATCTCTTATAACACCTCGCTCTAGAATCAACACAGAACAATGAATGCTACTGATAATCTTCTCCGAACATGCAAGCGGTCGCGCGGTAACAAACCCGAAACATAACATTGAAACGTAAACGTCACTTTCGTATTTCATTTAATCTTGTTCTAAAATGTTCTTTACGTTAGCGATCTCGCTAAATTAATATGAAACCATTGGGCCGCCAACAGAATTATAAATTCTAATATAAATGTTATACATAATTGTAATTAGGATGTTACGGCCAAACAAGCCCGGGGTGTTTCCATTTACTGAAAGCTTCTAAAAGTTCAGAGAGAGCCTGAAACTTGTTAAATAAGTCAAAATGTTGTAACCAGCGCGGGCCGCGCTCTAACTGGTAGTGTCATCTTATGTTTTGTGTCTAATTGTACTGTTTATGATTATTTAACTCTAAAAGCTTTTTAAATTGAATGGGTTTTGAAATGACCGGATGAGATCAAGTAGTATAAATAAAAAGTTAAAGAAAAATTTTGCTTATATAATTCCGCTAGCTATTGGAGCAACATTTGTCTAAAATATGTAAATTCTACTCCTAAATATGTAAATAAAGGAATAGTAAACTTATTTAGAGTAACTTCTGCGACATTACGTGAAAAATCACCCAAGAGGGAAATGTAAACAGGTTCAATCAATGTTAAACATAAGGATAAGACAGTAGATATACTTACGACGCTGTGCCCACTGCGGCTGCGCAGACTGAGCCGCATCTTCCAGTCGCGCTTGGAGGACGCGCCGCCCTCCGAGCTGAACGACCGCTTCATGGGCAACGACATCTTGCAGGCACTCGACTACCCACCACTGAACGTCATGCGTCTCTGTCGCATAGTCTTTGCACTCACTAGTAACTCGTACCGCGTCCGCAATCGGTTACATTATTCAAATGCGTCACTTAACGTCAAAGAATACATCGCAGACGCGACACTTACTGCTTACATAGTCACTAAACTACAACTATGTTTACCTAACATTATAACACTAACACTGATTAAATAGACACAAAGAGAGAAAAAACTAGTCCTAACACTACGGAACACTACACACCAATCTGAAACAAACAGGGTACACATTAGTAAATAGTAACTTGAGCCTCGGGAGGACATCTCTTTGTGCCGAGGGACGAGTCTCGAGCAACACCCGGTTTGTCACTATCAGGCACTATCACACAGGAAATGTGTTAATCTGTTAAGCTTTCATCGCTCTGGCGTGAGAACACAAGGGAAAGCTTCTGAAACCAGTTTTTGTGGTAATTAGAAAGGATTCTGTTTATACGAGCTCAAGTGACACAACGTGATCAAGTGAACATGCGCTGCTAAATAAGGACACATTATACATTGAAGGTTGTTCATGACGCGAAACAATTGATCGATGTCCTCTTTGGTCTTTCAATCAACCAATCAACCCCGTGGTCCACACTCCGGCGCTGCGAACAACTTTTTTAACTTTCAATAACGAATGATCATTTCAAATGTACCGCCGACTTTATTTTGCTGAAATTCTAATGAAAGTTATTAAGCTTCCTGTTAACTCGGAATAACTCTTTCGATACCTACCACTTCTCCAACTCCAAAAATAATATGATTATATTTCCAAACTCAAATACCCGGAATACACAAACGAAACTCCATTAAATCATGAAATTCCGAGAAAAGTACATAATACATACAGGTTTATTTCTTTTCACTTACATCCGTTTTGTGAGAGTTATTTGATTGTCAATTATATTTATGACGGAAGTAGGTAATGAATATATGTTATGAATGTCACAAATTTTCAATGACTTTGATTGGCTGAGAGCTCAGAACGCTAGACCTTCGTCATCTTAGCCTGGCGGACATCTTAAGGATACATGAGGAATATGTAGTAATGAAGGTATGCGTACTTGCTAGATTCAATGATGGGACCTTTTTCAGGTATCAGGTATGAAAGGTACCTGACGTTTTGCGGAGAAGCTGATTTGTAAGTATATGTACACTAAACGTTCAATAGTCCATCAGCACCATAAAGGCTACTTTAGCTCGAATATACAAGCGCGACACAGTCAATGAGGGTGCGTGTGCGTGTATGAGTGATGTCTCAACATTCCACAGATAACACACACTAATAAACTGTCGCCACACTACGCGAAATAGCATGATATTTCTGTTGCATTTAGAATACGCGTCTGTTCTTACCATAGCATTGCTAAAATTCGCATCAATCTAATATGTGTTGGTAGCTGTTTAGGCTAAGCAACAGCTTCACGATCAATAAGGTCTGAGTTCGTATCTTAATTACTTCTTGGCTGTTTTTTTGTTTCTTTGAAACCATAATAATGAAAAGTAAAAACTTGTTAGGTTTATGCTTATTAATAATGAATCATGCTTATTATTTATTTTTATACGAAGAAAATGTTAGTTATTGTATTAAGTTTTAACTATTTATGTGATTTTTAATTTACTTTTTTGGTGTTGGAAGGTGGAAATAAAAAAGTCGTGCTTAATAATAACAATAAAGGTTTATTCGTTTTATTTATTTATTTAATTAACTGACAAGAATTGTGACGTTACATTCCTACTTAGATAAAAGAAATTCACTTGTAACCGTTCATAAGATTTTTTGTGTTTACCCACGTCATATCAATATAACAAGAAAAGAATATTCTAATAACACAAATAACTTATTTCTGTCTACCTCACAGAAATCTAAATTATTTGTTTAATTTTCTATGATCTACCTTTTTAACTTTACGAAATGTGTGAACAAAGCGAACAAGATAAAGAATATTATGCTTATCAAGTAAAAACTTACAAAAAGTCATAGTCTGGATGAGATTCGATCTCACGACTCCTCGATTCAAGCACCTATCTGCAGGCGTTTAGCCGATAGGCCAACTTGACTTATTTTATAATGTTGAAATTATGAACTACAAGCATTTGTCGACGGCAATGATGATACATGTGACTGTTCTCGAAAATAGAAGGTCGTAAGTCAAGATTAACTTGAAGCGAATGTTTTTTGAGAATGTCTATCCACTTATGGACTCCACTGTATATTCTTATATATTTTTCAGACTTTTATTGAATATCAAACACACGTTATTGGCAGGCACTCCGTGAGCCATAACTAAAGCCACTCTGAATAGGTGGCTAGCGTAGGTACCTACCCAGCCTGGCTGAAGTTGGGTTCACGCTTGAAATAGGGTTCAGCCTCCAAACTTGACAAACGTAAGTGAATATTACTATTATCTTTAGATCCTATACTTTTTATACCTATAATGTGTTCCCTTGGGATGATCAACTTACTTGACGTGAAAGTTACTTTTTACGTGGGCGAAGCCGAGGGCAGAAGCATAATAAGTCCTCTCTCCATTCTAAAAATGCTAATGACGTAGGTCTATCGTCTCCCGGATCTTGTACTATAAGCAGAGAATTGGTAATTGATGTATTGTATACATTTATATATTGTGTTCAAAGCACATAATTTTTTTTGAGCAACGGTTGGTGACACCAAAGCACTAAAGTCTGTGTAATGTGTTGTGCCCAAGTTTATGACTTAAACCACGTTAACATGAAGTTGGTAAGTAAGAGTTATTTAAATAAATTCGGCTAGACATGTACACACGGTACAGTATAGGTACCTCGGACTTTTCTAAAACCAGTAAGTAAACGCCGAGTTGTATTTCGCACTCTCTAGAATGAAAATGTTTATATAATTCCAGAAAGTATTGAACGATTAATAAAATGAAACCCTCAAATGATAATCCCTTTCAATCCGTTGCCATTTCGACTCTTCCGTAGTTTTATTGATTGCAAAACGTATGGCCTCCAAACACTGTGCGACACTGTGTTCAAACGTATCGCGCTCAATTTGACACTGCATACCCACAGCTTCAGTTGGAAAACGAAATTTGGCAAAAAGTCTATTCATACATGGTATGTGGATGTTGCACGTAATTCGATTCGGTCGCTCACTTACTTTGATAAAGGGCATGAACTGATATTCTAGCAATTTCGAACACCAGTCGGGGAAAAAAGAACAGGAAATTCGAAAAGGCATTTCAGTGAATGTCAGATTGCCAGTTGAAAGCCTTTGTAATATAAACCCTGTGATGACTACGTTAGGTTTGAATTCATCCACTACTCACTAGCATAATTGCACATTGATTGAAGCAGTGAATGTGCGCAAGTTCTTGTATAACACGCGTTTTCGTAGTCTGTGCGCGTTGAAACCTTTAAGTATAGGTACTAATAAAAAAGATAAAATCATAATAATTTATTCAAATAAAAACGTTTACAAAAAGTGTACATTTAGCCAACAATAATTAGATTTTGTACATTTAGCCAACAATATTTAGATTTTCCATACAATTATAGTGCCTAAAATAAACTAAAACTAAGATAATGTTATTATAGGTGAAAATAATAATAGTTCGGAATTGCAATGTTCGGTAGCGACCCGCCCGATCTATAATAGGTTAATTTAAACCTGTGTTTCAGGCCATCACTTTTTTTTGAGATGTTATGCAAACCAAGTCCTTCCTTCTTCTCTCTCTGTCAGAGGGTACAGGGTCAAAAGGTAGTGCAGTGTGCTGGTGTAGTACTATTTTTAAGATAAATAATCGCCGTACTGTAAGCACATTACATGCTGTAAATAGCTGGTGCGTAGGTAATCTAAAATGGCGAAAGGTGCTACCTTTAGAACTGCTCTTTGAGCACGCTCTAACGGGAGAAAAATGGTTTTTGCCGCACCACCCCAAAAAGTTATGCAATAATGTAAGAATGGATTGACACAAAGCTAAATATACCTGTTTAACTTATTTATAGTCAGCTATTATAATTATATAACGTATATTAATGTGCGCTCTTGTACACAGTAAATCAATATGTTTACGGAAATTTAAATTTGAGTCAATGGTGACACCTAGATATTTTAAATGGTCAGCTATAGCTGAAGTAGGGCAAGAACATGCAGTGTCATACGTGCAACAATTTAGATTAGTACCTAAGCGGTATGTTAGTAAATAAAATGTAATTTGTTTTATCTGCATTTAATGTTAGGAGATGATTACGGAGCCAATTAGACACAATGTTAAAACCATTTTGAGCATATTCATAGACCTCAACTCTTGTTTTAGCTGAAAACAGAAGAGCGGTGTCATCCGCATATGACATTATAACACCATTTTGGAGTGACAGGCTGCATAGTTCATTTATATAGATTAAAAATAAAGTAGGGCCCAAAATGCTACCTTGTGGAATACCAAAACTACCGTTTTTAAGTTCAGAACTTAAATGCTGACCAATTTTTACATAATATTGATAACGATCGCTGAGATAATCAGAAAATAGAAGAAGTTGTTATCCTCTTATCCCAAGTGTTTTAAGCTTGTGCAAAAGTAAGGTACAAGAAATAGTGTCGAAGGCTTTGGCAAGGTCTAGAAAGATCCCAATTGTGTGCATACCATTAGGTACCACTGATATAGGTACCCGTAATTTACAAATCCGCTACCATTCAAAAGATGAGTCTTAAATTCTGATAAAACGAGCAGTGTGAATGTAGCAAATGAGCCATTAAGCCTTTATATCAAATCCCGGGCGTCGTTTTGACACACGACCATAATCAACCGGCTAAAAAATAAACAATTTGAAAGGGAACCAATTGAATAAGTACATTTGAACATTTATCAACGCTGCGGCTGTGGCGCGGCCGTATTGAATACTGTAGATTATGTATGAACGTGCCCTAAGGGCTCAGCCATACGTGACAAACGACCAAATTTTGATAAAGTTTTCATCTGAAAACTGAATTTTACTTTGTTCCTTTTTTACCTGCGGCTGTTAAATTCAGAAATCATGGAAAAACCAACGCTTACGCCCTACGACCCTACGACTAGTAGTCGAAGACTTGACGGATGTTTACCTTCATTTCACAATACGAGTACGTCCACCACCGCAATACCCGGAGCTCCTTATAAACTGCGTCCATTAATGGACGGAACAAGTAAGTGGCGTGTTCAGCGTGGTGCCATAACCCTTCATAAATAATAGAGGACAAATACGTTCGTAACCTGTCGACACCATCAATACATCCTTGCGACGCGACGTCTCTGTTATAGCGGTTATTAATTAAACGGGATCAGCAGCGAGCCCGGCTGAAGCGTCGTTCCCTTTATGGGCAATCATTTTGGATAACAGCGTCGTACGTAATGGTTAATTTTGGTGAAATGTTGGCAAATTCTGGCTAAGAAAGATGAGGGCAAAGTTGGAAAATTAAAATTTATTTTTTAATTCTTGCTGGCGCTGGTTTATGTAGGCAATGCGACCAATTGTTACTTTCTGCTACCTTAAACAAAAGTACTTGGTTGTATTTGTTTTTATGATAACGCCCTATATACTTATATTTAGATCATTTACAGATTTTACTAATAAAAATTGTATTGCCTGAAATAATACGGTATGGCCATTGCGTACCTATGACTGTAAGATTTGTTAATGAACACTCGGTACTAAGTGTCGCAACCAGTACAGGCATACTGAACTTCAAATGTAGGTGCGATAGCTACAGCTGTGCTACCCTACGAGGAGGACAGGCGTGATGTCATGTTCCCTAAACAATAAACACACTCACAACCTGAAAACAATCTAACAATGTTTGAAACTAATATTTATATGGAGTCGCCCGCGCCTAGCCCCTCTCCCCTGTAGGGGGGAAACAAGGCTATTCCATTAAGGGTTATCCATGGAGTTCCAGTTCAGATCTCAGTTTGTAATAAAGACGGATCGGCGCAGACACGCGACACGTTCTATCTCTGGCTGTGTGAGCGCTCCGCGAACATTCTGTTTGTTTTTATTTTTAAGCCAACAATACGAAACATTGTGTTACATTATTATGACAAGGGCCTTTTTATAATACCTGTGTATTTAATATTTATACTCCGCTTTATGCCATGCTTATATACGCTACTATGTTGTATAGGTAACATTCGAGGAATTATAAAAAGTAAATAAATAACGACATAATTATAACACTTCATCTTTGTAGCTAACCAGGCTCCTATACAACGTAATACAACTATGAAATGCACCATGGTTTTTAATGTGTTGGGTAGTCATTGCAAGGATCTATAGTTATGTATATTATACAAATAATGAGTTCTTTAATTATAAGCCAAATGTTAGCATACCTAGCTAAAGAAATTATGGCCAGTCAATACAAAAGATCCGACATGACGTCACAGATCACAATACATAAGTACTTATTTTATTAGGTACCTCTGTATGTAATTTTATTTAATTTCTTTCATCACTAATATATATGTGATAATAGTATAATAGTAATATGTGTATTCATATTTAAGATCCTATACTACGCCACGATTTGTTTCACAGCTAACGCGTGCCCTAAAAGCAGAGTGAATCACCTCACGATATAAAGATTATGTTGTAAATAACTGTAACAGTTCATTCACAAAATAATAAAACATAAAACACGATGCCTAAATGTTATTGTGGTCGTAAAGAAAACTATTATTTCTGACTTTTATGGATATAGTATAGTAGCATCTACTACCCGTAGACGGTCGCAGGCTGGTCGGAGAAAGCGCTCTTAAGTAAAACATCAGACTTTGTGAGAGCATAAAGCTCATATCTGAATTCCCTTACATGTCTTATAATTTATGATTGACGAAAGGTGCAACCGATCGCCAGAAAACAGTAACAACACAGGACATGCTCACTAACGAATCATGCATTCTGCCCCATAATGTTATTCTTCTTGTCCTTATGACAAATGTAAACAAAATAAATACAAACATGCTCACGTCACGAGGGACCAGAAACGTTTTTTATCAATATGTATATTTAGATAGTATCACATTTGAAAATACTTATGAGGATAGTATTTAAGTTCATCAAAGCATTAGGTAGCTCCCTACATTGAACTACTTTTTGTGCTTAGTCAAGAAAACTATATCTGTCACGTTGATCTAAAACGGGGACTACAGTGTTATCTGCTACTTATCTGCAACTTAGACACGGAACAGTCAAGTACAAAGCGGACACGATTTGAGCGTAGTAGACAATATTGTTAGACGAGTCAGGAACATCCGCGGCCCCCTCACTTAACGATGCTGGTTAAAGATGTGGTTGATGTATAAATGAGCTATTAACATTTAAATTCAATCAAGATGGTACACAGAACAAAGGAATAAATGCATTAGAAGATTTGTAGTACCCACTTATAGTAACTATTATGGACAGAGGTGTAGAAAATGCGTAGTCCCAAACATTTTTAATGATATACCTACCTGTAGTGTTTCTGTATCTGAGTTGAGTTACCTGACCAACAATGTTATCTCGAGCACACGGGTTGTCAGTGGGCAGTGACGTGAGAGCCACGGGCGAGAGCGTACGTCTACTTAGTACTGGTGTGCAACCGAGCCAACAATAACACCCATTGTACGAGGAGTACTACATTTGGCGACGAGGCAAAAGGTCAGTTCAATCAGTACATTTATATTGCCACGTAAAAATAAAGTATGAACTTTTTTTGTTTAACAGAATTCCAATTAAAACAAAGAAAGGGTAGATAGAAATAAATGTTTGTTATAAATGTTGGTTGATGGTTTTACCGGAGTAGGTACTTAAGACGAAACGAAATTAATGATTATATAAAAGAATAAATATTTGTTTATCATTTGTTTACCGCAACAGACAGCAATCCTTTTTGAAATCCCTTAAAGTACGTTACTTTGATTCAAGTACAATCAAATAGCAAAATACTAAAGTTGCATTGGAAATTCTACTTTATGTGTGGTGTTTTAAAGTTACATTTTCAAGAAATAAAATAGAATTGAACTAAATAATATCTTGGGAATTTAAATATAAACATTACGTTTAGAAGCATACCTAAGTACACATCTTACTTTGACACCGGTTCATTGTTTTATTTAGTTCCGTCTGTTCTAAACAAAGTATGAAATATAAATAAAACAAAACTGATAAGCTCGAAACTGATCCGTCGATTGTTACAACAATATTGTTGGGGCGATACAATTCTAAACTATTACGTCATACTTATGGGATTTTCATTATTATGTTATTAGAAGTTGGGTTTCTAGAAGAACTCCGGTAAAACAACAGGCAAATAAAATTATGTGCTATGAACTGAAATTTCAAGCGTGTGACCAGGCCGTGCGGGCCTTCATAAAATTGTAAACCGTACGCTAGGTCTGACCAGGCCGTGCGGGCCTTCATGAAATTGTAAACCGTGCGCTAGGTGTGACCAGGCTGTACGGGCCTTCATGAAATTGTAAACCGTGCGATGTGTGACCAGGCTGTACGGGCCTTCATGAAATTGTAAACCGTGCGCTAGGTGTGACCAGGCTGTACGGGCCTTCATGAAATTGTAAACCGTGCGATGTGTGACCAGGCTGTACGGGCCTTCATGAAATTGTAAACCGTGCGATGTGTGACCAGGCTGTACGGGCCTTCATGAAATTGTAAACCGTGCGCTAGGTGTGACCAGGCTGTACGGGCCTTCATGAAATTGTAAACCGTGCGATGTGTGACCAGGCTGTACGGGCCTTCATGAAATTGTAAACCGTGCGATGTGTGACCAGGCTGTACGGGCCTTCATGAAATTGTAAACCGTGCGATGTGTGACCAGGCTGTACGGGCCTTCATGAAATTGTAAACCGTGCGATGTGTGACCAGGCTGTACGGGCCTTCATGAAATTGTAAACCGTGCGATGTGTGTTCAGGCAGTACGGGCCTTCATGAAATTGTAAACCGTGCATTATGTGTGTCCAGGCACTACGGGCCTTCATGAAATTGTAAACCGTGCGATGTGTGTTCAGGCAGTACGGGCCTTCATGAAATTGTAAACCGTGCGTTATATGTGTTCAGGCAGTACGGGCCTTCATGAAATTGTAAACCGTGCATTATGTGTGTCCAGGCACTACGGGCCTTCATGAAATTGTAAACCGTGCGTTATATGTGTTCAGGCAGTACGGGCCTTCATGAAATTGTAAACCGTGCATTATGTGTGTCCAGGCACTACGGGCCTTCATGAAATTGTAAACCGTGCGATGTGTGTTCAGGCAGTACGGGTCTTCATGAAATTGTAAACCGTGCGTTATGTGTGTTCAGGCAGTACGGGCCTTCATGAAATTGTAAACCGTGCGTTATGTGTGTTCAGGCAGTACGGGCCTTCATGAAATTGTAAACCGTGCGTTATGTATGTTCAGGCAGTACGGGCCTTCATGAAATTGTTAACCGTGCGTTATGTATGTTCAGGCACTACGGGCCTTCATGAAATTGCAAACCGTATGTTACCAAAATGTTGACCGAAGGGTCTGTTGGTTCCAGGATTCCCCAAATTTACTCTGAAAATGGCAAATTGCCTTCCACCCCCGGAGAAACTTGACTTCGGAGGAGACAATGCGACGGTCGCTTTGCGTTGGGAAAAATGGAAGAGATCGTTAAATATTTACCTAGATGCTACAGAAATTACAAGACCTCAGAAAAAAAGAGCAACCTTGCTGCTCTTAGGTGGATCAGAACTACAAGAAATTATTTATAATTTACCAGGAGCATACGTCGATACATCTGAAGAAGGCACCGATGTCTTCAAGACCGCCATTGAAAAACTCGATTCTTACTTTCTTCCCAAACAGAACAAGATTTTCGAAAGACACGTGTTTAGGCAAATAAAACAAGAAGAAGGAGAGAAATTTGAAAAATTTGTTGTTAAACTAAGAAATCAGGCAGAAAAATGCAAGTTTAGTTGTCCAGATGAGCAATTAATCGATCAAATAGTCGAAAAATGCTTTTCGGCGGAATTACGAAAAAAAATATTGACGTTAGGGGATAGCGTTACATTGGATAAAATTATCACGGAAGCTAACACTTTGGAAATAGTGGAACATCAACTGGAAGGGTTTTCACAAAAAAATGAGACAAAGGAGGTAAATGCAATTAAAACTATAGAAAGAAAAGACAGAAACGAGTCAGAGAAAGCAAGAGACAATACTACAAATAAGTCAGAAATGAATAAATGTAACAGGTGCGGATACAATGCGCATACTCAGTCAAATCAGGAATGTCCAGCGAAAAGGAAGAAATGTCATTCATGTGACAAAATTGGTCATTTTGGTGCTATGTGTAGAGCAAATGCAAAAAAAAAAAGAAAAATAGAAGATAAACCAAATAGTAGCACAAAAAACACGAGAAAGCGAAATAGAAATGAAGTAAACTCAATAGAATTCGATAAGAAAAATAAAGAAGATGAAGGCACGCATTACATATTCAATATGAATGATGACGCCACAATTGAATGTCAAATGGGAGAAGTCAAATTGGATTTACTCATAGATTCAGGATGTAAACTAAACTTAATCACGGATGAGACATGGAAAATGTTGAAAAAAGAAAATATACAAGTTTCTAATCAAGTAAAAGGAACACAAAAAACTTTATACGCTTATGGTAGTAAGACACCTTTGGAGGTTAAAGGAACATTTGAAACTACCATTAAAGTGAATGAACAATCAGAGCAAGCTACAGTTTACGTTATCAAGAATGGGTCCAGGGATTTACTGGGCAAAGAAACTGCTATCAGGCTAGGCGTATTAAAACTGGGTATGAGTAAACTCTATCGTTAAAAAACATGAACCTTTTCCAAAGTTGAAATACCTATTAATGAGACATGTAAACCAGTAAGCGATTGAAGTTTGGAATTACTTGTGCGCCAGAATTGTTTCAAAAAAAAAAAAAAAAAAATAGTTAAGACAGGATGTTTTGAATGCAGCACACGAAGGCCGACGTGAACTCCCAGTAGCTCCCTGGGCAGACGTCGCCATTGATTTACTTGGACCACTGCCAAGTAATGATTACTCACTGGTAATTATTGACTATTACAATAAATATAAGAAAATTAAATTTACAAAGTCGATTACGAGTACCCAAATTATAAAACTATTAAAAGAGATTTTTAGCCGCCTTGGCCATCCCTCTTCGATTACTGCCGACAGCGGTAGCCAATTTGTAAGCCAGGAGTTTAAGGAATACTGCCAACAATGTAAAGATTGTTTAATACAGTCCCTTACTGGCCACAACAAAATGGTGAGGTGGAAAGGCAGAATCGAGATATTCTGAAACGATTGAAAATTGGCCAAATCAACAAAAGAGAGTTGCGGGAGAGCGTATAGAAGTACTTGATGAAGTACAATTCGACGCCACATTCAGTGACGAGCAAGACACCATCTAAATTATTTTTTCGTAAGCTAAATAGAAATAAAATTCCTTCACTATTGGACAATGATTACAGAATTGAGAACTTAGATGTTACAGATAGAGATGACACATCAAAAGAAAAAGGAAAGGAATATGGGGACAGGAAAAGAAAGGCGGAGGAATCGGACAGGAAAAGAAAGGCGGAGGAATCAACAATATCAGAAGGAGATAAAGTATATATAAAAGACATGGATAAAGGAAATAAATTATCAGCAAACTTTAGATCAACACCTCATGTCGTTGAACGTACTGAAGGCGAAGACGTATTAGTTAGAAACGAAGAAATAGGCCAGAAATTAAGGCGAAATATTGTACATCTAAGAAAAGTGGAAGGAAAATGGAAAGTTCAGAATGAAAATGGAAAGTTCAGAATGAAAGTAAGGAAAATATTGGCAATGATATGTAATTGCGATAATTGCTAAGTAACAGATGTAATTGTTATATTGTAACAGACGTAATTGTTATATGGTAACATATGCAATTGTTATATTGTAATAGTAAAGCTATTAAGAAATTGATTGGAATATCAAGAGCCTTATGATAATGTAAAAGGCAAAAAGAGTTTCATTTAATAAAAATAATAATAAGGAAGGGATGTAGTGTTTCTGTATCTGAGTTGAGTTACCTGACCAACAATGTTATCTCGAGCACACGGGTTGTCAGTGGGCAGTGACGTGAGAGCCACGGGCGAGAGCGTACGTCTACTTAGTACTGGTGTGCAACCGAGCCAACAATAACACCCATTGTACGAGGAGTACTACACTACCAATAGATTTAGAAAGTAGCTGTACCACAAAAATGTCTTTTAAAAATAAAATGGGGAAGTTTCTTTTTAGCACCTTTTGTCGAAACCTCTTATATGGAGATGCCTAAATTTTTATTTTTATTTTTGTTATTGATGGAAAAGTACCAGCTAGTAGTTACATAAAGTATAACAGAACTTTGTATACGGGAGCAACATCTGCCAACAAACTGCTGTACAGTTTGGCAGAAGTAAAATTAAATGTAATACTGGGGATTTCACCACGTATAAATGCTTTTTTTTTTCATTAGGTACTCGACTGATGCGCCAGTATAAAAACGAGGAAGGTGACATACAGGCAGAGGCTTATGTCCAGCAACTGGATTGTGGGCCTGAATACAGCGCTTTGATACGAACTAAGCCCCTCGTAGCGCTGGTATAATAAATAGGACCTTCACGACCTCTCCGATATTCCGGACTGCCGCGTACACATAAACGAACAGAAATAAAATAGTAAATGCAGCGCAGCGTGTTTACGCGACGTATTGTGGCATTGTTGACGCGAATCTCGCAAAGATATACAAAGGGCGCATATACCAGCTGCTTACGATTGAACCATTATTTAGTCTGCCAGCTTCAGAAATAGAGCTCTCGGACTAATTAAACACAGTTTTAATTCGGCTCGTTAACTCGCAGAAGATTCATTGCTTTTACTTAGATATTGTGAACCAAAGATTTAGCATGGCAGAGGCTCGTAATTAAGTAGGAACGTGAAATCATTCATCAATCGTGACACATCGACAAAAAAGCTACATTTAATGTAGCTTTTTTCGTGTGAAATGATTTATAAACTTTATAAACGATGATGAAAATTATTATGTATAAAATTATTTATAAAATTTTTGCCATCCATACGCTAAGAAGAAGAATAATATTATGTCAAAATTCGATATCTACCCCAACAATAATGACACTTACAACTAATTGCTATCATCCACCCACACCGACTACTCACACTATCTAATTCAATAAAACAATAGATATTTAAATGTGGTTACCTAATATTTGGTATCAGAGCGCCTGATCGATTCAATATTCATTCATTGAGGTGTTAGAGAGTAACCCTGAGGTTGAAGCGCGCGCGTCAATAAGACAGAAACAACCCACAGGACTGAACTCTCAACGGGCGACGTACCTATCGTTATGACTTTTAAAAATACGCGAGAAAGCCTTTAGTGCGTGAAAAAGATTCAAATTACCTAATGGATGCCTATTACGAGACTGACTTAAATGTAAAAGGAATAATGTGTCTAAATGTCACAGAGCGATTGAGCTGACGGATTAGGGCAAAGCTATTCCATTCTAAGTATTTGCTTTTACTGTCAACATAATATATTGTTAGGAGACGCTTTTGAAAGCTAACTCATGTCATCTCCTCCACTAATGTAGCGCGTTCTGAAAACCATCCTAATAGTCTAGGCAGGCATTTCAGTAGCGTCTAAAAGCAATGTAAATAATCCGAGTCTTTATTCAAGACGAATTTAAAAGACGACCGCGTCCATTAGCACTACAGAGCTCCGTGCTCTGTTATTTCTTTGTTTTAGTTCTCAGCCCGTTCACTGTTCAATCAAAAAACGAAACAAAGTGTGGAGTCGCCACGTTCACTTCAAGTCGAGTCGCTTCCGAGTCGGTTACTTGCCGTGACGAGCTGTTCACTCATTTGTATCTACGACAAATCTTTAAACGGCTTTTTAAATCTGTCTGTCTATAACCTCCTATGTACAGACTGATTTGCAGTCCTCCATTCAGACTTCAGGATAGTTTACAGTAACAAATAATTGAAAAGCTACGCAAAATTCATATATTCACCACTAATCGAATTGCATTGACAAGATGTTGACGTCCGCCAGGCGGCGCACGCGGCTCCCGCTTGCAATATTAATCACACAAGTCCGAACAAACGAACAAAATGTCACGCTATGACTTTCAAAGTAAGCAAGTACCATCAAATGGAAAGCACTATCTAGTAACCGGTGTCCCCTTGTTTTACAGACAGAAGTTCATAGAAGAATTTCGCAGAAAATGTTTCATTTAATATTCGGTTCTTGTATTTTTATTTCCAATATTATTGTTTCAAAGAATATTTACTTGGATTTTTATTATTTCACAGAAACACATTTCAAAAAATTTCATATTGCCTACTTTTTTTATTTTACGGAGATAACCAGACGGTAGAATTATTTTTTAACTGTTTTTTCGGTGTATTTTTCCATTGTATTTTATTTCATCGAAAATGTAAAAAAATAGATGGTAAGTAAGTGTGATTAATTAAAAATCAATAATAATTACCCATCATTATTTATAACTTACGGCACCCCAACTCGGACAGGATGACAGGATCTGAAAGACTGCGCCATCCCCTTCATGGTTATTTTTATTGCTAACCATTGAGCCCCGCGGAGGGGCCCGACTACCTACACCTTGTAAGCAACTAAAGGCAAAAAAAAAGTTTTTCTTGGTAATAAGTTTTATTTGAACTGAACAATATGAGGATAAAGAATATTTGATTTGTTATTCTATGAAATGAATATTCTATGATATAAATATTATTTGTAACAAAAATCTAGGAATCAAATTTCTTAGAAGTAAGTATATTCTGTGTATTGATTATTCTATAAATATGAAACGAAATTCTATAAAAAATTGTCTTTATAGCATCGTACAACCCTAGTAATTAGTAATAACGAAACCTTCTTAAACCAGCGGGTTTATCGTGCAATTAGTAAGACAACGTATTACCTAACTCAAATAATGATCATAACACCACAGATCATAAGTAAGTATAGTATACAGGCTGTTGGTAAATGATTTAGGAGGAATTGAAACGAGGGAAATCTGACAGTAGTCAATTTAAACAGATGAATATCATCATGTATCATCGATATAGCATATCAACGGCCGATTTACAGTGATAAATGCACTTATGCCTAAAAGCCTCAAATTATGAGCAAATATTACGGGCCTTGTTAAAAAGCCGACGAGTGTAGTGGCATAATGTGTTTGTCGATAATGTGCTGTTCTCAGATATCTTGTGATAAAATGGAGTAGGTGGAGGTTTTTATATTGTGACGTAATTTTACGCTTGTTCGTATAATAATAAAGAATCATTCAGATCTCCATATTCCATGAATGCTTTATTTAACATTTTTATAAGTAAACCAGAATTCTAGAATTAGTCAAGCATTGATAAAGTGTACCTATTTATTCACGGAATACAGTTAGTAAATCGCTACGTTTTGCGCGTTATTTTTTACCTTACCGAGGTAAACAAACGTTCACAAATTTACAGTTTTAACAACTTTTACCGAATGAATGCAAACGTGTTCAGTTTGTTTAAAGTTTCACTGGTGAACGTGTTGATACGTCGACTAGCAAAAATAAAATGTACTACATATGTACGTTTTCGCTATATTGTCAATTTTATTTCCTGTGGGAACATAACGCAATCATCTAAATAGGACGTTGATTTGATACCGAGTTTAATTTAAAATGAACGTACAATAAAATTATTTTCCTTTCTCTTCTCTTTAAATGAAAAAGCAATTTGCAAGGCTGGCATTTAAATGCAAAGTTTATTTATCAGCGCAGTCGGAGTGGCCGCACAAACTTGTTCTATTAGTTTTCTATTCTTTGACGGTTGCAAGACAGTTTGACTTCGCGACGACGCAAACTTAATTAATAATATTTTTTATAAAGTTGAAAGTAATTGAAAGAACATGATAGTGTTGGATGGGGAAGTTGGAGGCGACCAGCTGTTTGGCCTTTCCCTTCCTTTGCTTCTAAAGCCGAGCTTAAATTTTCAATAATCTGCTATTAAGTAAAAGAATTTATTTAAAAGGCACTTAACCTTTTCTACGTCTCTTCGAAAACCCCAAATCGTGCATTCACATACATCGCGAATATAAATGTGGTTGGCGAACAACCGACTATCTACTTATTTCGATCATTTTGTAACGATATTGGTGTGCTGTCGTGTGCAATTGTACGTCCAGGGAATTGAGTGGCCTGAGGTATTGTACTAGTCTTTCGAGAATTTACTGCAACATTTAAAATGTTTTTTATAAAAGAACACACTCATATTATTAATGAACAAGATTACCAACGTCTTGAAGCGTTCGTAACTTCAGGTGCCTACCTATACATAATGTACAGGTAGCACCTACATGCATGATAGGTATCTTGAATAGAAACAGATAATGATAATTGTTTTCCGCATAATAGGTACCTATACGTTTTATTTGTCTACGATATACTACCAGATAGAGACTTTGACTTTTACAGATAATCATGAATTGGAATTTGTTATAGATTATAGAACTTGGCCCACACAACAGTCTACAACATCTGTTGGTTTTTCTAATACATATTTGAATAGAGTAGAATAAGTACCCCACACAGTTAGTAACGTTGTGCACAGTATTTATTATGATTGTTTAGTATCTGCTCATTTTGCTCTCATTTTCCAAAACTTTAAACTTCACGACTGTATGTTTCTTCAATAGTTCTCGTTTTACTATTCAGTGTTAGTAAAAAGGCCAAATTATTAAATAATCTTTATTGTAATAGCAGCCAGATAAGATAAGCGCGTTAACGAGTGGCATGCTCGCGCGATCACAGTGCTGTTGTACCAATTATGAAAGTATGTGTGTCTGTCTCTATCTAAAGCAACCATATCTCTCTCTCTATCTCTTTACTGCATTATATTCGTGTTCCCTTTCGTCCTTAAGTATTGACACAATCGCAACTAGAATGATTCAACGAGACGTTCAAACGGTGGAGGAATATTAATTTAAACTTTTCTTCAACGTGGGTTTCCGTTCCTTTAAGTTAAAGCAAATGAATTTCCTAAAAACAATATTTCAGAGCGGTTTAAAAATGACATTAACTTTACATAAATCCTAACCCGACGTAAAAATAAATCCGATTAGCAATAACCACATGCCAGTCTGACCACAGGTAAACTTCGCTGTAATTTATTGAAGTCTGCTGATCCCATGGTACATATAAAGCGTGAATTGTATCCCCACACATGTTGCCTTATTGATCCGCGCTACTGAAATTAATATAATATGAGATCGTATCGAGCAATCCCTGGATCATAAACCTATAAAAAATGGTGCTGAGTTATACCAACTAAAATTAAAATGTGTTTTAACAAACCTGACCTCTTCGGTAATACACATAAAGTAGCTATTACTGCAAACATTTTATTTGAAAATATTTTAAAGAATCTGTTAATAACCACAAAGCAATTTGAGCGTTACCTCTAACAGAATAAAGCAATCATTTGTTTAAATGTAGTTACAAAAAAATACGATAAGCTTTGATAACAAGGTGTTTTACAACTATCGGATAACGATCGATTATCCGAGAGCCGATAATCGATACCTGTGCGATATGGATCTTCATAAATTGCAATTTTATAATCGTAAATACATAATAATTGTTTATCTATTTTGAACCGTTATCAGTGTGTAACGTTGTAAAATGACTTGTCCAATAATTTAACAAAAAAACTGTTTAGATCGAAAATACTGCCGGACCACAAGCAATTTTGATTTATTTTCAGAAATTAACGTATAGCTTTAATGCATTTGAACTTCCATCATTCGCCTCATCTTTCCGAAAGGATCAGAAAATATATATTACATCTCAAAATAAATAAAAACACAAGGTGCAGTGTTGAATTGATCGAAGTTTCGAAATGACTGCAGTTCTTACAATTATTGCAGCCTCTCTATTTGAGAGGAGCTGTCAACAGTTTGGTAAGTTTACTTGACAGTTGGAAATAAGAATTCAGTGTTCAGTTGATGTCGGTGGCAAAAGGCTGCTGGGATATGACGTAAAAGAGAAGAGGCTTGTAAGTACAAAAAAGTGTGTGCACAGTGTGTGCGAGTAAAAGGTTGATGTTGGGAGCTACTCGCTGAGAGCTGTCACAAGGCTTTCTGCTACTTTATGAGCAGTGAAAATATTACTGAAAAGGACCAGAAAAAATATTGCATTATTTTGCGGAACACGATCATATGTGAGTATACTGGTCCCGGTAGTTACAACTGATAACTGTATTTGATTACTAATAGTACCACTACCTTTTTTGGCCTATGTTTAAAAAATAATATCATTCGTTTGGATTAATGTATGTAAAGTTAGCTAACTATTTGTATTTCCTGCAGCCAACAGAAGCCTGTAGTGTGGGTATGGAAGCTGTCACGCGCCGCCGTTGCTCCCAGACTGCACGATTTACATAATATAAAAAGTAGATATGACAACTACAACACAACAATGTCTTCAGGATGTTTTATGTCGAACAAAATATAAAAAATATTGTAGGTGACGTTGTCAACACCAATTTGATATTAATACTGACGTAATAATATCAAATTGGTGTTGACAAAACAGATTTACAGTTTGCGTGTACTCACAATGAAGATCATTTTGTTCAACCGAGCAGCACGGCTGTACTATCTATTTCAGTGTAAAAGACATGGATACCCAAAAATAAAAATAAATATATGGTAACATATTGTGGAAGTCGGTACAGACGCCCAACAGTACTTGGTCAATTTTCAACAGGTTGCTTCTTGATCATATGTTTAAAACAATATATACTGAAACAACAAAAAAAAAATTGTACACTGTTTGGTTGTGATTTAAAAACGTTAAAAAAAAAACAAAAGCCCCGCAGATTTTCTTATAATGGATTTAAACTTTATAATATAATTTATAATAAATATCTAGAAGTACAAAACGAATATCATAATAGCAAAATATATCGGTCCTTTGAGTCAAAGTCGGCGAGTTCTGTATTTTCGGGCTCAAATAAAAGTGAGGTAAAAGTAAATAACCGTCTAGTGAAGACTTCGGTCTACAAAGTTATGTGCGAGCAAACCTTTAGTGTCAATGCTCACTCACGCAACAAAAGTGCTCGGCGAGGCAGAACGAGCGACCCTACTGGAGACAGACAATGCGAATATTCAATTATTTGGGATTTTCAAGTAGCCACTAATTTGAGTTGAAGATTTGGAAGGCACATTAATTCTTGTTACCCAAAATACTTAGATATATAACTGTCTGAAGTAAAAAGTTGTTGTCTAGAAATTGAAGAAATTTGAAAATGAAAGAAATTAGTAATTAAATTGTTAACAAGATTTGAAGCTTATATATTATATCGGCTGGATTTTATCAAACACTAGCTGCAATACTGAAACGGAAATAAATATTTTCTTATTAATGCTCCTCTTTATATTATCACGCCACTACAGTTGTAAGAAGCCAGACGTAGACGAACTACATCCGGTCGTCTTCATGAGCAAAACACGCCTGCGGGAAAACTCATTGCACCGTCAACAAATGCTAATTGTAGAGACAGAAGCAACCTCGAGTGAGCGGCCGCGCTCCCAGCACGCTGGACACAACTGTTGGCCGCCTGGAGCGCTGTCGCCCCTCGTCACACCGCGAGCGTGCTCGCCCAGACGAAAATACACAGATTAGTAAACAGCCGCGGGCTTCACTTTCATCCCGTGACGTCATTGTGGCCGTGTGTACTCAGTATGCTGGCTGTTTGCTGAGCCCCTGTCTACAAGGTCAGCATAAATGTGGAAATGTTTAAAAATTCATTTTGTTTCCATTTAATTTTCGAAATACGTGTTGGATCGTTATGGCCCGAAGGTTCGAGGAGCTGCCTCTTTACCTTCAGGTCGTGTGTTCAACACTTGCCTACCAGCACACTATAAGTAATGAAACAATAATTGGACAATTTTAATGAGTAATACCTATATACTAAGTGACCAACGATGCTGTGGAAGTAGCTATGTTTTGTGCCACCCAAATATAAAAAACTGTCGTGCGACACGAAGAAGAAATAGTTACGAGTAAGTCGTCAGTAGCCAACGTGATAATAAGAGCAAGGAAAAACCTCACAGTAGGAGAGTTTTATACTGAGCTAATATTATGTCACGTTTTCACTACAGTTTTCTTAGAGGAACGCTAACGAAGGATTTCTTTGTGGGTGCATTGCCGTTGCATATTTCAGCTTAGTAATGAGCTTAAGAAAATTGTAAGAAAAAATATTTCTGCATCAAAAGATGCATTTCTTTGCAGCACAAGCTCTCTAAGGATCATCTAAGCTTTAAAATAAACTCAGTTAACAAGAGATACATTCAACGACTATTATATTTAATTTTTCATTTTCCTTTATTAAAATTTACAACAAACATCACAGGCATTTTTGTATTCGTACTTATATTTGGACGGTAAAGGAATAGCTGTATTTTAAAGTAAATAGCGCTCTTTGTGTGCTCATATGCCGTGACATGCACCAGCCCAACAATGGATCACTCTTTAATGTCGACAAACGGCCAGTTATGAGCAAAATGAGAAACTTATTTTTGAAAAAGGTAGTTTTAATATATGTTGCATCCAATTAATTGCGATAAAAGTTAATTGTGTTACAGTTAAGTGAGTCAAAGGGAAGTGTCACCTTTCATGTTTCATTATATTAAAATCAATGGCAACATTTACATAGTCGCGACTGATGGACAGACACGTAGCCAGATTGCTTTTTCTTACAACCATCAAGTTACACCTTTAGTACTTCTCTCTTTAAGCACGTAAAGCAGCCTGTGTAGGTATGCACGTAGATAAATAAACTTTTTTCTCACAATAAAACAGTTCTGCAGTGTAGTTATACTTCCTTTTCAGAACACTTTTGCTCATTTTTGCTTTTACTGAAGCAGAAAAAACAACACACGAGGCGGATGGCGGGCGGGCGATTATCTGTGCTTTTACTTTACTGTATTTTGAAGAAATTTAGCAAAGCTATTTTAAAACGAGTGGATTAGCTTTAGTAGGTATACCTAAGTAATATGCAGTATGTGTGCAATGAATGGGTACGCATAAAGTACCAGTGAGGAGAAATCAGCAGGGAAGCAAACAGTGGTGTACCGGTGTACATGTGCAAGCATCCTTAAGAGACAAGGAGCACGACGCGACGCCAGGAACGTACTCAAACGATGCCGTCTACTGTACAGCAGAGCCCATTAATTGAAAATGTAGCGAAAGTAATTGGAATTTTCCGACTTAATAACAGTCACAAAGATTTATATTATTTTTATTTCGGTACATCTATCTTAATCATGTCCCGAAAATGGAATTTCTTTTTATAAAGTTTCTATTGTGGCTTGTTGCTACTCCAGATGAAAATAAAAGTAGTCATTGTGGATACAAGCTCTGCAGCAATAGTCTGCAATGCGTCTGCTATCGATTCGGGTGGGCTGCCAACTGCGTGCCAAGGTCAGCCGCCTGGCATCCGCTCGGCAGCCGCCCGGCAGCAACAGGAGTGAGCTGACACTACAACTGATAACCGTTGTTCTAACTTCCGCGAGGCTACTCGTATGTTTGCACTTTTGTCATGTTCATTCTTGTTACACATTACTAGGTAAGTTGTTCTTCTTACACATTGTACTCATTCAAGCGTACTGCTTGTGGGTGAATGTGTTAAAACATACTGCCTATTATAATGATACAGAAATCTCTCGAGATTTACGCTGTATTCAATTTCCGCACGAACAATTTTTTATTTAGCATGCGCTTTAATACCGGTACACAACAAGTTCTATGGCAGACTGGCGGGTGGCAAAAAAAGGGTTCATCACAACGTATCGTTTGCCTGCTACCTGAGCACCTAACCAGAGAGTAGGGATGTATCGGTAATACGTTTTAGGGTAAACCGGAGTCTTATCTTTTGAGGAGTAGGGTTCATTTAAAAAAAAATAACACTTGATGTTTCGATGTTTTGTCCAGCTTGCTTGTTCTACAGGACATTCTGTGCGGGTAGCACAGAATGTCCTTCGATCCGACCAATCGACGAAATAATAAATAAACAACATTATAGACATGAGTGGGCGCCCACTGCGCTGACGTCACTTATCGCGAGAGGTAACCTGCTCAGACGGCGGTGACAGTGCTGCAGCGGCGGTTATCGCGCCTACTGGGCTGTGTGTCAAGTAGGCGTTGCGCGCGAGTGCTTCTTGACGCGATAACGACTGCTGATTAACAATGCTGTAATTAGTTGGCATTTTCCTTGATTATG
This sequence comes from Hoplodrina blanda, assembly GCA_949316365.1. Taxonomy (NCBI): domain Eukaryota; kingdom Metazoa; phylum Arthropoda; class Insecta; order Lepidoptera; family Noctuidae; genus Hoplodrina; species Hoplodrina blanda. The sequence continues at coordinate 23,621,268 of OX438578.1, read as the reverse complement.
ATCGGTTTCGACTTTATTGAAAAATAAATTATGTTAGGATCTAATATTGCTACGAGTATATATCGTGAGCCGGTGCATTGTGGCTGGCGCCAGAGTCTGAAGGATGTAAAAAAAGCTTTTTTACAAAAAAATAAAACCGCCTTCAAAAACTACAAAATAAAGAAAATAACTTTAGTTTTGGAAGTCGGTGGCAATATCTACATAACAAAAAACAAAACCAAAGCCAGCGACTTCCAAAACTAAAGTTTTTTTTTTTTGTAAAAAAGCTTTTTATATTCACTTTTTAGTGCTTGTGTGTTAATGTTTGAAATCCTTACAAAATGACCTTTCAAACAATACCTCACACGATATATTTAATTTTGAAAAGTAGTTGGATGGGTGTTGACGTACCCCCTCCCCCTTTTCCCTTAGTCAGTCATCGACTACACGTATAAACAAAGCAATTTTACTTGTTACGACAGTTATGCTGTAATTCTATAAGGAGTTCCGTTTCATATCTCCGAAGTTCATCATCAGATCATGACAAAATTTCTATGGGACCTATTCGGAAGTATACTCTTTCAAACAAAAAAGAATCATCCAAATCTATTCATAATTGGCTAAGAAATCAGGTAACATACATACAAAAAAAAACATAAGCGCCGAATTGAGAACCTCCTCCTTTTTGAAGTCGGTTGAAAATGGAAGGTAGCCGCGCTACCCTGCGCCGGGCTGTGACTGACGATGACACATCTTTCAAGCTACTATTATGTATACTTTAAGCAATTAATGGGGACAGTGCTTACGATACAAGACTTGTTCAGGCTACTCTAGATTATATCTATTCTATTAGCACCCTATATCTATAGCATTATTACATTATACATAGCATTATTATATCAAAGATAATAATATAATTTCCTTTTATTTCTCTGAATTTCAAAATAACAATCATAAAATATGGAGTTTGGAAATAATAGGAATATTTTAGGTTTGTTTGAATCCTTCCCCGAGGGCTCTTTTGATGTCAGGCCCCGTTGCCATGGTTACGCGTTTTTAAACGAGAGCTAGCCTTGGGGTTTATTAACGAGCTTGTATGAATAGGACAATAGTTACGAAGGTACACAGTGTTAAGTTATGTTAGTGTTAACTTTAGTATGATAGTGATGACGACAGACATGTTGCATCACAATACTGCAGAACGCGAAGCCAGGGAAGGAGAAAACATCACTGCGATTAGGCCTACCAGAATCTGATGGCATGACAAAGATATAAAATATTCAGATTTTCTAAAGGCAATATCAATATTCACCTGACACCTGACTTTTAAAGCGCGTTATAGAGTTGACCGGTAAGTTGAACTGAATACTTTTAGTTGGTTTTATTATTTCTTACTAAGTAGGCTAGTTGACAACTTTTTATGACCTGTCAAAACGCAATTCCTTCATAGATTTTGTGTGGTAATATCGGACTGTGACGTTACTTATTTTGCAACTCAATTGTCTAACTATTTATTGATTTCAAAGCCACAAAAATCTTATTTTACAGTAAATTGAAAATTAATCGGGTTTTGAGGGCTAAAATAAAGCGTTATTTAAAGAAGTTATGTCTTGGAATTGTTGGTTAATGGAGTCAACTACCCAATTGTAACTACTTTATAGAAGTTTCTAGTACCTCTGTACGGCGTATCACAAGTGAGGGCATATCGAAAGATGGTGTAAATTCCACGCCTGGTAAAAAGAAGAGAGAAGAGTAGAAGAATATCAAAGATAGTTCGGATTTAGAGTTGATTAGGAATAAAGTAAAAAAATGAGCACGACAATAATTGAAATACTGTAAGTTCAGAATAAAGTTTTAAGTGCTGGCCAAAACCCCACAGTCCCGCGCCATTCGCACCATCTATTGTATTCATATCGATATTGATATCTACACGTCACTTGAGTGAATTCGCACAAGTACTATGAGATATAATGTTACAAGGAGTGACATGGCTACAATAAGATTTGGTGTTATTTATTTTTAGCATGTCAAGTTTTGTTTTGTTGCTCATATTTTTTTTATGTGTTGATGTTATGTTGTTCGGGGATATATTTTTATTACGTGTATATGTAGCTTTCAAATATAAACAATTAAATAAATAAGGTTTTTTAAAAGTTTTAAACGAATAAATTAGTATATATTCGATTGATTTATGTTTCGAGGTTTATTCATGTTTATTAATACTGAAGACAAATAAAAACTAAACAGTATCAAGATTGTTTAATCCAATTTCCCCGGTATTGCACACTACAAATTTTGATTTACCCATCTGCCGAGATATTCTAGTATACCTAAACCTAAGAGAGGGTACTTCAACGTACAGTAATTCGGCCGCTGTCCCAATTTCCAAACGAAGAAGCAGTTAATACACGCTAGCTGCAGGTCCGCAGGCCACCTCGCTCTCGACTGTAATCTGTTTACTCGCGCACCGGCCGCGCCGTCCGCCGGCGGGTAGCAGCCGGGCGGCCGGTGACGTCACGCGGGTGATCCGGTTATCCGGGAGGGAGCGACGGAAGCTGCTCGGCTGACTTGTCGATGGTTCTATTGTTTGACTGTGTTTTATGACCAAAGATAGCTTTATAATATACTTTTATTAATTGACGCTAATTTTTGGATGCTGCACAGAGACACATCTTAATTACTACATGATTATTAGATATACGATGTGTAACACACATATCAATAGCCGTTATAACCACGCATACTGACCATCAAACTAAGTAACATTAAGTAAATATTATTGCTGGGACACTACCTACTTATTTTTGTTGTGAAATATTACTGTGTATTGTGCCATGCAATGTATCACACGCAAATTCTTTATTGTGCATAGGGGTCGTGGTGTGGGTATTTAAATTTTAGTTAGAACATCGAAACCTTGATTTCGTAAATAAATAAGAAAAGTTGGTTTTGACCATATTTATCTTCATAACCAGGGTTCCCAGGTAGGGTCCAGAACAAAACAAACATCGCAATGTTTAGTAGAACATATCACTTTCGGCTACGTTAAGCGTATGTTACACTCGCGCTATAATACCTTCTCTAATCGTAGGTCACACAGTTAACGACGATGAAACAACAAATAGGTAATAATTATTAGATTCCAGATGGTATTTTTATTACAAGTGGCAAGCAAACGCGATAACATCGTGTATCGCGTTTTATGTCTTTTTCATAGATGTAATTAGGATAGTTAAGTATATACCTGACATGCTGCTGTTAATGTTACGTAATTAAGGAAACAGGGGCCTGAACAAACATTTCCGGCTTATTTAATTTATTCTTGTTTTCTTACTTTGTTGAAAGGAAAAAGTCTCGTTAAGAAATAACTTTTGTTAATGATTGCGAGTACCTAATTATATAATTATTATGAATGTCATTCCTGGCCTTTTAAAGTTTACAAAAATTTCTTAATGTTGAAATGTTCATTAAAAAATTAATATTACAAGTCAAAGACACAATTTTTTTTCTAATTGGCAATAAAAATAGGAGAGACAAGAAGAGCACTTGAATAATTGCAAGCACCGCGAGCGCACCCGGCTCGTAGTAGCGCTACGCAGGCGCCTACGAGCGTAGCGCGACGCTACGAGCGTAGCCGCGAGGGCCGGTGACCATGCCGGCCTATTATAAGCATCGACGAAGTTTTATTTTCAGGCGCCTATTATTAGACGCTTCTGAGTCCACGCTGAGTAGGTATGAAAGGTTCGTTTCACAAAGACGCATCGTGTATGACACCCACGTGCTATTTTTTACCTATAATACCTTAGCTAATAGGTATGTTCATCTCGTACGACAGAATTACTTAACGATATCGCTTGGTTGGCTTCAAATTTTCCTTCATAATATATCACGTAGTGCGCTGGCAGTATAACCGCAAATCCTCTGCTCCACAAATTGCATTACTCGTACCGGAGGATGATTAAAAATTATAATATTACCTCTCGATCTCCTGGTTTACATTATAGGGCTGCAGGTACATTGATAAATGATTGCAAGCTTTTATTTAACTTGCAATGTATGTATCTATGTTTGTTCGGGTCAAATTTTGCAAATGAATTTTAAATCAGTTGTCCTTTAACCGATTAAGCTGAATTTTGCTTGCATATTTAGTTTGGATGATGCATGGTGAGTTAAGTGACGTCATTTTATATCCAATATGGCGGACCAGCCAAGTTGACAGACTAGTTATTTTGTGCACTCCCATGATATGGGTATCAAATGAAAGGGTTTGCTCAGAAGAATAATAAAATGACACTAAATTATAAAAGTTTGCTTTTTTATTTAACTTATTTTTCTTATTTGTTTATTTTGTGATCAGTACATCGCGGTACGTAAGTAGATAGGTTTTAAATAAGGAAATAGTTTCTAGAAATGGTTTGTTAAACGGTGTGCCTGTAAATTTAAAGAGTCTGCTTTATATACACAGACGTCTAAAAAGTACTTCAAAGTACGTACTATAGCGACAGCAACTATTATACAGTGGACAAACTTGCTAATAATGCAATGTGCTTTTACAAAACAAATGATTGTTGTACAATTATGTATAATACACCTACACGTGCCGTTGCCGTCCCTGGCAACAAGGATAATAATACCTAATTAATATGAAATCACAAGCAAGATCTTGTTCCCTAGTCGCCATTGTGTCTGCTCGTATTATTATTACTTTCTCGGAAATATTCCTCGTCGTGTATTTATCGGAAAATTCGGTGACGATGTTGAGCAGCTACTACAATAATAAATAAAATATATTATTACAAAGACGGAGATGATACCAGTGTTGAAGCTTCCTTTGTGTGGGATTTATATTAAATTAATGGCGCTGGCGAATTCTTTTATTACTTACTATTGTTACACGCGTTTTAAGCAATAAAATATCTACGTTATCTACAAGTTCATTTAAAAACACTTGTTTATCATATTGTAGACCTGAAATAACTTAATGTTATTTTCATCACCATCATGTAGTTTTCATCTCTAAAACCACTTGATCTATGAACCTAAAGTAAGACATATTACAAAGATAGGAGACGTCATGCTAAAATCGGATTTGACATTGAATTTGACTTCCACGCGGACGAAGTCACGGTCATAAGCTAGTGTACCATATCTTCATAAGTACTTGGTATTTTACTCTATGAAATACTTTCAAATATTCATGTCTAAATTATTCTGTCACGTCGATATTTAATTTCAGTCAGAGTACAGCTACATATTTATCAAGTGTCAAAATCATAATTGCGAACAGGCCGCACATTGTGTAAAACAGCCTGTCCGCCTGCCCGCTCGGCGCACTTTATGGAAGAGCACGCCGAAATAATGACACGAGTACACGAGCACATGCCTACTATATACCTACGTGATAGTACACACGTTTCTCGCTGTTCCATATTTTTTACAGTACTCGAACGTTTTATTGAAATCCTGATTAATAAAACGTGTCACCCCCACGTTACATACAAGCTTCGCTTCAATCTAAACACGTTGGTTTCTGTCATGATTAATTAGAGACTATCTGTTCATAGAGGATGTTACAGTTAGCACAACTCAATTTGCCATTTGAGGAGTATCCCTAAATTGTATTAATTCAATAGCAGCGGAACACCGCGCTGGGGCCCTCACAAGCTGAACTAACACAAGCTCGCTTTCATCGAGGAATTGTTTGTTTAACTTAGATGGCTTGTTGAACTTATAACAGCGACCTGCAGTTGTACGGAACTAATATTGTAATAGTCTACAGGGGTGTGTGCATGTGAGATTCATTACCTGTAATTAACGCTGCAGCAGGAATGTTGTGCTATGCGAATATTGACTTCAAACTTATAACTTTGGCATCTATTTATTCATTGTTATGTACGGGTTCGAAATCTCCTCTACAGTATAAGTGTTCATTAAGCACGGTGGAACAAATTATACAAGCAGCTAACATGCAACTATTTTGAAGCAAAGCTGCAATGTAGCGCGTGTGGTGGGTAGTCAATTAGTCCAAATTACTCTCTTAAGTATGGCATGCGGTATGTAGTGGAAGTAAACACTTTTGCCTGTATACCGAATAGCTTGTTATATGTAGGTATATGTATAGGTGTATAGATTGTATTTAAGACTACAAAACATTAGCAAGATGTAGCTACGGCTGAAAAAATAAGTTATGCTTCATTTATTATAATGCGTTGAGAAAAATGAGGCCCGTAAAGTACCTATTAAATTATTTATTTGTTACGAGATCTCAGTCGTACTCGTAATCTTTAGAAAAATATTAAAAATAGCTCATTTCATTTGCTGATAGAAGTTGGAAATTCTGTAGAATTTCAATTGAATAACTTTTTTCTAAAAGGAACTGAAATGATGAAATCAATTTGCAATATTTAGGTACCTATAGGTAATATTTGTAATTATGTATATTTTCTCTTCTTAGAGTTCCGTACTTCAGTCGGCAAAAACGGAACCCTCATAGGATAACTTTGTTGTCGGTCTGTCTGTTCGTCTGTCAAGACCCTTTTTCTTAGGAACGCGTGGAGGTATTTAGCTCAAGTTAATGTAAAAAACTCAAGTCAGCAACCCATTGGAGGAGTGAAAAAAATCAAACTTGTAAGTCAACGCAATCTAAAGATAAGGTCAATTATGGCGCAAATTTTGGCGCTCGCTAGGGAATCAAAACCTAGGCGACGTCCCGATTCCCGACCTAGAATCATGATATTCGGCAATAAGCAATAAACCGTACAAAAACAAAAGAATTACTTCTTTGCGATTTTAAACTTATTTTTTGTACGTTGTGTAAAATATTGTACAGTGGTATGGAACCCTAGGTACGATTCAGACCAACCGGCTCGGGTCGGGCCGCATCGGAACGGATCCGTACGCATGCCGCGGCAGCCGAACGTATGCGGCGGCAGCCGAACGCGTGCCGCGGCAGCCGATCGCGTCCGTCGGAGCCGTACGGCCGTCGCGACAACCGAACACATCCGGCGACACGTCGCGACGCGTGGCCGGATGCCGACGGAGGTAAAGTTGTGCATGCAAATATGAACTATAATTACTGTTGATACATTTCAATGTTCTTTACCGCATTGTAAAATGCCGCCCGGCCCGACCCGGTGCGAGCCGGTTGGTCTGAATCGTACCTTAGTGTACGAGTCCGACTCGCACTTGGCGGGATTTTTTTCAATCCCTTGTTCTTTTTACAAAGGTTAATGAAAGTATTGGCTCACTTTGTTGTTGGGTAGGGACAACTTTCCAATAAATAGTCATTCGAGTTATTTTACTGACATTGTTAAGTCTCTCTTACGTTACGCAAATCTATACACGAAACCACTTATGTAGTTTTTATTTAAAAGACATTTAACAGTATATCTTAATGAATACCTAATATTTGATTGAAATAAATGATTTGACTTTTGATTCTAATTACGAGTATATTAGTATTGCACGTCTACTGCTAAGATATGTCTGAACTTAATAGTTTTAAAAAGAACACTGCCGACGTTATTTTTAACGGTTCGTATTGTTTTCTTTAATTTGACTGGGCTTAATAAAACTAACGACATTGATTTAATTCATTGTTTTTGTTACCTTTGCGAAATTAAACATTAAGTACGAAATAACTAGCGAACAGCAAGTTTTGTACTTCTAGTTATGATTGGCAACCCGCAGCCCGGTGGTACCTCCACCACACTAACTGTAGCAAGCTCATCACCTCGCGTCGCAACTACGTTAATTACTAAATTATTATTATCATTAATAAGTTAATCAGCGACTACAACTCGAACATTTTCGTTAAAATAGGACCATGTAAACAGGTACACGAATATGATTTTAATTTACAAATTAATATAGCATGCGTCTTATGTACTCGTGTTATCTATGTACATAATAAAATAAGCCTCGATTTAACCCGCGCTAATGTAAAACGTAATGAAAATGGGTTCTATGTGGATGTTAACACAGTGTGAGTCAGGCGCCGAGCTGGGTTAACATTTTGAGTAGTACTCGTTAAATAGCATTACAATAATTGTGATCTTTTGAAACCTCGGGATTCAGAAAGGCGAGACGAAATATTTAGTTAGGAATATAATAAATACCTTCAAATAGTATAACGTTAGGAATGCAGTTGATACGAAGTTTATTGGATTCTATTTCCTAACAAATATTGACAATATTCAGTTATTGGAATAGATTCCCGAAGCCTTTGACGGATTACATCTAGATTCCCGGTACATATATCCGTTATCCGTAACAGAAATATTGTAGATATGTGTTAGGTACAATAAATAAGCAGTGTTGTAGATCTAATGTAATGCTACACGCGTGTGCACGCGATTAATGTTATATACTCGGCGAGTCGGCGCGTGTCGCTTTGACAAGTTTAGTTTTATTTTACTGATTAAACTTATATAAGTAGTGATTTAAACTTGCAAATATAATGTAGGTTTATGCAATGACATAGCTTATGTTTGTACTTTATGATTTAAACTTCATAAGTAGTTGAGCTAAGTAGTTTTTATTTTACAAAATAAATCTTCTTCTTTATCGTGTGGGTAGTAAGGTCTTACGGACCCCACACACCCTAGTGTCAGAGTTTCTAAACCGGCTCAAGGGTCAAAAAAGATATTTACAAAAAAGCCAATTACAAATAAGATAAACTTATACAATTATACATATGTGAAAGGGAGGTACTGAACATCCACACTTAACCAATTATAAATACTCAAATTATAATTTGTGATCCAACTCCGCGTTAAAATAACTAACAAAGTGGTGAAGCCAACTAAACTAAAATTGCAAGAACTTCAGCCTCTTAATATCTTACTATGAAAATAGAAACCCTGTTCCCTAAAACCGAAGTGCTAACATGTATTATAGATATTTTAAAAATGAAATATGTATTTAGGAAGAATAAAGTAGAATTTAGAGCTGAGCTAAATAATGAAAGTTATCCACGATCCACCCGAACGACTGTAGCCCACGGCTAAGTACGCTCCCGAGCATATTGAATCTGGGTCGGACACAAACATCGTAGTACCTACGATACAATGAATACTAGATTAATTGTACGAAAATACTTACTCTTTATTTTCGAGTAAATAGCTAACGTAACCTTAACAAGCCTTACCTAACGCTCCGATGGAGTGTGGCGTACGATTTCATAATAAGGGCCTAGCGGAGGCGCTGTATCATATAACTGTGACAATACCATACTCGTATTATTATAATCTTTGACAAAACTTACGTTACTTGCATTTACAAGTAAGTAAGCTCCTCTGGAACTAGGATATCAATAATTTAGTATTTTGATATTTTAAATGTTATTAAGATTATTCTATAAAACTGTAACATACTATTTTTTCATAACCCGATGTTAAAGTAGCAGAAGAAAATCATCAAATTAAAAACTTATCGTTTTTTTATTATATAGGATCTAGAACACGCTCGTCTCTTTGATGAAAATGTTTTCCAGCAAATTAAGCAACTATTCACAAATAATCTGATGTATCAAAAGATACAATAAATGCTTTTATTTAATAAAAGTCTGACGTACAGTACACAATTTTTGTTATTTTCCATAATTTTGCATAGGATCTTGGAAACCTTGACTCAAAGTTCAAACTGTTGCAAATAATTCACTATCTAGAAAAAAAAAAGAACTCGCCGACAGTTCAGTTGCATTGTCTTATTACCTAAGTTACTATTAAACCAAAGTAAATAAAGAGATATTTTAAAAATAGATGTAGACGATGTAACAAAATATATTTGATATTGATCCTAGAATGTATTGAAATTGGAAACAACAGATGATTGTGTCGGACGCGTAGCGAACACTGCTGAGTAATGACGAGAAATTCGATAACTAAGACCAAGATAAATAAGCGTTAGGTGCCTACTTAACGTGCCGTCTCTTTCTTGCAATCGTATTTCGACAGATGTGCGAGTGACAGGAATATAGCTATGCCAAAGCACGGGTGCTAAAAAGCATTATCTCGGTCTGTAAGCTGAACATCAGCTCACAATGAGCGGGATCTCGATATTTATTCAGTAAGCCTGCAGATGTAACTATTTCCAAAATAAAGCTTATTAGTTTAAATGCACATAGAGCTTTTGGCACAAATCCGGACGTCGACAGGTCGGTGAATAATACTGCCAGCTCAATATTTGAATTGCATCATAACCTGTTTGTGATTATTAATAAATTATTGAAATTGCCAATTATCATTTAGCTTAACTAACATAATTAAACGCGTCCAAAATTGAGGCCAACAATAACAGTTCATTATTTGCATCAGCGAGTTTTTGTCTCGGCCGCGAAATTTGTGTACAAGTAATGTGGCAGCTCGCTGCTGTTCATCAGACCTTAAAGTTTTATGGAATTTTTATGAGATTTAAAATAAATATTTTAAACGTAGTGATAAAACTCTTTGCCAATAAGTAAGTGTACCGCCTGAGCGCTGGTGTAACTAATGGACACTACAACTGATCAAGAGTGGCAGTTAGCACTCAGCTGGGATATCGTTGCTAGTACCACTAATACTACTCGTATTTAGTTTTACACACAGCTTTCTTAATGGCTGATTGCAAGTTAAGTATACTGTCGACCCTTCAGAATGAACAATGATAAAAATGTATGTTCAGGTAGCTTTTGATAATATTCGATAATATTCACATTCATTTTGACATTCCCAAGTACCTACATGATGGTGTAGGTACTTGGGAATGTCAAAATGAAGAATTTACATTACGTTGTCTTAACATGGCATAAAATTGTTTGTAGTCCGTCACATATAAGCTAAACCGCAAAAAGGTAGTAATACGAGTAAAAGCTATGACACGCGTTCAACCCTAACGACACCACCCCTATTCACTTGCAAATATCGTGCCAACGTCCCTCAGCGAATTTGAATTATTTACAGACCAAAAATATTGAAGACCTTAAGGTCTGTGAGAATTTCTCGAGACGCTTTTGTCAAAAAGAATGTTGAATCGCCGAACAGATATTCCTGAAAGGGTGAAAATTTCATTGAGGTGTTACGTTTTTGTATATATTTTTTTCTTTTGATTAAACAGAGAGAATACTCGAGATAAAATGGTCCTTGCGCGAATGAGATTCAATTTATTAGACTTTTTGAGACATAAAAAAATTATGTCGCCTTGATGTCGAGGAAAAACTGGAACGCAACAGCATTTTGTACCTAATAGAACATTTTGTACGTGTATCTAATAGAACATTTTACACGAACATTGTACATTCAACTACTATTTTTTGGATTGCAAAAAAGTGTCGTACCTCACAGCCTGATGTCGCGTCCGACATGCAATCAGCTAAGTTCGCCCCTGCGAGAGGATCACACACAATCGCTTTTTGTGTACGGTACAAATTAAAAGAGCGCCATGTTTTTTTAGGCTCGGATTTTTAATCCATTTCAAAGACATGGGGAAGTTTCAACCTGCTACTGTACTCTCAGGTGGGGTTTCTAATAAGTCAATTCAGGTCAGGCAAAGTGTTATTGGGTTTTTCCATCAGTTTCTCAGTAGCAGCCTCAGAGTCTGAATTTGTGCCCGTTTGATGGCACAAGTCAACGTTTCGGTTCGGGATTAACGTCTCGTCTTATGCTCGCACCCCATTACATGGGACTTACACATAACTAGCGACATATGTGGGTACACCTCTGCCTAACCCTTGATCGAAGGGTGTGCACCAACCCGCACTGACTCAAGAGCAAGGATGAATATGTAAATAAACACATTACCCTCCTTTGCGTCGCGCAGTCGGGGAAAAACAGCGTGTGACGATGTGCACTTAAGTTTACACTGCGAATATCTGCGACCTCCTCGCATTAATTTCAATATTAAATTAATAAATAACGTAAGCAACTACAGCAGGCCTAGCCAAGTTGACAATCTACAATCGTTAACGCTTGTAGAAAACATTGATAATGTATGGGAATTAAACTACCTCAACGCTAAATCACGTGGTCAGAACAAGCGAATAGATAATTCGTAGGCAAGTTTACAATTTAACATAGCGTTCGTAATGATAGATTGAAATTTGATCCTTTCTACGACGTTAATCACTACATCCCGTACAAATGCTAGCCAAGTTACACTTTTGACAAGCGCTAACGAAACGTTTTCGTAGTTTTTGAACGCTAGCCGAGCGATCACGAAGACCCAAGAGAAAACGCTAAAAAATGGCGTCTCTTTAGTCAGCTGTGGCGATACCGAGAAGTGATTTGTTTTTTAAAAAATAATTTTGGACTTTTAGTACAAACAATGCATGCTTTAAATACGTTGTGGTGTGCTCATAATGAAGAAGTGTTGCTTAGACGTCTAAATAGAGACATAAATCGTCAGTGCATGGAGACAATTCAGGAAATGCCGGAAAGTTAATTGTGCAGCAATTTCGGCTAAACAAATCTACTTTCCAGGCCCTTTATGAAGAACTCGCCGTTCAGATATCCAAAGGGTCTAGTGATTAAGCCACACAATTGATTTCTTTGTTTCATAAGTAGGTACGAGTTTAAGTTTACGACGGGTCCACGTCATTGTTTATGTTTCAACTAGTCTCAAGTGCTCTAAGTGTGATAGAAATTCAACAAGCAAAAGAAGTTATTTACGAAATAATTTGTAATTTACGCACTTTTCCATGAATTCTATTAAAGCTGCGAACTGTTCCGGGCTTGCTCGAGATCTAGATTCCATCCTATAAAAAATATTCACTTCATAAAAGGTATTCTTCATTGATAAGCAAGATCTTTATCATTTCGAGTCACAGGTATTTAAAATGACATTTCGCACTGTATTAATATAATAAACTAATTATTAAAAGACATACATGTATTACATACATTTTACATGTATGTTATTTCACTTTTTAACACTTTATAGTTTTATCTAAGTTATAAAACATTCAAAAACAAAGTTCCGCCCGCGCACTATAAACACAACTGTGATTTTGACGTAGGTTTGACGTCTGTAGAATCGCTCACCATAGACTAAGGTAAAGTTTTTTCGAACAACGTCGTAGAACGAGCGATCGACTCAATCATTTCATCTTGGCTACCGACTTAGCGCTTTCTACAATCGCTTACGCCGAAGCGTTATCGATCGTAGAAAGAGATTAGATACGAAGCGTTTGTAACTTGGCTAGGCCTGCAGGTTACATCTGAAGTAATAATATTTGCTCGCGAAAGTGGATACTCGTGAAGTCGTGATCGAACCTCAACCTCTTTAGAAAACTTTTTAAAAGAAAAAAGGCATCAAGAGCATTTGATATTTGATGAGATGAGATGAGAAAAGCTATTTTCTATTTCCATCGTTATATAACTGAGCAGTCGATGGTTGACGTTTCACTTTTGTCTTTGTTCATGACAGTGTAATTAGGCATATTACAAGACTTTAATCCCGAAGCGAAACGTTGACTTGAGCCACTTCAATTACAAAAATAGGAATGTACAAAAAAAAGTCATTTAAGACTTTTCTTAAAATGCCGACGTTTTATAAAAAACCACTTGGACTTGTGTAATGAAATTAATCAAATTATTCGCATCCGTTTCCGGTTGTCGAGTGCTCCTTCAAAAGTCTTTAACGAAATTTTTCAAGTGAAAATTTTACCGTTTATTAAATGATCAACGTTCACGGTTTTGTAATGAAAAAAGTATTAAGTGTTATTATTGTAAAGGCCTTTGACATTCCTTTCATCTGTATCGTCAAACACTCCTTTGAGTAACAAACATTTTCTCGTTTTTCATCCATCTTTAGTTTTGCAGGTACCTACTTTATAATTATGTGCCTCGTTTACTATTTTAGGAGTTGGGACCCTGAGGATCGAAACATAAATAGTTCTTCATATCAAGCAAAACTATTACAACGAACATTCGAAATCCCGCTAAATTTCACTCTAAATAAGCAGTTCCGAGACGAATGTTACCGGTTCAAAACCAGTCAGGATTTTCTAGGACAGCTATAATGATGTATGTGTCACACCCTAATCCGCTACCTACTATATCGATGAAACATACAATCACTTCTTTCCCCAGAGCTTACATTACCGCTCACTCAAACTTCCCATTGCACAGATCTCTCCACTCTGTTAAATTATTGAAAACTAAATAAGTAAAAGTGTAACAATAACGAGTTTATAGTCAACCCTTAATCGCCAACTGGGTATCCAATCCACAAAGTACTGTTGACCCGGTGCTTTTCACTTACGTCGCCGATACGGGAGGCTTTTAAGGTAATATCTGAGGTCCCCCTCGCCCAATTGACACTACTTAGCGGCTGTCGGCCCCCAGGGAATCTATTGTCTTAAGATAATGCGGTGATAAGGAGCTTGAAAGTGTCGGTGCTTAGTTTCGGATTTAAATAATCAATGAGTGTTGATTACGAACGTAGTCGTGAGGAGGAGGATCAAAGGAACCAGGGCAATAGAATAATAACCTTAATATTAGCCCGTGTAAGCTTCATGTTCTGTTGATGTCCATTTGTTCAATTTCATAATGTTCATTATTATAAACAGGATTAAAATACTTAGTAAGTTACAACATACTCCTTATCGGGGGCTTATCGTGACAGACTCAGAGCACAAAAACTGGTTTCAATTGCGCATTGTTAAAAATAGTAAAGTTAGAAATTATAACCTAAAATAAACACATTTTCAATTTACCAAATCTTACAAATAAAATAACTGCTAAGCCGAACTGGTTGGAATAATGCCGGCACAAATACTAATAAAGCTCTAAGTAGCCATTTTTCGTATTCGTTTAAGACCGAATTATAATAGCACGCTTAGAAATCCCCACACAAAATGATATAAGAAAGCTGCTGCATTCTTACAGACCGTTAAAAAAAATTATAAAGCGCAACCCGTCGGCCGCGAAGTATTCCGACACAGAGCTGTCTTTGAGTAGCAGACGAATTACAATGAACGACGCGTGATTAAAGTGTCGCTGCAATTTGCACACACCGATATGCAGGCGCGGCCTTGCACACAATAACGTGTTGTTCCCGTCCCGCCGCCGTCCCTGACCCGGCGCACCGACGTGTAAACCAACGGGACCCCAAAGCGTGTAATGTGCGCAAAAAGCAATTTTACAAGAATAGTTTCTTCTATTACATTCTGGCCCCATATTGGGCCAAAAATTATAGAAAAATAAACAAGAGGTTATCTAAAGTCAAGGAATCGAAAAGAAGAAGAATTACATTCTGAAGAAACAAAATAATTAGTTATTTTGCGATCCGAGCTCCGGAAATCCGAAATAAATTCTTCTGTCGGTCCCGAAATTCGGTTTCTTATTTGAAAACCTGCCGTACTTACCTACTACGATTAAAAGCTAAAACTTTAAACACACATCATTGATTAGGTACCTAATTCATTCATTTTAATTTCCCCATTAGATATAAATGAACGCTTCCATAAAGGTAGCCACTAGCCAAATACCCTCGTGATAACCAATACCCGGCTTTATCCTAAACACACATTGCCGTAATATAAGGTACTGATTATAATTCCAAACCGTCTGCTCAGTACAATGTAGTAGGGGTGGCAGGCGAGGCTGCCCACTAATCTTCGGAGCCTGAGTGCGATCGTCATAGGTACCTCTTTCTTTTTTACACATCTCTGGTTCTCTTGTATTGTATATTATATTGTTCCCGAAAAATACAACCGTAAATATAATAAACAATCCTAAGATAGTGCTCGCACGTCTTAAAGTATCAAATGAACCCTGTAGTAATCAGGTTAAAACCTACAACTCTAATAAATTTCTATGAAAAAGAATAGGTACTTACGCCTACCGTATCTATCCATTCATATTTATAAAACTTAAAACGTTTTATACAATCTGTAACGAACTTTCTGCAAAACTTACGTTTTACAATTCGGATCTAATACAGTTATGTAGAAGCCCTAAAAATATAATTATGTATCCCTAATCTATGTATAGACACAAACAAACGGAACCGCGGGTACACTTTACTAATATTAGCAATAAAGCCTTCATAAAGAGTATAACACAAGTTTTACCGCCATCTTCAAGAGACTTCGTTGTGGCATCATGTTTTACGAGCGGCGCTATTAGTCAAACTGTCTATACTGTATCCGTATTTTATTTATGGATCGTAATATCGAATAGAGATGGAGGCGTGTTCTCTTCAGTTATTAATGATTGAATGAAATAATAACCGTAAACGTCTACTGCTTAACATGACTCTTCTAACGGACGCGTAAAGTGTCGAAACAATATTAGTATAATCTTGATCACTTCGATTATTATCTTATCAAATGCTCCTCTAGAGAATCTTTATTTTTGCCAAATAATAAAATCGATGAATAGTCAACTAAATAGTGGTACAATTACTTGAAACATACAACTTTTCTATCGCTTCTTCAAAAAATAATAACCCAAAAAATGTATTAAACATCGAATAGAAAAAAAAAAACAATCAATGCCGTCAAAGACGTTTAAAGCATTTCAAGATTCATTCGATTGGTGTTCAACTTTATCCATTAACTCCCCTTCTTCTTTTTTAGTCCAACCTTTATATTTTACCGAAAAGAAAGCAACAGGACACTGTTTTCAACCAAATAATACATTAAGTCAACCGTTTTACTCCATTTAACAAGAATTATTCAAACTAAATGGAGTCCGAAACTAAAATTACCGAAAATTAATACGTTTTCTTGAATGTAACCGTTAGTGGAGTCAATAGGTTTAGCGTTAAGTTGGGGAGCAATCTGCCAGCTCGTTAAGTGGTCTCTAACTGGTAATTGCCTGCTATTCATTGGTAAGTTGGAGGCAGACGCCGCCACTGATTGCTGATTGGCAGCCATTGACGCCTCAGCGATTGAGATTTTCAATTTATTTGCTCAATTATGACTCACTTAGGCAATTTGGTGAGCTTGAACAATTCCCTGTGGCCGTTACTACTTTTCACTAACTATACTCAAATTTAAGTTTTCTCACTATTAGGGAGATAAAAAAATTAAAAGTTCAATATTAGTAATTTTCCTATTGCAATATTTTATTTCGGGTTTGTAAGTAGGTATTATTATTTTCATCATCAATAATACAGTGTCTAACGGAATAAGATAAACTATTAACTTCAAAAATTACGACATTTTCAAGTTTTAGAGGTTTAAGATTATTAAGTATTAGGTACATTTTTTGGGCCAGAAATCAATCGGAACTTGAGAAACGTATTTTCCGTTTATTCATTTTATAACATAATAAAATCTTACATCAAACAAAAACTCATAAAATAAAATGTTTTAAGGACGTTCTTACAAAAATCCAATTAACTCGTAATTTTTACAATAACTTTTACGAAAGCATGAAACTCACTCTCTAGCTCCGAATGATCAATAGTACTTATGTCTTCAATTCAAAGGATCGGAACACGAAGTAGGTAGCTGTGAACTTCGTCTCAAACTAAACCGCAGAATCTTAAATTCAAATTGACGTTCCCAACGCCTAAACATTAAAATCACAACCGGCTCCGTCGGTACCCTAACATTATTCCAACCCGCCGGAACGAAAAAAAAATTAAAAAAAAAAACAAAAAAAACTGTATGAATGGGGTACGTACCTTAAATTACGAAGAGAAAACTACGAACTAGAGTATGATCGCGCGGAGAGTGCTGAGAGTTGGAGAGTCGCGTCGGACCGGAGCGAGCACGTCTGGCCGGCGCGGCTGCGAGCGCGCGATAGCCGTGGCGGCGGGGCGCGCCGAAGTCTATCTGTTGCTTCGCGCGTGCGCCGGGCTGCCGCACACCTGTACAACACACAAGTTTTATTGCCGTAGTGTGGAACTGTAGACCTGCGAACCCCGCCCATTTGGTAGACGTGAAACAGCAACATGGGCCGCCGCCGGGAGCGGTGAGAGAACCAAGCGCCGCCCGATGCGCCCGCAGCAGCCGGCCGCTACTCGCCACCCAATACAGATGCAGCTGCACTTTGTTTGTGTGCATAACGTTACCTTCATAACCATTACGTACACACGAATGAAGCTCGTAATAATTTATATATTTATAAAATAGTAATAAATAATATATTGCATTAACTTATACATAATTATTATATTCAACCCACGCTCAAGTCGGCATCGGGTTGGGAAACTCAAACCGGAAGTTGGTGGCTTTTCGCAGCCGTCGGCACTTGGTTCAGGAAGTGAGACTTCTTCGTAACATAAGTTTAATTCAATTAAGAAAACCTTTATTATTTCAATAAATCACACTTACATAGAATACGTAGGTATTAAGTACATTATGTATGTATTGTTTTAGTTCTTGTTACTGCTTGATACTTATTCAACTTATCTTTCAATATTAAAACTAAAATGCCATAAGTTGATCAAAAAACACTACAAAGACGTCCTACTTAACAATAGTAAGATGAATATAAATAAAGCACACTGTCTTTCGAAGGGCACATTTTCCCGCCGGAAGCTGGGGACTTCAGGCCGAGCGGCCGCCGTCGGCATGAATTGTACAGCTTTTCCGCAACACAACTTACAATACTATAGCACATAACCACACGTAACGAAATCATGCATGAGTACGTCACGTTATCAATTGGTTCCACCGACAATTTTCCAATATTTAATTGTACAAAATGGTAGTTCGTATTTATAGGAAACAGCATGCCGACTGATTAGGGTTTTATAGCATTGCAATGACCACTTGTACTGTGCCAATCACAATGGTGTACCATGAATCGCATAAGGTAACAAATTATTTGATGATTGTTGCCGACAAATGATCTTACGCTAAAAACAGCCGACAGGACATCAATAATTGTGATTTGACGATTGATTAATTAACTACGGCACAAAGAGGGAACGCTGACGGACGACCACAACATATTAGATTGCAGTTTATTGCAACATACGGCTTTATTTATTATTGTTCGTCATTTAGGCTATAAGTACTTTGTATTAAGCTTGCTTACCACGTGTTTAGCGGCGTTACTAAGGTTACTTTTATTTTGGGACAATGACATTATTTTTAATTAATATGTTATCAACCACTTAGTTCAATGCTTCACTCTGCTGAGCTGGCCCGCTCGCCAACAGATATTGACAAGATTTATCTGCTTGTTACGAACAGATTCATTCTGCGATTAGTTTATTAAATCGGTACTTATAATGCTTTATATGAACAAGGTGCCTGTTCCAGCCACGAATTCTTGGTATTTTGATAGTTTTTAGTGAGCATATCTAGCATAGCGTGTATTATCTAGACTTACGGCTGAACATTTTCTGTCTTATAAATTATGAATGTGGTTAGATAAATTAAACTTTTCCATTCAATCTAGAGTTTCAACTGAAATAAATGGTTGTAATATAATACGAATTTGTTTCTTTAATTTACATGAATTTATTGTCTTGAAGCGCATTATTCACGCGTACATTTACTATAATATATTATAATAAACAGCTTATTGCTCGTTTTACTTTTAAATTGGAAAACAGAACTGATTCATCTGGGAGTCGTAGGTGACAGTACAGTGTCGCCCGGATTATTCTATACCACAATGTATGATATTGTCAATACTTTTGTGACTGCTGACGGATCACTAGCAGCCTAATAGATTTGTGGCAAGTAAATAGTGCAACTGTGCAATGGACGTAGAATAACATTCGTCATACCTACGTCTATAGAATGTTGTGTGGCATAGTGAGACTATTTCTACTGTGCGATCCGAACATCTCTCTCGACTAGTATAAGTATCTGCCAATTCAAATGCACGACCCTATTTGTAATTCGCTCATAGCTATTCATACACACACTTGAATAATAACAATGCATCTAACATTGAGATAAGTGTGCCTAAAATTAAAAAAGTTAATTTAAGGAAGGTCAATCCTTATTTCAAAGCAATACGTGTCATTCACATGCA
The DNA here is from genome assembly GCA_949316365.1 of Hoplodrina blanda. Lineage (NCBI taxonomy): Eukaryota > Metazoa > Arthropoda > Insecta > Lepidoptera > Noctuidae > Hoplodrina > Hoplodrina blanda. The sequence goes on along the minus strand of OX438578.1, from coordinate 23,601,364 downwards.
CAACCGAATTTGTGTTTCAGTTTTATCTATTCTAACACACGTAAGCCGAACCATTATTTGGCAAAAGCAAGATCAATATGAAAGAGCGATATGCATTAATTTACGCACGTTTGACATTGACATTTGCCATTTTACATTTTTAACTTCAAAAGGTTAGTTTATATACGTCAGCAGTAGTGACAGATGAATGTGTTCTTTTGTTGTTGCAGTCACATTTATTCAAAATCATTTCAAATAATCAGTCTTATTATTGAATATACCAATTGGAGTGTATGAGGTCTTGCGTTTATTCCGTTACACGTTGTATAATGCGACCTCTGCCAACACTCGGCCTCCACTATGTGAAACTGAATTGTTGGTTCTAGGATTATGATGCTTTTTGTATCCCCTGTGTTTTCTTTATCTGAATTTGTATACGAAGTTAATATAGGTACTGTAGAGACCCTGGCTGATTGAGCCCTAATAATACAACATATTTCTAAATATGAGATAAATATTACGTTTTATCCTTACTAATATTATAAATGCGAAAGTAACTCTGTCTGTCTGTCTGTCTCGCTTTCACGCGTAAACCACTGAACCGATTTTGATGAAATTTGGCATGGAGATAGTTTAAGACCCGGGGAAAGACATAGGCTACTTTTTATTAGACTTCGACTTCGACTTCGTCTGCGTCCGCGATAACCGACATTTGCGCGGACGAAGTCGCGGGCAAAAGCTAGTAATTAGAATAGAAGCAGACCGTATTAAAATATAATAATTATTTAATGTGAATAATATACGAAGTCTAAATATATACACGCGTTTCAATCATAAGAAGATTGAATTATATCCCGATACCAGTAACAACCACGTTGCGTTGTTACAGTACACACTTAGGTAATACTAGATATATTATACCTACTGTTTAAGTTCAAAGTCTCGTTGGTGTTGGTATAACATTTTAATATTAAAGAAGAGTTTAATTCTGTAATTTTATATAAGTTGTCGAGGTCGGAGCTAATGCCTGAGTAATTTAAACTTCTTGCTACAGTTTAATAAACCTGAGAGCGTTTGTTGGGTAGTGTAGGTGCACCGCTTCTTTTTATTAGGTACCTACTTGATTTTAAACAAAATTGTAAAAAAACCAAGTACAAAGCAGAGAACCACCTAATAGGATTGTATTAATTTGATACTAATGCATTATAATAAATTGTGTTTAAAATACTTAAAATATGTTTTTTGAGAGCTTCAATTTTCTATGCTAGAATGTCAAATAGAAATTACCGACGAGATCCATACAACAGTAGGCTGGGCAGATTTTGGTGAATAAGTAAATAAACTGAATAAAACGTGTGTCCTGAATGTGTCCGTGTGAACCGAATAAAATGTAGAAGATATTTATTTATTTATTAACTACTTTTTTACATATTCATATTAATAGTTGATAAAAATGCCGACCAAAATCAGACCATGTCACCCATACGTTTGTATTAATCGTTTTCCAAATAAATCATTTCGTATTCAAGACTACCCGATACCTGTAGATTACTTTTTGAATTATTCAAATCGGACATTCCATTCAAAAGATATTACGAATTTAAAAATGTCAATCTAAACAAATCTTCTATACATATAATAAAATTCTAGAAAAGTGGTGTCTATACAATGGAAATATATAAAAAAAAAGTAGCAGGGGTTGTTATTATATCGATGCCGAACCAGAAACTGTAATTAAATTTTTTTTTGTCTGTTTGTCTGTTTGTCTGTTTGTCTGTGTGTTTGTGCACGCTAATCTTCGGAACTACTTGACGGATTTGAATGATTTTTTTTTTGTTGTATAGGTATTAAGTCCGGGCAACATATAGGCTATAATTTATCTTAGAAACTTGAACACCTGATGCAGAACCGCAACAGACCAGCTAAACTATAAGATATACAAAAATGGTACCATAGCAAAAATTGTTTCACGTGATGAGCATTTTCTGCTAAGAGAATAAATTTGAAGATCTGGAACACCTGATGTGGAACTCCAAGAGCCCAGCTACACTATTACATATATAGGAATGACGTCTTAGCAAGAGTTGTTCAGCCTGATGAGCACTTTCTGTTGTCGTATAAAATTTGAAGATCTGGAGCAGCTGATGTGGAACTCCAAGAGCCCAGCTATACTATAACATATATAGGAATGACGTCTTAGCAAGAGTTGTTCAGCCTGATGAGCACTCTCTGTTGACGTTTAAAAATTAAAGATCTGGAACACCTGATGTGGAAATCAAAGCTTAATTTCACTGTATAATTATAAAATAACATAAGCTGGGAGTACCTCCACGCGGTGAAGGCGGTAACAGTTTAGAAGTGATTTTCGATGAAATCTCGCTCATCCCGTTGTTTTCCCGTCCCCAGGCCTTAGAATTCTACATCAGACGTTTCAGATCTTCGATTTTGACGACCCCGTTGTCGCTGGCATAAGCAACAGGATCCGCGTACGAAGTCGCGGGCAGAAGCTTATGAAAATAAAATCTCAAACCTCAAAATAATTCTCTGTCTGTCTGTTTGATGAAAGGTAGGTACGGGGTTACTTTTAACCCTAAATAAAGGATAAAGAGTACTTTTTATTGCGCGACTTCGTCTGCGTAGGTACGTGATAACCGACATTTACGCGGACGAAGTCGCGGGCAAAATCTAGTATATAATAAGGTCGCTTCCCGCCGTCTATACGCTTAGATCTTTTAAATTACGTAACGGATTTTATTGCGGTTTTCATCAATAGATAGAGTGATTCAAGAGGAAGGTTTATACGTATAGTAAGTATCTACATTGGTCCCATGCAAAGCCGCGGCCGGTCGCTATCTATCACTATCTATAAACGAGTCGCACGTACCCCTAAATTACATTAAGAGCAAACTTAACAGTAAGGTTAATTAAAAAATGAGTAAAAATCAGTGGCGACAAAGTACTCTTGAAGTAGTTTCTCTTGAGAACAACGTACTTTTCGCTCGAAGTGAACTTGGCTTTTATATACGTACACACGTAGGTAGGCAGCACTTTGTAAGTTGGGGTAGCTATACGGTCGTGATTGTCTCGAGCTCAATACGAGTAATGCTCATGATCATGCTCTCGGTGTCCAGCCCAATAGTTTGGAATAGCTATAAAAGGTAATAAAAGAAGGTACATTATCATCCTTACTCATTAAGGGTTCAAACGATTATTGCTTTAGATATACAAATAACAGAATGTATAATAATTAAAAGCAGTAGATAATATTGTAAAAATGTCATCTTAAGCAACATTTTGCTGTTCAAAGACGACCGCCACTAATTGTTTCAATCAATTGTTTAACAGCCACTTCCGCGGCCTGAGTGCTTCCTTGTTATTAGCGAACAACATTCGCCCTAATGTAGGAGTTGTTGGTCAACAACGAGGAGCACTGCCGGGGCGTGCACGTGGGAACAAGCGACGAGTCATGTAATCATTACGCCCCGCCGCCGCGTCACGCGCCCCGAACACCTTTGCCTTATAACAACCCCATTTTTATTTCCTGCGGGAAATTGAAAGTGTTTTAGAAATTGATGTGGAAATTGTCATTGTGGTGTATATCGCTTGGCGCGGTTCAGATGGCGCCTGAAGTACCAAGTGGTGTCTCTTCTTATACAGTGTCACATAGCAAAACAATCTACCTATATACATATATTGATTGTTACTCAGCTAGCGTAAAGCGAAAGTGTTTTTAATATCGTGCTACCAAATATAACGTAGCTCAACTTAGGTATCTACATTATAAGAATAAAAATCTTTCCTTAATGAAATAAAATGTTAATCTCCTGTCGCATTTCCCATCGAAAGAAGTCTTACCGCGAGATTACAGACGGCAGGCGGAGTGCAGCCTAAATCAAATAAAAAATGGCCGATTGAAGATGAAAATTAATTTCTAATAAAAAGTCAGGCTCTGCGACGACGGAGCTTAATCATGAGAAGTTGGATGCGAACTAGATTTGTATTTAAGATTGAGTCTTAAATAAAATTCTAGTTCTCATCCTGGATATTTTTCATGACAAACTGCATAATGAGAAAAGCGCTTTGACAGACTTGAACTTTTCAAACAAGTCTTGAAACATGCGACGGAAATGGAATGAAACTTAAAACTTATAGAACATTTCCTTAAATTACGTTCACTGCAGTAGAAGATGGTTTTATTGAATAGTTAAAAAGATCTTTTAAAAGATAGTACCTTTCAAAAGTCCTTACACCTTCACTCAGAACTGCACGTTCTTTGCGTAGATATAGTATATTACCTTTGGGAGGCAAGTTTAAGTTTAACTAGCAAAGAATCCAAAAGAAATATATGCAGGGATTTAATATAACACTGAGCTGGGAATAGAAAATGTATCAGGTGCTTCATATATTTACACTAGCAGGAGTTACAGATTCGAAATGGTCCTTAGAGGCGAAAGCTTTGGATCATATTTATAAAGGGCACTAAGAAGAACTATTGAATGAATAATTTTATTTAAGGCTGCTACCGTCAGGCACGACAATATGCTTTGTGTTTGATAGATATTTAAAGGGCTTCGTTACCCACCACTAATTAGGCAAGTAGTGCTCAAGTTTGTACGTAGATAAAGCAGCATACAATATTGATAAAATATTATGTATTTTAGATCGAGTTGTTTTTCATCATTTGACGTCAGAGAGAGCCGACTGTGACACCAATCATTGTTTTCATGAATTTCGCAAGAAATGACTACGTATCTTCAGAAGCGACACAATATGAAGTGATTGCCAAAAATAATGTATCGATAAATGTAGCAATGTTATTAAGTGCTCAGCTGCTGCGCGCTCTGAACTCCTGCCGTGAGCACCGGGGACACAAATAGGTCAAAACAATAGAACAATACTACTTTAAAACCGGCATAAGTAAGTACCACCTCATACTTACTATTATCGTCACTCGCCAGAGTTCATACAAGGAATCATTAGATTTTACATTAATTCTTACGATATATCCACTAAAGGCACTATCCAATCGTAATCTTATTAATATGAAGCCACAGACTTACAAATCCTTCTAGCTAATCCATTTATTTGATGCAGTAAGACCACTAGTTCGCTATCTATTCGACATTATTATAATATTCGTGAACTGAATGTTAAAAACTCTGGTGTGTAGTGTTGGATGCGGAAGTGACGTAATGTGCCGTACAATGTACGGAGCGGTTATAAATATCGGTGAGTGCGAAGCCTGTCCGTGTGCTTCCATTTCGTAACTCTAGTTGAGTAGAAAGCACTTGATAGGTATATTGATTATTTTAGCTGAAAAGCTATCTGCACTAGAATTGCTGCTCTGAAATTCAAATTGTTTCAAATACTTAAGTTTTATTTTTATACTGCTACTTTAAGTATTACAAAATACTGCGCTTTTAATAAGTCACTTTTATAGAAACTTCAGCATTCCCACGTAATAAGACAACATTGATATCTATTGTTCTGCCATACCGGTATGACAGCCGGGCCTTAAGTGGTTATTATTATCTGAATGTTAACATAATTGTATAAATCGTTATTTTGTATCCGCTCCGTGCTAGCGCATGCTCGGCACAAATGAGCAATTACTACTTCATCCGAAGGTCTCTGTTTATACAAAACGAACAATAGACGTCAACATCTCTGGTGACATGGCTGTAAAGTTACCATGCATTTATCTATCAAAACCCAAGGTCTACAATTAATTCCATAGTGTACGTAATTTCATGAGCAGATAAATGAGAAATGTCAGCTGGATGTTCCGCTGCACGAGGCCTGGCCGTGGGAAGCGTCAGCTGTCGCCAGCGTCCGTCACGTTGTGCTGTACTATCTACGTAACACTGCCACCCGTTTGTAGCTGCTAACTGATAAACTGTTGTTTTGCACTCGATAGCTTTACTTGAGCAGCTGACGACGGCGACGTAACCTGACATGACTACTTATCAAGGGGGCAACAGGGGCGGAAGGCAGAGTGATTCTGTGAAATGTGTGTGTCAGACACTATCTTTTTGAAAAGTACGAAAAAATACAAATCTAAGTACTATAAGAATAATGCAGCTAGAGGTAAGCTGCAGACTCGATTGCACAACATAACGCGAAGTTTTGTAAAGCGAAAATATAAGCTCCTTGAGTGTCCGTCCCGCTGGTACAAGAGGCTTATGTGGCGCAGATCGGATCTCACAACATCGACAGCTCAAACATTCTGAACTGCTGAAGATCCTTTCTTACAAGACAAGCAAGCTTAAAAAACTTTACAATAATCCTTATATTACAACGACAAGATTTTTTATTTCAAATAATAATTGTCATCTAATTGTTAGGCGCCTATTTACTTACCTACTTACCTACACAATTTATTTTAAACTAGCTGTCCGCCGCGGTTACACCCGCGTCTTTGGTTACTGCTCCGCTCCCGTAGGTCGTAACGTGATGGTATATAGCCTATAGCCTTCCTCGATAACTAATCTATCTAACACTGAAATAATTTTTCAAATCGGACCAGTAGTTCCAGAGATTAGCGCGTTCAAACAAACAAACAAACACTGCAGCTTTATAATATTAGTATAGATTCTTAAGAACAATTTGATAGTAATTCGATAAGAAGTACAGCAAAGATTAGGTTTTCACTAAAATGTTGCTCCGATACCAGTTTGGTAAAAAGCGTCCTTTGGCCCTCTAAGTCGTCTCAAAGCTCTTAATTTGTTTATAGGAAGGTTCATTTCTATTCCGTCTTTCATATTTTTCTCAGAACAAAATATAGACGCTGTATCCATCAACCACAGTAATAGGTAATATAACAAGAACCGTAACTTGAAGCTGTATTCAATAAATCCTAAAGGAACGAGCTCGGAGTTATTGAACAAAGGGAATGGCATTCCTATTCCACCCTGTGACAATACAAGCTGCGTTTTGCATAGAAATGGGAACCGATCGCAAGCGGCGCGGTCACACACGAAGCCGGCGCACGGTTCTGCATTCTGTTTGGATACAAAGCGAAACATTTTGCCGAGCTTGGCTGTTGTCGCTGGGAACGCGCTAGTATCTTAATAACACATCTGACATGCAATGAAACTGTCTCAGTGTACAATCAACCAAATTCGAGCTTATACAGACAGTTAGTTGGCACTGCATTAAGTTAATCATAACGCTTTAGTTGCACTGATACTTGTCCTCGTCCGATATGACGTACAAACAATAATAAGTTCGTATGTGAGAACCTACCTTATAATATTCAATCGATATCGTATTTAATTTTACGTGGAATGAGCCCTCCTGACCTTCTCACCGCTTTGGGAAATCACAGTTCCGCAGGACCAACAATATTGTACGAACAAATTGTTACCTTATAACAAAATCAATGTTTCCTGAACGATTGTTTGCACGTTGCCATGTTTGGCTTCGTATTTGATCTTGAGGACTATAGGTAGACTACTCTACCAATAGAACTGACCACAAAATGTTACGTCTGACTGTTTGAAATGGAGCACTATGGCTATACTTCTCTTCACCTATATGAGAAAATACATACACTCACACCTTTTTCTCATGGGGGTATGCAGAAACAACAGACGCCACCTGCTACGATCCTTACAGATACTCCTTTCGCCTCGTCCGCGTTTATACGTTCTGCACTGCACACTACTGCATACCTGACCTTTCTGAAGAACCTCACCAATAAGGTGAGATAACATTAAGAGTAAATAATATGTATTCAATAATATGTACAATATTTACAGACTTAGGTAATCAATAAGATAATCTAACTGTTTATGACCTAGAGGTAGAATATAATCGTAACGGAACTAAGTATATACTTACCTTAAAAAATCCATACTGATTTCAAAAATATAGCTTCTAGGTTTTTTATTTGTTAGTATGTTCCAGTCTCTTCTAAAGTATGTAAGTTTTTTACACTTCAGCACAGTCAAAGCTCGTCAAGCAGAAGATGCGCAATTATTTATTTAAAATCATCAAGAATGGCCACCAGCGCTTCTCAAAAATATCTTTTTACTCACAAAAATATTGCTCAGAATATAATTTATTCAGAGAATCTCTAATTAGGAGCTGCAAAGCTTTGCAGACTGTTTTATATTTCACAGCCAGAGATTTTGTATTTGTTTTGTGAGGTAAATAGTGCAGGGTAGGGTTAGGGTAATTAGTTTATATAAGTATAACAGGTAATGTTAACTTAAACTCAAAGGTGGGAATAAAGTTAATGAGGAACCATCACTTAATGGTGGCAATGTTGCCAGCCTTATGAACACTGTTGAGCTGTACGCGTACGTACGATATAAGTATCTACATAGACATGTTTTCAAGACTGTTTAAGCTTAAATATTAGGTACCGGTGTTATCGAGATGTCATCATAAAAGTGTCAAAAATGCTTCAATTAGTAATTAAATAAATAATTATTCGATCTTGTCGAGAATGAATTCTTTGTTCAGTAGTTTTCTAAATATTGTATAGATTATATAGATACCAACGCACATTACGTGTTCTGATGTCTGTTGCTGAAGCTGAATATAATGCAGTACAGAGTGCCGTATAACTGTGAACGGTCCGCGGTCTGAACTCCACTCAGCGAAGCACTACAACAGATAATATCCGAGGAGCACGTCATGCATTTCCCGCTGACGTTAGCATGTGTCGCGTACGGGTCACATCAAATGCCTCACACTCACTAGCGCTTTAGAAATGCTGAAAATAACTGCCTACTATTATTCAAATGAAAATAGTTCCTTTGTTCAACAATAGGTAGGTACTTATTGTAAAGTCAGATTATATTCTGAGCAATTGTCATCTTAGCTTGAAGGCTCTTTCATTAGTAACACAATAACACTGTAGCGTAGTACATACAATGATCAACAATAACAAACACTCTTTTATTATTTATAATTAGTGTAATTAGGTACCTATAAGATAAAGTGAAAATGGTGGTCAATGAAACGTTGATAGTTTATCGCCCCGATACAACATATGTACTAAATTGTTAATACTTGTCACGCATTTTGATTGAACACAAGTTAAGAATCAAAATCAATGTTTTAATCTTTTTCTAAAGATAACAAATGAAACAATTACAGTCGTGGGTTAGGATAAGTAGTTAATTACTTCATTATACATTTTGTTGTAGTACCGTGTCAACGCTGCTTCGTAGAATCGGTGAGCAAATCCGCTCCTAACAGCTTCCTATGCTGAGCTGCGGTAGCATTTAAAGGACGTCGATCAACTATCCGCTAATCGGTTCTGACGCAGAATGCCAACTTCTCAAAATGTCAACACGACGCAAAACGCCAACTTCGCAGAACGCCAACTTCGCAGAATGCCAACTTCGCATAGTGCCAACTTCTCAAAACGTCAACTTCGCAAAACGTCAACTTCGCATAGTGCTAACTTCTCAAAACGTCAACTTCGCAAAACGTCAACTTCGCAGAATGCCAACTTCTCATAATGTCAACTTTTCAAAAAGTCAATTATTATGTTCGTGTAATAGAAAATATAAAGAATTAAATTTAGTATTTTCTAATAAAAATAATCATTACTTTATAATAAGCCGTCTGTATTAATGAATGAATGAATACGCAAACAATAATTACGTAATCAACAAATAAAATCAAAATACGGTGAAATATATTAATCTAAATTCACCAAATATTAAAAACTAAACAACTTTAGTCACTATTTTGCAACACAGAACAACAATTTTTCCTAAATGGGTATATTTAAAAAGTATAGGCTTGAATTATTTGTCACACAAGGAATTTGTGGGTAAATTAACAATTACACTAATTCGATACGAAGGTACTGTATTGCGTGGTTTGGCAGAATTTATATTATATAAATACGATTTGGAGTTTTTACGACGATGATACGATGGAGTCAATATACTTAAACGAAAATCAAAAAGGTGCTATTACTACAATATACGGTGATCCCAGATACAACCGTATTTTGATTTTATTTGTTGATTAAGCATGTAATTTTTTGCGTATTCATGTTTTTATGTTAATTAATAAAGACGGCTTATTATAAAGTAAATATTATTTTTATTAGAAAATACTAAATTTAATTCTTTATATTTTCTATTACACGAATATATTGACTTTTTGAAAAGTTGACATTATGAGAAGTTGGCATTCTGCGAAGTTGACGTTTTGAGAAGTTGGCATTATGCGAAGTTGACATTTTGAGAAGTTGGCATTCTGCGTTAGAACCCGCTAATCATCGCTAACTCGTTAATTGTCCCAACTTAACGTGAGCTATTTTAATGTAAGGTTATTAATATTATTAATTTAAGCAAGAACATTTGAAATTATATTACTTACTTTACAAGCCTCCTCCACTCAAAACACGTAACAACTCTATTTCCTTCAACAAACAAGCACATGCGTCTGAACTATAGTGAAATATTTACGTAGCGAAATAATAGCACGTTGTGGGTCACCCTTTTACAAACAAAACCCTGCTAAAATATTCAAATATAGTTCTCATAATGCTCAATTTGCTTTGAAAGACGAAAATACCCTACGAATACGAAAGTCCCTACTTTCTTGTGATAAAAAATGTATTCAAACAATATTTTCGTGGACATAAACTGGGTGGAATTACGATGCTAGTTTAACTTGAAACAATAAATATATTTTAAGTACTACTTATAGGTAAGTATACAATATTTGGATTTATTGTGAAAAACTGCCACTAATCGAGCAAGTTATTAGACCAGGACGGATTAAAATTTTATTACCAATTCACTAAAAGTATTATCTACGAAAATGAGACACGTTTATTGAGCCAGGTGCTCAGAGAATCCCAGTTTTCTGAAACTAAACTAGCACAAACAGTTGCCGGATAACGCGATTACGAGAACATCGGCTTTTGTGCAAATTAGACGCATTGTGTCTGCTAACACGATTCCTCATTTATACCTACTTAGTTTAATTAATATTTTGGCAGGTAAGCTTTATGAAACCCTTTGTTTCCATCATAACTGACTATTGAATACAAAACGTATAATGGAAATGGTACAGAAGCGTCCCACTGACTGCCACAATTAACAGTCAAACGAAATAATAAATTCATGATGGCGAGCGCGCGTCAGCGTCCACAGACACTCATTTGTTATTAGCAGACGGCGGGACAGCCGGCCGACCCTTTGAGGCACTTATCACTGACGTACACGCGTTATTGGTTATTAAACACATTATCACAATTGTGCAATTATTTTCATCAAGCTCATGCAGTTAAAGCAGCGCAAGTAACGATATAATGACCGCAGGAGCAGCGGCTCCGGCACCAGCCGGCAGCTCCGTGGGAACCTCCGTCTCATTGTTACCTGACAGCAAACAAACAACCTATGTATACTAATATTAAAGCTAAGCTTAAGAGTTTGTTTGTTTGTTTGTTTGAATGTGCTCATCTCAGGAACTACTGGTTCAATTTGAAAAATCTGTTTGCGTCAAATAGCGCGATAATCGAGGAAGGTACGTAATAGAATATGTAACGTTACACTACAATACCCGGGAGCGCAGCAGTTAGCAAGGATCTAACTTAATGCGGGGGAAATCGTGGGTGTTGCAAGTAATATAATAAAATAGTAATGAGTATGATTTCCATTGTCGTGTGAATAGTGTCGACTTGTTAGTGCCGCGGCCAGCAGTGAATGCGAGACTGGATCGATAGCGGTTATTGCGAGGATATTCTAACAATACTGGACAATGCTGCCTTTTTATGATAATAGGGAAAGAGCCGAAGTAAATAAAGGGTAGGTACCTTCTCTTTATTTCGGTAGTCGGCAAGTGAGTAACAAGTACCTACTCATTGACTCATCTGCCGACTACCACGATACGGTAGATGAGATAGAGAGGATTTCCTAGAACAACCGACAATAGTCTGCTGAAACTGGATTATTTTCCGATCCTCACAAATAATTAACGACGAAAACCTAATGCTCGATACGTTGTTGGTCAAAGGCGGAAACCACATTTTCAAGAATATACCAATAATGGTATTGGAATTTTCACAAAGTCATCTGAAAAATGGTTTCACGTCAAATATTCCTCTTGCAGGCTTTGAGCGCGCATGTGTGCGGACTCAAAGGCCAGAGGACAGCGGCGGGACTAGACTGTTCTTTTTACAAAAATATATGGAAAGTAAAACTTCCCATACCGCATATCAAACTAAGTAAAATGGTACTATTTGGTTTACAGACAGCAATAAATATTTTTCTGCTACATTGCCATTCGTTGTTTTAGACCGACCTGGTGATCAGGTCGCAGGAAACCGCAAGATGCGGGCAGCGCAGGATAGGTCATTGTGGCGATCGATGTGTAGGACACGCCTATGTGCAGCAGTGGAAGTCGTTTGGCTGAAATGATGATGATGATGGTGATTATAACATTTAAAACGAGTTTTCTTAAAAAAAAAACATGAACATATTGAACATTGACTTTCAATTTTTGTCCGTAACCAGGAGTCTCCCAGGTATGGTCCAAAACAAATCGCAATGATAAAAGATCGGCTTCTTTTAGTGTTTGTGCACCCGTTAGTTAAACGCATCGTATGGAAGGTACTTATGAGGGTCTATTCTGCCTCGGATGTCAATGATTATGTGTTGCGTGTGTGTCGAGTGCCGGATGACATTACGGTGCTGAGGTCATCCTGAATCTAAGGAAATTCTAACTGTATTGAACTTGACCTAAGCTTCGGTCAAGGCTAATCTACCTGGCTTCATCAATTGCTAATGACATCGTGTACAGGAATAGAGCTGCCGGTAACACCCCTGTAACACCTCAACTCAACAATACACCCACTTCATAGGTTAAAACAGTTATCAACCACAGTTTTAACCTTCACAGAATCAACTGGTTGCTAGATCAATAAAATTATTGTATAACTAGCGACCCGCCCCGGCTTCGCACGGGTGCATCTATTATACATATAAACCTTCCTCTTGAATCACTCTATCTATTAAAAAAAACCGCATCAAAATCCGTTGCGTAGTTTTAAAGATCTAAGCATATATAGGGACAGACAGACAGGGAAAGCGACTTTGTTTTATACTATGTAGTGATTATGATTTATAATAGTTATTACTTTCTTTGATATTAATTCTACGATTGGTGGTGTCTATGGCTCACACACTGATTCGTTGTCCTTAAAAATGTTAGGAGTGATCGTCTACGATCACAATATTGTAAACATGTGAGTGTGTATCTATATACTTTAAAATTACCCTGGCTCCCATTTCTAAATTTGTAGCACTTGGTACGTATTGTAGTACTTTACGTAACTTTTATTTTAGGTACATCGTTTTCACATTCTTATAATTATGGAATTAATGTAAGGAGTATGTATGGAGTTTCTTGCCTATTCTTCTCCATTCGAAACTATCTTTTGGAATGGGTAACAGAATTCCATAGGTACTATTAATTTTCTTTTTCTGATCTTTTAATGGTCTAATTAAAATAAATGATTTGACTAACCTATAAATTGAGTGGTACCCAATATTGAAATGTTTTATTAAAATGGCAGAAAAGAAAATAAAATAAAAAATGTTTATTGTGACCACTTAAATAACTTACGTTACAATGAAGAGTATTATTCGTGGAGTTTCTTGCTTGTTCTTCGTAGAGACCTGCCAACGTTTTAGAACGAGTAACTAGCTTTAACTTTCTAACTGTCCGATAGTTCAAAAGTGCCTGTAAATGATTTAATTGACATAAATTGCCTTCAATTTTAAGTACCTATACATTAAGGCTAGTCATTTGCTTATGTAACGATGCTCCGTCCTCCCCTAGTTATGTAAAGTGCACATATTTAATATTTACAATATTTAATACTTAAACACTTTTTATTTTTAGTTGTTTATGTTTGACAGTATTTCAGAATACGCCTCTTTCAAAGAGAACAGCATCACCCTGTATCGGTAGGCAACGCCACACGACTAGATGACTGGCTTTAACTCAACGGCAAGAGGGTTAGTTTGTACTCGAAAACCACCTACAAAATAAAAACAAAACTTTTCTATTGATACGTGTTGGTAATCACTGGCATAGTTTTCCTCTTGAATTTGACGAGAATGCAAATCTGCATCTTTTATGAAGTAGTTACAACAACGTGTACTACGTAATAAGAGTTTAGTTTCCGTATGCGAAGCCTTCCTGTCCCGCACAGCTGCGACACAGGCTGCGAGGTATTCATCAAAGTAATCGCATATCCCGAACACAACTATGTATAATGATGTTTGAGGCGCATCGCTTTGAGCCGCATCCTCCGCCGCGCCACTACACTGGTATTTAACGCTGGTTTGCTTGTTTGACTATCGTACTGTTTCATATTAGTGGTATGTTTGCTTCGCTAACTAGTATGCGAGGGTTGCAGTTTTGTTGTGTGCTTTACTAATACATTAAGCGATAAGCTGCTTCACTGATTATATATATTGTTAATATTCAGTTGTGTGTAATGTAAGAATTTTACGTCAATCAATAAATCAAATGTGCAAGACTGTTTTTGAACTATCTGAAGGAACCACATTTGAAACTGTCCGCACAAAGAGATACTGGCGAGCTCTGCAGAACTGTTTAGAAGAGTCATATTGTACCCTTAATCCTAGCGTTGCGAAGGATGCAGAAGAAGAACGTTATCTAACTCGAATGTCACTAGCAGAAAAGGGTGAAGTACCGATCAGCACGTTAGCTAATAGCATGTTAGCTAACAGCACGTAGGCGGACAAGCCAGCCAAACGTTTTGTTTACATCGTTATCCTTCTCTTACTATCTTAATGCGCAGACGTAGTTGTTGGTACTATAATACACTGCAACATCTTCCGCTCCGTGCGGCTTCACGCGGCAGGCGGTTGCAACACAATCATGCCGTCACAAGATGGCGTGCCGTTCAGCCATTGTGTGCATGTCTGATCGCAACTAATTCCACTACTGCCATCAACTCGGAAGCCACTGCGACCTCCACCGCTCAACCCTGACCTAACCTCAAACCATAACACTGTAGCTTTCTCGCACTGAAGTTAAAACCGAACTCTATGACTAAGACATAAAGTTTAATTTCTCTTGTATAACAATTAGGAGATACGACGTAAAGGTCGATAGATGTAGTTTGTCCGTCCCGCTCTAACACGCAGATTTGTTCAAGAGTTTGTGATAAATGAGATACGAAACGATCAGATAAGTTAGATTCCTCATGTTGTTAAAAATTAAAAGGGCTCATGAAATGTTACGGCTTGCCATTGCGTCGCCGGCCACCAGAGAGAGAAACAAAATGTATTAAATAAGGAAAAAACATTCAGTTGTGTTGAAAGTAGCAATTTTCCGATGTAATTATAGTTAATCAACGTGTCGTTTGTTCCTTGATCGCAGACGGCCGGACTTCGGTTTCGCGGTTAATTTACACGGAGAATTATTTTCTTATTGATTTTACGTCCATCATGACGATATCTTTTCATCGAGACGCACCTTTAGAGGAGCTGATGTCCAGCGGCGGGCTGCGGCGGGCTCAGATGACTACGTACTCTAATATCAACATTAACTATTGTATAGTAAATAGTTATTTTATATCTCTCTTTGAGCGAAAGGCTAATGTTTATTCACAGTTATTGTTTATTCACAGTTATTATTGTTGGTAGGTACTTACGAGTGGTATTGCTGTGCGGACAATCTTTATAATACAATTACCTATAGCTTTTCTGGATATTACCCTGTGTAAATACAGGGGAAAAAGAACGCCAAAAAACAACTCTGATTAACAGGATATTTTAGCAGGATATAGGAAGCGCGCCCCAAATGTTTAGTGATATTTTGGTAAATAGGTAAGTAAGTAATTTAACTTAGTGATGTCTCGCTTGTAGTTCGTCAATTTCCCCCAAAAAAATTACACTCTAATGTTAGTATATCTAGATATTAGTGTCCCTATTGTATCTACAGACTTTCATCGAGTTCAATTACTTATTGAGCGCGCAGTCGCTGATATTCTCTTAACTACAGATCATGATTGTAGATCCATTAGCTGATGAAGTTTGTTGAATAGAACAACATGAATGTTTACACTAACGTAAGTAAGCCGCTCTCAAAAGGTAAAATATATTCACGTTCATCAATAGGAACATTACCTGCCTATGAAAGGCTTTAGCTTAATTTTACATTGATAATGTCAGTGTGTGCGTGATTTAATTTTTATTTTATTGTAAATGACGTTCATAAGTGCATTTTAATGGTCTAATTGAAATTCATGATTTGACTTTGACTTTGAACTTCGCGCTTCGCCGCCTCTAATACGAAATAAGATGTTTATTGTTATTGTATACTTGCTTCTTCCCGCGTCGTCGCGTGCGTAGATTTTAGAAATAAGCCAACATTATCCCTCAATAACGCAAAAACGTGATAAAGAGCCTAAGAACTACTCCAGACTATAATCTATCTCCGTGCCAAATTTCATCCATATCCGTTCAGCCGTTCTGGCGTAATTGACTAACAAACATCCTCAAAAAAATAATACGTTTAATTTGGACCACTGTGCAAGCCTAGTGTATGTAATGTTCTTGTACGGAATACAGTAATCTTGCACTATTTACACACATGTATCAAGTAGCTGGAAACGGAAAGAATCTTACTTCATTACTTTGTTAGAGAACCTACAGCGCCGTACTACTAACTACCTAGTCTTATTGAAAACAACGCGACATTAAATAAATAAATAAAAAAATACCGACCGAATTGAGAACCTCCTCCTTTTTTTGAAGTCGGTTAAAAAATAAACAGCGTCGGTCTCCCGCAATAGGTTGCGATAGCGATCACTCAGATCACTCAAGGTGACACTGGTTGGGGTAGGCCTCGTTATAATGCTAATGCCGGGATTTCCTGCCCCATTGTGAGCTGTTTCGAACAGATAGCCGGCTCATAACTCAAACAATACGATTGTAACTCTATTGTGCTTTTCATAGTGTAACGAGAAGGCGGAACCCCTGATTCTGGCAATTTCGCTCTTTTCATGGTGCTCATGAAATTGATCGGTAATTGAGAGTAAACGTTATGTCAGGTTATCTCTAAATGATTTAATGTAAAGACTGCTCTCAATAGTACCAGTGCAAGTTAGCTCTCAGCGTCGCTGGTAGGCAAGTGTAGGCTCTCAGTTACTAACTAAAAATCCAGTAATTACAGTTTCCTATTTCTACATAAATATACACATCAAAAAAGTCTAGGGATCAACATCCCTAACAAATGTTAGGGATGTTGATCCCTAGACTTTTTTGATGTGTGTACTTCGCAACACTCGTCCATCATAGGTCCAATGGTGGAGATTAGTTTTAGCGTTACGACTCATTTAAGCACTACATTCTTAAACAGCACACCACAAGTTGCATAAAATCAAGCGTAACGAAACCATTGCGTAGACTCCACAACAGCTACATCTACAAGTGCTGGAGAACACACAATGTATAATAAACATTGCGTAAAAGCCGTTACTTACTCTGAAAACGGTCAATGCCCCTCACGTCGCGTGACTACAGATTTGAGCTCAATACTACTTTATATAAGAAGGACAGAATGTTCACTTAACGCCGTGCTCGAGAAATCAATACAAACTTAAACTTCGCAGATTCTATTGATGTAAAAGAATCCGCTAGTAGTCTGTTCTGATTTACCACTTCCTACGTTCCGGTTTACATTATAATTATCTGATCTATAAATAGGTACATGTGTACGGTTACATATTAAAAAATCAAAACTTTCTCGAGCAAATTTCAAAAGAACAATAAACGAAATAACAAAATTTAAAAATCTATTTGACCTTTAAACGATTTGGTCAATAGTGTAATAAATAATATAAACATTGATATTCCAGACTTTGGTCAGCTGAACTTTTGATCAAATGACCATCGTTATTTTAAACTTTGTTGATTTGTACGTTGTTCTTTTGAAATTTGCTCAGAAAAGTTTTGATTTTCTAATATGTAACCATGTGTACTTATTCTTTATTATACTTTATAATCGAATAGATAGCCCCTCTTTTGACCGTAAAATGAGCCGTTGTCGCAAATGTCTAGTAATGAAATTAATGATCATAAACATGTTGCTTAGATCAGTCCTACCTATCAACTAAAAAGTTTTTTTTTTATTATATGTCTGCTGTATTATTAACAGTATATTTCTATTAGTGCTGTACGCACAATGTGTAACTGAACTTCTGACCATTTCTGTTGTGTTACACAATTGAGGAGTGAAACGTTTGAATTCGTCATTTGCTAATTTTATAACTGAATGTAAGTAGTCAGTAAGTGTAGATAGTGCACAGTGAATTGAAATCATTTATTTGTAGACGCAGTTCCGTGTGCATACTTGTTGTTGAGAAACAAGCTTGTGCTTCACACCGTACAGCGTTGAATCTTTGCCCGTAGGTGTATCATGTTGTTACAAGGGGTCGTCGCAGCACGTGTTCATTTCACATTACAGTATGTGTATCAGCCGCGTCGGTATTTACCGCCTTTCTAGCCTGTTATATTGTAATGTATCGTACCTTTGAACTTTTCGTATTCATAAACCCGACCGTTTTCATACTGAAAGTATGAAAATGCAGTCTTCCCGCTAAAACCTTAACCGCTCGCACGTAACCAGCCGCTGATTGGTTCATCAGCGATGGCGTCACGGCCCACCAATAACAAGTCACGGTTACTACACACAAATGTGTTTGTCATTTTTCTTATGACTGTCCGATTGAAGTCAGCTAATTACGTTAAATAACACTTGTAAACGAGACTGCAGTTCAAAGATGGCGGCCTAATGTACTGGTTTAATGAATGTACTGACACGGATATTGTGGCTCATTAAGCTGTGATTTTATTGCTTAATAGGCAGTTGTGTTAAGGATAGTGGCGTATGCGCATCTCTATCATAAATATGATATTAATGATGTTGTTATGTGTTTCCTGGAGTGTTATGTAACATGTACCTAAGTGTTAGTACATAGTGTGCGCCCACTTGTTCTAGAAGTAGGCTTTGTTATTGAATAAGTATATGTTTTCTATAAATATTATTTTGATCATTGCAAGTCAGTTTTCTGTTACAAACACGAGCTATCCCGGGGCAGTTTGACAACATTACGCCGCTTATTTGTGAATACCTACGTAGTTTTATGTGACAAGTAAGATAATTATGTTTTACTAATTAACATACAGTAACAATGAAATACTACGAACATTTAACCAGTATCGATTTAATTACAAAGATCAGTGTCGAACCTTCTAGCTTGTATTATACTCGTAGGTAGTTTATATTATTTGTGTTACAAAGATGGCGGATATCTATATTCGGGTAACCTACTGAGAAATGTGGGTAGGTACCTATAGGTATACTTAACAGGAAAAATGTAAAAGCTTATTCACAATTATTATTATGTTAGGTGCACACTTGTACTCAAAATGTGCCAGATTTTCCTTCCGCTCAAAATCAAATATTTTTTTATGATATTTTTTCCTGTATCATTGGTATGTTGGAAAGAAATGCGGCTTCTGAATTGAAGGTCGTAAGTTTCATTCCGGAAATTAGCGTCACGAGTGTTTGATTTACGGTCATTAGTCTGTGAGACGAGAACCTCTGGACTGGACGTGTCGCTTACCTATCTGAGCTGTCTTTTAGGAAACTTTGCTGGGGATTTGGCCGCGCCACTTCCTCACCCTTTTTTTTATTATCAGTTAATTTGAATAAACGATGATTGATTTAATGTCATCGCCGCTAAACTAACATTGACGTAAGTAGGTACACTATTTATTTAGTAGTACTTAAGTAAGAAATTGATCAGTGACCGTCACGAGCGCGTTACGACAGAGCCGGCTCGCTGCTAAGCCTATTACCGGTCGCGTGACATTGAAACTCAATCGATAATAGTATATGGATTTGGGCATCGTCAGCTGTTTACTACAGCTTACTACTATTTTGGGAATATTCTCCAAAAGAAAGAAGAAAAAGAAATGACGTAATTGTAGCGAGACACAAGAATACGTACAATGTGTTTAACAACAATACGTTTCATGAACACTGTTACATGAATCCTTGCCTGTTATTATGTTTAAGCAATTTTTACATTATATTTTTGATCTATTAGAGCAGTAGCGCACTAGCGGCCGTGGCCGCAGCGGCTGGCCGCTGCGGCCATCGAGATACATACCTTAGTATGAAATCGCCACAGAGCGCGCGCACCTGGCCGCACGCGGCCAGCGGCCAAACCGTGCGGCCAGGTGCGCGCGCTCTGTGCCGATTTCATACTATGGTATGTATCTCGATGGCCGCCGCGGCCTGGCCGCTGCGGCCAGGGCCGCTAGTGCGCTATTGCTCTTATAGGTATATTAAAAGGTGGGAACAGACTGGTGACAGGTGTAGTAACTACATAGTAACATAACATCGCATGGCAAACAATCTCCGGGGATATAAAGAAACTTAATCAAGGCAAAAATGTCTAAGTCCCGAAATTTTATTGTAAAGCAGCACAGCTAAGAGCGTCGCGTGAGGAGCCTCTCCGGGGAAATGAAAACATTACCTGCCGTGGTAATACGTCGACTACAATATATGCTAATACGGAGCCCGAGGTATGATGCTACCGGATTTTTGTTAAGTAGATGACGCCTTATTGCTTGTAGGACATGTTCTCTCAACATACGAACACCTAACATTACGCCTGTATCCGCACGGGGTACACAGAGTGTTACAGATACCCACATGTCACTAAAATGTTTAATTGCCATGTACTGACGGGCAACTGCACTGCACAGTTATACCATTAGGCGCTGAGAAGGGCCAAATACTCCAAATAGGCTGATTTCAAACATATTTTAGCTAAATTTATTACGTTCGTGACAGCTTGACAAATATAATAATACATATATTAATCTTGAACATATTTATGAGAACTCTGTTGTACTTATCACACTTTTTTTTAAATTTCTTTTTAACAAAACATGATAGAGTAAGTAATGACCTTTCAGCAAAGTATCCATACAGTAGATCATCATTATGATTTCAATATAAACCACAATGGCGTGTCATATTTGAATGACGAACTTGGTTGTATTTTACTTTCGAATCTTCACTTTATATTTGGATACATAGAAAATTGCTTCATATACTATATTATAAACAACTAAGTGTTGTGTCATCGCGCTTATCTATCTTATGTATGCAGTCTGACAGTGAGTGCGCTGCAGCTGCTGTTTGCGTCTGCCGGGCGCAAGTCCCGAGTGTACGATGCCACTGAGAAATTCCACATGGAAACTCCGAGTATTACCTAATAAGTAATAGAAGTTACAGCAGGATTAAGATTGCTAAGCTACTGCTTATTAAGTGCCGCATTTAGATACAATCACCGGATACAGATATAATCAAACTGTAGTTTGAGATAATCAGACACTTGTTAACGAAACCGATTTGAGTGACATTACACAGAGTAGTACACACTGATAAACTATATCTTACACATCGAGATGAACAATGATAAGTCATATTCACTGGAATAACATCATTTTAAGAAATGGGAATTTCACTTAGTTGATATTATAGAACAACACAAGCAAGGGATTTATGTAATCGTCGGTATTTATTCACTGAGAACGATTTTAGTTCATTTTGAGTTGAAAAGTTTATCCAGCAAGATTGGTCCAAGGAACCAATCTCGCTAGCTCACTGGCCAAGATATTGCTACAAAGTCATTTAGCTGCCTCGTATGAAGCCGCATGTTGGGTCACAAAAGGGATGGATGAAATGCAATTGCATACAACTGAGCTGAGAGTGCTAAGAGGGGTGTGTGGTGTGACGCGACTGAATAGAATACAAAATGAGTGTGTAAGAGGAAGTGTGAAAGTGGCGCCGGGCAGCGAGTACTAGTGTGGAGATCGGTAATTAGGAATAAGTATAGGACCATAGATGTTAACGGACGGCGTCTAGACATACCATCACTAAACATCAAATGCTTATCAGTTATCACATAGTGAGAAGATGTAGGTCCATCAGTGATGCATTATCACGACAACTACCGGCCATTATCGGCTCGTCAACTAATCCTGATAAAGCGATTACAGACTCGTAGCATACAATACAAACATTAGGAATATGATCAGTCAGAGACGTGGCACCGCCACCGCACCGCTGTATCTGTCATGTGCCTATGTAAAAATTGGTCAGCATACAAGCTCTGAACTTAAAAACAGTAGCTTTGGTATTCCATAAGGTAGCATTTTGGGCCCTACTTTATTTTTAATCTATATAAATGAACTATGCAGCCTGTCACTCCAAAATGGTGTTATAATGTCTAAGCGGATGACACCGCTCTATTGTTTTCAGCGAAAACAAGAGTTGAGGTCTATGAATATGCTCAAAAAGGTTTTAACATTGTGACTTATTGGCTCCGTAATAATCTCCTAACATGAAATGCAGATAAAACCAATTACATTTTATTAACAACTAGCGAACCGCCCGGCTTCGCACGGGCGCAAGTTTCTGACATACCCGGTGGATTTTCCAAAAGAAAATCCACGGTCCGGAAAATTACGAATATAACAAAAAAAGAATCAGACAAATCGGTCCAGCCGTTCTCGAGCTTTGCGCTTAGCAACACATTTAGCGATTCATTTTTATTATATAGATTTATTATATAGGTTGATGAGAAATACCGCTTACTACAATTTTTGCACATAAGACACTGCATGTTCTTGCCCTACTTCAGCTATAGCTGACCATTTAAAATATAAATACTTAAATAAATAAATATCTTGGGACGTAGGTGTCGCCATTGACTCAAATTTAAATTTCCGTAAACATATATATTGATTTACTGTGTTTTTAAGAATTTGCGGAGAATAGCTGACTATAAATAAATTAAACAGGTATATTTAGCTTTGTGTCAATCCATTCTTACATTTTGCATAACTTTTTGGGGTGGTGCGGCAAAAACCATTTTACTCCCGTTTAGAGCGTGCTCAAAGAGCAGTTCTAAAGGTTGCTATCTTTCGCCCTTTTAGATTCCCTACGCACCAGCTATTCACAGCATGTAATGTGTTAACAGTAAGGCAATTATTTATCTTAAACGTAGTAGTATTAGTACTACACCAGCACACTGCACTACCTTTTGTCCCTGTACCCTCTGACAAGAGAAGGAAGGACTTGGTTTGCATAACATCTTAAACTAAACATGCGTTTGCTAATCGTTTTTATGTATTTTTAGGACCTTTTCTATACACTATGTAACAAAAACCCTGTCCGATCAGTGTCGCCGTTGATCAGTTTTTACTCGACTACGGCAAAGCCAAAAGGAGGGTTATGATTTTGACGGTATGTATGTATGTATGTATGTATGTTTGTATGTTTTTATGTTTTATTTTAATTTAATTACTTCTACTTTCTTCTTTTTTTTTTTCACTGCGGAAAAATAATAATCTCAAATCCATTAAATGGTTACGTATATGAGTACGCAGTACGATGCCGAATAATACCCTTAAGGATCGGACAGGGTTTTTGTTACAGGCTGTATAAGAGGCTCAACAAGGTACTAAGCTTCTATAATGTAAGGTACAAAAAATGTAGCAAAATGTTATCAGAATATTTAGCAAAACACAATTACACAGACACAGAACAACTTCTAGAAATTTTGGCATGACGATATTTGATCCCTTCGTAATTGATTACTTTTGTATAATAACATAGTTTTACTTCTAGATATTAATCTATCATTAAGCTTCTTCTCGTATTTATATTTAACTTTATACTCTCCCAAAACATTGCAATTCCGAACCATCATTATTTTCACCTATAATAATATTATCTTAGTTTTAGTTTATTTCTAGGCACTATAATTGTATGTTATTGTCGGCTAAATGTACACTTTTTGTAAACGTTTATAATTGAATAAATTATTATTATTATTCTTACGCTCCTTCGCCAGCCCCATCCTCCTGCTCTTGTAATGTATTGACGGTCACCGCCACGCGACTATTTCTTCCATAATCTCCATTAACGTCATCTCTAGGTCGACTTCCTTGCTAGTTGTTTCATCTCTCACACAGTCCGATCATCTTTTCTTCGGTCTGGCGTTTTTTCATATTCATACTCATATTTTACTGACACATGCTCCTCATCCTTCCGCATCACCAATCTATGGCTCGACTGCTCCTCGGTTTGTCTTACACAGATACTACTTATAAACTGTCTTTTTCTTCTACTTCAATATTACAGCATTTTAATAATAAAGAATTGGCTAAAGTTGTCAGCCTAAACAGAGCTTTAATTCGATTTAATTTTATTTCATAGTACCTGTATCTAGATGAGTGCCTGGAGCCAGTCTGGTATCCACAAACTCCTCCTTGGTAATTAACCAACAAGGTACTGTCAGCATATAAAAACTGCCATAACCAACCGTTAGCTAAAAGATCTGAAGTTGAGGTAAAGATCACCTACTAATCATCATGATGGATAGGCCATGATGACAGTTTCATGCCACACCTTATTCTAGACAAAAGAGATACGTCTTTGAGGTCATGACGATGCTATGAAATTTTTTATTTTTTTAGCAATATTGTAGAACTTAATCTTAACTAGAAAAAAAAAATGCTAAGCAAGCATGTGACACGGTTATTATATCGGCTGCTTGTAGCAGTAGACCGCATATTCATTCATATAAAATGGACGGTACGTGTAGTGTTACAATGAGCAGTTTTAAGTACCTTTAGTTGGCTGTAAAATCTATTATCAAAGAATAAATCGGTTAATTATTGATCATAACCTTTTAATAGTTGAAATAATACAGCTGTTCTAGTGAACGAATCGTAAAAGAATGGACCTTGCCATCCCCCCCCCCCTGCGGTTACGTCCCCGCCGCCCCCGCCGCCGTACGGTTACGGTACATGTAAGACTGGTTAGAATCTGTTTGTTTGTTTACATTTGTATGTAAACAAGGCTCTTTAGTTGGAGGACGATACATTATATACCTACATACATCACTGTTCAATATTCATAGACACACAACTATTACTTCGTAATAAATACTAGTAAGTACACCATTAATAGATTCCTTAGGACTAGCGTGCCAGCCTCTTCAGTTCTAATAAAGGGTTAGTTTTCATGCACGTTCAAAGAAACTTTGTTTGTAGGTAGGTGACAAGAAACTCATGCGGCGTATTCATAGAACCCTTTTCAACTGTGTAGTGACATTCACGACACTACAAAATAATGAACAGCCAACACAATAGACTATTACTATAGCTAATAGCACAATAACAACTGCCCGTAACATTCGATTCATTCCCAACAACATTAAGTGCGGTTGCGTCCAGCACTCCTCACGAAAATCGGTTCAAATACGATTTTAAACGACAAATTAACCTGCCATCATTCCATGTTAAAAGTGTAAAGACAACAGTTATATAAAACAAATATAATACGATTTCCGTAAGCGTGAGAATCGTCTCAGCGTCGGATAGCAACCACCTACATAGGCACCTAGCAAACACTTAACACTGTGTTTACAAAGGCTCTCCGTATCACTGACATTTATCTCACGAAAATTCTTGCCACTGGAAACCAACCTTAAAGCGATGTTCGTGACATCAGTATTAGTTAATTGACTGCATTAACCCGTGACGTCATGCTGAACAAACAATAATCTCATAGTTTCAGTCACTTTCAGTTATTAATTGGCGCCCGCATAGCAGTAGCTCCACGGTTCTGTCACAACCGATGTTTGACATTTACGAAATTGTGACGAAAATCTACGGACTCCACGGCGGACGATACTAGTGCGCTCGCCCAGAGGCATCTAACGCGATAACAATATATCCGAGCTGATACACTAAGACCGACAAATTTGCTTTAGGATGATGCGGCCTTGGTGCGTTTCCAGTGACTCACGTGTAACGTTAAGAAAAAAATCAAATTTTCCCCAAAAATTGTGAAGTAACAGTGCGATCACGACGAGTCTACAAACAATAAAAAGTAACCAGAAATATGAACGCCATGAGTCTAGTTTTAATTAGATGTTACCTAGTCGAAGCGCCGTGGGGCTATGAGCGAAGTATGTGTTTGACACTTACAGGTGTTGTGTGGTTACGGGAGCGAGCGGAGCGGGGCGACGCGGCGCGCAGAGCGACATGCGCTTGCGACAAGCGTGGACGCGCGACTGGACGCAGCACGAGGTGCGAGGCTCGCGGGGTGATAACCGCTGATAAGCGTCGCGTCATCGCTTACGCAGCGTGCCGTTCAGGTGACGCTCCGCGGCGCCACAGCGCAGCGGCGCACCGGGCGGCGGCATCATTACGTGCGGTAATGACAGGTGACAATAATATCGTCTACCCGAAATTATTTATTTTATTGCGGTCAAAAGCAGTTCCCCTGGCAGAATCATCCTCGCATAATCCAAACCGTAGCTTCGGACCTTCTAAATCAGACTCTTGATCGGCTGCTTCGATCTATCGAGGCCTCATATTTTGTTGGCACATCGAGGTTCTTGCTCTAATAGCCAGGCCATTGACCTCTAAAACATTCGTAACAATGATAACTGACGTTGGCAAGGTAGGAGGCGATCAGATAGGATCAGATTTAGGAAGAGGCACATGGAGACTGGTCCGCATAATTACTAGGCATCTAACTTTAGAGGCTATACTTGGTCCTACCGTAATCATTAGCAGGGCAGGTCAAGGTGACAATACATATGTAATAAAGTGTAAATGGAACAAAATCGCTCTTTCATGACACTTCAGTTTTCTTATATGGTGCGCCAGCGGTACCACGGAGCCCGGCTCGGCTGCCTGCCAATTAGCACACATACGACAAAACTGGAAAAAATGTTTCTTGCACAATAACCAACAAAGTGTCGGAGACATCGGCCTACTCGACAAAGCCTCTGTAGATAACAGACTATGTGCACCAGTAGACTGTAGGCTGCAATGCTGATGTTAATATGTATTTTAGTTATTGTAATAATTGATAGCTTTCCCTTATTACCATTTTTTTTTCTTTTCATTTTTGAAGCAAGTGAAGTTTAGTAGGTAATTAATTCCTGCAAATTAAATGACACAACAGTGGCGGATCCAGGTTTGTCGTTTATGGCTTCATCCCGCTGAGGATAGGCTTTTAGCAAAGTACCTAAACACTAAAAAAGCACATATTTAATTTGATATCTCGTGTAGAAATGCTTGCAAAAATGTTTAATTCGGATAATATCAAGATCACTTTAAGATTAGTCACGGAATAGCTCACATGCTTTCGTGGGGGGCTTATTGAGCCCCTCAGTCCCCTGGATCCGCAATTGGCGTTAAATGTTTGCCTTAGGGTTTATTTCGCAGCGATAATCGCCTAAAATAATTTAAGTATAACTTAATATTAAACAGGTACTTACGTCTTATTTAATATTAAAGAAACACATTAACTACAAAGAAGATCATTTGAAATGCCTATCAATAATATAATAGCAACAAGATGGTAGTATGCGTGCTGCTCTCGTGAAGCATTTGAAGGCATTAACTCATCAGGACGAGACTCTTGGCTGCAAAGAAATGGACCTTACTCTTATAATTCCCAGTAGGCGGCTAAACCTTTGATGTTTATAATTGTCTAAAGCTTGAAAATCTCTCTTTACACCTTATTACAATGATGATGCGAATATCTGAAGAAAAAAATACTTTGATATTTATAATGCGTTGTTAGGAAATTACTTATTATATTTACAAAAGGAATAATTGTTTCAATATATTTTTTCTCAAATAGATTTACAATGCTTGTTATTCAAATCATCTCATCTCAGACAGAGATCATTTTCTTCCTAGTCATTTCATCTTTCACTAATAAGTACCATTCATCTTTGTTTTATGTAGTCTCTGTCTTATCTTTTCTTATAGTTATTAAGTATTTATTCTCTAGAATAATGACTACACTAATCTTAATTAGGTGTAAAGTGTAAGCGTAAGTCGTTGATACGAGATGCAGGTCTCACACCCACAGATCTATGCAAGCCTGCTGCGGTGTCACAAGTTGGGCAAGCCTGGCCATAGACGTAGGTACATAGTTTTGACTTATAATGAACCATTACGTCAAAAATAATACCTTCCTTGTAGCTATACAGTGGTTTATTATAAAGACACATCAACACGCCTGTAATCCTCGAAGGGTTAGGCAGAGGTGTACCCATTAGGACACCCACATTTTGCCAGTTATGTTTAAGTCCCATGTAATAAGCAAGTAGTTTTGCTATTGTCATCAACTGGGCACAAATCCAGACTCTGAGGCTGCTACTGAGAAATTCCTGATGGATCTGCTGCATTTTCTCTACTGGGTCAAAATCTCATGTGATTAGCTCACTTTATATTAAATGGGAAGTATCATGATGTATAATTATGGCGTATTGAGCCATATTAAGATCTCCTGGGAATTTAAGCCATTAGATCTAGACGTGCGTTTTCTCGACTCTTCAAAACTGTACTGACATTCATTAAATATTCATCTTCAATTAAGATTTTCTGAATCCTAAGTAAACTTATTTAGCTACCTAATTTTAGTATTGTACTTTGTACGAGATACGATACTGACCACTTTGCATATTCTTTATACATATAATTACCATATCACTTAGGAAAATCCGAAACCCGTTAAATTTTTACTTATAATTAATAATTTAGTATTTATTAGACTGTTATTTTATGTAAATTATGCATAAAATGTATTTAATTTTAATCATTAATCATTTAGTACCGACATAAAAGCAATAAAAACAAAGAAACGCTTTCAATCACAGATTTTAACGATCGATAAATAGTCGGCTGAAGTTTACGCCGTGTTCCCAAGTCCCCGCACTAGGTGGCGCTGGGGAGCACTACATCGAAAATAGAACGTTACACTCGATAGTGTTTCACGCACATGTAATTTTAGCTACGTTTCGCGCGCATCGGTACGCAGCGCGCGCGCAGGCCGCTCGCTATATCTAGTAAACAAAATAAGGTAAAAAAAAAAACTTTTTCGTAATAATTTAGGCTTTTCAAGGCAGTGATTTTAAACTCTTAACGAGGCTACTTTGATATATTATTGTGTGTTTAGTGAATCTTTAATACCTTCCTAATGCTAGCAACAGGATGCACAGATGCGAAGTAATTTATTAATTGCATTTTAAATTATTGTTTATTCGCTTATTTGGGTTTATTATTGTTAATAAGTCATTTAGGTAAGTACCTACCTACGTACAATGCTGTAACTTGAAACGTTTCTCTATAACATTAACACTTGACAATAAGTAAAAACTATATTGCTGCTTGCGACGTAACATAATATGTTGAAAATAAATGGCATAATTAAACGTGATTAGCAGAATTTGAAATAGTTTCCAAAACACTTCAGAAAAACTGGAATCAACCGCAGTCGTGTGTATCTATTTGTTCTTCGGAATGTGTAATGTAGGTATTATTTAGATCTATTTGCATTGGCAACTAGAGATACGACGGGTGGCCATCGTAAACCAATCTGCCCCATTTAGATGCAGTAGGTAGTATTGACCGCTCGTACTTGACGACCGCTCATCGTGAAACTATTTCAGTTATCGCTTGTTCCGCACTAACCACGCCATATTGCAATACGATGGTAAACCACCCATTAAATTGTTACTTTTAAAGTAGTAGTACATTACTGGGAGGAGGCGCGCCTCTCATCAATGTTTTATATTACCTCCATGATCCCATTTATTGTTCCCAAATGAAAAGTATTTTCTTTTGGTCTAGTTGAAAAGCCTTTGGTGGCCTACATTCAATGTAACTAACATTAGAAGCTCAACAGACCAATATGCCTACATCAAAGACCATGGGCGTAGCCACGGTGAGGCAGACTGGGGCGCTTGCCCCACCCTGACAATCTGATGGGTGATTTATTTAATATTTAAATCATCTATAAAAACTAATATTCTAAAGGAAAGAAATTTCAAAAAATATTTTAGTGTTAGGTCAATAAAAGACACTCTTGAAGTCATTAAAGAGTCCAGAAATTATACCATAGTTTTGTACATTTGAATACAATATAGGAATACTTTATATTTGTCAGTATTGCCCCACCCAAAATCAAAACTTAGCTACGCCGATGTCAAAGACGACTTTTACTGACAGGACACTTGCTTGCGATAACTTAACTAATAATTCTGCACAGATCGCGCCAGAGATACTGCTGCGCTTATTACTG
This sequence comes from Hoplodrina blanda, assembly GCA_949316365.1. Classification (NCBI taxonomy): domain Eukaryota; kingdom Metazoa; phylum Arthropoda; class Insecta; order Lepidoptera; family Noctuidae; genus Hoplodrina; species Hoplodrina blanda. The sequence goes on along the minus strand of OX438578.1, from coordinate 23,571,163 downwards.
TCTGTTAAACTAATTTATGACTTATTAATTTACAACTTTTCTCGGTAAGCACGCATAAGCCGCTATGATTGGCTGTTGATCATTCAGTGAAGCGATCACAGCAGCTTACGCGCGCTTCACTTAGCACTTGTCTATTAAAACTGGGGTTAGTCATCAAACCATTATGCTGTGTATGTATGTACCTAATTTATTCAGACGAATTAAAAGCGATATACGTCTGGTATTAAACCATAATCATATAATCGAGAAATAACTGCAAAGCAATACATTTAAATACATAATTATAGTACGCAATTTCTATGTAGCATAATTGGACAAATAATGCAGTTTCAAGGATGTACATAGCTGGTAGGGATAGTATTTTTGCCTTTTTAAAGTAAAGAATAACTACAATATTATGCATCTTAAATAGTAGTCCCCTATGATCATGTCATAAATTCAAATTAAATTATAAAGTTGATTGCTCAACACATGGAGCGTGGTCATGGAGCATGAGTCACCGCCGCTCGCACTGTTCCCCAGGTGTCTCAAATGAATACTTATAGTGAAGTGTGCGTAACATGCTGTGATTGTTTGTTGATAACTTGGACAACCAATAACTGCAGTGTACACAGACACGTTCACGTAAACTTTTCATTCAGGACACCGGGCGCTAGTGACCAGTTCACGTATGTTACAGGAAAGGTTTACCGTCAAACAGAAGCAACCAAATGAGTTAGCGCAATCATTTATTTGCAATGTCCGTATCGTGCTGACATTTTGTCTGTATGCTAGTGCGCCTATTATTAGGCAGGTCGCCTGATCATCTCAGCTAGACTATTGTTTCTGGAGTCACCAATGATTTAATTATTGTGCATAAACAGGACCACATTAATGAAAAATATTATTTTAATTCATACTACCTGAGCGTATTGTAACCATTATGTGATAATTTTCATTCTTTCCTCTATAGGTCACGATTAAACTAGACTAATTTTCTTATAAATAGTTAGTAAAATCATGTGTCAAAATGTAGTTGTTAATTTCTAATGTGAGGAGTCAAGTACACACATCAAAAGTGTCTAGGGATCAACATCCCTAACATTTGTTAGGGATGTTGATCCCTAGACACTTTTGATGTGTATATTTGGAATAACATCTAAAACTTGCCTAGTCAGACATCCGATATTCAAGAAAGTAACAAATTGCTCTTTATGATTTGAAGAACGTTGTAGATATGTAAGTACTTACATTCTTACAACTATGATTTAAGGAACCACTATGGAACTTGGCACCCGTTAGATCTCAACCCTTTTATTGTTGACACTGAGTACCCCGAAGGTTGTTGCTACCGAACTTGGCCCCTTGTTCACATTTTTGTTTAATAGTGTATTGTCTACCGGTAACATAATTATAATTATGACGGATTATCGCAATAATTCGAGTTGTTGCATAAAAACGACATTACAGCCTGGAGCGAACATTATACCGTGTACATGTACCTACGTACTACATGGTGCGAGTATAAATCACAGTATGGGTTGTGAAATTTTCGTTCCAGCCTAAAATGACATATGTTTCAAACAGGGTCCACAATGCCTCGCATCTACGAGGAAATCGACCCTGGGTACGCGGCGAGCTGCAGCAACGTCACGCTGTGCTCCAACTCCAAGGGTTTCTTCAAGGGCCTGTGTGAAGAGCTGGTGACCCTGGCCAAGATTGATGGCTGGCTGGACAAGTTCGAAGCAGTCGAGAATGGGAAGAAGGTGTCTGCAGTGATGGAGAACAAGACGGTAAGGAATAGAATAACTCATTCAGCATATTAGACAATACCCTATTAATAGTAATATTTTAAAACTGGCTAGAGGACCTACGCACTTGACATTTTTATTATAGCGTAGATTATTTATTAAAGTTGAACTATCTTTTTATTTATTTATTTTAAATAGAACGGCCGGGGCCAATTACACTATTTAAACATAATAACATAAAACATAATAACATATGTATACTTAACATAGTAACATATGACATATATATATTTTGCTTATAATTATGTTGGCTGTACAACGTATCTAACGTATTATTTAATCGGAATGTTATTAATACTGCATTGTTTAAAATAGCTTTTTAAATAACCCATGACTTTTTAGTAGGTAACTGTTAAAATATAAAAATGGTTAGTGCAGGTTAGACAGACATAGACCTATGTCTGTCTCATAAGGATAAAAAAAGATCTACGGAAAAGACTTTTCCGGCTTTTTAAATTATATAATTCCGTATCTAATATATTTTGGTCTATCTTGTAAGGTTCAACCAGTGTCAGCAAAGTAAGCGCCCATAAATATGTTTTTACGACATCATTACAAATCTTTTAAATTCTCGGCTTTTCTCGACTATAATTTAAGCATGTATGATACATACCTTCAGTTTACTTAAGTCTCTAAATGATAGTGGACACCATATCAAAACCCGTAACGTGGTTAAGAAGAAGTAAGAGGACAAACAGAGAGACGAAACAGCGACTTTGCTTTATACTACACACATCAAAAAAGTCTAGGGATCAACATCCCTAACATTTGTTAGGGATGTTGATCCCTAGACTTTTTTGATGTGTATTTAGAAATTAGAGATTTGTTTTTAAGGCATACCAACTCCTTTAAAGCCTGTCTGCTACCCACCGTTCTGTTGTAAACTTCTTATATTATCACTAGCTGCTGCCCGCGTCTTCGTCTGCGTGAACTTGGAGTTCCACATCAGGTGTTCCAGATCTTCAAATTTATTCTCTCAACAGAAAATGCTCATCACGTGGAACCATTTTTGCTATGGTGCCATTTTTGTATCTCTTATAGTTTTGCTGGTCTGTTGCGGTTCTGCATCAGGTGTTCAAGTTTCCAAGATAAATTATAGCCTATATGTTGTCCAGACTTAATACCAGAAGACAAAAACTCTTAAATCTATATTTTTAGCTTTTTTTTTTTCGGTATCGATTGTAGATCACACCCACCCCAAGTATTCTTTAAAAAAAATATTCAATGTAGGTACAGTTTTGACTTCCCTACCATTTTTTTATATGTACCTATATAATAGATTACATCTCGTCAGATCTAAAAAAAATCTAAAAAACAAATACCTACTCCTGAATAAACTCAGATTCATACTGTCAAACATAAACAACAACAAAAAAGCAACTTAATATTTTATTTCGTTATTAATTATTTTATGACGACCTTTGATTTAATGAGGTTGCAAAAGTGCACATTGTGTTGTGGCCAGATTCATGAGGAATTAGGCTACATAACATCACGCTACGACACACGGGGGCGGGGCAGTAAGCAAAGACGTAAGTTATGTAATTAACGCGGGTTCATATTGGCTCACCTAAAGTTCTTTACCCGAAATTGTACTTTCTAATCATTTGTAATCCGAATGATCACTCTTCCTAAAATTTTTCATCCTAAAGTTTTCATTCATACTATTTGTAGTGCTACCGGCGATGTTCATAACACTCATGTTTCCGAAAATTGTTATTAATAATATCATTAATGTAAATATATTTAAACTCCTACTGTTTTTTATCATAACGCTTTTATCCCTAAACATACTGGGCGTTAGTGACAGGTTGGCAAAAACTGAAACTGTAGTTTCAGACCACGATTTGTGATTGAAAATCGTTGGAATTTTTCTCCGGAAAATTCTCAAAATTAAAAGAAAACCGAACGAAACGTTAACTTTAACTTTAGGGGATGGCGGGGTCTGAAAGACCCCGCCATCCCCTTCTAACCTAACCTGTCCTAGTCGGGGTGCCCCAAGTCCCGAGCTCGCTTCGCTCGCTCTTGCGCACAATAAAAAATTGCAAATATTTACAATGTTTTCTTTTCTGCATTACATTACACCAATTGAATATTCGATAAAATACATGTAAAAAGAAATCTAAACAAGAAAAATATGACTTTGAATAAAGTGTAAAAGATGGTTATGTTGAGAAAATATAGGAAAACAAATAAAAGTATAATAGATGTTTATTGCTACTGACATTATGAAGTTGAATGCTTCGGAATATGAACATTAGAGACAGAGCAGTTAGGAATTGTGATTGTTAGGATGAAAAATGTTAGGAAGAACATTTTCGGATTTCCAATTATCGGAGTTGAAAATTTAGGTGAACTTTGGCGCACCCAATTAACGCGGGTGAACAAATCACGCGGACGAAGTCGCGAGCAGAGCAAGTGATAATAATAACATAAGAGACTAGTAGGTAGGTACATACAACACACGTCTCTAATAATGGTTAGCAACAAACTAACAACAGAATAGAAACATAAATGTCGTGAACTACCACTTGACAAACAATTTTATTTAGTTTCGACTTCAGTTGGAAAAGTTTACAAATGTGAAATGTGCTTCAATATTGTGTTGTTTGCTCCAACGGCAACTAGGAAACTTAGAGTGGTCTGCTTCCTATTCATATTTGTAGTTCTCGAAGCTATCTTACGAGATATTGCTTGTTCATGGCACAGGTTTTTGAAAGGAAAATCAGCCTAGACTATCAGCTTTACATAGATAATACGGACTTATCTGCTACAAAACCAAATTTTTGCCAAATTTCTGCTACAAAACCATTTGTAAGGACTACATGAAACTAGAATATTAGTCATAGAAAACCATTTGCGTACATATATGGCACACTATGACAATATTACATTTCGAAACATCATAAAATATCAAATAACGTCTCTTTGACAATCCATTACTTATCACTAGTTATATAATACATCAAGCCATTACGCGTCATAGAATATGGTAACAAAGGAACACGATCATCCGCGTCGCGGTGCAACACGACGCGGCGACGTGCGGTGTCAGTTCTGACGACACAAACCCTCACACATTGACGTAATGGTTAGATTAAAAAAAAATACCTGAGAGATGTGGGCGAAACAATAGTTAGTGTACAGTAGTCACTTGTTAGGCGGGGCTGGGAGTTTGTAAAGCCGCTGCTCTTAACACGATTGTCGCTTCGATGCAAACTTCTAACCACCCTTTAACAACTGCTGAAACTGAACACCCTAACCGACTAAAACTAACATTGAATTTTGAGCCTTATTAACTAAATTCTGAGGATTCATTTTTTAATATGTAGTGTTAATATCTTGTGTAAAAAAGTAATTAGAAACCCGCGACCCGCAGGTCGTAATCCTTGTGTTGAACACACATTATACAGCGCCATACAGATTTAAAATAATGAACTTGCAAGAGAAAAGTGCAAAGGTAGGTCGTCGACTACATTTTTTGTTTTTGTGAACGAGGCAATATGAAATGCTATATACATGGTGCTTCACTGAGATGATCCAAAGCGAAAAAGTCTAAAACAATTGAAGGCCTCTCTACTGGAACTTCGTCACCATAGAGCAACGCGGGCCACCTGACGGAGGTTCGTCACCGACTTTTAAGAAAATTATAACCCAGTTATAATTTAAAATGAAAACTAAAAATGGTTTATTTAGACAGAACTTAGCCACGAGAAATTCCTGAAGCGTGCAGGCATCAGGGCACGCAGGACACGATAGCAAGTGGTTAATTGCGTGTTAGTGTGAAAGCATTTTACATCATTCACCCTTGATGTCTTGAACCTACTTAGTTATAAAAACACCAGGAGTCAAGCTACGTTTGGTAAGAGACCCATTGCTTATAGAATTAACTTTGTTTCTGATACCCTTGCAGGTGATGGACGCCCTCAACGAGGTCCTATCAAGAATACAGCCTCTGCACCGGGGCAAGGACGCGCAGGTCTCCCGGGACCGTCGCCTGGCCGCACAGAAGGCTCTGGACGAGGGAGACCTGGACAAGGCGCTGGCACTCGCCAGCCAGGCCGTGCTCAGGGCCCCTATGACCGGTGAGGAATAATACTGCACAATAACACGCTGACATCGTTGTTAATTTATTTACAACCGTACAAGCAACCACTGGTCCTTTGCGGCCCGTTCCTGCGACCTTCACCAGCTTATTACCTACCTCGTTTAGCTTAGCAGGTAAAAATCAAATCATGTTGCAAGTTCCCACCTTAACAAGGAAAGTAGGTCGTCATACCGACAATTCAAACTTTTATATTGTAATGCTCTCTGAAAAGATATCTAATAAAAACATGACAAAGCTGCCAGTTACAGATTTCGCATCTAATGTATTTTATATAAAATTTAACAGCGACTGAAATAGAAATTTCGAAATGTTAAAAGTTAAACTTGAGTTTCCAGCGCGCTATTATAAGTTTTAAACTTGAGTTTCGCGCGCTATTATAAGTGTTAAACCTCCAACTTGGTGCTTACCCGCGTATCAGCACTGTACACTTTTAGTGGACATTAAGTAGCTACTTAGGTAAGTACTAATTGTTAGGTAAGGTTACCTACTACCAACCTATTCATTATTCTGTAAAAAATACGCGTATGCACGTATGTAAATGCGCGTCCATATTTTCGGCGAAATAATCAAAACTTATTAAGGCCTTTCCACATAGATGTGATTTCATCACAGGGAGACATCCGATATTAAGATCTCTCTGTAGAACCACATTTATGACATCTCACGCTACCCTTCGCACAAAAGCGACTAGAGTGGGAGATTACCTGTGTGTGGAGAGGCCTTAAGTTTCTTTAAAGATAGCACTATACATCTTCCCAAAGAATTTGTACGAAAAGTAGGAAATGTTAAACAGTTGTGACGCCGAGCAAGGTAGGTATGTTCCAGGGTATTATTTTTAAGAAACAGAAACAAAAAGATAATTTGATTGATTTCGTTGCTCGACCATCCGGTTTGAAACATTCACGTTTACGTTATTAATCAAAATGTTTACCTTTCCCTCAATATTGAAGGGCTGCGAAACTTTGAAGAAAGTTCAAACATTTTACGAAAAACAAGGTAACATAATTATTATTGTTTGTTGTTCCTTTGTGTACTTTGAATAATATATGACCATCTGGTTTCTTGCGAAATATTACAAAATCACTGACAATTTGGTAATTTGTTTCATTTTCTTTACACTTCAAAAGTTAAAACTCCACAAGAGCTGGGTTTATTCTCAGCCAACAACACATTAGCACTGTCTAGTTTTTTGCATTATAATTGTCGAGCAGAAAAAAGTGCAGAGACTAATGAAGCCAGTTTTTTTTAATAAGGTGTCCTGGTGAGGCGACTGCGGCGGAAACCAAAGCCCCGCTGTAACTAGTGGCGGCCCTATTCTTGATATACTGCCTTCATTTAGCCTTGTGTTATTCCGTGATTTTTGATAAAAACTGCCATTTTGCGAACATACCCATTTATTTATTTATTTATTATTAGGCTTTTCAACGATGAGTACACTGTTACTATATAATTTGTACATTGCAAACTTAAGCCTAAGCGCCTCATCACTTATAGAAAAGCACAGCATGCACTACATTATGCGCATTATGATCAGACTGTTAACATTTTGGGCCACAAAATTAAAACATATTTGGCAGACAGAGACTGAACATCTTTACATTTATTATTTTTCCTGTAGGTATTATTAATAAATTAAATAAAATTCGTAAATATAAAAGTTACAAAATTTATATTTATTTATACAGTTTTACTTAAATGTAATTTATATTCCTAATTGGCATTATCAAGTGGCTGTCCTCATTTACCGAGCATATGTACACCAAACTTTACCATTATGCAGAATAACAAAACAAAACTAATACCTAATAAAGTGTTTTATGAATGTGGAATTCAAAAATACTCAGCAGCCCAGCCAATCAACACGACATTTTTAAATTGTAAATAAAAACGTCCGTATCAGAATAGTGTAACGGTTTATCCACTCGGGAGTTTCGTAATTAGGGCACGAAGAGGCTCTAGCCACAAAGGCATTCTGAGCAGCGCGGGCGCGACGGCGGCGTGTTAAACAGATCAGCTGAATAATGGGACAATGTTATTTGTAACCCTATTCTGTTTCTTTCCGACGCGCGACGTAGAGCGGCACGATGCCCGATGGTTCACTTTTGATTAAGTAGTTCATTGATGAAGATTGTGAAATAATTAAAAGATGAAGTTTAATTTTGTCTGGGGTTTATAAAACTTAACTCGCGGGAAACTGCTTGGTGCGGGCAGCGCAGGATCAGTGATTGTGGCTATGTTTAGGGGAGGCCTATGTCCAGCTGTGGACATCGTTCGGCTAGTATGATAATGATGACTATATGTATATATTCTACTGATGATACTTACTGCAGCCAGGTCCAGTGTGACGGAACTATTTTATGCGATTAAAACAGGGATGTAAGTAGACCCTGTTATTTCTCGTGTGTCTGCCGTCGTAGACATTTTAATCATCAAGTAGCAGCAGCCATGCGTCTACAACACCCTAGTTTATTAAGTCTTAGTAATAAGTAACTAGTAAAGCTCTTTGTAAGGAGCTTGTCCGGGGAAATACTGCCACCGCACCTATTGCTGCCGCCAGCAGCATTGCTGTGTTCTTCATGTTAATTACATACGACTAAACTACTTGATTGATCTATACACAGGTGGAGACGACGCAATATCTGAAGGCGGGATATCCCTCGCCTTAGCCCTGTGGCTTCGTTCAGAGATCCTGCTGCGCTACGAGAGACCTAAAGCCGCTTTAGAAGACCTTAAGTTAGCGCTGAAGGAAAGACTACCAGCTAAGATGAGGGCCCAGTACTATTGGAGAATGGGGCATTGTTATAAAGGTAAGCCTGTTATATAACATTATGGGATAAATATAAATCTCCATTCATGAAGGCTAAATTCAAAAATATTAAAATCTCAATCGGTTAGGTACCACAATCCTACCTTCGACAAGGAGACCCAACAACATAAGCACAATGTCGTGACGCGACATGCTCCCACAATACTAAAGGTATCATTTAAACTTACACCTCCTATGGACGGACACGTGTAGCCTGCATAGAATCTATTTCTTTATATTTCATTATTTGGTTTAAACAGGCCGACTAAGAAATAATGAACTGTGCTCATGACAGTCTTAGTAGTAACAAATCCACCAATACATACATAATTACTGAACCTTTGATTATCTTACATTGGTAAACAGATCTGAGCCTTTTAAGCTGGTTGAACATCCATAAATATAGATTGTTAAACACGGTTTATTTCCTTTCCCGTAGGGGCCATAATAATTAATTAAAAGACTCGGAAACCATGAAAATAATGTCGATGGTTAGCACTGCTATTAAAATTAATGTAAGCCGTAAAACACTGTGACCAGACTGTCGACGAGCTGTCGCGTACTGTGATGTTGTGAGTGGATAGGTGCACGGCTTTTATCTAAATTGCGTGTTTGTTCACCGAGCCACCGCAAGCTTTTATGTTTTGAACATGATTATATAGGTACATGGTTATTCAAATTAAAGTGTTTGCTCTATGATGCTTACCCTCTGCTATCATTAATATCGAGTGTTAAAATACACTTAACGGAGCCGAAAGTTATAGAATCTTCTAATCATTTCATCATCCTTCCTAGGGAACCTTTTGGTTACGGAAATGTTGAAAGTCAAAATAACAACGTTTTCTACGTGTTTTAAATGTTCTAACTAAACTTCATATTCATTTATTTGCATACCATAATGTGTATAATAGATGTGATGTATAAGGCTTAAAGCTAAAGTACAACTTTGAATACCCCCACGACCCCTGTATGTTGTATGCACCCGTAAGCACATATATAATTTACGTATGTTCATTGCATGGTACCAAAAATATTGATTTATACAAAAAAAAACAGTTACCTACTTCCCTGCAATATTTTTTGCTAAATGATACTTAGTTTGATGCGTAGTATATATGCGTAGTTAACGGGTATATGATATTGCTTTATATGTATAAGAACATCCTAGCTGACTGACTGACAGACGTACCTATCAGCGCACAACCAGAACTGCTGGAATTAAGAACGTGAAATCTTTCACACAGCATTCTTTTAATATAATTATGTAGGCGAGCACTAAGGAGAATTTTTGGAAATTTAACTCCTAGGGATGAAATAGAGGATTGCGTTCAAATGAAATATCTCATTTCTTGGTTTAATTAACTTGAAACTTAACATGAATACAAGCCTATGTAAATAATAAAGGTTAACGTTATTAGTTTTTTTTTAAGTAGGGGGTTTGCGAGATTTAATTTGTAGTGGAAAATAGGAAAGGAGACTGGGATTTCTAGGCCTAAGTTGTAATAAGTTGGGATATGGTTTAAAAAAAATTAAACTCAATTCTCTATAATAAAAGACGAGAAAACTAAAGAATGAGTTTATGACATGAGTAAAATTGGTTATCCATAATACCTACTCGTAATAATCGATAAATGTGATTGAAAATAGTTTTTATTTTAATTTACTCCTATTCTGTGTTGACATTTTTTCGAAATCTATTAAAAACATATAAATCTATGATCACTCGTGTTGTGTCGTTCGTTTCGTACATTTGCGTTTGGAATGTATTTCCCAGTGTTTTATTGTTATCTTCCTCGACCTCTGCTTGCTTTCTACGGAGTTCCGATCCTGCTTAAATTGTACGACCTTTGCTATCATACGGGACACAGAAAATCTCGTTTCAACGTTTGACTTCGGCTTGTTATTTTGAATTTTACCGCTTGCTTACGGATTGGATATTGTTTGATACCATGAAATCGCTACGTGAATTGTGGTATAGCGACTAGTCGCAGTAATGCACTTGGCTGACAAACATTGGCTGATGAAACGACAGTCTGTGATTCGTCAATGGCATGCACCGAAACCTGTAAGTATAATCACCTCCTATTTATCTAGCTATCCAGCATCTATTACGCTGACCAGGCTTCTTCACAATTTCTTCCATCTTTATTCTTACAAAATATATAAATATACTTAAAGGGCACATTAAGATTATCGAATTCCTAAACTATCAGTAGGTGTATTTTTCAGTAGGTCATCATGATTTTTTAACTAAACTATTTCTATTTTTCAGGTGAACAGCCGTGATCACGTTTGCAAAGCTTGCTGGGATTTGGTGCCAAATCTACCTGTTCACGAATTAGAACAATTTAGGCCACCATACTTTCTGTCTCCGCTGTGCTCGTTTCCTAGCATCACGAGTCAGTCATTTACTTGACACTGGCTCATCTCGGGCATTAAGAATGTATAATGTTATGCGAGAGTGAATTCTGCCTCGTACTGTAAGTTGAATCAGTTTTAATATTGTTTATACAAGGTTACTTGTAGGTCGTTCTGGAACCGAAAGCCATAAACTCGATCATCAAACTCGAAACGATTGGGACCATTTTTTTTCAAAAATAACAATTAAAAAAACAGCTCGATGGCAGCAAAGTAGAAACGGACATCTACAAAATCGCAACTTTACAGGAGAGCAGATTTAGTGTAAAAGAGTGGTTATTTTGAGAGTTATGGACCGATTAACCTGAAATTTTCTATAATGCTTTAAAATAACCTTCTTTATGAATTGTGTAATAGGTTTTATCACTTTATCGTTGTTTTACTGAAATAATGTAGATGTCTTTTTTTACTCTGAAAAAACTTTGACGTAGAAGAAGACATCTGCCTGATAACCGTTTATCAGGCAGATGTCTTCTTCTACGTCAAAGTTTTATTACAATGTAATAAAAAAGTGCCCATTTCATTTAAAATATCTAATAAAGTAAGATAATAATCTCCTGTAATACATTTAAGGATATTTAAAGAACATCTTTATAAACGAACAAGTGGCAGATGTCCGTGTTTACGTCGAACCGTAACCTCAAAATAATTTTTATTACTTACTCTAAGATTTCATTTAGCACTAATAATGAACTGTAAACACTATCATTATTATTACATTTATACCGGTACGCGCTAGAATGTGACAACTGACTGATGTCTTTGTTGACGTTTCCATTCATCTGTCAAAGCTCCGAAGTAAAGGCGGACAAATTCACATGTCCGTTTCTACTGCGATGTTTTTTAAAAATCCAGTGTAGATGTCTTCATTTACGTGTCAAATTTTCTTTGTTATATTGAATTTTGAAAAAATTTTAATACAGACTTGTAGATAGGATTAATATAAGCTCATTTTTGTAAAAAAAGCATTTTCGAAAAAATGTAGATGTCCGTTTCTACTTTGCTGCCATCGAGCTGATCTGTACACTTTGACGAGTTAGGTAAGATTCAGACCAACCGGCTCGGATCGGACCGCATCGGAACGGATCCGTACGCATGCGAACGGATCCGTACGGAGCCGTACGCATGCCGCGGCAGCCGAACGGATCGGTACGCATGCCGCGGCAGCCGTGCGCATCCGTACGCATGCCGCGGCAGCCGTACGCATCCGTACGCATGCCGCGGCAGCCGTACGCATCTGTACGGCTCCGACGGACGCGATCGACGGAGGTAAAGTTGCATGCAAATATGAACTATAATTACTGTTGATACATTTCAATGTTCTTTACCGCATTGTAAAATGCCGCCCGGCCCGGCCCGATGCGAGCCGGTTGGTCTGAATCTTACCTTAGACGAACATAAATGTACTGAACAGCTGATTTTTTTATTGTTATTTTTGAAAAAAAAATGGTCCCAATCGTTTCGAGTTTGATGATCGAGTTTATGGCTTTCGGTTCTAGAACGACATAAAAGTACTTAACCGTGTATAGCTACTTTTCCAGTACTTTTTGTGTAGACCAAATCGATTTTATAAATATATATTTAATGAAATGATTGTACCGTAGCTACCTCCTTCGTTTAATGTAAATAGTAGACTGTGTTTATATAAATAGGTATAATATGCTCTGACTCGCTTAAAAAAAATTTTTTTACTGGTAGAAGTGTCACGCCGCATTTGTCACAATTGTTGGGGAGCTGCAGACTGAGCTGCCATTCACATATCCTCAGGTCTATCAACTTCCTCCATAAGAAGCTCTCGTGATCAAGATCGTAGATCAAGATGGAAGCTCTCGTGATAATATAGTAGCACCTGCACAACTGTTAGATGATAGTCTTATTATTATATACGAGTAATTGAAAATGAATAAAAATATATATAAGGAAGTTTTTATTTTATATTAAACATCACTTCTGTACCCATGAACTTTTAAATCTACTATTTGTGAGTCTACGAATATGATAGAAATAGCTTCAGCCGCGACTTTGTTGTTTGTTTCACACGTGTAAAGTTACGACTTTGGTTACTGATCCGCTCCCACGGTTCGTAACATGATCTGTTATGTAACTTATACTATTTCTTATTAATCTGACTATTATAATGAAAATAATTCCAATGCAACTAGTAGTTTCAGAGATTAGCGCATTTAAACAAACAAAACCCCTTCAGCTTTATTATTATATATTAAACTAGCTTTTGCCCGCGATTTCGTCCGCGTAGAAGTCGAAAATTGAACCCCGTTAAGGCTCTTACAGACAGTGCCAGTTCGCTATGGACAACTAACAACTAACAAAGTTTTTGAGGCTTTGTGCAAGTTTCTGCGGCACATGCCAGCGGCACAAAAGCCGGCGGCACGTGCCATTCGGCAAAAGCCGGTGGTCCGTGCCGCCGGCACTGTGTGTAAGAGCCGGGATGAATTTCAATAAAATACTCAGCACGTTTTCCATAAGTAAATTCTGTTAAAGAATTTTTATGCAACATTTGAAGTAGATTGGACCAAGAAATCACATTGTCCTATGCAAACTTTGGACCCCCGTTTCATCCGTCCGTTTCACGTTTGAATTTTGGGAAATTCTTTCTTATCGGATGCCAACGTTATACAAAAGATAGATACCCTCCGATTTTTTTTGGTTTCAAAGTTTCAAGGTCTCTACGAACAGCGGTCTGTGCGTTGATCCGTCAGTCAGTCATTTAGGACAAAGCATTTTATATGTATACAGGGTGTCCCAGCTAAGGACGTCCAAACGAAAATTTTGGACTCCTCCCTTCCTGGGCTATCCAAACCACCCCCATGTATGTTCTACGATTTTTTGCGGTTTAGGAGCTAAACGACATTTTAATATTTTTTTGGGATATTCTTCTTTACATCAGATTTTGTAGATTTTCTCTTTTTGTGTCGCATTTTTTGGAAATATTTTAATTGATAATTAATCCTGAAAGTATGGTCTTCGATCGATAAAAACAACTTATTGTCTTATTGTCACCCGAAATTACTTAAACTTAGTTTAAAACCAAAAATGTTGTTTTGTAAATTTCGTTGCAGATTTTCGGCTCTTAAAGAAAAATCACAGTATGGGCCCAAATCACCTTAAAGTAATTTCAAAAACTTCCACGGACCCTCAGCTCTTTAAAACAGAACAAATAACTAGTATTTTACGGGCCATTATTCGGAGCAATTGAAGCTCGAACATGGTAAGGCGAAAAATACAAAATTTTAGAACATAAGTAAAACGTAATGAAAATGAATTAAAATGAACTTTTATCAAGTTTTCAATGCAATATGAGCTCTATGTCATGTTTATTATTTGCACAATGGTGATTTGGAGTGGTTAGTAAAGTTAGGTTAGGGTTAGGTTAGGTTAGGTTAGGTAGTTAGGTTAGGTTAGGTAAACCTAACCTAAGTTTAGTATTTTTTTTAAATTAGTGATGTTATTTAATAAAATCAATGGCATAGAGCTCAAATTATATTGAAAACTTAATAAAAGTTCGTTTAACCTAACCTAACTACCTAACCTAACCTAACTTTACTAACAACTCCAAATCACCATTGTGCAAATAATAAACATGACATAGAGCTCATATTGCATTGAAAACTTGATAAAAGTTCATTTTAATTAGGTTTCACTTTTTCGTTTTTGAATGAAAGCCGATGATAATGAATTAAAACGAACTTTTATTAAGTTTTCAATATAATTTGAGCTCTATGTCATTGACTTTATTAAATAACATCACTAATTGGACCGATTTAAGCAAAAATGTTCCAAACCACACAAACCTCATTTCGAGATAATTGACTTTAAAGTTTATTGCTGTGTTTCTCCGGCTTTGTAATACTTAATGTTGTGTTTTTAATTTTATGTAATTATAAATGTTCTAAACTAATTTACATGCATGCATTTAGTGAATAAATTGTAATAGTTTCGTAGATATTTAAGAAACTTGCGCCTGGATCATTTTAACAAAATAAATTTTGTATGGGTTTTGCTGTGTAGGCTGCGGAAAGAAAAATGCAAAAATGTTTCAAAAATGACAAAAATAGAAACTCAAAATGTTTATTATTCCAGTTTTAATTTTAGAAAAATACCAATGTGGCCTTACTCCTCATCCAAATCAAAGTCAGGTTCATCACAATAACCATCTAAATCATCTAGTATTGCATCGTCTCTCTTCAGTTTTTCATAGTAATCAATGAACAAAAGTTACCCTACTCCTCATCCAAATCAAAGTCAGATTTATCACAATAACCATCTATATCATCTATATAATATAGTGTTTCCGAGAACTATAGGCTTTTAACCCTATAATTTAAGCCTATTGGTCCTTTTCTGGAGCTATGTTTAGGCTTTTTTGCAGTTGGAGTATTTTTTCAACTAATAGGCTCATGGCTTAAGGCTTTTGTCAATACTGGCCATTTAAAATTGTAAAAAAAGAAACTATTCGAAATTAAAAAACATTAAAACAAAAAGTTGGAGCATTTCTGAATAATCTGGGATAACTTAGCTTGCTTATTTTATAACATGACAGTTTAGAGATTTTTGTGAATGATTTTTCTTTTTTTTTCTTATCGTTAATAATAACCTCGAGACTAAAATGAGACTAAAATTTATAAATTTTTTGGAGTCGGTGCCAAGAACGAGGGTATTATATCCAACCGTATGGCACCAACTCCAAAAAATTGTTAAATTTTAGTCTAGGTTAATCGTAGGTTAGGTTAGGTTTATTAATATAGGTAGGTCATAGTATTATTTTTAACTTTTTAGTGCTTTTAGGGTTTTTTGAAGTCGGTATTTTTTTAACTTTTTAGTGCTTTTTTTTGAAGTCGGTAGTTTTTTGCAAAAAATATTTTTATTTGTTAAGTACCTATTCATTTAAAGTATAATATGGTTTTAATTTCAAAACTGCAAAAACGTTTCAAGCTTTGAGGTTTGTATTTATGTTAAAAATTTAAATTAAGGAATCATGTAAAGCATTGTTGTAAAAAAGATTTAATTGACGTGGGTGGATCGTTTTTGTAAAACGTTAACAGTATTTATTCACTGCGCTTAAAATTTTACAAAAACGATCCTATCCGATCTTTTTTGCAATACTTTAAGTCAGTTAAAAAGATTAATTTAGAAATATGCATAAATGATCTTCAATAAGTTTTGACCACAACATCCTAAAAAAAATAGAACAAATTTTCATGCAAAACTTACAATTTACAAACAAAATAAGTTTAAGTAAATAAATGCCTACTTAATTAAAGTTTTCGGTGTAAAAATATTATTATTTATCACCGAGATGCTAAGTAATAATAATTTTATATGGTTAATATAACTGTTTTGAATCGTTTTTTAAGAATTAAATTTATTGTATTTCTTTTTTAAATATACAATGCATGTGGCCTGAATGAGTATAGTTCTGTAGTCGAATGGTATTTGGAATTGAGTTAAAACGATTCAAGGTTCTTGGAACATTTATGCAGAATGATTTTTGTAATATTTTTCTATATTGTATTTAGCATGATTGTTCCAAGTAGTTTGAATCATTATAGCAAAAACAATATTAACACACGTCAGGGCAATCAAGAAAATGCAAAAATGATTCTAACAGCTTGAAACACTTATTCATTTTAAAAAATGGTCTTCGCCATTTCAGCTGTGGGTTGGACCATACGCATTTTCGTCAATTATTAACATAGAGTTATGAGTCTTTGATATGTTAAAATATACCTTATTTGGAGTACATAGGTCACAAAATCTCAAAATTGTCGAGGTTGTGGGTTGGAACGTTTTTGCTTAAATCGGTCCAATTTTAAAAAATTACTAAACTTAGGTTAGGTTTACCTAACCTAACCTAACTACCTAACCTAACCTAACCCTAACCTAACTTTACTAACCACTCCAAATCACCATTGTGCAAATAATAAACATGACATAGAGCTCATATTGCATTGAAAACTTGATAAAAGTTCATTTTAATTCATTTTCATTACGTTTTACTTATGTTCTAAAATTTTGTATTTTTTGCCTTACCATGTTCGAGCTTCAATTGCTCCGAATAATGACCCGTAAAATACTAGTTATTTGTTCTGTTTTAAAGAGCTGAGGGTCCGTGGAAGTTTTTGAAATTACTTTAAGGTGATTTGGGACCTTATTGTGATTTTTCTTTAAGAGCCGAAAATCTGCAACGAAATTTACAAAACAACATTTTTGGTTTTAAACTAAGTTTAAGTAATTTCGGGTGACAATAAGACAATAAGTTGTTTTTATCGATCGAAGACCATACTTTCAGGATTAATTATCAATTAAAATATTTCCAAAAAATGCGACACAAAAAGAGAAAATCTACAAAATCTGATGTAAAGAAGAATATCCCAAAAAAATATTAAAATGTCGTTTAGCTCCTAAACCGCAAAAAATCGTAGAACATACATGGGGGTGGTTTGGATAGCCCAGGAAGGGAGGAGTCCAAAATTTTCGTTTGGACGTCCTTAGCTGGGACACCCTGTAGATAATATGATACTTATTTAGTTACTTAGACCTTACTGCCCACACGATAGAGAAAGAAAGAAGTTTATAGTAACTAATATGAACAGTATCCTTCAAAAATCTGATGTTTAACATAGATTTTTGCGGTCTTCTTGTATAACGTCATTTTTACTTAATCTCATAAAACTCAATTCTCTGACACACAAGCAAAATTTTCAGTGAAGGGTGACAATATAAGCTATTAAGTAACACCACTTTCATCTTTTTATAAACCAGGCCCAAGATTATATGGAATTGTATCCGTCTCCTTTACGCTTACAAAGTCGCGGAAAAAGTACTTAGATAAGACATTAACATGGTTCGTAAATACAAACTATATGAAGTTATTAAATTAAATAAATAATAAAATTAATTTAATTAAAAACCAGATCGATAGTCAATAAAATAATAATTAGGTACTCATAAGGAAAATAAAGCGTTCTTCCTCCCTCCTACTTATTTAAAATGTTGCTGTGGCCGACAGGGTCCATAATTATTTCTATTTATTAACACCCACCACCTAATGTCTCACGTTACAGATTTCAATAAAGATGATATAAAGAGCCTTCCATTTCCACGTGTGTTTATGTTTTGTATCGTCAAAGTCAGTGATTGCTGATGTACATCGTATTACCTACAGATCCTACAGCTCGATGCGCCGCTTTGTGATGCCAGCGCCAGGGTGAAGGATGAAAGGGCTCTGAGATGTGTAGATCTGAATGATCTGATACAATTGTGGTTTCACTTTGAATTTACTTCAGTACATGAGTTGGTAGTTTGAAGGGGCTCCGCAATGGTCCATCGATTGGGTTAAGCTACACGCTTGCCGAAGCCAATTTTAAGATGGGTAAGACTATACATTACATAAATTGCTCCGTACCTTGGGTGACACGTTAACGGTCTCGGCTCTCTATTTTATCCCAGCAGTGCAGTTATGTTCCAAACAATGCTCGTAGCTCTACAACAGATTCTAATAAACAACATCTATTATGGTTTATTTTGAAAATGTAACATTAATTGCGTATCCGCGAAGTGACCTATGTTCAGGTAGGTGCATCCGTACCTCGGTCATAATTAAACTATTGTAACGCAATTAGTGCCAGCATGAACTTCATTATCATAATGTAGTTCACCTGCGTTGCGAACGTCTAGCCAACAAGGGGCTACTAAATTTACTTAATAATATGGCTAATGGGACAATTATAATAGGCAGTATTATTATGTCTAACTCATTTATGTTTCCCTGAACTTTCATCTTGCTACTGCGGATCCATAAATTCAACTTAAAGCATTTATTTAATGAAACCGTGCTATATTATAATTAGTATAAGTAATTTAAAATCGTCAAGGAGTCGATCAGTTAGTGAAAAAGTTTTTAGCTTCCCGATCCAGTGAATTCATAGAGGGATATAGATACAGGAAGAACAAGCAAGAACCAAGAGGACCTGCTGGTGTAACACGACAGCACCGTTAAAATGTTCAAGATCAGTAACAATTGTTACAATTTATGAAACTACCAAAACCCATATTCCTGCGAAATAAAGTAATTATCTTAGTAAAATGGTATTTCCAGGTGCAGGTGAGCCAACCCGGGCCAAGGTGTCGTACGAGCTGGCCGGGAGACTGCTGGGCACCGACGAGGCGGCGGCGACGAAGCTGGCGCAGGACATAGACTCTCTGGACTATACGGCACAGCCGAAGCAGAACGTGCAGAAGCCTGGTGAGTGTGTGTTGACGAAATTATCAAATATTAAAGTAATTAAAGTCACGTCTCAAACAATGTCAGAAGGGAGAACACAAGAAAAACATGTAAAAAGTTCGTCGCATGAAACACAATGACGTTGTGAAATGTGATTCAACACAAAGCTGAAAAAAATACAATGTACACTTGTAAAAAAGCTTGTTAAAATGTTTACAAAAACATTTTCAGCAATTACTGAAACAATAGAACAAACACGTGGCTCTTTTCAATGTACTCGTACGTTATTTTTATTTAACACGGCCATGACATGCAGGGCTTCATCAAAAGATGGCGACACACTGGGTTGGTGGACCTTCGCTGTTAACTTCACCAGGATTAAATTGCGGGCCCTGCGTTATGCCAACATGCTCGGGTCAAAGATTTCTTAAAATATTTGAGACAAAGCCCCCATTATCTGCGAATAGCGCGATAGTCGCTTTTCAGAAGTTGGAACTGTCACTTGACAAGTGCAAGCAGGATGCGACCGGGCTAGCGATGCGCGATGCAGCATTGCTGAAGTTAAAAGTAACATGTCTGCTAATACTCTATCAAAACTTCGTAGGCGCACTCTCAACACAAAGAGCGCGAGTCATACTAACACCTAGCTATAGAACATAAATGCACCTCTCCGTACTACGCCGTTAAGTAGCCCAGTGCATCCCAAGTATCTACGTATAAATGTACACTCGTTCCGTGTCATATAAAGGTCCGCATAGTGCAAAGTCGGAGGTGCCGACATTGTGAGCCCCACCCCCACCGGAAGTGGTGGCAGCTTTGACATGCGGGCACTATACAGGGAAATAGAAATGTTCTACTACGTTATATTTCAGATTTACTTTTACAGTGTGTATCGAAGTGGTCTCGTAGTCTACACTTTTAGAGTGAATCTTTTTAATAATGTACCAGTGAAATTCTGGCTAAGTTAAGAATTTGCGGATTTTTAGGGTTACGTACCTAAAAGGAACCGTCCGTCCGTCTGTCTGTCTGTCAAGACCCTTTATCTCGAGAACGCGTGGAGGTATCGAGAAATGATATACTTAAATCTACAGTCTCTTAACGCTGTGAAAATATCAAATTTCTAAGTTGGCATAAAAAAATGATACGGCCGTTTATGCTGCAAAAAAACGTATATTTCGACACTCTCAAGGGAATTAAAATTTATAGGGTATTTTCCGTTGACCTAGAACTATGAAATTTGCAAGAAGTAATGCCATGTAATAGAATATGCACTAGTAAAGGAATAAATCCGAAAACCGTAAAGTAGTCATCATACATCACAAAATAATTACTTTTTTGCGATTATAAACTTATTGTTCTGAACGCAACCCTTCGAGTGCGAGTCCCACTCTTTTTTGTTTTAAACGCGCTTTTTTCCGGAACGGATACATATCAGAATATCGAAAATCGTCACGTTTTGTAAGCGAGCGAAGCGAGCTGGGGACTTGGGGCACCCCGACTCGGACAGGTTAGGTTAGAAGTCTACCAGACCCCGCCATCCCCTTCGTGGTTATTTTTTTTTAAACCACTCAGACCAGGGTTCCGTCGACTAGATCAATACCTGGACAATCTAGTTTTGGCGTAGTCGACGGAACCTTCCGGAACTACTGATCCGATTCTCAAAACTCTTTCGCTATTAGGAAGCAACGTTATCCTTGAATTATAAAGGTTTATACCATCAAAAACAGGGAGGGAAATAGGGATTCATTTTATATAGATTTAGGGATCAATAAAAAATGCACGCGACGAAGTCTCGGGCAAAAATTAGATTTTCATTCTCGTAAAAGGTACCAACAGCTGCCTGAAAAGTAGGTAGATACTTACCACCTTTTGTTTTCATAAGAAAGTCCTAATGGATCCCTCCGTCTGAGCTTCAACTTTCTAATTAACTGACCGACTTCTTAACAATTCAGAAGCTACCCGTCAGCACAGAAGCTACTCTACGAGCTATGTGCCCTGCCCATTGCCACTTGAGTCCCGCAGTTTTGAGAGTTATGTCGTTTACCTTAGTTCATCTGCGGATCTTCTCGCACAGACCATAGCCTATATTCTCTGAGCGACTTTGAGCTTACTTAGCTTAGAATGTCGTGTCGACACCAAAGTCAAACGAATAAATGATTTCAAAATATCTTCTGTGAAAGGATGCTTAATGCACGATAGTTGTTAGGTGATTACTCAATTACTCTGAATACCTACTAGGGATGTTCCGACTAGTCGGTAAAGCTCCATCCACTTTCGTAGTCGGCCACTAAATCAGCAACTATCCGGCTTCTTTAATTGTATGTATATACATAAATAGGATGTAATTTATACATATAGGAGTATTGTACATATAGGAATAAAATGTATACATATAGGAGTATTTATTTTTGGTGTGGTAAATATCATCAATTGACTCCATCTGCCCTGCGTGGGGCGGAAGGGACTGTCAGACTTTTACTGACTAAAAAACCACCCTGTTCCTTCTGTAGCCCTTTGCGTTCCGGGGCCACGGTATCCTGTTAAGACGTCCCGCGACCCCGGCAGGCGTTTGGCCCGGTTAGGGCCCCGTCCCTGTGCTGATTGCTCTTTGAGGCGCGCTTGGAACAAAACGCGCCGTCGACCCGGGTCTGGTCCTGTCACTCGCCGTCCGCAAGCCCGCGCCTACGGTGGCCTGATGTCGTCTTGCGACGTCCGACGCCCTGGGCGTCTCCCGCGGCGGCTGGGGCGTGAGGTGGAGGATGTCCTCTCCCTCACGCTTTCCACCTCCTCCTTCGCTAGCATTACTGCTTCGCAGAAGGAGGTGACTGCTTCCCATTCCATCTCGCTCCGGAGCATGGCCTGTACCAGGGCCGGACGCGAGAGGTCGCCGCCGCCTATCACCTCCGGGAGGACACGGCGGGGCAGACCTGAACCGTATGCTCCACCATGTCCTCCGGGCGGTCCACACAGTGGTGACACCCGGGCGTTTCCTCAAGCCGAATCCGACATAGGAACCTCCCGAAACAACCGTGTCCGGTGAGGAGCTGCCTCAAGCGGAAGGTGAGTACGCCGTGGCGCCTCTCCACTACTCAGCTGCATTTGGTTAGACTAGAAGCCGACCCCAACATAGTTGGAAGAAGGCTAGGCAGATGATTTCATAGCCCGAGAAATCATCATTTGGCCCAGTTAGGTACACTTGATGGGAATCATTATCCAATTTA
Organism: Hoplodrina blanda; assembly: GCA_949316365.1. NCBI lineage: Eukaryota > Metazoa > Arthropoda > Insecta > Lepidoptera > Noctuidae > Hoplodrina > Hoplodrina blanda. The sequence continues at coordinate 23,548,575 of OX438578.1, read as the reverse complement.
CCAATACAAACATCGCACTGCATTAAAAAAATACATATATAGGTATAGTCAAGTAAGCAAAACATTTGTTGCGACTTGCGCGCGAATCAGGTAAACGAAGTGTCACGGAAATTACCGAAAACCCCTGAAACCATGATCGGCTTGGCCGACTATAGTCGGCCTATTCACAACCGACTAATCGGCTAGTCGGCACATCTCCACTCACAAATAAACGAAATGACTGACAAATGCTGTATATTTCGATGAGAATTAACAATCTTAAGCAATTACACGAACATACGTGGGTATCGCTTACACCGACAAATTAAGTATTTTATTACAAAAGATTGCGTTTAGCTTTGTTTATTACTACGACTGCCATTAACTTGACTCATTTCTAAAGCACCGGTATAGAAAACGAAGGTAAGGCTGAGCGCGCACTACGGATTTTAATCGTTCTGGATAATAGTTGCCATTCTGTGAATACCTGTGTACTAGAGATTAGTAATCGTTATTTTATTTATTATTGTCGGTAATGATTTTATTTTGCAATTTAAAATTAGCTACGATCAAATTTCGCACTGTGCGCTTAGCCTTAGGCTATTTGTGTTTTCTGCTTATTTTATGAAAAAGAGCTCTTTACTACACACATCAAAAGTGTCTAGGGATCAATATATTATTATTACCAAATACATCTTGATCCCTAGACACTTTTGATGTGTATATATATAAAAGCTTACTTTAGTATTTCATAGAGATGTAAGTAGTTGTTAATTAATGTTATTATGAATGATCAGCTAAGTTGTTACGGACACGTGTTGCATTACTTATGACATTTTTGATAGAAAGAAAGAAAGAAAGAAAAACTTTTTATTCACGTGAAAGTGACGCACAATACAAAATAATTTTTCAACAGCCCTTAACAAGACAAGTTGGTAATTAATCTAAAAAAAAACTAATAAAAAGATTGCGCCACTACCGCGCGAAACGGCCGACGCTCAGCATAATGCCGTGGCCCACACACGATGGCACGAAACCACGGCGCTGGTTTTCAGCGCAGGCCGACGCGACGTGTCTCTGCCTCGGAACTATAGGTAAACATCATTCACTGTCATTCACCCATCGTTCCGAGGCACAGAACAAATAAAATTTTGACACAGACGCTGTTCGGCACAGCGCTCTCAAAGTTCACTCATTGCACATTATAGTTGGGGAGGCCAGGAAGGGATTTTTGGATTTACTCTAGCGCGGCAGATTATTATAAGGGGGGATACCTTGCACCCTGTTAAGTACCTCCACCATATATGAGCCCTGTATATAGGGCCACGCATCCAGGGCAGCGGATTTTATTTTTCAAACCATCAGATTGAAGAAGTCCCTGCACATAATTGTCAGATTAAGGGTCAGCACGACAAGGACATCAAGCTGAACTGATACTTTAACTCCTATTAGCATAATAATCTGATAAGTAGTTCCGGAGATTAGCGAATCTCCAATCAATCGAGTATCCAATCAACTGTTAAGACGCGATTGATTCACAAACAACGAACAGTAGGATTATTTCCTAAAAAGAGAAAAGTAAAAATGAGGCATCTATACATATTATATACACTATGCCATTTTATCATCCTATCGCACCTTTTGTTTTTCCCAGGTTCAACGCTTACTGGAGGAGCCAAACCAAACATGCCTTCACTATCCAAGTTGTTAAAAATAACTGAAGATGAAACTAAGGTATAGTGTGACATTTTTAATATTTTATTTTTGTTTTCGTCGTAAAAATAATCCAAATTATATTAATATCTCGGTTGGTAACCGTCTGTAAAAAATAGCCAATATCGGTTCTTTGCAATGGATAGACAAACAAATTGGGACAAGGGTACTACGCTGATGATGATAATGATGATGAGGGAAGCAAATGAACGTACCCAGTGTAGCATCCTTTTTGTTCCCATCAGGGTCGCTATGCGGTTGCGCACGCGCCCATCAAGACTGGCGACGTTCTGCTCGTGGACCCCCCCTACGCCGCGTGTCTACTCGCTGACTATTACGGTACACACTGCTTGCATTGTTTCAAAAGGTAAGATATTTTTCGGGTGTCATGTCCGTGATGTTCACAGGATATTACAGAGTATTTTCTAATGTTTCAGGCTCGATGATTGTGAGAATGAGGCCCCTGTTTGGTGCCAAAAGTGCTCAGGAGTCGCTTTTTGCAGTATTGCGTGTAGGGACGCAGCTGTCTCCACATATCATTCTTTTGAATGCCAATACTTAGATCTTTTTATAGGTGAGGAAATCGCATATTGTGAACAAGTATCTATTAAACGGATTGCCATTAACGTATAAAGAGATCAGAACAAGATAAAATGAATCGTATCTAATACTCCACGTATTTATTCCAGGTTCTGGTATGTCAGTACTGAGTCACATAGCGTTGCGTATGGTCACCCAGGCAGGTCTCGACACCAGTTTATCAATACACTCTAAATACATTAGTAATGAAATGAAAACAGTAGAAGGAGCAGTTCTCAACGACATCGAAGGAGTCGCAAAGAAATCTAAAATAAAAAGCAGAAAGGAAAGACTTAACAGATCTAAGAAAGGAATTAAGAGTTTCACTGAGAAAAACTTTAAAGAAGAAGAAGAAATAAATCCTGCCAATAAAACAAGTATTGAAGAGAAACTAGAGTTAAGAGCATCTCAAATATATGCTCTTTGCACTCATTCAGAAGAGAGAAAGGGGGAAGATTACTTAAAAAGGATAGTTATGTCGTTGTTTCTAACGGAAACACTGAAAAAAGCTGGTTTCTTTAAAAAATGCAAGCAAGAAGATTTGAATAACGGTAAATAAACTAAAATATTAAATGTTTGCATTAGGTGTTTACCCTGTAAAAAACTCAATACTCCTGCACATTAGAACGGTTCAAACAAGCTCTAAACACGACCGTTAATAATAGTTGGAGTTACGTCATAACAATAAAATAATTAGTGCATCCAATGGCGCGTAGTTCTCAGCTAACTGCGATCAATTTAAATCTAGGCGTCAGATTTAACTTTGTGAACCTTACAAAATGCGAAATACTTTCATGATCTGAAAAGTTTGAAAATGTGTATCGATGGCCCAAGTACTTACTGTAAAAATGTTTACATTAAAAATCATTATATCCTCTCTTGCCCCGTATAATTATTATTGTGACTACACTACTTTCAAAACTAATACTGTCCTGCCGTCAGCTAGTGTATCAGTTAGGCATAGGTAAATCAGAAAACTAGTCAGTTCGAGGTTGTTGCACACTTCCAGCGTATCAATCCATCGTAGAGCTGATGCTGCGCAACCTGCTGCTCCTGCAGTTCAACGCGCATGAGATGTACGAGACGGCGCGCCGCGCGCACACGTTCAGTGGCGCCAAGCCAGTGTACATTGCTGTGGGTATCTTCCCCATTGGAGCCCTGTTCAACCATGAGTGTTACCCAGTTGCGGCCAGGTGAGGACTCTTGCATCTTATGTGTGAGACATGTTTATTCAGCCAGTTCACTGTAATAAAAGCTAAAGCTTGTCGCCTCGACATTCATATAAACGATAACTACCTACCGACTGAACGATTACCTTCTAAGCTATATACAATGTTCTGTTTCTAAGCTTTCGAGTTATGCTCTCTCGTCGGTTCTATAGAACCGAAGATATTAATCGTAGAGCACATGAAGCCGTTAGCTGTGCGCCTGATTTGCCTTCGATCTTATTGAATTGCCATCCGATTGGGCGATGAGAGTGATGGAACAGAGAGTGCACCGTCTTAGTTGTCTACTAACTCTTAAATTCCCCGCTGAGATTGGTTACCACTAGCGAAATTCTATCGAAGAGGTATTATACTCGTATATTCTTTCGAATAGGTAGTCACTATTATATATCGTTTGTTTTTCCAGATTCTTTGAAGGTCGCAACATCGTCCTGCGTGCTACGCGGCCGCTGGCTCCCGGCGAAATGGTGGCGGAGAACTACGGCCCCCACTTCATGATGCGTAACTTGAAGGAGAGGCAGAGGTTGCTGGCCTCACGCTACTGGTTCAGATGTGACTGCATCGCCTGCGTGGAGGACTGGCCGACATTGAAGCTCATGAGTGGAGATCTTCCGCCCTACATCAGGTAAAGTGCTAAGTGTTCAAAGCAAGCTACTTTTGAATCATTAGTGTTGCATCTTTCATTGAGAATTGAATTTGCTTCAGCATTATTTAGCAGAGGTATGGTCAGCAAACTATAGTTTGGTTAACATTGGTCTCTACGTAATATAAACATTTATTTTTCTCATATTATAATCGTCAATAGGTGGCTATTTTATGGTTACTACCACTAATAATCCTAGTTTTTCTTGACTTTTTGCTCAGATGCCCAAACATTGCCTGTCGGGGCAAGTTCAGGGCCAACCTTCAGTGTTTGCCCACCCGCTGCGCCAAATGTTCCACGCCCATCAACCGAGAGCTGGTCAAGGTGAACATGGAGACTGTCAACCGATGTGTAAAGCAGTATAAGGTGAGTAGCGGAAATGTAACAATGTAACGCCATATATCTCTACTGAAACTCATTCATAAAAATATAATCACCCTTATCTATTCGTCGTATCGTTTCTATGAACACAGACCTCCTATGAAAAGAGAGTAATTCTTTCATATAGTATTTTAATTAATGTAAATAGAATTTATCTATTTATTACATATTTTTTTAAGTTAACTCAATGTAGGTAGGTAACAATTTGTCGCAAATCTATGCGAACCCAGTGCTATGGTGGCGTTACGTCACAATGTCGCCATGCCGAACGAGGCCATATTAGATCAACGTATTACGTCGATATTGCCAAAAAATCTGAGAGCTTTTTTCTATCATTGTAAAGATGGTTGCTTATGACCAGCATGAATGAAAATCCTGTATGAATAAACTATAAATAATCGCTAAAATAATATGATTTGGATAATGATTTCTTTGACTTTATTTATGCGGGCCATCCCTTACAGTACTGACTTCACGCAGTCTGTCCGTTTCTCATCTGTTGCAGGAAGGTGCTACGCTAATGGATGAGGAGCGTACACAAGAAGCGATCGCAATGCTGTGTGGCGCCATTGATCTGTACCACGAGATCGCCAGGCCTCCCCACCGCGACACCCAACTGGCGCAGGAGGCGCTGCGGTCGTGCTTCGCGACCGCCGGCAACGTCCATGTAGTGCGAGGGAACCCGGAACCAGACACAGCATCAGACACAGCGCCAGACACAGCACCGGACGACTCCACAAAGGTCGATTGATTTAATATCCAGATCCAGATTGATATGATGATATAAAAAGCAGCCTATTTACAGTCCATCACGATTACGATCATATTCATTGATTTTTGATCAGCAGCAGATCGCTATCGAGATAGATTGTGTGTGGTGATGTATATAAGGTGTGTATTGTGTACCCATGGCATTATAATGAATGTATTGTACTCTGATTTATAGAAAAGTTGTTTTTTTTTCATACTGTTTATTGTTTCCGAAAATGTTTCAAATGTTACAAATAATAAAGAAAACAAATATTTATAAAACCAATCAGTTTGGCTATTTTTTATTGCATGAATGTTTTACGTTCAATTTAGAACAGAACAGGTATATATTTTTACTATCACCTACACAAGAAATTCTGTTACAAGAGATTCATCACAAAGCAGTGCAATCATTAGCAAATCCCATCAAATAACAATAATACTGGAAGGTACACAACCCTTTCCAAATTCCATATCCATGCTAGGGGCTTATTTACGGACACGACCTCTATTGGACTGTTTCTAACAGGAATAAGTTCACCAGAATGTGGTTGCAAGAAAACATTTGAATCTAAATTCCACCCACTACTTGGCTTGTAATTGGTATTTTTTATTTGCAAATGTTTGTACATCAGATAACAATAAAATAGGGCACCGTACCGAAGGAGCTGCTAGGTAGCTTCATTAGCTTCAATAGCTACCACTTAGTACAACACAATAAAGTAAAAAATAGTAGTTTATAATCTGACGAAAATTTATAATAATTAAAGTTACTCATTATGTTGGCTGTTCGCTGGCGCTCAACAACACGTTCTCGTAGGCACCGGCACAGGTTACCCATTATCATAGAGAAACTACGAAAACTTCTTCCACTAACTTAGGGTGAATTTCACAACTTTATATCTGATATAAGTATTCTATTCTTGGAATAAAATTGATGCCCGATAGTTTTTGTATGGAAAATCATACAAAAATTCAAAATTTATTTACAGATTACTACTACTTATAACAGGTATAAACTTTGGTGAAATTTACTCTTAAAATACGGGTAGGTATAAGAAGCGCCATAAATATACTTTTTTAAACTAAACTCATTTCATAGTAAATTAAATTACTTTATACTGTTTGGTGCATTTATCAAAACTGGCAGCGTGTTTGTTAATTTTATGAACTATATTGTACTTTTTATTCTTGAATGGAGTCGGTCCTCTCACACGGATCTAAGTAAAGTTCACCAACTGCTGAATACCCGAAGAACGTAGCTATGATCAACTGGACGTAGTTATGCAAAATGGATCCAACCCACAAAAACCATTTTTTGAGTTACTGTTATAAATGGCATCTATACAACAAACTTTTAATATGCAAAAAATATCCATAATATCAAAAATATCCATAATATAAATATCTTTTTTCTAATAAAAACCACAGACGTTAATGATACCAACAGAATATTGTGCATTATTGCAGAGTTAAAATAGAACCTTGTGTCATGGTAACCTAGATAACGGGATAAAAGACAAGAAATAAAGATCCAAACTACATTGGATCTGTATGTACAATCGATGTTTTACTATAAAACAGGAACCATGCCATTTGGATCTATTTTGAAAATTAGTAATTTAGATACTATTGTGTCTGATCATAAAGAAAACTGATTTTTTTTTTATTTTTTTTTTATTTGTTTTTTATTACTATTTATTTATTCTTAAAAGAGGCTAAGTGCGGAAACAGCCCAGCTAACCTAACCTAAGTGTTTTATTGCCTAAACTTAAAACAAAAAGATCCATCCCACATTTTTAATATTGTGAAACAGATCCAACGACAATTTTACTGAAAAAAAGTATATTTATTAACATGAAACTTATTAAAACAATACTATACAGGAAGTAGATAACAATACCCAATATTTAAGAGGAATTCGAAAACAAACTACAGTCTTGTTATTTTGCTTTAACAATTTTACTAAAACTCCTGTTTTCTCAAAAGTAAGTTTTTGTGGCTGGATCCATTTTGCATAACCAAGTCCACTGACCTCCCAAAAAGTATTTTCAGGACTTAAAGTAATGAGCGGAAATACTAATTTTAGGCTGACAATGAGCTAGACAATAAACAAATAATTAGAAAACTTGTATGTCGAAAGCAAGCAGGGGGCGACTTAACTATTCCTGTATTTTGAAACATTTGGCTGGAACCTGGAACCATTGTACACAAAGCTTCCCGAAATCTTATTCCTCGAAACTCATTAGGTAAAGGTAACAACAACTTCAAACTAATCTCCAGTAGACCTTTGTTTACTTGGAACGTTGATCTACTGGCGTCTTTTGTTTCTTCAAGGATTATCAAAGAAGGATTTACAAGTGCATTCCTGTCCCTCATCGCCTTCTCCTTCACCGGTGCTGGAGACAGTCCTTCGGAGGGTGTCCACTTGAGTTTGAAGCCCCAGTATGCGGAACTGGGCCTGCTCGAAGTTGTCATTCAGGCGTCTTATCTGGCACTGCATGCGACATTGTAGCTGTGACAGAAACGAATAATTAAAGTCAGTGCCCGCAGACAGGTGTACATATAAACAATTTATAATATACTTCTTGTTTATAATATAAACATATAAACAAGAAGTTCCATTCAAGTGACTACATCCATTGCACCACAATATTGTACTCATTCATAGTTACCAAACATACTATTTACTGTAACTTGACAATTCTAAGCAAACATCAGTTTCAAACGAAAGAATAATAGATAGCTGATATACCTAGCTGATTCATAACTTTGTATGCACCTGACGACAACTAAACTAAGGAACTGCATAGTCTTTCAATATAGGTACTGTATAAAGCTGTTGTTTAATAGCGAGGTAAAGAAATAGCTGCGCCTTTACGGTATATTCTAAGCGCGACTGTACGTACAGCTGGTAACATGAACAAACTAAACACTACTTACTTCCTCGCGATCTTTTTCAGCAGTCTTTACTTGAGCTCTGGTGGAAGCTAGTTGTCTTTCCATTTCTGCTATTGTAGTCTGCATACATCTGTAATGTACAAAAATAAAAATAATATAACATTCTTAAGAATGCCTTTAGTACTGCTGTTTATCATCGAGTCAACTCCCCAGCTGACAAGTCCAATGCTGAGCATGGTCGATTGGCCCACAGTATGGTGTGTTCAGCAGAATCTTGCAACTTTAAGTAAATTCTTGGTCCACCTTGTGGGATATCTTTCTATTCTACCGACTTCAAAAAAAAAAGGAGGTGGTTTTCAATTCGGTCGGTATTTTTTTTTTATGTATGTACACCGATTACTCCGAGGTTTCTAGTCCGATTAGTGTGATTTTTTTTGTTCGATGCAGTATACTTGCCATTTGGTCCCATAAAAATTTCATCCAATTTGGTTTAGTGCTTTTTATTTTGTGAGCATTTTTCTAAATTAAATATATTGTGTGAGGTATTGTTTAAAAGGGCTTTTATTAAGGATTTCAAACATTGGACTGGACTGCCCCTACATGCTACATTGCTGCAGCAGGCATGTCCAGGCTAGGCCGTTTAGCAGGCGATTTTAATTTGTGTGTGTTTAAATTAGTTTAATTTTTGTTCTATTTTATTTTATTCTATATTATTATTATTATTATTTTTTTTTTGACGTTTATTATTAATCTTATTTTAATTTTATTATTGTATTAATTTGATAAATGATGAATTGATTCTATGGGCCTAGTTACCCGAAATAAACGAATTTTATTTTATTTTATTTATTTATTAACATACCAGCACTAAAAAGTGAAAAATAAAAAGCTTTTTTTACAAAAAAGACAACCGCCTTCAAAAACTACAAAATAAAAAATAACTTTAGTTTGGAAGTCGGCGGCTTTGGTTTTGTTTTTTGTTATGTAGGTATTGCCACCGACTTCCAAACTAAAGTTATTTTTTATTTTGTAGTTTTTGAAGGCGGTTGTCTTTTTTGTAAAAAAAGCTTTTTATTTTTCATTTTTTTCTTTTTTGTAAAAAAAGCTTTTTTATTGGTTATCAAAGACGGGAACTACCTCGGCATCTTATTTTACATATTTTGTGCCCATGATCCCGTAGAATTTAAAACTCTCTAAGTACGGCTATATAAGCAGTGTTCAATACTCACTTGCGAATGGTCTCAGTGCGGTCGTTGGCTCGTTGCAGAGCGCGCGCAGCCTCATCGCGCGCGCGGTCCAGCTCACCGCCGAGCTGCGCACACTCATGCATCTTCTCGTGCAGACGTTTTTCATTGGCTAGCACCGACTCCTCCATGTGGACCACGTTCGACCTACGAATGGAATGAATCAGTAATTAAAGTATTCAATTAAAAAGTAGGTAAACTTTGGCAAAATCCTGTGCATATATTACTAGAAACTAAATTGCGTAGCAGAGTTTTGTGCTCCTCCAACTTAAATGTGATTTCTTGTCAAGGGAGACTTATTTTGAACAGTACCTGCAGTCAGGTGTAGATCAGGTAAAGAAACCAGATCAATATCTACCCAGCAAGCATTGATGAAGACGTACTGATTCGTTTCCAGAACATGTCTTATGTTTATGTCAATGACTGTACTCACTTGAGCCTTTCGATTTCGCTCTTGAGAGCAATGTTTGTTTCCATGAGCTGCGATATCCTCTGCTGCATCATCTGTATCTGCTTGTCATCTGTACCCTTCTCTGGCTTCTCTGGTGGCTTCAGACTATTATGCAGCAGCATGTGTACCTTGGAGAATATAATTATTTTATATTAAGCTAATCGAGATTAATTTACCTTGAAATAATAAAACAGTTCATAGTGATTACGCGTGAATAGTGATTCTTCCTAATTTCAACTATGTAAGTAGTTATGAATTACATTGTTTAACTTTCGTATATACACAGTTCCATTCAACTAATGGCAAACCATAGATTTAATATTACGTGAGTTCTTGCTAGCTTTTATCAGATTTTATCATGGTAATATTGAGCTGGTATATGCTGGTAAAGCGTTACCTTCTCCCTCGCACAGTTGAGTTCCCTGGCGAGCTGCTCCGCGTTGTGTTCGGCGAGCGCTTGGCACTGTTGCGCATCCTTCAGTCTCATCTGCGTTGCCTTCAGTAGATCCGGGATGGGTGCTAGTTCTTGTAACTTCTCTTGGAATTTCAGCTGTGGAGGATAGGTGGTTGCTTACTGTAAGTACTTGAGTTTCAAGGTGAAAAATTGCATCAAGAATTCATACAAACGCTATTTAATGCAATGTACCCAACCATTACTGTTAATAAATACTTTGATTAATATTCCCCCTACAATAATCAAATAGAAAACCAAGTAAACCACAACGAGGGTAGGTAGGTATTTCTTGTTCATAAATGTTTCATTTAAAATAACACCAGAATTTACAAGTACAACTGGTTACTGTGTTCTGTGCAAAGCAACTTGCAATCCGCGCAATACTTTTAGGAACCCACGATTTTTGTGAAATCAAAAATAAAGTTTACAAAAAACCAACTTTTCGATAATTAATTGGCAATAAAATTAATGTTAACTATTGCACAAATATTGTGGATCGTATCTAAAAGAAGTAAATGTATACCGTCACTGTGTGCCACTGAGCGCTAGCGTGCACTTCCAATAATATTAACTAAGTACTTAGTGGCTGTCATAGTGGGGTACTTAATCAGGTCACGTTGAACAGTCTAGAATGAACGCGGTACCTTGACTTTTTGAATCTCAAGATTGATTTGTTCACTGATTCTACTGTTGTCCATGTCCATCATATCCATTTGACGGCGCTGCTCTTCGACTAGTTGCTGTGCTTGTAGGTACTGAGAAAACACGATAAGTAGGTAGATAGTAGACGTAATACGATAAGTAGGAAGGTAGTAGACGATTTCAGAAAGTGTTCTATTAAAACAGCTTAGTCGGCTAATAGCAGTGATCAACAAGCTCAAAGTTTAAAGTACGTTAATGCATTATAACCATTATGTCATGTCATGACATGGAGCTCGCCGTGCGTTGCTGTGTGTGCTAAGCAACTCTGGTGTACTAAAGTAATTAATTTATTGATTAATTCCTTACCTTGACCCTATAATCCTGCAGTTGATCATTCTGCTCCTTCATCAGCGTCCTCAGTTCATCTATCTCTTCCCGGGCCTCTCGATAGCATTGCTTCAGAGCCCGCACGCTGACCTCTGCCTCGAAGGCCTGTTCTTTGGTCCCGAGCAACATGTTCGTATGAGTCGCTAGGCCTTCGAACTTCATCTCCAGCTCTCTCAGCTTGTTCTGTACCTCGCGGTGTTGACATCTCTCTTTCTCTAGCTCTTCCTTCTTCCTCACCAGGTCCGATCGGAGCATAGCACACTGCACATAACGTATCTTTCTTAGTCACTATTGCTTTTTCGCAAATTCTTCAACTGTCAATAGGATTATAATGAGCAAACAAACAAAACATGCCGCGGCACCTATGTGATACTTACTCCGAGCAACTGTGTTTGCGTATATTATTTGAATAGCACTTCGAATTAAAACCTCAGTTATAGCCCAGTACCAACACTGTGGCAATAATGTGACTCAAGTGAAGATGAGACTCTAGGTGCAAGATGATACCTATTGTGAAACCTTTGTATCTGGGGTTAGTTTTAAGTACATCTAGTGAGCTATGGGCACTAGTGGTGTGTGACTGATACCTCTGCAACTTTGAGCTTGAAGTTCTCTTCTGTCTGTCTTAATTGAAATGTTAATTTTGTGACTTCTTTTTCAGCGGGTGTCTGTGGGAATGAGAATAAAATACACGTAAGGGTTATTACACTTAATGGTATAACTTAATAATTTAAGGATGTAGGTACTGGTTAAGTGTGCGACGTTGTATATTATGGAATCCAATGTGATAGGTACATAAAGTTAATATTTATATTTAGTTACCGGTGGTGCCTTAGGATTACATGGTGCGGGGCACGGTGGACAAGCGCTACACTGCAAACAAATACATAGAAATCAGATCAGATCATTTAGAAAACTAAAGTATTTTGAGCAGCGAAATACTTACAGCTCTTGCCTGAGGAGGCATTGGAGGCCCTGGCTCAAAACAGAAAACAAAAATATATAATAATATAATCTTGTCTACAGCACCTTCTTTAATATATGATCGAAATTCAGGCTAACAATATGCACTGCTGAACATAGGCCTCCATCCAGTGAATTCCCGCGACCAGCACTTGGTCGCAGCCGCTCCAAGCGAGGCCTGGCTGACCACATGGACACTCATCGAACAGTTCTGAACTGAACAGCACTACTACTCAAGTTTGATCCCATTGCTTTTTGTCATGAAGAGTACCATCACACTTTGACCCTTACTATGGTTTCTCAATATAATAAGTGAAAAAAAATCCATCATTTTAACAAGTAACATATTGAAAAGACATAAATATACTGTAACCTTAAAGCATCCCCGTACCTGCCACATTAAGTAATACAACCTCATGCAGCCCCCACATAAAGCACCCCCATACTGGCTGCATTCAATCCTTTAGCTAAAAAAAAACAGAATGAGACCGGAAAAAAATCTGGAGGAAAAGAAAAATAAATAGGTAAATGGCAGTAGCCCCTTTGCTATTTATCGGCAAAGTGAAGCTGAGACACCGAGCTACAACTGAGAACGTTGAAAAAACATTTGGTAAGTGTTTAGTCAATATACGTGTGCAATATACGCAAAACTACCGGTTGATTGGAGCAAGTTTTGGCGCCGAAAGCCCGCGCCGCGCCCGCGCCGTGGCACGCGCTGAGCGCTGCATTCTTCACCTGTTGCGCATCCATTTTGACGTGATGAACTTCAAGTTCCAACCCAGCCAATTGCTTTTCCTACGACAGAAATGACAAAGGATTGATTCCCTTAACTTTCTACAGCTGTGGTCATTATTAAATACAAGCACATTACGTAACAGAATACGTACCAAACCTTCTGTAGATCTTTTATATTCTTCTAATTTGTTAAAAAGCTCTTCCGCTTGAGAAGCATCGACAGACTTTCCGTCCTGAAATTATAATTAGTTTGATTCGTTATACCTGACGAATGTTCATCCAATACGCGTACATTTCTTACTATTATAACACCATTATAAGTCGGTCAAGCATTAAATGATCATAAATTACATTTATATATTTTAAACTCATAAGGGAACAAGTTATTTAACTCATCATCTCCGTTTCAGCTGTAAGGTCACTTCTGAACAGGACCTTATTTCTAATAGATGACTACAAAATTTCGACATTATGCTTACTTCTTCACATATGATATCTATGTCTTGTTGATATCTAGGATCCTGGCTCAACGCAGACGCATCGCCCTGCACATGTAAAACTAATAAAATTACAAGTTCTATGTAAAAATATATTTTTTTAACTATTTTTATATTATAATACAATGTATATAATATAACATCACCCCTGTAATCCCCGAACGGTTAGGCAGAGGTGTACCCATTACTACACCCACATTTCGCCAGATACTTATTAATGTAGCAACAAAATGGGTGACGCACGCATTAACGTAACAAATTGGGCACCTCGTGCACTTGGGAGAGTTTGGGTGGATGGATGTTTGTAACTCCACGCCAGAATGGCTGAACTTATCTAGATGTTTGTAACTCCACGCCAGAATGGCTGAACTTATCTAGATGTTTGTAACTCCACGCCAGAATGGCTGAACTTATCTAGATGTTTGTAACTCCACGCCAGAATGGCTGAACTTATCTAGATGTTTGTAACTCCACGCCAGAATGGCTGAACTTATCTAGATGTTTGGCACTGACACCCATTTATAGGCTGGAATTAGCACAAAGGCTTTTTTTCTCGGAAAAATGTACTGTTCACAATTAACAAGTTTGCCGCGCACAGTAACCTATACGAGGGTTAGTAACACTAAAGTCACCTCTGGATTGTTTTTATCTAGTTTCTCATGTAGTATACTGTTCTCTCTGTGCATAAGCTTCAACTCTCCTTGTAGTCTCTTGACCTGAGTTCTACTGGTCTCCAGATTTTGATCCTTCGTCATCAGCTCCTTATACAAAATATACCTGCAAGTACGTACCTTAATTTAGCCATGGTTCTGTTGGATTACAATATTATGAAGATTAAAATTGTATTTTTTTGTGTTTTTACATTGTTTTGTGTGATACGTCAAGTTTTGACTGATTGAACTTGGCAACTGTCATCTAGATTGTGGTTTCCAATTTTAAATATTTTTTGTTAGGTGTTATCTATTCTAGTAGCCAGTATTAAAGATTTTGCAAAAGATAAAAATATTATTTATATAAGGAGGTATGTTATGAAAATAGACCAATAGAATATTGAATAAGAACAGGGGCCCGATGAAATCTTTCAATGATTTAAAAAAAAGAAACATTGGAAAGATATTTCATTTTCAGATTAGGAATGCATAATGGTAAATCATAAACAAACAAGACTATTTTAATTTATTTTGAAGAGTCAATGTGTATATTTATTGGAAGGTCACCAGTCCAGCTGTTAGGCCTCTCATGACCTCACAAGTCCTCGAGGTAACACATGTGTCGCATGCAAGATTAGTACAAACATGTCGAACTGACAGCAGAGTGCCGCCGCAGCCGCCTCGTGTGTACAGTGCCGGGAGCGCGCATTATGATTACAGGCCACGAAATGTAATGAGTTATCTCATGATGGCAGAGCTTATCAACAATAAAACATTACTGAACCGGGGACGCTAAGTTAAAGACGCTTCTCTTCAAGCGAGAGAGCAAGTCTTTCATTAACCGACTTCAAACAAAGGAGAAGGTTTTAGTTTTCGTTAACAATGTAGCTTAAACCTTATATTGTAATTGTAATTGAATGGCTCAAATAGAAACAAGCTCCAACTGAACCTCTTGACTTCTAAATCAGCGTTATCGGCGGCTAGTTTCTCTTGCATGTCGTAGCTCTCACTTAGCTTGCGAGTCAGGTCAATCTCCTTAAAAGAAACACAACATTTGTTAAAATTGTATATTTTACTATTTTTTTTACATTTTTGATATTAACGTAATCGTCTGGGACAAGTTTGAGGACGTACTGATTTGCTGCGGGTTTGCGTGTCGCAGACGACCAGCCCAGGACTGTAGGTGCTTCGAGGCCCCGCCAGCAGTACTGTTGGGTGGTTCATCTTCATCTCGTGGCACATAGCCGGCTCTGGGAAAAGATAATACGATTCTTCAGAAACATTTTTAATATTTTCGAGGCTTTCTGTTATAATACTGATTGCTGTACCTTTTATTCACAATCAAACTAAATGAAGCGAGCCATATCACAGAAATGTAAGAGAGACAATTTGCAAAAACCTACGTATGCATCGCATACATCATAACATTGCAGCTTTTATTAAAAATATATAATTCTCCGAGTGTTTACTAAACTGAGCGCCGCAACCCTCGTATTTGACAATTGTCAGAATCAACAATCACTATAAGGATTGTTCTGGCTTGTTATGAACCATTTTAACATAACAATTAGTTGGTATGGTACGTGATATTCGGAATACAGCTTTAAACAATATCCCATTTATTTGAGTGGGTGTTGAAAACACAATTTTCAAGTAAAATGCATACAGAATATCAATGTGCTGTTTTTAATACTGCTGCACTAAACGTAGTTTAAAAGGAACCCACATTTTAGGAAAACATTTTATATTAATTCAGAATAGGTATATACGTATGTATTATACTAGTTACGTAGAGTTGACCCTTCATACAAGCGGAGAAGGAACATTCGACACACAAGCGAACTCTGAAGCGTCTGCAATTTGAACGAGGCGGCTAGCCTCATAGATTTTTATAAAAAGGGAGAGCTTATGTTTACCGTATGCACTTCCAGGTAAATAGTTCATGCACCGCTTTTCCTCCTTAGGCCTCTTCAGTTGCACCTCTGAGCCCACCAGCTTCTGTATGTTCCTGGTCATGCGGTCGAACCGCTCCATCTCTCGCAGGAGCAGATCGTTTCGCTCGCCCAGCTCCTTCACGTCTGCTTCCGTTATAGTGGCTTTCTGGGATTGTGGCAATAGAGAACTTTGCTTAGAGACAGATATAATGGAAGGGAAAATCTTAAATTACGATATGTTGAGATAATACTAGCTCTGCCCACAATTTGTTCGGCGTCGATTTCGTTCTTTCCAATACAAATTACTCTCCCAGACCCCTTTTTTTACTGTTTCGATTTTTCAACATTACACCCCTTATTCCACTCCCTGTTTCAAAAACGGTGCTCGTCATTATCGATTTTCCATACGACATTTCATCTCTTATTTTACACCTTTCCGGGTTAACATTAACATGTAAAAAAACATGTTTAAGTATCTTTAATAATAACGAATTTTCGCTCCTACACTTTTATCCCCTACTTTACCATCTTGGTGGTGGAATATCCAAAAAATATGGAAACATGTATTTTTATACTTATTTAACCGAAAGGCATATACCCATTGTTGTTTCTTACTCTAAAAATAATGAATTTCCTATTTATGTTCCCACCACTAATTTTGCCCCTTTATCAGGTGAAGTTTCCATAAAATTGGGAAACATTTTTTTAAATGTTTTAACCCAAACCCAAAATCAATGTTTAAGTATTTTCTATATTTACTTTCCTTCTCTATTTTTTACCAACTGAAGGGTGGAACTGACAAAAATCTGAAACACATATTGTTTAGAATTTTCTGTAGGTAACTACTACACAAATGACGGATTTTCAAATTGTTACATTATTTAAGGTGTGCTAAATGTCACGTGTCTTATTAAAGTAGTTTTGGCTGTGCGCTGATACTTCAGTCAGGTTCTCATTTTATGTACATAAGATTTAAGGATTTCCATCAGCGTTTGCTCGGCCGAGCTTAAGGCACACAAAAGTGCACAGCGGCGACACATCGCAGAAGTGTGCCAGCGAGTCGTGTCACAGCTCTCTGCGTTGTGAATCCGCATCGTGACGCAGCTTTGTGTTTTAAGCCGTAGTGTACCGTCATGCACGGCGTAAAGATCGCTTGTTTGTTTACTACGAACTAATGTTGAAGCGACGTTATGTTGACCATAACGTCGCTTCAACATTAGGTCGTCAACATAACGTCGCTTTTTGTCAAGGGGACCATAGTCTGACGTACACAAATACCTACTGAGTACTACTACTAGTAGTCATTTTCAACAAAATGAGTTTTCATATCATTCTAATCTGTCGCATCCAAGCAACAACCGTTTCAGGAAATTAACACAAACCATGCAAAATTCATTGAAATATTTATCACCAAAGCATAACTCCGACTGAATTATTGATCAGTTTTAAAACAAGACAATGGGTAAATAATGTTTTTCAATATTTTATTGAAATATGAACTACAAATTGACGGTACGATTGACAATGCAATGCAGCATGAGCTCTATTCAATGCAACTATAGGTACATCTTTCAGAGCAATCTAGCTCGGGGCCTGCAGATGGCCTGAGAGCAAACCTGATGATTGGTGGCCAATATATGGAAGAAATAAATATGATACAGAAGGTTTATAGGTATAACATTATATACTAATAAAAAGTATGACGACTAAATAATGTATACTTAGACGAACAGATGAGCACCATCATGCGGCTAACTGTCGTAGCTTGCTGTTCACTAATGTCAGTGCTATATTGTGTTGTAACCCAGTGTTAGCCTTACCTGGTGCAGTTGGTACACACTCATTGGAACGGTACTACATAATATTTACCAGCAAGAGCCGCGCGCACTCATATATTGCAAGAACTATACCGAACTAATATATTGAATAGAGCTTCTGCATTTTTTTACTTCGTCCCGCGCTGGTTATATTCGGTTTGATTTGAAGGCTGCAAATTGACCGAGGGCTACGAATATTCTAAGCTCGGACAAATATATTCGGATTATTTCAGGAAAGCTTTTAGTGAGTTCGTTAGTTATTCTCTATCTATTAGAGCAGTCGGCGGCGGCCGTCCGTTACGTATGGTTTTAGAATTTCAGTTACAAATTAACGAGGCGGAAATTGAAATAAAAATGAATGTATACGGAGATTCGAGTTATTGAATTCATGATCCAGAGATGTTGTCGTGAATGTACTCAGTGCAGTGCAGTCATTATATAACTTAACAATTTGCAACACTACTATGTAGACATAGTAATTAAATGTTTTGCAAAAGTATATAAGTTTTACATTAGAAATCATTTGAAACCTCTTAAATTAAGCAAAAGAATCAAAATGGCGGGGAATACAATACTTTTTGTATTTCAAGCAGCCTGTTCCTGGAGTCCCTGATGATTCTCGTACTCTTCCGGGTGTCGTGGTGGATGTCGCGGATCTGGCGCGCCACAGGTTCATCTAGCTCAGCTGGGCAGGGCGAACCTACACAAGATCACACACGTGTTTAAGCAAACGCATTTCCAATTAATAGTACTATGAATAGGCTTGAGTACTTACATGGTCTTGATTTCTGAAAACAAATAAATAATTCAATGTCATTATTTCATTTACATATATTTCAGAGAAGCACTGTTCATTTTGTAATATACTTACAATGCTACTTCCCTTGGGCAAAACTTTTTTTCCGAAGCACATAGCCCTGTCTTGTTTCCCCGCTCCCCCCTGTAAATCCCCCGGGTCTTTCTGCGAACACATCCGCGTGCACTTCCGGTTCGCCTGCGGTACCGGACTCCTGGGATCCATCTTGCTCTGGTTGGCGCACTGGTCGCCCTTGCCTGGGAGTTGTTCTAACCGAGGTGAAGATGGCATTGACTCATGTTCTCTGATAAGCTGCAATGAGTAAAGACTTTGCTTTTCTATGTTACGAGTATTTTATTGGGTGACCACTTATCTGTTTGTAAGTGGCCACCCCAACCCATTGGCACCAACATCCCGTGCGTTGTCATGATATTAACGAAACTGCAATATTTATGAACAATAAAATATCTTACCAATAATTGTGACTCCGAAGCAGACTGCCCCTCGAGCGTCGGTATCTCGACTTGCTCCGCTCGCGCTTTGATCCTGTACTTCTTCCTAGTGCCGGGCAGATCCGGGGAGCTAACGGTTTTATCTACGCTGGACCGCGGGGAATGCTCGAGGCGAGCCGCACGCTGCTTGGACTGCAATTTCGTAGCCTAGAGAACAAAAAAGCAATGTCTGTATTTCTATGGTCTATCCTGGATGAAAATACTACACACATCAAAAAAGTCTAGGGATCAACATCCCTAACATTTGTTAGGGATGTTGATCCCTAGACTTTTTTGATGTGTATATTACGGCTTGGTCAAGTCCCTGGTGACAATTTAATGTCGTTTATCCGAGTTCTCATATTTGGACTGGTACCTACTTAACTAGGCTAGTCAATATGCCACTTCCAGTGAGCTCGTAAGACGATCTGCTCGCACAGTGTTGTCAGAACCGGGAATGTGACCACTTGTGCCAGAACTACCTCGCTCAAGACAATTCCAGATCTACTTCCAGAAGTATCTTCTACCACAGTCCGATGATAACTTACATTACACTAACCTCTTGTGTTAGAATCATAAGTAGATGGCGATTTATATTGAAAACTTGTTTAGCGTGTTCTTGAATAGTTTTCCGCTGGAGATTCAATAAATACCTAAGTATATGTTTCGTAGAACTTCATCGTTAAACAGTTTTGTTTCTAGGAACATGAGTTTCTGGATAAATGTATATTTATAATTAATGTTAAAAAATAGTTTTATTTCTTGTCATAACGATCCAAAAACCTACTGGATTTTGATTAAGTATTTTTCAGTGATTACAATTGTTTTCAAAAATAGATGTCATCATAAATGAGTTATTTAGATACTTTTAGTTTGTTTTATTATTTATTACATAATTAAGAGAGTTTCCAGTACCTACCTCTATACAGCGAATCATAGGTGCAAGGGCACATCGTATGATGGTGTATTTTAACAAGATATTATGCAAGTTTTTTGATTTTTTTTCTAGTTTAAAATTAGGTTTTAAATTATTTGTATGTTTTAGGCGATATATTTAGCTGTTGGTCCCGGCTGTCATACGTGGACCTTTGACAGTCGTTACGAGTCGTCAGAAGCTTGAAAGTCTGACAACCAGTCTTACCTAGGGGTATCGTATTAGGTACCCAGTTACTGGGTTGTGGAGGTCAGATAGGCAGTTGCTCCATGTAAAATACTGGTACTCAGCTGCATCCGATTAGACTGAAAGCCGACCCCAACATAGTTGGGAAAAGGCTAGGCAGATGATGATGAGGTGATATATTATGTAGAATAAATTAGCATATAAACAGTTGATTTATGATACAAAGTTTATTCGTGTTCATCAATTAATACTAAAAACAAATAAAAGTTAACAGTATCAAGATTATTTAATCCATTTTCTCCAATATTGTACACTACAATTTTTTTTTCCATTTGCCATGAGATTCTGGTATATCTAAACAATTTTGACGGCGTCAATCGATAGAATTGCATCACATATTCGAATTACTGTATGAGCGTGCGCGGTGCGCGTGCTTCAAATCAACCGATTTGATATCGCAAGTATCGCGTCACGTCATGAGCAAACATCCTACAGATTCGTTACATAAAGAAACTCCATTGATTATAATATCATTACCTTGCTGTTCATTAGCGTTTTCAGGTAAATCGTAAGAAAATAATATTGTGATCAATATACTCGCCTAGCGCGGTTATCATGACAGTAACCAGTATGGAGAAGCAGGCTACAACGTGTACTTACAGAGATGACCAACATAGTAACGAAAAATGTATACTATATAGGGACATTTTAAACCCTTTTCCGTACAAACGAGCCCCTTCACGCGACTAGCATATAATGACATGCGAGCATGCAAACCATTCGCGACGGAATGTCCCCCTGTAGCCTGTAGGTCGAATGTGTGCATTCTGTCAGCTGGTGAATTGTAGGAAATGACACGCTGAGCCCAAGGTCGCAGCTTAGAAGGTGAATGGTCGCTAGGAGGATCAGGTAGCGAACAGACTGCATGGCTGCCCATGGGTGTCGGAGCCGAATGAAAGATCCGAATAAGTACTTTAACCAAATAGGTGTTTTAATGTCACAAAGTATATTGATGCAGATAATACTTTGAGATGAGACCAGTCCAAGTGCGCCATGCAGAATGACATGCGGCCACTTTCCGATAAGCAGTCTGACATTGTGAACTTCTCTACTCGATTGATTAGTTGGAGTTTTACCAAGAAATATCGAGTTAATTTTCGTTACTGGCGTTTATATAAATGTATAGTACTGCAGTGAAGGAAAGCCATGACAGTAATTTCTAATAAAGTGGCATAATTAATGAAACAATCTATTGTAAACATACCTTCATCACAATATCCTCTCTCTATAAAATATACACTTCCATCAAATAAGAATATAATTTAAAGCGGTAATATCAAAAACAAGCCGAATACAATATGGCTGCACTTTGACACGTATTTGTTTTTTTAAATTCAGTTTTATAGCGACCAGTGCCTAATTACTTACCTGTTCTTTATTTTTATTCATTGAAAAGAGTTTTTCACTCGGATAGTGACTTTTTTAATCGAGTTCAAAAAAAGGAGGATGTTCTAGTTCGCCGGAATCTTCTTTTTTATGTATGTTTGCTTGAACCGATTTGGATTTCGTTTGAATTGGTATACTTCCCAGGTGGTCCATAGAAATATTTTAATGAACTGATAATTTAATGAACTTTGAAGATATTATGGAATGGAATTCCTCGTAGGATCTTAGAATTATCTTAAGCGGGTATTACACCTCCCTAAATTTAGGGTCCGATATTTAGGGTCCGATTTAGGGCAAGAAATTCAGTCGCCGAAGCTCGCGATTACACGTTCACTAAATTTAGGGTTCTAAATCAGATTTGAAGGACGAGCGACAAGTGACGGAAGTGTCGTCGTGTCGAAGTGTGACAAAATGCCCCCATTTCTTTCCAAAAACCAAAAAATTGGTAGGTATAGCCGTAGCCCTGGCGGTTGGCTCCATGAATATAAAAAAAGAACGAGATGGGTGAAGGATTACTTGATATTGCGTCAAAAACTAGCAACTATGAACATAATGGGGGTCTTAGAACCAGATGACTTCAGAAATTATGTTCGAATGGATTCAACACAATTTGATATGTTATTAAATCTGGTGACACCGTTTATACAAAAGAAAGATACTTTTTTTTTTCCTTTTCTGTATTCATTTTGTAGGTAGGTACGCACGTAAATACTAGGGAGCAAAAGACAAACGTGCGCTCTTGACGGTAGGCGAGCGGTGACTGAGCGCCCTGAATTTAGGAAATGTGATTACACCTATCCGATTTAGGGCGATTTAGCCATTTAGGGCGTCGGAAACCATCCTTCTCCCTAAATCGTGCCCTAATTAGGGTGCTATCACCCTAAATGCGATTACACTTCTCTGAATTCAGGGCATCCTAAATATCGGACCCTAAATTTAGGGAGGTGTAATACCCGCTTTAACAAGTAAAATTGCTTTGTTTATACGTGTAGTCTATGACTGACTAAAGGAAGAGGGGGAGATGGTACGTCGACCACCTCCTACGACTTTCCAGAATTAAATATATCGTGTGAGTATTGTTTGAATGGGCTTTTTTAAGATTTTTCTAATATTTACGACTATTTCACGTGTCACATTATGGCACTAAAAAGTGAAAAATAATAATCTATTTTACAAAAAAATAACAACCGCCTTCAAAAACTACAAAATAAAAATAAGTTTAGTTTTGGAAGTTGGTGGCAGTACCTACATAACAACAAACGTATCCATAGCTGCCTACTTCCAAAACTAAAGTTATTTTTTATTTTGTGCCTAATTTAATATTGATTATCAAACAAAATAAAAATATACATACAGCATCCATTTCATATAATTCAATTTTCTATATTAGGCATTTACTTAAATCAAGAACCATCATTACACTCATTTTCTGACCCCTACAGTAGCCCCCTTCAGCATCGGTGACGTTAACGAAATATAATTGAAAAAACATGCGCAATGTATTTATTTTTCTAAATGTTGTATTGTTAATTATCCATAGAGCAACACGGGTACCTAATCAGTTCAAATGTAGGGGAAATATTCAACCCTATCACCAATATCTTTTGTAACAGAATTCCTTCCACCGAGACGCCACAAGGTCTCTAAGAATTGGGCCAGAGATCCGCAGATCCGGGCTGTATTCAAATATGATTCAAATCAATAGATGTGAACCGGATTCCACTGCGATCCCAATACCTGGCAACATATAGTCAACCATTAACGTATCTAATAGTTAGTGTAATTAACACAACTATTGTTTCCACCACTTGTACGTGTAACATTTATAGCTTTGATAAAGAGGTTTATACTTAGATGTAAAACACCTTAAACCTTACTCATCCCTTGGTTACTTAGAGCATTTAACCTGTTTAATGAAATGTATCACCTTTTTAACACGCTTATATTAGCTTCACTTGTAAGTAAGATAATCTTGGGATCTTAATTTGACCCACTTCCCGGTCTTCGATTAGGATGAAATTTTGCACACGCTCTGAGTTCTGATGACAATACATGACTAGCTAAGAAACGTCATTACAAATCCAATATGGCGGCCTCCCTAAGATGGTGGACTAGCTGTTTGAAATCCACCCCCATGATATGGGTATCAAATGAAGGGTTTGCTGTCAGGAATACGAAAAAAGTAGTCACGTGACTTAAATCCTACATGGCGGACATCCAAGATGGCGGATTGGCTATTTGAAATGCACCCCCATGATATGGGTATTAAATGAAAGGGTTTGCTGAATGGAATACGAAAAAAATTAGTGCGTGCTAAAAGCGGGTTTTTTTAGTTTTTTTAAACTATTAAAAAAAAATATTCGCACTAGGAATTTCTCCTATATCGCGAGTGCGTTTACAAACATAATGAACACAATATATTCACAAACCACCAGAACTGAAACTATTGTACCTTAAGGTTATACAAATATTTGTTCCGTGCGGGAATTGAATCCGCGACACGCACGCACCAAGGAAACTCTCAGCCACTGGGCCAAACATGTCATTCTGGTCGGCTAGGCAGTCCATCTCCTTAAACGCCACTCAACAGACTTCCAATTATGTAGCTAATGCGTGGACGTCAGGACGTCTATCTTGCGGCCCGCAAATGTTATGTGTGTATAAAATCAGTTATCTATTTAGGTACTTTGTAGTTTTCATTTCTGAATGATTTACGTACATTTCACGTAATACTTGAAATACTTATCCGTATGTTTGAAAAAATTTTTGGGATACAACCAATTATACGGGCTTCTAGGGTTAATATCACAATTGCGGCCCGCCTTTAGTTTATTTTGCCACCTTGGGGCCCTTGCCTGCCAAAAGTTTGCCGACCCCTGCTATAGTGGATAGATGGCAATGCGGTGGTCTCATGACTTACTTCAAATTAAATAAAAAAGACAACGTTGATAACCCGCGTGGTGGTAAAAGGCCGGCTCTCACTGGGTGGAGGCAGAGCTCCTAATCGCGAGAACTTCATAGGCTAATCATTATTATGTTACAATGAAATACAACTACAAAATATTATCTAAAACTAATTTATTTCATCATTAGAGTCAGTCAGCTGTTTGATGTCACAAACAATTGCCAGTAAATTACTGGCTTTGTTTATATTACCGAAGCTATGAATCAGCCACGTTTAATACAAACTAGGTAGTAACTCGGTGGATATATTATAGGAGTTGTGCGTGTTCAGCTGTCCTGCTGCCCGACACGGGAATCGAACTCGTGTCGTATCGCTAGATGGACACTGTTGCAATCGAAGTTATTATTAGTGTATATCTGAGTAAATAGTATGTAGGTAGTATGCAAGTACATGTTGTATACAGTTCCAAGTGGATGCAGATTGCAGTACAGTTGTCAAGTGTAGGCACAGGCCACCAACCATCCTCGGATCCGGGATCTGGGATTGGGATCCACGTTGCAGCGGTCATGCACTACATTAGCCTTACAATAATTGTTTTCATCCGCTGCTCTTAAGAGATCTAGTCTGTAATTAACATAAGCGCGACGAGGCATAAACGCGGATGTCAAAAAACGTATATATATAGGAATAAGCCTGAAAACTGTCATACTTACGAAATGTGTACTAAATTATTCTTTAAATTAAAAATTAATTACAACTTCAAAACCTATGTCTACTATCAGCTAACCTAGAAACTTGATCGTTTACCTAATTTAAGTACTTCTACACACTTTATATTAAATCTTTAGACGACAATTTGATATACATATATAGGTATACAATGAATACCACACTTATGGACCTATCCTTAAGATAGTTTACACGATCTTGTTATTGTAAAGATAAGGTTCAAATTAGATTAGTTAAGAGTTTGTCTATAGAAAAATTGTGTGGTAATGTAGTACGTAGCATCGTAGATAATACGACTAATACAATTAGTTGCATGGGCAAGGTTTCCGAGGGGAAGAAGCCAGTTCTTCACTACCCAGGGTGGCGAGAAGTCAGCTCCATAAGCAATGGCTCAAGGTAAAAAATATTATATATTAAAAAAACCTTTATTGTGACCTCAAATTCCAAATCTATTCCAGTTGTGTCATAACAAAAGTGCGATAAGCAAATGACGTTGTTTGTGTTCTATAACAGGTAATGTACAAATACCTAGAGTATCTAACTTTACTCGCAAACGGTGTGCAGCAGTTTCGGAGTTGACACAACAATAAAAATGCAAACTTTAAGTTATTACGTTCTACCTTTTACAATTGTATTGACAGCTGTTTTATTTAGCTGAACGTGTGTGTGATCAGATGGTAATGACACCTTGGTGTGTCGCCATCAAATGAAATACTTTGTTTCTTTAGTCCGTCGATCAATAATAGGTATTCTGTTCATTGCTTTGTATCATCATGTCCATAACAACTGGTGTGGTACTTTTTTACTCAAAAGCAGTACCTATCATAAATATAAAATTATTGGAATTACAAAATAAAAGAAGCTTCATACTTATTCCTTTCGTATCCCTTTTAGATATGATATATTATTATTGCCATAAGCTAGCAGCGTATTAATGGCGTAACACGCTTGCAATGCATTTTTACAATTATTTATTACATTCATTGCGGTATTTACATAGTCGAGCTGACGAATTTTTAACCGACTTCAAAAAAAGGAGGAGGTTATCAATTCGACTGTATTTTTTTTTATGTTTGTTAGCTAATATCTTGCGACTGGGTGAACCGTTTTTCATGATTCTTTTTTTATTTGAAAGCTGGTGCTTCCCGTGTGGTCCCATTGTCACCATTTCAATATCTGATGATGGGATCTTGTAGAAATCGGGGGAACTCTTCAATAAATAACAGCAGATTAACCGCGATTGTTGCTATAGCATATCTAAGCATTGTTTACGCCATCACACAACATAATATCACGCCTGTACTCACTACAAAGGTTATAAAAACTTAAAAAAAAAATATGTTTAAGGGCACTTACAACGTTTTACAAAAAACGCAATACTGAAACTAAAATAAACTTAATTAGATGTTTATTCTGATGAGATATTCGGTTATATGAACGGGAATGGAACTCCTCATAGGATCACAGCAGCAATATCGCAACAAGTGAAATTGCTTTGTTTATACGTGTAGTCGATGACTGACTGAAGAAAAAGGGGGAGGGGGTACGTCAACCCCCCTCCTACCACTTTCCAAAATTAAATATATCGTGTGAGGTATTATTTGAAAGGGCTTTTTGTAAGAATTTCAAACATTAATACACAAGCACTAAAAAGTGAAAAATAAAAAGCTTTTTACAAAAAAAGATAACCGTATTAAACATAAGTACATGAATCTACTACAAAACCTTTGAATTTAAAGTGTGATACGCTATTGTGGAGCAGTCTAATTTTCTTTTAAAATATTCTTATCATAGCACTTTGTGTCGTTTACCAACGTTCTCCAAGCGGGTTCATACGAGCTCAGTAGTGTCTAGCGCTGAGACATCATTATTCTGAAGTCATGAACCGAAGGCCTAAGTCATTTATTTTTTCTTTATTTTTTTTGTTTCTTTTTTTTTACTGCCTCATTGGTCTAGTGGTCGCAAAGCGCGATTGAACATGAAGTCTTGGGTTCGATTCCCACGACGGGAAAAGTGTTATTGGGTTTTTCCATCAGGAACTTCTCAGTAACAGCGTCGGAGTCTGGATTTGTGTCCGGTTGTTGGCAATAGGCTCGCCCCCTATTTACATGGGAAACCTTTGCTTAACCCTTCGGGGATTACAGACATGATTTTATGTGTAATTTACAACTGATAAATCAATCACAGTAAATCAGTTTGACAACGTAGTTAAATAAATTCAATAATACATGCGCTTGGATGAAACAAAGGCAGGTAAAAAGTATACAGTTGAATACCTATTATGCATTCCTCTCGCAGTACTTTAAACATTCTGACAAGATCACCCCACCTAACCATCTTTTTCCTAAAACAATGCTATGGTAAGGTATATTAAAATGCACTATTTCAAGAAATGGTGATTGGCCACCTGGTTCCTTCAAATGTGTCATTACCAACACCAACAATACAAATAATAGTCTGTACCTATTTATTAGTACCTAAATACCTAACAATTATTCTAGCTAATACATGTTACCACAATAGTCTTGTAACAAACTTTATGTCGGTAAATATTTCACATTCCGTATCTCAATTTGTGGTAGAATGACGTCAGTTAGGCTTAGGGCACACGAGGGAGGTCGTCGAGTACAATAGCCTATTATCTATATGACTGTGTACATTGGGTGGTGGGGCATCCAGGCATGCACGCTGCCACTGGCAGCCGAGGTGCCACTCACTATACAAAAAAAAACCCTTAGACAAGTCGCTGTAGGCTCCCGTACCCAAAGGGTGCAGAATGAGACCTTATTGCTAAGACTTCTGACTGTCACACAAATGTATCTTTCGCACCGAAATAGGCTTTTTAGGCTTTCACAGAGTGTGCTTTTTATTACCATGGCTGCTACACATATAACAACAAATAAAATTGAACTTACGTAAGTTCATTCCCCGATTCTAATAATGTTGTGTTAAATATTGTTCTCGCACTTGACCGGCTTTTATGTCACATTTTTTGGACACACAACCACTCTTTTATGGCAATAAATACAAAATGGGAATTATTGTCAATTTCCTGATACTGTATCTATGTACCTGTTTATCAAATCCAAGTTCCTTCAAATCGGGAAAATCCATAGTACATCCTATGTATGACGCACAGTGTAGTAGGCAGTGTGCGGGCCACTTGATTACTAGGAGAAGCCCACGCATCATTACGTTTTCTCCTCAACACATACGCATGTATTTCCCTGCAATAGTTATTCACTATGTGAGGGAAAAATAGTCGAATACTGCTGGTATCTCAGCGCATCGTGAGAGAAATTGTTTTTCCTTTTCTAGTACCTTTTAATCACTGATAATTGGCCATCAACTACGAATATTATTTTGTCTGTTTTAACAGATTCATAAAGATATCAATGTAATTATCAAAAAAGTACTTACACACACCACCTATGGGTAATTTATAACATAAGATTAGTAAATCTACATATAACATTGACGGTTACAGGAAATATGATAAAGTTAAAGTATTTTTACAACTTTGTATTCGTTACAAACTATCTTTATATTAATCATTGTGATTAGTCCTAACTTTAGATCGTAAAATATTAAAACGACTGTAGGTACAATTATTTGCGTTCCTGTCTAACCTTAGCCTTAAGTCGTGTTTATGGTTTTTATCGCAATATCTCGCAGTGATAATACAATATAGACCAAGGCAAGAGACCGACACTTTATCATTGTAAAATAAATGTTGACAGATTTTCATTAATTACTTACCAACGTTTATTTTGGTGTTATTATTAAGAAATTTAAATGAATTTAAATTGAATCACATAGGACAGACAGGTATTCTAATGAGTTCACATCCTTGTGAGTTATTAGTTCGCCTACATTCGGTTGTATGTCAAGGTTATGAAGGATACCAGTTTCATTACGTCAATCTTATATTTACTTATCGAAGGAAAGTATAATCTGAAACTTCCCTTAGCCTGGTTCACATTAGGTCGGACCGACAAGCAACTCACAACTGCTTTGTAACGACCCCAGACTCCCCCCGGTCATCACAAAGCTGTTGTGAGTTGTCTGTGGTAAAACGACGGTAAAGACGGTGGTGTTCACATTAGGTCACATCGACAGCTACTAATGTGAACAGCAACAGCCGACAGTCGTTCAACGGTAAAACAGTCGGTTCGACCTAATGTGAACCAGCTCTAAGTCTCGTACTAAGTTCAGTATCGTAAAGTATAGGTCACCATAGTATAAGCACAACCATGTTAATATTAAACTTCTAGTTTATAGCCAGTGGGCCTCTCTGCAAGCGTCGGTACTTACTGTAGATGTCAATTCCACCCTGTTCATTGAAATCCAACAGCGACGGCAGGCGGTGGCAGTAGGTTATCTTGATCAGTTGGTTGTTTTGGAAAAACTTTGTCGTTGTCAAAAAGTGGACGAGGTGTCATGATTATGCGTATGAAGGTGAATTTGTTTGTTAGTTTGTTACAATTTCACGGCAAAACTACTGAACTGATTTTGATGATCGGTACAGACTAAGCTTGTACCCCAAGAAAGGCTTTAAGCTTTTTAATCCACTACTTTATCTGCAACCGCGATAACCGACGTTTACGAGGACTAAGTCGCAGGCAAAAACTAGTTAACTACGAGCATAATCTACAAATGAAATTTTCCAGCGATAAGTCGATAACAATCCACGACAGAAAAACAAAACAGATCGACGACAATCCTCGGGGTGTATATTGTTGTTGCGAATACTTCCCACGTCATTGGTCTGATATCATTATCACCGTCCTCGCCCGCAGGTTTCTCTGCCCGGCTCCTTCGTGACACGGTTTAATTAATTACCACTACGATAAGTTTAAAGTGACGACCGTTTTAATGAGCAATTATTTGGTTAGTTTTCTAATTGATATGGAAAGTAGTTCAACGTTCGCCTAGCTATTAGCCAACCATGTGCTCGTGACCTACCCGCTGCAGTTGAATACGAGTATGTTTCACGAAGCGCCACAGCACAGCTACTGGTAACACGAATAATGAACAATGTTAGGTTGTTGAAAAGCGTTATAATATATTATTTAGGCTACTTAAAATAGGACTTATTGATATCCAGTGTAGCTTCCCCTCATGAAATGTATTTCCACTTAGGTGTACCTACTACTTTGTATATTATACGTACTTATCATCATCATTTATCTAGCCTTTTCCCAACTATGTTAGGGTCGGCTTCCAGTCTTACTGGATGCAGCTGAATACCAGTATTTTACGTGGAGCGACTGCCTATCTGACCACCACAACCCAGTAACTGGTTAATACGATACCTCTTGGGCTCTTGGTAAGACTGGCTGTCAGACTTTGGGACTTTGGGACCCGTAACGACTGTCAAAGATCCACTTATGACAGCCGGGACCAACCGCATAACGTCGTGCTTTCCGAGGCACGAAACGATGTCAGTGATGTCTAATCTAAGAAACTACATATGAATTGAAAAAGACACATTGGTATGTCATATAAAGTATCGTTAACAGTATTTAGGAATGCTTGAAACATTTTGTTGCTAAAATAAAGTCATGTCAACGCATTTCATTGTAATGCTAATGGCGTTTAAGATATAATTTACTAATTGCTTCTTACGTGACGTCTGCGGGTTCAAAGAAAGGCTAATGGGTTTGACGTGGAGCGGAGCTATCTGAGCTTGGCCGGCTGTTTATAGAAATATAAAGAATAAGTTAAACTGCGTGGAATCCATTTCGTTCAGACGGCCCAGGGTACGTTAGGAACAGTCACATGCGCACTCAAGCACGTCACATACAAATGGGTTGCCAATGCAAACCGGTATTTTTTACAAAATAACAAGATGTTTTTGTGGGTATTTATTATTTTTTTGTTTAACAGTACCCATATAACAGGTATAGTCGTCTCCATCCAATTTCAACTTATTTTAAACCGGTTTTTTTAATTATTCATTTTTAGTCCTATTAAACACCTAACTGGTTGATTTGAATAGTAATTCTTACGAACCAAAAATTCAGGTAATTCCCCTACACTAACATTATCACTGTCAACTATGTAGCTATACCGTGTGATCAAATGCATGAACGAGGCAAAATGCTTGTGTTTGTAACGACATTGTCTCTCACTCTACCTACACACAGCCGCACCAAGACCAAAGATATTCTGGCACGACACGAAGAGATATACATACTTGTATGACTATGTTTATAACCAGTACATGAAGTACATCTAAACATAGACATAATATATCGCTAGAACGCCATAATTTCTACAATGTTCAATAATAAAATTCATTATTTCACAATAAATAGCAATTTTAACTATTTCCCATTTACATTAGAAATATATTATATTACTAAAATGCACTAAAACTATATATTCAAAACAGTTTGATTTAATTCATAAAATAATACATATTTAATGTAAAATAAAATACATGAATAAATACGTTTTTACCAAATACATAAAAATAAAAACACTGCCATGTGCAAAATAATACCAAAAAACAGCAGCATTTTCCTCATAGAAAAAAATTAAGTTACGGAATATAAACTAATCTATTTATGAATAAGCATTTCGTATAATGTAACCTATTGTATAAATTATGTGACGCGTCATTACGGAGAACTAAATCGCATAATCAACCAATTAATTACTTCTCTACAATCATATTCCGATTCAAAGATATTTTTAGAAATATTTTTATTCTGGGCAAAGTGAACATAATAATGTTATACGTAAACCACTGATACCTACTTGGTAAAATTATATGTATTAAGGGAGTAAACATCTGCCAGCCTGCTACCCAGTGCGACTGCCAACCTGAAAAAAAAACGAAGGCTATGATGGACTCCAGACCAAGAGACCCTTTGGTTTGTCCTGGAGGAAAACAAAAACCAGTAACCAGTTTTATGAAATGGGTACAGCAGTGCTGGACGCGCTTGTAATAATGCCCGGAATATACATAGAGTATCAAAACATCATCAGAGCTATAAACAAACATAAGTTTCGTTACAGTTACAGTCTTCAGGTCAAAATGACCTTTTATGTAAGAAACGTTAATAATGGCAAATGTAAGTATGTATTTATAATTAATACGGTCATTGTTAAAGGTTTTACTGTAGTTGCGCACAAACTATAAACATGTCCCGTTGATTTGCAATCACAAGTTAACAGTAATATTAAATACTTACATGATATTTTAATAAATAAAAAGGAAACGGTTATGTATTTCATGGAATTTCTTTTTTAAAATATGTCATACTAGCATCTGCCCGCGGCTTTGTCTACACAGATGTCAATTATATTACAGAACAGCCTATAGCACTCGGCAAGAAGAATTTCTGTAAGTGGGCCAGTACTTCCAGAGATGACCTATTACAAACTATGTTCCATATAATATTAGTACATATAGATGTAAATTTTGAAAAGTGGTTAATATGTGTTTTTATTTTCGTTTTTTAACGAATGGTTATATTATATTTTCAAGAGATAAAAGCAAATTCTTAGTACTAATAAAAATAATGTGTGCGAGAAATAGAGAGGTTTTGGTGTCGGGTTTTTAGGCTAAAACTGGTTGAACAGTCTAGCCAGCGATATTAATTTAAGTATGGTTTCTATTTTTATTTTTCTAGCCAAATGCGTTGGACAGATAAATGTTTCTAAATGCGCCACAGATCAGGCATGTTTCTTTTTTTAACTTTATTTATGCTGTTAGATCTCAGCGGACTACATGTTTATTTATATTATATTATTGCAATAAAGAGTACAAACTGTTGTGTTTTTATTGATTTTTATTACAATTATATAAATTGTTTTCTTGATAACCATGTCGAAACATGT
Organism: Hoplodrina blanda; assembly: GCA_949316365.1. Taxonomy (NCBI): domain Eukaryota; kingdom Metazoa; phylum Arthropoda; class Insecta; order Lepidoptera; family Noctuidae; genus Hoplodrina; species Hoplodrina blanda. The sequence goes on along the minus strand of OX438578.1, from coordinate 23,515,291 downwards.
TGTAGATCATACAATAATGTGACATGTTTGAATGCAAATAAAAAATATTATAGTCTATTCTTAAATCTTCTAACAATCAGGCAGTTTTAGTTAGATAAACGTGTATTAGATAATAATATAAATTATATTATCAACATGAAAATATGATATTTCAACGAATGTTCAGTTATAGGTACACCAATTGGTAAAGAACAGCGAAAAAAATCAGTGAGAAACAACCAAACAGACTAACAGTTCTAAATTTTTATTTTGAAGAAGTTTTGATCCGGGCGAATATAAAACAGGTGATAATTGGTGCCGATTCAAATGTGGACGGTTTCTGACGCGTAACGACGTGTCCGGTGAACATCTCGGAAAAATTATATTGTTTGCAAAATGATTATATCTAATAGCTTTGTCGTGCTGGCGATGGTGGTGCTAATGGGTGAGCACTTTTCTTTTTATATAAGTGTCTTGGTGATCGTAACTATAATGTGCGGAGAGAGGGGGGTGATCGGGGGTAAGTAGAAGACTAGGTTTGAGAGCTAAGTTAGAAGATAGTGGCGGAAAGAAGTAAAATAAAAGAATCGTGAAAAAAAAATCCAGTCCACGTGTGGAATTGTTTCCTGAGATTTGATACTTCGAGATTCAATGCAAATTGTCGAGTTTCATCCAGAGAAGTAGAGACCGAGCATGGCCGGTCATCTAATAAACTTATCCATGCACCTACTTTGAAACCATAAAATAATTCAAAAGCAGTTGAAGTGCCTTAGCAGAGTAAATACCCATTTTTTAACAAGAGTAGGTAAATGGTATTATAAGAATATAATTACCTGCGAGCAACTGGTTTTACACATGGTACCTACTGGCATAATTATGCAGTCAGCAAAAGAGATAGGTATTATAGTTGAAGTTATCTTAGAAACCGATAGATGTTTTTTAAATGTAATTTAATTTAAAAACTAAAATATTTTGCAATTTCAGTCCAGTTTTCTAGATACACCAATTCTTAAATTGGAACTGCATAAATAACTTTGTAATCCCATATGATTATATCATGTCATATGAGATTACAAAGTTATTTATGCAGTTGGTGTATCTAGAAAACTGGACTGAAATTGCAAAATATTTTAGTTTTTCCTTGATTTATACACTAAACACTAATCACATTCAAAATTTGAAGCTTCTATGTCTACTAGAAGTACCTTAGACTTTTGATGATCACCCAACTGCATAAATAACTTTGTAATCCCATATTATTAAAGGATTACATGCGATTGCCAAGTCAATCTATTTTAATTAAACATAAATGCTAATTACGTAATAACTTAAGACAGAAGGTCCCTAGTAGGGACTGAATAAATCGACTGACTTGGTATTACATGGATCTCACAACTTTTTACGGTAGAAGAACTGAGTTGCGAGACTTGGTATTTTTTTAAAGTTTTGTTTTTGGTGGCATTTATATTATACTCATTGTCTATCTTGTGTATCGGCGTGCGTGAAAAGGTTTTAGAATTTCAAATAATGATAACAAACTATTATGTTGTAATATTTTATTGATCGACTTTAAAAAGGAAGACGTTCTCTACTTATGTGTATAATGAATGGCTCATGAAATGAAGTCCAACCAACAATTTTGGAAGCCTCTCCCCATGAGCCACCAAAACGTGTAACCATGTGTGTTTAGCGACTATTTATAGTTTAGGAGTTAAAGGTTTTTTTTTAATTTTTTGTATTTTTGGAAAAGTCTCACCTGACGCTATTTTTTTCTTAATTTCATTGTTCCTCGCATATTTTGCTTATCTATCTATTGATAACCAAAATTCTGTTCGTCTAATCACCACCTAAAGTGAAGTTAGTTGAAACGGTTCAAAGGCTCAACCAAATTCATTTCAGATTTCAAGTCACCCAAAAAATAAAAGTGGCAATGACCCTAAAGTAGTTTCAAAAACTTCCGCGGGCCCTCAGCTTTTGAAAACAGTACAAATAACCGGTATTTTAGGACACCAAGACTTTATTTGGTGTCATTGGCAAAGCAAATAAAAACAATATTTAGTACTTATGTAAAATCTGCGAACTTTTAGCGAGTGTTTTGTGCAATATTGGCTCTTGAATCTTTTAAATTATTTTGAAAAGCGGTCTGTGGAAGTATTTGAAACTACGTTGGGGTCATTTCCACCCTTCATCTGTTTTTGTTTGGGAGGTTGAAAATCTAAAACGAATTTGCCCCTCTAACTATCTTAACTAAGTTTCATTCACGTCGGGTGATGATTGGAGAAAAGGTTTCTAGACCGTAGATCATACTTTAAATATATATTATAGAAAAAAGAACGAATGCTACCCTAAAAGAGAAAATTGAAAAAGTCTGAAGTTAAGTGACAACTATCCAAAACTATCTAACTACTAACTAGGCGCTTTGCACACGGAGCAACTTCAGTTAAGGCAACTATCAACTCTTAAAAAGTTTCCTGTAAAAGTTGATAATTGCTATAACGTTTACGGTTGCCGCAACTTTATGGCAATCTGTGAGCCACTTTCACAGCCGAGTTGCCGTATGCCGTTGCCGTAGCGACACTGGCATTGCCGGGCACAGGGAGAGGGAGGGAGGGTGTAAAATCGCCCGAAGCGCTGCGATTGACGGTTGAGGAAACCAGCAACTTTAAAAACCGATATATTATTTAACAGTTGCTAGTTGCGGCCATTTGCAACTAACTTAGTTATCGATTGCAGCAACTGAAAACTGTTGACGATCGCCGGAACTCGAAACTCGAGTTGCTGTGTGCGCAGTCCAATTGAAATATATATTCATATTCATATTCATTTATTGCATACCATTTGTTTATAAAGATGTTACATAATGCTTAAAGCTAAAGTACAGTAATGGACCCTGTTAGGGCACAGCAACATAGTAGTAACTTTATATATGTGAACAGCTAGTTGCCAGTTGCTGCAATGGTTGCTCTATGTGCAAAGCGCCTAGTCGCTTAACACATATGGGGGTGTTTTGGGGGCAAATACAGAAAAACTTCCAAAATGTATTTGTAGTTACCACATAATTAAATCATTTCAGGATTTCAAAACTTTAAAATCATTTGAAACGCGTTAAAAACACTCGCCTGTTACCGTTGCTGTTTACAAAATTTGTCGGTAGAGTCGTCTTAAATATGTTAGCCCCGGTAGCCCCGGTAGGCCCGGTTGCACACTTTACTTTGTAAATTAATGAAATGTGATAAGTATACACATCAAAAAAGTCTAGGGATCAACATCCCTAACAAATGTTAGGGATGTTGATCCCTAGACTTTTTTGATGTGTGTATATTGGTCATTAAATTATTTAGTTTCGTCAAAAATTACATTAATTTGTGTTCTTTGAACAATATAGTAATTAGTGACCGAAACGCCACGCGAAACCTGTTTAAGTACAAATATTTCCAGTTTTTATTTTTGGCGGTTTGGTTATAATATAGTCAGCCACGGGAACAGGCAATCGTCAGGGCTCAAAGTTTGGATAAAGAAATCCGCGCGCCATTTTTCACAAATCTTTGTCTGAAATACAGAAGTAATTTTTTAATTTTCCATTAAAAAAAATCTTATGAAAGACGTAAGTGAACGTCATTTGTATGATCTACGATATGGGCGTGTGCCTGTGGCTTTAATAAGGCAACATTCTTCATGTAGTATAAGTAATACAATTTTTTGCTAGTTGGCGATTTGTAACACATACATTTCATCAATTTGATATCTTTTGTTTATAGCTTTTTGGTAGACGTTTGGTCGTAGTCGGGTTTTAGATTTTTAGCTTTATTTTTATTTCGGAGCAGTTTGTAGACGCTCAAAACAAACCATTTTCGTACCAAAATATTCGTAATTAAATATTTGTGATCATGTATATTCACACAAGAGCACATCATTTAATCTTAAAATTAAACAGAAAGTAAAATTCCTTTGTAGAAATTAAAAAATATGTTCAAAATCTATCAAAGCACTAAACCGACATTAGGATGGTCCTACATAGAACTGTAAACACTGCTGTCTCCGATACAAAAACGTTTGCTTTAACATACAATGGAACTGTAGCAAGGTTAGCTGTTTTTTTATATAATTTTGCGGTGTAAAGATTATTGAGATAAGCAGAATATTATTGTTAGAAGAAGTAACCCTTCGGTAGCGGAGATATATAATTATTATGAACTACTTATTAATTATTATGAACTACTTATTATTTCTATGCCATCGCTGTCGAAGGTCGTCATTACATTTTCAATTTAGTTTTTATACATAGAGCAACACGGGCCACCTGACGGTTTTTATATTAACAATGGTTTTAAGCTTACATCCCCATGTCATGGAGGGTGCAGCTCTTTTGATTATTACTCCGAGGCGCAGGCGCACCTCTTGGCGCAGCCGTATGTGTCTTTCGGTTCAATGATGAGCATGTTAAAGATACGTTACTAATAAGTAACGTATTTTTGTTCCGGATCCGCTTGTGAGTGTTCGACGTACGTGACTTTGTGTTTATAAACGCAACCACGATCCAGGAGACGTTCTTAGTGTGGAGCAACGTTTTGTTAATAAATTAAAGAAAAGAAAGAATGAATCTTTTCCACATGCTATTGTAGGGTTGATCTAAATCCATCACATCAATATTCATGTAAGCGATGATCGCGTGCAACCTTGTCGCACTGGGCGGCGCCCGCGCATCCGATGTCAGGGTTGCCCGCACAATTGATCGAGAGTTAACATCAATTGATATTAATTGTCAATTTCCATGATAAACAGCAGTTAGTAGGAAGATAGTTATGTATCAGATTTTCAGTACCTTGGGCAAAACAAGACAAAAGCCTATTGAAATAGAACAGATAATTGCAGACTCTTCATAGAATTGTGACAGGTTTATAATTAATAATAATAATAATAATCTTTATTTTCACCAATAAGGGGTACAAGATTATATAATTTAATAATTAGATGCTATAATAAAACAATTTTATTTTTTGTACACAAAAGTTTTAGCATCTGTAGCCGAACTAGGAGAAACCTGTATTTCGGCTTACAGCGCAGCGCCAGCCCTCTCGAGTTACAGTTAGTTTAATTATTTCAGTGCTAGCATTTCTCAGTTAACTTGGAATATTATGTGTATATAAGTTTTATGTTATTACAAGAACTCTGTAATACCATTACGACGTCATAACATATCTACATAGGTATACACTATGTAACAAAAACCCTGTCAGATCAGTGTTGCCGTTGATCAGTTTTTATGTTTTATTTTAATAATTTAATTACTTCTTCTTTCTTCTTTTTTTTTCACTGGGGAAAAATAATAATCTCAAATCCATTAAATGGTTACGTATATGTGTACGCAGTACGATGCCGAATAATACCCTTAAGGATCGGACAGGGTTTTTGTTACAGGCTGTATATAACTTCTTTGTCTACGCTGCCTGTATGGAAAACACAGCATCGGTGACAGGGTCCAAGCTAAACGCAGGTAGTCTAGAGAGAGGAACCTCCCCAGTTTGCCTGCTGTATTCAGGAGTTCAGCTTAGTGCATTAAGCTCTCGCTTGAGCCTCCCAATGAGAGCCTCCTATGAGATGTTAATTGAGGCTGAGATCATTGTCGTTACGGTCGACGACCCAGTCGGTAGTGATAGCAAAGTCCACGACGCACATGTCGACAACCACATGTGTTATGTTCATAGTCATGATGTTGAATATCTCATTCAATTTCAATAATTTGTAATAAATTCTCGGTATTATAAATAATTCATTCATTCTTATTCGATTACATACTTAAATATACTTAATATTGTTTATATTTTCATGCTGCTAACAGCTAGGAATTTGCTCCCAAAATATCCTATCCACCCATTGATAATGCGGCAAGTTAGCGTGGAATGCGCGGCTGACTCATGTCTCCTCAATGTGTTGCATTACCACTATTAACACTCAAATGGCTATAATCTGACAGGCGTGAAGCACGAGAGCACTAATATTGTAATTACACGTAACTTGGAGGGCTCGTTTGGCAGAACAATGAGGCCGCGGTCACGTGGTCGATGAGAGGCCCTCCACGTAATACCTACTTAGCTCGCATGTCGCATCGCTTGAGCTGTCTCCTGATACCTCTAATTTGCAAAAAAAAATCGTAGAGCACTTTCATGTTCACGGAAAAATTCATTAAGCAATTATTTTATCAATGCCGTGGTTATTTTTGGTAGGTCCGGTTAGTTGCGGTTCGTTTTGTCACAGCTTTTTTTTAAGAAAGTGTTAGCAATTACAAAATTGCCATGTTAGTATGATAAGGAACCTTTTAGCTATGTTTAGAAGTACATAGCTGGATGATAAAGTCATCTTTTTAAGAGTCAATTACCCAGTGCAGTAAAAAAACCAGACTGGAACTATTGTTATTAAGTATGACGCTGACTGACGAATATAATTTTTGTTATTTGTGTTTAACTCCAAACAGTTTTACATAATACGATGTGACAGACGTACGGACTGCTCAATGGGACAATTATATTACCTACTGTTAACTTAGCATGCAATTACGCAGCTTAATAACGTTGCCAGCCCGTGCAGCGTCAATTTTGTAGGGAAACCTATATTTGTATTTATTTCGTACTTTACTCCCAAATAAATGTGGTGTTAATACATATTATCTGAATTTATTTTTTAATTTTCAACATCTTTGCTTCGTCTAAAAGTCAGTTAATCCCATGGGTAAAAGTATAATATAACTTTCTAACTACCCGAATAGATGTTATAGAAGATGTTTGTCCAATTAGTCGGCTTCCGCAGTGTGACACGCTGTAGATGCAAGTCCAGTGCGGAGGGTATCAGGCCTCGTGAGTAAACATAACCATTGTAAGATACTCGTGACGATAATCGGCTACATAGTAGTTCGTCCTCGGCCGTGAGCGAGGCCAAAGATTCGCTAACTGCCTGCCATTTAGTTCTTGCTACAAGACATGGAAGGCTGGCGTTTTATTTTTACTAAGATTTTCCTGTTCAACAGTCCAAAAACCACTCTGCTAGTATAAGTACCCTATGTCGTTTTGTCTTTCTGCATATCTGCGTATATAATATGTTATCTGGCTGTGTTTTAGAAAACCTACATACTTATATAATTTTTAACCGACTTCAAAAAAAGGAGGAGGTTATCAATTCGTCTGTATTTTTTTTTTTTATGTTTGTTAGCTCCTAACTTGCGACTGGGTGAACCGATTTTCATGTTTCTTTTTTTATTTGAAAGCTGGTGCTTCCCGTGTGGTCCCATTGTCACCATTTCAATATCTGATGATGAACTTCGGAGATATGGAATGGAACTCCTCACAGAATCACAGCAGCAATATCGTAACAAGTGAAATTGCTTTGTTTATACGTGTAGTCAATGACTGACTGAAGGAAAAGGGGGGGGGGGGGGGGGGTACGTCAACCTCCCTTCTACCAGTTTCCAAAATTAAATATATCGTGTGAGGTATTGTTTGAAAGGCCTTTTTGTAAGGATTTCAAACATTAATACACAAGCACTAAAAAGTGAAAAATAAAAAGCTTTTTTACAAAAAAAGATAACCGCCTTCAGAAACTACAAAATAAAAATAACTTTAGTTTTGGAAGTCGGTGGCAATACTTAAACTAGGTACATAACATAAAACAAAACCAAAGCCGCCGACTTCCAAAACTAAAGTTATTTTTATTTTGTAGTTTCTGAAGGCGGTTATCTTTTTTTGTAAAAAAGCTTTTTTTTATTCACTTATTTATTGAAGTAACGTGGAAGACCTACAGCTAGAAAAAACAGAATAGTGACAGAAAATTAGACTGACAGCCAATTTCAAGTCTTCACTTATAAGATAAAGAATAATACTATGTTCTATGGACACAACAGTAGCAGGAACAAAACAACATAAAAAAGAAATTACTGAAGAACTTTAACAAAAAGGACTACTCAGACTAACAACCATCATTATTATGTTAACTAGATGAAAAAAGTGTAGTGTAATCACTAGTTGCAAATGAATCGATATCATGCTGTTTACATAATTTATTAAAAATGACTGCTTGCACGCACTATGTACGAATTCTGCCTATAATTTGTTGAAGCAAAAGTCACATGTAAAGGTGAATTAAATCTTTTTGACTTCCTGGAAACGTTGAAATATAAAAAGCTTTTTTTACAAAAAAAGACAACCGCCTTCAAAAACGACCAAATAAAAAATAACTTTAGTTTGGAAGTCGGCGGCTTTGGTTTTGTTTTTTGTTATGTAGGTATTGCCACCGACTTCCAAACTAAAGTTATTTTTTATTTGGTCGTTTTTGAAGGCGGTTGTCTTTTTTTGTAAAAAAAGCTTTTTATTTTTCACTTTTTAGTGCTTGTGTGTTAATGTTTGAAATCCTTAATAAAAGCTCTTTCAAACAATACCTCACACGATATATTTAATTTAGAAAAATGCTCACAAAATAAAAAGCACTTAACCAAATTAGATGAAATTTTTATGGGACCAAATGGCAAGTATACTGAAAAAAAGAATCACACTAATCGGACTAGAAACCTCGGAGTAATCGGTGTGTATACATAAATTGAATACCGCCACGAATACCGTTCTAAATAGCGTGATAGAAACATGGTGTGTCCAACCTTATACAGTAGGTACGATACTATTCTCAGAAATTCGGACACAGTTGTCTGTGCTTCGGTTTATTACAGGGTCCATGGACCTCATGGGGTACGTGTAATGAGCGCCGGGGGTCCATGACGAGCTTACCTGCCTAGAAATGAAAGATGACATGCGTCTTGCATTTCATAATCCAATATAAGCAGCAGCAATCGTCATAATGTGATAGTATGACGATTGCTGCTGCTTATACTGCAAGCAATAAAAGCTGTAAAGTTTAGATAATCGTAAACAATAAAAGCTCGTACAAACTAAATACTCTTTACTCCTTTTCGGAAAGTGTCCATGGCTAGAAAAAGATTGAGACCCCTGGTTTAATGTCAAAGTCAAAACATTTATGTCAATTACACCAAAGACTACAATATATATACTGAATTACACCAATAGGCCTCTTGTCCACGACACGGTTTATCGCCGTGAAAATCTACGGTTAATTCGCCACGTGTAGGCACGGTCGTCAGTGTTGTATGGATCACTATGAAAGCTTGTAGACGTGCACGGCCAGCAACATCGCCATATCAGAAGGACTAGTGAATGGAGCTATGGGTATTATAAAAAAAAACAAATGGCCAGCCTTGAGGAGAGACCAACTGGAGGATGGCGAGCTACCAGATGCCGTATATATTAAATTTGATGACGAGTCTATTGGGCTTAGACTTAAAGACAATAATGGTTGGATACCCATCCCTCCATCTAGTACTACGTTTCAGGCATTGAGAGGTTACGGAGATGTAGAGCGCCGTATGTTGCCTCTAATATTAAGCTGGGCGGTTACAGTTCACAAACTCCAGGGTACCACCCTTGAAAGAGCTGTAATTGACCTTGGCAAAAAAAATTTTGCAAAAGGGCAAATATATGTTGCACTAAGTCGTGTCAAAAGTTTGGAAGGCATAGTTTTATCGGATTTGGACGCCAACAAATTATTAAATAAACCACACGACGATAGATCGTTGCAGGAAATGACAAGACTACGAAATCTGTCTTCCGATAATGAAGGTCACACATTAGAGCAATAGCGCACTAGCGGCCATGGCCGCAGCGGCCAGGCCGCGGCGGCCATCGAGATACATACCTTAGTATGAAATCGCCACAGAGCGCGCGCACCTGGCCGCATGCGGCCAGCGGCCAAACCGTGCGGCCAGGTGCGCGCGCTCTGTGGCGATTTCATACTAAGGTATGTATCTCGATGGCCGCCGCGGCCTGGCCGCTGCGGCCAGGCCGCTAGTGCGCTATTGCTCTAACAGATCATGAGCTTAAACCTAAAAAAAATGACAGATATTTGATTTTTATTACATAACAATTGTTGTTTTAATAATAAATATATATTGTGCAACATATTATTTTTTTATTGAAAACAAAGCTGAAAAACACTGGATATAAAAATCATAACATGCCGTTTCCGGCAATGTCGACCCAATCTAGTTTCAAGCGTGTGCTTGACCTGTAAATCCGAAATCTACCTACTTACCAAGAGAGGTGCTGAATTAGTATCTGGTCATCTTCCAACACCATGGAACCACCAGCAGAGCCACAATTAATACATTTTCAACTCTCCATTTCGTATGGAAAGTCCGTGGCGAAGTCCGATATCAATGCCAGGTGTCGTTAGAGCAGGTCACTAAGTCCGTATATCACAGCCAGGTAACACGTCAGCGACTTTCATCGATGTCCTTTGAAGAGTTTCGTTCATATAACCGAATATCTCATCAGAACAAACATCTAATTAAGTTTATTTTAGTTTCAGTATTGCGTTTTTTGTAAAACGTTGTAAGGGCTTAAACATATTTTTTTTTTGAAAAAGTTTTTATAACCTTTGTAGTGAGTACAGGCATGATATTATGTTGTGTGATGGCATAAACAATGCTTAGATTAGAGATGTGTTGGATTAGGTAAAAATGATACCTAATCCACCTAATCCCAATATTAAAAAATACCTATTCCATTTACCTAATCCTAATATTTATTCAATATAGCCGCTGGCCTGTTACCAATATTATGTATCGTATGTGGATTACGTAGGAAATATTTAGCATGATCGTTCCTGTTAACTATAGTTTAATATGAAAGTTTTGTTATTTTCTTCGACCTAATTATGTTTAAATTATTATTATCTTTTTATAGGAAAAGATGCATACCAATATATTTTTTTAATATTTAAAAGTAGTTGTAAGTATGTAGATAAGAATGAATATTAATTTTTAAATAATTATTTTAATTAAATCCAATATGTAATTTGATATTGACACACAACAGCCAAGGAACAAAACAAAAAAATAGGGGGAACGGCAGAATACGTCACACAGATATTTCTCACGCGAGCTCGGTAACACTTTTTTTGGCATGAGAAGATTCTAAAAAGTCTGCAGCTTCTAAAAACTATTTCTTTATTTTAGTTTAGTGAAACATATCGTATTTTTCAATTTTAATCCAAATAGTATGATTCCTAACTACGACGTGCATTCGTTACGAGTAACGTCACGCATCGCTACTAGAACAGTAACTAGTCCAGGAACGGAATCCCTTCTGTATACGAATATTTTGTACCATACCTAATCCTCGACGCTTTTGATTAGGTACGGATTCGGATCGAAAAATACCTAATCCACTAACCTATTCTAATATTTATGCCTCACGTCTAGCTTAGATATGCTATAGCAACAATCGCGGTTAATCTGCTGTCATTTTTTGAAGAGTTCCTCCTATTTCTACAAGATCCCATCATCAGATATTGAAATGGTGACAATGGGACCACACGGGAAGCACCAGCTTTCAAATAAAAAAAGAATCATGAAAATCAGTTCACCCAGTCGCAAGTTATTAGCTAACAAACATAAAAAAAAAAAATACAGACGAATTGATAACCTCCTCCTTTTTTTGAAGTCGGTTAAAAATTTGGATAAAATATTAGAGCAGTTTATATCATTATTAAAAAGTTTTAACAAGAGAACGCAGACAGATATCTCGCGGCGATTGAATAGGGGTAATGTATGAATTTTTTTACAAAGATTAAGGTAATTTTTCAGAAATTAGACGCTGCATACTCCAAGCGGCTTCTAACAAAAGTACCATATAGAATTTTTAAAGTTTTGGCTTGAGTGAAGCACTTGGATAACCACCTAATGAAACCCAGTAATTTTAATACTTTAGCATCGATGTATATTTCAAAACTGAGCTTGGAATCATGGAGAACCCACAGATCATCATTTTGTTACGTGAAGTGTCCTGAGGCGATATAAATTAATCAAACCGAATAAATAACTAGTTAACTTGAACACACTAGCAAGTTTCTCAGAAAGTTTTAGGTACATTGCCTACAAACTCAATATTATTTGATACATTACTAAGTTTGAGGGAACCGGCAGTAGTTTCAATTTGCAGTTTGATATTTTCAAGACACTTACTCAAATTCTACTCAAAAATGTAGGAGCTATATACATACATATAACGTGTGTGACTTGGTTGACTTTGTAACTACGATCGTTTGACGCCTCGAGTAGGCTTCAGCTCGCTCAAGTCGTTAGTCCACTTCTATCACCTCTGCAGAATCTTCCAATATGTTATTTTTCTGTCAGTCAGATATAACTAAATTGAATGATTCGCTTGCATGCTGCGCTTGCACCGCGCCGGCTGCACGTGTTTCTTATTACGTCACGAGCTGTGCTGCGGTTTACAGTGGCGCACGTATTCGCATGACTATCGGAAGGACCTTAATTCCTTAGCCATGGGCTTCTTTATTAAACCTAATCCTGACTTGTATGATCTCCGCCTTTTTCACGAATAATTTCAGCTTCAATATTTATGCTTATCAAGCATGGGTTTAGTGCAACAGTTAAGGTAGCCCAGTTTCAGCCAGCCAATTCAAATATTAAAAACAGCTGCATTATTGCATCAAGTTACTTCAGGTATGATCAATCTGATAACCACAAACAATGTTAAGTTCTCAGAAACCATTGGATTTATTCTTACTTATATTGTTAGATAATAATCAACAGCACGAGAGGCTCTTCCAAAATATCCGGATAGGTATACCTATCAGATAAACAAAAAATGTAACTGAATTGTCAGATACCTTAACTTGAACCTGATAGTGTATAGTGTAGCAGGTCCCAGACTTACAATCAACACTTGTACTCCTCTCTCCCTCTTACGCCAGGTTTTTGGAACTAAAAACAGAAATTTGCTAACAATTAGTCTATCTAGCCAATCAGATCACTTGACTTGATCACTTTTAGTTTCAGAAATCAGGTTATAGTCATAGTTAGTATGTACCAGTTCTTCTATTTCGTGTTAGCCATAACTCGCACTCACAACCTATACCTCTTCCCTGTAGCAACCACAACTTCGGCCTGTCAATGCTAGCATAGGCTCCGCCTCATTATAATAAGTATTGTACTGTCGATGCTCAAGGCCGAGCCCACACTCAACTATTGTTATTATGTGATTATAGTATTTTGATTTATAATTTATAATATTTCGTGTCACGTGTGGTCGTGGAACCGGGAAGAGGATTTAATAAGCTGTGTTGGCGTTGTTGGGGGAAGGCATCACTCCGCAAGACATTTGGAAGTGTTTATGTGGGGCAGAGTTAGTAGTGGGGTATCAAATCCACCAGCTAAGTAAAGTTAAGAAGTGCTCTTGCCTGGTTTCTAGATATAGGAGTATACGAGCGTCCTCAGGACTAAACCAAGTCAAAGTCAAATCATTTATTTCAGTTAGACCATTAAAAGGCACTTTTGAACGTCATTTACGAGAGTAAAGAAAAATTATAATATTGAATCGAGTTGTAGTCCAAGAGAGCTCTAAGCGTTTTCAATATAGAAATCGTTTTGATAAGAGCAACACCACAGGCTTATCCAGTCACCAGTCAGTCAACTTCTAACATAATCTGAATACTCCGTTGCCGTTACGACCAGAGTTTCTACGAGACCTCTGCTACCATTCCATAGACAGAAGATTCTGCAACAGTCAACTATCACAATGTTAAGACATTTTTTTTAGAAATTAACGTTTCCTCATACACATACACACTACACGGAAATATTATAATCAATATCATAGAGAATGTAAATTAATATCATGTATTTTGGGACCTCACTATGGAAGCCTACTCCCAATCTTCACTCGGACAAATGTCTACCCAGTGACATTGAAAATAAAGGTTATTATGTCGTAACATTAAAAGATACTTAAAATCAGGTAATTAGACTCAACATCATTTGATACGTTTGAAACGGAAGGATTCGATTTAGTAAAAAAAATGTGTCTGTCACTCAAGTGCTCAGGTGTTGCTCGCGTTGTAATCTTGCTAGTCGTTGGTTTTACATTTTGTTTCAAGAATATTTATTTGCAGCTGCAGACGATGTGACGATAATCTTGAAATTCTTCCATCATCTATGCCTCTGCTCCTACTATACTCATCTGTGCCGACTTACAAAACTGCTGACGTGTGCCCGTGGAGTTTCTTGCTCATTCTCCTCCATAGAAGCCTACCTACGTTTTAAACCGAGCAGTTAGCTGCAACTTTACATATAAGTATATGGCCTAATTGAAATAAATGCTTTGACTTTGACTTTGACATCGTAACTTTAACAATCGAAGTCAGTGAACCAGAACTTTTATGACGCGATTAATATTATCTACGTCACTCTTTGAGTTCCATTTAAGAAGTAATACTAACCCTTTAAACATTTAAAAAATTACGGATATTTGTCTTGTTGGTTGGTTGGTCAGTTGCAAGCGTAAGTGGTCCCATGTTGTGGTCCAGAATCTAGTTTAGACCAAATAAAAAATCGACGGAAAATTCTAAAGTTATAAGCCGAATTGTTTATTTCTATACATATTGGCCAAAGGCAATTATAATATACCCCATACTTCTTTCGGTACTCCTAAACCAACAGTGATCCATAAGATTAAGACCGATTTGTAATAATTGAAGCAGGAACATTTTTGGTCGTGTACAAAGTCGAAGCCTGCGGGTAGGTAATGGTGCAGCGGGTCTCGGGTCATGGTGCGCCTACTACTGAGGACACAAAAACTCACAACAGAACTTGTATTAAAGTATTAGTAAGTCCATCGCAGAACAGATGGCACTAAGCCTTCTCAATTGGTATTTACCTACTAAGCGTCTACAACCTGTGGCGATCGCCAATGAACGAGATACAATTCAAACGTAAAAGGGTCAGCAGTGAGGACCTCCGGGATCTACAAATGCAGTTTCAATAACAAGAACTAAATATTCATAATTAAAGCTATCTAGATCGGGTCTGTTATATTAGACACAAACCCTGTAACAATGCTCAGTGTATCGCGGACCGTCGCCTGCGCCGTTTCGGATTTAATATATTCGTAGTCGAGAATAAAATTAGAAACATTTTAAATAATATTTACGATCTTAAATCGCGTCGTGTTGACATTTTGTATCCGATTCGTTTTATTTAGTTTTTTTTAATCGTTGAAGTTTTTTGCACAGCGATGCGGGAGGTGAATGGTGAGCTTTATTGATACATAATATTATTGTAATTTGAATTAGTTTACTGCCAAATTCTATCAAAACCGGTTCTATAGCCTGTTGTTTAGTTGTTAAATTGTAATAAATAACGACCCCCCTTTTACACTAAATAGTCAAAATGGAAGATTGTTAGGTACTTCATCAATAGTTGGGGAGGCCAAGATGCTAAATGTGGATTTACTCGAGCGTGGTGGGGACCTTTTGGATTGTGAAGATTAGATGCTAAAAAGAAAAAAAGGTTATGAGATGTATGCACTTTCACTGGTGGGGGGAGCGTGTAGAGATTTTCAAAAATGTAAAAAAAAATCGTGACCTTGGCATACTCGAGCGTGTCAGATATTAATAGTGTATACGCCCCACGTGTTTCTTATAACGGGGGAATAATAATCTGCCGGTTTGCATGGTGGGGGTGGCCGTACAAAGGGGTTGAAAATGGGGGAAAAAAAAATTTACTCGAGCGCGTCTGATTTTCAGAAGGGATGTTAAGTAAACCCTAAAGAGTCTCCCATTCGAAAGACTGACGATTTAGAAGCGACCAAAACTCATGGCCGATTTTCAAAAATGTAAAAAAAAATCGTGACCTTGACATACTCGAGCGCGTCAGATTTTTATACAGAGGGTTCAGCTTGATGTCCTTATCGTGCTGACCCATAATCTGACAATTATGTGGAGGAGTTCCCTTAACCTGACGGTTTTAATTTTTTTTTATATATTTTTTTTCAATTATGTGCCTAATGTAATAAGTACAACTAATAAATATAAGAGAAATAATTAAGAGAGAGATTATTGGCCAATTAAGAGAATCGCAGAGTGAAAATTACATAGTTCTTAGCAGCTGCTAGTACAACACTTTTTTGATTATTTAACTACTTCGGCTTGTGTAAATCGGCAGATTATATTATTTTCGTAATCCTTGAAAGATTTCCTTCAAAATAAAATGAAAATTAACCGCGCTCGAGAATGTCCAGGTGACATATTTTTTTTGCAACTTTGTGACTTTACTATTTCCTTACGTTACGCACAAATCGTCAGATTATTGAAATGCACACTTTTCTGCCTGTAATTAACTTACCCTGCCTTAATCTGACGCGCTCGAGTAAATCCAACGATCGATTTTTTTTTACTAATCTGATCGGCTGTCCTAGCCGCGCGGCTCTATTTACAAGGCTTATATTTGGTGGAGGTACTTAACAGGTAGCAAGGTATCCCCCCTTATATTAATCTGCCGCGCTCGAGTAAATCCATAAATCCCTTCCTGGCCTCCCCAACTACAAGCAAGATGTGCTTTGTCTGGCACTTAAAATATTGACCGTGTAGGACGGTCAATATTTCGTTATCTTGAAAGATTTTAACACGGACAAAACACATTTTATTCGAATTGGAGAAATATTAAAACGACGTCGACGGATTCCATGGGAACGGCGCCATGGCAGAGGATATTAGCTGCTCATTATCAGCAGTGTGTGCGCCTCTACTGCTCATTGTTGACAAACGTGCGCGGTATTGTGATCAGCTGACAGTTCTTTTGCCATTTTATTCTCAGAGAAGTGTCACAAGTAGGTAATAATTAGCTTAATCATTTCCATTAGTAGGTGCGGCCAACGACAAAATAGTACTACCTACTGTTATTTTATTTCTAGCTTTGAATGTTAATGTGATGGAGATTTTTTGTGTTGTTTCCATATACGTGTAGGTACGCCAGAATCTTCTGGCACATAGGGCTATCAAAATTTGTAGTAGGTTTGCAATACCGGGGACATTGAGTTAAACAATCTTGATACTGTTTAATTTTTATAGGTCTTTACTTTAGTATTAAAAAACACAAATAAAAATTAAACAATAAATAAATCGTTAATATAATTTAATTTATTTTTATAATTTTATCGCTCATATCATACAAAAAACTAAAAGCTCATTCTAAATTAGAAAATTATTCCATAAACTCTACGTGCATTTCTTATTCTTCACCAGATGAAGAGGATGATTAAGATAAAGGTAGGGTAGGTCTATACTTTGTAGCGTCATTTTATAATTTCAGTTTTTTTTAGCTTGAATGCTGGGCTCTTTGTAAGGTATCAGATACCATCCAAAGGCACCTCACTTTCTCACGTTCAAATAAGTTTTACATTACTTTGTTTCACGGAGTATTGTCAAGTAGGTACCAATACCAACACACATTATTGCCGGACACTTACTGTGGGCTTCAGCCAAAAGCATTTCATTGCCGCACTAGTGTATTGAAAAATTACTTCAAAGTTATTGATAATAAAATCGACTTTTCTCAGTCTTTTTAACAGTGACTAAAATTACATAAAAATATTATTTTCTTAGCATTCCAATGGTTTTCATCGTTTTATTTATTGTAATCAACCGAGTACAACTTCTTTACTGTAACATATTTTTTTAAACAGTGTTTTAATAATAATACCAGCCTAATAATGTCCTACTATGAAGTGACAAAGGCCTCTATTCAAAGTAATAAAGGCATGATTTTTAAGAATATTAAAAATATTAATTATTTTATTATTATATAGCACGGGAAGTATTAGCCTATAATATAACCTTTGATTATTTATTACGAAACCATCGAAGGTTGTACACTACTACATCGTATAATATAGTAATTATAATCAACGGTAACAGATTGGTAACATTTTGTAAATAATCGCCTGTCGCCAGTTTCCTAATACCCACTGATGTTTAAAATGATTAATCTAACGTAGTCTCATAGCAGCCTGACAATGAGATAAATATAGAATGTATTTAGATAGACCTACCCATTTAAATAATTTAAAAAATCAAATTAGCATGTTTTTACATCATATTCAACTTATCAAGGCAAAAATGTGTGAATAATATTAATATTTTTTAAGCTGAGTGCAGATTTTATCATTATTTATTAACTAAACAAGACATGCTACCCTACTATTTACTTTACCACAGAATAGGAAATAGTAGGTAAACTGTAGGTACTTATGAGCAGGGTACCTATAGGACAAGGACTTTAAAATACTTGTACTTTAATGGTTTACTTTTAGATAGGACGATGATAGACAACAGCGTTAATATAGCATAGAAATGCTATAGCAATAGCACATGACATAATAGGACGACTATGATAGTATGATGCTATAGCAACACATGCAACATATTTATAGTACAAGTTTTAAAGCCTACATAACTCATATTAGCTGCTCTACGACATTTTTAACTAAATCACATTTTTGTATTAAGGAACTGCCATTGCGATTTATCCATTTACATGTTCAACTACCTTATACACCTGCGTACCTAAGGCAGCTTTTGCGATCATATTATGTTCTTTTTTATCAAAACCTAATGCAAAAATAACTAACTGTGTCACAAGCGCTCGCGTTTTTTTTTTTGCTTGGTCTGAGGACGTTGCAAAGTGCATAACATAATGTCGTTTTATGTAAACGTCGCAGACCAGGTACCTAAGTACATCTCCGGTGCTTCTCTCTTCTGTGTCTGTTAGGATAGTAAGCAATTCTATTTAGTAAGTGCTTTATTCAGAGGTGCTCCGTTGTGAAAGTGTACCGACGAGGGCTGGTATTGTGATGCTGATAATAAAACATTCATCACTGACACCCCCATTTATCGTATTGATATTTTGCACTGCGAACTCTAATGACAATACTTGTGTACCTATCCTCATGCTTTTGAATAACAAAAGGTCATTAAAATGTAAATAAGTTGATGATAATAATAATTAAACAAAGTTATCATTTCATCTTGTAATAATGGTTTGCACATAAATATTTGAACACTACGCTAACAAGAACGTTTTAGTTAATGACAAACAATACGAGGTAATCATTATTTATAACATAGGTACTATTAAAATACTATGAGATTATTTTCATTGACCATTATCTATGAACGGCGGCGTGATGTGGTACTAACATAGATGTATAGTTTAGCCGGCTTGCGATGGAGGCAGCGCCGCCATGGCGAGGGTCCAACATATGCTGGACATCGTTTACCTACTGTGTGATAACAGCGACCTTGGCATAGACATTTTTATGTGTCGCTGCTGTGTGACCCAGACTCGGAGGCCTTCAATTTTGACTATATTTTTGTAATTGTGATTCCGTTTGGTTAGCCTTAGTAGGTCCACGTAGTAGGTACATAAATACATGAATGCAATAAAATTGCAATCAAAAGATTAGAACAGACTTTAAAAAGAATAGACCTAAGTACTTTTGTGATGGCCTACGGGGTTTGGTCCACGACCAGCCGTAGTCCGGGGACGGTCTCCCCACGTTTGACATGTACCCCTTGCCTTGGTGCGCTGGTGGCACACGTCCCACGCACCCCTAGTGTATGCGTAGTGCTTGATATTATAATCCGGATGGCTTCACAGGTAGCAGAGCAACTACAGGAATGCAGGAATGCAGGAATGCAGCAAAGAAACGACTCTTGATTTTTATTCTTGAGGGTTCGGCTCTTCCTTTCTTGAGAGATGTTTCTCGTTCGACGGTTGCTTCGAGACTACTGTTGTACGGCGGAGAGGGCCGTCTTTTATACGGCCCTGTCTGCCCCTTATCGAGAACCGCGCTTTTTGCGCCTAATTTTACTTTAAGTTTTGCGTCGAGCCGAACCCTTTCCCTTCTTTATTTATTTTTCTTTGTACATAATTACATAGTATTATACTTTTTTGTATACGTGACAACCTTATCTATCGTTTATAATTACTTATTTAATAATAAAATGCAGTATCACAAAATTCCTAGAACATTGAAGTATCAAAATGGCAATTTTAACATTTTCACTTACAACAATCGGCTATAACTTTTGCAATTCCTAACCGATTTTTAAAATTCCTTTTGTAAACTTACTTTTAAAGCAATCTTACTAAAATATGACAAAAATATTTAACATTTCTCTATAAACAAAAAACCTCGTTTTCAAACTACGTAATTATTCCACAACATACAAGAAACCTTTCATATTGATATTTTCTAATTAGATTTCTATTGGATTACGCTAACGTCGTTCTAATAAGACACAAAACACAATTCTTACACGAATATCCTTGCAACATACCTTCTAATTAGACAAGTTTTCATATAACTCTTATCAGAAAAAATAAAGTTACTTAAAACTATGAGTACCTATCGCAATAACTATACTTACAAAGTAAATAATGAAACATAAAAAATAAACTTTTCAAAACTAACTAAGTATAAAATCCTTACAACAAAAACTAAGTTTTCAAATCAGTCAAAGTTTTTAAAACTATTGCAACTGTACAAATCTTACCCCCGCCACTACTTGCGCTATAGTACGTGCATGGGGTCTTCGTCGCCGACAACTTTGGTTGTTAAACTTTGTTGTCACAACAATACTTTGTAGGTTCACTACGATATCCATACGAGCGAGTAGGTACAGGTAGGGACCTGCCTACGCATATACAAAGCTCGAAGACCTTTTTCTCCTATTGTTACACATGCGCACAAACGCATAGACACTTATTGGTAAAGACGCAAACAGACACTGGTACCTGTTACTCGCACCAAAGTATGCAAAGCTAAAGCTTCCATGACAAAGTGCCATAACAACTTCTAATTGGTTGAAATCTCACTAACATTCAAGCTAGGTACTTGCACACTTGTGCAAATTACAGGCATGTGTACCTATATTAACGGTTTCACTTGCACAAAACTACCTATGCAAGTAAACATTTTGGCGTAACAACTTCAACTCTTTGGCGTATCAGAAGTTGTTGATGCAAGTTACTTGCATACTTTTGTTCAAGACATTTGCAGTTTTACTATATCTCCAACTTCATCTTTTACGACTCAGCGTTCAAAAACGATTTGTCAATAATGTTTTTGTCATAACTTTTCCGAAAACAATATAATATCAGTGGCTCATCGTCAACGAACAGCGTTAAATCAGTTTTCAGTAATTAAGTGCTCGGCTGTATACCGTAAAGTGTGTAAGTGACTAAAGTAAACTTTGATCACTAAAATACAACTTGGGTTTAATAATAACAACCTGAGATATACCTGACCTATCTACCTATACTACTATCTAAAAATGAAAGATTAATGTATAAATAATAAGCAGAAGTTTAGAAGCCAGGGCATATTATACCCAAAGATTATTTGTAGGTCCTGTACGGTCAACCGTTTCATGAACAAGCTACTATAATTAAAAAATTAAAAAACACGACTGCAACAATTGCACATATTTGTACTTTGTTTACTCGTCAGTTTTTGAATACGACGTTTTTTATTTACAGTGTTATATATTTTTTAAATCTACTTGTCAAATTCTAGACGATAAACATAGAAACGACCAGATTCATTAAAAAAATAAATTGAGGCTGGTATTAATTTACGTTTTAAAGTGACCACATCGGTTTCTTTTTATTTTTAACTAGCCTATGTTACTCGGAACGATGCAAGGATTGTAACGATACCCCATACATCTAAATCGGTTCAGTCGTTCAAAAGTTATGGTGGAATAAAGAAACTCACATACATATATACATACATTAACCCTGAACACATAACACTCCTTTTTTTGGGACAGTCGTGTAAAAACAAGTTGTTGTCGCCATAACTGCTTTTGACAACGAATCCATAATGACTTATTTACTTCCAAATAGGTACTAATCATTGGTAGCTACATGAGTTACATTTTACTAATGTCACTTATAATAAAATATAAATAAAAAATATTTTTAAAAACAAGCTTTTATTTAAATGAAAACGTAACCTAAAAAAAAGAAAATATAATGCGAACTAAAAATAAAAAAATAAATTTAAGTGACTAAATGATGTATATGAATATAAATCTTTTCAAAATGTAAAAAATATATAAATTTTAAAAGCTTGAGGCACTATTGTGCAGTACACCTGTATAACTGATAGCGTACATCAGTGCCTCAAGCTTTTAAAATTTATATATTTTTTACATTTTGAAAAGATTTATATTCATATACATCATTTAGTCACTTAAATTTATTTTTTTATTTTTAGTTCGCATTATATTTTCTTTTTTTTAGGTTACGTTTTCATTTAAATAAAAGCTTATTTTTAAAACTATTTTTTTATTTATATTTTATTTTCTACTTTTTAGTCTTTTGAAATCTTGCAATCAATATAAGATTTAGCATTAGTCAAGATTAACTTAGCCACGAGGAAATTTTTTTAGCTATGTGCTATTCCAGGTCCATTATCAGGTCAGCTCCACGTCATAACAATATTGCATTGTTATACAAGACGTCTGCCATTTTGAACTAAGAATGACGTGATTTTACTTATTATGCTTCGCTCACGAAGCCCTTTCATTTGATACCCATATCATAGGAGTTATTACGGAAATTATAAATCGCCATTTTGTGACGTCCGCCATATTGGATATGCAATGACGTCACTTTAGTTATTGTGTTTCGCTAACCAAGCCCTTTTATTGGAAACCCATATCGTAAGGGCTACTGTTGAAATTATAAATCGCCATTTCGAGACGTCCGCCATATTGGATTTAGAATGACATCAATTTACTTTTTGTATTTTGCTCATTTTCCGTCTGCTAGACAGGTTGCAAACCAATGCTATTGACGCCCATCTCACCAAATTACACAAGTCATGGTACTTATACCTCTTATGCCTGTTATTACGGTTGACCGTTGAGGACTTCCAGGGTTTGGAGCCAACCCTGGATGTGGCATCAATTTCATGGTGAACTCACCAACTTCTATCATATCCGAACGGATATGCAAAATGTCAAGTCCCTACTGCCGACCGTTGAGGAATTCTATGGTTTGGAGCCAATTCTGAAGGTGGCAGCAATTTCATGGTGGACCCACTAACATCACCCAATGTCTTCCCAATGGGTGTGCAAAATTTCATGTCCGTACTGTTAACCGTTGAGGAGTTCCCTCGTCTGGAGCCAATCTTGGCAGCAGCATTACGTCATGCTTATCATAAACATGCATTGTCATTGGGACTGGACCAGTATGTAGAATTTCATGTCCCTGCTATTAACCGTTGAAGAGTTCCCTCGTCTGGAGCCAATCCTGGCAGCAGCATCACGTCATGCTTATCATAAACATGCACTGTCATTAGGATTACACTAGTATGTAAAATACAAAATTTCATGTCCCTACTGTTAACCGTTGAGGAGTTCCCTCGTCTGGAGCCAGTCCTGGCAGCAGCATCACGTCATGCTTATCATAAACATGCATTGTCATTGGGACTGGACCAGTATGTAAAATTTCATGTCCCTACTGCTAACCGTTGAGGAGTTTCCTCGTCTGGAGCCAATCCTGGCAGCAGCATCACGTCATGCTTATCATAAACATGCATGATCATTGGGACTGGACCAGTATGTAAAATACAAAATTTCATGTCCCTACCGTTAACCGTTGAGGAGTCCCCTCGTCTGGAGCCAATCTTGGCAGCAGCATCACGTCATGCTTATCATAAACATGCATTGTTATTGGGACTGGACTAATAAGTAAAATTTCATGTCCCTACTGTTAACCGTTGAGGAGTTCCCTCGTCTGGAGCCAGTCCTGGCAGCAGCATCACGTCATGCTTATCATAAACATGCATTGTCATTAGGACTGGACCAGTATGTAAAATTTCATGTCCCTACTGTTAACCGTTGAGGAGTTTCCTCGTCTGGAGCGGATCCTGGCAGCAGCATCACGTCATGCTTATCATAAACATGCATGATCATTGGGACTGGACCAGTATGTAAAATACAAAATTTCATGTCCCTACTGTTAACCGTTGAGGAGTTCCCTCGTCTGGAGCTAATCTTGGCAGCAGCATCACGTCATGTTTATCATAAACATGCATTGTTATTGGGACTGGACCAATATATAAAATTTCATGTCCCTACTGTTAACCGTTAAGGAGTTCCCTCGTCTGGAGCCAATCCTGGCAGCAGCATCACGTCATGCTTATCATAAACATGCATTGTCATGGGGACTGGACCAGTATGCAAAATTTCAGCTCAATCGGATAACAACAAATAGTCGAAAAATGGTTTGCAAATTTTGAAAGGACAACTTATTTACATACATACATACTTACATACGAACAGTGCAAGCGGCCCTAGCTCGGTACACGTAATTAGAAAGCAGTGGATCACTTAGATACAGCAATTTACTTTGTGGCTACGAAACGTAATCGTATCTATCATATACATAACACCAGCCTGAAGATTGGAGTTTTGCACAAAGGCTTGCTTCAATCTATACGAAGACCTACTGATCTGGTTATTTTAGAAACCTCTAGGCACTCTGGTTAGGTACTTAAGGCTACCCAATATACTCTCCTTATATAATTACTTATGAGATATTTCTTGTTCAAGGGGTATCGTGCGAGAAGAAGCTGGGCAGACGGGCTGCCGTGCCCGTGATCCATGTCCAGGGAAATCATTACGAAGTCGGATATGACGTCGTAAGTTTTCATCACCTTTACCCAAGCGACTAAACCTCACCGCAGGGTGCTGGCCCTCTAAATAATCATTTGAGTTAATCTGCTCATCAAACACGTGTTTGTATTTTGGTTAACCAATCTCAACAGCTGACGCTTAGAGCCTTGATACTCCAAAAACTGAGCATTACTTTTGATTTCACCGAATCTATTTCCTTACAAGAAGCACCTCTAAAAAAGAACAACATTGTGTCGTTCTCCCGAAGCAATTATTGATATTTAAGGTATTTTCTGAAGTATAAAACACTTTGATATTACAGGGCCGCGTCTTCTCATCAATGATCAAGGACTTCATAGCCACATACGAAAACTTGCGCGACTTTGAGAAGGAATACAAGACGGATACCGGCAGGAATGCGTACGACAAGACCCTGGCTAACATGAAGAAGAAGTTCCCTTACTACGTCAAGGAGATACAAGGCGTCGCAGATGGTGCCAACGTGCCTTTCCACCAGGTAAGTCAAGAAACCTTAAGTTTATGAAAAGGCAAAATACTCTTATAATAATAAATTCGAGCCACGCTTATGTAAATTGTGCGTAACTGTCTCGTAAGATTTAAATCATTTTGTTTGTTCTCGCAGCTATTCCTGCTGCAGATGGATGACCTGATCGGCAACGTGAACGATAACCATATTCCTCGCAACGACACCGGCGGCTGCAGTTCCATCGCTATTATGAACCCACAAGCTGTAAGATTAAGATCAACTGCTTAATAGATACTAGCTTTATGTAGGTATAACGGTTCTGAAATGAAGGAGCCAGGTGCGCATATTCAGGTCAATACTACAGGGTGTAACCGAAGCCGTGGGTAACTTGTTCTTCCAACCATTATAATAATTTTTATATTCTCGACAATACTTTCTGGTTACGGAGATATTAAAGGTCAAAATTCCAACTTTGTGTTCTTCTCCAAGTTTCTTTACGAAAATAAGTTTAAAAAGTTATACCTCAACTTTAAATACCAATACTTACTAGAAACAGTGATTAACTTACCAAAAATGAAATTCGTTTCCCAGTAATTTTTTTAAGTCAATTTTACTTAGTTTGATGGCCAGTATGCGTATAACCTACCTATGTCTTTTTACACGCGTATACTGATGACTGCAGAATTGTAAATGTTTCGCCCCGCAACCTCCAGCGCACTGTGGGCAGCCTCGCTACTGATTACTGACTGGCATTTTTTATGATAACTTGAACTATTTACACTTGTACCTACTTCGTATGTAGGTACCTATCCTTTTGGCTTTTATTTTATTTTTTGTTTTAGGGGCTTTTATTCTCTTAAAAACACGTAACAACCCCGTAAACCCAACATATAATACCTAGCCCTGTTAGGTCACATCTCCCGGAGATGAGTCCCTTCAGTGAGTAGGTACCCTCACTGACGCGTGAACATCTTAAATAAAGTGGCAGTAGCGAAAGACGTGAGATTTTCTAGAATATTATGTTTAATTTATTCGCATTTTCAGACATTACTGGGTCACACTGAAGATGCGTTCCACGAGACTTTGAACCACTTCTACATCATGTCAGCACATATCACACCAACTCAGGAAGATAGAGAAGCAGGAGTGAGTATACCCTTTTAACTTTAGCCAACGTCCACGCTTAGCTACTTTCGGCTCCAAAAGGACCAATATTTGCATTTTCATCTATCACACAATCCATCCATCGTTTATTAGGTGCTCGTCATCTACAGCCTCATTGGTACTCAAATTCCTCACGAGACTGTCTCACTACCCTAACCCGACTGAACTCTTCTCTAGGCTGTAGAGGAGAGGTTCGCGTCCCTCTGCTACGCGGGACACATGCCAGGGTACACAATGGGCTACAACGAGAACGGAATGGTGTTCTCAATCAACACTCTAAGCCCCTTGGTCTTGAAGCATGGCAACACACGTGAGTAATCATTTGTCAGCAAGCCTACAAGTGCATAAGTCTAGTATTAGGACCTAGAATGTAAATAAATAAAAGAAATACACTATACTATTCACCGCAGCACTCTTCAAACGTGTCAGTAGTCACAATAGGTACCTCTTTATGTAGATATGTACGTCTGTATCTTTATTACTATTTACTAAACGTTTTAATATATTCTTTAGCTATAGAAACAAGGCCTCAAAAAACCGTGTCCACGGTTTGTGTAAACAGATCATTTTAATAATGGTTTACCTGTATGTAATGCTGATAGGTACTCTACTTGATATTTAATAGAACAGAAAAAATATAGTAGATTATTAACCAAGGGGATAAAGCAGTGTCTTCTGTCGCGGGTGACGATTTAAATCGCGAGCGTAACGAAGGACTCGAGGTTTACTCCCGAGCGTAGCGAGGGTGTTAAAAACTTAAATCACGAGCGAAGCGAGGGATTTAAGGCGAGTCCAGAGTGTAGCGAGGGATTTAAGTTCACCCAAGACTAAGACAGCTTTATCACCGAGGAAAATACTCTACTTTTCGTACCATTTGCGAAAAAATTAACACAATAATAATATGAGATATGCATTTTAGAACATTAAGTTATTTATAAAAATAAATTAAAATAAACTTAACGTTTATGTATTTGAAGAAAACAAAAACACGGTAAATTCCTAGACTAAAATTTTTTTGTCGGAAAAGCAAACGCATCAAGCTCATACGGCCTCGTCGGTTTTCGTAACTTTATTTTAATCTTATGTTCTGCATAATAAATGCGTAATCCTTTTTCAAAAAGATGTATACTACTCAAAACAAAATAGGGCCCACCACGATTTTAGGGTGAAATTAAAAAGTATTAATGTTTATCATGTTTTTATGGACAGACGTGTTTAGGCTAGGTTTTAAGAAAGTGTTTAAACGTAATCATTAACTAAAGTTGTTAATTTTTTTCTAAATCAAACACAAAAACACTTTTTAGGGAAATTGTAGCAAAATAATGAGAAAAGTAAATTTCACTTTTCACTATTTTTTTGGTGCCTGTGGCTTGAGCGATGTTATGTTTAGAAGAGAGTGGGGCCTCCACTACTCCGTATGCACTCGCTGAGCCTATCAGGTACACTTTTAATCAGATGAGTAACGTTTTGTTTCAGTATTCGTTACAACAGACTTTTACGCGCGTTTATGAGCTCCTGTAGACTATTCACTCGACTGTTGTTCTCTTCGAGGCTTCTATTCAGTTGATCCCATTAATATGCAATGGGATTGAGGTTGGGACTGACGCAGGCCATGGCAAAACCGGGATACTGGTGTCAGAAAGAGCTCTTTGTGTAATACGGGCCGTATGTAGACAAGCCTTATTTTACATAAAACCAATACCAGAACCCACTCTTTGTGAAAATGGAATAATATGAAGTCAGACTCCTCGTTCACCATAACTGGTAGCAGTTACAGCACCCTCATTCAGAATTACCAGCTCTGTTTTGCACGCCAAGCGAATTTCCGCCCACACTGTAACACTTGAACTCCAGAAACTGTCTGTTCTATGGATGCATGATTCCGTAAAACGTTCGCTTTGTTTTCTCCACGCTTGTATTTGTTTGTCATCACTATAAAACTTGACCTTACATTCGTCTATAAAGAGTAGCGCACCAAAGTTAGCCTTGGTCCAGTACAAATGTTGGCGAGCGTAACTTTAACGCTCTGCATGATGAGTCCTCGTCAGTTTAAGTCAAACAGCACATACTCTGAAACATTGGCCATCTTCGTGGAGTCGATTACGAATGATTTAATCACTGACTTGTGTACCATTTGATTACCAAAATCGGGTTTGTAAAGCCCGGGCGGTTAAAATATTCTCCCAACGTGCAGTTAACCTGATACAGCGATCTTCAGGAGCAGTTTTAGTTCTAGGACTTCCTTTTCTAAGACTCCTAGCTACACTCCCGATTTTTTGGTACCACTCCTACATGTTTCGGATAGCTCTTTGCGACACATCAACATGTATTGCTACCGACCTCTGAGATTTTTCCCCTGAAGCAGGACAACTGCTCTGGCTGCGGTCTCCATGTCCTTATGACGTCTAGAACCAGCCAGAATAATCATTATTAACATAAAATTCAAATAAAACTGTCCAAGAAAGCAACGATTTACAACAACAACTACAGTCACATTGAGAACACAAGTAAAAGAATTTGTGCAATTTACGTTCTTTCAAGCACTTTACTTTTTCTGACTTCCCACTTGAATGAAACCCTCAAGTTTTCGCTCGAAACATTGATAAAGACTCACAAACAAGTCAACTACATAATCTAATGCTTCATTTTGCTAATCAGTATCTCTGGAATAATTCTAAGACAAAAATTGAAAATAAGTAGTGGTGGGCCCTATTTTGTTTTGAGTAGTATATAATGCTTTTTATACGAACTCAATGGTGTAAACATAGATGTAGTGCAGTATTCGGTATCTAAGTATTCCAAATTTAAATCACATTCTCTCCCTAGAGGATAAATGAAATTCAGTACAATTTTCTTTCCCTGTTTTTGACAGATTAATAATGACTATTGTTATGTTCGCTTTTTGTGGCATAGAATGTCACTTTTTTGAGCAAGTGGTACGAAAAATAAATTTACTGCTCTATTTTTATCATTCCACACATATGACACATAGTATACTTATTTGTATAATGATAATACTCCGAGATTACTTCAATTCCGATATTACTTCAATAATTACCATAGGCAGAACCCCTTTAATCTGTATCAGTCAGTTTCAATAATTCGTAATATTGCTATCAAGCACGGACCTTCCTCACCCGAGCGATGCTAGCCGCCAAAAACTTCGGCGAAGCGGAACAGATCCTACGCGACAAAGGCCTGGGCATCGGCAACGGGTTCTCAGTGAACATGATCTGGACAAACAACTGGGGAGACCGCCAGATATACAACGTGGAGGTGTCTCCGGACCTCAAGGCAGACCGCTCGCATCTCAACATTCAGAAGTACGACAAAGAGCCTCTGGTACACTGCAACAAGTGAGTTTTAATTGTCTTGAGTTGTTACATTTGTTCTAACAATGTTACAAGGATGTGGATAGAACCCATACAAGCCAATACTTTCCTGGCTTATTTTCGGTCAGCGCAGCCAATCTCAACGGAAATTAGCCAGGTAAACTAAGATATTATAATGCACACGTGTTTGGGCACTCACTGACACATTTCGCTCTCTCCTACGGCAATCCGGCACGACCCAGATATTCGCCAATAGTAAACCTAATGACGGGAATCCTTCCGCAGATACCAGCGAACGAAACTGACAGAGGTGACAGGTAACATCATCGATAGCAGCGTAGCTCGCCTCAAGGTGATCCACGGGTACCCGAAGCCGCACAGCCGCGCCGACATCGCGGAGATCTTGTCCAACACCAGCGGCAAAGACTTCAGGCTGTTCCAGGACCATCCCGATGATATCATCATGACCATCGCTGCAGGTAAATGGCATACGTCTCTACTATAAATCCACAACACCCGGTTCTTGCCATCCGCATCCAGTCTATTATCCGCCATTTTACCGACACACAGCCTCCACTTTGAGAACTCATGTGTTCCAATTCAAACGCTGTATAACGCACCAAATTGTCGGCTACTAGAAAAAGTCTATCTTAGTTTCTAACAGCTAATTTAAAGTTAAGTTAATATTGCAACTGGTGCCAGTACCACACTCGCGGCCTCTACCTAACACTTGAGGATTGATAAGCCTTCATACGGTATTTATTACAAGGACGCATTACTCTTCACTTTTCCTCTAGTCAAGAATTTCCAATTTCTTTATCTCAGATTATTTTAATATTAAACACTTATCTACCACTTGCAATTCAATATTAAAATATTGATCACAAAACAATATTTTCAGGTATCTTCGACCTGGACAAGCGCACTTGGAGCATCTACATCGACAAGCCGAAGTGCTCCGAGCCGGTGGCTGTGCTGCCTATCACCTTCTCTTCTCTAGACTATTAGACAACACAGGCTATATTAGACTATGTATAATACAGGAATATTTGTTAATATAAGTAGACAGAGTATTAAGTACAAACATGATATTATTTTTATTCATACTTATTTATGTTCGGCACATGTTTAGCAAATAAAATATGTTATCTTATCTTATCTTAATAATATTTAGGCACTACACTTGGGCATCACCTAAGGTCGTATCCTCTTTCCTATCTATTTTCGATTTTTACTAATTGTTTTCTGCATACGCAGGGGTTACATGATACGCCATTATGTTTTCGGAAAGCTTCTAACCTTCTTACGTAGGTCTCAATACAATTGAACATTAGAGTCGTATTCCTTAATTATTTATTTGCCATCCTTTTTTTTTCTATGTATTGACAGAAAAATAGCGCCAGAATCTAGGTAATTTAAGTACCTCCCTAGTTTTATGTAGCATAACTAGCATATAAGTATTGTGTTATAAACATTGTCTGTCGATCATTCGATCGAATACGAATTATCGGAATATCGGTATGGTGATTTACTTACAATTATTATGTGTTTATTGTGATAAATATACTATTAGCATTAGCAAGGCTATAAGTAGTTCAATACATAGGTACTAAATAACATGGAAGTGTCTGTTTGTTATGTCAAAATAAAGCTTTTTACAAAATAACTGTAAATGTTTACATGAAACTTGCGCGAAAAATCTAATTTCTAAATTGTTTGTCTGTCTGTTCCGGCTAATATCCGAAACAGCTGAATCGATTTTGACGGGACTACCACTAGCAATTAGCAAATGTTATAAGTAGTAACTTAGGCTACTTTTGTTTTATAGACAGATTTAGGGTTCCGCGAAAAAAATATAAAACCCGGTGATAACTGACATTCACGTGAAGACACTGACAAAATATATAAATATGCATATTGTTCTACCTTATTTTGCCTTTTAACAGAGCTGTGTTTTCTAAGCCATTCCACGTACAAGGACAGTTGCTCGTACGGTGCGTACAAGGTAATGATGTCAATGGCCTGCACACTGTACTCTTTTGCCTCGTGTACACCAATTGCCAGGAACATAAGGATGTAATAAAGAAACAAAATACAGACATAAAATTAGTTAATAATATTTATTTAGATTTCAAACATCTATTTGACGTAATTAAATATAGATTATTGCCATTAAACTTATTAATAGTTAAGACTGTGTTTTCTTTTCCATTTACAACATTTTTGTACATTTGTGAGGGGGGAATGCAAAAAGTGTTGTTTTAAAGTTCTATCTATAGGAACCAAAATATAAGACAAAACACGAGGCTGTGAGGCGGTAGGTGCGAGTACCTACCTAATGGTATAATTGTATCTGAATAATATACCTACATTATTCCGCATTTATTTTACTCGACAAATTAGTAAGCCTTACAATCGGAATCATTTAGTATTTGATAAATAATATTGGGTTCTGGACACGAGGCCAGCTCTAAAGCCAATCCAATAAGTCAAAGACTTCACTTACTAACATACTCATCGTTCCGTCTTCAAAATATACGAATAGAAGACCAGTGACTTGTCAACTGAACTGACGACTCAAAAACTGGTCTCGAGTTCAAAGCCCATCAAGCTAATCGATGTCATATGGAATAAAAACAAACTGGAATATTGATTGGTTATCGATAGGCTTTGAGTGTAGTGAGCGGGAGAGACGCGGTCCAAACGCTATGGTTACGATAGTAGGTACCTACGTAACATTTATTCATTTGAAAGTTCAGAGCAAAAACTGGCGGTATGTCATCTGAACGAAATGTTAACGTTCAAACTATAGCTATACTGCTATGTACTATCTCTTGTTTTATAATCAGATCTAATAGTCGCAGCGCTCAGCTTCGTAAGGAGTCGTCGCACGCTCACTACACCTCTATTTCACGAAGGATGGGTCCCGGGGCATTAACATTTGTGTAATGGTCGAGAAGTCGCGGAACGTGTGCTATAAAAAGATCAACGTCGACGTCACGATAGTTTATGGTTATACAGACCTACGACATGGATTCACATCTATATTTAGAACTAAATTAACGCTTGAAAAGGAAATGGCACTTTCTATGATCAATCATGTCAAATTGAATCACAAATACCACTCTTTTGCCATTAGATACCACGTAGGCACTGTGCAGAATGATAGACCATCAAATTCGTACGTACTATAGGGGATAATTCCGGGAATTTGAAGAATAATCTTATTAAAGTAATGAGATCAGCTATTATACATAGTATACCAATAGCTAATCAACTTTTTATGATCCTAAATTAATGTCAGAATTTATTTGTTAAAACTGCTTTTAGGCACCTGTCCGAACGTCAACGAGAAAGCGACTAGCTATCGAATATTTTCTCGTTTAAGAGACATACAATAGATGTAGTTTCCGTGTCAATAATAAAGATGCATAATATGTATATTAATATAGGTGACTGTTTACACCGACGAGGACTCTTTCAACTCGTTTATCGCAGCGACAAGAGCTAACAAAAAGGCTCGCTTAGCCATGCTCGCTGGGCGGTCAGAACACCCGGCGAGAGACGCTCGCTTGATAAATACGCGTACAGTGTCCACTACAGCGCGGATGTCGCTATCTCTCAGTCGCTTGTAGTCCAGCGACAAAACTATCGAAGCTACACAGTCGCTTGTCGCTGCTCACCAACTCAATTCAATTTTGCAGCTCTACTAGCTTCTCGCCAGTCGTCGGCGGTGGGACAGGTGTCTTAAGTTATCAGACGTGTGATGCAGCTGGTGATGTTGGCGTGCACACTGACAGTTTTAGAACTGTACCCTTAGGAGAGTGTACCCTCAGGGGTGCACTATCAAATGAAAGCGTTCAGCAACCAGTTAGCGGAACACATCTAACGACGTATCGCAATCCCCTAAATCCGTAAAGTGGTAATAGATTACGAGATCCAAGACTCATCCTACTTGAAAATTATATGTATTATTATCTATGAGTAACCCTAAGAGCCATGTTTAGTACAGTTATGTTTACTTGGTGACGTTAAGCATATTGTTCCTTATCCGCAGCCGCAGCCTCCCATCGGGGGTGGGGATGGCCCGGACCCTGAGGGCCCGAAGCCGCCGAACTTTCTCGACGGCGGCTTTGGTGGGCTGGAAAGGGAAACAAATGGGTAAAATAGCTAATATACTAACAAGAACTTAGGTCACAGAAATCACAATAGAGCTTCAAAACTGTAATAGTTGAAGAGTTAGCTTTCTAGTTTAAATCAGTGAGTATAGACTGCCGTAAAAGTATGCAAACTGAGTCGTGATGCCCAGTTGTTAAGTCATCAGTGCAGCCTACATCCACATTGGTAGAGCATTCAGGAGTAATCATGAGGCACAAATAATCTAAATCTTCGTAAGATCTGACTGCTGACCTGCTGACCTGACAGCGCGGATAAGACGCACAAGATGGGATAACTACACTTTTACAGCACATGCACGTATCAGCTATTGGTAACAGTGGTGATTGACTCATCTACATTTATTTACAGACTAGCAATAAGAGAAAACAATCAGTAATGCTATTGTTGTTACAAATTACAAACAGATCTAAGGGGAAATGAAATGAAATGCTACTAAACGTAATCTTTTAAGGGAGGCGCCTTTGCCGCGTGCACTCCGCACTCTCAACATCATAGCAAGTGACACGGACCTATTCTGTTGTTCTCTGAGTAAGTTCACAAAGAATGCATTATTTGTAATAAGTTACATTTAATTACAAGATTGAGTTCGTAATAAGTTAAGAGTTTAGAAATGTACACTATCGCAATAGGTTCCTCTGTAAAGATAGATGTAAGTTGGAAAATAAATAAATAAATGATGTTAAGATGCATACCCACTGCCAGGAGGCCTGAAGTCTCTCGTGTACTTGTCCCCATGCTTACTGAAATTAGGGTTGATTAGCGTCTGGCCCCTGTAACATTATGAAAACACTTATTAATTTAAGACAACATTAACATATTATAATTGAAGCATTTTTTTAGATTAGGGTTCCTTAAGATAATTGCAATAATGTAATGTAACCCAAAGCAGAAAAATGTTGCCCATTAAATACATCAAGCAAATACAAGGAAAACGTAACCAAGAAGTACTGTGTGTCAACATTTAGCTTTTGTTTTCTGTCCTTGACCTGGACCGCATGTCATCATGGGAAGTCCTTTTTTTATAATTATAGAAGTTTAATAATTTAATGTCATTTTTCGAATGATCTCCTGTAGAACAGTATAGCACGATTTTCCTCTTTTACATAGCAGAGACTTATGCACCAGGACAGTGCAGAGGCCAGCTGCTGCTATGATGTTATTATTTATACTCCTTTTTAAGAACCTATTTTTAGGAAATAAATACATCACACACTTACTATTTGTTAAGTTAAAAGTTAGTAAACGGGACCTGCTTTAAATAGTAGTATTTGATCATAAAACGACAAAACATCAAAACTAACTATTTTGTCATTTGTGTATGTTCTTGTTCATAACTTTTAAATGTTACCAACTGCCATACAAGCCTGGATACATAAGCATGACATCAGCAAATGTTGTTAGGTACCTACTTATTTAAATCCTTCTTTAATAATAATAATAGTAAACTATGTACCTACATAGCTTGCAACAATGTTTGATAGCTAACATAAAAAAGCCAAGATCATTTTAAGTGATAAGCCTAGCCAGTGGTGTAGCGTGGGTCTCCCCCCTCCCCTACTGTAATTATTGGTTTAAATATCCTATTCAATGGACCTAATGTTGTGAAATGAGTGCCCCCTACCATCTCTTACAGCAATACCATTTTAATATCACTTTGTAATTCCTGTTGTTGGATTTACTTGACACGTAACATTGGGGGCGCGATTTTGAGATTTATTTATCTATATGACAATTATACAAATCGTGGCACTTGCCGCCGTCATATGCCGGCCGGCCATGTCCCCCCTCCCCCCCCCCCCCCAAGCTACGCCACTGAGCCTAGCAATGTGTAAAACAATATGTTATACCATTACTTTTTATAACTTCACCCTAGAAAATGACACCATTTTCTTATCCTAGATAGTCAATGGAAATAAAATGTTTTATTTTTTGTTAGCCCATTATGTCCCACTCCTGGGCAAAGTCAATGGTAATAAAATGGTTAGATAAGCAAAATAAAAACACTCCTGTATAATGACAGGCATTGATAGGCAATATACTTTTGCCTAACTTGACAATCTAGAGGTATTTTTTCTAGCTCCACTGGTCATACTAAAGGTATACCCGTTGAGTCTCCTGAACAGTTTAAAAAGGAATTGGATACTCACAATAAGTAAAAAAAATTGACAATGCCCCAGAACCACCCAAATATGCTGAATGGACTCTGCTCCACAACGGTACCATCTGAAAATGAATACAATAAAGAATTAAATTATTTTTAATTTGTTGTAAAGACCAACCATTATTCTTAGATCTAAGAATAATGGTTGACTGCAGGCTAACTTTCGCTATGCCAAGCCCAAAGTGCGATTGGCTACACAGTTTGTGTGTTTGCCATAGAAAAACACATATGAGTCAACTAGAGTCAAAAACCGCAATGTCCTATGTAACTACAATGGATATCCATTGTAGTTACAAAGGACATTGCGGTTTTTGATTCTAGTTGACTCATATGGTTGTGTGCGCACTTGCGCTTTTTAGTAGAAACACAATGGGTGTGTTTCTACTAAGCGGGAGCAGTCAACGGGTTAAGAAGCAAAACTCACTGGCCCCACCAATTTATCGTGCCCCACTTCTCCCCCACATGACAGTACTCAAAGCAGCTTAGATACCATGTGGATGATTGCTCACTGCTTGTGCATGTGATTCACTTATTTACCTGTTCTATTTATTCCATACTGTTGTTATTGCGGGTTAAATTGTTATCAGGAAAATGAATGCTTGGAAAATGCAAATACAATAAGAGGTGGTTTCATGTGGAAAAGACACTACAATTTTGTCTGCCAATTACACTTAGATACAACTTGACCTTTTAATTTCGAATCATTGATTTAAGCACAGCCCAGCCACAATATCCATTATTCACACTTCAAAGAAACATGTGAATAATGGATAATGGATGGACATGGAAATGGATGGACATATATATTGGTAGGTAATTATGCAAGTGTTGCAGATGTGCCCAGGCAGTGAACGGCACAGGATAGTCAAAAAAGTTGGTGCAATAGTACCTACCATAAATATTCAAATTGTAATAGTGTTCAAATACTTCTCTAAATTATTTTTCAATGTCATGAAAAAATATACAGATACATGCAAAGGTACTGATTATTATTCAATTATTATACAATTCAATTATTCAATCAATCTTTTTCCCTTATGTTGACCTAATTCTTTGGTATTTCAATTTATATCACATAATGAGGGCAGTAGGTTAATCGAAGATAAAAACTCGACTTCCTGAAGTTGTTGCTCAACAATTACATTAAAATTAACATGCACTGACGTGGCCTACAACCTACAACATCGAAGATTTTCTAGAATATGGAAGAAAAACCTCATAAATATAATATGACGCACCTCCTTTAACATATACCATGGTTTCGATGCAACAATCACAGGTCTATGAAAATTTAAATATTTCAGTGTTTAGAGATATTTTCGAAATAAATAATTTATAACTTTTATACGGCACTAAACCAACGAATCTCTTGTTTTATTTTTGTCTGACTGACTGACTTTGGAGTTGGACTCCAGTGTTGCCAACTCTTGAAAATATTTGCCCCTAAAGCGTAGTCAAAAACCCCTAAAATCCCCCAAATAAAATAACAATATTAAAAAAAAAAAAAAATAATAAATAGCATTCTTTTAATTAATTTTGTCTTAGTTTCGAAATGAATAGTTTTAATT
This sequence comes from Hoplodrina blanda, assembly GCA_949316365.1. Classification (NCBI taxonomy): domain Eukaryota; kingdom Metazoa; phylum Arthropoda; class Insecta; order Lepidoptera; family Noctuidae; genus Hoplodrina; species Hoplodrina blanda. The sequence continues at coordinate 23,477,818 of OX438578.1, read as the reverse complement.
GCTTGATATTAGGGCGATAATATTAGTTGTATATGTTTTTAATAAATGTTGTTCAGTATTTAATATCTACCAAAAACAATGTATTATTTTTAACTAAATGTTGTAAGAAAAAAATCCCTAAAAGTACCCCTAAACATATAACGCCCCTAAAAAAAACCCAGCGCATATATTTACCCCCTAAATTTAGGGGGAAAACCCCTAAGTTGGCAACCCTGTTGGACTCGAGTTGAGTTTGACAAGATGTTTAACACTGTCACACTGACAGACGTAAAGTGACGTTAATGACGTTAGGTAGGTACTGACAATCTGACGGTAACCACAGATAAGCTCTGCTGGAAATCTGTTTCTATGGAAAACTTAAATTCGGTTGAATTTAGATGTAACGGAATGTTTCGAAAATATTCTCAATTTACTTTTTAGACCTATTTATCCTGCTGATATGTGTAGGAAGTTTCATTAAAATCGGTTCATTCATTTCGAAAAAGCGGCATAAATCACATGCGTAAACACTCGGACTGAAGCATAGCATTGGAATTTATATTTTTGACGTAGATGCTACAATATTATTCTTCTCAACCTAGAGATAAACTAAGTAAGTTGTACCTATTCGTCTTCTGTAGCAGACCAGCAGCAGATTTGTTAGTCAACTAATCATAACTAGCAAGACCGCGCAAGACAACGCACGTGTCATTTTCATAGAGAATGTCAGTGCAGCTTAGTGCAGCACTGCAGCGCTGCGCTATACAATAGTAATGAATGAGTAAATTATTGACGCCGCTTACCGCTAGTCGAGCAACAAATCGCTGAATTGTTTTTGTTTCGAGAGCCGATTCTGCACTGTCACTGGTACTCACACATGCGTGCGTTGTGAGTCTTGTAAATACTTTCAAATGTTTTGAATCTTTATATTGCAGTAGCTACCTATAAAAGAGAGTGTCTTTTTAATTATTTTTAGATACTTTTATTTATTTGGTTACGTCACATACTTTTGTGGATGAAGACACAAAACTGTACCTACCTTATAAAAAATGACAGTTTTATCAGTTGTCAAATCAAAAGTCAAAAAGGAAAAAGGAAAAACATATATTTTTAAGGTAACTTAAGTACCTACTTTAAAATTCTCCGTAAAAACAAAGAATATAATATACAATACCTACACGTAAAATGAGATGACTCTTTCAAAAAAGTAGTTATATGAAAAGTTAAAGTGTAATAAGTAATTAAACCTAAATATAGTGCTAACGGTGGTAAAAATGAGTTTGACATCGATTAAGTTAGTAACGTTTGATGTTACAAATACCCTGTTAAAGTTCCGGGTGCCTGCATGGCAGATTTACGCCAAGGTAGCTCAAGATCATGGATTCAAAGGTACAGAAGACGAAGTGAAGGCTAAGTTCAAAACAAGTTTCAACTGCATGTTGGAAAAGCATCCTAATTTTGGTAAGAAATCGATAGAATGGGAAGATTGGTGGTGCCGAGTGGTCAGCATGACCTTGAAAGACCATCTCCCGGGCAATGCGAACTTGGACGTCATCGCTCACACGCTTATCAATGAATTCAAAACTGACAGATGTTGGAAATGCGTCCATGGCGGCCACAAACTGATAGAGCACTTCAGGAATATGGGTATATCTGTTGGAGTTATATCAAACTTTGACCCTCGGCTCAGTGACATACTACAAAATGTCAGTTTACACAAATGTTTTGATTTCATTGTTACATCATATGATGCTGGATATAGCAAGCCTGATAAGAGGATATTCGAGAATGCCATTGTCAAGTGTGGTTCAGCAGTGTCACCGTCAGAGGCTCTCCACATAGGTGATGATGTGGTGAAGGACTATGAAGGTGCAAGAGAGGCAGGTTGGCATGCTGTGCTGGTGAACCCGAAGCTCAGCAAACAGTCCAAACTGTCACAAGAACACCTATTCAAGAACTTGGAAGAGTTGGGTACAGCTGTGGAGCAGAGGATCTTGAAGTTGTGAAGTGACATTGTGTTATAAGAATCCCATATTTATTACCCATTAGGTAGGACCAAATTATATATTTGTATTTAACAAGAATCCATACTAATATTATAAATGCGAAAGTGTGTCTGTCACCTCTTCACGCTTAAACCGCTGAACCATTTTTGATGAAATTTGACATGGAGATAGTTTAAAATCCGAGGAAGGACATAGGATAGTTTTTATCCCGGAAATCATCCCCTAAGGTGGAGAAAAGGGGGGTGGAAGTTTGTATGCAAGTATGATATAGGTAAACAAGTTCCATGCGGACATAGTCGTGGGCAAATGTAGTATAGAATAATTTACATTTAAAGGAAATGTGAAATAGGAGCCAAACCTGATTGCTAACTCAGTATTTTAAAATGAAAATTATATTTGTATGACGAAGAATCTCTAGAAAGAGTACTCACATATTATTACTGTGCACTTAAGCTTACTAAAATCATTAAATATGTCATCTTGCTGTCTATCTGTATATCAGTGTGCATATAACTCAAGAGCAGTGTGGATATATAATATAATGTATATCCAATCAATGTGTATTTTTATTAATTCTAGACTAGATTTGTTCTTAAGCCTCGATGACACTTGTCTAGTTTACAAGCTGCTAGTCGGCGAGTTTAAAAGCCAGCGACTGACACATAATCGGATATTTAAAAGCAGATTGTAAAAAGTTCAATGACACGGAGCAAGTTTACAAGCTACTCGCGAACTCGCCGACTAGCAGCTTGAAAACTAGCCCAGTGTCATCGAGGCTTTAGTCAAGACCCATCACTAATATAGGTATGAATAGCATCACAACAAAATTTAAAAATTTGGGGAGTACTCATACTCAGAACATTATTTGCAATTAAAGAATATATAGGCACTTGTACTAGTCTGAATCCTGTTTTCATAACTAATTGTGCAATGGGGTCACTATCACATCCTGGACCAAATATAATGTAAAATTTTACAAGTCACCTATATTTACACTCATTAAATATAAAGGCATGGTGCATAGGCCCAATAAAAACTTTGATTTACCTACCTAATTCTAGATTTTCAGTCAATTTGTTTTTAATAAAGCTTCCTATTAGCACTTCTGAACTTGATTGTTACATTTATTAGGCTCAAACTCAATTTGTTATTTTTATTAGTGTGTTATTTTAGTGTGTTTTCTAATCAAGAAATTCAAATTAGTGACATTGTTTAAAAAACTATGTGATAATATTGTTTGTGATATAATTTATTTAGGTAAGTATATTATATGGTAGACGAAAATTGTGTAATATTTCTGAAAACCATTATGTAAAATATAATTATTTCAACAATGTGAAATCTTTTTCAAGGGAATTTGATTCTTATATGCTAAATTGTTGATGTGTTATACCTACTACAAGTTGGCCGATACATATTAAAAGCGGTGCAGCGCGATGCCCAAACAAGCCGCTGAGCGTTGCGGTGCTGCACCACGTCGCAAAGTGGCAGTGAAGCACTGCACCGCTTTTATGTGTATCGACTCTTAAACACAAGAAATATGGAGTTATTTATTATTGTCATGTTATTAAATTATTTAATATGAAATTAATCTCGATTTTCTTTCCCTAGCTGTAAATACACTCAAAAATTACATACTCATTATTTGTGATGACAAATAATGTAATTATTTTTTTTGGTGATGACCATTTATCTGTAGCTCCAATGCAATGCTACAAAAGTACAGGGCCAATGTCTTCCTCTGCTAGTGCCTCTCTCCATGCTCCTGTGCAAGCCTTATCCCAAGTTTTGCCCGCAATGTCATCCACCCATCTGGCAAATCTCACTGTGAGAAAAATCAAAAACACTGGCCTTACAATAGATGGTAGTTATTCCAATACTCCACACAGAGATAAAAAAAAGGCTACTTAGTGAATTTTTATCCCACAGAAGAATGACTAGGTGTACTATATAATATTCCTAGTAAAATGTAGGTACCTAACCAGTATAGGTAGGTACTAAACCAATCCTAAATATGGCCAGGATGTTGAAGTCAGGGACTCAGGGTTGATACGGTATAGTTGGGAACAGTTGATATGGTAAGAATTTTGGATTTGAAGTAGATATTATAGCAAACAGAAACATGCATGTTACTAAGTAGGGATGTGATATGTATCCAGGTCGAGTTTGTATGTGATATTGATAAAGTTATTTTGATCTAAAGTGGGAAACAAATTTAATAGATTTGTTTGAAAATAAAACCACTATGTTTTTTGCCTACGATGCATGTAATCGAAAATTCTACTTATCTACTATAATTCAATTTAGACATTGATACAATTAATAATCCAAGCTTAACCACTACCACAAAACAGAAATAGAAATAGGTACTTAGTACCTAACTAATATATGTGGGCCGTAAACCCAGTGGCATTTATCTAAGGACAATGCTAGGACATTCGTCTGATGTTAATTTTCCCATTTGTCCCCAACATCATTTATCATACAGCCCATTTATTTTTGTCGCTGTTATTTCCAAACTCCAGCCTCTAACCTGGACGCAGGAGTAGCAATGATGGTGAAACGAAGCACTCCAGTTAAACGTTCAATAGAGTTAGAGAGTTGGGGTTATTTTATGACCTGGCAGGCTGCCCGAGACCATATTATCCTGAGCACATGATGCAATGGAGACATTTCATAAATACAACAATCCAAAATAACATCGACAACAATAACATCGAGAGTTTTTCGACCCTTAACCTAACCTTAATCTAAGGACCCTCCTCCCACCCTCACACAATCAAATCTGATCCGTAGATAGCAAAGAAGTAGGTAAGTTGATTAAAATGTAAACCATCAAATACAAAGAATAGTCCCTCACGTTGCTTCCTCCCCGTGGTTGTTATAGTTAAGGAAGCAGTAGGTAGTACGTACAACTAATATTGCGCCTTGAAACCTCCCTTCTGCATGCGCATCATGCATGCTCTCGGGGCCAACCGTTGTGCACGTCGATTGTACTCCGATTATCAGTATTGAGGCCAGGATATCCCGCGTAATGAAGATATAGTCCAGGAACGAAATATTACGAACGTATTAAAATTTCATTAAACTAGATTTGACTGTGCTACTCAGCCGTTGAAAACTCTTAATTCTCAACTTCTATGAACGGCGGACGCGACATGATGTAATTAAACTTGGCAGTCCGACCATTCTCCTTCTGCTTCTTCGACTTCCTCTTGCGGCGCTTGGCAGTAGACTTGCCCGGCTCTGGAATAAATAAAAGAACGTTAGCTTGCTTATATATTGTGCTAATAACTTGAGTATTGGGGGGGCAGAGGGTGGTTGCACTATCCACATCCCTCACCTACCTGCTAATCGCTATTGATTTTCGAAGAAGGTTCGAGTAATCCAGTCTAGAATTAGATAACTTAAGTACCACGAAGTAATTCCGTAGGTGCCTAAAATTCAGTTATAATTTGAGTAAATACTGCCTTTATAACATAACTTTCAGACTACCCACCTAATACTGAAACCAGAGTAATTATGGCAGTAGGTTTGTGTCCATTTAGATATTAATTTGAGAAAATGTTAACCGACGGTTGTAGCTACCTAAAACCAAACCAGGCTAGGCGATGACCATCCGAGAATTATAGAAATTGCTTTAATAGGAAATGACACAGGCGGGGGTGGGGGTGCATCGAGCGGTTGCAATAACCCCGTGTGAACCGCGCGCAGCCCACACCCGCGCACCCTGAAAATTGCTCGAGCCTAAAAATAGAGAGACTACTTCCATGGTGCCTCTAAATAACGTTGTTTTTCTTTTACGCAATACCCGGAAAGTAGTCATTGTATATGTATAAGTAGGTACCTCCCACCTACTCATCACTATCAACAACGTTTACGTACGTACTGACGAATCTACCCTACAATCGTGAAAAAAAATCAACCTCCATACATTTCTGTTGACATCAATCAATATAATAGGTTTATAGCACTAATTTGTTCCCTTTAATGTCCGGTAAAGTGGTTGATAATGATATGAACCCCACAATGATCCCTTTTCGGATATTGCGTAAACAAAAAATAACGTTTTAAGTATATATGTGATACGGATACCTAATGGAGCCTAGGCCATCGCCTTAGCCTTAACAACTCAATAAAGGACAAAATACTTCTCACAAACAAAGCAAGTTGACTACGTCTATCTCCATAGCCTGGCCAGCCTGGCTCTAGGAGTTGTTTCGTGGAACTTTAATAAAATACGACGTAACTACCGCGATCGATACTCTCCCGCCTACGCCGTCCACCTTAGAAACCTTATAAGAACAATCGCCCTTTTCGAAAAGACATTGCTCATATCATCACAAAACCAGATCCCGATTGCCTCGTGATGGCTTTCGTCTCTGGATCCAAAGGGCGTCAACCTGCAGATCTTCCAAAAAGGAAGGTGATCTAGCTAAAATCTACTGGGGTCTTCACTGACCTGGAGGCGCCTTGCAGTCCGGGGGCACGGCCGTCATTGCTGGTGATTCAGAAGCTCTTCTGGAACTGAGTGGGGTTGCTCGGTGCGCACAACAATCCGTCGCCAGCGACCAGGATCAAATGGACCGACCTAGAGCGCCCGAGCTTCGTCATTCGCCCGCTAAATCAGGGAGCGCCAACCTTCGACGTGTTTCTAACATTATTTGTTAGGTCAAAGTTCACAATTATTTTGTTAGGGAAGTTTTTACTTTGTTAGGTCAAAGTTCACAATTATTTTGTTAGGGAAGTTTTTACTAAAATGATAAAATAAAATAAATTATGATTTAATTTGCTATGTTTTGTGTTTGAATTACGAGTATTATACAATTATACATTAGTAGCTTATTAGCGTTAATATTATACCTGAAATCTGAATGGTTATCTATAGGCAGGTTTAATAATATAAGTTCATTCGTTATTAATTGTGCCATTTAATTAGGGGCGAACCTACTCTAACGCAGTCTCCGGAACAGTTAGGTACCTACTTATAAATTTCGGTGGGAAAATCTCAATAACCCTTTGCCTGACTTGAAAATCGACCCAGAACCGCTAGAATCAGTACACGCACTACTGGGCCTAATATTTGGGCATAAAACATAAAATTATTTGCTAATATGTAAAAATAACAAGCACACGTGCGTAATAATACATCGCATTATAACCCTAAAAGCGGTGCAATAAGAGCCACTTTACGAGCTAGTGTGTTGGAAACGAATAATCTTCTAAAGAGACACTAGCTTCTGCCCGCAACTTTGTCCGCGTAAATGTCGGTTATTGGCGGCGATCTAATCTTGTTTCTCCATACAAACTATGGCCCCCTATTCATCTCCTTAGGGTGTGAATTTTGGAAAAACCGTTCTTAGCGGACGTCTACTATCACTCTACTCTCTCTACTATAAACCACCTCCCTGCCTTTATCTTTATACGTCAAGAGGTTTTCGATATTTCGTGATGAGTGAGCGAGTGAGTGACCTTTCGCTTTTATATATTTAGAAGATTAGATAGCTACAGGTGTACATCCTAACTGCAATAGGCAGACTTCAAAGATTGACGAGTGTCTATTTGCACCCCGTTTAAACCTCTATTTGTTCTCAAAATGTTAGGTATTCATGCTAAAATGGTCGGTGACTTTAAGATCTTAGTCCAATAGGAAAAATCGACCTCATCTAGCTATAAAAATTGATTTGACGCGTAACATACTTCAAGTGTTATTTAATAACTTAACTAAGTAGGTACTTACATATTTTGGTAACTTACCTAGAGAATAAAATTAGTAATAAGTAAGTAGCTTCCACAGAAATAGTGGTAAATTAAAGGAAAATAAATAAGACATAACAAACTTGAAAACTTAGAAGAAGTTGACTTTTCGTGGGTTACCTTACTAACCAAAAACATTACCCGCCTTTTGGGTCCCACCACAGTCGGGTATAAACATTGCTACACAAAATGTTGACGACGCCGGGTGCCCCCGTTAGCAGCTAAATTATCTAGGTACAGACCGGTGAAAATCAATACTCAGCTCTTCGCAAGGCCTAGCCAGGGCCTGGGGGGTGAGGACACACTGAAAATTGTACGACGGACATATGACGTACGTAGGTTAGGTAGGTACTTTATTATCCTCCATGTTTTCTTTCAAATATTTAATTTGAACTTTCATAGAAATATACAAACTTACGTATCTATCTTTTATTTAATTAATTAGCAATTTATTGTTAAATTTGCAATTATTTATTGTTATATATTTATGTAGAACAGGGAACAGGGTCCAAGCTACCGGTAGTCAGGGCTCCTAAGAAAGGAATCTCCTAACAATACGCGCCGTGTGTTATTATTATTATGCCAGCGCGGTAATCCTTGCTCATCAGCCCATATTCGCAGAAGGACAATACATCTATACTAATATTATAAAGCTGCAGAGTTTGTTTGTTTGTTTGTTTGAACGCGCTAATCTCTGGAACTACTGGTCCGGTTTGAAAAATTATTTCAGTGTTAGATAGATTCGTTATCGAGGAAGGCTATAGGCTATATACCATCACGCTACGACCTACTGGAGCGGAGCAGTAACCAAAGACGCGGGTGTAACCGCGGCGGACAGCTAGTAAATTATAAAACTAGAAGGCAGGTACTATTATTGCTTTTATCTATTTGTTAGGTATATCTAAAACACTTTTAAATAAAAACAAAAAAATAAAAAATTTAAACATTGTAAATGCATTTGAATAATTTTTTTTAAAATATGGTAGCCGTGATGGCCCAGCTGTTGAGGCGCCCGCCTCTCATGAACGAGGTGGAGGGTTCGAAACCGGGCATGGACAAGTCCCTAATTTATCTTGAACGTCGCTGATGTTGGTGAAGGAAAAGAACGTGAGCAAATCTGGACTTATGAATAATATGAAATCGCCAATCCGCCTTTAATAATAATTAAGCAATCGTTGTAATCAATGCTCGTACCATCTTCTTCTTGTCTGTCTTCGGCCCTCAAGATATCCAGTTAGGCAACAGACAGACTTCATGAGTTACATTTTGGGGGCTAATGGTATTTAACCCATTTCCGGTCTTGGATCGCACGCTCACTCAACCAAACAGCCATGGAACACCAATGATACGGTTCAAGCACCTAAAACAGAGCGTCCGACCACGGTAAGCAGTCAAGTTACCTCCCCTCTCTGTAGACAAAATCTGAAAAAAGTTTAAATTGACAGACTTATTAAACTTCCACCAGAAGCCCTATCGAAAGCCGTTGGGCTTCTTGGTCCCGCGCCAGACAGGCGGATGCCGTCCTCCTTGTGGACGAGTACGTGGTGGCGTCGTGGTCGTGGAGAAATACTCTTCGTTCGAGCTTTACGCATCTACCTAATTATAATCCGACGAGCGCGCCCGTCATCAACAGACTAATCGCTCAGCTCCGCCTCTCCACTGCCGGAACTCAGCCCCTCCTTGAGTGCTCACACATTGTGTGACCACTCACTTCTTTTAAATATAAATAAATAAATAAATTCTTATTCATTTTACTCGACATTTTATACTTAGTCCGCGTAAATGTCGGATCCCGGTTCATCCCCTTAGAGGGTAATTTTAAAAAATCCTTTCTTAGCGGATGCCTACGTCATAACATCTACCTGCATGCCAAATTTCAGCCCGATCCGTCCAGTGGTTTGGGCTGTGCGTTGATAGAACAGATCACTATGTCAGTCAGTCAGTCACCTTTGAGATCGGTAATGAATGGATAATCTTGAAATGGGTTATGGTAGAACTAATGGCCATTCAGAAAAAAAATACAAAACAAAATAAACCAAGTATTACTTAGTAAGAAACCGGCTTTAAGCACATAATTTAATAAAATTATTGGCCACTTGTGTTTCGATACATTTTTTTTAAACTACGGACGCTCATACTTTGTCAAAAAGAAACAATTTTCGCGATTTTTTTCAAAAGAACATAGTTCAAGTTGTTTTTTTTCAAAACCGTGTAATAGCAGTCCTACTTTTTGATTACCTACTTATCTATCAGCTTAGTTAACTGAAATTACGTTAACAATAAAAAACCGATGGAATTCATTAATGCGTGGTTGTGGTGTACAAGAATGTAAAATAAGGTAACAAAAAACATCGAATATTTTTAAATGAATTATATCTTTGGTACTACTTGGTTGTTTTTTTATTTGTATTTTTTTTTCTGAATGGTCATTAGTTCTACCATGACCCATTTCAAGATTTTCCATTAATTACCGGGCACCCTGTATATTTAGATGCTAAATGGTGTTGTAGTTATTTTAGTCTTATATCGCGAAAAGGCTCTAGCATTTAAAAGCCGTGCCATTGCCGTCTAGTGCAAAAATAGGTTATCGGAGGAGCCGTGCCGTCAAAGAACCGTGCCATTGCCGTCCCGAGTGAAAATCTTTTAACATGATTTAATTTCGAAAGATCTCGTCGGGAAGTGTTTAAAATGGAATTAATGGAACAAGATATTTTTAATTAACTCAAAGTTTATTTGCATACTAATCACAGTGGTGCATAGACTACAAATACAAAACTATGGTCGCAGCAATGTAAATGGGCCTCTAAGCTACCTTTCTAAAAAAAAAGCAATATAATTTTTTTCATTTGGCAACACAGTGCATAACTGCTGCGCGTCCGTGTCAAGACAGACTCATCTGTGTAACACGGGATCAATATAAATTAAAAATTCGAAATCCTCACACAAAGTAATGTTATTTGTGTTCAAACGTCGCGTAATACATAAACAAAATATATTATCATAATCTTCAGCGCCAAAAGACTCGATTAAAACGCATCGTATCCCAGACCACTCTGAATACAAAGCAGCAAAGAGAAAATGACCGAGCCATCCTTTATCTACAAAGTGAAGTGTTGAATGTTATGTGAAAACTGTAAGGTGCATTATGTAGTGAGAAGTTAACATTTGGTGTGTGTAGCGGCGAATAAGCGTTGTTTGGGCGTTAACGAGTTATTATGTCGACGAGATGATGTGGTCGTTAGTGGCGGCGGTGGTGGCAGTGGCGCTTTGCGTGCGCGGCGAGCAGGTGCTGCTGCTCGACACCACCACCGAGGCGACGCTCGGCTGGACCCGCTTTCCGTACGGCGCGCAGGCGAGCACCCCCGGCTGGCTCGAGGAGTCCTATACTAACTTCGAAAAGCAGATCAACTGGCGCTCGTACGTCGTGTGCGACGTTGCACATCACAACGTCAACAACTGGCTATGGACGCCGTTCATAGAGCGCAGAAATGCTAACCGTATTTATATTGAGATTAAATTCACTGTAAGAGATTGTTCATTGTTCCCTGGTAATGCTCTGAGCTGCAAAGAAACATTCAGTTTGCTGTACTATGAATTCGACGTCGCAACACGTGAGCAGCCACCATGGGAGCCTGAGAGCTACAAGCTGGTCGGCCGCATTGCTGCAGGTGAGGGCCGCTTCAATACTAATTCTGAGGTTGTCATCAACACTGAAGTTAAGAGCATAGCTGTTACTAAGAGGGGTGTTTATTTCGCCTTTCGGGACCAGGGTGCATGTATATCAATTTTGGCTGTGAAAGTTTACTACATAACATGCCCTGAAGTAACAATCAACTTTGCCAGATTCCCAGCGACACCAACAGGTCGTGAGGTGACAGTTATTGAACAAGCCAATGGCACATGTGTGGAGAACGCAGAGACTGCCTCTGGTGAGGCACCTCCAGTTTATTTGTGCAAGGGTGACGGCAAGTGGACTTTGCCCAGTGGCTCATGCAAATGCCGTGCTGGGTTTGAACCTGACCTAAACAACCAAGTTTGCAATGAATGTTCACCAGGAAAATTCAAATCTCATACTGGTGATGACCCATGCGTTACTTGCCCTGATTACTCTGAATCTACAGCGTATGCTGCAGCAGAATGTAAATGTGTACCAGGTTTCTTCAGAGCCAAGAAGGACCCCAAAAATGTGCCTTGCACTCAGCCACCATCGGCACCTGTTAATCTCACAGTTACATTCGCTGATCAGTTTTCAATTTCCCTTGCTTGGCAGCCTCCCCATAAAACTGGGGGACGCGGTGACATAACTTATAGGGTTTTCTGTTCAAACTGTGGTTCTAATATTGAGTACAGGCCAGCTGCAACTGGTTTAAACAACACCAGAGTCACTGTTATGGGTTTGGATCCAGTGACAGAGTATAAATTCCAGGTTTATGCTGAGAATGGGGTCACTGAACAAACAGGTGAAGAACCTAAGAAAGTTGAGATAACTGCTGTCACGGAGGCCTCTGTTGTTAGTGTGGTTTCTAAGCTGCGCATTCTAAGTGTGGAAAGTGACAAGCTGTCGTTAGCGTGGAACCCACCACAAATAGACATAACTGATCCTGATGATACAATAGAAAGTTATGAAGTAAAATGCTTCCCAAAGGATAACATGGAGAAAAGTGCAAATGCCACCCTCAAAATTTCTAAAGAACCACATGTGATAATCACAGGTTTAAAAAGAGACACAGAATATGGCATTAGAGTTAGAGCTAAGATGAAGCGCGGTTGGGGAGAGTTCAGTGGCATAGTGTACGCGCGGACTGGGTCCGTCCTAGAGACAAGTTTCGTAGGCGAGGAGGAAGGCGCGCAGGTGCGATTAGTGGCAGGAGTGATGGTCGCAGTTGTCGTATTGTCAGTAGTTGCCATTATTGCCACTGTACTGTTCTTACGATCACGCACTGACGACGAATGTGACAAGAAGCAGCCAAGTGACTGCAACGCTCTTAACTACCGAAATGGAGAAGTATACACGGGTCCCGAACGTCCTGCCAAGACAAGCAGTAATGCCACGACGCCATTGTTCGCTGGGACTGGATCCAGGACTTATATCGACCCTCATACTTATGAGGACCCTAACCAGGCGGTGCGTGAATTCGCGCGCGAAATTGACGCGTCTTGCATCACTATAGAAGCAATTATCGGTGGCGGCGAGTTTGGAGACGTATGTCGCGGAAAACTGAAATTACCTGCCAGCTGCGGGCAAGAGATCGATGTTGCTATCAAAACCCTTAAGCCGGGCTCCACAGAACGAGCAAGACGCGACTTCCTCGCTGAAGCTTCGATAATGGGGCAATTTGAACACCCAAATGTTATTTTCTTGCAAGGAGTAGTCACAAAATGTAATCCTATTATGATCATAACAGAGTTCATGGAGAACGGCTCTCTAGACACATTTTTGAGAGCTAATGACGGAAAATTCCGTGTTGTGCAATTAGTAGGAATGCTACGCGGCATCGCGACGGGGATGCAGTACCTATCTGAAATGAATTATATTCATCGTGACCTCGCCGCTCGTAACGTACTCGTCAATTCTCAACTCGTGTGCAAAATTGCTGACTTCGGTTTGTCACGAGAAATAGAATCCACCGCGGATGGTGCGTACACCACACGCGGTGGCAAAATCCCCGTCCGATGGACTGCTCCGGAAGCCATCGCGTTCAGGAAGTTCACTTCAGCCAGTGACGTCTGGTCTATGGGCATCGTCTGCTGGGAGGTTATGAGTTTCGGTGAACGACCATACTGGAACTGGAGCAACCAGGACGTGATCAAGTCCATAGAGAAAGGATACAGGCTGCCAGCGCCAATGGACTGCCCCGAGGCGGTGTACCAGTTGATGCTCGATTGTTGGCAGAAAGAACGTACGCACCGTCCCACATTTGCAAGCATTGTGAAAACTTTAGATAAACTGATTCGCTGTCCAGATACATTGAGAAAAATCGCCCAGAATCGCTCTGCTGATCCTTTGGCGGGAGACACCCCTGACTTGATTCAGTTCTCATCAGTAGAAGAATGGCTGGAGTGCATCAAGATGTCACGGTACATCGAGAAGTTCCGCGCGGCGGGCATCTTGGACATGGACGCCGTGGTGGACCTGACAGTGCACCAGCTGGCGTCGCTCGGCGTCACACTCGTTGGCCACCAGAAAAAGATCATGAACAGCGTGCAGAGCATGCGCGCTCAGATCCGCGGCAGTGGCCCCTATGGCTTCCTGGTATAAGTGACAGTGCTAGTGCGCGGCTCATGTTCCGCACGGGGGTGGACTTGATCTCGAAGTGCAGCTACACGCCACAGTGATCTTTAATAAAATGATGCATTTTGTATATTTTTCTAAAAAACTGCCATAGATTTTAGATATATATAGGAGTAACAAGAACTTCTTTTCATATTGATGTTAAGGAAATCTATCTATGATATTGTGCTGTTTATATTTCTACTTTTACTGTTTTATTTGTGACTGTTGTATTTGTTTAGTGACAGCTACTAATTTGCCGGCCTAATTACAAAACTACTGACATCCACATTGATTACCATTATCATAAGTATTAGTACTTATACAACGAAAAATTGAGTTATAATTTTACTTTGAATTTAAAAACTAATATAATAATATATTATCCCACTCTCTGGGCTGAAAATAGAAATAAAGAAATTTATTAAGAGAAAAATTATAAAGTATGGTGATAATTTAACTTTTAGTTTTTAATAATACTGCTAGCCAACATACATGACACGACAACATGATTTTTGTAGACTGATGTTTGTTAATATTATTTTATTAAAAAATTTGTACTTATGACTTTGATACATTCTCTTTACGCTTTTGAAGCTTATTTTATAAGTTTCCTTTATACAAAACTTACAGTAATTATATTAATATTCACCATCATAATCGGGAAAATTAAAGTTTTTTGTAAAAATAAGATATATAATTATCTAATTATTGTAGTTAGCCAATTTTTCTGTAACCTTTTGGAGGAATGTTATGAGTGTAATATTCATGAGATTTTTAATTGGAAAAGTGTATAGATATGCTTTTAGAGTCACTCATATTCTATTAATAGGATTGACATTGATGCAAGTTCCACATGTTTATTGTAAAGTTGACTTTAGGTAAACCAAATAGAGCTATAGGGACAGGCAGCTAACATCAGTGTTAACCCTATTATGAAGTACTCAAAGCTTGTTGAGTTTATACCGAACCTCAAAAATTGTGATTGAACTGAGTACTTAACTAATTTATAGATTGCCACAAAAATGCATTTAAGTTGATACATATTTACTCCCTTTTATACATTGCATGTACATAAGGCTGAATAATTTAGTGTTAAATTGCTTTAAAATATAACTCAAAATTGATATACTTATTTTAATATTTTATTTTGTGATTTTCTGTTTGGGAGGGGTGGAGACACATGTTAACTTCAGTATAAAGAACAACAAACAATCTACAGTTTAAAGACTGATTGACGTTTAATGGTTTGGTTCAAATTTTGTAAGTACCAGATACTTGACAATACATATAAGCTTCAATATAAATGCACTTACATGATTAGTAACATATTTCAAGTCATTGTTTCATTTTTCAAAATTGAGTACATTCACTTTTAACCATCTACAAATATAAATTATTTTTATATATAAATTATATTATTGGCATCTGTTTTTTATCATCATATTAATAAGTATATTTGTATATGTGGGCATTCCCAAATATTGAGGGTTCTAACTATGTAATTGACCCCACACAAGCAATGTTCTATGTAGTATGTGAAGTCTGACTTGATCGTCTGCACCCAGCCTACCACTGCCTGTAAATGTTATCAATTTTAGTATTAATTTTGTTTAGTGAACAAATCTGTTCATGATATTGTACCTATTGAGAAATGCCAATATAGTTTTAAGTGCTTTGCTTTCCAGCTTGTGATGTTACAAAGCGATTGTATAGATGTCTGTATGCTTCGCGCCTTTGACGACAGCTAAGCGTTTATCTGAACGATACGCGCACCACCTACCTACCGTCTACACCACGAACTTAATTATCAGTGATTTTATATTTAGTTTATTCGTAATTTAAAATGTTAAGTTCATATTTTTATACGTAATGTTATGTGGTGGCAGTAGTTTGTGGTCAATTCTCATTCATGATCATCAAAATTGCTCAATTATCCATTTCATCCTGTACATTTGGAAATTATAGATTTTTGGTGCAAAATTTGTATTATGTATGTAAACTATAATCCATATATCTGATACAGAAAGCTCCTTGTAATTTTAACAACATATTAAGTTATTGTAATTTGTGCATATCTACTTAAATATTTATTTTTATATAGCATTTTGCCTGAGCGATTTGCGAGCCAGGTTTCTGTATTATTGAACTGTACATAAGTTACTTACGAAGCAGTGCTCCTCTCCGTAATAATTATGTTCACATTAGGTTTTACGTGTAATTATTTACACAAAGTTAAAGGCAAAAAATTATAGGCAAAAAAAAATTCATATTGCATAGTCGTCATAGTATAGAAAAGCACAACAACTCGTTAACAATTAGATCTCATCAAAATAGTCCGTTTGTCATCGGCAAAACTTAAAAAAATAAATACATTCAGTTTAGGAGCGAGCGGCGGAGTACACAACGTATGCAAATTATCCGCGACTTAAGTTTAATAACATATTTTTTGGAACAGTTTGTGGCTGAGGTCAGGTAGGGAACCTGTTTGGTCTGTGTTTGAGCAGCGCGTGTTGATCCGATATAGCGTTTTTCCGGCCAACGCTAGTGTTCCATAATGCGTGTGTTTATTTTGCAGTTTTATGACTTACACTGCCATGTTTATTTTCTCTTCTGTCTTTTACTAGCGTTATAAAAACTGATTCTATCTGTGTAATTTATCTTTGCGTTTCGAGTGTATGCAGAAGTATGGCGTACCTAAGACTCGGGCTTGATATAATTAAATTACGTAGGTATCTACCAAAGCAGACAAGTTAAAATCACGAGCTTGTTTATTATTGTGCATCACACGATCACGTCACCCGGTGACGTATGCATTCATCACCTTTATTCTTCGAGACAGATATATTAATATAAAATAAACTGATTGTTACGGTTTTACTAGTAATAAAGCAGTTTATAATTAAATAATATATAAATACAACATTGCGCTAACAAAGAATTGACATAATTAAGGTTAGCTGCTTAGTTATTTTTTTCGATACAAACGTTGTAGAGAACTTACGCCACTACTTGATATAGTCCACAGTTAAGCATGATATCGATTTGTCTCGGCGTTATCTATGCCTGTAGGTACGTAAGAAGACTAGTCAAATTAATAGTAATTTGAAAGTTTAAGTGTCCAAGATCGGTATTTCAACAAGAATTCAACGAGACTGCAGGCATGCGTTTTAGCCACGCCGACTGCCGAGCCGTCGAGCGCAGCCTCCAACGTTACGGCGCTGAGTATTGAACCGATTGAACGTGACGATTTTCGATATCTTGATTTTCGATATCATGATTTTCGATATTTTGATTTTCGATTATTTGATCATTCGATATTTTGATTTTCGATATTTTGATCGTTCGATATTTTGATTTTCGATATTCTGATATGTACCCCCTGCGATAGCGTTGCAAATGTAGGTATGGGGCGCCCAAGCTCTCGGTATTGCCGATACTTTTTTCCGTTCCCTCGGTCGGTAGATCAATGAACGATTTCGCTAGCGGAACTAGCTGGGCTGGCCTTCCTTTTTTTATAATAGATATTTTTTTATTTTAATTTTTTGTAATAGATTGATTGGAAAAATGGTATATTCATCTGTCTCCGTTCTCACGTATGAGCGGTAATAATAAATCTCACCCATATAGACATCGATTCAACCCTGCATCGCATCGCGTCATGAGTAACCACGCTTACGGTAGCGAATTCTATAGATCCGTCGGTTTTAATTGCCACTTCATTAGGAACCTTATGCTCCTCGCAGGCCAAAATGGAGCGCAAAGCAGAGGATTTTTTTAAGACATTTAATAATGCATTTTCTGGTCAGTGCCATAAAGTGCAAAGTTGTGCAAATATCGACGCAGACTTCAAAGAACTCCTCTGGCATCCTTGAGCTCACGCCGTGGGTTTTATTTGCGCTTTCACTCATGGAATTAAAGTTTATTATTGAATGTCAGCTGTTCTGCACTTGCCTCTGGCCTGCGCTTTGCCTTACAAGCTTTAAATAACACATGAAGCTTCAGTTATCTCGTAGTAGATATTAAATATTTACTTGTGAAATATTTTGACTGCAACAGACAAACAGGTCGCGGTGAGGGAAATACAACGTTCGTATTTTTCAAGTACCTTGTCCCATGATGGCTACCTTGCATATTTTGAATCTTGTTGGTAAATGCTGCCAAAACAATAAACTAAAGGATACATTGTACTCCCGGCTGTCAGGCTCATGTTTTGACAGTCGTGACAAGTACAGTGCGTTCTATTCATCATTATGTTGGTAGCAATGCAACATGTACTGGAGCACCAATGTGCAAATTAATAGTAATGGAGCACAATGAAACAGGGAATTAGCCACCACAGCGTCAAACGAGTTGGCTCGCAGCAATATGACGGTTGATTAGATAGAGTCAGTTCATAGATTTGTTTTTGACATGTGTGGGATTTCATGTCAGGGAATAAAGACGTATAAAAAATATAGAATCGGTCACTTCCTCGATGTAATGGTAATTATTTCCGCGTTTAATTGATTTAGCGATAAGACCTTCGTTTGCGCTTTCGCGCTCTAATGTGTGTTGTGTATCTATCCATCATTTTCCAAACCAAAAATACTATCATCTTTAGACCCTTACCATGAAAATCACGTCGAAAATCGCTGACAGTCAACGTGAATTTATAATTCTATTTCGAATGGTTTGCAGGAAAAACGCAATAACATAAATAGCAGTCAATGTAGCTATCCGCTTTGCGTTCAATTTATTTTTACACGATGTAATATTATGATAAATCAGTAAGTCTTTTTTTTTTCGGTAATAGACAATTTAAAAGAAATCTAAATATTTACTATTTTTCCAAAATATTATTTCGCATGAAGAAGTGTATATTTAGCGATCAACAAACAATCTATGAGGATAACAATATTGTTTGAACACGTAGTACCGTGAAATTAATTAGTGAGTGATTACTGGAATATGCGTCAACGGCTTCTAGGAACTGTTATTATTAACTGTTTGCAATCAAATGCGCTTTGTGATTGTTATAGAGTACGATATCCAAGGCAGCTATCGATCGGTCAATGATGAGATGACTTCGCCTCCGGCTACGCGAGTCCTGTCGGTAGCAGTGATTGCTTGTCTTAATACCTTTGACATGCCATCCCTTTGAGCAATGAGAACCGCGCTTGTTTGTATACAGTCATCGCTGAATAGCGTCTTTGCCACCGACAGTCTTGAGGTCGCTAACTCGGAAATAGATCAATGTCGATTATTTAGTCAACGTTTTGCAGTTGAAATTTTAGGTACTGGTCATTATGGAAAAATATAAAATAAATATTATAACGCTAAAAAACGTTAACAGAACTCAAATCGACTCCTTCGTTTAGAATTACTTTTTGGAACTAAAAATATGAAATAGAGAAATCCTTTTCGACGAACACTATTCCGATATTTCTTTTACTACACTGAACAAAACCTCAGTTTCTTCTTCACCATCAATATTTTGTACAATGAAAACGAAGCATTTGGTGACAACCGTTTAGAGGTTATACCCAATTCCAATTTGTAAGGCAGCATGGCGTTCCAAAATATGCATGTGACTCTATTGCAATCAATCGATTCAATTTATTTATGTCTTCATGGTTGGTTTAGATAACAGTAGGTACCTATGCGAAAATACGCCGCTCAGCCATCCGCGTTATGTTGAAGTATCTGATATTTGTGCTTTACGTTCAAGGCTCAACTGTTATACTCTCTCTCATGATTATTTTAACACAACAACTTAAGTAGTAACTAATAAAAATCGTCTGTGTGACACTGCACTTCGCAATTAGTTCGTAGCCATAACTCTGCCATTGGATCGCATAGAGAGATCACCGTTGTTTATAATAGGTATTTTATTTATTGACATGTCAATAGTGTGAAACCTTGCTCGCAAATATTTAAGCCGATATACAGATGGTGTCATTCTTGGTCGGTACTTATGATTTATAAAACAAAGAGACGGCTTTTACGGAGAAATAAATAACTGTTATTATGCACTGCACTGCACTTCCAAAATGACACTTTAATGTATTTTTGTTTTCAATTGTATTGTCTTCCAGATATTTGTTTGATGAAGTGTATCTATTACGAATTTGAAATGAAAATATTTATTGAATTTATTTTAAACCATCATACTGCATGCATATATATTTAAAAACATTTGGGATATTACGCCGAACTGTGTGTAGTTGCGTCACAGACCACTGATGGAGAACTTCCCTCATGCGATCTGCAAATGTAAATATGCGTACACAATGTATTGTATTTGTTACGGTATTCTCTAAACACAGACGTGATTGAAAGTTTATTTTTGGCTAAGTGTTAGATAATACTTCAGAGAGAAACTATAAGCAATAAAATATGAACCCCGCGACCTCGAACTAAATATAATTAGAGCAGCTCGCTTCAAGGTTCTGGACATTAATTCAACTAATATTTGTGTTTAAACATATTTGTGTTTCGGCACTTAACGAACGAGTGCCGAGGAGTTTATCTACGGTACTCCATATTATGTTATTTACGCTGTAATCTCTTGCCTTACTTTGCGTTTTACACTCTTATGATTCCTTGCCATTATATTACTGACTAATAGCTTATAACATTATTCTGTCCCTTGTTTTAAATAAATACTTTTTTGTACGTTACTCCAAATTCATAGTAATTTTCAGATCGTTTGAAATCTGCACAATTGTCAGATCCACCATTTTGTATTCCCATTTTACTGTGATCTTATGTTTAGTAGACATAATTAGGATTGCCTTCATGACACGGATCACACCAATTCATAGTAAGAAATTATAAACCATTAAGTATATAGAAATTGATATCTAAGTACACATAAATTTTGTTCATGAATTTTTAAAATTCAAATATTTAATCAATCATACATTTTATAATATCATAATAATATAATTCAAGTATTTAACCTGGCTAATTTTGGTATTACCAGTGCAGCTGACGTTATTCTTTGATAACGATAGTGTTAAGTAGCAATAATCAACGTAATATAATGTGAATTTGAAAAATTCATGGATAGAAATACTTTTGTCGAGATTGTCACAGGTCATGCTCATAGGACACATAGTTTTTATACGTGAATCAACTAGTTTTTGTGAATGAAATTATAATTAATATACGTGGATGAAGATAGAGATGTTTAGGTCTACTCGTACAGCGACATGCGACAACCTCGT
The DNA here is from genome assembly GCA_949316365.1 of Hoplodrina blanda. Classification (NCBI taxonomy): domain Eukaryota; kingdom Metazoa; phylum Arthropoda; class Insecta; order Lepidoptera; family Noctuidae; genus Hoplodrina; species Hoplodrina blanda. The sequence continues at coordinate 23,456,594 of OX438578.1, read as the reverse complement.
CAGTCCATCGTAACACCAAACCCGTACAATAGTTATAATAAAGTTCTAATAAAAAATAACATTTATTTACTAAATACTTAAAAAATTAGCTAGTATAAATGAAGAATATTTAATAAGAGTTTTGATACGTTGGACAAACAAACGGAAAGAAGATTTTAAGTCCTGTATTTGAAAGTTAGTCTAACCGACTTTTTAAAATTACAACAGTTTGCAAATGGCGGATAAAATATTGGTCCTTAAATACTTGGGTCAATTTAATTCGTCCTTTGTATTATGGAAAATAAATCTAATTGTTTACGTAATAAGATGTACCTATATTGTACCCGATAATAAACTGTATTCGTTAAAGCAATAAGTATGCCTCGATTAAACAGTGATGGCGGACAGGTTGAAGACGCCATCTTGAAACGTGTTCTGTCACAAATTGTGTTTTCTTATTGGTTTGCGCTGTGATTTTGGACTACCACTTTAAAATTACTTTAATGAAGTTTCATTGAACCAACACCACTCTTCGATTGAAAACAATTTTTGGAAAATTCTCATAATAATATGTCGTCCAGTAATTAACATTAATTTCATATAATCTAAAGTACTTATATTTCATTGAATACTCACCTTCATGTTTCAACATTCAACAATAAACAAATCGCGAAGAGTGGTAATGTGTGCGCATCATAGCAAGTGGTCCTTATGCACTTCACATGAGCCACATTACACTTTATCTGAGTCTCATAACATGCCGTAATCATAATTAACTTATTACGAACGGTGCAGTAAAAACAATACGATGTCATAAAAGCAAAATCCTATTATCAATACAGGTATTGCTATTATACTAATGGCCGAGCATACTATGACGATATTTTAATTCAAAGCGCAAATCAATGGAAACATCTCCGTTATGTGATAAGCTGTTAAGCCATAACATTAAATGATTAATTAGTTTTAAAATGCTTATGCAGATCAAATTAGGAATAATTTTTATCAGACGCAATTCGAATAGGAACCGTAGTAACACCAATCATAGCCTAATTAATTATAACATAGAGTGATGTTAGATTTTATTTATAAGTATTCTTTTTTATAGATTAAGCAGGCGTCCGGTCAGGGCAGGCTAGTCCTGCCTCGAGTATATTTTGATGGCCGCACGTCTGCGTCGTATACAGAGATAGTAAAATTAGTGCAGTTTTAAATCTTTACTATGAATCAGTATAGGTGAAAGAAACAATGAAGTGTAAGCTTGGCTATAATTTATGTAATAAACTATTGATATTTATACTGTGTTGTTATTTCTTACGTGGACTCCATCTAGGGTTGCCAACCATACTGTTTTGAACAGTATTATACTGTTTTTCACTAAATTATACTTTTTACTGTTGAACAAAAATAAAGTATACAAAATACTGTTTTCAGCATCAAAATGCAAACATTTTATTAAGTATTGTTTTTATTTAGTCAGAGGGCGCTCACTGCTCAGTTCAGCGCAGCCACAAACAAATCACACTGAGTTTCTGAACGAATCTGTTAATAGTGTCAAATATCCAAGACTGTAACTCACTTCCCGCCACCTCAGGATTTACTAAAAAAGTTTTTTCAGTTATGAATGCTATGTGGCGGGAGGATAGAAATAGACCATCTATTAATTTAATAAAAAATGAGCTCTTCATTTATTTTAATTTCAGTTATAATTGTGATGAGGCGTATGAAGTTTTTAAAAAAGATTGTAAATTAGTAAGTTGTGCATGAAACTCTAAAAAATATGTATTTGAAACACTAAATAAATAAAATACTGTTCATTTTTCTAAAATACTGTTTAATATTCTTAATAGACCCGAATATACTTTATTTCTTGTAAAAAAAGTTGGCAACCCTAACTCCATCATATATGTGTTGATTCGTTCGATGACTGTACCTATGTAATGTACTGGGTGTCAAGTGACACAGTACACACGCATTTTGTGCACCATTCTAAGTTAAATCAAACACATTTTCTTTTTCCTTTCTAAAGTAAAATGTTGACTCACATTAGTAATTTCTCCTGTATCGTGGGCGCCTAACTTTACAAACAAATAAAGTCGCATACACTAACAGTCAGACCCGGAACAACTAACTATCTGCAGGCCAAACAAATATTTGTTCCGTTCGGGTATCGAACCCCTATGACACGTAGTGCAACGGCCAATCGCTCAGCCACTGCGCCAGCCACTGGGAAACTTTATATTTTGTGAGAAACATCGTACAGTACGTTAGCGCGCAACACTCACACACCATTGTGCATACGCGTTCATGACTAATACTACAGGAGTCGAGAACGTACTTAAGGCTTAGTTATAGTATTCAAAACGTGTTTTCGTTCAAAAAAGTTTGGAGTAAGCCTTTCAATATCTCTGTTACCTACCAGATGGTTCCCAGGTGTAAGCACAAAAAATATTTGCAAGGACGTGTACCGGTTGGCACTTTTGTTACTTTCAGCTTTGTTCAGTGTTTTTACCCACGGCGAAACGGAGGATGTATAACTAGCGACCCGCCCCGGCTTCGCACGGGTGCAATGCTTTTAACATTAAACGATATACAACCTGAATTTTAATCCGTTGCAAATCTTTCAGGGGGTGAATGTACTCATGAATATGAACAACTTTTATTAAGGGACATAGTACGAAATGTGAAAAAAAAAACAGCTGATCCATACAATAATGTACTACATTACGATCAAATTGTATGGATCAGCTGTTTTTTTTTTCACATTTCGTGCTATGTCCCATAGTAAAAGTTGTTCATATTCATGAGTACATTCACTCCCTGAAAGATTTGCAACGGATTAAAAGTCACGGTGTATATGACAAATAAATAAAATATAAGAGTCTGTTTTGATGTAAAAATAACACCGAGCTGTCTGTCTGTCTGTTTGTTCCGGCTAATCTCCGAAACTGCTGGGCTTATTTCGACGGAATTTTCACTGGCAGATAGCTGATGTTTTAAGAAATAAAAAAAAGGTGGACATCAATAAAATTTAAAAAAAAATTAAGGTTCCGCGCAAAAATAATACCCCGTCATAACCAACAATCATGCAAACCAAGTCGTGGGCATAGCTAGCTGTACTCAATAAATAAGTATGGAAAGTAATACACGATTGATTTATTTTTCATGATATCTATATTCAATAATATTCATGTTCATAATACTAAAGACAAAAAATATTAAAAAGTATCAAGATCATTTTTAATCCAATTTCCCAGGTATTGCATACCATAAATTTTGGTTTCCCTGTTTGCAATGAGATTCTGGGGATACTAGATGATTTCTTATCGAGATTATAAGTTTGGTCTTAGAATAAATCTTACAAAAAATTGTTATCTAACACTTTCACTCATGTTAGGAGTACCTACTGTAAAATAGAGTAGGTACCTAGGTAACATGCCTCCTGCCGACTTATTTATAATCAATGTTTCAGCCGAGACGTCTACTGCTAGTCAAGTGTCATCATTTATGGGTAAGGGTTCTTTCTTAAACGTAATGTTCGTAAAACTATCGATTTTTCATTTAATCAATTTTATTCGGTCAAAAAACGGCTTTTAACGGTCACAACACTACGGCAACCAAGCCAAAACATGACATTGTCATTATTGTCAAAACGTCTTGTCAAAATATAAATCAGCAATTATTTAATTCGTGTTTGTGAGTGTATTCTTGATGTTTACAAAGTGATACTCGTTGTTATAGCGTATGGGTAACATAGTTATTATGTAGGATTATGAATTTGATTTTTTAAATTAGATATTAGGTACTTAGGAGAAACGTCAAATCCGACCTCTAATGCTGCGTACACACCGGCCCAACGAATGCCTTCGTTGGCTTTCGTTGGGCCGCCCGGCCGGTGTGTATGCAGCAAAACCGTCCAGACAGGACCAACGAAGGCCAGCGAAACCCAATTGTTGGCATTCGTTGGGGCGGTGTGTACGCAGCATTAGATCGCCGAGAGTTTAGGACTAAAGCAGCGATTACACGACACGATTCATCGGGCCGATGAGCAGGCCTCGATAGATTGGGCGTTCTGATCACACTACACGATATCGCCACCCTAACTCACTTGGCAGCCAAACGTCGAGCAGTGAAGATGGCGCCTACGCTTTATTTGTAAGTACATAAGTATGTACCACCTGCCTACCTATTTATTTATTTAATCATAATACATACCTACACATAACACACTATTATTTTCTTAATCTTCTTAAAATATAGAAGTAAATTAAATGTTTAGCAGTTATAAAATTGGTGAGCCACAAAAAAACAGTGTTGTTTGCAATTCAAAAAATCAGTCAGCAATCCTTGTTCCGCAAATAATTTTGATAATGGTCAAAAATTAGGGCTAGGGGTTCCAAAAAAAATGGCGGTACCTATCACTACATAGTGTAAAACAAAGTCGCTTTCCGCTGTCTGTTCCTATATTATGCTTCTATGTTCTATCCTTTCGCGTTGCGTAGCCATTTTTACTTCACACGTCGTTTCACGTCGAACGCCACGCCGCCATTGAGCGCCCTAAGTCCCTAATAGTGATGTGCGGAATCGATTATCAATAATCGATTAATCGATTATGAGAATAATCGGTTGCCAATCGATTATAATTCACATAATCGATCATGATCGATTGTGACAAAAAGCATTTATTTATTATTATTTATTACACTAGCAACTTTTACTATTTCTAAAAGGAGACGTTTCATTTTTATATGGCGCTCCGGCCATAACATGTACATTTTACCAAAGCTGGGAAAATTACCCCTGAGTAACAGTTTTTTGCACAAGATAAAAATAGAAAATGTTTGACGTTTGTCCTAAGAGTTATGACAGCCATGACAGGTTGTAGAGATGACATATACATAACCTAGAATTGTTTTGTTTGTTATGTTTTATTTGTTGTTTTTTATTTTGAGGGTTCAGAAACACGAATAAAAGATTTTTGCAACGATGAAATCGTGGAACTTAATTAAGTTTACTCAAAAATATGTACAATAGAATAATAGTTTATTTTGAACACTTCAAGAACGTTTTTTTTTATTAATATTTTTATGACATGGCTTTTGGTCTTTTACGCCAATCAACAAGCGGTCATTTTGAGGGTTCAGAAACACGAATAAAAGATTTTTGCAACGATGAAATCGTGGTACCTTATTATGTTTACTCAAAAATATGTACAATAGAATAATAGTTTATGTTTACACTTCAAGAACACACACATTTTTAATTTTTTTTCTACTTAAACATTAATTTGATGAGACATAATTTCAGAACGAATGAATTATGCAAGCAAACGAGACGCCATGTTGAATAAAACATGGCAATAATTTATATATTATAATATATATTTTTTAGAAGAGTATACCCTAAGAAGTCATATTTTTTGATAGAATAAGTTTCAATAATCGCTTGATAATCGATTAATAATCGATTATTGATCGATTACGATTATTAGCATAATCGATTAATCGATTATTAATATAATCGAATCGGCACATCACTAGCTCCCTAACCGCGATCAGACGACACGATTTATCGGGACTTAGGGACTTAGGGCGGTCGGGCACTCTCGATCGCCCGATTTAGGGACACTAAACAGCCTAACAGCGATCACACTACCCAATCCATCGGGACTTAGGGACTTAGGGCACGATGAATCGTGTCGTGTAATCGCTGCTTAAGTACTTGGGTAGTATGCAATCGCGCTGGATGCAAGCCTCTTCCATCCGGTCTTATTGGAAATCTGTAGAGGATGATTTGATGAATTCAAGCAACAATATTGCATATTTGACACCACGTCAAATATTTGACTTTGTATGGCATAAATTGTGACGTCACTTTTTTGCCCACTCAACTGAATAAAATCTTTACCATAAGTTGACCTTTATTTAAAAAAATAAACAAAAAATAGATAAATTATAGTGTTTTTTTAGAGAACTTGCGTCTTGGGAATATTGGTCTAAAGTGTTTTTCTTAAAAAAATCTGTCTACCAAATACATTGAGTTGCAATTCTAGAGCTAGCGGCAGGACTGAACTGAACATATCCTTAATTGGTAAGGAATGGCTCATGTTAAAAAAATAAATGCACTTGCAAGAATGGTACTTATGTGGTATAATATTATGATATAATGGTATTATGTAGATAAACTGCAATAGTCTCTTCTTTTTTAAAAACGTTGAACACTAGATTTTTTTTTCCTACTTACTACTACTTTTTGAATAGCTAGACCTAGAACAACTATCTGTTGGCCATAGGTACAAATAATTGTTCGGGAATCGAACCCGCGACGCGCAGCGCAGTAGCCAGGATCGCTCAGGCAGTGCGCCAACTGTGACAACAAAAAACACACATCTTTTGAGCATTCATGGTGCGTCTTGTGCAGGCCCCTCTTTGGTGTGCTTATACACACCAAAGAGGGGAGGAGTTTTTATAAACTCGTTTCCACACGCGTTTCCATAATTATCGTTTGTTGCGCATGCTCTTATTAAGATGTTTGCCAGTGGGTACCTAATACTTTTTCCGCGGTTTTTTATAGTTTGTTTAAACCTAATAAAAGTACTTTTTTGAAAAAAAAAAACGGTTCTGTAGAGCACCTCCGTCGTGCTATAGATATATAACTCGCACATTTGTAATAATCTTTCTTCTGTTCTTCTCTTTTTGAGACTAGTGTTGTCTAAAAAGATATTGTCCTGGGCAGAAAAACGCGTCACGTTGTCGCGGGCGTTTTAACTATAATTAGAACTTAGGTAGACTGCCTTATTACAAAAGAATGCTTCAGTTCTGGTTTAAACCAAGACTAAAAAGTCTAGGATTGTTACGGTAAAGCTAAACTAATGATGGTTTGTAAGTTTGTATTTCTTATTAATTCTTCTTATTAGCATACCTAGGCCATACAAACATTTGTTCCGTGCTGGAATCGAAACCGCAACACGCAGTGCAGCAGCGAATCGCTCCGCCACGGCGCCAACCGTAAGGTCTGCTATCCAGATGGGGGTAGACAGTTCATACATGAACGTAGACGTTCATACATGAACGTAGATGAGGCGAAAGGTGTATGTAAGGATCGTAGCAGGTGGCGTTCTGTGGTTTCTGTCTACCCCCATGGGAAAAAGGCGTGAGATTATGTAATGTATGTGAGGGCTGTAGCTAGAGTCGAATTTGAGGTAGGGCAGCATTGGTTACAGGTAGGGCGGAAGTAAAAAAAATTACATAATTGATCTGCCCTCGAAACACGGGCTCCTAATCAATCACAATGTATATCTGACATCTTATGATGACTCTGAAACTATGAACAAACCATTTAATTATAATAATTTATCTTATTTTTGGTATTTTTAAGGTAGGGCATTGTGATTTCAAGGTAGGGCATTGCCCCACAATGCCCCCCCCTAGCTACGGCCCTGCTGCTATCTATCTGTATAGAATTTCACAGATTGTTTTGGCAATTTCGTAGACGCGTGTTATGTTTCCAGCTTAAATATATGTAATAATTATAATAAGTCTCCTTAGTAATAAAACTTTTTTTTTAAATTAACTACCTACTCGTTGGCTTTCTGCGCATCATAGATCTCCGTGCATTTGAAATTAATGATTTGAAACAAAATAAAACATAAACAGCAATAATATCCGGAACAACTACCTGTAGAACACTGCGCCAGCCGTGTCGACAACTTGTTAGTACGTTGGAGCAGATTTCGCGCGCGTGAATTTCCTCAGGGCGGGCGGTACCGTAGCGGATGGAAATATATACCTATGAACGGAAAACGCTGCAGTGTTTTCCGCTCTTAAATTACCATCTGGTACCCTACCGCCAAAGACTACAATTTGAGTATTGGGATCGACACATCTAGGTAAAACGTTATACGGTTTATACTCAAACCCCTTCCCTACAGGCACACACACCAAAAGGTTTTAAATTTTCAGGGAGTCAGTAAGATGAGTTTAATACTCGGAACGATGCAAGGATTGTAACGATACCCCATACATCTAAATCGGTTCAGGCGTTTAAAAGTTATGGTGGAATGAAGAAACTCACATACATACTATACATTAACCCTGAACACATAACACTCCTTTTTTCGGGGCAGTCGTGTAAAAATCCGATAGCATGTCTAACTACCTATTATTTGTCTCACAAAGAGAGATAACTAGGAAACGGACAATGACCGCTATGATTGAAATGTCTGCATACGATCTATCTGACATGATGACATCGTGTCCGTTTCGACCGCGCGGCCACGGCGAAATTTAAAAAAAAAAAACCATGCCATGGTTTTGTAAAAATTTGTAGAAATTGATTCCCAAAACCATTTTGTCAAAGTTAGGGTTAAAAAGTTATAAGGGTTTAACCGTGGCCGCGCCATTGAAACGCGGAGAACCGCGCGGCCACGGAGATCTTTAAAACTAAGCGTTGCAGAGACCTGCAATTTAGGTCAATAACAGATTCAATTTGTAAAAAAATTGTAAAAATATAGAAAAAAATCCTAGGTTTATATTTTAGGAGCTATAAGACTAAAACTCCATGGCCGCGCCATTGAAACGGCCTAGTATCGGTAGCTAGCCTTTTGCCTAGTATCGGTAGTTCTACATATTAATAGGTGTTGTTTACAAAAAAAAACTCGCTTTACACTTACTTTCTTCGATAGATAATCACGACTTATTTCTATGCGATACCGTACTACAGTTCCTGAAATATTAACCTGTGATTTTTTTGTGGATTATTACAATATTTGACAAATTCAAATCTAGGTTTTACAAAAAACTTCAGACCTCTGCGATGCTTTTTCAGCGAGATATCGGCGATAACGTGTTTTTTCACCGTTTCAATGGCGCGGCCATGAGGTTTTAGTCTTACAGCTCCTGAAACATAAACCTAGGATTTTTTGTAGTATTTTTACATATTTCGACAAATTCAAATCTAGGTATTACAAAAGTTTTCATACCTCTGCGATGCTTTTTCAGCGAGATATCGGCGATAACGTGTTTTTCACCGTTTCAATGGCGCGGCCATGGAGTTTTAGTCTTATAGCTCCTAAAATATAAACCTAGGATTTTTTTCCATATTTTTACATTTTTTTTACAAATTGAATCTGTTATTGCCCTAAATTTCAGGTCTCTGCAACGCTTAGTTTTAAAGATCTCCGTGGCCGCGCGGTTCTCCGCGTTTCAATGGCGCGGCCACGTTGAAACACTTGTAACTTTTTAACCATAACTTTGACAAATTTATGGTTTTGGGAATCAATTTCTACAAATTTTTACAAAACCTTGGAATGGTTTTTTTTTATAAATTTTGCCGTGGCCGCGCGGTCGAAACGGACACGATGACATCTAATTAGTCATTACCGGTGATTGTACGAGTAGGTGACCGATCGATAGCTACGTCTATCGGGCTAATACAAAGATAAGGCGTGTGTGTGTAGGTATTGTATGTACCACACAATGATCCCGCATACTGCGCATACACTTCAGTTCGGAGATGTAATCTATTCATTTATTGTTGTTTACATTATTATTTATTCAATATTTCTCTATGGGTACTTATAGCTTAGGTACCCCATTCATTATAGGCAAATAAAACAACTATACATGTACATACCTAAGCACCTATTGTTATAATGTTTAGGTGTATTTTATTGTTGAAATTAATAAACAAATAAAAAGAACACCGGCCAAGTGCGAGTCGGATTCGCACACGAGAACATGTTTCTTGTATTGGGAGCCCAAAACCCGCTCGCGCAGAAGTCCATTGGTACCAGCCACCGCAATAACCGTGCCGACATTTCGGTCTAAGTACCAAGAAATAAACGATATTAATATGAGTATGTAACAGTTATTAAATATTATTTATGAGAAATCTATCTACTAGGTATTTAATCATCAACAGTACCTATTCTGTAAACGTCTGCGTCGGTGCATCACGTTGAAATAAGCAAGGGAGCAAGAGATGAGCAGCTGTCCTTGCTCTGAAGACACTCTGAAGTTTTAGACACGGATTATAAGGTAGGTACTAGTTAAGTCAAATCATTTATTTCAATTATGCCATCAAAAGGCACTTTTGAACGTCATAATTATACAAGAAAAAATAATTAATATTAAGTTAGTTAGGTACCTAGTTAGATATTAATTATTAATACGTTTGCGTGCGTTAACCACGCTTTTCTCTCTTCTCACTTCACTTACTCCTCCTTCTTATCTTATTTCCCATTTTCAATATCTTTGTTCTACTCACATTATGAGTCTTTGATCTTCTCATAATCTTCTACTCAGCTGCCCTTTTCATACTTCTGACTTTGTTCATTCTTCCTTTCATATTCAGGCTATTCTTCTTTGGAATGCGCTTCCCTCTTGATATTAGGACAGCCACCAGTTTTATGCATTCAAGCGGAAGTTGCGGATTTATTTATGGGAGCAAATAGAAAGAGTTTTATTATATTATCATCCCTCTTTCTAGTCTTTTTAAGATATGTATTTATAATAGGTAAATATATTATATTTTAAAAATATGTTTATGCATATTATATGGCATTTTTTTATAGTAAGTATGTAGAATTTTATTATTGTGTACTTGTGTACACTTTATTTTATTTTATAAAACTTTTGAGTACTTTTTTATTTTTTTTATCTCTAATTTTGTTTGTTTTACTCTCGGATAATAACTTGCACCTACCATGTTATCTCTTCATCACCTTTGGTCGACTGTAAGAGAATGCCTAAGGCATTAAGTCCACCTTTGTACTTTTGATGCTTTATGCATGTTTAAATAAATAAATAAATAAATCTAGTTGCCTCTTCCAATAGAGGAGATATACAAGGAGAAGAAAATATAATAGTGTTAAAAAACGAAAATAACCAGTTTGATTTTGTTTAGAATTTATGATTGTCATAGGTAAGATTCAGACCAACCGGCTCGGATCGGACCGCATCGGAACGGATCCGTACGCATGCCGCGGCAGCCGATCGCGTCCGTACGCACTCCAAGCGCCCAGAAGTGCTGCTCACGTTGCGCCGCATAGACGTAAAGTGAAATTTTATTTTAAATATGGTGGAGTGGGACGTCGTTTTGCTAGCCCTTGCATTAGAGGAAGAAGAAAATAATAAAAAAATAAACAACGAACGGACCCGACGGCAGCCGATTAGATGCCGTCAGCGCCGTACGAAGCCGGTCGGAGCCGGACGGAGCCGATCGGAGCCGATCGGAGCCGTACGGAGCCGTACGCATGCCGCGGCAGCCGAACGGATCCGTACGCATCCGTACGGCTCCGACGGACGCGATCGACGGAGGTAAAGTTGCATGCAAATAAGAACTATAATTACTGTTGATACATTTCAATGGAGCAAGTCTAGCATGTTTCCAAGCATTCTTATTTTGGATATAATAATAATTCTCTAATATGTAATTACTCTCGTTTGCAAAGTGTACTTAAATTTTCTTTCATTTAATTTTAATATAACAAGTTTTGTTGTAACATTTTATCACAGCCGGTAACCCATAAAAGATGTATTCACTTTAGACCATCTAAAATATGGTTAAGCTATTTTATCTTTACCGATATTACCTACTTACCTGTCTATTGACTGCCCCGTTGGTTGGTCTCCTGGTCTTAAGCGCGATTGTTGAGCGCGGGGTCCTGGGTTCGATTCGCAAGTTGGACAATGGAAAATCCCAATAACATTGGGTTTTTCCATTACGAATTTTTCTCCGTAACAGCCCGGATTTTGTAAGTTGGTGATGTGCCACCCCCGTGCCTCGAAGAGCACAAAAGTCGTTGGTCTTGCACTCTTGCGCCTGATCTCTCCCCGGTTGTGTCAGTTGGCGTCTCATCGGACTATGAACATGAGAGTGAGAGAGGGAAGGGAGAGATAATCCGCCGTGACCGAAATTGTTCTGGAGAATATATAATTATAATGTTCATTACTCCTTTCTATAACATTTTGTAATTTTATGCTTTACTGTCAAGATTTCAAAGGATATAGGGTCCGTTTATTCTACTCATGTGATATAGGCAGGTACGGTCAACCGCATATTAGTGTTTCTAGTTTAGTAGAAAGTAGGTACCTACCTACCTACAAAAATAATTCAGAGCAAAAATAATTGAGAATTCTGTCTCAAAGCTGTGCCCGGGGCTGCCCGCGGTTTAGCTCTAAGTGATATCATGACCTATGACTTGAGTTTCCGATTTCAGATTGGAAGACAACTTAATTTTGCAGTTGAAAAAAATGTTCTCCCATACATAGTTCTATATCACTGTCGAGCAAATGGAAATTTGTAATCGTGAAATTACAAATTAACAATTTTCGCCTTTTTTTTTCTTACCTATGTTGTTAGACTTTGCTTCTTGCCAATTTTTGTTTATTTTATTCTAGGTCAACGGGAAATAATCGACACTACCTACAATATTTGATTTATTTGCATGTTAAAATTTATTTTTAGATTGCGTTGACTTTGAAGCTTCATTTTTTAATTCTTCAAGAGACTAGATCTATTTATCATTATGTAGGTCATACCTGTTTCACAATGATGTCAACTTGGTACCTCGACACGTTCCTGAGAAAAAAGGGTTTGACAGACAAGCAGACAACAATATGATCCGATTGATCCGAACAAGACCTTCCTTCCTTTTGAAGCACGGAACACTGAAAACGCTATTACAGAATCAAGGTGCTGTCAATGTCAAATAGTTATACTACAGACGCGACGTTACAGACTGTAGGTATCTACAGTACCGTTACCTAACAACGGATTGGGTAATTGGATTAGGTTGCCGGTCGTTTCAAGACCTTAGATTGCACTGTATCCTACACTACCTAGGTAGGTCTAGGTAGGTACTAATTAAGAGGTATAATTTAAACTTCGCGGCGACATGGCGTATTTTTAGGTAGTCCTCTTGCGCTCGCGAAACTTTACACAAAGCCTGTAATAGTTTTATTTACTTATTTTGCTTCACAGGTTTACCAAAGTGGTTGTCCGGTTATCCCAATCCCATCCTTTTTTAGATCGCAAAGCAGTAACCATATAGGTAAGAAGTAGTAAGAACTATTTTGTAAGTGTCTCGGTAGCCCGCTTGAGATTTGCGAAATGTCGTCATCTCTCCAGCCAACCGCATAGCACCTCTCCATGCACCTGTAAGTCGCGCGTCTTCAATGTTACGGCCTGGCCACAGCTAACGGCGGCGCGAATTGCGGGGCGTCTGGAGTCGCGGCGGGCGGCGCGATTTGCGATGGTATGCCACAGCTAGAGTTGTTGCGACCGCGGCGGCGTCAGCGGTGGACGTATTTAGAGAACGGCTAAACTATTAAAATTAATCAAAAGTTTAAATTAAATGGCCCCCATCAAAAGTTTGAACTAAATTGCCGTATCTACATTACTTGTAAAAAATAGGTAATAAATACTTACCACTATTAACAGGAAATTGTTGTTTTATTTGGGCCCACAACTTTTTTATAACATGCCTATATTTATGATGTGGATGTTTTGACATCCATACTGCTGGTCTACTCAATATTTCGCTTATAAATTGTTCCGTATCCATTACTTTTATAAAAAAACGCGCGAATAAAACAAAATTATTTGTTTCGGTCGCGCGATCCCGAATGCGTCCACCGATGCCGCCGCGCGCGCCGCTCTGAGCTGTGGCCGCCTCGATACTCGCTAGTACATTTGTTTCATTCGCAAGACGCACCGCCCGTCGCCGCCGAGAACGCCCGACGCTCATCGATTCGCAGTTCGCGACGCTCAACGCGCCGCAGGTCGCGCCGCGGTAGCTGTGGCATACTTCATAGACAAGTGTAGGTACCTACCAACGTTGCCAGACGTCCTTTTTTGGGTTAAAATTTAATGAGTAAGTGACAGGCTCAATCCCGCTTTTCACAATCTGCAGCTATACTGTACAAAGAAAAAAAAAAGGAAACTTTAAATTTTGCTGCTACCTATAGGGTTGCCAGACGGTCGGGAATTGGCGGGATTCTCCCGAATTTTTGTACGTCCTCCCGACTCCCGACAAAGCAAATAATCTCCCGAAAAACAAGTTCGATAATTTTAAGTTCACATTTTCGTCAAACGAAACTTGCAAACCACTTGGGCGCTTGGCGCAGAGCGAAAAAACATTGCAATGCACTCCGTAATTAATATTATTAACTTATTTTTTTATTTCTCCCGACCAAAGCCCTAAAATCTCGAAAAATCGATTATTGATCCCGATAACAGGAAGAATCGATCTGGCAACCCTAGCTACCTACCGAAGAAGGAAGGACGCAGAAGGCATTAGAGGCCTTCACTCTAACAAAACCGCAACAATTTCAATAAATAGGTCCATAAACGTTTTATAGAATCCCACATTTCTACAAAATCAAAACAGTTCCGTTTGTTTCCTATCGATTAGTTCGTAGCAAACTGAATACTGCTGTAATGAAAGGCTGAATAGCTGATTTGAATGCACCATACCTAGGCAGTTCAGTACATCTAGGTAAGAATAAAAGAACTGGCTGTATTTACGAAGTCTCGGAGGACGTCAGGAGTGAGATGTGCATGTATTGTTAGGTATGTATTGAATGCCTGTCACGCCGTAGTCTGCGGACGGCTAGCGTGCTGAACTGGCAAGGAAAAAGGTTCTCTAAAAATAAAACAAATGATCTCTGTAAATATCATATAGCTCATTCGTTTATTAAAACAGAATTTGCTACACAAAATAATATGGCGACTTCACATTAAATAAAGTAATAGCTAACTAGGTACCTAGGTACATACAATAGAATATTACAAAATACTCGTACTTTTTAGAAAGGAACTAAAAAAGAAATAGCCAATTTTTATGAACAACACAGCCATAAGATCACGGCAATAATTATAAGATCAGCAGTTGACCAATGATTTGATTTAACACCTTACAACAAAACTATTAGTTATTCAGTTGCAAAAGTAACAAGAACGCGGCTTATGAACACTTAGAACACTTATACTTGCTTTGGAATAAAAATACGGTACAAACATGTACCTAGGTCTGTACATCAAGCTTTTTAGCATAGCGTTTGTTTGTAATTATGTATAATAATCAAACGAACACTTTTATATCTTAAAATGTTAATTCTGCAACTGACTCGAGATTACAATAGCCAAGTCTTACGAAACGATTTGAGATAGCATTCACTCTTCAAATATTTATAATAATACATTTATAATAATTGCTTATTAACTAAGTAGGTATATAAATACAGTAAGAGACAAAAATTACTAATAATGTTTTTTAAAGGTACCTAAGTACACTTATCTAGTTAACAACGCACACATTCGAGTCTTTCTCTTTTAATTTATTAGATAAATAGTTTTAGAATTTGTTGGAGATATTGCTGCTTATTATTTAACTATGATATTTAGAATGACGCTTCGCAAACTGTTTTACCTGCAGTCTCTTATCACTGTATCTAGAGGACTGGTAAACACTACTAAAATAAGCGCGACCTTTTTAGATCAATTGGTGTATTTCTCCTTGCAAATCACAATTTGTTTGTAGGGACAAATTATGCGATACAATCTTGTAACGAATTAATACAGTCGTAACCGGAAATGAACATAAAAAATACTAATTATAAATAATAGGAATATCTGATTAGTTTTTTTTTTATGTCGTCGACCGACGTCGTGTATATTTTCCGGAGAATTAGACAGATTAGCACTACATTTAAGGCAAATTTTTCAAGAATAAATATAACATTTTGACAGCTTTTACGAGTATATGTATACAAAATATGTTAAACCGCTACATGTATTTTTTATATTATTAGTAATTTGACGATGGTGCCAGCCAGTGAAACTCAATAAACTTTTAAGATTAAACGTCCAGTTAAAATTGGCTCGTCTAAAAATCTGGCAGCTGCCTTTTATACCTATTGGCAGCAACTAACTTTAACTTCTGGCTATGACTGTACGAATTTAAAAAATTGTTACCAAAACCAATTTGCTCGTGCCATTCGTAGTGTGTAAACGATAACAATCAAGTACAATTAGTTTTTTCCATGTCCTTTGTCCTTGGTCGGATAACATAATTTTATTATCTGAATATACATATTAGTAACTATTATATTTTTTTTATAAACGATGCTTGATCATTTAATTTTGGTATTTTCGAAAACCATTGACATGAGTTATTTTTTTACATCAACTCTTAAATCATAAACATGACAGTACCGAATTAAACATTACATTTGCATTAATGAGTTTTTTTATAAAAGTTGTGCTGTTTTTATTAAGATATGTAATTAATAATAATTATGATAATTAAATAACAAAATAATAATGAAAATGATAATTATTTAATAATGATTATTAGGTATTTAATTTGAATATTTGATAATTATGTAGGTATAAATTATAATATTGTACGCAAAACCTTACCACTAAATGTAGACATATAATTTCAAAATTACCTACTTGATAAAATAGTCCTCTATTCCTTATGTTACGATTTTTACTTATACGTGGTCGAAGAAACGCGGCTTTTGAATAATATATTATGTCTAGCATAGCAAGCTATCCTAGTGTTTAACGTACTGATCGATATCCATTTGAATAGCTTATTGAATAATATAGCGACAAAGCGACTTAAATTGCTGTTGTGGCTGCAAGCAGTGCGGCACTGACTAGTAATTTTCAGTGATTAGACGTACCGTAACAACATATCAGTGCACGCTACAGTGCGAGGCAAAGTAGAACGCTGCTGTAGATAATCAATTAAAGGACTGATGTACACTCTGCAAACGTATTTAGTTTACATACCACACATGGGTAACCTTTAAGTATGTTACAGTCAAAACTAATTAGGCAGTGCAATGTATATGTAGTGCATAATCGGGCATTTAATTAATATTAGTTTAGAACTAACATTGTGTATCTCATCTACATGACGCGCGACCTGCCCTACGCACGTTCTGATTTGAAATCTGTCTTATATTACAATATGCGATCAGTAGCCTAGCCTCTACTCGTTGTACATTCATTGACACGTTTCTTTGACCAGGTTACCGTAAAACCTCCACAGCACACAATCACTAAAGAGCTAATATTGCATCTAAAGACGTTTCCTTAATTATGTATTTTATAATATCTTATTAAATAGTGCCGGCGTGTGTGATTCCACCAATATGGCATGGACATTGTTGGGATCATACAACGATTCACCTATATTAACACGCAAGTAGGTTATATATGTTTATATGTAAAGTTATACAATTACTCTATAAATGCCGCACTATACACAATAACATTAATTATTACGGTGATTATCACAACTTACAAAAGAAGTTAAAATACTCGTGAATTTATTAAAAGAGTAAAATTTTAGAATTTCGTTGTGCGCAATATTAAATTGTAGACCACCATACAAATGGCGTTGAAAGTAGGTAGGGTAAATACGCCAAACGTCGGCCCCCCCCCAAACTTCGGCCGTTTGCACATTTTCAGCTTGCGTTCATTTAAAACGTAATGAAGTGACAAATTTGCCACTCGAATTACAACCTTAGTTCATACTCTATATGTACAAACCGTTACTTTCCGATTACGTCACTCACTCTTCGCACACTGAGCGTCATTAGCGATTGCGCCGTCGAAGCGTCAATTTCATATCAAAAGTACCTTACTTGCTGTGAATACCCACATTTCGGGCATTGATATTAGAACGGTAAGACATTTCTTTTTTTTTGTTTTAAGCTTTATTATCAGTAATTAGTGATTTTTACTATATTTTGAGATAGTTTTTTCAATGTTTTATGTATTGTTCTAAAGGAAAAATAGGAGGCCGCCAATAGAATACCAATTTTGAGTTAAAACCGGATTCTCGGCCGTGGCCGACTTAAAGTAAATGCAGTCTGTTTTATAAATTCCAATTGTACTAATTCCATTGGCTTAATAGGAGAATTTGCAACGCATATAGGCAAATAAATCTTTTTTACGTTTAATCGCCAAATACCGGCCGGGGTGATATTAGTTGAATCTCGAGAAATAATGTACACAAAATAGGGGCCGGCTTTAGAAACATTAAAGATCGTAATGTCGACCAGCCTCGAATTCGAGCCCAACTATACAGGCTGATTACTTTTTCTTATTTTCTCAAAATTAAATATTTATTATACATTTAATTTATTTATAATATAAAGAGTTAAGTTTAAATGTAGGAGTTGATAATATTGAAAAATCTTAAGCTATCATAAAGCTTATTACGGTTTGGGAATATAAGATATAAATTGCTCTTTGGAACTTGCTACCTCATAAACCCATATTAATTAGCTTAAAATATATAAATTTTTGGTCGTGAATCTTTCATTCATTATTTAACCTGCATGTCACAAAAAGCTGTCTTTAGAATTAATGCTTTTAATTTAATTAAGGTAGGTACTACAATGACATAAAACTAAGAAAATTATGCAGTTACGCTTACGATCGCACAAAAATAAAGGAAGCGCTTGAGGCAATAAATTAATAATGTATACTTAATTACTTAGTGAGACTCCTGCCAAAATAAATCATATTAATAATATTTGTCTGTCTTAATTTAAAACACCCTATACCCGGCCGAAATTTGGGAAAAACGCGACCGACCATGGGCCTTGAATGGCCGACTTTAGGGTTTTTTCGTTCTCGACGCATCTGAACCTTATAACTTTTTCCTAGTAGTAGAAATGTCAACCTTAAGCCCATAAACATGAAATAGATTTATCAAACTATCCAAAACCGCATCGGAAGCTATCCTTCGTTGGAAATTGATGGTGCCAGACCGATTCCAAAACAGAAAAGCCGTAAGGGGGCCGACATTTAGCGTATTTACCCTACTTGCAGCACTTGAATACACAAAAACTATTCAAACCGACATTTAGCGTATTTACCCTACTTGCAGCACTTGAATACACAAAAACTATTCAAAAATATAATTTCTTACTCTATGTCAATAACAATTAACAAGTAATGATAATGTTTAAATAAGTATAAATAGAACTACAAATATAAATTCTGGTTAATTAACGAGGCACTTGGAAAAAGTAGCTTGACGAAATATAATTATTAGTAAGTACCTACCTATTTCTTACCTATTTGATAACTTACTTTGTTTAGAATTACTATTGCTTGTTCAGTATAAATAGCGGCGTACAGCGATGAGCTTCCGTCTAGTACCTACATAAGCACATTTTTTTAAACGAACGTGTTGAGGAAATGCTAAGCACTGACAGTTCGAAATGCAACAGTAGTGATAAGGGTGAAAGGGTCTAGGGTTCATTAATTACAACTAAAATACAACAGTAATAGAGTTGAAAAAAAAATAGCGTACCTACTTGTGCGCAAGATACTACCTATAAGTGCCGCGCGGAATAACATGTTGCACTCTTAGCTTGTCAATTTTATCGTTAAACGTAAAATTCAATTTCTGTGTTGACCACTATCGGATTTTAAATAAATATAATTACTTGATAAGATGTAAAGACCATTTGATTATTTTATTATTGGATTTTAGAATGTAGGTAGGTACTAACATTGTAGTGTGATATAAATCTAGAACCGAGATAGCTAATAGATACTTGTAATGTCAATACACAGTTAATCCATTGATGGTGTACTTACAACAAAACTTTAACGATAAGATAAAATAAAAACCGATTAAATCTTTGATAAAATCGGCATCTCAACTTAACATAAAAAAATAACGGCATTATCTGTAACAACATTTCCGAGTGACATCGGTACTGGTCTACAGTTTAATTAGTCGTAAATTAATATTTACACGATCGATCTGTTGGTGCTTACTGACATGAAAAGCTAACATGAATGTATATTATGCATGTCTATTAAACTCGCTTACGCCTGCTAGGGTTGTCTTGTAACTCAGAGTTAGTCAGTAACACAGGTCCATAACGTAGGTACCTGTATGGAATTTTGCAATTTTATCTCGTGCTAGCAACTAACTTGGAGTGAATTTTTTGGCGTAAGTGGCCTTTACTCCACCAAACAATCTATTCTCGACAGCAAAAATTAGTCAAAATTACATTTTTAATTTACTTATAACATTTATTTAGAAACCTAAGTTGGTAGGTTCGTTTTTACCCGTATAAAAACAATACTTTTTTTAGTTTATTTAGACATGAGGCACCTACCTATATCTAAAAAAACTAAAAAAATATTGTTTAGATTCGTTTTTCACGAAGGTGTTTCGTAAAAAATATAACAGGTAATAATAGCAAAAATAACTCGAAAGTTCTCCGATAATGTGGTACTTTTTTATTTAATATTCTTTAAAGGAAAAAAACACTGCTCTTTGCACTATTATTTTCATCGATAGCTACTAGGTATATTACTTTTTCTCTTTTTATAATTATCGAGGATTCTCTGCTGTTTATAATAATAAATAAAGTTTTTTTTTTTTCGATATTTATTGTGAAAACGTTTTGATATTCGTAAATTTTCTGCTTATCAAAATAAGCTCAATAAATTAATTGGACCCGTATTGACGTCGTGATTTTAGACGCCATTTACAGCCATGAAAGAAATTTTCTTATCGAAATGTGGAGCCTGAAAAATCGACTCCAAAAAGATTTAAAAAATTGTACTGTTAAGTTAAAAAAATAAACCCGACTGCGAAAACCTTTCTAGCAGTCTTAAATGAGAAGTGTGGTGTTGGCGGGGAGAAGCTATCGAATTCGGTATTCTAGAGTTGTTGTCCACGTTACTTTTCATAAGAGAAATATGAAACTAGAGAAGCACCTTAATATTTCACAGCTTAATAATTTCAATGTTATAAAATACACAAAGCATTATTATATTTCATAGACAAATGTGACACATTGTCCCACTTTTGAACGATAATAAAATAGTCAGTTGAAGAATAATTAATTAAACAATAACTTTGTTTATAGAATCGCATAAAATTTGCTCTGTTACATTTCATTATACTTATAAAAGTGTGTACCTAGGCACCTACTTCTGTTGATCGCTCCTTTGCGAAATCATTGAAAAAAAAATGAGCTGATGGGATAAAAAATATTATTTGCTCTACACCGAAATATGTGTTTGGTAACTTCAGGACCATTAATTATATGACTATCAGTATTGGATTGTGTACTGACTATCGTTAGTATACGTTCCTTTGTCGATACTTTGTTGTTTGCGAGATGACAAGCAACACTTTCGAATTTGTAAGTAGGTAGGTACCTACCTACATGGAAGCATTATGAGCGCGTACCGAGCCAGCTGCTCCGAGTAGATCAACCCCGGTGGAACTTGGTAAGTGGACGTCAAGCCGTTAAGTTATTTTTTCTTTGCCGGTACCGAGCTGCAGGTACCAAGTACCGAATATCACTGGCAGACTGGAAACTACTTTACACTTGAGCACGCCTGGCCCGTTGTATATGATTTTGGTATATCTGGTTTATGTATCGGGGGTTGGCTTTAGTATCCTTTGGCAGGCGGACGGGGTTAAAAGTGGTTAAATCTGGTAGAGGATGGGGCCCCGATTATAACGCTACCACTCATATTACCTACAAGGTAATGGATATTTTTCCAGAAATTTACAAAAAATGTTTCTAACCTCAAATCAGATAAAAAGCGAAATGTAAACGTTATTAGGTGAAACAGAACGTTAAAATAGGAGATCAACAACTAAATATCGTCTGTGGTGTACAATGTCATACCAAAATAGAGAAAAGGATAGCAAAAAAAAAAAAACTGTCTCTGTTATAATTTGTTGTGTATTGTTGTTTTGATTTTTATAACAACCTAGAAAGATGTAGAGTCTACTACAGTGTTACTCCTAGTATTCAAGAGCGAGCGAAGCGAGCTCGGAACTTGGGGCACCCCGACTCGGACAGGTTAGGTTAGAAGGGGATGGCGGGGTCTGAAAGACCCCGCCATCCCCTTCGTGGTTATTTTTTTTTAAACCACCCAGAAGTAGGAGCCCCGCGAAGCGGGGCTCCGTCGACGACGCCTTTGTTAATATTGATTGGAAGCTTTGATATTTGATTGTGATTTTCCCCGACCGTAGTAGGTGATTATAGTGTTTTGAGGTTAGATTACAAATATCTATTACCTTTTCACGGGAGTGGTACCGGGGGAGAGGGAATACTCCCCCCTTCCCCCCCACCACCTCCCATCCCCATCCGCCTGCCAAAGGATACTAAATTTTTACCTGTATCGGCACTCGAGCTTGTGTTTCCTTCCCTAAATACCTAGTAGTTGTACTACGTCATGAAATTTATAATTTATACAGTGTCCGTTAATGTTACTGGCGAAGGTCTTTTTAGACTTCATAACCTTCCTTAACATGTGTGTTTATTCGAGTAAGTTGATCCTTATTGACTTTACTGATCGGTGCCACAAACTACAGGGTGTTTTTTTTTTCACATTTTAGTTGGTTCAAGTGAATTTTCCAAAAATGTATGAAATGTAGTACTTATAGTGTAATGTAGCATATAAAAATAACGATTATTCATGCTAGCTTCAAATTCAGGGTACTTTTGCTCCAGAGCCCATTTAAATACTATTCAATATTATACAAAGTATTTACGAAGGTAATAAACTGACAAGGTAATATGCGCAAGATGCAGTTTATATGAAACCTTTGAGGCGGATGAAGGGAATGCTGCAATTTGTAGGGGAAAGTACGAAATCACCGCGGACGTAGTCGCGGGAAAAGTGCTAGTAATGCATATATTTGATCTAAACTCGCTTATCATCATAATAATTTTCAGCGAAAAAATATTATTATTATTACAGTTCTAGGTACGTATATGTGCTTATGACTCAGTACCTGAATTCCTTTTTAACAATCAACATTAAAATGTGAAACCAACTAAATAAATATTTATATGTAATATACGAATACGTGTAACGCAATCATTAGGGCTAGGCAGACAATGTTACTACTGCCTCGCTTCAGTATCAAACGTTAAACACGGTACTCATTTTGAAAGCATAATCAGTTAACAATAATTAATTATGGTTTTATGTATACATGTATTTTAACGACATTTTCATCGACTTTTGTGTTTGGAATTAGGTATTTCATTTACGCGGCATCCAATCGACTTAAACAAATGTTAATGTGGAACTTAAAACACGATATTGCGTCACGTAACAGAGTTTAGTCACTTTAAATGTCCACCTGAACCCTTTTTTTATTCAAAGCAAATAGATTCTTATGCAAGTTACATTTTGTCTCATTGAAGATAATGCAGACAAGTGTTTGCTGCAATTACATATTGTATGTACCTAAATATTTAAAAGTAAAATGTTCATATTTATTTATGAAAATGTCTTAAACATGCTTATAATTACTATATTTGTACTAGCTTCATTTTTTATTGTTGTGAGATTTATGTTTTAATTTGTTTTTAAATTTTCAATTTTGAAATTGAACTTTAGATCAGATATAGTTAGCTTATGCTCCACCATAGTTGCAGACTGTTTCAAGTGCTTTTTATAGAAATATCCACTCTTGTTTTATACTTATGAAACTTTTATGGATATTTATAATCTTTATTAAACATTGGATTGATTTAAGCAGTATTTTTCTTATACTTTTGTATTGAGATACAAAAGTATAAAAAAAATACTGCTTAATAATTGTAATAATTATACTGTTTAACTGAGGTTAAACAGTACAATTATGTTCGTGTTAAACACGAGTACCGGTCTATATTTTACTACTTTTTAAAGAAAGATTATGGCAACAGAAGCACCTTCCAGGAGAAAAAATTATACAAGAGCCTCTGACTTCTGAATTACAAATTGAAGTTAATGGCTATAACTGTGGAAACATACTGTTTTTATTGTGGTTTAAATAAAACTGTAAATACCTAACAAAGGCATTAGTAAACTTTTAAAGTTGTAAGTTGGAAAAAGTCAGTTCAATTGCTAAATATTTAAGTATGTAAAAACAGTTGCAATTTGCATTTAAACTTAAATATTATAAAAAGGAGAAATTCTTTGTTCTTTTTAATGAGGTCATGTCTGAAAGTGCTAATCTAATTACAAAAACCGCATACACCTTCTCCATTACATAGTGGCTAAAATATATTTTTTTAATTAATTAAATAATATTTTTTCCTCAAGACTTTCTGCAGCAGTTGGATCTGGTGTAACATAAGCTAAGTATGCTGTCTAGCTGGAGTACTTAACCTACACATTATTTCTAATGAAAGAAGAAGGGTCACGATCCATACAAAATTTACCCAGGCCCGGCGCTAACGAAACCTATCTTGGTTTTTGCATTATGTTATGTACATCAATTATCAGTAATCATTTTTTTTAATTTCAGTGGCTAACTTAGTTAAAATTGCCCTTGTAAAAGGATTCGTTCGATAAATAATTTTCATTTTCTGGATATGAAACAATACTTTTTGTTTGTTCATTAACCGAATTAAGAAAAGGCGGATGTTCTCAATTCGTGGAAATCTTTTTTTTCTATTTTGTATTGTTTTTTTTAGGTATGATCCCCGATTACTCAAAAACGCCTGAACCGATTTGGAAAATTATTTTTTTAATTGAAAGAATATACTTTTAAGGTGGTTCCTTAGAAATATTGTCATGATCTGATAATGAACTTCGGAGATGTGGAATGGAACTCCTCATAGGATCATAGCAGAACAGTCGTAACAAGTAAAATTGCTTTGTTTATACATGTAGTCGATGACTGACTAAAAGAAGAGGGGGTAAGTCGACCCCTCCCTCCTCTTCCTTTCCAAAATCAAATGTATCGTGAGAGGTATTGTTTGAAAAAGCATTTTGTAAGGATTTCAAATATTAACGATATATTGCATTATACACACATCAAAAGTGTCTAGGGATCAACATCCCTAATCAATGTTAGGGATGTTGATGCCTAGACACTTTTGATGTGTATATATTGCATTAAAAAAATAAAAATAAAAAACTTTTTCGCAAAAAAGACAACCAAAAACTACAGCGTTAAAAATAACTTTAGTTCTGGAAATCGGTGGCAGTACATAACAAGCAAAACCATAGCCCCCGAAAAAAGCTTTTGTTAAACAACTTAAAAAAAATAGTATATGTTCGACTACGTATTTTTTTTTAATTATGTATGTTTACCGATTGCTCCGCCAGTTGTCGACCAATTTTCAACATACACTCCTGTAGTCACATATTTAATTCGTGCTAATCTGATGTAGATCTTCGGAGACAAACAATTAACCTCCTCAATAACGAGCAGTACACGTATTGTGATTTGGTTATTGTACTGAAGATAATTGCTGACTAATCTATCCGTGGTCAAATAATCATGGTCTTCGAAGATAACTCATGAAACTTGATCGATTTAAATAACCTGAGCGTGTTCGGCCAGCCTACGGTACTGCGCTGACTTTCTTTTTAGGATGCATAACGCAGATCAACTAGGAATTCGTTTTTGATAAAACATTTTCACAAAAATAGTTGCTTTTTTTTAAGTTGTTATTTTTCACTTTTTAGTGCCTACCTACTTACCTCGATGTACCCCCTCCCCCTCTTCCTTCAGTCAGTCATCGACTACACGTATAACAAAGCAATTTTACTTGTTACGACAGTTCTGCTATGATCCTATGAGGAGTTCCGTTCCATATCTCCGAAGTTCATTATTAGATCATGACAATATTTCTATGGGATTAATTTTGAAGCATACATTCTTTCTAACAAAGAAAGAATTTTCAAAATCGGTTCGCAATTGACCGAGAAATCGCGTTAAAAACAAACAAAAACGAAAAAAAAAAACAGCAACATACAGTCGAATTGAGAACCTCCTTTTTTGAAGTCGGTTGAAAAGGTTTTAGGTCTAGGTTTTAAGCCCGAAAGTCTGATTACCAGTCTTAACAATGGGTATCGTATTACTCAGTTACTGGGATGAGGAGCTCAGATGGACAGTCGCTCCATGTAAAATACTGGTATTCAGCTACATTCGGTTAGACTGGGAAGCCTAACGGCGACCCCAACATAGTCGGGAAAAGGCTAGGCAGATATTGAGGTAAATAATAATATTTTACCTTACGAAGACAGTTTCAGTAGGTTAGCCACGGAAATCGAAAAAAAAAAAACATATTCTTGAAGTACATTCAATAACTAAACAACTGAGATTAGTTTCGTTTGCGCCGGGCCTGGGTCACAAAAGACCCTTCTTCTTTCTTGTTTTCATGTAAACATATGAAGCCATAATAAAATAAGTATATTTTTTATAATATTGGCAATAATTACTGATATTATATATAAATAAAAATAATTATTTGATTATTTTCTTCATCAACAACAAGCCATCTTGGTTTGGCAGGTATTGCATTATAAAGTGTGACTTACAAAGTACAATATAGAGACCACATTTAAATCACAAAATATAATTATGATCATTTCTTGAATGTACCACTTAATTATGAAACACAAAATGAACATACAAAAACATATATTAAATTACAAAAACAAAATATATTGATGCCCTCTATGTGACTTACTAAAAGTAAAATAAAATGCTGCTGGCTCAGAAAAATAAATTAAGATTATGAATAAAGAGGAAAATCCCAACAACTTGTTGGTATTACGGATGAGTTTAAATATAGGTATTTACATTTCACTACTCACTGGTACAGATGTCTTTGGCTCCACCTTCAATACTACACTAGATACGTAGAGCACGGAGTCGGTCTCCTCTTCCGGTACTGCTATATGGTGTCCACTTTAGGGGCCTCAATCAGGGTGTACGAGGGACTGGGCTTCCGCTTGAATGTGACATATGTGTACAACAGGCTGGCTAGCACACTAATGTTTAGGCCCACAAAGTTTAGCAAGGAGAACACATAGTCCCCACCAATGACCATCCCCAGATATGTAACCAGGATGTTCTTTAGGCACCCGATGATAGTTGTAGTCAGTGCACTGTTGTATTGTGTGCAGAGCATGACACTATATGACAGAACAAATCCCATCACGCATGACATCAGGAACTGTGCGAGGAACAAAGAGTTATCCCAGTTCTTGTACTCAGCTGAGGTGTGCAGATCTCCAGTGCTCCACGCAATCAGAGTCGCTGGGATAATAATAAATAAAGCATTATAATACATCAGACCATATTTACCAAGATCTTTGGCATCCAGCTTCTTTTTCATGTACACTCCATTTGAAGCAGTGAAAACATCATTGAGCAGCACCAGGGTGTACCCAGTCCATGAGAATGTGACGTCGTCGGCCGCAGCGAGCAAGGCACCGCCGACCATGGTGTAGACACTGATTTGCACAGACCAGGTGGGCCTCACACCCAGGACGAACCTCTCGCCCAGCATCGTCATAAGGATGCTGAAGCGTCGCAGAGCGGTGAACATCGGCAGGCTGAGCTCTTTGGTACCGCCGAGCCCGGTTGCCATGTTTCCTAAGTAGATGACAGGAAGCGGCCAGATGCGCTTGAGGATGTCTGTTGATAATGGCGGGAACTGCACCACTCTGAAGAAGCGGCCGCACCACAGCACCGTGATCGTCGCCACCATCTGCCCCAGGCCAAGCACCTGGTACGACGGGAAGGCGAACGTCGTCAGTACTGTCTTGTTCACCACCGTGATCATGAACGACGTCAGCGCGTAGAAAGAAGCGCTCAGGATCTTCTTCAGCATCTGCGCCTGGTTCTCCGCTTTCGCCTGCTCCAGCGCGCTCAGAGCCGACATCGTGCCACCACGTATGTCAGTAATGGTACTAACAGAACAGCGAGCTCAAACAACAGATAATTATATGCCTACTAGTCAGTAAAATAACATGAAGGCATATTGCTTAGAGAACGCGTCATGAAAACTTCGCGGTCGGTCACGAACTTTAACATAATAAGGCCTTATGGGTGTTCGTTCACGCACATTATACTTTCATGGTCGATTCAATATAAAATAAATAAAAATAAAACCTCGATTACACCAATGCCGAGCCGTGCACGGTGTACGGTGCATTGACTGGCATAGTGGCATTGACTAATCATCACAGATAATAAAACTTTAAACACATTAACACAGATTGCACAGAGTACATTTTTTAAACTCTCGGCGATTTATGAGGCCGGATTTGACGTTTCTCCTACGTAATAATTTGAAAAATCAAATTCATGATCCTGAATAATTACTATGTTACTCATACACTATAACAACAAGTATCACTTGTAAACATTAAGTTTAACTTATTTAATTGCTGATTTATATTTTGACAAGACGTTTTGGCAATGTCATGTTTTGGCTTGGTTGCCATAGTGTTGTGATCGTAAGCCGTTTTTTGACCGAATAAAATTGATTAATTGAAAAATCGATATTTTTACGAACATTACGTTTAAGAAAGAAATAAGTGTAGAATTACTGTATTATTAAATATTGAAAAATTTTAAATGAAAAAATTATTATTATCGCTCATTATTATTAATTTTATTCTTGACTAGCTACCCGCCTAGGTTTCGCACAAGTACATATTTTATCAGTGACTTGCCCTTACCTTGCCTTCATAAACTTTCCGTAAGAAATCAGTATGTCGGGTTTTAGTCTAAGTCTTAGTTTGGCTTTGTATCTCGCCCTAATTTAAACTTCATTGGAATTTATGTAATAACTGTTATAATGTAAACTAGTAAGTGCAATAAAACGTTATTTCTTAAAAATTAGTTTTAAGCAATCTAAATACAGTAGTCGACTACAAACTCTATTTTAAATCGATAAGTCTTAAGAATCGGATTTTAAACCAACCGATTTTTTTCCCTCACTACATAAAGTATTTTAATAGCTGTCAAATCGGGCTTGCTAAGATGTCCAGAATATAAATACAGAAAACTTTGGGCATACTTTGGGTCATTGTCAGTCATGGTGGCCCGTGTTGCTCTATGGTGAATATAGACGGATTCTACGCTCTATTGGAACTCATTGACTTGCAGATTGGAATTATTAAAGTCTGTAATCCTTTAATGACATGGAATCAGTAGGTATTGTACTATAAATAAAAAAAGGCAACTACAACCTTCATTAGGGCTTTTGTAGAAGAGACGCTCAAACACCACAATTATTTGCCAAACGGTATATTACTTTTGGATCCACATGGAGTTTAGATCTTTGATCTGCCAAAACGAATCAACTTACAATATAAAAAAAAAAATATGATGAAAGTCATTAATTTCAGAAAACAGTGTTATTACAATTACTTGGGTTAAATTTGGTTTCAAAAGCATTTTTTGATTTTTAGGGTCAGTTCACACCGAGACGCGACGCGACGCGACGCAACGTGACGATACTTGAAGAGGCCAGTGACTACGCGCTGCGCCGCGCGGCGCCGCGAGACGCATCGCAACGTCGCCGCTCTTGCACGTCGCGCGTACACCTTCTCGTACACGATTCACCGCTGCATCACGATGCGTCTCGCGGCGCAGCGCGGCGTAGAGCGACGCATCGCGTCGTAGTGCTGCTGCTGCGTGGTGTAACGTATTCTAAATTCTTACAATGAAATGTGTATCTTTTCGTGTAGAAAATAAAGTTATATTTTGAGTCGCTCTTTTAAAGTGTGCACGCAGCGTCGCGTTGCGTCGCGTCTCGGTGTGAACTGACCCTTATTTGATTGTGACCAGCATAAGGGCGAGCGCGCACTACGATAAAAAATCGTTGCGATAAAATATCGCAAATCTGTGAACCACAGAAATACACTACAATCCGCGCATTGCGAAAATATTTTTTTTATAGATTTTATTTCGCATTATAAAAATCGCAACGATTTTTATCGCGGTGCGCGCTTAGCCTAAAGCAACACGGGTACCTGACGGAAGGTGACAGAGTTCTATACCATTTGTCAAAACAATACAATTTAAGTATTTAAAAAAAAAAATGACTTCGTTTCAGCAGATTTTAAACCAACTGGTCCATGAAGAAAAAGAAAGTATAATAAACACGCCATAGATACGCTCTACAGAGGCGTACTGGAAATGTAAGAAAATTACTGATAGTAATTTTTTCATCAAAATTTTCAAGAGCTATGCTGATGTTTAAGATGATGATAATTCAATAAATCCGTCACCTTTATTGACGCATGTTTGCATTACAATTTTTTTTAATCAGTCTGAAAAACTTTATAATTTCATTTATCCAATAAATTTTAAAACCTCTGCCTCGTTGGTCTAGTGGTCGCAAAGCGCGACTGCTGAGCATGAGGTCTTGGGTTCGATTCCCGGGTCGGGCAAAGTGTTATTGGGTTTTTCCATCAGGAATTCCTCAGTAGCAGCCTCGGAGTCTGGATTTGTGCCCGGTTGATGGCAATAGGCTCGCCCCCTATTACATGATGGGACTTAAACATAACTGGCGAAATGTGGGTGTACTAATGGGTAGGTACACCTCTGCCTAACCCTTCGGGGATAACAGGCGTGAAGTTATGTATGTTTAAAACATTTAACCAAAATAGCTTTGTAAATGTTAATTTTTATTTTGGTAGTGTCTAAAGATGCAGACTTATAAACTTTAATGAATGGTTTTGATTTGATTGTATAGATGACTTTTTGATTAATTAATGTACTAATAGTTAGGAGGTCGGCCATTGATTTGCACAAATCGGACGCACAGTGCGATGTTGCCAGACTTACTTGAACTATCTCTTTTACTTGTTCTTGTGCTCCATGAAAAAGACATCTCGTTCGGTCTAGTCATCTCTAAAACAGCCCTAACAAGCAAAAACTAGTTATGCCAGATAACTAAGGCTAAGGTTTCAGAATCTGAATAACCCTAACAGTCTTTAATTTTACGAATGCCGAAGGCATTCCGGGTGTTTACTGGGCGGCCTTTTCTTGATATAGTAGAATTTTACAATCAACTTTAAAAAAAAAGTAATAGTCTATGGTCTATCCTTTTTCTTTGCTTTTTCTAAAATAATGCTAAAAATAAAAATGCAGTACACTTCATACGCATAATTAAAAAATTAATGATTTTTTCTCAAATAATAATACATCAACATTGTACATTTTCAGTTTTTTTTCATGCGTTCCTCTGACAATGTTCGTGATGTTTCTGTTTGTCGGACAATGAAAATGAACGGTGCATTGTGAACAAGGAACTTAATACTCTCTTTCGAGAGATTGTGAAGAATCCGCGTAGCAAACCAAACCAAGCGACATTTTGATTATTATTCCATTGTATTGCCATGTCAGTCAATATTGTTTGTGTATTATAAATATTCGCGGGTACGGGTACCGTCGTAGTGATGCGTTGTAAATAATGTTTGAGAAATAGAACGTTCCTACCCGATTCGTATACGTGGGCACTAATTCGCGATTGAGTTTTCAGTTATGTATCACTGTTGGGACGCGTTGCTATTCTGAAAGTGGTACAGGTAGTGTTAGGAGGGCGTCGAGTGTTTCTTTTATTGCTTTTGTCGGGGTTTGATCGGCGGGATGGCTGTTCCCGAGCAGTTCTCGCTTCGATGGAATGACTTCCATTCGAATTTGTCACAATCGTTTCATGCGTTGCTGGAGGGCGAGGATTTGGTGGATGTGACTCTGGCAGCCGGTGGCCAGTACGTACACGCTCACAAGCTGATCCTCTCAGTATGCAGCCCGTACTTCAAGGAGCTTTTTAAGGTATGATTCATTAATTTTGCATAATTTTACATCATTATGCTTACATACATTCTTGGAAAATACCATAATCGGGTTAGAGACTCAGCATATTTTTTACGCCACCCCAGCTATTTACAGGAAGAATAAAATTTCTCATTGTTTACACCCCATAAGGCACAAAAACAAACACTTGTATGTATCATTGTCTAAGTAAAGGTAGGTATAATATGCACATTGCAGTGTTGTACACAAACATAGTTACTTACATCTGCAATACTGTCCAGTATGACAGCAAATTTATTGATTTTGTCTACCTATATGATCAAATGTTTGTTTGTTACACACCCCTCGCTTAGGGAGGCAGACAGACAGGAGGGTTGATCTTGTTACCTTGCCCTGCCCACCTCACCTCACCTCTGTGAGATCAAAGGGTGGGTCTCCATTATTATTACATGCTAATGCCCTTGTGAGAGCAGTTTGATATTTACCTTGTTTGAGATACAACTGAATTGCTGTACTACCAGTTTTGAAATACCTATTTCTCATTGAATTGGTAAGCATTTTTATTATTTAATAGAATTCAGTGTGTCTCATTTGTTTTGTTAAATTAAAATAATGGATTGCAGGCAAATGGAGGCTAACTAATTTTGATACCATTTGTAATATTTTGATATCACAAATAATTTCCTTACAAAGGTTAGCACTATTGTTAACTAATGAGGCAGTTTATATGAAGAATCCATTGTTGTGTTTAAACAAAATTCATGTCATATATTATCAATCAATGGATATATGAAAATATAGTTTAGTTACCTACCTATACTCAATGATAGATTCATGGTCTCTGCCTGTCTGAGCCTGGAACAAAGATCATTTGTTGTATTCTACCTCATGGGTATGAGTTATATACACTCACCACAGAGTGAGCATTCACTATGAAACTGGTACTGACATAGGTACTCTACTTTATTTATTTTTTATTTTAAAGTATGTCATAGATTGTGAGGGCTCACATACTATTTCATGTTGGTTGAGATGTTAAGAGTGGTCGTCTATAGTTCCATTTTTTGTAAACATGTGAACACTATGTATATTATGTATTTGAACATTTTTAACCTTATATTCTTGATTTGTAATACTTTTTAAGTGTTATGATTTAGGTAGTTTCTATTTATGGTACATTGCATTCACATGCCATGTATGATTCTGTATGCAAATAATAAATATTGTAAACATTGATTTTAAAAGAGTATATGTATGGAGTTTCTTGACCATTCTTCTCCATACAAAGCTACCTTTTGGAAGGGGCGAGTAGATTCAATTCCTTTTTCTTTTGTATTTGACGTTCAAAAGTGCCTTGTAATGGCCTAATTGAAATAAATGATTTCACTTTGACTTTACTAGACATCATCCAATTATTAAACAAATTAATTTTGCTGCATAATGTAAAGAAATTCAATGAATCACTTACTATTATTATTATAATGACCTTTGTTCCATATCTCTGTCATATTGGAACTAAAACAAATAAAAACTGTACATATCTACTATCACAATAGCATGAATGTGGGTAATACAATAGTTGTTTATGTAGTCTTGATACTTGGGCTGCTATATAACTATCTATGTAAACCAGAAATTGCATTTTGGACTGCGGCTTTTCAGATGTGGTCCCATAAATTGAAATTAATGGAATATTCTTTATTGTCCTGACCCTAATATAAAACAAATATGAACATATTTTAGAAATGGTGAATTGTTATGCCTTCATTTGTAAAACTGTTTTTTCTAATTTAACAGTAGTTGTAAATGAAACCTTGAAGGTAACGATAGCTATTCAAGCAGTATAGTCACTATAATGACATTAATGTTAGAAGTAACTTGCACATCTTCAACAAGGTTTATATTATCTTACAATACTTATGATGACATAAATTGTCATATTAGTTTGATCCGTAATGAAGTTTAATATGACAAAGACTTGTTGTAATAAGTACCTAGTAAAGCAATTTCCTGCTTGATTATACAGCGGTGCAGTTGTTTGCTCCACACTTTCAGTAATAAGCATTCAGAATGCATTTCATCTGTCCATATTATTTCTGTTACAACTGAGTAAATACTCTCCTTATTATTAGTACAAAGATATTGCATAATGAATTAATGATTCTTTGCTTTATTTAGTTAGCAGAAAGCAGAATGTGCCTGGGTTGTTATTGCAAGTGTTATCAATGAGATTATATACTATGTCATCTGAAACATTAAAACAAGATAAAATTAGTAAGTGAAAGCGCACTTGATGTTATATAAATAACCTATACATACAGTACGCTTGATTCTCACAAACAAACATAATATTATATCCCTTTTGTGTACAATGTACCATCTTTTATCAGTTTGTTCAGAATAGCAACTGGAAGATGCGAATAGCTACCTCCATTATTGTGGTTGTCATAATAGAATAATAAGCAGAGCCATTCATATGCGCCTATCAGCCTCACTGCAATCATATCAGTGCTCATGCAGCTGTTATGAGTATGGCCTTGTCACACAACATCATTCACTCTAGATGTCCATGTGTCGCGTGGCTCTGAGATGAACTCGTTTTTAATAGTAATTGTAGCTCAGGGGTCCCCAATCCTTTCTTGCATTATGGGAGTCCCCTTTAAAGTTGAACTTTTTTTGCGACACTTTTCTAAATAACATGTTTGTGTGTGGTTCTAGCAGACATTAACATTACTTTATTGATTTACTAGCTTCCGCCCGCGACTTTGTCTACTTCAAAGTTAATTTAAATTATCCCACGGGATCCATACATTTTTCCGGGAAAAGAAGTAGCCAAAGTGCTATTCCAGACTACTATATTAAATCTACCATTGTACAGTCTGTTGTCAACATTAGCTGACCCTTAACGTTACGAGTTAAAGATCAAAGTGGGTCAGATAATGTTGCCAACCGACTGTACCAAATTTCATCCACAAACGTCGGCCGTTCTGGCGTGATTAAGTAACAAACATCCATTCATCTAAACATTATCATTTGTAATAGTATTAAGATAGTAACATTATTTATATTTTATTAAAGAAAACTCCAATAATCTTAACTATCTTTATTAATAGAAAATATAACATTTTTACATTTACCGATGATGAGATTAGGGTTGCCAACATTTTTTTGTCTAAAAATAGTATTTTTTTAAAAAGGCCATAAATATAGTACGCTTCAAAAATATATAGTATTTTAGTAGGGAAGACTAAAAAAAAGACATACTAAGTTATTTTTTTTACATTTAACATTGTAAACGCTTTCGGGATCTTTAGTAATCCACTCTTTCCCACTCAGGTTTATATTTTTGGAGCCTTTTTTGTATTTTAGTCGTTTTAGTGGGTGTCAGTGGGACACTTTCGTTATCGCTACAACTTTTCATTATTTTACTACGTACCTAATTTAATGCAGGATTAAAACTAGATACTAAAACCGTATTAACTCCACTAACTCAATAAAATTAACGAAATCCAAAACAAACGAAAAAGGCAAGCAAGATTATAATAAACTAGCTGTCCGCCGCGGTTACACCCGCGTCTTTGGTTACTGCTCCGCTCCCGTAGGTCGTAGCGTGATGGTATATAGCCTATAGCCTTCCTCGATAACTAATCCATCTAACACTGAAAGAAGTTTTCAAATCGGACCAGTAGTTCCAGAGATTAGCGCGTTCAAACAAACAAACAAACAAACAAACAAACTCTGCAGCTTTATAATATTAGTATAGATAAACATTAGTTTGATGTTGTCAAGTTTTACATTGACGTATCAATTAGGAGCGAAATATGACAGGAACGCGTTCGGTTACACGCATACGCACAATACTTCTGTCGAACGAAAGACGTGTTCGAAAATTGCAGAAAGTTTTTTTTTATTTTACTAATTTTAGTATTGCAAAATATAAACATTGAGCTATTGTACTGAAATATAGTATTTTCGCGTACTATATATTTCTTCAACAGTATATAGTACGGAGACCCTAAATACAGTACAATACTACCTATATATTATAGTACGGTTGGCAACCCTAGATGAGATGTACATGTGCGTCGCGCGACGCCGGCGCTGCAGGGCGTCGGGAACCCCTGTACCACGAGAAATACAGATCTTTAATCTGTTGTATGTTTACGAATGACTGCAAATCGAAAGTTGTCTTTGCTCTATAATCCTGTAACTTAAATAAATATTATAATTAAAATTGCAAACATGTTAAGTAGGCTGGCTGTGGGAAGTAGGGAAGAGAATATATAGGCAGTAACTGAATTGAATAGTTACTAAATTTATAAATAATTGTCTTTGTTCACAGATGAACCCATGTGAACACCCCATAGTGATACTGAAAGACGTAGCACATCAAGAGTTGCGTCAGCTGCTTCAGTTTATGTACCGCGGGGAGGTGCACGTGCGTCGACAGGAACTATCCGGCTTTCTGCACACTGCTGAGCTGCTGCAGGTCAAAGGACTCACCGGCGGACGAGAAGTAAGTACCACTCTTTATAAAGTGCTCAACAGAAAGAGAATAGACGGCATCAGGGCGATGGAAGACATCAAAACTCGACACATTCGCCCGCGTAGGTATGTTTCTAAAAAAAAATGTTTCTTAAAAACTGTCACATGTCATAACATTTCTGTATAAATCCGATTTTAGACATTTGATGATCTTTAGCTAGACGATTAGGTCTACAATGGTATTTTTATCTGAGGGTATGTACAGTCTGCAACAAAAGGCGTTGAACAGTAACACCTTAAGCAACAAATGTCCTAGAATACTCGGAACACAATACGGTGAGTAGGTACGTTATGTTATCAAATATCGGTGATCGGCATAAAACTATTACCGTCGATATTACATAATTCGGTTAACGATAAATAGCAAAATTGATTCTATTTCGTGTTCAGGTCATTTTGTTGGCCTATCTCATAACATCATTATATTAAAAACCAAAATGGCGGCTACGATGCAAATGTTTGTCACGGGACTCATAGGTATCATGTCCGTAGTTTTCGAGGGCGCTCATGTTGAAATGAAAATCTGTAGGCGCCATCTTGATTATGAAAACTCGCAAATATGCGTCACGGGTCGCACCCCTCGTTTTCAAGGGCACTGATGCGGAAAGTTAGGGGGCAATGAAAATCCAGAAGTTTCGCACATGGCGGCTGCGAGATTTTACAAATATGGTGCATTTAATTAGATCAAAGCGTACTGTAATATATGATTCTAATGGAAAATTATCTTCTTATATATTTTGAGAGCGAAATTTAGATTTATTTATAGAGGAAAAATCTGATAAGAAATGACTTTGCCCGTAGATATAATAATACGTAAAGAGTACATTACTAAGATTTAATTTATTAGAAAGTTGAGTGGTTCCTTTCTGATATAAAAATCATACAAGTTACGAATGGTTGAATTATGTGGATGTGGCTACTCTGAGCTCTTTAAGCTACTAA
The DNA here is from genome assembly GCA_949316365.1 of Hoplodrina blanda. Classification (NCBI taxonomy): domain Eukaryota; kingdom Metazoa; phylum Arthropoda; class Insecta; order Lepidoptera; family Noctuidae; genus Hoplodrina; species Hoplodrina blanda. The sequence continues at coordinate 23,419,537 of OX438578.1, read as the reverse complement.
TAATAATAATACTATCACTCTCCCCGCGACTTTGTTCGCGTGATTTTTCTTACGGATCCCTAATTTTTTGATAATAAAATATAGGCTATAGCACTCAGTGATAACGTAGCTTCCAATTTGAAAATTAATTTTCAAAATGGGTACATTACTTCCGGAGATTACCCCCTACATACAAACTTACAAACAAATGTTACCTCTTTATAATATTAGTATAGATAATTTTGATTTTATAAAGGTTCGTTTTTCCTTTTCAGGGTACGAAATGAATGCTTCAATTTAAGTACCTATCCGTGGTTTTTTCATAACTTAACTTCTTCCGACCAGTTTTCAATGACCTTCGTGTTCACTTACGAACTAGTGCTATTTTCATTGTGTCACTCGCAATGGTCAAGATAATAAATTTTCACAAGACTCCTCGCCATTTACAGCGAAGCGAGTCTCCATCCGCCATGCCAGACGAGGTGTCGAAGGCGACGCCGCCTCAACAGGAGCCCGCGGAGCCAATCAACGACTGGACATCGGCGGTGGAAGACACCACGTCGTCGGAGGCTCCGACGGAGCCCGTCGAAACCATCACCATCAGGGAGGAGGCCGCTAGGAGCCCGCTCAAGAGGTAACATACAGATTCACTCATTTTTAGCCTTTTTGTTTGCTGCAGTGTTCTTAAGTTTCAACGTCTTCTTGCCTGCACAGAAGTTTTAGTCTTTTGAAGCTTATATCATCACCTCTAATGTTGTTGAATGCTCTGTTCAATTGTGGATGTTATGAACATTAAATATATCTAAAGCAGTATGTGCAGCTTAAATAAGCTCTGAAGACGATGCCGTACATTAGGCGTTTGCAGCACAGATAAGAGAATCATTATCAAAGGGACATTCAGATGTCACTTTCTTATAGCTATGTCCACGCTCAAATAGGATACTAACGGAAGAGAGCTTTGAATAGGATATTTGTATCATAATATAGTTGATCCAGATCATATCGCCGTTTTTCTACAGATTACTTAAGAACACCCCGACTAAGAACAGCCACAACGTGAAGAAGAAGCCGCGACCCATCAGGGACAGCCCCACCCACCCCGAGAACACCGACTTTGCTTACGACGGGTACGTACCCTCACAGACATCGACATTTTCCCTAACTCTATTTACAAGCCATTCACAAGTTTCCGCGAATACATACTAAACTAAAAATTAAAAAGGTCGGTACTCAGTAAAATAATAAAAAACAATACGACGCGAACGATTCATCCAGTCAATAATATACTACTCAAAACAAAATAGGGCCCACCACTATTTATTTTCAATTTTTGTCTTAGAATTATTCAAGAGATACTAATTAGCAAAATGAAGCATTAGATTATGTAGTTGATTTGTTTGTGAGTCTGTATCAATGTTTCGAGCGAAAACTTGAGGGTTTAATTCAAGTGGGAAGACAGAAAAAGTGCAGTGCTTGAAAAAACGTAAAATGCACAAATTCTTTTACTTATGGTCTCAATGTGACTGTAGTGGTTATTGGTAGTCGTTGCTTTCTTGGACAGTTTTATTTGATTTTTGTGATAATAATGATTACTGTGGCTGGTTCTGGGCGTCATAAGGACATGGAAACCGCAGCGAGAGCAGTGGTCCTGCTTCAGGGAAAAAATCTCAGAGGTCTGTAGCAATACATGTCGGTGTGTCGCAAAGAGCTGTCCGAAACATGTAGAAGTTGTACCAGAAAATCGGGAGTGTAGGTAGGAGTCTTAGAAAAGAAAGTCCTAGAGCTACAACTGCTCCAAAAGATCGGTGAATCAGGTTAACTGCTCGTCGGAAGAAAATTTTAACCGCCCGGCCTTTACAAACCTGCCTGTGGCAATCAAATGGTACACAATTCAGTGATCAAATCATTTGTAATCCACTCCACGAAGATGGCCAATGTTTCAGAGTATGTGCTGTTTGACTTAAACTGACAAGGGCTCATCATGCAGAGCGTTTAAGGTACGCTCGCCAAAATTTGTACTGGACCAAGGCTAACTTTGGTGCGCTACTCTTTATAGACAAATGTAAGTTCAAGTTTTATAGTGATCACAAACAAATACAAGTGTGGAGAAAAAAAGGCGAACGTTTTACAAAATCATGCATCCATGGAACCAACCGTTTCTGGGGTCCAAGTGTTACGGTGTGGGCGGAAATTCGCTTGGCGTGCAAAACAGAGCTGGTAATTCTGAATGAGGGTACTGTAACTGCTACCAGTTATGTTTAGCGAGTAGTCTGACTTCATATCATTCCATTTTCACAGAGAGTGGGTTCTGGTTTTGTTTATATGCAAGATAAGGCTCGTCTACATACGGCCTGTATTACACAAAGAGCTCTTTCTGACACCAGTATCTCGGTTTTGCCATGGCCTGCAATGAGTCCCGACCTAAATTTCATTGAATATTTATGGGATCAACTGAATAAAAGCCTCGAAAAGAACAACAGTCAGGTGAATAGTCTTCAGGAGCTCATAAACGCGCGCAAAAGTCTGTTTTAACGAATACTGGAACAAAACGTTACCCATCTGATTAAAAGTGTATCTGATAGGCTCAGGGAGTGCATACGGAGTAGAGGAGGCCTCACTCGCTTCTAAGCATAACATCGCTCAAGCCACAGGTACAAAAAAAATAGTGAAAAGTGAAATTTACGTTTCTCATTATTTTGCTGCAATTTCCCTAAAAAGTGTTTTTGTGTTTAATTTACAAAAAAATTAACAACTTTGATTCTTGATTACGTTTAAACACTTTCTTAATCCCTAGCCTAAATATGTCTGTCCATAAAAACATGACACACATTAATACTTTTTCATTTTACACTAAAAACGTGGTGGGCCCTATTTTGTTTTGAGTAGTATAGATAGATGCAAGATAGTTCTCCTTAAAGATACTATCCACCATTAGACGCAAACACTGCTATTACATTTCTACATAACTTCATCCAACTATAGTGGGGTCGGTTCTGCAGTACCTTTTAATAATAAAGTTTGTATGCCGTTGTGGCATGCGTCATTTTTTAATTCATTTGTATAACATAAGCTTATTTAGCACTGGTATTTGCTTGCTACTGTATATTCTGGCGGCCTGCTTCGCACATGCACCAGATCAAAGCAGCCAACATAACACGAACAGCATACAACATAATAAAGTTAAAAGATTCCGAAATACGTGACCCTGGTATACGGGGTGTGAAAAGATACATCTTATTATTATACCCATACCAACAGTTACCTAAACGTACTAGTAACTCATCAAACTAAGTAACATTGGGCAAACATGATTAATGGGAAACTTTTGAGAGCATGTAACAGTACAGGTTCGAGAAGGTATCGAAGTTTAGCTATAACAGTTACAATTTGTTTTATTAAAAAAAAAGTGTGTACTTTGACTTTCAATATCTCCGTAACTGGAAGGTTCCCAGGCATGGTCCGTTACAAAAGTATGATCGCAATGATGGAGAGAATGCGTACCTATCGGCTTCAAGTGTCTTTTTACACCCGTTATAATTACAAGTTTTCGAAATAGGCGGTCCTGGACATATTATAAATTAAGGTTAGCACAATCTGGAGATTGTACCCCAACGTCAGGGTTAGTAGAGCCTTAAACAGGTCGCTGTCGGTTACGATGTGCTTACGTCATCACGTATCTAGTCGACTCACAGCAAACTACAAGTAAGGGATATTTCATCTATCACTTGCGTATTAACTTAATATAAGAACAAAAATACTAAATTACTAATAAAGAAACATAAGAAAATATGTTCACGTATCCATATTTGTAGCAGCAAGTAGGGTAACAGTCTAGGATGCACTAGAGTTATTTCTGCTTTGGCTCTGTGCTGGCACGCGTCTGTAATGCTCAGGCACCACAGACGTCGGTGACATCATATGGGTCGCCTGCATGTTTGCCTCCAAACAACTCAAAAAGGCTCTTATTATTATTCTTTCACCATTTGTCATTTCCACTAAATAATCAAGCTTACATTAGCATCGCTTTAGTACTTACGTTGCGCGTTGCTTGCAGCGAACCGCTGATTGACTTCGACAACGAGCTGTTTCACAGCGTGCTTGTGTTGCCCGAGTCCGCCAAGGAGTCTGGTAAGTCACACCTGCTTTATGTGCTCTCATTTTATTGTAATTTCAGGCCTTTAATAGTTACCATAGAAACAAAGCGAGACACATAGTTTTGCCACATTTTTTAAATACAGGGATTTTTTTCATTCATCATCCAAATTTTAAAATCGAGGTCTCTTAATTATTAAATTATTTTCATATGTGAAACATTATAATCAAATAATAACAAAAACAAAAAAAATCATTCAAAAGAAAATATCCGTAAAAAATCAGAATGTAGAGACACGCAGCAAGAGGGGCTTAGTGCGTGCTGTTTATGTGCGTTCCTGAATTTTTTTATTTCATTAATTGATTAATTGATAAAGTTATCGATTCTAAATCATTTCTGAAAATTTGGATGGTGGTTGCAAAATAACCCTGTATAATGTTACGTCCACTTTTTTTTAATAGTTTACAAATCTCACGAAATCTATTATAAACTGATGATGTTTGTGATTATTCCGTCACATACATCTATTTTGTTCGCATCGCAACATCACTCGGTTATTTTAAACAATTGCACTGTTTTTAGGATTCCGTAGGTACCTCATTACGAAACAAGGGAACCACTTTTGTCCGTCTGTCACAAAGGAGTATAAATCTGAATTTGGATACAATGTTAGACGTCGTTCCATGTTATGCCGAATGAGCTGCTCCAAGGAATAGCAAAAAAAAATAAAATGTCATTTACTAGCAAATGTTTTTGCTCAAAGTTGTTATTTTGGCAGTATGCGTAGCTAATGGCTATGTGATGCTGTTTACACCCTATATAACGAATTATATTTTTACATAATTTAATAAGAATTAATGCTAGCTTCGTTGGTCGCAAACGCGATGAATATAGACGGGGATAGATGGGGTCCTGAGTTCGATTCCCAGGCGAGACAAAGTGTTACCGGATTTAAATGTAGAGTGTTGTGGCCGGTTGACGGCAGTGGGCTCACCCCATATTACATGAGACAAACAATCCTAACTGACAAAATTTTGGTTCGGAGAATACAGACTTGATGTTCGGTTATAACTACACACATCAAAAGTGTCTAGGGATCAACATCCCTAACATTTGTTAGGGATGTTGATCCCTAGACACTTTTGATGTGTATACTTGTTCGAGTTATAAGTACCCAAACAACATAAAAGAAACAAACACAAACGCCACTTGACGTCCATTCTCCCAGCAGGTTGGAACTGTAAGACTGGAGGCGTGAAATGTCCCTCCTGCCATCGGTTCTTCGCCAACCGATATAATCTGAAGGTTCACATCCGCGACAAGCACGACACACGCGAAGGCACTCTGCAGTGCGACATCTGCCAGAAGCGGATGCGCAACCCGTCGTGCCTGCGCGTGCACATGTACCATCACCGCAAGCAGGCCGCCTACCTCGCACAGTTAAGTTCGCAGGGAGAGCAGATGAAGCACGTGTAAGTATCAACAACAGGGGGCAATTCTACTAACCTTTAGGAACGATCATCTAAAATCAGTCTTAATCTGTCAAAAAATAACATGTTTTTACAATGGTTGTCCAAAAATGGCGACTAGATCAGGCTTAGGCTTTCTGAACACACACAACTCACACACGAGTGTCGCACGCGATGCTTAACAATTTTAGTATATAATCAAACTAAATGTATACAGCCTGTAACAAAAACACTGTCCGATCCTTAAGGGTATTATTCGGCATCGTACTGCGTACACATATACGTAACCATTTAATGGATTTGAGATTATTATTTTTCCCCAGTGAAAAAAAAAAGAAGAAAGAAGAAGTAATTAAATTAAAATAAAACATAAAAACTGATCAACGGCAACACTGATCTGACAGGGTTTTTGTTACATAGTGTATAAATCAACTTATGTATATAAATCAACAAAAATATAATAATGCCGACCATTATCTTCTAATCGCTTGTTACAATGTTGTGAGTTGCTACATATAAAATACTAGCGACTTTGTCCGCGTAGAAGACAAGTGTACCATAAAGCATAGCCTAATGTCACTGTGCTTTTTCATTTATTTAATTAGTATATCAGCTTTCCATCAGTGAATACGAACATCCAAACATAAAAACAAACAAACTTTACTCTTCGTTATTAGTATAAATATTATTGAAAGTGTGGTGAGAAGGTGAACCAGGTCTCGTCCACGTCTATTATATTCGTGTCGCTTTTCGATTTGAAAATACGTACATTTGGTATATGACATTCACAATTAATAACACTCATTGCTATGAATAAAGCCTTCAAACTAAATAAATATTATGTGAGAAACGGGTGATTTTAATTTATACATCGATCGAATTCAATTTCAATGTACTCCGTGCGCTTTACCCGGCTTTCGGTCGATCTGAATCATTGGTTCAGCTGCAGTTCAAGTGCAGGGTGAGTCAAGGTGATAGTATCTGCAACACATATGGGCCAAAATCCTATGATACTTTAATTTCAATAAAATTCATGTAATATATATAGTTTGATGAACTGTTCCAGGGTGCAGAACATGGTAGGTGGAAAATGGCGCTCAGACTCTGCTTTGGGCCGCAGCGAGTACAAAGAGGTGGATAAGTAAGTGTTACTCCAATCAAATATTTTTATGAGAATATAGGAAAAAAGTAGCCCACCGGTAAACTTTAAGAGGTTGGTCAATCACGCTTAAAAAAACGGCTGAACAGATTTTGATACAATTTGGTACAGCTAGGCTTGAATTATTAGATAGAATACTTTTTACATATTAGTAATTTTTCTAGGATAGGAGTAGAATCGTTGGTTATGAACAGACAACCATTTATTTTTATTAATGGATGACTCGTTATGTTCTAATCTTGTCGTAACAATTTAAACTAGAATGTAATAGGACAGTCGTACTATAGCCAATTAAAAAATTGACAAGTTGCTAGACTTAGTTGTTATACGATAATGGATTTGATTTGGCTGAAAGTGGAATTAACCAAATTATTACTGCTACTGGCACTGGGCTAGATTGGCTTCTGGTACTGGGGGAATGGGGCTTCTTGTAGTGGTATTGAGTAATAGTATTTGATCATCTATTTAGGTAGAGAGTTTAGGCAGAGTCATAATGTTGAAAATAATAACGCTAGAAACAGAAGATATTTTGCTAAGACAATTTTTTTGTTATTTTACATTTATAATTTATAAATTGTATAGTCCAGTCGGTTGTATGAAGTATAACTAAGAAAACACGTATCGACTTTTTTCTCAGAGACCACACAGTTCATATGCTAGTTATTGTGTTGCTTTTTAATTAGTAATCAAATCGAATTTATTTGAGAGTATATTGCATATAAAGTGATATATATTTTATATCAATGAACACCATTTCAAAGCTTTGTATATGATAGTAATAACAGGAGGTATCATGGCTAGCGCGGTATTGCTAAGCGCAAAACTAGAAAACGGCTGGACCGATTTACCTATATATATTTTTTGTTGTGATCATAATTTCCCGGACAAATATTGTAAGATATGTTTTTTTGCAAAATGGTCCGAAAAAGTCGGAATTATGCACCCGTGTGAAGGCGGGGCGGTTCGCTAGTAAAACATATGTATAAGTCTGGAATTGTCAATCCTTCAGCCGCCTTCAGCTAGCGAGGTTATCAATGCTCGGGCCTTCTGTGTACGAGAAGAGGCCTTTGCCCGGCAGTGAGGCAGTGGGACAATATAATAGGCTAATTCACTCTCAATTGTAAAAAATACTTACAATTTAAAATATAAATTGCCAATTCAAAAGTAATGCTATGCGTGCAACGGATATCAAACACTTTTAATAGAACTGCTATGCGCATCAATACATTGTTCATGTTGTTCACCAAAATACCAATTCTAGTCTCAATCTCATCTCAGCGAAAATCACCGACAATATAGAATTGCCGCGCCACTAACATATGACGACTGTTTATTATACACTAGCGACCCGCCCCGGCTTCGCACGGGTGCAATGTAGATACATAAACCTTCCTCTTGAATCACTATCATTTGATGAAAATCCTAACTAATATTATAAATGCGAAAGTAACTCGTGTCTGTCTTTCTGTCTGTCTGTCTGTCTGTCTTTTCTACACGCCTAAACTACTGAACCGATTTGTGTGAAATTTGGTACAGGGTAAGTGTGAACCCCAACAAAGGACATAGGCTACTTTTTATTCGACTTCGACTTCGTCTGCGTCCGCGATAACCGACATACCTATACGCGGACGAAGTCGCGGGCAAAAGCTAGTCACATTATAATCCGTTGCGTAGTTTAAAAGATATAAGCGTACAGGCAGCAGGAAGCGAGTTTGTTTTATACTATAAGAGCTAATAATTTACATATCTCCATACAAATATTATCTTTACTGTAATCATGGTGTTGACGTACGCTTCGTGTAAATACTTATGGTACTGATGTGGTCTCATTAAATTGCTCGTATGTGGAGCAACAATATGCTCGGCCATTTTTCACTTATTAATTGATAATAAACTAAAACACATCACAGATTGAGTTCTGCTAGACATTCATCATGATGATGAATGGAAAGAAAGCATTTTGTTTTGTTTTTTAGTTCATTATAATGTCATAAATTAAAACTGGTCAAGTATACTGATCTGTTGCGTGTTGAACGCAAGACTCTGTGACGTTTCGACGCCAGACGTCTTTGATAAGATTTTTGAGCAGGCCCAGCCTAACAACGTGATCATTATCGCTATCAAGCACGATAAAAGAACTTGTGATGTGAACATCAGTGCCATATTTGTATGAAGAACCAGATAGCTGTGCTGTGACAAGCTAACTGTGAAATACTAACATTATTACCCTAACTAACATTAGGAACTAAAATTATTACCCTAACTAACATTATTAACCTAACTAACATTATTAACCTAACTAACATTTGAAACTAATATTATTGACATTCAAAACCTGCTAAGCGCTTTCTATAATTGACTTAAAGTCAGAATATAAAATTCAAAACATTGAGTAATACTATTCAATTGTTGGACAAAATAACAACAAAAGAAGCATTACTTCAATACTGATTTGACCACTTCTTTGTGACCAAAGAAGTGCGCGACTTATGCACACTTAAGTTAACAAATGAATATGACTTGCTAAGCGTCCTGGTCCCGGGTTTGAATCCCAGGTCAACATTTCTCAGTTTCAGCCTGGTCCGTGCTGGGTTGAATGCAATATGCTCGCGTCTTATACAGTTATACCCTCTGTTTAAGCTGCCACGGAAAGCAGGCGCCATTATAGTTATTCTTTCATTAAATTATGCAGTATGACGAATGTTTTCATTTAACACGTATTGTGTTAGATTGCCGCGAAGCTTGCACAGCTCTGCTAGCAACTGCAGTAAATACCCGAAGCATGAGCAAACGCATTAACTAAATGCAGCGTGACAGCTGCGCAAATAAGTAGTTATGTAATGCGCTTGTGCACAGCTACAGGAATGTAAACATTACGACCGACACGAATCGATTACACGTAACTGTGACAATAATATCATGAACTTTACAATTAATTATCTGATAACAAGCAACTGTGTGGTTTCTTCTCAATTTTTTTAATAAACTTTGTAAACGATATGATTTGCAAGTTGTTTGCATAACAATAATATTCACTATCTTTGACCCTTAATTTACGACACGTGTTTGAGCTTTTGGGCAGTGTTTAGGTCACAAAAGTTATATTCAAAAGTCTATTGTCTGTTTCTTTATCCGAGTCTCACGTATAAAGTTCAGGTAGTTTAAAAATAAAGAAAGAAAGGAAAATGTCTATATATTTGTGGTAGCAGAAATATGTGTGCCAAACTGATATTTAACAAATATAATAATACGAGTATGATAATTAGTTCGATGTTTTTTTAAAAGATTGTTTTCAATATGAGAACGGTAAATAATAATTGTCATACGTCACTTAAAACAACACATTGGTGCACTCACCAAGTCATTGTATATTATAGGTGTTATAGCAGTTGCCAGTAAGCAAATCCGTAACGTTCCAGGTATGCACTTTTCTTTGTGCACTTTATTATAATTATGACTGCTCTCAAAACGGTGAAGAGAATCACTGTGGAAATTGGTACATCCACTTTGTCCATTGTCCAGTACTGGACATCTTTCGGCCGAAATTATAATAATGGGCCGGCTGTCCTCAACAATTTCATTTAGAAAAGCGACATCTATTAGAACAAAGGAAAGTTAATATTCTTACTGTCAGTTACAAAACTCAACTAGTTCTAAAACACATTCATAGATGGCATTACGGTAGACATTGTCCACTTCTCAATACTGGACTATCCAAAATAATTGCGCGCTACAGAATCCAGCAGTGGACAGTCTTTTACCATTTTTTATAATGTCAGTAAAATAATAACTAGAAAAGCGATGGTCCAAAAAAAACCCAGAGTCGATTCAGACAAATTAGGTATCAATAGCTTTATTAAAATGCACAATTTACCCCACCGAAAAAAAATTGCCCATATCCATGGGGTATATGAGTTATAGACGAACAAAGTATATATGGAAAAATCGTGAATAACTTGTTATTTTTACCAGTTTTTTCAACAGCATTATATTAATAATAATAATCATAGGACAATAATAAATATAACTAGCGATCATATGCAACTATCAAGTTCAAAGTCCTTTATTAATGAGATTACGTCCATTTTTTAAGTTCTCTAGCATAATTACCTACCTATGAACATCATTGGGATCGACAAAGAATTGTGTTTACCCGAATGGATGCAACACACCCCAGTCTATCGGATTTTCCAAGAATGGATTATGACTTATTAATTGTGTTCGCAATAGGCACATACCACGTAAAACTTGCAAGGTCCTACTGTTGCGAACATATTAGAGGAACTGGGGTTTTTTCAATTGAAGTTTTTAGACACCCCGAAAGGATAAATATTAATAACGAAGAAAGTACATTAATTAGGTGTCGAATCCATTCCAGGCACGTCGGGACAAGAACATATTATTGTTATGTTTTATATAACACGAATAGTATTTCGGAATACTGTTGCAGCTGTATTCATGGTCGCCGCACATTGGGCAGTTGTGCCCACATAATAAGCATTATATATTATCTGGCCTGGGCCAGGTACCAAGACGACCTTATGCAACCTGCTGGGTTCTTAGATGATATATTAATAGACATAGAAAATAATTGAAATAAATATTTTTCCCACAGTATTTGTTTTTTTTTTTTTAAATAAGCGACTGAAAAAATAAATAATCTGAGACAAAATAGGCACATTCAACTGTAAAAAGATTTCACGACAAAAGTATCTTGACATATGATTTACAAGCTGTGAAATATAAGATTTAATACTTGATAGGTTCATATAATCGCTACTTATATTTATTATTGTCCTATGATTATTATTATTAATATATTGCTGTTGAAAAAACTGATAAAAATAACAAGTTATTCATTATTAATATATTGCTGTTGCAAAAACTGGTAAAAATAATCAGTTATTCATGATTTTTCCAATATACTTTGTTAGCCTATAACTTTTATATCCCATGGATATGGGCATATTTTTTTTGGTGGGGTAAATTGTGCATTTTAATAAAGCTATTGATACCAGATTTGTCTAAATCGACTCTGGGTTTTTGGTCCATACATTTTGGACCATCACCTTTGAAAAACATAATACTTATTATTGTGTTCGGTATTTGTTTGAAAGAGCTTCCTTTAGAGATACGTAATTTTAATCATTGGTCTAATGATTTCAAAGATCTAGCTCAAAATTTGCAAAACAGATACTGTTCCACCTTACCTTCTTAAGCTTTGATTTTATTAAGGTTATTAGATATTGAGCTATAGTTTACAGCAATATTGTAGCTGTGTGCGACACAGCAATAGTTGTAAACGAAGAAATACCTTATGGCAGTGTTGACTTAGTGTAGTTTAGGAGCTAGCGTAAGTTTATTAACATGCACAATAGGAGGGACTGCCTCGTTGGTCTAGTGGTCGCAAAGTTGGCTGCTGAGCATGAGGTCTTGGGTTCGATTCCCAGGTCGAGCAAAGTGTTATTGGGTTCTTCCATCAGAAATTTCTCAGTAACAGCTTCGGAGTCTGGATTTGTGCCCGGTTGATGGCAATAGGCTCGCCCCCTATTACATAGGACTTAAACAAAACTGGCGAAATGTGGGGTGTATTAATGGGTACACCTCTGCTCCCTAGGGGCAGGGGCTCCCTCGGGGATTACAGGCGTGATGTTATGTTATGTAATAGGAGGTACTGTAATCATAAACTGCTCAGTGTAGTTTTTTTTCATTGCTTGCTTTTCTTGTTTTTTTCGTCTTTGTGGATTCTGTCTTACTGGTTGGGAATAGAGGCTGGCTTGACCCATACAAATATATTGTAAACGGACTAGTTGCCGATGTATAAATTTAGACAGTACGGTTACTGGCTGAGCAATCGGCATCAGCGCTATGGCGCGTGGGTTTGATTCCCGCACGAAACAATTAGAAACCCTTGCAGATGTAAAGCGACGGGTGTCTTGTCACGTAAATGAATTATGTAAAAAACACATGTCTAAATGTTTTACACGTTTGTTTACAGTTTTTCGCCGGGCTCGACTCCGGATTCGAAGACGTTCCTTGCGCAAAGCGAGGCAATGAGGCAAGTGTTTGTATTATTATAATTATGCGAAACGTGACGTGTTTAGTAGGTACAACACACGTCGTGTTTTTGCTCCAATCACAAAGTTATTGAGTGTTTTTGACGGCGTCAAAGTCCCTCCCTGTCCGTGGTCCACCTATACAGTTACGTTTGACTGTATTAGAGGATTTTGTTTTTACACGACTGCCCCAAGAAAAGGAGTGTTATGTGTTCAGGGTTAATGTATGTATGTATGTATGTGAGTTTCTTTATTCCACCATAACTTTTAAACGCCTGAACCGATTTAGATGTATGGGGTATCGTTACAATCCTTGCATCGTTCCGAGTAACATAGGCTATTAAAAAATAAAAAGAAACCGGTGTGGTCACTTTAAAACGCAAATTAATACCAGCCTCAATTTATTTTTTCAATGAATCTGGTCGTGTCTATGTTTATCGTCTAGAATTTGACAAGTAGATTAAAAAAAATATATAACACTGTTAATAAAAAACGTCGTAAAAAAAAACTGACGAGTAAACAAAGTACAAATATGTGAAATTTTTGCAGTCGTGTTTTTTAATTTTTTTAATTATAATAGCTTGTTTCCCGTGGTCTGCCTTGTTAAGGGTAGTTGTAATTACATACTTATTGTATGTTAAAGTACCGTTGGATTAAGTAATTCTGTTGTTAACTAAATTGTGGTATTTTAGTACGTTATATGGTGATGATTGTTAAGATAAAGTGAAAAAATACGTAGTAATTTTTGTGATCATTTAATGTATGATGTGTAATAGTTTGGAAGGTAGCTTTGTTAGCCGGACTGATGTATGGAAAGAATGCAAAACATAATTTGTATTGTTTGTGAAAGCATCTGGGGTGCAAAAAGGGGGGTGCAGGTTAGTTTATAGTTTGTTATTTATGAGACTTTTACATTTGGTCCAGATAACATTACTTGTTGATCAAAAAGTTTGATAATTGTTTTGGTGTGAGATAGAATATAACTTTGGCCAATCGGGAAGCTGGTGAACCGTTTTAAGAATACCTATAAAACGGCATTGAAACTGTAAAGCAGGAACTGTAGTTTTAAATCTATAGAAGAGGAGTTAATTCGTAACCGATATTGTTTGCGGCGCAGAGAACAGAAGATCTTAGTTTAGAAAAAGCGATTAAAGTCTCTCAGATCGGTGAAATGTGTAGCGTCAGCGATCGTTTATTGGAGACGCGACGTGCAAGAGGCTCTGCGAGATTGAGCTCGTGCGCGCGTGCGCGGTGGCGGCGCGGGCGTGCGCAGTCGGTTCCGGTTCGAACGTGGCTTGGCAATCAGGCATAGATAAAGAACGACAAACGAATAGATACCGAATCAATGAAAAAAAACATTACACACACACACATACATAAACTCACGCCTTTTCCCCATGGGGGTAGGCAGAAACCACAGAACGCGACCTGCTACGACCCTTACATACTCCTTTAAAAAAAAAATTATTATAACGTAATCTATTCTATCTATCTATATATCTATATGTATAAAAATCAATTGCTGTTCGTTAGTCTTGCTGAAACTCGAGAACGGCTGATTTACCTGATTTTGGTTTTGAAGTGTTAAAAATATACGATATAGGTATCAGTGAAGAAAAATACGACGAGGGAGACGATTGTGAACCATTTATTATATCTGTATCATATAATGTTTCTCAGATAAGTACTCCATCTGAAGAACCAAAAATACTTCACGGCGAGTATGGTTCTAAAAAAATTAAACTAGATATAGATGCAATTATGTTTTTAACTTTTAAACGATTTTTTTACTCGGTTACTTCAGAACATTAATAAGTATTAGTCAACATATTAAATTACAGTTTTATAGTGATGATTTTATCCCAAAAAGAGATGCTTGCGATTTATAACGTACTAAAATCTACTGTAACTTTTCAAAGTCATACAAAATTCACAGATTTGATTGATTTATTTAATAAATTAGACTATTTACTCAACAAATATCACATTGTAATTGAGAAAACTGTAATACCGGTTATATGTGAACCTCATAAAGTACCGTTAATTTATGCGATAAATTACAAGACGAATTGAATGGTAATTAAGTTGGAAATTATAAGAAAAATAACTTATGCAACTCCATAAGTAAGTCATCATTGCTAAAAAAATAGCCAGTTGCATAAATAGTTTAAGTGTACCAAAGAAAAAATATCCCGTACATCCTAGTAAACTTAAGTGGACCACGGATAAAAAACCCTATACATCGTCACCAGGTAACTATGTAAGTGAATCACTGGCAGGGAAGGACAAGTTCAATGTCAATCTATTTTTTTTAACGCAAATCCCGCTAGCTTGGACATGATCGTGTTTGACGACTTTACAAGTGTTACCTCAGAGGTGTAGCGACCTCAATTATATACTTGTATCGCTGTACCGTGTGCTGCCCTCTCCCCGAACAACACTAACTCGTCGTACTCTATGAAGCACTTTCGTCACCAGTACCTACTCATCTGTTACTACAGTCACTTTACAGGTTTCACCTTAGAATGAAAGATAATAACGGTAGCAATGCTTCTTTCCCATCATCACTCACGTTAGTCTCTAAACGTTGAAGTAGTCCCGTGTCAGGAGCATTGAGACATGCTTATCCATTACACTGGTCACGAGCTGAATAAATGTCTTAGCACTGCGCACTCTTCGCGCCCTATCAGAAACAGTTAAACGTGTTAAAAATTATTTGAATCAAACACTTTTACAGTAAATGCAAATGTAATTTGAAGCATAGGAATCAAGTTATTTACAAAAAAAAACATAAAAGTATTTGATTCGAGGTTCATTCCCTAATTAAGCTTGTGTGACTGCTGTTTGGACATGTCGGCTTCGTATGTTAATGAAAAACTCACCAGTGCATGCCTGGCATTCATGATAGCAACAAACATTTCAGTTTCTCATCGTCGACTCCGGAGGCCAAGTCATCGGACGCGAACAACTTCCCGACCACGCCCGAGCCGGCCAAGTACCCCGAGGTCGTCCTGCCTAAGACAGAGGCCGATTCCGAGGCCGTATGATGTACAATACTCAGGATCCCTATCATCTACGACTACGTGGCTCCTGATCGGCTTTACTCTAACTTCGCAGAAAATTCTTACTGGACCAAAAACCTTGTCTTCAAATGGGCGACCCAAGCGCTTCGCGCTCCAAGAAAAATAAAAGCTTGTAAAAAAGGCCGCTAAAAAGAATATAAACGAGGTGTAAAAAGACATAGATCGATGTTACCTGCGCATACTGACCATAACACTTGATAACAATGAACAAAAAATATTGCGAAACGACTTTTATTTTTGGTGAGAAAAACACTGCAATATTTAAAAGTGGTGTTCGTAAAAAAACGTCACAAAAACTTTAACTTTCAATATCTCTGTAACCAGAAGGTATAGTCCAGAACTTTTTTTCTATGGTACAGTCTTTTTACATCCGCTATATTCACTTCCGTTTACATATTTGACGTGCGTTTGAGTCGGACGGACGTATTATGAACGCATTTTTGTAACTTGAGATTAGAAGTGTAATTGATGAGTTGTATACTCTGCATTTTTACTTATTGTTAGTATTAAATTGTACCTCGAGATGTAATCCTTGATGTTCGTCAGTAGATGTGGCCTAAAGTAGAAGTCTGTAACGTGCAACTGATGACTGTGCTTTTGATGATTAGAAGTCTTGTATCGTCATTTTACGCGTTGTGAAATGTAGCATTTTTTTTAAATTGTCACGCTGACATCAAGGAACCTTCGAAATTATCGAATTCTTGTCTTAATTATACACTTTTTATAATAATATATTATACATTCCAACACACAAATTCCAAAGACTGAAACAATATACAACGTGCATTATAAATTATGTAGTATTTCAAAAGCGCAGGATGATATTAATTTAATACTTGGTGTACTGCGAGCGTGCAGACAGTCTGCAATTCGTCTGTAATCTCATTTACTCTGCAATATTGCTTAGATTTAAGACTGCAATTGATGCCATTCTTCTTATATGCTCTATATTCTATATTCTATTATACTTTTAACTTTAACTAATAAGTATTACTTAAGGATGATTTTTGAAGGATTTATTAGATTCTACACTACTTTAAGATAGGAAACCGGACAACTTTTCGAAAACTCTTTAAAATGAACTACTATCGATATCTGGCGCCATAAAAAAAACTAATTTTCTTAAAACACTAAAAACTGAGTATGAATGTTATTTTCTAAAAAAAACCGCAGAACAAGTGTAACAACAACTCGTGTGTAATCAATAGTAAATAGTAAATCCCACTATTTAGATGTCAGTAGTACAATATGAATACTTTTTAGTTGTATGTTGTATTGACAAGTCGGCAAGAGACTGCACTTGTTAGAATTTTTTTTCGATCGATTTTTGATTTTGATTTTTTGATTTTTGATTTTAATTTTTTGATTTTGATTTTTGTTTCTTAGTCCTAAACTTTTACAGTAGTTAATAAAAGTAAGTGCCGATACCCGAAGTGGTAAAGCACGGCAATGCTTGTGTGTACACACGAATAACATCAGTGCGCCGTGGTTGGTGTGACGTTTGACGCGAACAACAGATTGAAAACGTCACAATGAATACATTTTAGTTATTGATTTGAAAATACAAATCAATATTTGGCAAAATATTTGGTGATCGTTTACTCTGATTCTTAGTTTAGTTTCTGATTACTGTCCGGTTGTCTATTTTAAAAATAGGATCTACATGTAGTATAGGTTAGTAACTATGTACTCGTATCAGGTTCACTGAACCGCATCCTGCGCTTTTATAAAAACGAGATTAATCAACGTCACTTGTATTCTATCGCCCATTCTTTTATTGCATACAAATTGCTCAAAATATGGTTTGTAAAATATTAACGTTTAAAAAGAATTCAAAGTAAAAGAATGGGTCATAGATGATTTTTCATAATAAAAATATAGTCCAAGTACAAGTTATGTTAGGCAGCTAGACCCAACCCGATTAGATTATATGAACAAACAAACGTTGCCATTCCGCGTCGAAGTGTACAAAACTAAATAAAACATTTTTTTTAATGACCACTTGATATTCACCGCGCGTGACGTATCGCCGCGGGTGACGTATCGCCGTATAAAGCATAACCTTACAGTACAAAATACGTTATCGTATATTAATCATCTATATATGCTTTACTTAGACATTAAGTTAATTTTTTTAAGTTTCTAATTAAGATCCCGTAAACGTGAACAATTTTATACGTACAACATAGGTTTAGCGATGTATACATTTTTTTACTATACAAGGGTTGTTTAGGTGTATTAAGATTATAAAAATTATACCTCAATATTTCAAGCGACTGTTTATGTAAGATATGCTATCTACTTCGGTTCACCGTCGGACACGAGGCCTGCTCTCGTTCGGAACGTCTACATTGTGACTCAGGATACATTATTACTGTATTTATTTACGTGTTCTGTATATTCGAAGGAAGTGTTTGCTGACAAAATTCTCTAAAAGTAATTAATATGACGGGCTGATAATGTTAACGTCACAACGTGACGCGGTTCAGCTGTGGTTCAGAACGAGAGTACGTGTGACGGCTCGAGCGCGGGGTCTGGTCGGTGACAAATCACATTCCAATATATAAGATAAGGTATTAAATTTTCGTCAAATTGTGGCCGGAAAATATGACACGGGTTTTGATTATGTCGTCTCTTGTAACTGTGTGGTTACTCGTGTTTACGTTTTTCTGGTCAGGCTTTAAAGCGTGTATAGCTTTAACGTTTTAAGAATCGTCCCATCGTAATGAAGTCGAAATGTATTGTAGTCATTAGCTCTCTTATTGTATCGAGGTGAACCTTGTATTCGGAGACATGTAGCGGACGAAACGCGCGGACGCCACGCGTATCGGCGCATTCTATGTATATTTTGTACGACCGCGCATCTCGGCTCCGCACCTCTTTAAAATTAAAATGTATAAAAAGACAAGTACGTCCAATAATCGGTGTATTTTTACAAAGGTTTGGGTATCTAACCATTAATTATAAGGGGTAATGTCACTAACACTATGATATTGAAAACAAATCTCTTTACATTCCACTAGATATAATTATGCATAATCTTAAAAAAAAAGAATCTTTTTGCTAACTTTATATAATATTATATTTATAAATAAGTAATGTAGCGATTTTAAGATTATAAAAGAGATTATTAAGAGGTATGAGTTAAGGACATTCCATAGTAACGATAGCTCTTGTAGATTTTTAGCATTTATTGATATATGATGTGTTTTACCAAATTATTTTTATACCAATGCTATTTACATTATAGTATATGTCGAGTGTATAAGGTGCAACCGCAAGGCCTCTGTCGGTCCCGACATGCTCGCAATACAATCATTTGTTTAAGACGCCTTGTTTTACAGGCATTGGCGATGTGCTTCAAACACATGTAACACTGCTATATTTCGTAGGCAGGTGTGTGTTTTCCGATAGTAGTTTGTTTGATGCTGCGACACTTACAAAATTAGGAATGAATTAAAAATAATTATTTATTGTTCTAGTTGGCTAGAAGGCCATGCATATATATATAATGAATTAAATATAGTTCTCGTTAAAGTATGCCAGAGAAAGGAAAGCCCGTATGGCAGCTACCACGGGCACCTGGTGATGTGATGTCCGAAGCCCGCCACTGCCTCTAAAACAGTCCGTAGAGCCCGCTCAAGTTTGTTTAGTACTCGATGAAAGCGCTCTGAATATATGTTAACTCTTATTCTATTTAATACTCAGTATAATGTGTTGCCAAATAGATATACTCTCATTAGTATGTTGTCAAGTCAGATTCGAGGTAGCCAATGTTGTACATTTTTAATGTTCTCTCTTGTGGTGTGTAGATTTGATGTTGTATCTAACGCTCCGTTAGTCGTTTGACGGCTAATTAATTGGCAATTATAAAATGAAGTCGAAACAATTAATTGTGTAGCTTAGTTCAGCTAGCAAGTAGAGATGTAATGTGATGAAATTGAACACATTTCAAACCGTTTGCGGTGTAACAACAGCGAGGCGGCCTCCGGAATATAATAATCAATGAATAATGTACATTGTACTGCTGGTAGATTAAGTCGCGATCGTCGCACATATTTTATCGATACTGTAGGTTGATGTGTCACTAGTGACTGCGGTACGTGTTGACATATCTAACCTTTGTTCTAAGCTATCTACATGTGCTCAAATATTCATTGACAGTACAGATCTGTGTATCCATGACAAAACTCTAGTTTTTAAGATAGTTTGATCAATTTTGAATTTCAAGGTTATTTGGTAATATTCATTTTGGATTTCAAATTTACTCAAAATAACATTAATGTACAGGGAAAACTTGTTTATCGGTGATAGTTTTGACTTATAAATCTCTTTCGCTGACTTTCTGGCCCAATTTCTTCTGTACACTTTTAAAAACTTGTGTGACCTTGAATATATCGTAATTCAGGTTATCGAAACCTTATACTTTTAATTTTTCAATTCAAATGACGTGCATATTCTTTATTTGGGAATATGTATGTAAGTAATTCAAAACTCATTCCAACTAAATGTAATAGTGTAAAGTATCAAAACAATATAGGTAGTATTTTTATAAATTACTTTTTATTTATGTCTTTATTTAATTCTTTTTAATTCTGTTCACGAAATGTTTCATATTTATTATAATATCGTTTTACTTGTCTTCCCTGTAAACGCGCTGCTAACTAGCACCGAGCGTGGCGTACTGCATTATATGATACACGTGTCGAGAAGCGATGACACTCCTTTACCGTGCAATGTTAGACTACAGCTCTGTGTTACGTAATCTGTGCGTAGCGTGTGCTGTAGCCACTGATGTAGGTTACTTGTGTAGAGTAGGGCCTGATGCAATAAATGACATATTATTATCCCTCACCAGTTCAGAAAAATAAATTTGAAATTCAAAATAGACCAAAATTGAGAAGTAGTTCGTTCACAACGATCACTCAGCCATACAACACGTTTAGGCAACTAATCAATCGTATTAATATCAAACTGTCCGTCTTAACATTTATATTTAAGTATTTCTTACGAAGCAAAATAACCAATAGAATGATATTCGTAGAATAGGTTAGTTTTATCAAGTCTTCTATCTATCTTTATACTGTCTCTATGTAAGACATGACTTCTACATTCCACTAGTTACGATATATATTATTTCATATACAAACGTAAATAAGGAAAATATCTATGTGTATATTTCGGAATTAAAATGTAACGGTATGTAAAATATTCGACAACAAATTGTCAAAAAATTGGCCAGTATTGTTTGAGACTAGGACCTAAACATGTTCACGTGACTGATGACCGTTTTCACTAACGCTAGGCGACGCCTAAATATTACCTAGCACAAAATCACAAACCACTAGCAGTGCTTAAAGTTATCACATTCATTCGTCGTTACATGAAGCTTAGGCACCTTTTAAGGGTTGCCGAGAGACAATAAAAACTATAATCTTGATAATAATAATATACAATTTGCGACAAAAATTTGATTTCGATGAAAACGAAACGACGAACGAAACGTGGTGAAACGATAGTGGTTGCTAGGTATCTCCTTGCTAGGCGATGCTTAACATGACTTTAGTGAAAACGGGCCATAAGCATCTCTGCATTATTATTAGGGCAGCAGTTTTAGGGATCGTCCATGAATCACGCGAGACTTGTAAGGGCCCGAGGGGTTTCAGGAAAAAATAATATCACAAGGCGGGAGGAGAAGTGTAGTGAGACATCACTGTGTCTGCATATTTTCATTTAGGTAATGCGCGATTTCTAAACTGATAAATTAATTTTCAAGAATTAAATTAGATCTTACTTGTCTTCAAAGATAATATTCTACATTTACTCACATTTACTCCCCTCTAGTGGTTCGATTTAGGTAGCCTAAAATCGAACCACTAGAGGGGAGTAGCTAAAATCATGACGTGATTAATGGATGACCCCTTATTTGTAATGAGAAGGCAGCAGTGATTGTGACAAAAGTGTGACTTGTGTCTAGGGTGCAGAGCTGCAGTTCGTGTAACATAACATGCAGTGATATAATTCGTCCTATAGAGATGGAATCTCGTGTTAAGGCTGCTATTGAAACGTTTGACTGCTAAATTGTGAGGAATCCTTATCTCAGTATACTGCATAGGTGATTTCGATGTGAAACATTTATGAATTCAATCGTAAAGTTGTGTATCATTTCTAAATTGGCTAGTAGTAGCTGCATTGTATAAGCTGTATACGTAGAATTGTATGGTAAACTAACGTAATCTCGATTTTACATTTTCGAAATAAATTGAACAATTTTGCTCAATGCATTTATAACTTATACGAGTATTTATCAACATAAGTCTTGACGAATTTAAAACGTACATATATCGAATTTACGATCGAAGTTATTATGTATTTATCCTTCTTCTCGGTAGCAAGCTGCTGGAACGATGTCGAACTATTTATATCGCTGTCTCTATTTCTTCCTCTGTGTGATTAAAGTAACGAAACGTGGTTTTAAATGTTAATATTTGTGAGCAGACCATGGCCAAACCAATCTCTCGAACATTGTAAACGTAGTTACGATTACGACCAAAAATAAGAATATTTTATATTAGTTTTACCTTACATCACATCATAAATATTATATAACGCTTCTAGTGCGACTTTCGTTGCTACATTGTCATTTACATTTTTAAAACATTGAAATAGAAGCAGTAAATATTTCGTCACACCACGCATTGCTATGTACACAGTAATGATTATCATCGTTGATAAAATATGATTATTTACAACGTAGCTGATTTTGTATCGAATCGTAAGTTCTCTTAAGCTCTCTAAGTTGTGATTATTAAGTTACATTTTCAGCTCGATGATTCAAATTGTATTTTATTATTTTAATCGATGTCGATGTAATGTATCTCACTACAATGTGAATTAATTTATGTTTTTTTATGTTAATACTCCCTGAAACTACACTTGTCCAGTGTCGTGAGTTTCACTAGTCATTTAACAATGCTTACAAGACCGTTCTCAGCCAGAACATATTGTTAATGATTTTCACATACGTTAGTAAACAAACACCTAGTCTATCCAAAACGGAACCGTCTTTTCACTTCACAAGATTTGTTTGTTTACAACACAGCGCTCTTACGCACTAGCGGTTAACCGCGGGGGTGGTTAACCGCGCGGCTAGCCGCTTTTCCTTTTTAATATGCAACCGCTTATGATTGTACGCACTAAACCGCCACATAATCGAAAGCGGTTGCATAAACTGGAAAAGCGGCTAGCGGCGCGGTTAGCCGCCCCCGCGTTTATCCGCTAGTGCGTAAGAGGGCTTAAAATAATTATGTGTAATAAGTAAAACCTCTCGAGGAATTGCATTGACTAGTTGTGACTCATGCTATAGCTAGAACATAACTCTTTATCATCATCATAACAGCCGTAGGACGTCCACTGCTGAACATAGGCGTCCCCTACAAATTTCCAATAGGACCGGTTGGAAGCGACTTGTATCCAGCGCGATCCTAACATAACTCCTGACCAAACGTAAACGATTAACATTTCCAATAAACTTAATGTAATGTATGCGCAGAATATGAATTATAACATGGTCTTTTACTGTTAAGGCTAGTGGAGACTTACGGACACAATTTTAATTTTTTTAAATTGTTTTCGTCGTCATTGATATATTGATTGTTTAGTAACGAAAAAGTGTTAGCTTCCTACTTGGTTGCTCAAATAACTTCTCTTATGATTAGCTTAAGTTAGCACTCTACTGTCCACCCACCATGGTAACTTCTAAAATAATCAGATTTCCATACATGTCTTTAATCTGTATAACTTCGTAAAAAAATAACGAAATAGTTTTTGGGTGTCTTATATCTTCAACAACGAGCAGTACATACGACAAACTGTATACCCACTGTAATGATGGGAATGAAGTGACATTGTGCTCTGTTTATACTCAAATACCTTTTATATTTTTATATTTTAGCTTTACTAAGATAATAAATTATAATTTTTTATGAATATTGTTTCATTCAGATCCCTATAACACCCCTATTCGTTGATGTCGGTAGTTAATAAAATAACGTGTTATGGTATACTGTAATGAAGTGATTATAATCATAATATAAAAGTCAATATCTAAGCCACCACATGGATGCCCTGGTCCTGGGGTATTCCAGCAGCCCCTCGAGCGGGCCGATTGCGGCGACCACCGGGCACTTGTCGTACAGGTACCGGTAGCACGCCGCGCGCACGTGCTCTACGGTAATAAGGTCCACTGCGTTCAGCTGCTGCATTAGCGAAGGCCGGCAGCCGTTGTACAGCGTCCACTTTCCTATATCCATGCACGTGCCTAAAGAACTCTCCGTTTCTGACAAAATCTTAGTCTTTAAGAATCTCTTGGCCCTCTTGACCTCCGGCTCCGTGACACAGATGCACAAGTACATGAACTCGTTTTGTACCAACATCATCATATCGTCTTGCCTCATTACGCTGCTCACAAAGTGTACTCCAAAGAGTCCGCAGTCTTTATAGGCAATATTGAATGCTTGGTAGGAGTCGCAAAAGTCGCTACAGGACGCCTCACGGGCAACCCGCGTGGGATGTGCCGGTCCGCCGGGCTGCGAGCGATCCCATCCGCCCAATATATACTTCGCCACCTCCATCACTATCCTATCGTTGTCGCTAAAACTCGGTCCTTCTACGGCCACCACAATATGGGCCATGGACATCGAGTCGTCACGATAGCGCACTTCTGAGCCCGTGTACCTATAGGCTTCAACGTCTAAACATTTGAGTGGCGACAAATGAGACAGATAGGAGTTGGCGAGCGTGACCATCTGCTCGTGCCTAATGCCACCGACCGCGGCGAGCACAGTGCGGCACGGATCGAAGCACTTGGCCAAAAACTGGGAGATCGTAGATCTATTGAAGTTATACAGGTTCGAGCTGGGGCCCATCACGGTCTGCGCTAGTGGGGTGCCTTGAAATGCAGCGGAATGCAAGTAGTCGACCACCACTTGACTGGGGTCCTTGTCGTATTCTAGCATTTCAGAATAGACGATAGTTTTCTGCCGCTCGATATCGTACAAACATAACCCGTTGTTAAACACGCAGTCGATGAGTATATCGGTGGCGAGCGGAGTGTCCTGGCACAGGCACTGCACGTAGTAGACGATCAGCTCACGCGTCGTAAAGCACTTATACTTAGCACCGAGACATTCTATCTGTGCTTCGAGAGTTTTTTTGCTTCGAGCCACTGTTGCTTTGAAAGCCAAATGCTCGAAGAAATGAGCAATTCCATTCTCCGACTTGCTTTCATACCTGGAGCCGGCGTCTATGAAGAGACCGATGCACGCGTTGTAACACTCGCGCTCCTCCGTGGCGATAGTCAAGCCGTTGAACAACTTGGAGTATTTTGTGGCCGGTAAGTTTTGAAGGTAGTGAGTGAAATTAAGTGGGAAGCAAATGTGCCTGGTAAAAGACTTTAAAGGGTTCAGTTGTCTTCTCAGAATAATTGTTGTATTAAGCATCGTTGAAGAATAAATAGAATATGCAATTAAAAACGTGCACTGTCAATGCAATGGGTGGTGTCATGTCATAGAGTATATCAACCATATCAACACTTCCCTCTATAATATATTACTCTTTGATAAACACTATCTTGTCGTCTGAGGGCTTTTCTCGTATTTTTTTTCTTTCATAAGAACCTTCTCCTTACAATATCAAACACTACAAAGAAAGAATTAGTGAAATTGGTCCGGCGAAAGATATTAAAATTCTCTTTAGTGTTCATTATTCTAAAAACCTTCGCCGTGAACATTCTTCAAATGTCAATAAACACATGACAGCACATTACTTTGTGTTTTTACTTGATACATTATGATTTTATTTTACAACAATGTTGAAAAAAATACTTAAATCACTTTCAAGACCCACTAGAAATTGTAAAAGGCATGCTACTTGCTGCGATCCTTGGCGGGAATCCGACCTCGGTGTGAAAGTAACCCCCCTGCCTAACGAACTAAAGATCGCCACGGAAGTCGTGGAGTATCCCCTTACCTGCGTGTCGCTCTCAGTAGTGGCAGGCTCCCGGTACGAGCGGGTCTTCAACAATGGGTTGACGCACTTCATAGAGCACATGGCGTTTAAGAGGCTCAGAACTATGAACCAATTCCAACTGGAATATGCAGTCGACCAGTTGGGTGCTCGGATTTCAATCCATACTGCGAGAGATTTGCAGGTGTTCTCAGTGGTCTTGCCTACGGAGAATGCGCCCTCAGCGGTGGAGATACTGTTCAAATTTGTCTCTGAACTACGCATTACTCAGGAAGATATACAACGGGAACAGGCAAATATCTACCGGGAGCTCAACGATGATGATGCCAATCCAGCGCAAGTGCTTTTCGATTACCTTCACGCAGCAGCTTTTCAGGGCACACCGCTTGCTCAGCGCGTTATTGGTTCACGGACAAATTTAGCCGGATTTGATGTTTGTATGGTAACACAGTTCATGTGGGAGAATTACGTACCTTCTAGGATGTGCTTGTCATCTTCAGGGGGAGCAAAAAACAAACACATTACGAAAGCTGCTACCCACTTGTTTGGGAGTTTGTGCCCGGTGCCGTGCACTGAGCCAGAACTGGGACCTTGTCGATTCACCGGCTCCCAAGTGATATACCGCGATGACTCTATGCCCTTCTGCCATGTAGCAATCGCATTCGAAGCGCCGGGATTCACTAGTACCGACTTCTACAAAATGGTGGCGATGAAGTATCTTATGGGTTCTTGGGACCGGAGTCAGGGGCGCGACGTGGGGCACGCGGCTCCTGTGTCGCGTATGTTAGCCATAGGGAAGCTATGCGAAAGCTTTAAGCCATTCTATTTAGCGTATAGCGACATCGGGCTGTGGGGCGCGTATTTCATTGCAGATAAGTGGAGGCTAGACGACATACTGTATCATATTCAGTATCAATGGATGCAATTCTGCACAACAGTAACAGACACGGAGCTTCAAAGGGCTTGTAATCTCGCTAAGCTGAATATGGCGCGAAGATACGCCAGTTCGGTTTGGTCTTCGCGCGACATAGGCAGGCAGCTGATGCTTAGCTGCCGAAGGAAGCCTCTGGAGCTGGTGTACGCGGAGCTGTGTGCCGTGGATGTGAAGGAGATCAAGGCGCTGGCGTACAAGTACCTGTACGACAGGTGTCCGGCGGTGGCGTCGGTGGGCCCCTCGGAGACACTTCCCGACTACAACAGAATAAGGAGCGGCATGTGGTGGATTAGACTATAAATAAAATGTTGCTTTTCAAATATTGCTTAAATCGTTTTATATTACAGGTGAGTGTTACTGTCGTCTACATAGTAACACTCACCTGTAATTTAAATAAACAAAAGGTAAACCTGTAATATGGCAGAGGTGAGTGGCAACGCAGGGAGGGGTCGCCCTAGGAAGACCTACACTGACCTTATTGGTGAGGTTCTTAAGAAAGGTCAGGTGCGGAGTACTCGTAACCGGCGTGCTTGTATGACGAGATGTATGAACGTAGATGAGGCGAAAGGAGTATGTAAGGATCGCAGCAGGTGGCGTTCTGTGGTTTCTGCCTACCCCCATGGGAAAAAGGCGTGAGTTTATGTATGTATGTATGTTACTATGTTTATTTATTATTTGCCTGTATGGCCTCACTACAGGGCAAAGGGTTCCTTTCTCTTTTTTTTCTTGAGCTAATGTGGACCTATTGGTCCACATTAGCTCAAGAAACTCCCATAAACGTCAGGATAAACCCGCCATCTTTGCCTGGGACTACCTCGTACCAGGTGACTGTTATGCATGTTTTATAAATACCTAGCTTGTGCCCGCAATTTTGTCCGCGTCAAAGTTGATCCCTATCATCTAGCGGCATTAAACATACATTACGACCTGTTCTCATACCTACATAAAAAAAAAACCATAAAAATCATTCAAGTCGTTTCGTAGGAGTGCGACCACAAACACACGAGACACGAGATAGATACGTAGGGTAGGTACACTGAAAGTTTTGCGTATCTTATTATTACTTAAAACAAGTTGTAAGTGATTTTTTTTTTTTTAATGTATTTCAAAGTATTCTCCTTTGCATTTTAAACATTATTTCATTCAGTTGAACCATTTTTGAAAACAAGAGTACCACTATCTAATGGCATGTTTTCCACGTGCTGATTGAAAACCATCACTGCCACATCTGCGTTCATAAAAGTGACACCTCTCATTAAATCTTCGATTTTTGGGAAAATAAAAATTCGCAGGGTGCCAAGTCCAGACGGGAAAGTAATACATGATATAACAACAAAATCTAATATTTACAACATAACAACGGAAGCTATACCGGTATATTTAAACGATTGATATAATTTTAAAATAACAATTTTTTATAAGCATAACATACCTACATTAATATAAAATCGTATGACATAACATACATTAAATATAAAATCGTTTGACATACCACTCAAAAGATATAAAACTCATTTGGACGAGCCCCGCTTCGCGATGCTCCTATTTCTGGGTGGTTTAAAAAAAAAGTCGGCGTATTCTGAGTCGGGGTGTTAACCATAATGACGTTTTACGTTAGGCCAAATGATTTTCGATTAAATAAACGTTATATCAAACAACATTATACTAAATAAGTTTTAGAATAAATAAATGTTATATGTAAAGAAATTATATCAACAGTTACAATATCTCACGTTGATTATATCTTATGAACGATAAAAAAATGAAATTAGACCAAGTGAATTTATACGTTATGAGACGCACCCGGTTCAGACTATGTAGAGAATGGGTCATGAGGTCTACTTTTTCGGAGTCCAAAAACGACTTTTATTTCTTGGCTGTGTGTGAAGAAGCATTGTCGTGGTGCAGGAGCATGCGGCTTCTCGGTCGCTTCTCTCCAACTTTCTCAGGCACAGTGGCTAAACAAATGGTGGTATACCTCTCAGCATTGACACTCCTTTGATTCTCAAGTTGAATCGTGCAAACTGGACCCGTACGAGAAAAAAAATACTTAATGCAATCTTTTTTTACGCACTTTTCTCGCCTGTGTCAATTTTGTTGGTCTGTTCTCGCTTTCGAACTCCCATTCTCAAGACTGCTGCTTTTTCTGTGATTCAAAACAGTAAATTAACAGTATAATATTTCTTAACACACTTTTTTTAGGACTGGCCCGCCTCACTATGCCCCATACACTGCAACTCCTGAAAGCTAAAATCAACAGAATCTCGACAGAAACTTAACGTAGCCAAAATCAACGATAAGCAAAGTGATTCCATATTGACGGTTTTTCAAGAGAAATTGTATACGATTTTTATCGGCCATAAAGTTTTTATAGTTCGCTTCTGGTTCGTCCGGAGGAGCATTGAATTATTGAGTACTGCGCCAAACTTGACATTTTAGGTGGATCTTAGGTGTGTAGGTGTGAGATACAAATAAGACAGCACACAGAAATATTACTGAATGTCATCGAAAGTAGGTACTTTCAGTCAGAATCATTCGCATTCGTCGTTTAATGATTCGTAATCATGTGAATACGATTAAACTCTTACAGGCTATAACTAAAAATAATTGTTTTTACTTCAAGATCCGCAAAAACCTCTATGCCCTTCATATGGGTCGGAACATCAAATCATCTAAACATAATAAACTTAAGGAATTGTATATACTCCATTATATTATAATTCCTTAACATAACTTCAGAAAACCACTACAATCCGGGTGAAGAACTAATTAAAATCTCCGGTAGAATTGCCTTCATATTGTAGAAAGTTTGAAGCGGTTTGTTTAATGCAACGATAGCGAAAGGCAATATCCATAGTCCGGTCCGAAGTTGGGTTACGCGGAGATTTCCATCTGGTTACCCGTCGTGGGCACTCGTGGGCTAGTTCGTGGATAATAATGAGAGCTACGAACTTGTTGGAGGATACTTTGTGTATCTTTAACAGAGTAGTTTAGAATGTAGGAGCAGCTTTTATAATTGAAGAGCTGAAACCGCAACATCAAACGTTTTGAACAACGAGACGAGTCAAAGTAAGTACACACACACACACTCTGTAGACTTTGCGAAGTTGTTTGTATTCATTTTGAAAACTAATTTGGGTAAAAGAAGGATCAGTTCATTAGATAAAACAGGAGAAATTGTCAAAACATGTCGATTTAAAAGATATCTCAACGGTTTTTAACCGACTTCAAAAAAAGGAGGAGGTTATCAATTCGTCTGTATTTTTTTTTTAATGTTTGTTAGCTCCTAACTTGCGACTGGGTGAACCGATTTTCATGATTGTTTTTTTATTTGAAAACTGGTGCTTGTCGTGTGGTCCCATTGTCACCATTTCAATATCTGATGATGAACTTTGGAGATATGGAATGGAACTCTTCACAGAATCACATCAGCAATATCGTAACAAGTGAAATTGCTTTGTTTATACGTGTAGTCGATGACTGACTGAAGGAAAGGGGGGGGGGGGTACGTCAACCCCCCTCCTACCAGTTTCCAAAATTAAATATACACATCAAAAGTGTCTAGGGATCAACAACAATGTTATTGATTAGGGATGTTGATCCCTAGACACTTTTGATGTGTGTATATCGTGTGAGGTATTGTTTAAAAGGGCTTTTTGTAAGGATTTCAAACATTAATACACAAGCACTAAAAAGTGAAAAATAAAAAGCTTTTTTACAAAAAAGATAACCGCCTTCAGAAACTACAAAATAAAAATAACTTTAGTTTTGGAAGTCGGTGGCAATACTTACCTAGGTACAAAACAAAAAACAAAACCAAAGCCGCCGACTTCCAAAACTAAGTTATTTTTATTTTGTAGTTTCTGAAGGCGGTTATCTTTTTTTGTAAAAAAGCTTTTTATTTATTTTGTAGTTTTTGAAGGCGGTTGTCTTTTTTTGTAAAAAAGCTTTTTTTTATGATTACACACGACACAATACCAAATTCACGTCATTGAATACAGCAATGTAAAATTTGCAGCCGTCATTCAAACGTGCAACTGTCCACCGCGCGTGTCATTGCGTTTTGAGTGAAGGGACATCGGCTCGTCCCATTAGCGGCCAACGGATGCATCACATGCCCGGCACACTCGTTCGCAGCAGAGATGCTTTTAGTACCGACGATTGGGAAATATGATTCATTCTATATTGTGTCGCGTTTTGATTGTTCGGAGCTTTTGTTCAAGACTCAATAGTAGCTGGATCGAGACATTTAGAGCCGTGAGTACCAGCTATTAAGTGACCTATGCTGGGAAATACTCAAGCTACTTACCCCATTTTGATATTATGTGGAATTCTTTTGTTTTATGTAATTACAGAGTGCTTGCAAGGCTTCTTCGAACGCCACTATGCTTGCTTAAAGTGGATTGGCGGTTCCAGATTTATTTTCATATTATAAGTTCAGGTTTCCTCACAATTGAAGGACGAACCGCTATCTGTAGACATCTGCGAGATACCAGACGACCCGCAGGTGCGTTACCGTGCCACAGAATAAGCTGAAGCGTCGCATTTACTTAATTATATATAGTGGTAGTACCTTACTTTACTTATCCAATATCTTTTCTAATACTAGCTTTTGCCCGCGACTTCGATCGTGTGGTTTTTTCACCCGTGTTAATTGTCTTTGATTACTGCTTCACTCCCTCGTGTCGTAGCGTGATGTTATAAAGCCTATTCTTTCCTAATTCTCATGAATCTGGTAATAAACATTTTTTTATATATCCAACTGGCAGTTCTAGAGATAATAAGAACGTTTAAACAAACAAAAAATCTCCTCAACTTTATTATATTAGTAAAGATTAACTCAAATCAAATCAAATCTCTTTATTGCATCCATGTGTACATTTAGGTGTTATGGTAGGTAAGTTCCAACATGAAACCTGGTTAGGGCACGGCAACATAATAATAATTTAAAAAATTTAATATAGGTACTAATTTTAACATAATAATAATTATTATTTTTTTTTCAAAAGGGCAAAACTATGTGACTCAAGATCTGGCTCGTCAATTGTTTTAATATGGCAGAACGAAGAGCCATTGATATCATATTGCAATACGGAGAAGCGAATCACACGATATGACTTTCCTTCATTCAAGATCTTAATCTTAAATGGAATTCAGTCCCATAACCGAATATCAGAAGATGGTAGGTATCGTGTAAGGAAAAATACCCGTGGTTGGCTTACATTTTCATAATATGGTTTCGTGTGTTTTTTGGCCTTTAGTTAATATTGCTGGAGTAGATGGAGTGTCGAGGGTATCGTCGCGATGACGATGCTGATGCTGTACAATAATAATTACAAAGACGGAATCTTATTCATCAGAAATGCATTAACTTAACTTTTCACTTTTTTTGCATTACATTTTATTATTTTACACTTTCTATTGTTTATTTTGTTTATAGGTAATTGTATATTTTGTATCTTGTCAGTTACTATGGGTTTTGTCTGAAATAAGTGACTTTTATTTTTATTTATTTATTAATGAATGGTGGCTATCCAGACACTGTAACAGACTGATATTACGTAATTTTTGTGTCGTTCCACAAAATCACAATAGCTATGTATGAGGGCCGTGTGGAATGATTGTCCTATGTAAGCAGAGCTCTTGAATGCGTTCCAAATGCCGTGATACTCCGGTTCTAATTAATGATACCCATAACAATTTGCGCGACCATTGCCCCTGCCGGTATTAGGAGCTCCCTATTCCTGTATACAGGGTCTACTCTGTTGTACACTTGAAATATGAAAAAGTGGTAAGCTTTTATTATGTTGTGTTATGGCATGGAATTCACTTCTTAATAGAATCTTAACTATTTTCTTCAACCACAAATTCCATTAAGTACCTATAAGAGTTGAGAAGAGCTACTTTTTCCTAATTAATCCTGGATACGTCTTTCCGTAATTCCCTATGTTCAAGTATTTATTTTATAGGGGCTTAATTTACCATTTCCAAAAATCTGTGTAGAGGTTGCAGTTTCGGCCATAGTATTATCTCTTGTTACACAAAAAAGACATTATTGAACCATGTTTGAGTTTGCACACCCTGTATAAACGGTTGTGTAATGTCGTAAAAGAGATGTTTGTATTTGGGACAGCCTTCTGATGATGGTAATTTAGAGACATGTTATTCAGGCATTAGTGCGGCTCGCTTCTTATTCCTACTTACAAGTGTTTCAAGTCCAAAGGAACATTGTGGATGATCTGATATTATGATATTATAATCACAATAGTTTCACAATGAATTAAAACGATAGAAAAAAGTAAAATTGCGATAATTTACTCGTTTTTATTATAACTACTGGTCTGAATAGATAAAAGGGTTCTCGATCATTTAACTTCGATATATGTGATAACTCATTTTATTAGTTCAAATTCAAAATGCGCTGCATTTAACAAATTGCACGTTTGCGTGAGCTTAACTTTAATTACCTCGTTAAGGTAAGTACTAAATGGGAGCCCTAATTTTAACACTCTCGAGGCGTACATAATCCTACATCTATTTCTAGACTATGAGTTTAAAAATGGCCAAACAGAATAAGAATTAGAAAATTCTTTATCTTTCTATGATTCAAACTTTTCATGTAGAGATTTCTTTTTGAGTAATCGCTGCGTTTTCGCCGTGAGAGATGATTATCTGAATTAAGACAATATACGCTCTGTTCAGCCCAAACAAGATCCATACTTATGACACAATAACGTGGCGCATTTGTCTTAGTTTCAGAGTTAGTTAGTCCATAGGTATCCAATGATTAAGCTTACCTAAACCAATTGATTTGGGAATTAATTTGACATCTGCGGACGCCAATCAGACACAATTTCGCAATCTTCTATTTATCTTGTGATCTCCTAAAATTATATCAGTTTAAGGGATCTGTACCTTGCAGGTAGCTCATATATCGACGTTTATGTTTGATTGGTGGCAGTCCAATTTTGAATGTAGGTCAGTTTCACCATGTTTGCATTAGGCACTGCCTCTAGTGACATTGGGAACACTATACATATAAGCTAAGCCTGCCTCGGATATTTACTTAAGGCTAGCCTCAGTAGCCTGCTGACTCTTGGGGCCGTATGACCTTCCAAAAACCATTTAGAAATTTTTGTATTAAGGAAATTAAAAAACTCCGCCAGGAAGTTTGAATAATGGTCGTTCTAAAGTTTTGACATTTTTCGATCGTTTTTCTTTGATAAGTATCACAGGACAAACTTTTTAAATTAAAAAAAGGCAAATGATTAAATGGCGTAATGTACAACAAGAGTGTCGACTTCAGCGATGGGTAGAAAGGAGAAGGAGAGTGCTACCTGAACCACTTGATATCAGACGGACAATAATTCTTCTAGCTTTTAAGAAATCTCAATCTGTCAAAATGGGCGTAATTAAATTATTGTTAGCGAATAATTTTTTTTTATAGCGGCGGTTTTAATATTGGTCTTCCCAGTATTTAAGGTGCAAGTACCTAAGAATACCTTTATAACTAAATAGGTAACTACTCTATTTATTCTTAAAATTTTAACCGTAATAAACGACGATGGGTGACTCGAGATGGGTGATCACAGAAAAAGAAAATCATTTATAAACACAAATATTAAATATTTCGGTTTTAAAATTTACATGAAAAATTATTTCAGATCGTTTAGGCTGTACCGTTAAGCTAAAAATTGTTGGTGTTTTTCTATTGTTTTAGGTAAAGCATTGTTTGTGTAAAGTAAGTCAACGTGTACAAGGTTGCGCGCTATGACAACCAACTTTATGGAATTCAGCTACTTTTTTAACAAGTCGTTTGAGCTGCGTTTAATACCCCCACAGCCTCCCTGTTAGTGCCACAGAGCACTTTGTAAGTCCACTCTTCCAATTAACGTATATCGATGTAAGAAATGAAGTAGTTAAAAAAAAAGTCGAATACAATCAGTGGTAAAAAGCCACAGTACAATTAGTTACATTCACATGTGGTTCGAGACCGAGACTGCTGATCTCCACGAATACAAGCAAGCGCGGCGCGAATGCCGAAATGAATACTTGACTACGTTCGATAGCATACACCTTGGAACGTTAACAGCCTTCTCGCAGAGAAATGAGAGACGGAATATTTAATATTTCTTCATCATTTTCTTGATAGTGTGTGCGGTTCTCATGTCGCGTGTGCTACGTGTGCTCGGGCGCGTCCACAAAGTTTTGACGACAGAAAATTATTATAAAATGTAAACATACGCCACGTTGATGTACCATGGAGATGTTAGCTTTGCTATGCGGGCTGTTTCATTACTGGCTTATGTTGTTATATTGTTTACTGTGTGAAAGAAAGAAAATTTGTTTATCTAGCACAATAACCGCTACCTTGTGACGTGTGTGCTAGCGACCTGTGTTTCGTAAGTGTGGGAAAGTTTTCGTTTCGTCTGTTTTATTACGGTGGGAAAGTGGTCACTAAATATTAGATATTCTATTTAGCACAACATGAAAGTCATTGCACGCAAAAGGTTTTTTTTATCATAAGCATGTGTAACGCTGTTTAGTTGTAACAATACTAAACAAAAATGTAACGTACGCATCCTGAAAGTTTGTCAAAGCACAGTTTTATTCAAACAAACTTGTTCAAACGTTAAACTCGTTGCGAATGCCATTTAGGTTATAATTGTCGATTTAATAACTGTTTGTGAACATCCTCTTTTACAGGGATCAGTTAACGCGCCGCTGCCGCGCTGCAAGCTGTTTTAGCAGAAAAGTGGAGAACGTTGGCGCATTCGTGTTGCTTTGAGCAATTCGAATAACACTTGTAGGTACCTAACAGTTTATTGTTACGTACAAGTGTTATTCGAATTGCTTTGTATTTTTTGACAGTCCAAAGTACGAAAATGTTTTTTTTTTGTAATATTTAGCTGCATAATTTCAAAGTTAAATAATGAAAACGGAATAATGAATGACGATGTCATTCAAACGGTGAATGTGTACACAGGTATACCTCTGCCTAACCTATAGTAATCCGGGCGTAATGTTATGTTTCAGTAATCGCTTCTAATAGGAGGTGATTGTGATCGTTGTTTATCCTACGGTCTGCCTCAATGTTACCCAAAATGTTCGCTTCCTCTCTCCAATCTAAAATCACCCCGTCACAAGCACTAAGGCAAAGTTAAAAGCTTTGTAACACGATTAAATTATATGAGTCGGCAATCACGACCGACTAACTTTATGCCAACTTTAAACGATGTTATGAATTTAGTTGCTATTGGAATTAGAGTATTTTGTTTCACACTGGAATGTTGGCTGGGGTAATGTGTTATGCAGGGCTTTATATAATACCTTTTTACAGTATTGCAATGATCGTGTACTAGTTGTCAAAAGAAAATAGAGACGGTAAAAGAAAATCATAGTCATGCTGCATCAGATGTGGCAGTCTGCCGCGCTGCCACCTGCCGGGTGACTATTTTCAATTTCAGCTTCCTAATTAGCCATGGAAGGTTTTGTGCAGAAGATAAGTGAACGATAAATTGGATGCACATCATTATGACATATTTGAACATCTTCAACAAGCATCATTTTGTGAGAATGCGTAGTGTCTTCGCAATTTTCTGACCTGATTCTTCTGCTGACTTTGCGTTATCAGCAGTCGGTAAATTGGGTCACTTTGATGTTTGCCGACTGCTTCGACTACTACTAACGTTTTTCAACACTCTTGTTCAGTAACTTCTATAGGTATGAGGTTCGCCCTATACTTAATCGAATTGCAACCAACTATTGGTTCACCATGGTTTGTTACACTTCGTTTGAGTCAGTGAAAGTGGAAGTCGTTAGTGACTGTCTTTACCATTGGAAAGATATAGATTTTGTATCATTACACCACAAGCACACGTTCTGGGATGACTACATTTGTTGATAAGTCCGAAATATTCAAGACTAGTTTTTGCCCGCGACTTATTCCGCGTAAATATTGGTTATCGCGGACGCATACCGCGCATGTTGCGAAATAAAAAGTAGCCTATGTCCTTTTGCCAAATTTCATTAAATCGGTTTAGTGGTTTAATCATGAAAGAGTGTTTATAATATTAATAATATAGTAGGAGTATATACTCGTAGATTACGTCGTATTCTATTTACCGAGCAACCTCAAAATGTCATCTAAATCAATTTAGTATCACTATCAAAGTCTCAACAATATAATTATGATGAGCAAAACATGCCAAGCGCGAGTTGCTGCACTTGATTGCTAGGCCGGTAAAGTTAAATTGAGTTTCGAGACTATGAAATTGCACATACAATTTTGAGATAGGAATATATTTTCTAATAAAATGTCTATTATAGGTAAGGTACAGATATTATAGGAAGGGAACTACAAAATGTTAAAGATGAGACTAAAAGTAGATACTACGCGTCGACGGAAAGAATGTTAAAAATATAAGAGACTATATAAATAATAACCTAGTAGCCATTGTGGGCGAGCGTTGGGCTATGCTATACTTTACTTTTATGTCTTCTTGCAAACTGCCTGGCCGAGTATCTGATATAAAATGTACGTTGATTACGTTTGATATACTACCTACTTATGATCGTGAGTCGTAAAAGTCGGAAGGAATTACTGTTTTATTTGGGTAGTAGTTTGCAGGAACACAGGAACAGTAAGCTTTGTACAAAATGTACTGGAACTGTTTAAGTGTGATGAGAATTTTGCATGTTGAAACATATTTAGTGCATTGAGTTCAATCCTAACTTTATAACACCAGCCTGTTATAAACCCACTGCGGGTAAAGGCCTGCACGAGCATTGATCACCATGCTTGTTCAGGGCAGATTGGCGATTTCACACTTATCTATACTACAATAACCATACCAAAGACGTAACTTACGGGTGAAATAAATCCCGCGTACGAAGTAGCAGGGAGCAGCTGGTATTCATTATAAGTCCATGTTTCATCACGATGTTTTCTGACAAAAACAGTTGTTGTAAGTGTATTATATCTACAGTAAAGTGAGTACGTTCGTATCTCTCAGTACGTTCCGCCACCAAACATAGTTACCGTAAATTCGAAATCATTGAAATGTAGTGTTCAAAGAATTTGATAGCTGCGTTCGGTCTCTGTAAAATTCCCAGGGGCTCATATTTTGTTCAATATTTTTATACACGAGAAAGAGTATCGTTCGTAACAGGGCGTATGTAAAGAGACACCCAGTTTTATTCCATGAACATAGTGCAAGATTTAAAAGATTACACGGTGTGAGTGGGCTCCAGTAACATCGTATACAAGGAACACCTGTGTTTCTACATCTGCATAAAAGATCTGGTTGTATTATATGTTTGTTGGTATTCTTCGAATTGAATATATGTTCAACCATCTTAGTGGGACAGTGGACAGATGATTAGCTTCGATTAATAAGTATAAATCGAATTAATACCTATAAAACTGGTGTGATTAAGAGTGCGTAATCGGGGGGCATGGCAGTGCCCCCGCCAAGTCGAGCAATAGAATTTGCTGTTACAAAGACTCTTAAATATCTACATATGTATTTACAGACTCTACGTAGCATGTGCGTCGCAGAATCATGTTGGCTTCTTCTGCTATGATAGTTATGCTACACTAGGCATTCGAATCACAGAGTACATATTTTTTTATCACAATAAATTTTTTATATATTTTTTTTTATTTAGTGATTCAAATGATGTCCGCTCACGAACATAAGAATTTATCATTTTCTTACAAAAGTTTTTCAGCCCTCGTCTATCGTCTTCATTATAACTTGCCGACCAGTAACCGTTCCTCATGTAAATACAAAGTCAGCAAGTTCCCCTCTTCCCTCCCTTCTTTCATAAGCGTGACTTGCAGTACACAGTGGATTATCCCGGGCTTAGACCCCCTTCTCACGAGCCCGACTCGTAAATTATTTAGGGGTGATATTTTCCCGGATAACACAGTTTCGTAATGAATGAGGAGTTGAAGATTTTGTGTATGCCGAAAATCGTGGTCTACAGGAACTTGTTATAAAAAATATATAGATTTCAAAACCATTTTAACATAAGTAAACATCCGGAAGAATTATTATCTTTACACCTTTTACATAGTATTTTAAGTAATCTTTAGGTAAGCCAAAGTACCTATACACCATTAGGCCGCTTCATAATATTAAGTTCGTGAATATTACACCAAGTCGGAATACCGAAATAGTTGGAGGAGTTTACTACTAACTAAGCTAACTACATCGTAAATATTAATTAAGTGAATGAATATACCAACGTAATTACAGCCTGTGGTTGTAACCACTAACCACATAATTATCTAGACTACACGAACGTAATTTAATTATTGGCAGGGCTAGGAGTAACTACTCATTCACACTTGTTAATAAGCTTTATGTTTTTGGATCGCGATTTATCACGGATCGTTTTATTTTTGTAGTGGCACATAAACTTCTACGACCGAATCGAAGGGCTTACGAATCGTGGAAAATAACGAACACTTCCAAATCATTTGAATGGGCTTCAATTTCACGCGCTTGCAATGTTTGGTTCAGGAATTGAACTCGTGACCCATAGCGAGGAAAATTAATGGCGGCAATCGCTCTATGTCTAGCAACACGTCGCGCGGCTTCAATGCTGATGTGTCGTGTCATCAGCGTCGAAGCTATGCGATATGTTGTTGTGCTCTGTTGCTTTTAAGTTACCAACAGTGAAATCATTGAAGTAGTTTATTTTAACGAAAAATATCTTACGTTATGAATATTTGAACTTAAGTTTAAGGGCGCACCAAAAGCCAGCAAACTTTTGGAACGTAGTTCCTTATATTATAATTCACCCGCGCGCCCCGGTTTAAGTGTTTTATCGTAATAACTCCAAAACTAAAAGGAATTACCGAATATGCCTGCATTGATTAACTTAGTATGGACTAGCGGCGTCATGTTTTTTTTCAGTGGCCACTAATAATTATTATGTTACTTTGTTGTGCTGTGTTAAGTACACACATATATGTTCAATTATTTTTATCCTAAGTTATATCGAAGTTGAGATATTTGCATTTGAAGATTAAAAAATGTCGTCAATATAAAAAATTCAATTACTGTCCTGCGTACAGAAATCTTAGATATTATGTTTTTGAAGGTTGTTTTTAGAGATTGACTTTACTGTTTCACGACCATGTGTCAATGTTACGTTACTTTTGGGTCTTGGGAAATAATAAAGACACATTACCTCGTTGTAGAGCAAGAAGTCATTAAGTGCAAAAAGGTAGTTTCGAGATAATAGTGTTTTAGAGACTTTTTGTTTTTTAATTCGAAATAACACATTAACACTTATAGTTACAAAAAAAACTACTATAGCATGACGCGCCCCTCCATATTACTATTTCAATGTGTGTAGCCATATCCATATGAAAGAGTTTCTATGTAGTTGTAGTATTCAGTAGCAGGCCGGCAGATTTGTTGGTCAACTACTTAATCATAACTAGCAAGACCGCACAAGACAACGCACGTGTCATTTTCATAGAGTATGTCAGTGCAGCGCCATACTAATAATAATTAGTAATTAATGACGCCGCTAGTCGAGCAACAAATCGCTGATTTGTATTTGTTTCGAGAGCCGTCTCAGTACGCACACATTGTGAGTTTGTTTGTACGCACACGTTGATACTTTCACAAATACTTTCAAACGTTTTGAATTTGTGGAGGGGCGCGCCATGTTATAGTAGGTAGTTTATCTTTAGGTTGCGGTAAGTAGGTAGTTACTAAGAAAAACCTCAGAACCTTAAAAGGGTTTATAAGAATATATAGGTATAATAACTTCTTCGTGTTTAATGAGCTATCAAAACCAAATATCTCCGTTCCGATATGGTTTAGAGAAATGTGTCGATACTAGCTTTTGATCGCATTATTCTGATCTTTCAAAATATCTAAGTTTCATTAGTGGCCATCCAACTTCAAAATGACGCCACTTTTACGCAAACCCCAAATCGTCATATTAGTCATTATAATATCGTGTATAAATCGAAAAAACAAAAATTAGGGGCTACTTCGTGATGTTTTTCTATAGAGAAAATTTTATTATTTTATGTTTTTGATCAATGATAACCCTCGAAAA
Organism: Hoplodrina blanda; assembly: GCA_949316365.1. NCBI lineage: Eukaryota > Metazoa > Arthropoda > Insecta > Lepidoptera > Noctuidae > Hoplodrina > Hoplodrina blanda. The sequence goes on along the minus strand of OX438578.1, from coordinate 23,378,650 downwards.
TATCATGTAGTTTTCATACATTTGTATTTTAAGCCTAGAAACCTAGAATTGTTCAAGTAAAATAAAAAAATAGATTGGTAATTTTGCTTACTACCCACTCTACTATTTGTTGATGGAATTAAATGTTATCGGTAATACCTGAGTGTAATATTATCACATAACGACAAGTTAATAGCAGCCATTTCTATTATATTTTATTTGTAAGGAGTCCTTATAAGCCATTCACTTAAAAAATATCTGCTCCTTAATGTAAGCGTTAGTGAAGCCTCTCTATTTCTTTTCCTTATGTTCTGTCTCGCTCTGTGCAACTCCAGATGTATTTACGACCACATAATGAAGGCTATGGAAAACATTTTGTGTTGTCCCCTCTGGTTTTGATTCGTGGGGCTTGGTTCAAGGTTATGAGCAGAGCGACTGCTGACTTGGCGTCATACGAGTACTAAGTTGGTGTCAAGTGCGTCGGCGGGGCATATGGATATATTTTGTTACCCAGAATAAAAAAAACAAAAAAAAAATTGTCGACCTGTGTTCTATCCATAGTTCGGAGAAAGTGCACAATGGAATTTTATATTTATATTTCAATAGGTAGTATTACGAAGTTGAGATTTGTGCCTGATTTATGTCAATAGGCTTAATCTCTTTTTAAGAAGGTTTTTAGCGTATATGGATGGTACTATCTTTCTCCACTTTTATTCAAAAGTGCCTTTTAATGGTCCAATTGAAATAAATGCTATGACTTTGACCTCTGCCGTCCTCGGAGCACAGACATGATGTCAAGTTATGAAGATGAATATTACGCCGCCCTACATTCTCAATGACGTGGTATTCACGCGTCGACGACGATGGAGAATTGTTTCTTGGTAATGTATGCGAAAACTGAACGTTATGCATTGTGTCTCAGATTCCTGCTCCCCGAGGAATGTGCTAAGAGATGTCTTTTGCACATTATGAAACCAGCCACAGATGAGTGGAGCCTTTTACTTTGTTACTCAAAACGAGACTGGAATTTCTTGTTGAAAGTGGAACCACTGGAAAAAATTGAGTGAAAAGTGCAACTTGTCATTAAGTAGATAGTTACCTATACCTACCCCTCGTGCATTAACAAACACAGAAAAGTTAAAGACTCAAAAGCGAGATTATATTAAAAATATTGTTTTTTACCAAGATAAATGGGACAGGAGTCAATGGGGTAATAACATTCCAGTGACCTCCCAAATCCCTCAAAAAATTTGGCTTGTTTATCTGCCAAATTCTCTATAAATTATCTAACCAATAACATAAAGAAGTTGCCACTAGCACTGTACGTACTCGAACAATATCAATTTACCTCTATTAAGTATGCTTAATCAAGTCGGCAAAATCAATCAAGTTCTGTTGATCATTTACTATGGTGCTCCACTCCTGTACGGTACTAGGGCTGCTCGGCTGCTCGTTCACACCTGACTCGCCGCAAGTGATTAGTTAAGAACATAGCGCGTGCAAACAGGCCTCCGGGCTGCTCCGACGCCTGAGTACACACACCGGCCTTCTGTTTACCTATTATAATGTACCTATGTGTCGCGAATATTTGGTATCAAATATGTGTTAATTTTGGAGTGCTATTGTTACTGTTTTGCTTATCATTGCCTGATTGGCTATTTGCTAGTTTTCTGTCCTTCTCCGGTCCCTTTCGGTCGTTTCTCTGGTGATTCTGTAATGTCTTCAGTCATCAGCCGGCTGGTGAGCCCGCTGTTATCTTATAACTTCAACTGCTAACCATCTTCCACACTCTTTATTTGTTTTGTATTCCCGTTGGCGCATTTCCAAATAGCGCACACAACCTTGATTCCGCGTAAGAATATTATATTAAGCCTCTTATAATCCGTAGTGCGAGCTACTGACTGTTTTATCAAATTGATCTACAATAATGTTGCTAGAGTTCCATATGACTTTAATCAGGACCTGGATATTACAAAGGCGGCAGAAGTGGTTAACTACAGTGATATCAGACTGTGGTATCTGATAGTGGTATGTAAATTGAAATTTAATGTAATTGTAAATTGATTTTGCATGCAGTTACAACGGTGAGACATGTAGCGCCGTGCGATATTATGAACACCTCTGCGAACATAACATAGTTTTAGTAAGTAAATGTTCTATTCTATTCGTTGTTACTAAGTGGCAATGTTGACGTTATACGGGTGTAAAAAGACACATCACATAGCCGTTAATTACGCATGCCGCACATTATACTAACAATGAGCAAAAATGGGAAACGACTTTATTTTTGGTATGAAAAATCGCTGTTCACTGCAGCGCGCAATAAAAAAACGCGCGCAAAACATTGTGCTACAGGGAAGCTCGTTTTTTTTAAATGGCGTTCAGAACGAATTGGGAAGAACATGTTTAAGCTTGGTTGAGTGGGTTTTTACACCCGTTACACACTCCTACCTAACCCCTTGAGGCATACAAGCGTGATGTTTAACTTTGTTGTGTTAAAACAGGCCGCCCAACAACAATTGCTTTCAGAAAACCAGTTGGAATTAATACACAATTTGGAAGCAAGTTACCAACAGTTAATTAACTTAAAACTGTACCCAGAATGCGAAATTTAGCTTACGAATATATTAAAGCTAGTAATATAAGTTGTTAACTTTGTGTTGGAGTGTTTTGCGAGGACTTGGTCGTGTGTGCCTGATGAAAAATTATGATAATACTAGCTGCTTCCTGCGATTTCGTCCGCGTGGGTTTCCTCACCTGTGTTATGTTACGTCTTTGGTAACTGCCCCGCTTCCGTGGGCCGTAGCATGATGTTATATAACCTATGTTATTCCTTAGAATCTGGCTATCATAATTATTCAAATAGATTTTTTCCCAATTCGCCTGGTAGATACAGAGATTAACACGACTAAACAAACAAAAATTCTCATCAGTTTTATTGTATCACAAGAAACTCCACGGTTTCCTCTTTTAACTATATGGTTATCAAAAGCAAATATCTTGTCAGAAGAAACTAATGAAACCCTTATTACCTTGTAGACGCCAGCCGCCAATAATTAGTCGCGCTTTTACAGATTCCTCATATCATTAGCACACGATCGTCTGTCTTCCGATTTTTATTACACTTATTTATGACATTTTAAGTTCACAACAATTTGACAAAAAAATGTTTGTTCACGTAGGTGCCATTATTTACCAATGGTCGTTCTGAAATTGTAACATAGTGAAATGATTTTTAAAATCCATATTATGCAACACACCAAACTCGTAGGTACACAACATTCCCAAAACCTAAACTCGAGCTGCCAAAGCGCCTACGCATCAACCCTGCTGGTAGCAAGCTAATGAAAATTGGAAAGTTTCTTGACAGGGTCGGAATCGAAGCGACGTATCCTGCCTAAAGTAAGTAATCGTTGGGGGGTGGGGGGTAGCGGAGGGGGGGGGGAGTCGTACCACGTTAAGTGGCGGTAAATAAAAAATGTTTGTGAGTTTGGTGCCGCGTGTTGTTTATTCGGTATTTATACAAGGTGCAGTTTTGAGTCATCAATTTCATGGAGGAAACTATGCAAGTGATTGAAAAATGGATTATTCTTGAGATTAGTGCGTTAAAACAATCATAATATTATATTTAAATATTTGTTCAAGTTAGTTCGTGCGTAACAGCAGCAGCGGCTGGACCTCAGTAACGGAATATATAATATAACAGTAACGACGATGAAAAATGTGGTAACACATATTTCATTCAATTAAAATCACATAATACGTCCGGAATAAAAAAGGAATCAGCCGGAACTGTACCTACTTACATTCAATTTCGAATAATTGAACATCGTTTCCGCGCCGTGTGTATGTTTTTCTGCTGTGTAATTGGATCCCGCGCTTTGAGCCCATTGGGCGCATTTTCCGCTTCAAATTTTTAATACGCCGCCGCGGTATTGGCAGACCTATGGCTTATGGCTTCTAGGGTTCCGTACGCATACGGTGCCAACGGAATCCTATGGCGTCTGTCTGTATGTCACAGTGGCAGCAGTTGAAGAGATTTTTTGTTTGTTCCTATAAACGCGCTAATGTCTAGTACCAGTCCGATTGGATAAAATATTTTTTTATAATAATATGATAGTCAGATTCATGAATATAGTACTAACATCACGTTACGACCCACGGGATCAGAGCAGTAACCAAACACGTAACGTCACGAAAAAAGTAACAGGGAGCAGTACTTTAGTAACTAGTAATGTAGGTATGTAGCCCGTTGACATATTCTTGTATAGAACAGTATAATGTTACAATAGCCATAGGCAAAAAAAAAAAACAAAATATTCCTATCGGGGTCCCTACAGAAACCATAATTATAATAAAAATTAGTTGATCAGTTATTATTATCATTTCATATGATAATGACATAGTGAAAACTCGGAATATTAACCTTTAATAACCTTTGTACAACTCTTGACAAAGAATTTCAATATTGTATTGCGAAACTGCATTCTTATGCTCGTATAATACCACTTGAGTGACATGGGATTCTGTGAGTGCGTGGGGAGCGGGCTTAAAGTGCAAAGGATCAAAAATAGGAATTCAAATGAAGACGGTTCCGTATTTTATCACAGGTGATTGCTCCTCAAGACATATCTACATGTGCGAATTAATAATGGTGGGCAATAGGGTAGATGACATCACTAACCAATAATACCAAGACATAACTTCTCTAAAGAAACACTTTATTTTAGCCCTGATAACCCAATTCATTTTCAATTAACTGTCTGTTTTGATTTTTTATTGCTTTCTAATTTATAAATAGTTAGTCAATTGAGTCTACTCAAAAGTGACGTCATAGTTATTTACACCATACAAAATCTATGGGAGAATAGCGTTTTGACAGGTTAGAAAAAGTACGTCAGTTGATTGGTGGTGTCATCTACCCTATTCTATTAACTTTAAGGAACGATCGCAATCTAATCTCAGTCTCAATCTGTCAAAAAGTGCGACTACATTTTGAACGTTTATAATTATTAGAATTGAGATTCATGTATGATAAAGGAGGAGGAAGCTTATGTCCAGCTGTGGGTTAAATATCAAAAGCGACTAAACATTTATTTTTTTCTATAAAGAGTTTCTTTTAATGAACCATTGTAATAAACAAACATAATATAATAAAAAGCACAGGTCGCAGAGGCCCGGCGCGCTATTGTGTTCATTTCAATAAGTGAGAAATGTTATACTGTGTGAATGTGTACATGTGCGATACTCAGCGAGCTCATACAGTGCACACTATTCTTTACAAATGGGAACATTGTAGTCATTTTATACATTGTTGTAAAGGAGCGTCGTATCACTCTGCCGGCAGTGTTTGTGTCTAATTACCTTCGCTTTATGTTTTGAACTACTGCGATACACCTAAGCAATAACACTTTGCTCAACTGTCCTTCTACTATTGATGCAAAGAGGTACTAAAGTTAACTTTATAAATAACTAGTTCTCGAAAATGTCGGTTATCGCGGACGCAGACGAAGTCGAATAAAAAGTAACCTATGTTTGTTGTTGGGGCTCAAAATTACCTACCAAACATCAAAATTGGTTGAATGGTTTAGTTGTGAAAGCGTGATGGACAGACAGACAGACCAAATTCCGCATTTATAATATCAGTATGTATGTAATAATGTGTTGTGGCAGCAGTAGCTTCACTGATCTGCGATAGTGATAATGTAGTGAGGACATATATTCTATTGACTCTCGTAGTGTTGACTGTCTTCGCTCGGAACTAATATTTGCACGAGCGACGGCGCCGGCGACCTGCAGTTATTAGTTTTAGATGTTTACATACGATGTAAGATGTACGATGTGTGTCTGTCGCATGTATTACAGCGATATTCATGATATAACGAATGGATTTTAATAAAACCCCATCATATCGAAAATATATTATAAAATACTAATCTACATCTTTTACAATAATCTTAGTTTCATTCTGTTAAAAATGGTGGTGATTGTTGCTGAGATTAGATTGCAACTACACTTAGGACGCTTTTAATTAGTAGATTTGAGATTCAAATGTATGTGGAGGAGATCTGAAGCTGAACTGTGAGCGAGCTCATGTCCAGCTGTGGGTTAAATATCAAAAGTGACTAAAAGCAATCAAAAATGACGACAATCCAAATTTTAAATTGGAAACCACAAGTGGATCAAGATTAAATGAGCAAGCGCACTAAGTAGTCAAAGTTGTTAACCATTTAGTTACGAACAAGTATCAAAGCATGTTGCTAGTGAAGCGGCTGGCATGTCGTGACGTCACCACTCAACCTATGAGAACTTTGAACACGTCCAGAAGTTAACGCCATTCAGGAGAGGAACTTGAGAATATTCGTGAATAGAGCGAAATGATTAGAAGATAAGTTGGTTCTTATCTTCTTCACCAGTGCAAATGCTTGCCTTTAGGTGCTAGGCATTACAACACATTACGATGCAAGTACTTATCGCGAGATTGCAAGTAATTTACATTAGTTTAACGCTACAGCGCTACTACCGCCCGTGCTGTCGGAAGGCAGTAGTAAAACAATCTGTAACATTTAACCCTATAAATGACAATTTATTTTTTAATTTCGTAAATTACGTGTTCATCTGCACGTCTGTAGATTTTCGAAAAGTACAACGTATCAAATTATCCACCGCGCCAAGAATAGGGTTAAAGCATAAGCGATGATAAAATGTTTTGATCTAATTTTTATACAAAATAAAAAGTATTTCTAAAAAAGTCAAAGTGAATTCAAAAAATACCAGCTTTTTGCTTTCCGTATAAACATACAGTGAATGGACGTTTCAAAAGAGTCAGCGAGGAATGAAATCATAGCGTGTACTGTGTGTATTGAATGCTGCCAATATTCTCGCGTCCCCGTGTGTACAGGTGCATGGCGCTGCTGGCCACTTGCAATCAGACGCTTCGGTGGCGCGGCGTGGCAGGCCGGCGGCCGGTCAATAGCGCCTCATGTTGAATGAATTTTATATCGTGTGGGGTCGGATTCCTGGCAAACTTTACGCGGATCACTGGTGCTTTATGAAAAAACTAGATTTAAAAACTGTTGGTTGTAACATCGAAGTAGTAGCGATATAGCAAAATGTAGGCACGGAAGCCATGGTTGGTAATATTGTTTATTAGTTATTCGTCGTTTTTATGTGGGGTACAATCCATTCACGTGTAATTCTGCATGATCATGTATACAAATATAGTACAACATTAAAGAGTATGTATAGAGTTTCTTACCCATTCTTCTCCATACGAAAAACTATCTTTTGGAAGGGGCAACTAGATTCAATTCCTTTTTCTTTTCTTCTATATGACGTTCAAAAGTGCCTTTTAATGACCTAATTAAAATAAATAATTTGCCTTTGAATATGACCTTTATCAACATGAAATGACTAATTAGAAAGCCTTGGCAACTATCACAGGCAAACTAATTGGCACTCGCGCTTGAAGCATCTTAAATGTGTGGTCCTATAGATACTAAAGATATAGGCATACTCACGTATCAAACCAAATATTATATAAGTAAGAAGAGAAATGCTGTAAATCTCGCGCCGAGCTCATAATATCTGAGTTCTCAACTGATGGACTACTTAACTTTGTGTACTCAAGTTGGAGGCGAGGAGCTCCACGCAGTCGCTGGAGAACTTGAGATACAAGGCTTGCAGGATACTTACGTAATAGGGTTTTGATATAATATTATAACTTTGTGTTTCTTCTAAAGTGGTTTATTATGAAACATGAAATTGAGTTAAAGTTTATTTTTAAAATGAAATGCTAATACTAGTGTGCTCTAGAGGAATAAAAAAGGTGGAATTTTGGTAATTGCTTTTTTATACCAGACTATTATTGACCTCTGCTCATACAGAGAGCGCACGAGCATTCACGCTTGATCATGGCGTATTTCAGACTTATATTAATTATAAGTCCAGGTGCTTCTCAATGTTTTTCATCATCGTCGTCAGTGATGCCCAAGATAAACTTAGAAAGTAAAAATGATTTGAAAAGTCACGTTAATATTTGCCCGGTATCGATCCAGCAACCTTAGGCATGTGAGGCGGGCGTCTCAATCGCCCGGCCATAACGACACACAAAAACAAAATCGTTTAATGATTTTATTATTTTGAGTATCTACACCTTACTACCACTTTTGAAAATAAATATAATGGTTTCAACCATTACAGCTATGTCAAACACTCAAAATATTTACAGCGCAAGTAAGTGCTACGCAGATTGCTACGCGCTGTGCTACGGCGTAGCACGTCAAAAGCTACGAATGCAGTGCTCCACTCGCCAATCGTTTTGATTTTTCTTTGCATGGTAAATTAATATCAGTTCAATTTTTTTTATAAAATTCTCTTGACAGTCTTACAATGTTAAAATGTTAAATACGACCGAATTATTCGAAGTGAAGAATATAATAAGAGTAAGATATTTTATGATTTCTGACGAAAGTGAGTTGTGACTTCAAAGGTCATTATAACAACAAACGGTAACCCCCTTATTAATAAACGCGGAGTAAAGTTAAGGAAAACTTTAAATTTTGACAAATGTATAATTAAACCGATGTTGTTTTTGATGTTGTTGTTGTTGTTCTTGTTGTTGTGTCCGATGTTGTTACTCTTTACTAATGTAATGAGAGTAAACTCTTGACAGTAGTAAACAGTGTCAGCAACTTTTAAATCCAGAGACATATTATCGGAGGCTATTTCTTCCGGACTTTCTAAATGATTTATTTCATTGCATTCACTATAATATGGTCTCAAATTTAAATGTCTCCCTGTTGCGATGAAAGTGATCTGAAAAGGGGACGAATAATAAATAATTAGGGTCGTATCCTTCACCCCTCGGAATAGTGCCGAGTCATCTGATTACACACAAACACACACATTCAAGACAAGACAATGTACTCACGCGCGTGTCGTCTGTGTGTGAGTGACATGATGATGTTACGACAGCTATGTTTTTTTTGGAGTTTACGAAGGCGCTTTATTATGTAAAAATCATCAGACATTTATGAGACTTTTTCTAATTAGCGCACTATCAATATCTCAATAATGAGTGGAATCGGTATTAATTCTGTGGATGGAACGCCCCGAGGCGGCGGCGCGGTAAATGCGAGGTTCCTACTTTCATACTGGCGCAATCATACGAGAATAGCCCGAGGCACGAACAAACATTACTCAGTAGGTTTGGGTATATTTCATAAAATTGCATCCGATGTACAGTAGCGGTCATAAGTGGAGTAGCAATCTACAAAGCAAATCGATTGACACTTTAGTTAAACTTACGACCTTTCGACGTCGTGTGCGAATTTTGAGGTGTACGTAGATAATGTGTTATTACGTTCAAAAGTGCCTTGTAATAGCCTAATTAAATGAATGATTTGTCTTTGACTTTAACTTTGAATACATCACTTATACACACAGATGTAGGTATGGCCTGTACCCCGTGCTCACAGCAATTCAAACTACTTAGCATGCTACTGTACTTATGACTGCTACTGTACATCAGATGCAATTTTATCAAATATACCCAAACTGTTTACATATCGAGTATGCAGTGTGAATGCAGTCCGCCTATATCTCCTCAGAGAGCTGTCAAATGCGGCGCTTGATTGCGGCGAGGGTGGCTTTCAGCGCGCGGTGCCACCGTGATTACATTACCCGGGCTCAGATTACAGCATTCAAATGAAGTGATGAACACGCGGCGTGAGGTTTTGAAAATCATCTTTTGATAGTTATAATTCTTTTGTGCTATATAAGTAAGTATATATACATAACAAGTTCTATCTAAATATACATTATTTTACAAACAGTCTTTTATATTGCATTGCGCATATGTATTCCAAATTCCAGCTGGATCGAACACCGGAAAGCGGGTCGAATTTAACTTGAAAGGATTGATTAATTTGCTATGGCCACTTTCCGTCTCCATCATCAGACGAGCTCTGTGATATCATTATATAGCATTGTCACGCAAATTACACATTAAAATTAAAGCTTCATCGAACATTGGGAAGTGGGTCAATTTTAACTTGTAAGATTAGATTAGCACACGGGACTGGTGAAAGTGCAAAGTTTGTATTTAATAAATAAGAAGAATTTGTTACATTAAAGTTGGTAGAAGTGCAGGCTTCCAAATCGACATAGGGGACGCTTTGACTAATAGTTTCGAATGTAAATTAACCAAATTAATTTTCACTCTATTTCCACTTTAATTTCTGACGTAATTAGCTTGATCGGTTCTCATCATTTTAAACATTAATATAATTATGTAAACAAAAGAATTCCGCTCGAGCACACATCGTAATGATGTAAACACTACAATGACTGCGAATATTTCATTTACCGGTGAATATGTCCGGTGTATTTGTGCGTGAAACTGTAATGTGTTTTTATTAGAACCGATGGAGCGTGGTCGCATAGTTAGCTAATATGTCCTCTATACAAAATAATTTAAAATAGTTATTTTAAATGATTAGGTAGGTATGTATGGATATTTTTGTCCATTCTTCTCCATACCAAACTACGTTTTTTTGCGCTTAGCAACACATTGAGCCCTTCTTATTTAATAGAAGACTAAGTATATAGAAGATGGATGACAAGCACAATTAATTTCATCCATCGATATGAATAATGCCATCAAACTAAATAAATATTTATTATATGTGAAACAGGTATATCCAGTTAAAAATCAATTGGATTTACACTAAGTACTTACGGTAACTCATCGTCCTCCTGCCCTCTGCCAGGCCCTCTGTACCTACACGTCTTCGTCAGTCTAATTATTATTCTTTGGTAAAAGTGTTACATTTTTTGGCAACTTTGATTTGAAATGCGGTGAGCGTTAACAGAGCTCTCCTCAGTATAATGCATTTATTATGTAAGATATTTAATTTAATTTTTGAGTTTAAATGACTGCAACACGCTGTTCAATTTAGTGAATAGTGTCAGGCCGCTGTACGGACCACGTGTTAGCGGTTTGTGATGAGCACTATTAACACGAGTATCACCTAGATACTCGGCAAAAAAAGGTTTTTTTTAAATCTGTGTTGCGAAAATATACTTGTTGTGTTCGCGTTCGTACAAAGAGCTTGTTGTTCAAATGTCGGCTTATTTTTCGTTATTGTTTTGTTTCCTTTGGACAATCCTTTTGAAAGTGTATCTCTTTTAGAGTATTCAAACCCACACACAACGTACTTCTCCCATTTACCTATGTTTAAACGAAACAAATGAATTTCTCTTTAATGTTCACATCAAACGTTTATAGAATTTGAAATAATTTGGAAAGGGTAATGAAATAAAACACAGTAATACATTACAGCAAACGTGTTTATTAGTTACCAAGTGGTTATAATAAATATATAAACAGTCCAGTATACAGTTGCCTGGCGCTTTGCTAAACGGGTAAGACAGTGAGGGAAGTGAGACAGACGCTCGGAAGAAATACAACCTTCCGAGAGACGAAGTTATAATCGAAGTGAGGAGCAGTGATAGTGGTATATCATCGAGCTGATCATACGCAGCAACGCGCCACACAACTCGGCACAAGCGCACGCGTCGGAAATTCGGTTTCAAGCTCATCATTTAGGGTAATGGGCATTAAATAAGATGCTTAAGCCTCTCGCGTCTCAAACGTTTATACATTTTAGGAGACTTTGAGTTAAAACATTTCGTATTCGTCAGATTGTTACGACGTAGCTAAAGTTTAAGTAGTACGATCTTACTTTAGTCTTTAATAAGTTTAGTCGAAAGGTCTCTTTAATGCCCAAATTAAATTATATTTCGTTTCGCCGGGGGTGGCCGCACTGCGAGCACTGCGCGGCTGTTGCCTCGCCCGCGCCACACTGCGGCCATTCCAGGGCTTGTGAAACGGTGCATTGTCGTAACATTACTAAGTAGTGTCCTGTAGTATCAACTCTACGTACAACAATACAAGAGTATATAGACGTTAATAAACCGACTGCGCGCTTGACAGAAGTTACATGTTTGTACGTAAAACAGACAAAATAACTACAAAATAACAGCCAGATTTTAGAAGAAAATCCTTAGTTTATAGTTGAGTATAGGTTCCAAAATCGTTCAGTCACAATTTATAAGAAATAGTCGTTCTTTCACATCATTTATATTAAAGTTATATTTAAATATACATTAAGAAATTCACAGCATTTCATTTTTTTAAAGTGTGGTATTATTGTCTGTATGACAAATTAACTGAAATTACAGGTTACATACATTTTCGTTTCTCCCGCTCGTGGCATTGAAAGCCTTTTTAGTACAAAATTATAAAAAGAAAAGTGTAAGTCACAGTTTTAATATCAAACTGTATAAGAAGTTATAAAAAGTTTAGGTCATTTTTGGCACAACGATCTCCATCACAAGTTTAGACCTTACGCTACATTGTATACTAGCTTTTAGCTTACGTAGTCGGACAGCGCCGGCCGGTTCCGGCGCTTGCCGGACGATTGGCTCGTCCGGCGACTAGAGGCTTTGTTGCTCTCATTCCTAGCTCAGCTCTGATCCGCTCGCATTTAATGCTTGCAAACTTGAAAGCGAAGACGATGAACGAAGTGAGCGTAACCAAAGATTCGTTTCGTTATAGTACCTATTCACGGTATTCACTTCGCTTCGCGCTCTCTTCGTTCATTATTCGCTTAAGTTAAAGCCTCGTTTACTCTAGTCCGATTTAAGTAGAAATTAAAGTAACACAACGACATAATATGTTCACATACAATACATGTAAAACGATGTTAACTTGTACATAATATAACAGATGAACTACATAAAGTACTAACAAGCAGTGAAGTTGGAACGAACCCTTGATGAAAACATACGGCGTCAAAAAACATGACGAAACGCCAATCCGCATGTCTCCATTTACGTACAAATAGCTTTCAATTCCTTACAAGTAATTTAACATCAAACAATAGGAATCCAAATATCAAAATTTTCAAACAATAGGTATTTTAAATTTAGTATAACGTCTTTTTTTACAAATTTATTCTCTACCTACGTCCCTAGTTCGAACCTTTTATTTTTTAAATTTTAATTTACAATAGTAAAATAAAACATTTTTGTTATTTTTTTCTATTTACCCAGTTAATTTTACTTCTCTCGCACTAGAGCCTTCCATTTAATTCCAATTTTGAGTTCTCTATCTAATTACTCTCCTGATAATGCAACCTTGGGAAAAGAGAGTGAGAACGAAAGAGAGACAGAAGTCGTATTATCAGAAAGAGTGGAGTTGCAAGGATTGTGAGTGATAATAACGCAATCTAGTCGGTTGTACAGAAGGAAGAAGTGCACAGTTCACAACGATACACCTACCATGCAGCTACAACATTTATTACTATATTTTGATTATCTAAACAGTTACGACACATAAACTACCGTCACTTTCCACAAGTGTTGACAATTACTTATCTCAACATTCCAAATATTTACTAGATAGCAAAATGTCTTGGTTTCTTCGTCGTGCTACGTGTCTCAGGCACAGCGCACTGAAGGGTGAGTGATAGACGAAAGTATCAACATGTCTGTACTATGTACTGTTAGATGGTAACAAGATGGCAGCGTCAGTACAAAGATGTCCTCTCGAGAGCTTGTTAAAGCTCGCGACTAACTTATTTGGCAGCGGCTGATATTGAAGCAGCAAACTTTTCGCCGAAGAGCTACGTTCTCAATTTAAACTTTAATGATTTAGTTCGATTAAACACTGAAATTACATAGTACACACACATGAACTCACGACATTTTCTCTGTTTTAAATAACTGAAATTGTTTACTCCAAATAAAGGCATGATGCTGTACCGATAAAATATGAAATCATGGTGACCGCAAACTGTAGCATCCAATGAACAGTGAGCAAAGTAAAATTGTTTCATTGAAATTAGATCCAATTACAACAGGATACTTTCGCTCGGATTAACGTTACTAATAGCAATGCCTAACCAACACCAACATGTGCCGGAAATGGCAAATCTGCTTAAACATAAATATTACGGTAGGTTTAAATATATAAATCGCTGAACATAACTAACTGCAACTAGTTAGTACTAAATTGCCCCTCAATTACCGATCGCTATGATTTCGAATAATTGAATTCGACTGAAATTGCAAAATGAGCAGCTCGACCGCTTGCTGAAACAGATCTGATGCTGGACTTACTGCTGCTTTAATTAAACACACACTGAAGTCTGTATTTATATTGATTCAAGTTTAATATAGAAATCAGAATTCAGAAAAATATATTAAAATGTTTGACCACAGCCACAGTTTTAAATCAGTCCGTAGTTGAAAAGTTTGATAAAAAGATCAATGTTTAAGCCATTTGAATGCAAGCAGTTAAGTGTTACTTGCTCTTAATTCGCTTAATTGTTTTAAACGTCGGCCAGTAGTAACAAGATCTTGTGCTGAGTTCTGAGCTCCGATGAATTTATGAACTTTGAACTGTGAGCTGCGGAGCTCGCTTGTTCAAAACTTCTAGGAGCTCGCTGTGCGCGTCATTTACCAGATAGTATTATGAATGGCGTTGTCGGTCAATGCAATGCATTTCACATTGACGTCAATAAAAAAGAAAATTTTCTCTGTAATATTATAATGTGGCGAATATTTATTTCATTTTAATTCTAAATCCCAATCCCACCCCAACACTTATGAAATATGACGGTAGCTATCTTGAATATTAACTAAACAGACACATATCGACGTAATTACGTCATCGGTTAAAGTCGTTCCACACTTGTTCGGTTATTAGGTACATTTTTATATTATTTAGTTATTCATACATGAGCCACGCATGAAAATGAATTATAATAAAGTAAATTCCGAATGTAAACAGCTTTAATTATACTAAGTAATTATTTTGGTGGAATATGTTTAACATTTTCGATAAAGTTTTGATCAACAACAATGAATAAATTGGTGCGAGTTTCGAATTACTGGCAAATTCAATTATAGCCAAATATCAATTAGCGATGATCTGATTTCAATTAGGATGAGTTGAATTTTGTACCAAGTATCGATTGTGTTGCAGACGTGGACAACTGAACAAGTGCGGAGCGTCGCTTATTGGTACACAGACATTTATCATGTTAAACACGCATCAATTGGAATCAAACTGTCGGATTGAGCCTGAGCCCACGGTCCGGTGACGGCATCGCTGGACGCGACTGCCCATTTCGATACAACATTTCTATATTCATACCAAAAAAATATTTATTCGGCCTTTTCATAGCAATCATAACTTTGTCAATCAATTCGACACACGTTCATATCTACAGTGACACATCAAACGGTACATGACAACGAGAGACTCGTCTATATATCACTCGGTAGCCGAGTTTTATAAAACGTCGAGGCGATGTGTTACTGTTATCCAAACGGACGGCACACCTACGCGTGGTAAGTAGACATAATAACGGTGATAATGCTAGAATCGGGTTTACCGAACATTATCAAGAGATATTCATTTTCAATATTTACTGTTCTAAAGTTAACATGACTTCAGAGTAGGTGTGATTATTCAAATATTGGCGCATTTATCGAGCACTTCAGAGCACGTAATTAGTTTGATGTGACGAACCCTGCTCGGGCGCAGAGTGGCTCCCCCGCGCATGCAGGTCGCAGTCGACGTAAAATGTGTTAATGATATGCGTATGATTTAAACACCCAGCAGCGAGAATACTAATTAGATTTAGTGGGAGCTATTGAATTAGTTTGCCGTTTCTGATTATATTAGGTACTTTATTACGGCGGTTGTCACATTGATAATTTCTAAATTTTAACAAGTTCAAGTACACTAAGTTTTGTTATATTTAAATGATAACATGTTTAAGATTGCTCGGTGCGTATTAGGTTTGTGCTCGATAGTCTGCACCTTTAGTTTATGAAAGTTGTAGACTCAACCAGTTGAAGTTGACGATTGAACTCAACGCGGCATTCTTCATTTAAAATATATTAAATCAAATAACAAATCCGTTTTTATTGACGTGTCACCGTTTCATTCGAGTACACACCTTAACAAATAGAAATAAAGTTGAAATCAGCAGTCGCGTGTTACGTAAAAGGGGCAATCTACACGTATTCGGTGTAGAACGCGTTGCTGGTGCAATTTCCGTTGTCGTTGGGTGAGTCGGGGTGCTCCTCCGGCTCCACGCCGTTAGTGCGCATCTCATCGCGGACCTGCGCAAATAAACATGATTTATGTGTTGTTAGTTGTGCGGCGTGAGACGGGAGGGTGGCAACTAAGTTTGCCAGTCTTGTGTGCTGTAACATTGAGATGAACCGAATCTGTGTAACCTAGAGCGGCTATTGTAGTCAAGTGGGAGCTATGCAGAGTATTCACACGTATCCGAGTAGGGTGTGAGTGAATATTGTGCTGGATTAGATTCATAACAAGTGATATGGTAGCTGGTAGATAACCTAAAGCAAATAATTATGTTCCAATTTCGAATATTATGGTTTGCTTGTAATAGTGAACAACAACAGCGCATAATTATTTTGTTGATATATTGAAACTGTAAGGCCCTCCCTCACCGGGAGCATTCGCGTGTAATGTAACATTATAGATTCGACTTTGAGCATTACATTACAATACTACCTCCCTGACTGACGAGCATTTGCGTATAATGTAACATTTAGTATAGATTTGAATTTGCAAAGCGCATTGATGTTACAAGTTGTATCAAAATATTACACATTGTATCATTACAAGGTGCGCATTGTAATGCTCGGTTCTCCTCCTTCACTGATGTAACGTCGTTTTGTATCATTACAAGGTGCGCGCTGTAATGCTCAGTTCTCCTCCCTCACTGATGTAATGCTCGACTCTGTAACGTTACATTACACGCGAATGCTCCCGGTGAGGGAGCGCCTTTATACAACAAAAGGTATAAAGGTGGACTTATTGCTTTAGGAATTCTCTATCAGTCAACCAAAGGTGGTAAAGAGATAAAATGACAAGTGAAAATTATTGTACGAGCGTAAAACAACCAAATAAAAACAAAAATATGACACGCACGCCACGCAAAACATTATTATTCGAAAATAGTGCTTTAACTTGAAATAATAATGTTTTAGTGTAATGTATCAATACATTTTAATAGTAATCCTACATTGTTTATGTCTCTATTTCCTCTCAACTCTTGTATAGGGCAAATTGTTCAAAGTTTCTAATAATATCTTACCTCGCTATCAATATATCGTGCGTCTAATCTATTTAGTTCGCTAGCGGCGCTTGCACCTCGACTATGTAATCCGAGTAAGGCCAATAATTTACGAACACTATAATAATTTTCGCTTGCTTCGTCGGCACTTTAGTTCCCATTAGTTATTTATCTCATGAGCCGACATTAGCCTATTTCCGCGATATATTAGTTTTATCCTATGTCATATTTATTTAGCATTTACCTATCTGGCAGTTCTTATGATTAGTTGTTTAAAAGTAACAAGAGACAACCTTTATATTACTAGGTGACCTCTAACCACGGCCACGTTACGCTGTGGCCCAGTATAATAAAAATAAAATTATATAAAAGCACTCTCCTGTTAAAATGCAATGTTGTGTTAATAATTCATGTCACTCCATCGACAATTTTCCGAGGTTTGCGCACACAAAAATACGGAAGCTGACTTTTTATATATAGGTGTGAATATTTGATATAAAAATACAAAGAAAAAACATATCTGCAAGGATCGTTTAAAAAATCTATTTTATGCTAGTAGGCAGTGAATATTGTGGACAATTAAAAAAAAGAAAAGTGCGTTTGATTTTGTTACCTTCTAGTAACTTGTACCTAGGTATAGGCCTAGAAAGCAATGCGCTGACGTGAAAGTATTCGCTTTGAGTCGATTTTCGAGTTAGATCTACTTGCATTTGTCTGATTCTACAAGCAGAATAAGTAACACCTACTAAATAAAAGTAAATAAAGAATAAATACTGAATAAAGTCTTTATATTAAGTGCGAAACGAGTACCTATTTATAATTCAAAAATGTACCGAATGTTCGTTATGTTCACTTTACTGTTAGCCTCGGGTGACGTGTTCCTGAGTGTACCTACCGTTAACATGACACATAGGAAAGACCGCGCAAATAATTATTATTTTATTTTACTTTCCTTTATTTGGGGATTTAAAAAATTCATTTACGTGTTCTACAGTCATCATCATCTACCTAGCCTTTTCCCAACTAGGTCGGTTTCCAGTCTTACTGGATGCAGCTGAAAACCAGTATTTTACATGGAGCGACTGCCTATCTGACCCCCAGTACCTAACTGGGTAATACGATACCCTTTGGTAAGACTGATTGTCAGACTTTCGGGCTTCTGACGATTTACGTATTCTACAGTGGGTTTTAAACATTCCGTGTTGTCCAATAAAACATAAAAAAGTATGAAGAATGCACCATAAGTATGACTCACCTTCTCAACCTGGCGCATGACGCGCAGCATGTTCAGCCCAGCGAGGTTCTTCAGCTCCTGCACGTTCCACTGGCCGCTACGAAGCAGTTCAGCAAACAGTTCCGGGTACCTAGACACGTCTTCTAGACCACGGGGAACCCTGGACGTAGAATTTTGAGGTTATTTTAAAAATAAAATTTATTGGAGGACGGAATTGAATAAGTCAAAGTCAAAGTCAAATCATTTATTTCAATTAGGCCATTTTAAGGCACTTTTGAACGTCATTACAAGAAAAAAAATAGAATTGAATCTAGTTGCCCCTTCCAAAAGGTAGTTTTGTATGGAGAAGAATGGGCAAGAAACTCCATACGTACTCTTTTAAAATCAATGTTTTACAATATTATTATTTGTATACAGAGTCATACGTAATTACATGTGAATGCAATGTACCTTATATAAAAACTACTATATAATAACACGCAAAAGGAATTTATATTTCAAATTAAGAATTTAAGTGAAAATATATTTAAAGTTACATAGTGTTCACATGTTAACAAATATTGGAACTGTAGACGACCACTTTCCACATCTCAACCAACAATGCAACAGTGTGTGAGCCTGCGCAATCCCATAGCAAAAAAAAAAAAAAAAAACCAAATAGAAAATAAAATACAATAAATGTCAAAAAAAAAAAAAATAATAATATTAACAAGCTTGATTTTGTCTAGAATTAATAGTAATTGTCCTATGGAGCAGGACCAGCATGTTTCCAAGCAGTCTTATCTTGAATATAATCTTCTAATTTGTAATATGCTTGGTTGCAAAGTGTACTTTTAATATGTGTCTTAAATTTTCTTTCATTTAATTTTAATATATCAGGAGGTATTTTGTTGTAACATTTCACACAGTACCCCATAAAAGATGTATTTACTTTAGACAATCTAAAATATGGTTGAGCTATTTTATCTTTATTTCTGGTATTAATATTATGTCTATCACATATTTTCTTAAAAAGTTTTAGATTTTTTCTCACGTACATAATATTTTCATAAATATATTGGCAAGGCACTGTCATAATATTAATCGTTTTAAATAGTTCCCTAAGAGATTCGCGACGAGGTAGATTGTAAATGGCTCTGACAGCTCTCTTCTGTAAAATAAAAATGGTTTCAATATCAGCTGCCCGACCCCATAATAAAATGCCATAAGACATAATGCTATGAAAGTAGCTGAAATAGACTAATCGCGCAGTTTCAACATCTGTCAACTGTCTAATCTTTCTAACAGCATAAGCTGCTGAACTTAACCGTCCCGCAATAGATGTTATATGAGGTCTCCATTGTAATTTGTCGTCTAGCGTGATTCCTAAGAAAACCGTTTGATTAATAAATTCCAGTTTTTCTCCATTCAATATTATATCACATTCGCTACTTCTAACGTTTGGTAAACTAAATCTAATACATTTAGTTTTTTTTTCATTTAATACTAAATTATTAACTGTAAACCAATTTTGGACCTGAAGAATAGAGTTATTCACATCGTCAAGATTTTGTGACCGCCTGTCTATTTTAAAAATCAATGAGGTGTCATCTGCAAATAACACCATCTTCGGTTCATTTTCCAGTAATTGAGGTAAATCATTTATATAAACTAGAAATAGAAATGGACCCAATATCGAACCTTGAGGAACGCCCATAGTCATTTCAGACCCCAATGAGTTTACGCCGTTTACCTGAACTTTAGCCTGTCTACCTATCAGATATGACCTTAGTAAACCAAGAGATATTTTACTAATCCCGTAGTGCTCCAGCTTCAACAAAAGTGTCTCATGGTTAACGCAATCGAACGCCTTTGAGAGGTCGCAAAAGATTCCAATGGCATCTTGAGCTTCCTCCCAGGCGTTAAAAATGTTCTTTAGTAGGGTGACACCAGCGTCAGTTGTACAACGCCCTTTGGTAAAACCGTACTGTTGTTCATGAAAGATGGAATTTTTATTAAAGTGACGTAACATTTGATTGAGCATTAACTTTTCAAATACCTTACTGAGAACTGGTAGAATCGACACAGGCCTATAATTATTGGGTTCCTTACTATCACCCGCTTTAAACAATGGTACGACTTTACTGTGTTTCATCAGATCGGGAAAGACTCCTTGGTCTACACTGGTGTTAAATATTACGGCTAAATAGGGCGCAATAGTTTCGATAATAGACCTACTAACTTTTACAGACATTCCCCAAAGATCTTCTGTTGATTTAATTTTAAGATCTTTAAAAGTTTTTATGACAGCCTGGGGGTTCGTGTGTTGAAATCTAAATTTCACAGGACAAGCCTTAACATTATTTTTAAGTAAGGCAGCAGAAAGAGCGGGGGACGAATTTAAAGCCTCAGTAGTTTGAAGGGGAATATTAGCAAAAAAAGTTTCAAATTCCTGGGCTACTTCTATATCTGAATTTATAGGGCCATGTGCAGTCTCTAAATTAAATTCAGTATTACGCTGTTTTTTCCTATCTGTTTCATTGTTTATTATTTGCCAAGTAGTTTTTATTTTATCATCAGCTGACTTTATTTTTTTACTTATGTGAAGAGCTTTTGCTATTTTACAAACACTTTTAAAAAGCTTTGAATATTTGGAAACATACTTATGAAAACTTGTATTAATTGTATGTTGCTTCAGTCCATAAAGTTCAAATAGTTTTTCTCTGCTTTTACGAATACCTGGAGTCGCCCAGTCGCTAAATAAGAACTTTGTGTAAATACTTTTAGTTTTTAGGGGAAAATTGTCATTAAATTGATTTTTTAAAATTGAAAAAAAATCTGCATAAAACTCATTTGGGTCACCTATATTATTAAAACTATGAGTGCATAATTTACTGGACAAAGAATTATTAAATTTTTCTAAACTTTTACAAGTAATTGGCCTAAACCTTATTTGGGTTTTTTGTAGTGGTACATAGGCGCAAAACGTAAACGTAAACTCCGGGCGTCTTTAGAGAATCGCCATTATAAACAATCTAGTACTGGAATTCTATCTTGCAAGTTTGCGTTATTGTTTTGTTATTAGAATTATAATGCGCGTGCGCATCACATTGTTTCTACGTGAAAAATAGTTGGAACTTTGATAATCAATGTCTCCATAACCTGCAGGATTCTAAGTATGGTGGAAAAAAATGATATCAATGATGAGAAAGATGCGTAACTGTTGGCTTCGTTAAGTGTGTTGTTACCCTCTTTATACTCACTAGTGCGAGTACAGGTAATCAACAATGGGGTAGGCTCACCTGTTCACGCCGTCGAAGTCTCCGCCGATGCCGACGTAGTCTGCGCCAATCATACGCTTGATGTAGTGGAAGTGCTCTGTGGACGAGCAAACAGTTCAAGTTGACACACACAGGTAAGTACGCGCGACATCTATTGTCACTTAGCGTTAAACCAAGAACCATTTTACAGAAAATCATGTTTATTGAACACCAGCGATTTCGTTCGCGTCAAAGTTGATACCTATATTATGTTACGGGCAGGGTATATTATTGCGGGATAATTTATGCTTAATTATATCTCTGTGCTAAACATCATCCAGATACGATCAACCGTTTTGGCGCGATTGAGTAAAAAACATCCACACAGTAGAAGATCGTACAGTTGCCATAGCTACATGCCATGAGATAAGGCTACGTCTCGTGCGATAACTTTGTCGGAAAGTTGGCTAACTTTTTTTGTATTGTTACGAAATAAAAGCATTCCGCAACATTTTCCCTTTTTAGGTACTTAGCAGATAAACGAAACGTTTTTCCTCTTATGTCAATTATGGGGTTATTTAGGTTAGGAGTCAAGTACCGCTTGCTTAACTGACTGACATAAACAGTAACTAGTAATGTTTGTATATTACATGAGTAAACTTCTTTTGCCCCAGACTCGGAATTTCTCCAGTATCGTGGATGCGTATACCGTGTCGTGATGACCTAGCGGTTAAGGCGCCCGCCTCTCATGCATGAGGTTGTGGGTTCGAATCCGGGCAAGTACCAATGTGACTTTTTCAATTAATATGTACTTTCTAAAGTTTATCTTATACATTACTGACACCATTCCGTGCCTCGGAAAGCACGTTAAGCCGTTGGTCTCGGCTGTCATACGTCGATCTTTGACAGTCGTTATCGTCAGAAGCCCGAAAGTCTGACAATCAGTCTTACCTAGGGGTACCGTATTACCCAGTTACTGGGTTGTGTAGGTCAGATAGGTAGTCGCTCCATGTAAAATACTGGTATTCAGCTGCATCCGGTTAGACTGGAAGCCGACCCCAACATAGTTGGGAAAAGGCTAGGCAGTTGGTGATCAAGGATGCGTTTACTAACATTTAAACTCACATACACAAACAGTCAGACCCAGAACCACAAGTAAAACAAATATTTGTGACACGCAACGCAGCTATGTGTAAGACTGTGTTAGACCGATTACTAACCGACCGGTTACCGAAACAAGATGTGTTGTTCAATATAATAGTACAAACACAAACTCATGTTGTAAACCAAAAACAGCTGTTTTCTGTCCCAAATTGGATCGTATCCGGCCACGGAGCACACAGCCGGAATAACGGCGTTAGTTTGAAGTTTGAGCCGTACCGGACGAGCCTGGCCGGGCCGGGTGACACAATACCTCCGGCCACGCGTGGCTCCGGTGTCGGAGCGGTCGGCAGCGGCGTGTGCGAGCACCGCCCGTTATTATAGTAAGCATTGTGATATAATAACTGAACTAGATGCCGTTGAATAGGGTACCATAAAAATGATAAAAGAAGGAGTGTCTTTTCTTATCTAATAAAAATGATAGTAAGTACGAAAAGACTTTCTTTATTGACGTAATCCCACTCCATGCACTACAAAAGAATATGAGGACTATGAAGCCAACTCGTCCTCATATTCTTTTTAGTTTTGACTTTTCAATGAACAGCTTGATGCTGATATAAGATCTGTAGGTACCCAACCGATGATACTAACAATATTGTGTTCTGCCAAGATGAGCCAACCCACCCATTAATTACATCAAACTAATTCAATATGACAAATATGTTACACTAGCTCCTGCCCGCGACTTCGTCTGCGTTGTTATTTTTCACCCGCGTTACGTTATGTCTTTGATAGCTGCTCCGCTCCGCACCTGGGCACAATTTTTTATTTTTAATCCGACTGGTATTTCCAGAGATAACCGCGTTTAAACTAACAAACAAAATCACTCCAGCTTTATTTTATTAAGTATACATTACTATCCAGCATTAATAGTTCAATGTAGGTACATCCCAGACTGAAATACGTATGAAATGAATCAGAATTATATTTAAAATTATTACAATTATTTTGAGAAGTGGAAGAATTTTATTTGCAGATTTAAACCCTACATACTCTAAAAAAGAACGCGTTTATGCTTGCTTGCTTGCTTTGCGTTGTTTATTAATACGAAGCAATAGAGGTGCCCGATTAATAACTGAAAGAAAACAATATTATGAAATTGCATAATTCAAACACTGTTTAGACGCATTCAACAGGTTATTTCCTTTATTTAAATTTAAATAAGTCTTCATTACTTCAAACTTGGTCCGTATTTCATAGATCAGTTAATTTCTCAACTTGAAATCGGAATATCTGGTTTGTATTTATGGGTATCAGCGGCACGTTCGTTTGCGCTTATCCAGAACTTGTAAAGATTGTCGGAAGTTTGTATTCCGTCTCGGTCCGGTAGGGATGCTGCTAATAAATCAGTCGCAATACAAACATCTCACGCTCGCTTGTATCGCGCTGCTTTGCCTGCGACATTTATCTTCTGGGTAGGATGTAGTACTTTCAAGAGAGAAAATTAAAGTGTTTTAACTTAAATATTTATGTTTTATAAAATACTGTATACAGTAAAACTCCGACGTAAAGCGTTTCATTTTTACGTGTTATACTTTTCTATATTTCTATGGTTAGGGATGCTGTAATAAATCTATACTTCTGTACTAATATATTATATAGTTAAAGAGTTTGTTTCCTTGTTTGAATGTTCTAATCTCCGGAAGTACTGGTACTACAGATCCTAAAACTTATTTTACTAGTAAGAAACTACGTAATTGCTGAGATTTTGGTCACATTTTATCTTAAAAAATTACGGATCCGTAAGAAAATTTACGCGGTCGAAGTCGTGGGTAAAAACTAGTGTAGCAAACTTTGGAATGTTCGTGTAGCTACTGGAACTAAGCCGTGGCTTCGTATAAAGAATATATTATTTGTAAAACTACATGTAATGCAACTGACCTGTTTTAATAAGCAGCAAATAGTCATCATCCAAATAAACCTACCACAGTTCATCAAACGAATAAGTACACTGAAGTGTTAGTATTGTATAATAATATCATTTATTTCAATTTTGTAAATGTGAGTACCATGGAGCTTTTTATTTATTGAGTTGCTATGTGTTTTGACTTGATGAGCATGGCGGTTGAGAGCTTGTCATGCTCACTCAAATGTCTCGCTGATGGTGGCGCGTGTGTTGGATCATTTGGCTCCCTTCAGAATGGTTGAGTTAAGTGGTGCTGATCCATGCGTCATGCTCGTGAACGAGTGCTGTCAGTTGGGATTGGTCATCTCTTAACTGCCTTGGCTTATAGCTTTATTCTAATTTTATTTTTTATTTTTGTTTTATAATCATCTTCATTGTTTTCACATGTAGAATCAACAAAAATAATGTAACCAGGATTTTGTAAAAACCTAATTTAAAAGAGTGCCGTGGAGTTTCTTGCTCGTTCTTCTCCATAGAGGCCTACCTCCGTTTTGGAACGAGCAACTAGCTTCAACTTTTGGACTAACTGACAGACTCCTTGACTATTCAAAAGTGCCTGTTTATGGTCTAATTGAAATAAATGTTTTGACTTTGACTTTGACTTTGACTTTAAAATCAGAAATAGTAAAGACAAACAGACTACTCAGCCTTCGTCGTAAGGATTGTCGTTTATATTGATGCAGTAGCAAGTTCCAGCTAAATAAATCATAAGAGATTTCCTTACATATCGCGCAGACGCGAGCTGTATACATTATACAAGTACACGAACAATGATGTATCTGAGAATTATGCCCAAACTTTCGGAGATTACTCACAGATCTAATACTACTTATTCATATTCGTGTTTCTTTTTGGAATAAACTTTTGTAAGTTAACATTGATTTGTTAGTTGGGTACTTGGCATTCTATTCAACCAACTTTCGGTTCAACGAATGTGTTTTTGTACTATTTTTTTCATTTACATTTTTGCCCCAGAAACTGGTACAGATTGCCAAAAGTTCACCTTGTATATCAAGCAGTAAACATTTAAACCGACAGATTAGTATCACCACTTTCCAAACTTGACGTCCATTATTATTGGAACAGACGTGTGTATTGACATTAAACACAATACAAGGCTTGAATTGCTGTAATAATGTTCATTGTAATACATAGAACTGGCGCTATTAAGCCGCTTCACAAAGCCGCTGAAAGCGCGACATTATTACCAATTCACAATTAATCGCACAATCAATCAAAATACGTAATGACCTGTGAGTTAATCCTAGTTATAATTAACAGTTATGGCGTCATACACTATTGTGATCGGTATAGTCGGACACGTGATCAAGGTTGCTACAGAATTTTGAACTGCCTAAGTTCAGCATGGGTGCAAATTCCCGAGTTAAAAAAAAAACTTTAATAATAAATTAAGCCTTGTCTGGAAAATAAGAAATGCATCAAAACAAATAATCAGCCATAACGTTTCAGTCATTCCCGAGTTTTACGCTTAGCAACACTTTTAGCCATTCATTTGTATTTATATATCGATAATAGCTAATAATAATACCAATCATTAACTCCCGCAGTTTCACTTGCGTTCAGCTTAGTCTATGGTTACTGCTCTGCACCCGTGTGTCGTAACATGATGTTATATAGCCTATACTATTCCTCATAAATCTGGCTTTCATATACAAAATGCGTTTTTTTCCAATCCGACAGCTAATACTAAAGATTACCGCGTTTTCAAACAAAAAAGTATGTATTAGTTAAGATAGATAAGTCCAGGTTTCCTGACGATGTTTTCCTTCAACAATGTCAGTGAAATACAAGATAAACGTATAATTTATTTTTTCACTCTCAACATAAGTACTGAGTTTATTGATATTTGTCAGTGGGTCTACACAATACGATATTGAAGTACACTTCAAAAAATATTTCCGCTGTTATACCGTAGCAATTCTAAAGATAGCTACTCTTGTAAATTCACTGAGCGCAACATAAGATGTCGTGGAATTGGGTAAGCTGTCTCTAATAAACTCGAGGAAATCGCCAGTTTAGCACGGCTGAAATTTTGAGTTGATTTTTTGAATTGGTGTTCGTACATAGTTACTGGCGTGCCGGCTGTTGTCTCCTAAATAAGCACCTATTTACCATAGGTGTGACAGACAGCCCTCTGTGCAGAGGATGCATGGGGGCTTGAAGAGGCATGTGCTGACAGAATGCAGGAGTGTGGCAGATTAACGGTCAAGGATTCTCCAGTCGCCAGCATCGCTCCCGGAAGCCTGTAGCAGTCTGAAAAAGCTGCTAACCTTCTGGGATGGCCAGGATTGGTTAGAATAAGACCACACAGAGAGACACGTACAATGGCCCAATCAAGAGGGGAAGTACGGAAACAGCCCGGCCAAACTAAACTAAACTAATAGCTACTGGCGTTAGTAGAATTGTTGTTAAACTTTCGCCTGATTTGATTAAAAACAAATTAAACATCAAGAGCAAGCTACGTGAATTATCGCGCACATACAATATCGTATTAAAACGATGATACTGGTAGTTCAAAATTCCCAAAATGGCCAATATCAGTGCTCAATAGCCTCCGGCCATACAAGCATTATGTCAGTAACCGAAACCAAACGCACAATTGAAACAGTACACTGATGATATCGCCGGTGGTCTTCTGAAAAGTAATATTTTTGAAAGAAGCAAAATACAGGTTAACTTTTAATGTACTGGCCATTTAATAGGAGGTGAAACTACTCATGAATAGGAACAACTTTTACAAAAAAGAATATCAGCTGTTCCGTTTTTGATCATGTTGTAGTGCATTATTGTCAACAAGGAGTCCTTATAGTTTCGCTATGCTCGTCTGTTTGTCTACGTGCGGCTTAGCTCAGATACTCTTTGTACAAGATTGCTGTATTTATAATAAGTAGGTATATTTTTATTCGTACCTAGTGAGAAAGTGGGCATGATTTTTTCTCATCTATTCCGTAGTGTTGATAGGTCGTTCAAAAATATAGCGGGTGTGTGAAAACCATTTGTAGCTTATTTTTGCAAGAGTCAAGTGTTCCCCCTTTCCCTGCCATCGAAATGGTATTCGTGAGTACTTTTACCCCTATTTGAAATCTGGTCAGTAAAATAATATTCAGCCTGTATAACTCAATCCGGGGATAGTGGTAGTACTTTCAATAAGTAGTAGATGGAAATTCCGACTTCAAAGTTAATGTAACAAGTACTCGAGACCTGCCTACGATAGTTGTGGTTCAACAAACTTGTGGTTATTATTGGCTATCAGACGATGGGCGAGGATTTTCGGAAGTTGCTTAATCTAGCTTATTGAAGCTGTTAAGTTATTATAAGCTGAAATAACAATAACAATGTAATCATATAATAACAGACAAATATATTCCATCTGCAAGGCAAATGACTCTTCTCATGTAAATAAGGTACGACTATTGATCACTGCGTTTGCTCAAAGTGGGTTGACGATTTCAAACTTATTTTGATGATTTTCATCACCGATGTCAGTGATGTCTAAGATAAACTTAGAAAGTAATTATCCACAGAGCCATGAATGAGAGGCGGGCCCTTACTTACCACTGGGCCAGATTCTTAAATATGTTGAAGTTCCAAAATAACCCAATGAATTGATAATGTTCACTTAAATATACAACGCCATGCCGCAGGATACAAGCTCGTATGGCTTCCTTAAGTCTCAACTCTAATTTCAACCTCAGTTTTAAACCCAAACTCAAACTAATAACTAAGTGATAAAGTAAAGAGCAAGTTTGTATCACAAAGTGTATACAAAAGGTCCAGTCACAATACAAATCTATAATCTATACATACAAATAAATAAAATTGAATTGTCTGTTTGTAATATTAAAATAACCGCTTTATACTACATGCATACGGTACATATACCAAAATAACATTTTTTTAGGTTTTTGTCTGTCTGTCTGTTTGTTCCGGCTAATCTCTGGAACGGCTGGACCGATTTTGACGGGACTTTCACTGGTAGATAGCTGATGTAATAAGGGATAATTTAGTCTACTTTTATTGTAGAAAAAGAATTAGGGTTCCACGCAAAAAAATAAAACCTCGCAGTAAACCGACATTTACGCGGCCGAAGTCGCGGGCATAAGCTAGTTGTAAATAATATTAGTTGTCAAGGCTGACCTCGGGACAAAGTAACTCAAATCAAAGCTCATGATACAACGCGAGCTTGGGTCAATTGGTGTTAGATCTGTCAAAACAACCCTACCCGCGTCAACATTTCGATATTTTTGTAGTAATTTTTAGATGTTTAACGATTATTAATCCTAACTAATATTATAAATGCGAAAGTAACTCTGTCTGTCTGTCTATCTTTCTGTCTGTCTGTCTGTCTTTTCTTCACGCCTAAACTACTGAACCGATTTGTGTGAAATTTGGTACTGGGTAAGTGTGAACCCCAACAAAGGACATATAGGCTACTTTTTATTCGACTTCGACTTCGACTTCGTCTGCGTCCTTGATAACCGACATATACGCGGACGAAGTCGCGGGCAAAAGCTAGTTTAAGATAATTTATATAATATATTTTAAGCATAAGAGTGGAACCTTGGGCATATTGAATTACTTTGACCTAATTAATTTCATGATTGGTTTGTTTCACTCAATCTTTATTCATCTACGTAACCTACATCATGTTATTCGAAGATTTAAATTCTGTTTTACATCAAATTTTTCAATGTTCAACGATAAAAAACTAATGAATATACCTACATCAAAACTAACATAATAATAAAAGCAGTCTATTGTCCCACTGCAAGGAAAAGGCAACTTCTCATACAGAGAAGGCACGAGCTTTGATTACCACGCTTGCTCAAGGCGGATAGGTGATTTCAAACTTATTTTAATTACCTATATAAGTCCAGGTTTTCTCACGATGTTTTTCTTTACCGATGTCATTGATGTACAAGATAACTTTAAAAAGTGTATGAGCCATGTTGGTATTTGGTTGGTTTCGAAGCTTAACCTGATGCATAAAAGGCAGGTGTCATACCAGAGTAATAATGATCTGTTAGCTTTCGTAAGATGTAGTGTTACGTGCAGTTCAGTTTTATGATTAAAACTTCTGCAGTATTTGTTTTGCGGTAACGTTTAAGTTAGTCCAAGTTCGACCTAGGATTACGGGGGCAACACAAAATATTTACTGACATTAATAATATGCTATCTGCTTTATCTACTAGACGTGCCGCTACACACCGCCCGGTACAATACGTAGTTAGATTTGACCGAAAATAATACGAGTAATATGGCGAGCATAACACCACAACGACTGATGCTGGAGAAATTATTACTTTTATACGATCTGCGTTGTTATTGCAGGGCAAACCAAGGTGTTCTAGACAGTTGACAGGCTGTTTTAATAAAGAAAAAAATAAAAAAAAATAATAAAAAAAATGTTATCAGCTTCAGCTTTTATCGTAGCTGGCATATACGGAGTATAAGGGAGATAGTAATGAAAACTTTTACCTTTGATTCAGTACATGATTCTAGTCCCCTAAGGACAACATTTTTCGATTGCTTGTAAAAAAAAAACATCTGTTCCATACATTTTGACCGTGTATTTCTCTTTTATACAGAACAGCTGTTTTTTTAAAATAGCTGACTTAACATTTCGACTGGGGGCCTGTAATCATGTATTGAATCTATTTTCATCCCTTTGTTACGTCCCTTTCACCCCTAATTATTGGTATGTACGTCGCTCGCTGGCAATAAGATATCCTGACTGACTCGACTGCCTCGGTGGACTAGGGGTCGCAAAGCGCGACTGCTGAGCATGAGGTCTTGGGTTCGATTCCAAGGTCGGGCAAAGTGTTATTGGGTTTTTCCATCAGGAATTTCTCAGTAGCAGCCTCGGAGTCTGGATTTGTGCCCGGTTGATGGCAATAGGCTCGCTCCCTATTACATGGGACTTAAACATAACTGGCGAAATGTGGGCGTACTAATGGGTACACCTCTGCCTAACCCTTCGGAGATTACAGGCGTGATGTTATGTAAGATATCCTGTTTCTACGGAGTACCAACGCAAAATCGGTATTCACAACGAAACATATCTTTAGATAAGCAACTATCGAATATATTACCTAATATTCGACGGCTTAATCTTTGGCAAACCAAATAAGCACGCACTAATTATTACCGTAACAATAGTCTGTGATTAGGTAGCAAGCCCCAGCTTCAAGTCAGTGGGAATCTTTGCCCAACTGTGGCTTTAATGGGCTATTACGATGTACGGTTACGGCTTCACTATGTTATAGCGTGTTGCGGTCTAAACGCGCTGATTATGTAAATTGTACGCGTATGAGTTAATTTTCTGTGTTATTTGCATGTGGATTAGCTGGTTTCGACGCTAGTTTTGGGGTGGTAGAATAGTTTAATCAGTTTGAACACTTATCACAACCATTTTAAGTAAGTTTTGTATTGCGATTGCATAAATGTATCTTCATTATCTTTCATCTATTGTCCCCGTATTTCAACATGGAAGGTATTATCTCCACTTACCAGCGACGTCGGAGATGGTAGCATTTGGAGCGCACTTCACGAAGTCTGGGAAGAAGTTGACCATGATGATACCGCCGTTTTCTTTCTGCAAACAAACATAACATAAGTCAGGTTTGGGAATTACTATCATTGACCTATAAGGCTCCAGTGAGTCTTCTATAAACACCATCGTATTGCCGTCAAGATGGTAGCTCTGTCTCGTATTAACTGTTAAAAGAGACCTTTTAAGAAAGCACCCGTTACGATGACACTAGAAAACCAATTCTTGAAATGAAAGTTACTCGTAGTAGAATTGCCTTCCTGATTTGTCTGACGGCGTGTAATAGGAGACTCAAGACTAAGTTGTAAAATGTAAAGTGCAGATACAAACCAGTGATTGTATGATATCATCAGGCACGTTCCGCTTGTGGTTGCAGAGGCTGTACACCGAGGAGTGGGTGAACACCACGGGCGCGCGGGAGATGCGGATGGCGGCCCTGGTGGTGTTCTCACCCACGTGGGACAGGTCCACGATCATGCCCAGCCGGTTCATCTCACGCACCACTTTCTGCAGACAAGGAGGACGTTGCAGACCTGTCTTATCTTACGATGGTACATGTAGGGTTTTTAACGCAAGCCGCAAGCATTTTGGAAATGTTTGTTTGTATTTTTGTGACGGGTTACTTTCTAATAACTGCGTTTTTTATTAGTAGTTTTAACGCAGGCAATATATTCTAGTAGGCACTATATTCCCTGGTTGATGTACATTTCGTTTAATACTAAAATTAAAAACAAGGGCTCAGAAATTATTGTCTATGGTATACATAAATACGAGATTGAGAAATAGCTACTATTTACTTAGTTTAACAAGTAACAACCTTACCTTTACTTTGTAATTTTTTATTATTATTATTCGTAAGTTTTGTGAATATATTAGATCGGTGTTTCTATTAATGTCCATTCAGTTTCTTAAAATGAATGATTAACAAGTCTATCAATTAATACATATACCCTGTCTACAAAAATACAAACAAAATCAGACTTTAATCAGCTCCATTTACATGTCACATTTCTTATACGCATGGTATTAAAACACGCCTCACGAGGTCGTCTCACACGACACAATACGAACACGCGCGGATACATCTGCAAATGGTAATTTCAGAGGCGACGTTGTTCATGCGACTGCAATGAATCGCATATCGGATTGGATATTAAGTTCTCGTCGATATCGGCCCGGAATATACCTCGTGTGAAGCGTCCTTTATGCATTTATACTCTTCAATATTTTCGCATCGCTCAATTTTGATTGGATATTTTAATAATATTTTAATAACTATGTAGTTTAATAACGTTTCAGTCCTGTCTGTTATGCATAGGTAATTTATATTAAACATTCATAATTTGTTGTATATTTACAATGGAATAAGACTGAAGGTTATATGTACGGTTTCATTTAGTATAATTGTGGTAATCATGCATTAAAATATAATAGTAAACTATTTTATATATTTCGTCAAAAGATGTATCTTTACATGGATGAAAAAAATTACGTTATTATCGTTCTCCTATAGTAAATAAATAAGTGATAGTTTCTCGTGTCTGGTCCATCATCTTCCATACATCCATACATCGCTAATAGCCGCCATTTCCGGAGTGATCCACTTTCTAGCCATCTCATCTCTCATACACTCCATACATCGTTACTTCGGTCTTCCCCTACTCAATACTCATAAAGCCACCTATTTGCATACTCAAAACCTTCCTTAAAATCATCCTTCTTGTCCAATCCGTTTGGACCAAACCGTTGTAATATTACCTATTACTAAAAGGGCATTGATTTACTTAGAAATTATAGAGTGAATATCTTAGGGTTACGTACCCGGGTACGGACGTGACCCTGTACTAATAGCCTCCGCTGTATGTCCGTCTGTCTGTCACCGGGCTGTGGCTCCTAAACCGTTATAGGTAGAAAGTAGAAATTTTCACAGTATGTGTATTTCTATTGCCGCTATAGCAACAAAACTAGAAAATGTAGTCTTTCCAGGAAAAGAGTCAATATTCATATCATCATCAATAATACGACAATTAATAATTATACTAGTAATTTCTTATACAAAATATATGTTTAAATATATAAATCCTCGTTTCAGTGTGTCGGTCGTACTCGTATTTCATGCAGCGCACCTTTCTCGCTTAAATATTCGGGCGCCATTTTAAAAACCCCGTTCTAGTCACATTTAAATAGCGTTCTAAATCATCGTTATGTTTATCATAGTACCTACGGTCAATGGTAGAGCGAGTTTATATGAATATTATTATTTACTTTGTACATACATACATATATTTATGATATGACGTACATGGTAGGTAAATACATTAGATACTTTAGGCTTGTATGTTAAAAGAAAGATAAGTTACAAAAAAATGTAATGCTCCAAGAGCCCTAAGTCGCCTTGCTAACGTCATTAAAGTATAGTTGAAAATTTGAGGTTAAATATGTCGTACGTGCACTTATTAGTTATACCTAATGCAGAGCTCTTTTTCAAGAATCAGGTTCAAAAAGTATCTTGTTGACTATCTGTGAAGGCTGGTTTTTATATGTGATCTAGATTTTGCCCGCGTTAAACTCGGGGTAACGTTGTTCACTCTATACAACTGTCTATGCAAACTTTGGACCCCGTTTCATCCCCTTAAGGAGTGAATTTTGGAAAATCCTTTCCTAGAGCATGCCCACGTCATAATAACTATCTGCGTGCCTAATTTCAGCGTTACCTGTTCAGTGGTTTCAGCTGTGTGTTGATAGATCAGTCAGTCAGTAACGGTTGCCTTTTATATACATTTAAATAGATAGGAAAGTTACCTTTTAAACCCAATACCTGAAGAAGGCATCTTCACAAACTTCTTAACGACATACCTATTTCTTCATCTATCCTCAAAGTTTCAGGTTTGCTAAAATGACGTAGGTGTAGCGACACTGGGATCTCGATTTATAATCTGTTTCTAAAGTATTAATAAAGTTGGTCCTTTTTAGGGATATCAGGTACAAAAGGTACCTTACTCACTTTATATGTTCAAGTAAGACTTATATGTTTTACAAGATATTGTTCTAAAGTATTAAGTACATACTTTAATTTAGTATGGTGCGTAAATGTGTAATAAAAATGTAAAAAAGTGGTATTTTTCACCCGCGTTCAGTTACGTCTTTTGTCACTGCTGTGCTCCCGTGGGACATAGCGTGATGTTATATAGCCTATAACATTCCTCATAAATCTAACTATCATATAAAGAAGTTTTTTCCAAAATTCCACAGATAAGCGTGTTTAAGCAAACTAAAAATTCTTCCGCTTTATTATATTGGTATAGACAGAATAGAATACTGTTACTAAATAATCTTGACTGCGTCACTGTTTACAGTACGGCACTGAAAATATTAATCGTGCGTTAAATGTTTTCATTTTCTAGAATCGAAAAAATGGCGTCTGCAAATGTACAGAGCGCCATTATTTAAAGTTTTGTATCGAACACGCGCCACTTCGAGAGGTCTATGAAAGTTTAAAAGCAAGTTTTCCTTCGGCGCTTCTGTTTCCAGCCGTTTCTGTATTAACATTTGACTTTTTAAACTACCCTCGCGCGTTGTGTACTTAGGACGGGGCACTGGAGGGTATTATTTTAAGCAATGTGGCGACATCGCTGCGCAATGTTATTATTTCCTGTTTTTACATTTTTAAACACATTGACTTCAATTAAAGTTTGTTTATCTACTTTCTTAAGTCACTTCTTTGTTAAAATTTAGGAGTCTACAGTTAGCTAAGACATACACACATTACATCACGCCTGTAATCCCCGAAGGGTTAGGCAGAGGTGTACTCATTAGTACACCCACATTTTGCCAGTAATGTTTAAGTCCCATGTAATAGAGGGCGAGCCTATTGCCATTAACCGGGCACAAATCCAGACCTCGAGGCTGCTACTGAAATATTAAGAGTTAACAAAGATGCTACAAATAATTATGTGAGTATACAATATTTATGTATTAACTAGCTTATGTCCGCGACTTTGTTACTTTTACTTATTTTTATTTTGAGTAAGGAACCTTTGCGGGCTGACGCAGAACTACCCACAAAACTTTCATCACAATCGGATCAATGGTTTAAGAATGCATAGAGGACAATTTCGTTTTTATTTATACAAATATGTGGGTATGAAATCCTTCCTAATCTCATAGGACCTCTTTGTGTCTACATAATGATACATAGTGGTGGTTCGTAATACTACGTTGTTTGTACATTTGCAGATGATGACAAATAGCGTCCTATTAATATTAATAAGCTGTAATATGTTCCTGCATTACTTCCTTGTTTAAATTTTAATTCCATACAATGATTTTATTGTTCACATGGAATACTTACTAAAAAAACGAAAAAAGGCAAAACGCGGTTGAGTTTAATGTAATTATTTATATCTGTTTTATGAGTAGCGTGATTTTATAAAAAAAATTGACACATTTATCTTATTTATCTTATACGAGAACTGTTACATAAAAAAAAACAATATTTTTATTCACATTTCTGCTGTAATTTGTTAGCCGTACAATAAATTCCGCATGAATGATTAATTCCTACCGCTGTTGACTTCGTTTGAGTTCAATTTCGCGTGATTTTCAATATTCGCAATAGAAAATTCATTTTTCAATGATAATATGCGGGCTTCGTTCCTGCTGGTGGGAAATCTGGCATCTTAATTGCACTGCAACTGCTGCAAGAATCTAAGATTTATTCGTCCGTATAAATTGTTATTATGCGCATACAAATAGAACTTTATATCTATTTGAGAAGATTTAAAAATGTGTGTGTATGACAGTGTCTCGAACAACTAAGTAAAGCGTTTCTATCAAGTGTGAGCAGAAGACACGGTTGTATACAATTGTGACATAAAACGTTATGAAACAGTCCCGGCGCAGTGTGCGCGGACTATTCTAAATGATAATTTAATTTAGTCTTAATGCAGTCCGACAGTCACAGCAGTTACCTAATTGGATGAATTTAACTGGCGCTGTTTGTATTTATTAATAACTTATTGTTTTGAGTTTTGGTTCAAAAAGTGTGCTTGCAAATAAACGTTTTATGTTGTAATTTGTGGAAAAATATCATGGCTATGTTTTCTATTAGGTAATTTTTTGTAAACTATCAGAGAAGCAATTCTATCTAACCTCAGTCTCAATCTGTCAAGAATGCCTATAATCCACATACGTTTTTTGACATTGATTGTCACAGATATGAGT
This sequence comes from Hoplodrina blanda, assembly GCA_949316365.1. Classification (NCBI taxonomy): domain Eukaryota; kingdom Metazoa; phylum Arthropoda; class Insecta; order Lepidoptera; family Noctuidae; genus Hoplodrina; species Hoplodrina blanda. The sequence continues at coordinate 23,342,151 of OX438578.1, read as the reverse complement.
TACGACTAGATTCCACCATCGGACATCTAGACGCACTGCTAATTACCATGGCATCCCTACCTATTCCACCAATTCGCAATAAACGTTTCCAAAATGTCTTTTATAATGCGCACAGCAAAGCAGTAGGACTCTACCTGCGTCTGTATTTCCGAACGCATTCGACTCAAGTCTCTTCAAGCTTCGGTAAGCTCACTCCATCGTAGACTTTGTCTCTGTCGCCTCTGACCTAGACTAGCGTCACGAGTAAACCCATTCTTGTATATAAAAAAAGATATTAAACTTTTAAAATTAGCAGAATTGATCTTCTGGAAAGTGTTCTAAATTATTTATCCGTATTCAATGATTACAATTTCTTCTCCCCAGCATTTTGTCGAGTATTATTATTCAAATCATTCGACTCGATCGTAATTACGTGTGTATTCAAATGTGTATCGTTATACTCGACTAGCTTCGAAATCGTCGTGAACTCCGCCGGCATGATATTAATATAGCTGGGTAGTGGTACACGAGGTACCTATGTAGCGAGATCATCGATTAACTATCAACTTAATTGATGCCATTCATCACCACTACTGTCTCGCCAACACATTCATCTTCCTAAATTCTAACGCAGGGATGGCACACGCTTTTGTATTTAATATTTGAATAATACATCACAAGTATTATTATTTGTAAAGGACCGGCCATTGTGGCTATCTTTAGGGGAGGCCTATGTCCAGCAGTGGACGTCGGTTGGTTGATATGATGATGATTATTTGAATTGCATCTGAATGTGAGCGCAATCGAACGATTCGTACTTAAAGTTTCATATTTAAAAATGTTTCTGTTAAAATAACATTTTAACTACAAAGTAATAAATACATTGCCATTTTTACCCATGTCTAAAGTTATAAATATCTAAATCTAATGATTTGTTAAAATCAGCGCCAACAAAATTCTTATGCAAGTAAAAGTATGTATATAGGTATGTACCTCAGGACTGCCAACCCTAGTACAATAACAGCAATAAGAAACAAGAGGATTCCGTTCTAATTACAAAAGCGGCCGCCTACATCATCAATGTAATGCCGAGCTTACACGAACCACACAAAAACATGTCTGAGGCTCACGGCTCGGTCCTGCTGAGACGCGAAGGACCAAAAGTGGCAGAAGGACCATTCATTTAACTTTGAAACGACGTCTCCGAGACGATTTAATAACATGCTAATGAGAAGCGAGCTGATGGGCCAGTGATTATATTTCAATTGCTGAAGGTTCCACTAAAATGGCGGCCCTAAGCGGTGACAACGGTTGGGATGGTGTTTTACGAGGAAATGCGGAGTGGTCGCCAATGTCACTCGATGTGAAGTGCCGTTGTTATCGTGTCGGTCGAGCAGACAGTTGGTATTAATAAAAGGTTCATGCATGTATTTTTGTTATTACTTTCTTATCGGTTTTATGATGACACTAAACTGTTTTGTGAAACTATCTTTTTACCCGCTTTACTTTAGATAAGTGACCGGAATAGTTAGTAAATGTTTTTATGAATAATAACCATTTTAAACGGCTCTACGGTCAAAATGTATAGAACAAATTGATAAAAAATATGTCATTAAATATGGTACGAAATAATGGTTATTAGTATGGTTTATTGGATCTATTTTGCTTTCTTATGTTATTGGTAAAGTGTCTGTACCACCCCGTCTTCACTAAGCGGCTTATGAGCCAGATTTCACCATGTATATCCTGAGTCCTGACCTGTGAACCACACCAGATAGAAATACAGGATTCCAATTTCCAATCGCATGAACAATTCGTTCGAAAATCGATTGATTATTCCCCAGCGGGCGAGAGTGGGCGACAGTGGACGACCGTGGGAGACAATGGGCATGAAAATAGAAATCAACTAATTAGTTTCAACTAGTTTTAGTAGATAGAAATGGAAACCAGTCGTATAAACGACTCTCTCGAAGCTATTATTTTAAGACTAGTCAACTTGGTTTATTTGCATTGGTTAATTGGGATTAGTTTTACTAAAAGGAGTCAACCGACTATCTCAATAATTAAATTAATTACGCCAATTATTATTGAATATGCCAAACGTGAATCCAGCATGTTTATTGTTCATCCAATACTTTTGCTTAGAATAGATTTGAATATTAAAATTCATATTATTAAGGGTTGCATTATTTTGACAAAACTACATCCAATTAACTTAGATGAATGTAGAGGATACCATAAATCATAGTAGAGATAAAGTTTCCGTTATAACTACCGGCACGTAACTTGGCAAGAGATTTTCGTAGTGGGGGAAGTTCGCGCATATAAAAATGTATGAAATTGTGCGTGCGCAAATTTCCCCCACTACAAAAACTCTTGCCAACTTACGTGCCGGTAACTGTACTTGACAGAATTCTCTTCGTATATACATTGATGTTATCTGCCAGATAACCTACCTGCGTACTATAAGTATCTTCTTGAGAAAGGCTGGCGGAAAATGTTTTGAATATAATTTCAGTTATCTTTGTTTTATGTTCGTCAGTCTTCCCTTTATACATGTACCAAATTATGTATTTTGTCTGACAATCAATCTATTATTTATTTAAAAACTAACTGTAATATTATAATAATTTCGAAATGGCAGTTTTTTTTACAAAATAAATGAGAATTTTACAAGACATTTCACGAAAAAAAACAATAATTTTTATGTCTATCTATCGATCTGTTTTTTCCGTCTAATCTCCGAAATGGCTGAACCAATTTTGACGAGACTTTTCCTAGCAGGCAGCTGATGTATAAGGAGTAGAAAGATAATTAGGGATCCTCGCAAAAAAAATAAAACCCCTTGATAATAGAAATTGACGCAGACTAAGTCGCGGGAATAAGCGAGTGTTCATTATACATATGTGTCTGATGGTATTAGCTCCTGTACGGCAGTACTCCCCAGGTAGTCTCATGAATGCGCACTCACACAATGGTTCCCACTCACGGTACAAATTATGTGCATCTTTTAAAGATTTGTTCCTAATGAATATCCCGAGGGACGGTTTATTTTGTTTCGAAAGCACTAGTTATTGTAAATTGTATTACGTTGTTCAGCTTTTGTTAATTTGAATTAAAATTATAAAGTTGATGAATGAAAATGATTAGACGTCAGAAAATTTTAACGAAAATTACATTTTTTTTAAAGAAGAATTTTTAAATCGTGTTCTATAAATTGGATACAAACAGTATACTTCGAGGGCTAATGTAGCAGTGTCACTGCAAGGGCCGTAGCCTCACAGGGCTACCTCGGATAAGATCTACTCAACCTGCTCCACACATAAATCCAACATTCCTTACAAAACAAATCGACATTTTCATCCTTCCATATTAACAGTGGCCTTGCAAACAGACAATCGCGTAGCTCTTACGACACAAACAATAAGGTTGAAATTCGCTTACCTCTCCAAATTCGGTCAGTCCATTGGCCACGGGCGCTTCGTTCGATGAGTCGGCCCTGAAAGGAAGGAATAAATGACGCAAAAAGGGAAACAAATGTACAACAAAAAGATGTACACATATGTACAAAAAGATACGTTCGCCATTGTTCATTCGCAACGCTTTCTTTGGCAGTCGTCCGTTTCATGAGATGTTGAGGCGCAGAAGAACAAAGATAGCAAGCTCCTGCACATACAAGTTAGGCAATATCAAACAAAACGATATCACCGTCGCGCCACTCGGAACTGCTCGCAACTGGGCGGGACTGCCCGCAACTGCAAGCGAGCCATTTAATATTTCTTTTGTTACAATGAATTGTGTGCAGGAGGTTGTTATCGAGCATTGTGTTCAGTAGCACTTCTGTTTTATTTTCTTTATGTTAAAGCATTAGTCTAACGGCTAGGCTTCTCAGAATAGTTGGCTGTTCCGCTAAGTATAGGGAAACGCTTTACCCGCGCGACTGTAGCCCAAATGTTTAAAGGAAATTATTGTGTGAATAACAATATATTGGTGTTTCTGTATTGTGCTGCCCCCAATTAACTTTTATGGCGCGCGTGCTCAGTAGACTGTATTGGATACACTTTACCGTCCATTTAATTACTATTATAATGTTTTTCGACCATGGTGAGCTTAAACACAAGCCGATAATGTACCTACTGCTGAGACCCAGGTTTACTCTCTGTGAGAGAGAGTGGGGCGTGCGTGATCCACCTCGCGGACTCACATGTCGGTCATCTTTACATATTTACCAAAGAACATTTTTTGGTTCAATTTTGACACTGCTTTTGTTTAAACAGTTAACATAATAATTTGCAACACAGAACTTTATTGAGTGGCACCGCTAGTAGTGAAGGCGCGCTCTGCTGTAATCGACGCTTTCAATTCACGAGCCAACGCCTCATTACATACAGTGTTAATATCTTTAGCGTTAGCAAATTGACAACAAGGGTAATGGTTGTCGATGTCATTCAATTAAGTGAAAATTATCGGTTCATTTCGTCGTGATGTGATGTTTGAAATTGGTTCGAGAAAATTTCATTGGAAACAAAAGTTGCAGAACATTGTATCAACAACATTTGTTGTGTTGCGCGAAACAGACTGCTGTAAACATTCCATAAGTATAGTTGCCATATACCTAGTTGATTTATACGGGTGTAAAAGGACATATAGCCGGTAATTATGCATACTGACCGCCAGAACTAAGTAACTTTGAGCAAAAAATATTTTTGGTGTGAAAAATTACTGTTTATAGTGTACTAATGCAAAGTAACGCACGCTAAACATTGTATGTACTTTCGGGAGAAAGCAGGGACCGCAAACGTATTTAATGTTTAGTTGGTACCTACATTTAAAATTCGTTTGTGTGATAAAAATTTAAAAAGTTGACCTTCAATATTTGTGTAACCTAAATGTTACAGGTCCAAGGTATGATCCAGAACAAAAAAAATATCACAATGTTGGGAAGAATTGTACTTTCGGTTTTGTTATATATGTCTTTTTACACTCATTATATTCAATAAGGAACACCCACAACTTATACATTTTACATTGGCTTACAAAGAAGTACACATTATTATTTTTTATTGAAATCATAATGTTGCCAGCAACAAAATGATGTTGCGCAACTTTTGTTCACTACGACAGACTAATGTCAACGCTATGCGTCTTACCGAGGACTTAGAATCATATATTTTGGTCGACCTATCTACCTAATTGAGCATTGAGAGCCGGGCTTTTTGAACTACTGCCAACTCCTTAGCCGTTGGACTATTGCCTTTTCAAAATCGTATAGATTTTATGTACTCGTACTTTATATTCGTAGAGAGAAAAGATCCAAGTGTTATATGAACATGTTTTTTACTATTTCGTGTAGATTGTGATTACTTTTTTTTACTTATCGATTGGGCCGAACGTCGTCTTTTGCGTTTTATAATAGGAAATATGACTATAATTTTTGTCAACATATTTTAACATAGCAACTTAGTACAAAGAAATATGTAAATCTGCATTGCTTTACCAAATTACGAGACATAATTTTCAGCAGCGGCAGCAGGTGTATCGCTCTTCTTAGTTGTTCAGTAGTTAGGGATGACTGATAGTGGACTACAATGACAATCGACTGTCGCGCATCCGGACCGGCCGCGGCCGCCAGACAATGCGCGCGTCTGCGCCGGTAGTTTATTCTCTCCTGATACGCGTCACTTCCTGCCGCCGCCGCCGTTTACGACGTATTACACACGTTTCAGTGGTCTTACAAATGGATAGTATAAAACGGCGTTTGTGTCAAACCTGAAATTATTTATGTAGTACCAAAAATCTTGAGTCAGGTGAAATACTTATTGTATTTTTATTTGAGAGAACGACAAATTCAGCCTTTGTTTCTTTTACTTTTCATAAAGCTGTTGTGCGCCTGAACTAATTGGAAGTTTATTTTAATACGTGTAACAGAAATCCAATCACACGCAGTTCCACGGCGTATGATTAAGCCGAGGCTAACGGGCGCGTTCATTGGTAACATAAAGCGGCTTCCCAATTGAATTTTCCTTCATCGGTCGCTGCTGCCGACCGATATTCACAGCTCGAATATCCGGACGCAAAACCTAAAACTATCCCAGAGAATCCAATCTAAACCATCGTAAATTAATTCGCCGGGAGCTCATCGCTTTGGTCACCCACATGGCGGACTATCTAGTGAAAGCAACCGCGTTACGGCAAACTAAACGTGCGATGTATATTGAATAGAAATTAATGTAATTTTGGCGTGTCACTAGAGGGGACTATTGGTGCACGATTTGGCAAATACAAAAGCCGGAGCGTTCGTGAATAACTTGATTAGTTAATTAATATTTGGCGTCTCGACCCTGGATTATCAAAGGCCATTCTGTACTTTCACTCGTGTCCTACTGAAGACTTTCTGGCATTCATGCAGGTCATATATCTCATATAAATAATTATTATTCCAATCTTCTTAATACGAGCGATGGTCACATCTAATTGTTTTCTCAAACTTATTTTAGCATTAATAAAGGTGGAGTTTATAAAGGTGGAGTGGACAAAGGACGACAATAATAAATAATTTTAGTGGTTCGACATTTTAACCTATGCCTTTATAGCCTTTATTAATTGTTTCTTGCATTAGAGCTGCAGATATTTTAAACAAAGTGCAGCACAGGCCGTAGCTTTCATCTATAAGTTTGATACAAAATCGTCAGCTATTATTACCATGGGAAACAAAATGTACCCTGGGGATGTTCCCTGGGGATAATTTATATTAACTTTGACGCGGACGAAATCGCGGGCGGGGCCTAGTATAAATTTAAATGATACAATCTTACATTTTATTTTACTTGTTGTATTCTTCTCTTATGATGAGAGAAGAATACAACACTTTTAGAATGTTACAAACATAATATTACAAAGACTACAAAATTTTCCACCTTTTGTATCGAAAGAGAATAGTAGTGGAGTTTTGTTTCGAGACAATACAATTTATGTGACGCCATGACAGGAGCGCAGGACACTGGGCGTCACTCGGGAGTACATCCTAGAAGGCTTGTTTTTGTTAACGAAGAAAAATGGTCCTGATAATGGTGTCATTGTGTTCCAGTTTCAAGGGAACGCCGTGTATTTCAGGCACATGGAATACTTCAAGTAAACACTAAATATTTTTATTCACCTCAAGACTCTTCGAAAAGAAGCGAATTCGTGGCACGAATGCGACAGCCTCGTTGGTCTAGTGGTTGCAAAGCACGACTGCTGAGCATGAGGTCTTGGGTTTGATTCCCAGGTCGGGCAAAGTGTTATCGGGTTTTTCCATTAGGAATTTCTCAGTAGCAGCCTCGGAGTCTAGATTTGTGCCCGGTTGATGGCCATAGGCTGGCCATATTACATCGTAACTGTCGAAATGTGGGTTTGCTAATGGGTACACCTCTGCCTTCAGGGATGACAGGCGTGACGTTATGTGTGAACGCGACAGACCGGACTCGAAGTCACTACCTATCGCTAATTTCAACCCTCCATGCTGCTCTCTCTTCTCAATTGCTAGCTGAAGGCATCATCTAATAACTAGGAGTATTATAAACTGGCACACGTACTAACAAACAGAGCTTCGTCACAATCGTGTTCGTTGGAAAATTATCTGTTATCTATGTTAGAGCGGATCCTACGCCGTGTACTACCCCCTGCACCCCCTCCCCAGCACCCCCCTGCTCCTCTGCCACTTACGACACGTGGTCACGTATCTAGTTGATTTAGATCGCAGATTTACTGCCATCGTGATCCGCGGAGGTGACAATTTTATTGTTTTTGTTTGTGTGTGGGGGTGTGTGTAGGTATGCTTGTTTTAAAGGGTGTTGGGTTACAATAAAGATTGTGTTTTATCGTGGGTGGATATTGATTTGGGTGTAATGTGACAACAAGATGTAAGTTTACTATTTTCGTAGTTGTGTCTTTCAACTGGCTGCTGTGGGCGGATTTCAATATAAAAGTATACCATTCCAGTCTATTTTCACATTTAGAAATACGGTTATCCTATATTATTTTTGTTTAGTTATCCGATAAGCCTACCTTTGTATTGTCTAAGTCTTTTCTATATCAATAAATCTTTCATACTAAATAAATATTGCGTACAAATCTGATATTTCCAATTTAAAAGGTTATCGAATTTACGTTACGTTATGTGTGAAGCCATGCAAAATTATTTTATGAGATTGCGAGCCTCGGTACTAACAACTCATTTTGAGTCACTGTGACTGACTCACAGCAAATTTTTGTTTAATGTCATTTATTGCTAAGTAGGTACTAAAGGTTCAGCTTGAAATCCTATAAAACAAGCATATGTACACGGTAAACAATTGACAAACGATGTAATTACGCAAAAATCAAGTCCACGACAGCATTCAATATTAATAATCGTATTTGATACGATATGTCGTTTCCCTCGGACAGTACTACACATGTGTGTGTGCCCCTGCGGCCTTCGGGTTGTATCATATAGTACGGATGGAATATAATTGACATTGACATCACTGACGGTCGTCACTCACTGTGACTCGTGTGATAGTGCCCGAGGCTTCGGTGTGGTCAGACGGAGTGGTAATTGAAAAGAATGTCTGTGGAGTTTCTTATTCATTCTTCTCCATAGAGGCCTACCTCCGTTTTGGAACGAGCAACTAGCTTCAATTTTCTGACTAACTGACCGACTTTTTGACAATTCAAAAGTGTTTGTAAATGGTTTAATTTTTAATTTAACTTTGACTATGAAACACAAAAGCAGCTGTGCCATACAAAAGCTCAACACTTACACGGACAAAATGTATGAAAGAACTGTTTTCTTTTTTAACGAATCATGTTGACTCTGTTGAGTCTAGAATTATTTATTGCATCCATGGTAAAAGTCTTCGTCACGATGTCCTCCGTGTATAAACTCAGTTAAATTAGTTACTCTTTAACTAATCTAACTGGAATCTTGAACCTGATTGTGACCAGACATCAAAGAGAGAAAATAAGCTTATCAAACTACCAAGATTGGGTAATGGCAAATAGTCTGTACAAATAATGAGATTACATCTAATTGTGATAATGATTATTAAGTAATACCTCAGTAGAATTTGACATTAATTTACATTTTCGAGAAGGATACATTGTCAAGTATTGAAAATTGCTAGTTGATTTAACACTTAATGAACACTGTCAAATAGACCGAGAGTAATTCAAAACAGTTCTATTTATTTATTACACGACTGCCCCAAAAAAAGGAGTGTTATGTGTTCAGGGTTAATGTATGTATGTATGTATGTGAGTCTCTTTATTCCACCATAACTTTTGAACGCCTGAACCGATTTAGATGTATGGGGTATCGTTACAATCCTTGCATCGTTCCGAGTAACATAGGCTAGTTAAAAATAAAAAGAAACCGGTGTGGCCACTTTAAAACGTAAATTAATACCAGCCTCAATTTATTTTTTTAATGAATCTGGTCGTGTCTATGTTTATCGTCTAGAATTTGACAAGTAGATTTAAAAAATATATAACACTGTAAATAAAAAACGTAGTAAAAAAAACTGTCGAGTAAACAAAGTACAAAAATATGTGCAATTTTTGCAGTCGTGTTTTTTATTTTTTTAATTATAATAGCTTGTTTCATAATCTGAAACCCACTTAGCTTAACAAGAAGCGATATTTATTACGCCATTTTATACGCGTCTCGAAATTAAGAATTTCCTTTTAACAAGGAAGAATATTTTTATCACAAATTCATCGTGGCTTCATAAAGCGTGTTGCTTAATAAATCTAAAAAGTATCGTGTAGCGAAGTGGCCGAGAGAAGCGGACGGAGAATTAATTGCTACTATATTGTACGAGGGACAAGACTGTCTCGGATGCTGGAAGTGTTGATATGGCAAAGGAGAACTGAACCGTTTTAGAACGAAAAGTGGTCGGAGTGGCACTGCAATTAATGAAACTAATTGCCCCGTTGCCGCGTTGGTCTCTCGGACTGCTGCTGAGTGTGTATGCGATTTCCAGGTCGGGCAAAGAGTGATTGCGATTTTCTATTAACAATTTGTTTGGTTAATTTTCTAGTTAGAAGTGTGCAACCCCATGACATAGAAAGCACGTAAAGTCTTTCGTCAGTCGTAAAGAGATTGATCGCCGTGAACGAAATTCGGTCGGAGTTTAGTAATTATTTTAATTAATATGAATTAATGTATGACCGAAGTGTCGAGAAAAAAAAAAGCTTAAAATAGAACTATTGTGCTACCACTTTTTAAACCTACTAACAGAAAAGATTACCTAAAAAATAAAAGAAAATAAGTAGTTCAGAATATCATCACCACGATGGCCACGTCTAGTGTGTTCTGAGCACGTCCAGTCCATGCTACATCGTAGGTGGGTAATGAAATGATTGGCGGCACGTCACACGGCCGTAGCCGTACGGCGCGCGTCGCAGAGCCGCTGAAGCGCACTGATTGCCTCAATTTTACCTCTTTTTTGGCATCCTTTTGTTCGAGCGATAGCTTTAAATGCACTGTTTGCATACATAACGTGAAGTGCTTCGGAATGGTTTTTTGGGCTCACGTGTATCTTCTTTATTGTAGGCAGATCATTAATAAGAAATATTAAAATATTTAATTAATGTTTTATTTTTCTGATACATTTTAGTATTATTTCGTAACTGTGTAAGTCAGTAAATTAACCATATATAGCGACACCTCGAGGAGAAATGATAAGCGTGGCAGTATCCATGTTTCCTATATACCCAGTGGACTAGCCGGGGTACTAGCGTATGATTTCCAAGACAATTTCGTAAGAATTTTGTTGAAGCATTCTTTAGCGACTACGAGATAAGAATACTTGTTAAAAGTTTTCTGTAACTTTCTAAGTTTTATTATTATTTTTCTGTTTTCATTGACTCCTACGCTAAGTCTCAGGAGACAGGAAGCATGGCATTATGCGCTGGCTCGTGGTAGATTAGCAAAGCCATCCAGGGCGTTGACTGCGAACCACGCTCCCTCGGGATATATGCCACCATGTATTTTGATACTAAAACATTCGATTTCGATTTGGTCGCAGTAAAACTCGAGATGAATGGTGAATACTATTCGGAGTGCATCGTATTTATTTCTGAAAACGTGCTTAGACGAGTTAACATACTAATATCTTCGACGATATCAGATAGTTCCAAATAAGAAGGTCAGAACCTTGGGGACATTGTTTTCTAGTACCTAAAGTACTTCAAAAATGCAAATGTATGCATGTATCACTGTAAAAATGCAAAAGAAATAGCTTCTTTAAATCTCAGAATCGTAAGCAACAAGTAAGTATCGATACCAGGCGCTCAGAAGACACGCAGATATATATTTTTCAATCCGTCGTCCTAGCACACAAACGCCACACAAATGTAATATTGTAATATCGTACCTTTTCGTATGAATGGAATAACACCTCATTTGTCAAAAGGGAAAGAAGGGGAGTCGGTGAGGAAAATACGTGCTGTACTTATATCTATGTTTAAGGAAATAAAGAGGGAAGGGGAACGAACCATAATTTATTACAGTGAAATAGAATGTGTGGAACTTGGCGGTTGTCCGAAATTGGCAGAATGTTTTGAAGGAAAATACGAAACTGACAGAATGAAATGGCTGCCTCGGCCTCGACTAATAGTAGGTATAGTTATTTGCTTTTGTGTAGCTATGAAAAATCAGAAAAAAACACATTACATCGTGTAAGCTTACACACCGCAACATAAAAATAGTTAAACGATTGTCTGCCAACAGATTGAGGACGACATGTCCCTAACATAATGGCCCATGTTCAGTGAGTTTGTCATTGTGTCATGCCAGCTGTACACGGAGCTTGTAACCCGTCAATCAACGCGCAGATCACACGGCGGAGTGTCGCTACTACGAACATTGATGTTATGTGTACACGCAAGCAATATGTTGTCGGATAGATTCGATAGAAATAACAGTAAAATGAGCTCAGGTAGAAACGAAGGCAAACCGAGTGGCTGGTTCGCTTTAACGACCGGGGACGGATATGTAAATAAAACTAGACGAGAACTCAAAAAATGGTATAAAAGTACCGACTAAACATCACTCCCGACGAACTACCAAATAAAAAGGTAAAAAAGTTTGTCGGCTTTCACAAACTGTTTGCAAAATGGGACAACAGTTGAAAAAAGTAGAAAATATCCGGCCACAGAGAGCAGCGCCGGCCACAACACAAGCCAGTGTTATTCCACAAAGTGACAGGCCAGAAGGCGCGGATAAAAGGATATCCCTGTAAAAGGGATAATTCTTTAAGGATAGTGAATTGCATGGGGTCGGGACATAGCCTTAATGCTATTGATTGACACTGCCTGTTTTCATTATTTATTGTACCCACTTTAAAGAACACAAAAGTATTTTTTTTGTGTTTAATTTTTCAAAGACTCCTATTAAGACTCCTATTAAGACTCCGCTGTATCTTTTGACACCTAAAATTTTAATTTTTGAAATTTTTACAAAGTTTATATTGTAGCCTCAATAACAACAAATAAAAATAAAACAAAATTACAAGAAACATGCTTTTTTTATATATTATAGTGTTAAATATTGTACGTGATACTTCGCTTGCGAGTTCGACACGCACTTGACCAGTTTTTATCCTTCTTATTTCTTCTGTTTCAAATGATTACCGATTTACTCAATAGCCTAATAGCACTTGGCGTTGTGGTAAAAGTCGGAAGATTGCCGGAAGTATTTGTAGGTTTGTAAGTTTGAGAGGATCCTTTAAAAATAACCTTTTCGTATAATATTGATACTGACTTTTTAATAACGGGTGTAAAATAAAAAAAGCAACATAGTCGTAACTTCGTGAGTAGGTTCTTCCAATTGTTACGATATTGTTTTTGTTTCTAGACCATACCTGGGAATCGTCTGGTTACAGAGATATAATAGGTCAAAAATCCACTAATTTCTTTAATTTTTTTTTAAATGAAAACAAGTTCTATGTATTATAACTAAGTCCAGTACTGTAACATGTAAGCACTAAAGGACAAAATAGAAGTCATTACCCAGCATTATTTTTCCTCAATGTTTCATAAGCAGTATGCGTAGTTACCGCGTATGTGTTGTGTCTACACCGCGAAGGTATAATCCAGCACAAAAACAATCCCACGCAACTTCTTCATAATGTAGCATAAAGTCAAGATCAACATTTCACCTTACGTAAAAGGTTCTCGTTGATTGGTAAAAATGAAACTCCCAGCAGATTGCAAGATAAGCCTGACTTTACTAATACTTAGTTGAAAGACCAGTTTTATATTAACGAAAGGGAATTTGTGTCGTGGTGTCGGTCGGCGCCATCTTCTCCCATGTGTGCCGTAAGAAGCGATTAAGGGATCAGATGGATGGGCGGCTACTCCACCTACATTAATATAGAATCGATGTCAATATGTTCACATTTCCGATGAAACCTTGCGAAGGCGTTTATTATGAGAGACATTTGAGCTCGAACGTTAACACAACATTGATATTGAAACAAAACACTTTAATAACAGAATACAAATGTTTTCAGCACTGAATATCAGCGCCGACGTCTGACTAGGTATTCAACGTAATTATTATCAAAGTCTTATCTCCCCCGATCTCTACGTCCAATCTTGAAACAAGCAGGTAGGCCGCCGCCGCCGCCACTTCTTTCGTAAATCCAGATATTTACTTTGTTAACTTTAAAGTGAATTTCTTTTACAATTTTCAGTTTTAATTGTACGCTTTCTTTTGTTGAAGCACAATTGAATTTTTAACAATTTCCCATTTTCCGAGTTTCGTGAAAAAAAAATGAGAAACAACGCGGTAAACGTCTGTCTTCGTGAAATATTACGGGATTAGAATATTTTGTAATCGACTTTTAGGGGTCGCGTTCTTTTCTTCTTGCGACGTAATTATTTAAAGATTGATGAGAAAGAACGCTTTCATGTTCTTATCTTAGAAAATGAAAACGGGCTTATTCCATTATTGTAAGATCCTCTTAATATTTAGATAATCTTTATATCAAGGGAATATTATAAGAATAAACAAAAATGTTGCTATACATTTAAAATAGAATGTTTGAAACACGTCGTTAGATATTCTTATGTGAGTATATGACAGTTAATTATTATAATAACGAAAAGTGATAACATATATTTATTCATAATGACGAACGTTATTATGTAGAAACGTGATTTCATTCGTGATAACGAAAACATTCAGCAAGCTGTTATGATGTAAAGAGAGACTTGAGAAACCTTCTCCTTACGCAATAATAATTCTTAATTAAAGAATTTTCTCATGAATGAACACATTAGGAGTATAGAAGAGGAAGGTATTTTAATACTTATTTATTGTTTTCAAAGTCGGCTCACATATAAATTAACCGTTGAATGAGACATACATAAATTCGTGTTAAGGGCCGATTTTTCAATAGTCAAATAACTCTTACCGGGGGAATGAATATTGCGGATTGACAGCTTTTGTGTACAAAATATATAACAACCTGCCTATTTATTATTTAGATAAAAGTTATCTGATTATTGAAAATTTAGTTAGTTGTGTGGCTGTGATAACTAGTTGCTAATTATTTTAGTAACGCCTGCATTAATTCTGACTTCTTCATTTGAGACTGCAGGCACTTTATATTACAAAACAATTGTTAAGATGACCTAGGGGTTAACCCCTAGGTCATCATACCACCAAGTATCAATGTGACTTATTCAATTCATACTTTCTCTCTTATTTTGAACATCACTTACTTACATTGGTGAAGGAAAACATTGTGAGGAAAGCTGGACTTAAATAATTATTTTAAGTTTCTTAGCTGCTTTTTACAGGCCTTTGTCCAGCAGTGGGACAGTGATAGGCGAGTATATTTATGAAAACACAAGGCACATGAATAATTTCTTTAAAAAGAAATTGTAGTCATTCGACTTATGACTAGCAAGCAGTAAAGCGACGTGTCCCAACGTACCTCCGTCCCGCAAGTGTCACGTGCACGGTCCACGTCCCTTACCGGAGACTAATGTCAGTCCATTAAGCAGCACATTTGATGTTGAATTCAAAGTATTTAGTGCGGGGGACGTTACTAATGCGACGTCGTTTGTACACACTAAGTCTTGCCCTTATATTCACATTCGGGTGCGAATTAGTGACGGCAGGTGGCGGGTATTTAAAGCAAGGTTAGATCAAGACGGTGGATCAATGCTCAAAACGACCGTCGTGCCCCGGCCAGAGGTAGTTGGAGAATCACTGTGGGGTTAGTCGGTAGGAGTCCGATACAGCCCTCCGCCTTTCCACAGGCGGAGGCAGTCCATGAGGGTTTCTCAACGAAAAAAGGTCAGATCAAGACAAAAAGAGACTTATTTTAAAAAGTGCGGTCCCGCACTGTCATAATTGACAATCCGACACCTCGCAATGCAAGGATTTGCGATGTGCAGCCAGTGCAACGCACAATCTGGCGTTGTGACGTCATACATATTGATAGAACATAAATTTGTCTTAAGGTAAAATTGCCCACGTTGACGTAGATTTATTATGTCGCTTAAAGAAGAACGCCCCTTTTTTGTGGGAAAAATACAGCATATAAAGCATACTCTGCAGGGATTTACTCCCGATCCGATTGACGATTTGTTTAGCCCACGGAATGCACGTGCTTGCAACAGAATTTGCGACAAACGAGTAAACAAATGATTTACACGCTATACGGCCGCCGCGGCCGCCGCCGGCGCCCGCTCCGCTCGTGCGCGTGTCCGCTGAACGGGCACTGTGACATTTGTTGCGCTTAGCCCGTCACGTCGCAGACGGATCGCCGGGACACTGACACCAATGCTTAGCAAAGATTTAACGTAATTAACAAACGCTGGATAAGGACTCCGGAGATTTGTTCAGCTGTTATTACGTTTGAGTTCAAGGAAAGTGGTTTAATCTAAGTACTTATGAGTTCTTGTGGACAAATGTTTTAAATTGGTTATGTTACTTGTTATGAAGTAATTAGGTTTGCAAGATAAGTCTGAACGGTGTATTTCTTGAGAATTTTAGTGAGCTTTTAAACTGACTTTGAGTGTTATATTTAAAATAAGGTTTTTTGTGCAACTGAACCGTTACCATCCCCTTCGGATAGCACAAGGTGTGACGAATTACTTTGGCTAAAATATATTCCACATTTTCAGTAAATCTGAATTGATCGAAACTTGCAAAACCATAAATATGATCAGCACGTGATCTGGTATCTGACAGCTAATAAGGCTTCAACAAAGTAAGGACGTTCTCATGAACATGATATGGTGAATATGATCACAAAGTACTCAGCAGGTACCTCCTCTTTGTAACTAAGAGAGTATTCATTCCGCGCAGGATGAACGTTCATATAGTTTTTTTACTCGCATGGTAAGTAGCTCCCAAGCGGCAGTAACCGGCCTTTGAGCATTATGTTACGCCGGGTTAGGCTCGCAATATATCACCTGTACAACCATAGGGAGTGCTTATAATGTTTTGCGATTAAAGTTAATACATTAATGAGATATTTGAAGATAACTTTACTAGGTATGAATGGTATGCATATTATTTTTATTGGCTTTATCATTGATGGGGAACAGTCGAAACTTATATAAAATAATGTAAGTATCATTAAAAAAAAAAACATAGAAATAGTTAATATTTACTTTATTGTAAACATCATTGTTTTTAAGTCCTAAACCAGAAAAAAAACTTGAAGAAAAGACCACCCGCGTTTCGTCTCAAGGCGTCTATTTAGTTAAAAAAGAACACAATTGAAAAGATATAACAAAAGAGTTGGCTATAAATATTTAATTTTTGCCTGTGTACTTAAATACTTAATTCTTTCTTTGATTGTGCTTTTTCTGTAACGTCTTTCTGTCTGTACGTCTTGTTCCACAAATTAAGCGTGTTCTTTATATGGCGAATGTGAAAATTGACAAACTTTAGGATATTCTAAGCTAGATTCTAGTATCATAATCTGGTTTATCTGTCTTATTTCTAGTGTGTATGTAAATCTACAACCGACTTAGCCCACGGGACGTTTTCTTGATTTAGATATTTGTGATCTTTTCGGTTCGCTACACGCGATTATTGTAACTATTTCAATGATATTTTGAAACTATGCAGGTACTTTGTTCGTGTCCCATCTAGTACGTAATAATACCAGCCTAGACACACTATTTAGCCTAAGCCTTATCCCACTGCAGGAAAAAAGCCTCTCCTCATGCAGAGAACTCATGAGCATTGATAACCACGATGTTTTTCTTTACCGGTGTCATTCATGATGTGATGAAAGAATCACAATAGTACATGCCCGTACCCGGTTGCGAACGTACACAACCTCATGGAGAGAGGTGGGCTGCCTTAACCACCAAGAACCAATATGACTTTTTCTATTTAATATAAAGTTACTGAGTTTATCTTGAACATCACTGACATCGGTAAATAAAAACATCGTGAGGAGACCAGGACTTATAGTTAACATAAGCGGTGATCAATGCTCGTGCATTCTCTGTATGAGAAAAGGCCTTTGCCCTGCAGTGGGGCAATTATAGGCTTGTATATTTCTAATACCTACATCTAAGTACATGTACAAACGTAAAGTTGGTGTGCCAGTAAGCTTTGCCACTAAATCCGAGGTGTTACCTCTACTATAAGGGCGAAGCTTACATCGTGTCACACTTTGAGTGTTCATTCATTAAAGCGACGTTAGTTTGTGTTCGTTGCGATATCGGGTACACTGCGGGATTACTGAACGGCTCCAAGTGTTCATACGGCTTCGGGACCGTTTAAACTAAACTAACTTTTGTATAGTTTATAATGGTTTTATATAGATTATGTTCAAAGAACGGCTTGTAACAGGTGCTTGTTAATGTGTGGTAGTTTGTAGATATATGATGAGATCCTTAATGTATTATTAATTAAGGATTTCTTACAATAGGTATTACAAAGAGTGCAAATGGATATTTATACAAAATGTATATTTTATACCTGTGTATAGGTATGTACCTATTTTACAATCTACAAGATTTGTTCGTAAGTATCGTAATTTCTGTCACGGCAGCTAATCTAAACGGTTTGGAATTAGGTACACAAGAGATACAACAGTGCACAAGTGTATGCGCCAACAAATGTTGGTACTACCCTTTTTCTCAGTTTCGTTGTCCGATGGGACGGTAATCCGACACGATCGGGGAAAGAATAGGCGCAGGACCAACGGTTTTACCAGCAATAAGGGTGTTAGACCACCATTCTAAAATCCGGGACGCTACTCAGGAATTCCTAATAGAAAAACCCTATAACACATTGATAGTGACTACTAGATCAACACATAACATAACATAACATCACGCCTGTAATCCCTGAAGGGTTAGGCAGAGGTGTACTCATTACACCCACATTTCGCCAGTTATGTTTTTAGTCCCATGTAATAGGGGGCGAGCCTATTGCCATCATCCGGGTACAAATCCAGACTCCGAGGCTGCTACCGAGAAATTCCTGATGGGAAAACCCAATAACACTTTGCCCGACCTGGGAATCGAACCCAAGACCTCATGCTCAGCAGTCGCGCTAGATCAACGGGGGAGTTAAAAGGCTGTTTCTCAAGTATTATATAGTAGGCTAGTACTTAGGCAGTGCGTCAACCCAGTCCTCAAGACGTCTCACGAGTTCCGTTCCCTGACTCGTAGCTAATGACTCCGTCCGCCAAAGAGAATCACTTCCCGCTTGCACGTGTATCTATCTATACCCACTCACTATATGGGGATTTGCCTCAATTACACCCACATGCAAACTTTCACAACAATAGATTAAGGATGCTGTTACGATGCCAATCAGGCTTAGGTCGAAAGAGTTCGTAGGAACTTTGGTCTATGCGTACTATGAACTTCTTGAATCTGATTGGAATCGATGTATATAAAACAACATTGGTCTTTAAATTGTAAGCCTTAGGTTTTTGAGGGTACAGTATTCAACGAAACGCTTTGGGTGTACATTTTCCTTTGATTACTAAGCTTAGCATGTGTGTCTGTCTGTCTAATTATCGGTTACAACGCTGTATCTTTCTTAACATATTAGGTAGCCTAAAATTCATAGAATATGTGTTACTATGACTTCTTATTAACAAATAATAAATTAAAAAAGAATCAGCAACATATTAATTAATGTTGGCGGTACGGGATCCTTAGTGCGCGTGTTCGACTGGCACTTGGTTAGTTTTTTCTTTTCGTGCCACCCTCGATTGGATTGCATCCGAGTGCTTCAGTTCGTGAGAGGCGAGGGAAATATTATGCAAAGCAAACTGGCTAGCAACCTTCAATAGAGGGGCACTCAACTGGAAGTGAGGTGGAATAATAAGTCTGTGTATTTTATACAAGAAAATAATGTTTAGCTAAGTTGAAGTGATTTCCACCCAATCATAACTTTCAATATTATTAAAGGTATCTATTTTAATATTAACAAAATTCCACACAATGTTTTTTTGGGGTAAAATGTTATAGAAGTTACGATTTAATTTCTAGAGACGGGCAATGTTTTCTTTAAAAGAAAAAAAAAAGTAAATATTACCTATAGGTACGTTACATATTTCTATCTTATGTCATGTTCCCGCTTAATGATTTCGAACGCGCATTAGCGACATTAACATTAGTGAGTTAACTAATTGAGATATCACTCGAACCAACGTGTTGGTAATGAAATTATAACACAACAGTATTGGGTTCAATAATTCGTTTTGCTCTAAATAAATAATAAATGTTTACTTTGTGGAACGTGTTCGCTTTGAGTTCAGGTCTGAAACCACTGAAGTGTAAGCAGTTGTGCATGCGCCAATTTAATTTGATCAAATAAAGGAATATTTGTAACGATATTTGGCAATTTGTATTAAATATGCTTAGGCTGAGTCAGAGCTGTACACTAACAGAACTAGGATATACATCTTGTTTAGTCTACCATCTATAGATTCTGATTAGAAATGGGCGAGAGGTAGACTGGCTCTATTACCTTTGCTGTATACATTATTGTTGCTTTGTAGTCCAATGGTACAAGCAAATGTATTCAGTAACCTATTTCGTAGATTACTCTGCAGATTACGTAGGTGTATACGTACGTACGTAATCTGCCTTTTTCGTACAACGGATAATGATGCGATAAGTTATTCAAGTTCCTACGTGAAGTAAAAGTTCTGAATTGTAATTTGTTTTTCCGTCACTCACTTAGTAAAACGTATTTAGCTTGAAATAAACACGCGCAAAACTGACGGAACAACAACAAACTTTGAAATCCGTGTATTGATTGAGACCTATAAACGCTTGGATCTTTCTTTCGAACAATAATGGGAATATTTATTACACTTCGACTTTCTTATTTCATCGCGCACAAGGCCAACGTCAACATATAATACAAATTATTTGCGAAAATACGGATAACCAATAACGCAATCATTTATTTTACTAACAAGACATTCAAAACTTCGGTCATTATTTTATTAGCTAAATGAAATCACATCGGAATAAGTCCAAAAACCTCGTAGTCATCAATTAGTTTCACAAATAATTGTATTATGTTTAAGACAAATTGCGAGCAAACAGAATTGCATTGAAATGTTTACAGTAGAAACCGAAACGGCGTTTTCCAATACGCCATTTCGGGTACCATTAATTGCAGTTAGTTGCGAACTTTGCAATCTGCGGCATGGTACATACAAACTGGAGTCGGCGACTGTGCATGAATAATTTATCAGACACTTTTTGTGGATACACGAAAAGATATTTATGATCACAAATCTTTTGTACTGCTTACACAAAACGGGCGCAGAATAAAGCTCTGAAATAACTTTGTCGATATGAATGTTGAAACATTTTTGTTTTCTTCAGTTTGAATGTACCAGGGTTAGGCTGATGCTTGCATCGCTCAGGTCCACTTACCATGGAGTGTTGCAGGTGTGGGTGAGGGTCATGTACCGCACGCCCAGCTGGTAGTAGGAGCGGAGGACTCCCAATGAGTTGGCGATGGAATGGCCACCCTCGATGCCGATGAGTGAGGCGATCTTGCGAGGACGTGCGCTGTGGGCCTCCAGGATATCTGAAGAGAATACGTTTTTTTAAATATTAATATTAAGATTTCACACACAAATAAGACTAAAAAGAGCCCACGTGTGTTTACAAACATTACGTAATAAAAGTTAAGTTGGCTTTGGTTGTCTGTTTGATGAACCAATCAAAACGTGGAACGCAGCGCCCCACAATCTGATTAAAAGTCTGTGTTCGGAAGTAATCAGCGCGTTTTATTTTTGGATGAATATTGCATTCACATGAGGCAAGAGGCGCTAAATGAATTAATGTCAACGCTTCACAGTGAGGATGAATATTTTATAGGCGTTAGGTCACGGTAGCTTCTATTGTCTGGCAAATACTTGGCAAGTTTTCTATTGTCTTTATTATGTTCAAGAGAAACTAAGGGCCAACTTTGAGAAATATTATATTTATGACCTTTTGTAAAAGGTCTGCCAGAGGAGCTTGTGCTGATAAAGGTAGGTATTCGACTGAGTCCTAAGTAGTATTTAATAATGATGAACTTTTTGCCTTTCGATGTGGCGACATTTAGAGGCACTTTCATTACACAAAGTATTTTTTTACTTCTTTGTAAATTCCATAATAACAATAAATACGATCGTAATACTCCTATCTTGTTTTTAAAAAATCATTTTGCAAAACACTTGCTGTGGGTAAGCCAGGAAATCGTATAATATAGCAAAGTGGTTTAACAAAAAGTTTAATAAACTGCAGTGAACAACAATATCAGTTTCAAAATAAAATGTTTTTGTGCGACATGTAAGATAAGTCAAATTGAAAATAAATTAACAAATAAACACAATTAACAATTTCAAACTTCTCGGATTTATTCATCGTCAATATTAGAATTGTTTGACTGAAAAACCTGCAATAAAATATAACGTGTTCGTCGAATTGAAAACTTATTTTTTTGCACGTAGTTTCAAAAGCTCGTCTGCCTCTGGCGCCGTGGGCCCAAACAGTAGAAAAATACATAATATACCGTTGATGGAATAAAAAGAGCGGCGCATAATACAATATATCACAATTCTATCATAAATATTTTTGAAAAATATCTACTTTAAAGATTCCATGATAGTTTTCCAGATACCTAAGTTCCTAAATGTAACTTCAAGCACATAATATAGTCACTATTCTGTGCTTGGAATTACACACAGTACATTACACTAACATACAGAACTACGTAAGTTTATTAGGCATTCAGGGATTAGATTTGAAATGTAAGTTCTAAGAAGAGTAGTTACTTAAGATTCTGCTGTTTTCACAAAATCATGAGTTTTATTAACCAGGGAAATATCAGTAAACTCAATTACGAACAATACCCATACAATTACAGGATGCAGATAAATCAAAAGTGAAAGAAAAAAATACAAAGAAAAACACAAAACGGTATAAATTACAAGAACGGAACACGACAAATCCGGCTATATCCGCCTCGAGTCGGTTTTAAAGTTACAAATTAGTTTAGTCGATACGAGACGGCGTAGTAATACGACGACTCGGGGTATCGTTTAAAACAAAAACGATTTTCTTTAATACAGTTTACATTTCTGGATTTTTTTTGTTCATTAGTGAAAGTAAACGTCTTTTGTTTTATTTCTATCCTTCCTATAGGACTCATTGCTCTCTCTCTTGCGGACTTACTCCTATAGGTACAAAGCATGTGCTTTTACTCTGCGGATTTAAAAGAGATTTGATCACTTAATCTCTTGCGTTAACAATTGTTTTTGTATTTCATGAAGGCACTTTGTTAATTGCAGTACATAGTTATAAACGTAGCTTACTGCTTAGTTACAGAGTTGGATTTGAAAGTCGTAATAGTGGCGTCAGATTTCCTGTGATGGGATTCTCGGTAGGTACTTAGCAGGTGTTGGGGTAATTAAGTGTAAACAGTAGGTCAGCACTAAGATAATCAAATAGGTAGATATTGCATTACTGGTTTTTCAATTTAGGAGAGAACCGTTAAATGGGGTGAATAGAAATTAAGGGGGGGGTGAAATACAGTAGTTTGATAAAGTGTGTCTAGGTTTGTCTAGGTATCATAATTATGTATCTCTATTATGTATTTATTAAGCGGCAACATTTTTCCTTTATTTTGGCAACAAAAACATCACGCCTGTAAACCCCGAAGGGTCAGAGGTGTACCCATATTTCGCCAGTTATGTTTAAATTCCATGTACTAGAGCGAGCCTACCTGATGGAAAACCCAATAACTCTTTGCCCGAGCTAGGAATCGAACTCAAGTCCTCGTGCTCAGCAGTCGCGCTTTGTAACCACTAAGCCAATGAGGCATTATTTTGGCAATGCATAAATACACGTCAAGTTGTATGACATTAAGAAAAAAAACGTGAAAATGTACGTGTGATTGTGACCGGTGAAAATCTTTCTGTTATCAAACCAGCACGTATTTTGTTTCAATTTTACAAATCACAGGCTTTAAAAATGGTTACCAAATGTACACAGTTTACGTACTCTCATTGATTGTGCACTTGACAAACAACGTCATGTTGATTGGTTTCCAGCCATTTATATTTTTATTGCTATTTGCACTTATCTGTATTCGTTTCGCGCGTGAAAAATTTGGTTTTTATAGAGGCTACATTCTCGATGCATAGTAGGTTGAATGAACGTGAATCTTTTGACATAAAAATAAGGATTTAAAGGAAAGTTACCTATGCAACCATCATCGATCTGTGCTTATTGTCAATATCAAATTAAAATCATTTTACGTTGCGTTAAGAACATGATTGCAAGTGATGAGCTAACTCACATACCAGGGGGCCTCCCACAACCTCTAAAAACAATATTATTTTAATATTACTTTGCGTTCCGCTCTGTTGGATTTTCAACGCTCGGATCAGCGCCGAGAGTTGAAAATGCAATAACAGAAATTACAAAGTAATGTTAAAATAATATTGTTTTAAGAGGTTGTGGTAGTCCCCCTGAAGTCAGGTTGACATGAGTATTTTTTCTACGAGTATCTTTTTCATTTATTTAAAAAATGTTGACCCACACCAGGAAAATTTCCTGTATCTGTCTGTCCTGGGTGCGTTTACAAACATATAAACTCATATACACATACAGATTCTCATTCTTTTATCTTTGTATATTTTTTTATATTTTTCTTCCTACGTCTTCATTCTCTCTTTCCAACCAATCCACCATCTCTCACACTATCTCTTTTATATTCTTCGCTTATGTTTTATTTCAATCTTCATTCATACGTTACTTTAATCCATTCTACATTCCTGAATTCATATTTGCCCTTAGATATGCATACTATAACGTAAAGCTGCCATTGGTTGGTGACATCCGGCCACCGTAGGCGCGGGCTTGCGGACGGCGAGTAATGGGTAGCTCGCCGTCCGATCAAGGACCATGCCCGGGTCGACGGCGCGTTCTGTTCGCGCGCGCCTCAAAGAGCTGTCAGCACAGGGACGGGGCCCCAATAGGGGCCAAACGCCTGCCGGGGTTGCGGGACGTCTTAACAGGATACCGTGGCCTCGGAACGTAAAGGGCAACAGAAGGAACAGGGTGGTTTTTTAGTCAGTAAAAGTCTGACAGTCCCTCCCAGAAGGAGTCATTAATTGATGATTTTTACCACCTAAAAAAAAAAAAGTTGCGATTGGTCTAATACATTAGTTGAACACAGAATCACAAGACATGCACTCGCTCATCCTACAATACCCCAAACACACAAGATTGTCTTTCATTCTTCCGAGAACACGTTACATCAGGCTTGGTGTCCAAGAGAGCGTTAAGCACGGATACTACACATTGTATGGGGGCTGGGCACTGGCGACGGTGCGCCTCACAGGGCGAACAGTCGAAGCAATTTGTTTGATGAGATACCTACTGCACTAAGTCCCGTGTAATAGGGGGCGAACCTATACACAACTGGCGAACATAACTGGCGAAATGTGGGTACACCTCTGTCTAACCGTTCGAGGATTACAGGCGTGATGTTATGTATGTGATATTGCACTAACGAATGGATGTACTCTCATTTTGAACCGCACAGCGTCTTTTCGCAAGTACGCCGCGACAGCAGTACAATACCATGCCAGACTAACATCATCACGTTTTTTTAAAATTACACTTAGATGATTAATTACACTATGTAAAATAGTGAAAATATAATATCATTTAGGTAGACGGCACTTACCGAATTTACTTTTTACACAAACCCTGGCAAAGACCGGACCCGGACCGAATATTTATCTTATTAAAAAAAGGACATTACAGCATCCAAAATAATACTAAAAATGAACCTATAATTACTGTTATTGATGCAAAAAACCGTTGTTTGGACCCATTGACTTTTACTATTAAATGTTCCCCCTTTCACCCCTTTCATTCAAAATGTTTTAATTTACGTTTCAAGACTCTTTGCATTGCTCTCATAATTTTAAACTGCTTTAAACAACAGTAAAACACGACGCGGCGCAGCACCAAGCTTTTCATTCTCGTAATAAAAATGTAGCGACATTTAAGTATAAAAATTAATCACAGCGGAACGCAGTTATGATTGCAATGTTCCGATCCTTCACCGTATGAAAGAGTTCATACAAAGTAACAGCGATGTGAGGCGTATCACGACTTTAACAATTTAGTTTTTTTTTATCAAAACGAACTAACCCACAATAACTCAATCCGACCATTTCAGTTAAAACATCTAAAACTCAAATTCTCTAAAAATTTAAAATTAATCACTGTTTTTTTTGAATTGATGTGTTGGTTAATTTTAGAAAAACTAAAACCAATAATGCTACTTGCAAGTAACCACTAAGCACTTCCCCCTGCCCAGTCTACGGTCACTAACCTTCCAGCCAGTACCCTTTAGAATGAAGGCTAGATACCTAATCTATTTCAGTTCTGCAATAAAGAGTTTTCCATCTACAGTTTTCTAATTCATTGAGCATATTTCAAAAGGTTATATTACTCATGAATCCGAACAAGTTTTATTATAAGTCCAACCCTGATATAACAAAAGTAAAATCAGACTTTCCATACATTTTGATTGTGTTGTAGTGCATTGTTAAAGGGAACAGCTGCTTCCTTTTCATATTTCAGTGTTGGTCCCATTGTAAAAATTGTTAAACTCTAAAAAGTAGTGCAGAGAACTGAACTTTAGCCTGTATTATTGCCATACGATCAAAAGTATCGATATTTAATTAATAACGTGAATGATTATTCTGTATTTAATAACATTATAAGCTCATTACAAAGCGGGTATTAATCAAATAAATCGCACGTTTATTACCGCAAACCGACGCGGTTGCGATGCACGGTTTTCAAAGCACTTTATCTTTTTTCCGCGTATTTTCATGTCCACAAAGCTCGGAGAAGGATTGAGTTTGATCCCTCAAACGTGAGTTTTTACTGAAAAAATAGTGGAACATTTTGCTTGAGCTGTGAGTTTGGAGTATTCATCCGTTTGATATCAAAGTCTAACTATCTATTTACATGGAGTACTCATCTGCCTAGCCTTTTCCCAAATACACACATCAAAAAGTCTAGACTTTTTTGATGTGTGTATGTTGGCGTCGGCTTCCAGTCTAACCGGATGCTGGTAAATACCACTATTTTAACGACTGAGCGACTGCCTATCTGACCTTCACAACCCAGTAACTGGCTAAGACTGGTTGTCAGACTTTCAGGCTTCTGACTACTCGTAGCGACTGTTGCCGAGACCTGTGGTTTTACGTGAGCTCCGAGGCACCGGGATTGAAACTTCCTTTTTTTAATCTTTCTTAATCTACCTTTTTAATTACATATTCTTCTATTTATTTTCAATATTTTAACCATTTTAAAATGACATGGGTCAGGTGACTGTGGTATCTTTGGCTAGGCTATGATTAATAAACTATAACATACATAAACCAGGAAAACCATGCGCTTCAAAAATCTTCGTGTTTTTGAATTAGGACGAACCTTATGGTACAGAGGCAAACGTTTTTAGTACTATTTTTCAATGTTACCGAAATTGTGATAGGTTAGGTTATTTTTAATAGAATTAAAGGAATTTATTTTTAATTAGATTTCATCATCGCGTGTTCGTATTTTCAAAGATAAACGATGACTGGCGAAGCGCGTCCCAGATGTTACAAATTAAAAACGTCAAATCTAGTCAGAATCTCATTTTAGCAACATTCAATGTCAAAAAATTTAATTAATCAGAGGTATTTTTGACAGATTGAGGCTGAGATTAGATTACGACCGTTCTCAAAAGTAGAATAACTTTCCTGTTCTAGGTAGGTGTGAGGTACATACCAGTTACAGAGGTGGCGAACTGAAGGGACTGCGGGTACTTGTCCACGAGGCGTTTGATCACGTCAATCTGTTCCAGGGTCAGCTGCACTGCGTCTTTGTTCTGAGTGGAGCAGGGGACAAAGGCCGACCAAAACTGTGGGACAATACGAAAAAATAAACTTATCAGTTCGAGATAGAGAAAAAAAACACGGGAAAGTTTATGCACGGACTGGCTAGGCCAGGCTAGATCGATAGTAAGATGTGTAAATATCATGGCTAGATAGACCTGGTGGTAAAAGTCAAAGACAAATGATTAATTTTAATTAAACCAATAAGAGGCACTTTTTAACGTCATAGGTATGCAAAAAATAATAGAATCTAGGTGACTCTTCCGAAAATTAGTTTTGTATGAAGAAGAATGTGCAGTAAAACTCCATTCTCTATTATAATGCGCACAGCAAAGGAGTGGATCTCTACCTGCGTCTGTATTTCTGAACTCATTCAACCCTAACCTTCAGGGACACAGGAACAGGCTTCTAGACTAAAGTCAAGAGCAAACCCATCTCAAATAAAAACTAGAAAACCGCTCAAAAAAAGTAGTTGATACCTAATCTTATTTCTAAAATAAACCGTAACAGAAACATTGCACATCTCCTCTTGTAATGTGGAGCGAGTTTATATTTGACAAGAATAAGATGTTCCAACTTAATCTTGTTAAAACAGCGAGCGAACAATTCATGGCGTCAAATAAAAATAACGCTCCAGACATAGGCACCTACCTACAGTACTAAATTCAATTTGGTATCGAGACGTGAGGCGGGCTGCTCCAGACATATTCGAGTTTGATTCAAATTGAATTTAATTCGTAGACGAAGTTAGTGAAATAAGTTAGTGACGACTTGATGTTTAATTTTTAATTTGACACAAAACTCAAGGTCGGTGTTACGTAGCAGGTCACCTTACTAGCATCCAATGAACGTTTTATGACACTATGCATTTTATGACGGAAATTACCATATTATGGAATGTCTAACATAATATTGTCTAGTTGGATGTATAATCTAGGAGGTCTCGACTTGCGAGACAAAGATTATAATAACACAGACAAAAATATATTGATTAAAATAAAATGTCTAAAGATGATGTATTAGGGATCGTTCTGGATGCTGGATCGCAGAACATGAAGGCTGGGTTTTCCGGTGAGCCGTCTCCCAGAGCCATGTTCCCCACGACCGTAGCCAGGTGAATTACTTTTATCTTTTTATTCCTTAACATCAGCTTCTCTCATACATCTCCTCAGGAGTCATGTTCATCTTTCACACAATCTAATTTTTGTTCTCCAGGTCTTCCTCAGTTTATGTTCTGTTCTTTATTCCATTTTTTCATAAATTATTATTTTATTCATATAAAATTATACTCACAAAACTATATCCAGCGTTAGAACAATTGGAAGACTACAAATAAAATATACTTCAGAGACACGTCTGAACTACTTTGAAATAAAACTAGAAATCTCCTCCAAGAATATCAATTTCAACGGACTTAGCTCTAGTAGCCGCAATACAATGCAAATCAACCATATTTATTACTAGCTGTTGCCTGCGGCTCCTTTTACATACAAACTCCATTTGTTAGCTTAGATAGTGAAGCTGTTTAAACAAGAAAATAATCATTTATAATCATTATTAAATGTTATGTTGCTTACAAAGTTAAAGCATTGATTATCTCTAAAACATTATCAAGTAGTCTTAAAAGGTAGAGTATTCTCAACACAACAAACATCATTTGGAACAGTCACGGAGTGTAAAAGTTGCAGTACACGGTGAGAAAGTTTCACCGCATCGGATGGAAATCTTGGAAATATTGGAATTGTCCGAACAACGGTCAAGTTGAATAAAACTCTGAACTACTTTCATACAGTTTGTATGGCGGCGACAGGTTGTACACTTCATGATATCTACATCTATGTTGTGGACATTCATTGTTATAAATTAGGTGATATTTATTCTGTGGTACAGTAGGGTATGACTAGAAAATGCTTTTGACATTTTCAAACCCTTCTATCAAATAGGAGACTCATTAATTTAATTAGACGAAGCTGCAGCACTTTGTTTGCAACCGTGCACCTGGACGTCTGCGAGTCATGCATTGTCTGAGTGATATTTAATTAAAAGTCAGAGTACGAATTCCTTAATAATGCTTTGAACAAATATTTACGACGACGTTGAGATTAAATACCATACAAAACTCAAAGGTAGCCATACAATCGCAAACTCGTAGTGCGCACTAACAAGTGGCGCGCGCCGCGCTGCCCTACAGTAATATGAATGAAAACCGTAGCATGCATTGTATTAACTTTTTTCTTTGTGAGTAACTTTCCCTGCAACTTGACGCCGGAGGAATACTCTCTCGGTATACACTAGCTCGGGTTTCCTATAGTAATATAGTCAGACATTCCATAGAGCCACTAGATCCTTTAAGCATGGCTGAAATTTTGAGAATAGTCAGGAATAATTATGTAGTTATAAATGTTAATAATGAACAAATTTCAGTTTGTCACTGTTCAAGAGGAAATTATTACTTGTAGTAGTACCCATTACAAAAACGTTTGAAAGTGACGATTGGATCGCAAGCTTTTAGAAAAATTTATTTAGAATGTAAAAACAAATACGAAATTACTGAAAAACAATATGAATCTATAACTTGCATTCTGTGACAAAATCAAAAGCTATTTTTTGTATTTCAATTCAAAATAAAACAGCAATCGGTATGTAGAAGCAAGCAGTGTTTTTCATCCATTCCTGAAGCACCACAGAACTTGTTTGTACTATTTTTTATAGTCTGGGAACGTTTGCAGCTGCCACACTGTTGCTGTTTTATATCCCTCACGTAAACAATTTTTCCATGAACATTTTTCTTATAACAGACTATTTGAAAATGGAGTTTCATTTTATTGATAGTGATTGACACTTGAAATGAAAACAGTTAATATAATACATAGTAAAAGATTACGGGACGCTTTTTACTTCCAATATTTTTGCAACGTATTTATTCTTTTGAAGTTGGTACTCAATGTCGAAAACCTAGTCTTGCAGAGATATTTCTATGATTTCTAGTAATCGAACCACGCTTCCCAAAGTTGTGCCGCTAAGTACAACAAACCATAGTTGGCTGGTAACATAAAGCGCCACTAAACTAACCTGCATCACACTTGAGCGCCGTTGTCTATAACAGCCGGCTTTAGTTGCAACAGTTCGAGTTCAACTGATTTCAACAGTTCATAGTTTAGTAGCAATTCTAAAACGTATTCAATGTTTCGGTCCAACTTTTTGAACCTGAAGTTTTTGGCAGCGAAGAGTTTTGGTTTTGTGTTCTGATATATTATTATTTGTTCAGAGCATATTTGTTTTGCATCTGTGTTATACAATACTGTTCTTGTCATTTCTTCTTTTTGTTTGGATTATAAAAGGTGTGAAGGTCAAATTTAACCAAACTTTTATTATGGCTAGTATTAATCTTTTACCCGTGGAATACTTTCACACTTCAGTTTAGGTCAGATTCGGATACACATATATTACACATACATTATGACGAGGATCTTTAGCAATTATTGTTACTAATCATGGTTTTTCTAACTCCAAAAAGGAAGTTCCTCAAAGCCTTGCTCTATAAGTTCGTCTCTTACGAATAATGTTGGTTCGTTTACTCAGTAATAGCACAAACCGTTTTCATAAGGAAGTCCCAAGAGCCAGCGCAGCAAGCGTGGCTACGCATTGATCTGCCAGGCGGAATAACATAACGATTTTAATGAGCTCCTGACTGCGGTACCTTACGAATATTGTAGCTACATAATTATGTTTTTGCTCTACTGAAGCGACGTCAAGTGCTTCTAAGGGTATATTATTTAATGGTACGTTGTTTAATGCTATATTATTTAAGGGTAGCTACCTATATTATTCATTCACCTTTTCTCCATAATTGGATATTAAAAAGGTAAATTGAAGACGACGGAAGGAAAATATTCGTATAATTTTCAAACGAGCCATAAATATAATAATATACCAAATCAAGGACGAAATTATCATAAGTTACCAACCAAATTGAGAGAAAAGTATTTCAACATAATATTCTATTTCTTCAGCTATTTTGTACTTTTGGTTTTATATTGAACCCACATTGATAATAAAATATCTTCGATCACTTTTCAGTACTCTGAAATCTTTTTTGTTCAGATTCCGTCGCAGTGGGCTCGTGGATGGGATACCCCTAGTGTACTGCGGCGCTGAAGCTATCAGAAAACGAGGCATCTCCAACTTGGTATGGCCAGTCCAGGAAGGTCTAATTCAGAACTGGGATGAGATGGAGAAACTTTGGCATCATGTCTTCTACCGGGAACTCTGTGTGCCCCCGGAGAGTACAAGTGTCATGCATTCTGTGCACCCACTCATGCCTGAAGCTGACAAGTAAGTGTAACAGATCCTAGTTAATGACTGGCTGACGTTGACTGCCTAAAAACAACGAAAAGATACTTAAAACGTCCCACTAAAGTCGAGCCCTAAAAAGTTATTAAATGTGATTCATTATAATGTATTTTCTATCCAGAGAACGGATGGCGGAAACCTTGTTCGAAGCCTTCGCTGTTAATGCACTTTACATCGCAAAGTCGCCGTCTTTAGTCCTGAACGCTTACGGCAGGACATCTGGTGTCGTGTGGGAGCAAGGATATGCTTGTTGCTATGCAGCTCCGGTATTTGAAGGGTTTCCGCTAAAGTACGCTACCGTCACCTCCCCAGTCACTGGCAAGGTGCTCACCGAAAGACTACAGAATCTGATGTTTAAGGCTGGATATTCCTTCACTACTCCTTTTGAGATAGATCTGGTAGATCAAATTAAGGTAAAATTTATATTTTTCACCTTTTCTTTTATGTCAGTTCTATTAAGTTCAATATATTGCATTTAAAATGAGTTGTTGAAATTTTAGAAGGATATATGCTACGTGTCCAAAGATTACGACAATGAACTGGCAGCAACAGCAGGGTTTGACGAGAGCAAGGTGAGATACAACTTGCCAGATGGACAGCACATTCTTTTGGGAGAAGAACGATTCCTGTGCCCAGAGATATTGTTTCAACCTGAACTTGAGGGAATCAAGTGCAAGAACATCATCGATACTATTTGCCGTGGCATTGATTTGTGTGATCTTGATTATAGGTAATATGATTTGCAATATAGTTTTTTTAGGTTTTGTATTAAACAGGGCCTTATACGTACGAGTATGTAGCAAACACAGTATCATTTGATAATAATTGACCCTTTCTGATCGCTTCTTTTTTTTTGCCAACAATGAGATAATTTTATGAGTCCTTTCACAGGTCCTTATTCTACAAGAACATAGTATTCTCCGGCGGCTCCTCCATGGTGACAGGTCTCGTAGACCGAGTGACCACTGACCTGACTAAACTTCTGAAGAAGAATCTACCTGACGTCAAGGTGAATATTGATGCTATGGCTATGAGACAAACTGCGGCTTGGACGGGAGGCTCCATACTGGCTTCCTTACCAAACCTGAATGGATTCTGGCTAACTAAGGAGGAGTACGAAGATTCGGGTTCAAATCGGGTTAAATATAAGTTCTTTTAAAGTGGATCGCCCCGTAGACATATGTGCGAGGGGCTTTAAATATTATACAAGAGACGTGATTTTCTGGAATGTAAGAAAACGTATTTGCATACTTCCTAACAATACCGTTTACCACACTTTCGTTGCGATGATGTGGACCAACTGGGGGCCTACCACCATCTCTTAAAACAATACCATTTTATTATTACTTTGTAATTTCTGTTGTTGCATTTTCAACTCTCGGCGCTGAGCCGAGCATTAAAAATCTAACAGTGCGCAAAGCAACGTTATATTAAATTAATACTGTTTTAAGAGATGGGGGTAGGTCCCCTGGTCGTCTGACTTGTGATACGATCGATATTGACGGTTTCCACTGGTCTGGTACACATGATGAACAGTAAAAACGCATAGAAGTGGGTATTTGTTGCAGCAAAAAGCGTCACACAAGAAGCATATTCGGCTACTCTCAATACAGTTTAAGTAGTATTGTATTATTTACTTGATTATAAGTGTTTCTGGTATATTTTGTTACGTTAATTATAATAAATAATTTACCAAAACAAAGGATGTTTTAGTGTAATAGTTACGAGAGTCTCTCGCTCATTGTAATTACTACATCTGATGGTTTCTGCAACTCGCATTCGAAACTCTGATTGCAATTAAAATAATAATGAAGCATAATGCAGTCGGCGGCATGAGTGTAGAGAATGATATGTATAAATAATGAAATATACATCATAGACGAAACTATGTGCTATTTCAAAAGGAAAATTCTTTTAATGATTACGAATTTGTTGGATGTAAAAAAGGAAATTTTATTTCAATGCGTTTGGAATCGATGGTAATTTTTTTACTTGGGCACGTAGTAGACCATGTCTGGTGTGTAAGCCAGGCGATGTCTTTTTTTTGCTCATCCATGAGCTAAGTTATTGGGTCAGTAACGGGAAAAACAACTATTGAAATAACATGATAAACACTATTACTTTAACCAACAGCCAAATAACAAAATGTATTTCTGACATAGCGACAAACAATATTATTTTATTTACTCGTAAATATCAAAGGGAAATGGTCGGACAATATTTTAATTAAACACACATTTCCACAAACAGTAGGTACTTATTATATTAATGGTACGTGTACAGCCTACAATTTGTCTAGGTACCTAGGTATTTTAGGTACCTAATGGAAACAAATTTAGCCTGAATGGAATAAAACTGAAATGATAAAATAATAATTGTTGATATAAAAAAGTCTTGTTCGGTATAATTTTTGTATTTAGACGAATTTTCCGAGAAATGTCTGAAACTCGTACAAAAATAATGGTCGTTTCGTGCGTGGGACACGATATATTGGTATTTGAAGCGATAATAAATTGCTGTTATTAATCAAGTCGCTTTAAAGGTTGTTGCATACTGGATTGCGAACGGTTTGATTTATATGTTACAAGCCTGTAGATTTTTTACATAATTTGACACTTTGAATTGGAGCAACTTTCAAAGTCTTAAGAGATATAAAAGTAAATTTTTTAATTTTTTTATTACGTCTTAGAAGATTTATCTAGGAATTATGCAAATTAATTTTTCTTCAATAGAAAAAGAATGTAATGGTATCATGACTATGTCCCCCCCACAATTCCTTACAACTTTATAATACCACTTTATTGCCACAATGTAACTTAAGCACGTGATGTGAAAGCCACCCTGTTTTTATCTCGCTTGTCAAACTTCCAAGTAAGGTATTAAGTTAACTTCAAACTTTGTTTAAACTTGGGTTAAGGTTAAGCTAAGATTATAAATTTTATGATTTCAAGAGACTTTACCCTTCAGATTATTCGTATTTCGAACAGTCAGAGATTGTGGTTAGACACTTGAAAGAATATCGCGATTTAGAGTTGTGTTATCGCGTCTCGTTTGAGTCAGTGTGTGGTTGTCTTTACAATATGTCACATCAAAATGTTCCTGGCATCCTGGAACGAGGACAAATGTCATTATGACCAGTCAAGTGTATATGACAGGGTCAAATTCGTATATTTATGAGAAATTCGTATTAATAATTCTCATTTCGACGAAATAGTACTGTTTTGTAGTGTATTATATTATTACAATAGTCAAATATGAGTAACCCGTTTACGAAGCCCGTGGTGGTGATCGACAACGGTAGCCACAACATCAAAGCCGGGTTTGCGTGTGACAACCACCCGGTGTCCATATTCAGGAATGTGGTTGGTCGACCTAATTATCTGAATGGCAAGTACGGGAGGACTCCTTACGAGGTGTATATTGGAGAGGAGGCGATGGCGCGGACGGACGAGCTAGAGTTGAGCTTCCCGGTAGTGAATGGGAAGATTATTCACTGGGACAACATGGAGAGGGTGTGGCACCATGTGTACTATCGAGAGTTGAAAGCAGCTCCTGAAGATCGAGCGGTGCTGCTGTCCTGTGCCCCTACCACCGACATTCCGGACAAGTATGTATCAATATACCATATGTGACTGTTTCTAAAATACGCTAGGCTGATAAAATATTCGGACTTTGTAGTTTTGTTAAAATTAGCTATAGGTATATCTTACGTCTACTCGGTTCCAACATCCATAAACGCCGCGTTTCGTTAGCAAAAATCATAGCTACTTGGCTGAAGCGTATATTCGATGAGACAGATTTGTAAAAAACCGACCGAAAGCGGAAAGTAGCCGTTTCCTTGCGTTTTACTATTAACGGTATTAAATGCCGCGAGGGATATATAAACTGACAGAACGAAGCTGCAACACTTAGAAGTTCAGAGCGACCAACTTGGAGGCTAGGAGCTTTCTCATAAACCCAGTAATATCCGCTTTCATGTTGCATGTTCCAGAGTAATTTGTTGTTTTTGCGACTTTTATGATACATTTCCACAGATCGTGACAAGATGCCTGAACATGTTCGTTGTTAGATGTTCTCAGGTATAACAGACAGAAAACATCGTGACTGTACGTAATTTTGTTGCCGACACAAAATATTTACTAGTAAGTGCTGGCGAGGTCCGTCTCAACACGAAAGCTGTAAGGTAATTGTGTGACCGCGTGTACTGTCACGTGTCGTGTTCCTAGCCGGGTCAGTAGCTAACTGTGTTAAAATTTCACCCCGTCCTACGTCTGCGAAGGCTGTCTGCAAGGAATTTCTACATGTGCTCCTTGTTCTATGTACCGTACCCACTATAGAACTTATTTACCCACATATTATACTGTCTACATGTCAGGCCATCCAAGCATGTTACTTAAATAGAATAAATTAATAGGTACTAGCTTCTGCTTGCGATTTCGTCTGCGTCAAGTTGATATATTATTCCACATTTTACGAAATAAAAAAGCTTTTTTACAAAAAAAGATAACCGCCTTCAAAAACCACAAAATAAAAATAACTTTAGTTTTGGAAGTCGGCGGCTTTGGTTTTGTTTTTGTTATGTAGGTAAGTATTGCCACCGACTTCCAAAACTAAAGTTATTTTTATTTTGTAGTTTTTGAAGGCGGCTATCTTTTTTTGTAAAAAAGCTTTTTATTTTTCACTTTTTAGTGCTTGTGTATTAATGTTTGAAATCCTTACAAAAAGCCCTTTCAAACAATACCTCACACGATATATTTAATTTTGGAAACTGGTAGGAAAAGGGGGGTTGACGTACCCCCCCCCCCCTTTTCCTTCAGTCAGTCATCGACTACACGTATAAACAAAGCAATTTCATTTGTTACGATATTGCTGCTGTGATTCTGTGAGGAGTTCCATTCCATATCTCCGAAGTTCATCATCAGATATTGAAATGGTGACAATGGGACCACACGGGAAGCACCAGCTTTCAAATAAAGAAAGAATCATGAAAATCGGTTCACACAGAAGCAAGTAAGGAGCTAACAAACATAAAAAAAAAAATACAAACGAATTGATAACCTCCTCCTTTTTTGAAGTCGTTTAAAAAGTAGCCTTTGTGCTAATCTAGACTAACTATTTTTGTGCCAAATTACATCCAGATCCGTTCTGGCGTGATCGAGTTACAAAAATCCATCCATCCAATTCTCATTTATTATAAGTAAGTAAGAAATAAGATAAATACATAGATCGATAACATTCAGTGGAAGTCAGGGATGAGATTACAAATTAATTGAAGCCTACGTCAACAAGCATTTCAAGCTATACTGCACCTTATTTCCTCTTAATAATAATGTTGGTAATAGGTTGCGTAGGTTTTGGTCCAGTATAGAACAATCTAGTCGGTGGACGCCTACAGCTAGATTTTATAGACATTATTTATAAATAAGTTTTCGAATTTTATAAATTTATATCTACTTCTAATATTATAGAGCCTAAAGAATTTGTTGGGGGAACCCACTACCCAGAAGGGTCCTCCATCTAATTTTGATACAGGGCACACAATAACACGACTGTGATATTTACTGGCAATATATTTATATAGACTGTAATATGGAATGGAATGCACTGAATAACGCACGGAGTGATTTCTCGGTATACAACGAGTAGTCATTGGACATCGGCAACAAATATACAAAATATTTTTGGTGTTAATAATTCATGAAATAAATAGCTACGTTCGATAATACATTTGAATCATTTTAAATAGAAATATGGTAATTATTTATGCTGTTAATTGGATTTAACAACAATCAATCCATTTCAACATTTCTCACGTTTTTCGAAGAAATGGATAATTATTTTAAATCTATTCTAAGCATAAATGAATGAACATTGACCGACCGGTTTTTGCTGGATTAGTAACGTAACTCATTGGCAGATTGAGTTAGTTGGATGTAGGTAATTAATTGAATTATTGACAGATTGTGGGTTAGCTCGTTTTGGCAGAACTAAGGTCAATTACATAAGGTTAAAGGGGTGTTAGTACTACCAACTGAAACAACCATATTAATTTAAAATTACTAGCATTTATAGGACGATTATAATACGAGCGTTACTTTGAACCAATTACACAGAGTCGGTATAATCCATATTTATTACCTTCGAGCTAGATATTATTCTTTCCTAGAATTTGATATTCTCAAGAATTTCCTCTTTCACGGGTAAGAAATCAAGTTAAGAAAGATTTACTAGTGCTCTGCGTCGGATAATCGGAGTAGGTAAGTCTTTTCGCACAATTTGGACTTATCGGAAGCACCTATTTTATTATCTGAATGCATAAATGTCCACCGTATCAATGGAAAAGAATTCAGTCGGATTTGTTGAATAGCGTACGGAGGGGGTCAGGGGAGGGAGGGAGAGGGGAGGTTGTAATTACGGACACATTTTTGTCTCTGGGGTCACAGCGCACCTGCGACGCCTCTGATATTTAACTTTCTGATTGATTGACTCCTTGACAATTTAAAAGAGCCTGTAAATTACTTATATGAAATAAATGATTTAAGCTTGAGTTTGCAGATGTCCGTAGGCAGCGCTAGCCACTTACTATTATTACTATTTAATTACACTTACTATTATTTTTGTGCGCACATGATCTGTGTCAATATACATTTTTTCTTCATCGGCAGTGTTAATCTGTTAAAATCTCACTCGGTTTTTTTAGGTGAAGTGTGTTTGATGTGAACTGTTAAGTTTAACCCTCCTGATGTTAGGGATTAATAACTCACCCCAAGCTCACTAGTACACACGTAGATAGACCACCATTGACTTGTTTATCACCCAAACTATTCTAAATACGCTAATATAGCGTGACAATTTGAATCAAATTTATTTTGGTTAACAGCTACAAGGCAGGTTAAGGATACTACTATTTTGCTTAATATGCTCTAGCTACAGTTCCTAAGGGTCACACATGACCCTGGGATTAGCTAACATTTTTGTATCAACCTAAAACAAGATAATGTTTACGACGACAGTACTGTACGCGTCGCCGTCGCGCGTCGGTGCGAATATTCCCCAAATCTGTGTGAGTATGGCTCGAGAGAAGAGGGGCTCACCACCAGGGATAAGGATTACGACAAAACATGAAACTGTGCCGTTAAATGTATAGTTTATGAAGGACATGTTGTATTTAAGACCGACCGAAGCCGCAAAATCTACGTTAAGTATAGTCGTTGCAAATCACGAGCGCGCGTCATGTGACTTTTATGGTTACTGTTATAAAGCTGGGATTCCATTGGAGCAGCCTCGGGGCGAGGCGCCTCGCTCCGAGCGTGTCGCGGGCTGCAGCTTATTCATTTAATTTACAATGATTGACGCGCGCTCGTGATATTAAACAAATGAAGTAAATGAATACTATCGATATTCTCCATAAATGTAGGTAATTGATTGAATATAAAGCTTTTTATTATTTTGGTCACAAAATGGCGTCAGACAACGGTAAATAACACAAAATATATGTGCTCCCTAGCTCGTATAATTACATGATCATCCATTTATGTTGTATTTGATACAAATCTATATTTAATTTATTTTATATAATCAGTACTATTGTAAATTAGTATGTATTATCTATTCTGTATTCAAAGATATATTTTGTATATCGAATATTAGGTTTATTTTTCAGAGATAGCGTAATCAATGCTCGTGCCTTCTCTGTATGAGAAGAGTCCTCAGCTCTGTGGTGGGATAGGCTGGTAGTATTGTTATAATGGTTTAGATTTTCAGGGTGCGGTTTCGCGTTTGTTGATTTGCAAGATGTACGAGTAAACATGAAGGGTAAATTTTAGGGCACCATAAGTAAGTTTTCATAATATAAACTGTTTATTTATTCCCACATACGTAGAATAAGGGCAATTCCTCTCTATGCATCTGTTTGATATTCATACTCCATGTACTTTTGAATCGGAAATCACTTATAAATATTTTTTGTGTAATTTTTTTTTGTATGCGTAAGCCTTTTATCAAAGTCTTTGAAATTTCTAGCTTATCATAACGAGTCATGATACTATTTTGTATGCCTTTACATCCTGCGGCTTTTGCATTAACGGCGGGACATTGCATTATATTGTACCTTGATTTCACAAATTGAATTTGAATTCGAATGATGTAAATTCTTGAAATACGTTTTGCCTGATAGGTACGTAGGTACGTGGTGTTTCGATTCAGTCAAATCTAACTGTAGTTAACACAGTGTTAAAGCATAAATTGTTGTACAATCTACGACCTATCGCCGTCAATGTAAATTTTGTTAGACCATTTAAAAAGTCAGGGTGATATAGAACAATGGTGTCGAATTCACTTAGCGTTCTGCTCGCTCACATTATTGATAAGACCGCAAAGATAAACGGCAGATTTATAAGATGGTTTCTGCATTTGACATTTTTTATCTTTAAAAGAATAATTTAGTTTTTAATGTTTTATGAAATATAATGCTTCAGTAAGTTATGTTGTTATAATTGTATGTTCTAATTGCTGATTCTGATTTCACACGTTTTTGCAAGATCTGATCCAAAGAAAGGTATTTTCTCGAAGTTTTAATACTTCCGAAATTTAGTAATAATCAGAAACTTTCTCCACGTCTATAT
Source organism: Hoplodrina blanda (assembly GCA_949316365.1). Classification (NCBI taxonomy): domain Eukaryota; kingdom Metazoa; phylum Arthropoda; class Insecta; order Lepidoptera; family Noctuidae; genus Hoplodrina; species Hoplodrina blanda. The sequence continues at coordinate 23,301,749 of OX438578.1, read as the reverse complement.
TTGTTCCATAAATACAGGAATAAATTGTACCACAGAATAAGTTCCAACAGAATACAATATGGCGTTGTTCATTAATTCAACCAACACCGCCGTAAGGTTTCCATTTCCTGGTTGTCACTTCTGTAGGGGCCTATCATTAGTGCTTCATTATCCGGCCTGGATGTCTGTAGTATTGTCGCAACAGGAAATTGGATGTCAGCGAGCTCTACTGCCTGTCATGTTCGAGTGTGGTGATAATCTGTCACGTTGTGGCGGCGGGTGGTTGTGCGGCGTGTGAGCGAGAATGCACAGCACCGGTATTGGACTAGGCTTTTGGTATGTATGAGCCATTTCTGTGGGTCGTGCATATTGATGATAAGAATGACAAAATTTTACGTTCTACTACTCCGCGAGTTCATCTGCGTCAAAGTTGATAAATTATTCCACTGGAATTGATCCAGGGGATAAAAAATATAAATGCTATTTCAAACTATAATCTATGTCGGTGCGAAATTTCATCCAGATCCGTTGAGCTGTTTTGGCGTGATTGAGTCACAAACATCCATCCATTCAAACTTTCACATTAGTAATAAGATTTATATTATAGTCAGCGCAAATAAATCAGCAAACTACCTGATAATGAACTAAAATAGATCTTATTTTATCTTGTGCTTAACTTAAACAAAGAAAGAGTAAGTTAACATTTCTATCGGCGTTAATTATGTCGCTCGCAATTACGCATTATTGTATAGATCTACACAGCATCTATTGAATCAAATAACTTCATAAACGAAACACGAAACGACACTAAACCTCGCGGGCCACCGACCACAACCACTTAACGCCGCCACCGACGTATTTCCTGTAGTTTTCATACATTTTATATGGACACGCCGCACACGGTTGATTTCGGTGGTCGCCACAACGCCGTTTCTAGCTTCAGGTGGCGGTGTTTGTGGCGGCGTTTGTGGCTGTCGCGTGTGGCCCGTGCGCGGCCACGCTAAGTATAAAGCTAACGCTACACGAGCCACGGAACTCTTCTCTTTCGACAGAAACGAATGTTCATTGTGCGACGATCGATCTCTTTATAATTCTGATCGCTTATTCTTTTGTGAGCTCCAATATATTTCATTGTTAAGCTCTCAAGGCATTAAGTCACTGATTTGTACTGAAAAGCACCTGACCGTGGAAGAAGAATATTTATTATAATAACTTGGGTTTGAACACGTTGATGTGAGTTTGAGGGAACCTGGAACCAGGCGATGAGTTTAGTGGTGGTTTAGTAGTATAAAACTTTAAAAGGACGGAAATATTTTGAAAGTCATACCTATGTATTTCAAAATGTTAACGCAATAATGGATAGAACAGGTCCCTATACCATCTGCGAGTGTACAGTACCATTTAAATTTACATACCTACATACTTTGACGGTAAGTAAGTGTACATGAGAGCTTTCACAAAGTGAACGCTCCACGCTGACATTTCAGAACATCTTCCTACGTATACCTATATTCGAGTAAGATGTTAACGCTTGGTAATACTCCCCCATTGTCACCAACGAGGAAAGCCATTGTTCATGGACTCATGGTAGGTAATCAATCATAGACCGATACTAAACCCGGCCCAACCCTTAGTCTCGGGTTCGACTCCCGGCCGTATCTATCCGGAATTAACTAGGATGGTGTCGGAATACTAATGTTGCTGCTAGGAAGACGGATTACGGTCTCAAGCCAGGGTGCACAGGTCAAGTGTTTATCTTCTTTTATTTAAAGTTCAAGTTCTTGTGCGGTTTTAATAAGTAAATCTTACTTTTTCTATTTTTTGTCCAGTTCTGATGATTTTGTAGATATGCTAGAGATGGATAGGAATATTGAAAATGGAGAAAATCTCATTGTGATTCCAACCATGTGATTATAGAGCGTTGAGTGCATTTTTGTTGATTAAGGATTACATGGGTTCTCTCCGCCTTCCTAAAATTTCTGAAATCTTACTTTTTTAGATATAGGTTTTAATACAAACTGCATCTAAAATAACATTATTCAATAAGCTTTGGTTACGCTGACTGCTCCGTCATGAAGCACTGAATGCAGTATGTGTTGCGTTCCTGATCTCGTGTGTCCATAATTTATCGTGTTATTATTGTTGTATTTTAATGAATTATTTAAAATGTATTATTATTATATTAATTTATGCACATATGGATAAATAATTCTGAAATAAATAATATAAATTTGAATTTAGTTGTGACTTTTACTTTTAAAACCATATTTGCCTATTTACTTTTTTTTTAAACACTTTATTGTAACATTTTGTTTTTATTTTTATGCAACACATTTATTTGGGTTGTTATACGTTTTACTGAATTTGGTATTTTGTTTATTTTTTATTGTTTATGACGAATTGAATTTAATGTTTAAAATTTTGTAGATTGCATAGATACCCATTATAATATTAAGCTCTAGAATTGTTATTTTCTGAAGTAGTTACATAGTTAGACATATACAATATGTCGTTTTGCATCCTCGTCAAAATTTAGGAGGTTGTCATAAAAGTCATAAATAATCAATTAAAATTACGAGACCTGAATAATAATAATAACACCCTTTTTTATTAGTTGTTAAAATTTAATCGTATTTCAGAATAATCCATAACTTGAAATTGGAGAATCACTCTCTGCGCTTTAGCGCCAATTGTCTCTGTGTGCGTGAGTGTATGTGAGTCCCTTAGATTGTCGTGAGTATCTACGGTCAGCTGATTAATAAAACGTTAGTTTTGCTTATTACGTTTTATTGCAAATTGCAGATTTTATTAACCTTAGATGTTAATTAATAACACTTGTTTTTATTATTAAGATCTAAGAATACGTACTAGGATTTATCTACTTATCTACGTTATCAGCTGATTGATAAAATGTTAGTACTTATTGCCATTTTGCTTTATTCTGTTTTATTGCAAATCTACCGATTTTGCTAAGAATACATACCTACTAGGATTTAGGTACAACCTGAGACGTTTTGCTAGGCTGTGGCACATTTATTTGTTGTGAGCGCGGGATTTAGGATAAGTACTTGCTGCCGGCGGCGGCGCGGCGGCGGGACGCTCTTGGCGCATTGTAGGTAAATTCATGATTTATGAGTACCTACCTAATTATTAGTAATGATTTTGTTTTTATTTGTAGATTAAATTGGTTGATTTTAAATTTCCCTTCCTACTTTAACGGGCTGAGGACCGACAAAAATACCTACCTTAGTAGGTATTTTTGTGTGCTTGCCCGTGGCTCTCGCTGGAAGTACTCCAGGATATCTTCCTGCAAGGCGACAGGCAGACCTTCACTGCCGCGAGATTGAGCATGTCGGGGTACGTCAAACTGCCGAAAATCCCGCAGTCTCTGTGTAGCAGACAGCATAACGCTCTGCGTTGGCGGTTCCCTATTGGGAAACCGTTCTGCGAACATCCGGATGGCTCCACTGATGGCATCACAAATTCACAATCACATAATTCACGTATACGACCAAGCGCACCTAAGGAGCGAAATTTGCGATACACTCACGGCCGGCGGCGAAATCACTTGAACTAATTTAATAATTTTTTTGCTTTGCGACGGGCGCCCGGGCGCGGGAGTGGGGCACCACAGGGAGAGGGGTGCGCGGGCGGCGTCTATTGTGTTGTGGTTTTATCGTTTGCGATTCTTTGTGTGTGCGCGCGCGGTCAGCGATCCTAAACCTAGTCTTAAGATGGGCCGCATTTTCACCGGGGTGGTTTACTGATTTCCGTAAATAAGAAAACATTAAAAAAAAAACACCTACCTATTTTATTATTGATTCGGGTCTAGAATCACTAGCATAGTTACCTCCTTGAATTTGACGAGGATGCAAAACGACACATTGTATACTTGTATATCACCTAGTAACGAGACACCTGATATGATTGGCTGTCTTCAAGCATGATCGCTGGTAATTTGGAGGGTATCTAGCTCAGCGATGCATGTGTCGGAGGACGAGCAGCTATCACGCTTCATGCTAATACATATTGTTAATAGTAATGGTGGAATTATTGAACACACCAATACTTATACCTGATAAATGAAGTACTTTATACGTATCAAACTATAAAGTATATTCCAATACAACTATGCTAGCTGTAAACTGTAACTGTAAACCATTACTACAATAAAAACATTGTATTGGAATAGTTTAGACGCAGCCATCAAAAGTGCAACTGACCGCGTTGTACCGCACCGGACTGCGCTACACTGCACCGTGTCTGTTAACTTTTAAATAGAATGAGTCAAAAGTTCCAACTCTAACTATTACATTTGAAAATAGTCAAAAATAAGGTACCTATTACAGACCGCCTACGAGCCTAATGTTATAAATTACAATATAAAATTATACACAAATGATTTTCTTTTTATACATTTCAGAGTAAAATGCTGCGAGGTTTTCTTCGAAGCTCTGAATGCTCCTGCGTTATGTGTGAAAACACAAAGTGAGTTAGCTCTCTTGGGCTCGGGGTTCACAACCGGACTATCTGTAGACTTGGGAGAAGATATGACACAAATCAACCCAATTTACGAGGGAGGCTCCATTACCTACGCTAACATGCTCACCAATATAGCTGGACAACAGATAAAGGGATACATAAAAGATTCCCTAGAAAAGCGAGGAATTGACTTAGGTCTTGATAGCGAGGTAGTTGTTGATGATATTTTTAAAAATTATGTTTATGTCACAAAATATTGCGCAGTATCGAAACAGCAATACATGAAGCAGTATCAGCTGCCGTCTGGTAAGGAGATAGACGTGAGTGACGAGGCTTTCTTTGCCGGCGAGCTGTGCTTCCAACCAGAGCTGGTGACGGGGGAGGCTTCGGACAGGATCTCGATACAAGACGGCATCGTGACTGCGGTCTTAAAATGTGACGATTCACTACAAAATGACATGTATGACGCCATGGTTATTCATGGAGGATCAGCATCCATGCCAGGGTTCAATAAGCGGTTAAGGCTAGAGGTTGAGGCAATCGTCAACCGATCTGTGAATTTTATAGAATCGTCGGAATGTTACGCCGTGGCGTGGATGGGGGGCGCCGTGTTCGCAGGAATGCTTGAAGCTCCTAAGCTTTGGATTACTAAGAAGCAGTTCGAGGAGCAGGGAGAGAGGGTTGTGAGGAACAAGTTCAAATAAGTTTTATACTTTAAATAAAATAATAATTTATTGTTCCCTAGTGACCATGTTTTCTTTGAAATTAGACTAACCCATTTTAGTTTGCAATGCCAAATAAAATATATAAAAGGAACAAGGGATCGTACAACCCGAATAGATAGAGAAATATGTAGTCAAGAAGGTAAGCGTTCTCGAAAGCTTCAATGCTGGGACCTTTTTCAGGTATTTGGTATATTTATAGTATAAAACGTAGCGGAATTTTTATGAAACCCTTTGTAAAAACCCTATCGAAAACCTTTTATACTGCTCATCGAAACGGTGTCTGATTGAAACTGTGTGCTGTACAAAATCGGCACTCTATGTAGGTACAGTACTCGCCACACTAGAGAGCGTTTCGTTTCTGTCATTGTCTATGTGACTGTATCATTCTATAGCTTGATGACATGTCATATAATCGCATTCAGTAGTAGGTACTGCACATAAAACGCGTTCCCTCCAACTGGCGCCATCCAAACACTTTTATATAGTGTTTTCATGGCGCCATCGTTATGTTTTTTTTTTGTGTTTGTTGTTGGAACGTAATAATTCCAGTTTTATATAAATACAACATTCGTTATTACACACCAAAATTAAAAAATAAACGTTACATTATGTCTGTTATCCCCGAAGGGTTAGGCAGAGGTGTACCCATTAGTGCACCCACATTTCGGCAGTTATGTTTAAGTCCCATGTAATAGGGGGCGTAGTCGTGATGGCCTAGTGGTGAAGGCGCCCGCCTCTTATGCATGAGGTTGTGGGTTCGAATCCGGGCAAGTACCAATGTAATTTTTTCAATTCATATGTACTTTCTAAAGTTTATCTTAGACATCACTGACATAGTTCCGTGCCTAGAGAGCACGTTAAGCCGTTGGTCCCGGCTGTCATACGTGGATCTTTGACAGTCGTTATCGTGAGAAGCCCAAAAGTCTGACAACCAGTCTTACCAAGGGGTATCGTATTACCCAGTTACTGGGTCGTCGTTCCATGTAAAATACTGATATTCTGCTGCATCCTGCATCTGCTGGAAGCCAACCCCAACATAGTTGGGAAAAGGCTAAGCAGATGATGATGATGTAATAGGGGGCGAGCCTATTGTCAGCAACTGGGCACAAATCCAGATCCCGACGCTACTACTAAGAAATTCCTGATGAAAAAACCTAATAACACTTTGCCCGACCTGGAAATCGAACCCGAGACCTCATGCTCAGCAGTCGCGCTTTGCGATCACTAGACCAACGAGGCAGTCAGTTTAAAAAATAAGGTCTAAGTCAGATCGTTTAGACTATTAAAAGGTAATTTTGAACGTGACTTACAAAAATGAAATTTAATCCAGTTGCCCTAGAAAATGGCGTACATTCATGTTTCAAAAGACTCAGTCACACAAACTTTGCGCATCCAACAACCATCCGGGTGAGGTACTCATACGAAAGCGCAAGTATTCATATGATAGTCCGCGATCTCCATACGCATCGAAAGTACTTTTGCTAAACATATTCCCAACAATGGGTACAAAACAAATCATTTCCTACCCGTACCAAAAGTTTGACACAAAAATCGGCTTTAAACATAAGGTTTTAAGGTTTTGAATGGATTGATAAGATAAAGATTGTACGTAATTGAATCTGAGTTGCAAAGGGTTCTCTTTTATAAATTCGTAAACGGTTTCGGGTGTAGGATCGAGCCAGCGAGTGTCTGTGCGCTTTATGAGCGAGCGAGAACCCGGCCATTTTAATAAAGGTCTCTGGTAGGGCCGAGCTTACGTTGTACAGTTTTGGGATGCGTTACTAATATCCATTAAGTTTAATTGAAACGCAGTGCCATATATTTTTAAAAAATGTTTCGTCAACTATCTATCTGTCTATACCTACAATAAAATGCTTAATCCTGAATGACTGACTGACTGACGGATCAACGCACAGCCTAAACCGCTGATCGTAAAGACCTGAAACTTGGAGCGTGTGTTCTTTGTGTGACGTAGGCATCCGATAAGATAGAATTTTCCGAAATTCTACCCCTTAGGGGGTGAAAAGGGGGGGCAAAGTTTGTATGGGATAGAGTGATTGCTTAGTCTTATCTACTTCTAATTTTCTGTAATACCTAAATTAAAAAACTAAGTAAACATCCTATCAGAACCATTTTCGACTTCTACCCGGACGAAGTCAAAACGAAAGCTAGTATAAACATAAACAAGGACCTTTTTTTTATAAAACCGTTGCCCCACACTAGGAATTTCTCCTGCATTGGAGGTGCGTTAACAAACATATAAACACACATACACAAACAGATCCTATCGGAAAAACTATCTGTAGGCCATACATTGTAGTGGACTAAGGATAGTGTTTAGTGTGTGTTTGTGTGTTACAGACATGCACAACATTATTTTGCTTATCGCAGTGTGTGTTTATATTTGTAAATAGTCATAGAAAAGATTAAATAAAAGATTAAAATGGTAAAAGTACCATAACAAAGTCATCGTCCATAGGAATTGACTTACGATAAGTTGTAATTGCGAAAGTTTTAATGATGTCATCAGGGTCTTGATGCCGTTTCCTTTTGGCTAAAGAGGCTTACAAACAATATTATTGTCTAACTAGCTCCTGCCCGCCACTTCGTCCGCGAATATTTTCTAACGAATCCCTTACTTATTTTTTTGATATAAAATATATTAATAATAGTAGGTACGTAAAGTACCTTCCTATTATTCTTAGCGCAAATATGGATACGTATAATTTTTGTTAAATTTTTTGTTTGGTCCAGTATTCAGCTACCATAACACCATCCGCTGACGCAGTCATTAGGTCCTCACGTGTACAGGTGACTGGGCATGCGGTGCAAGATAATAGGTGAGCCATGGTCTGAGGAGAGACGCCGCATTGGCACCTTCCTATTAGCGAACCCATTTTCAGAATGAGATCAGTAGTCCCGGAGATTAGCTTGTTAAAACAAAAAAACAAACTCATCATCGTTATAAGATTAGGATAATCAAAAGTAAATAAAGTTATCTATAAGTACTTTTATATTATAAAGAGGTACATTTGTTCGTATGTTTGTAAGGGATAATCTCTGATGGTCCGATTACAACGAATTTTTCTTGTTGTTTTACGGGATACTTGACTGCCAAACTAATAAATTCGCGGGCAGAACCTAGTCAATGATAAGCCTGGGATACATTAGGGGGCAAATGAAGAAACATGTTGCGGAACATGTCCCTCAACAACTACGTGAAGTGTCCCGCGACAATTGTCATGGAACATTTTGTTGGCTACACTAGTCAGTGTTTATAGAAATGTCGTCGTGCACTCGCTCTCGAGGCGGGAGCAAGCAACATGCCCCGCGTCACGTACAATGTTGCGGGGCATGTTGCGGGACAATGTGCAACGTTGCAGCGTCACGTAGATTGAGTGTAGCGCGTCATGTTGCGGGACAAAATGTTCCCTAGTGTATCCGGGGCTATATTATAGCTAATCATAAAAAGTCTCAATGCTATTGAGGTACCTCGTATAATCGACCGGTTACTTCCCACGTCTCCATCAATATCATCATTTCCCAAAATTATAACCCCATGTGGAGGAGCTATATAAAGGATACCCTTGATTTATGTACCCATTATTAATAATATACTTGCTGTGATTACGGATTGAGTCTTACCATATTTTACCATGGCTGAAATTTTTAGAAATATGTCGTGGTAGAAGGTATGTGGGTTTCTAACCATCAGTGCTGAGTCCTTTATTAACCGACATCAAAAATGAATTTCAATTTGACTGTGTTCGATTTCTCGGTCGACTGTGGACCGACTTTGAAAGTTCTTTTTTTGTTAGAAAGAGTATACCTACTCCTGATTTGGTCGTAGTACTCGTAGAAATATTGTCATGATCTGATAATCATCATGATCTTCCGTGTGCTTCGGAGATATGGAACGGAACTCCTCATGGATCAGTAAAAACCTAATTGAAAAGAGTGTCCGCGGAATTTTTTGCTCGTTCTTCTTCATAGAGGCCTAGCTACATTTTGGAACGAGTTTCAACTTTCTGACTAACTGACCGACGATTTCACCTCAATTTATGCTCAAAATTTTAGATATGCTGAATGGAAAGTAGCTTAACACTAAATATTATTATAGCACTTCTGCGCTGTGTGTCGTGGGTTCGATTTCAGCACGGAACAAATATTTGTGTGGCCTACAGATAGTTTTTTCGGGTCTGGCTGTTTGTGTAATTCCTAGTGTGGAACAACATTTAAGAAAAATAATATCCTACTTAATAACAGTTCTCATTGAAATAATTACCATAATACTTACTTCGTTAGTAATTCGAAATATAACAAATACGATCTAGCCGGTTCTTTAAAACGAATTGCATAAAAAAATCGTAACTGTCGGGGCCTACCGTTTCCTTCGTGATAAGAACTCTCAAGGAAAACTTTGCGAGTTTTACAAATAGTTGCGTTTTATCGCCTGCCCAGACCCTGAGGGTTAAATGACCCACAATTTTTCACCGGTATATTATTATGATGCCGTTGACCTCACTACAAATTGTCTGACGGTATACTGTCCTTATTAATGTGGGGCTACTAGGAATGAAATTGATTATGAAGAATATTTTGTTATGAAGCTACAGTAACTATTTGAGTTCCTTTCTGTGAGAGGTCCTGCTTCTACGTCTGGTTTGTTGTTTATTTTATAGACACAGGGCCAGTTTGCGAGCCAATTCACTTGTGGTTCGGGCACTCTTAAGGTGTGTCCAAACACGGCGTGCAAGGTGCGCGGCAGCTACGCGCGGCATTCGCGGAACACAAATTTGCCGCGCGACTAGTTTAGACCTTCTGCGCGGCAGTACTGCGCGGCATGTCCGAGACACGCCGCGCTCTTTATTTCGTATTCAAACCACAATGAAAGCGGCCGCGTGTGTTGTTGCTCTGCTTATTAGAATAGAATAGAATAGAATAGAATTATATTTATTTTCTTTCCACAAATAACAGCATCAAGTAAGATTAGCCAACAGAACAATTTTGTATTTAATTTGTGGAAGACTGGTGCCTAAACTAGGTTTTTTTACAAAACCTGTAAGTCAGGTCACCAGGCCCCCCGAGCAATTTAGTTTCATACTTAATATTGTACTGGAGATGTATGGTTTACAATCGATGACAATAGAATAATTATTTCATTGATAGGTACTATTAGTTAATTAATACGATAAGATTATTTAATAACAAGATTATTACATTAGTTTATTACAAGTTTTTTTTTTATTAATTTATTTATTATTAAGTATTATTTATTTTTTATTTTTTATTAGCAGTCATGCAAAAGATGTGTGAGAGTGTAAGGGTGGGTGAGTGTAAATGTGTAGAAGTGTAAGTGTGTGTATGAGGTAGTGTGCGTCATTTTATGAACAAATAAATTAGGACATTATAGAGAAAAGATCTTCAATTTGGGCATAATCTAAAGAGAGAAGCCACTCAGTCAGCTTGCTTTTCAAGGTTGCCTTGCCCAGAGTATGTATTGAGAGTATGTCATTTATTTTATTGTATAGGAACGGCCCTAAAAAAAGAAAGAAATTTCGAGAAAATTTAGTTTTAACTGGCCTAGATTGGCATACATTTCTTTTTCTATTCCGTACATCCATGTTATGGGGAACAAGGACAGGGATAAGAGATCGCTGTTTCATGACAAGTTGGCGTTTTATTATTCGTAAATTACGTAAAAAAAATACATCCGTCCACACACAACCACTGGCGAACCAACACTAACACCGTTCGCGGCGATCGCCGCACGCGGCAGGTAGCTCGCGGCTGCCGCGCGCGGCAGTCGTCCAATCATAGCGCGGCTAGCCGCGCGCGGCAGCCGCGCTCGAATGCCGCTTTATGTTTGGACACACCTTTAGCCTTCTGAATGAAACACATTTGTGATTTCTCATGAATCGTAATTTATGGTTGTTGTTACAATAATTTAAACTCACACTCAAACAGCTTAAAACAACCATCTAAATATCCGTTTCGTGTGGGAAATCAAACCCGTGGCGCGCAGTGCAGCCGCCAATTTGCTAAGCCACTGCACTAACCATGCCGTCTTTGTGAAGACATTTCCCGCGACTTATTGAACTGATTCACTGAACTGTAACGCAAATTGTCCTTATGTCCGGAGTACTCTAGAGTAAGTAAAGGACGTGTCAATGTGTGCTTCTATTTACCTTAGAGGCTACATTTTTTGGTACAACTTGCGATAACATGACGTGCCCCGGTGCTAGCGTAATGTGTCACTGCCATCGTGAGATAGATTGCTCTGGATCAAAGTATACCCGTGCCTCGTAGTCATGTACCCGCGTGTGCGGTGCCCGAGGGAAGCGTTTGCCTTAACTACTTAGACAACACTATATTTTTGCGCGGCTCCCGGGGTCCCAAACGCATTAAATTCAGTACGTTAGTAACTGAAGCTGAAGTGTCAGCGGCTACTCATGGTCACGGCACGGGTGGGCTATTGCCACCCCTATTTTGTGTAAAGGCGTTGTCTTACCGGGAGCATTCGCCTGTAATGTTATAATCCAAGATTCAATGATGAATAAAATTTCAGAAATTCCTTTCTTATCGCATGCCTACGTCGTAATAACTATCTGCGTGTCAAATTTCAGCGCTTCAATCCGTTCAGTGGATTGAACTATGTGTTGATGAATCAGTCAGTCAATAACGGTTGCTTTATATATATATTATGTAGATTATACTGCCTCACTGACTAGCGAGCATTCACCTGTAATGTAATAATCAAAGAATCGATTTTGACATCAAATCTGAACTGTTACGTTACAGCCGAATGCGCACACGGTGAGGGAACATCTTGTTATAAATAGTATCATTACAGGTTGTATACTGTGAATCTCTATTTTCTTCACTCGTGTTCGTAAATAGCGCCGTCAGTTGGGATTGGTCATCTCTTAACTGCTATGGCTTACAACTTTATAGGTATATTTTTTTATTGTTTTATGTTCATCTTCATTGTTTTCACATTTAGAAGTAGAACCTAATTGAAAAGTGTGTCCGTGACCTTCTGGCTCGTTCTTCTCCATAGATACCTAACTCCATTTTGGAACGAGCAACTGGCTTTAACTTTTCGACTAACTGACCGACTCCTTGACAATTCAAAAGTGCCTATAATTGGTCTAATTGAAATAAATGCTTTCATTTTGATTCACAGATTTCATGCTCAAATCTCGATACCTTACAGATGATTGCTCCCGGTGAGAGAGCGGCTTAAAAAGTAATCCCGACACAATCCCCGAGCCACTTTTCCCAACCGAAAGAAAACTACACAAAGTCGGCAGGGAAGTGAGCATACAACGTAAGAGCCGCTACCAGCCTGTATCTTACGTTTCACCCTTCGGTAAGACGTGCGCACCTGTTGTGCTGAAATATTGCGTGAAACGAGAATCGTTTAGCGATCGTAGTGTGCCGGGCACTGTGCGGCAGGGATGCACATTAGCTGTGCATTTAGAATCGAGCGTTAGTATATTTTGAACAGTTTTTCAACCCTGCTTCTTGGTACTTACGCTTATTTTTTTCCACTAACCCTTCGGGGATTACAGGCGTGATATTATATGTTAATGAAAATAGGTTTAATTTCACTTATTTATTTATTTTATTTTACAGGAGGCTTACAGACTAACAAACTAATGATATAAAGAGTGTGATATTAACAAATAGCTAATTACAAGCCTCCACACATAGATATAAAAAAGTCGATAAAAAGAAAGTACACACTATAGGCAGTTAGTATAATAACAGAGTAATAAACAAATTAACTATCCTAAAGTTACTACTTTGGCTACTGCTCCACTCCCGTGGTTTGTAGCGTAATGTTATGTAGCCTATACTATTCCTCATGAATCTGGATATTATATACAACTAGATTTTTTCCAATCCTACTGGCAGTTCCAGAGATTAGCGCTTTTAAACAAACAAACAAACAAACAAGAAATCTTTTCAGGTTTATTATACTCATATTTATAAGTATATACTAGAAGAGATTTCTATAATGTTAACTACTTTATAACCTGATTTGAAAAACGTCTGTGGCGTCATTTAACAATTAAAAATGTGACAGCCATGTTAAGCTTTCGCTCTAAATTGTACAGAGATTAAATCATCGAGTTTGTGTTGAACCCGAGACCTCTGGCGAAGCGTGACGTGACCGTTACTAGCAAAATTGTATCCTTTAATTTAGGTACGTCTTTCGGCGTGGGTGACATCTGACATCTATCGGAGCCTAGATTCAGGTTCACGTGCCTACAAGACATATTGTTTCAATATTGAATGCCTCTATTCTTTATTTATGACTTGCGAAACTCAATTCCAACAAAATCGATTGATATATTATGTAGACTTACGAAACTCAGGTAGATAGATACTAATATACTACCTATTCATATTTAAGACATACCTATACGTGATAGCAACAAAATGATATCGTTATCTAGTTCCCTAAATATTGGTATCATAGACACAGGCCAGGGAATAGCGACCAACAGGATATATTGCTTTTAACTAGTAAATGGATTATTAAATAAATAGCTTTGAATGAGCCTGAAATGAGCATTTGATAAAGGTCATGTATGATTTTGGATTTAACAAATTAGTTGTTGTTAAAGTAAATAAAACTTTAGCAATATTAACATTAATTTTGTATTTCGAATTACCACTTCAATGAGCTCCGTTCGAGTTCAAAGCTAGTCGACCCGAAATAAGCAAGTGAATCCGTAAATATTCATAAATAATTAAATATCTATCATCATTATAGGATTTCATTCGTAAAACCAATGGCTACTTAACAAAGGATTTAATTAATATTCTGTGGATGAAAGACAAACCCATTTCCTATATTGTTATGTAGGTTTACATGGAGGGTAAAAACCCCTCCTTTGGTCCGATCGGTGTTTTTGCACCCACAGTCGCAAACTGGGGTCTAATTTGAATTTATGCCAGCAATAAATATTTTTGCTGCCTACCAAAGAGTTATTGGGTACAATTTATTATGCCCGTAGAATTTTAAAGGGTTATTTTTTTTTAGATGGACTGATGTTGGCACGTTTTTTGTGCTAATCTGTTGTTGGTTGGTTTTTGAAATACAATTGTTGAACAATTAGATGCAGAATAACAGAAGTCCAATATGCCAGAGTCTATAGCTTAAGCAATGCTAATAGGAAATGGTGACTGACGATTTAAACACCATAACTGAAGTTTCTAAACTATTGGTTTGATCAATTAACACACTCAATACTCCATCGTCGAGCACAATTACTCCGAACCTAACATCATTTGATCTCATACAGTAACTCTAGCCTGATCGCCGAATCAGATCCATTACTAATAATGGACAGAGAGTAGGATCATTAGAAGCGTTAAAGTACTCAGTACGGAACTATTTGGACCAGCAATTAGTTCCCAGATAAAACTATTACAGCAAAGTTATTATCTAGTAAATTCTCGAATGTTCGATACTCAAGGTCAAAGTAGTTGGAATACAAAGGAACTTATTTCTAAGATTTCGGGCCCGGACCGAAGTCTGTTGTAATTATTTAGATCTGTGCGAGGTACCGCGCTTGTGTTCAGTCCAGACGCGACTCGAGACAAATAATGTTATAAAAAGTACGACTGCGTAAAACATGAACTTTAAATAAACAATGCAAAGAAAAACCAAGCTCGGTAGTCTAGAAAGAATTTTAGAAAAAAAATTGTCATGTCTTTAGTGACACTCGCAAGATTAGGACAAATCGATTGACGTAAGAATCCTCTAATCGGCCCACGTGTTTGGTCTCTAGCTAAAGCACCACACAGGCATAAACACACATAAGTACATACATACAAACATAGGCTGATAAAGGCATTACCCTTTGCGACGTAAAAAGGAGGTTGTTACTGAGCAATAAAATGAGTTGTCCAATAGTTGTGGACACTTTGATGTAGTACATTGATGATATTCTATTCTCTTTTTTATCTTTCTTCTTTTTAAATGTGTACGCAGACTTGGCCGCACCGCAGTCTCCGTAGTCATTGCTTTTATAAGCGGTACTGTACGGTACTGCGGTGATTGCGGCGCGGATGGGTGTACAAGATTGCATAGAAGTTCATATGAAGGATTCCAAATGCGGCAGCTGCGGTGCGGCCAGGCTTGCGTTCACCTTAAGACGACATTTACACACGCTATGTAAAATTACGCGCATACAAATCACGGTCATAAAATGTCTGTCTCCTTACTTTCACCTCTTTTTTTCAGTTTCAGAAGAACACGTTTCTTTCCGCCATAAACAGCTTTATTATAGGTCACTATTAAACAAGCCATAAACAGGCCACTGTAACTATTGGCGGTATCGTAAAAGGTGATTACAGAGGACGCGTAACTACCGGCTCGCTAATAACAACAAACTCTGAATACCAATCCGGCAGCCAAAGTCGTGATTAAGACTATAACATTAATATTATACGATTGTCCATTAAAGAGGCCGTTGGAAATGGCCTGTGTTAGCTTCATGTTGTATAAACGTGTGGAAGGGACACCATAACGAATACTTTTAGCATGGATTCGGTACATGATTCTAGACCACGCAGAGGTTAAATTTTTCGTCAAATTAAAAAAAACAAAACAGCTTTTCTATACGGTCAAAATGCAGCAGTTTTTTAGGGATCCGTACGTCAGTCAGCAAAAACGGACCCTTATAGGATTTCTTTGTTGTCTGTCTGTCTGTCTGTCAAGACCCTTTTTCTCAGGAAAGCGTGGAAGTATCAAACTGAAATTAATGAAAAACTCAGGTCTGCTACACCTCAGAGCAGTGAAAATTAAACTTTTAAGTCAACCCAATCTAAAGATAAGGTCGTTTATGGCGCATATTTTGACGCTCGCTGGGAAATCAAAACTTATAGGGGATTTCCCGTTGATCTAGAATCATGAAATTTGGCAAAAAGCAATGCCATGTAGCACAAATAAAGGAATAAATCCTAAAACCGTAAAATAGTTACATCACAAAATAATTACTTTTTTTGTGATAAGGAAGTTATTTTTTTGTATGTTGTGTTATGGTGGTACGATAACTTTCGTACACGAAAGTTTTCGTACCTACTCGCACTTGGCCGGTTTTTTTTTAAACTGACTAACGGGGTCTATGGTAAAAAAATTCATTACTTTGTCTCGTCCAACCTGTACACATAGTACACTGTATTTCCATGGATGGTCTAACATTCAAATATTCGAGCAGCAATCGGTACCTGTCAAATACGTTTCTCTTTGATCAATGACCGAAAAATACACGGCACATATGCGATATCCATCACTAAACCAATTTTAAAACTACTGCCCGTATTGGAATTATAAGAGCTTTTTGATGTTTGCCAATAATATATTGAGTAGGTACGTACTGGTTCCGAGAGGGGTTTGAATCACGAATATAAAAGCATTGCTTTATTATTCAGTCTTATATTATAAAGGTGAAAGGTCATTCACTCCGTGACACGAGGTTTTGAAAACTACTTGACCTACGAAACGGTTTGGCAAAAAGGGAGTTTATAAGTTGGAGACGTTGGTTAAGAACTCACACCTTATGTTTTATGCAGGTCTACATAAGGCCTCTCCATACTGGGGGGTATAGATCTATCCATGGAACTATTTTTTTATGTTTACTTTCGCGACCCTTCTCACATAGGCGAAGTATGCAACCTGGAATGTTATTTCCCCTGTGATAATAACACACGTAAGTGGAGATGCCTTTAACTTTGACTTTCACGCGGGCGAAGTTACGAAACCTAGTTAGTAAATACCAATTCGAGAAAACTCGCGACTGTACGTGTAAATTTTTCGCTCCCGGGTGGTTCATAGATAGGCTGACTAAAAGTAAGAGATCATAATGTCACCAGACTTACCTGAGCTCCCACCATCCCCGTCTTCAGCCTAGGCAGGTCGGTGTGGGAGTACTTGGAGATGGACCAGGGCTCCACCAAAGTCAGGTCAGTGTTCAGCTCGAAGTCATTGATCTGGTTGCGGAGGAACTTCCTTATGTTCCACGGGAGGTCGTTGTGCCTGAGGGCAGAGAACAGGTTGTAGCAATAGGTGATAAAATATACCTCTATTTTTAAAATATTAGTAAAACGAAAGAATTTTGTTCAAGGTGTATACAACCTTATTTTATGTTTACCAGATCTGAAACGGGGTCATTGTACTCATTATTATGAACAACGTTTACTATAGAACCGATCCTTAAATCGCAAAAGAAAGTCAGTTGATCATGACATTTTGGCGAGTTATGTGACTATGAATGTATGAATTGAAGCTTATTAGATATTTTATCGCCATTAAATATCAAAAAGTATTAAAATATCAAAAAGTGAACGTAAAACATTGTCGTTCTTCTATCTATATAAATAAAAACGAATGCCTAAATGTGTTGCTCCTTTTTTAATTTGGAAAGTTTACTGGAACAGTCGAAAATTTGGATCCGTGCGAAGCCGGGGCGGTCCGCTAGTTTACTATATAATATAAACTGTGATTGCCAATATATCTACCACACGTGAATAACAACACTAAATGGCTTGAACTTTCCTTCGAAGTACAATATATACTATACTATACAATGTATACTCTATTCATAAAATACAAAACAGTATAAACAAAACCAATTAATGCATGTCGACCGCAAAAAATTCACCCCGTCGTTTTAAGTAGAACAGTTTTGGTTCTAGAAAACTTTTAAAAGCTATACCTAGAATTTGGCAAGCGGACAAACAGACGTTGGGACCAAAACTAAGGTCTCGGCTACACAGTAAGCGGGCGCTACGTAGTACCATAGTAATAGCAGCACATTTTATTGTAATCACGGCTGCGCTCCTCTGGCTGCGGCCCTGGCTTTCCGCTATCTGTGTGGCGGGGGTTTAAATAGTTATTTATCTGGCTGTTGCTTTAGTCTTTTGTTTTTCACAAATAGAATAGTGGTTCACTTAGCGGAGAGTTCAGATGACGGGCTGCTTGTCGGCTACGTTTGTTACGCAATTATCGTGACCATCGTTATGTGTTAGGTATAACTATACCTACCACCTAAAAACACATAACAATGGTGGCTTTTTATTATTAAAGTATTTAAATTACAAGAGAATTTTAGCTAACTTTTCTAAAAAATCTGTGGCTAACTTTTCAAACATTCATACACTAAACTCGGACGGGGTAATATGTGGTAGTGTTAACTTCAGTAGCGTTGTGTGCAACACGCGGAAGCACAGATAGTATTATACCTATGCATAATTATGCATGGAGGTCTGGAGCTAGTAACATCAAAGAGATACAAATTTTAATACTGTCTGAATAGATCGAGCACTTTACCTACCTACCATCCTTTAATACAGGGCAGCACATACACTATTACTCTGCCGATACCATTGTACGAGTATACTATACAGTCCTAGGCCCTCGTGCCCTTTCACTTTAGCCCCCTTTCTAAGGAATTCCAAGCATGAGGCATCGCATCGTGTACCCTCGTGTGAATCAGGCAGCGCATTTAATCATTATTTCAACACGTCGTAGCTAACATTAGTAGAATTCCTCTCATTTGCACGTAACTCCCTCTGCAACTAAGTCAAGCTTTTACGTAATTATTCCTAATGTGGTTTGTGGCTCCATTCCACGTGCGAACGGGGTATGGTTAATGTATTAGTTTTAGCTCAGGGAACTATGTGAGATGTCATTGGTACACGTGCGGGGCGCGCGGGGGGCTCTGGGGCTTGACTTGTGATTTACGGTTTAGCATATATTAATATGTTACAGTTAGAACCTGTTTTTAGTTAAAACGCGTTTTCTCTAGTTAAAGCAAATTTTTACGAACTGCCTTTGTTAAAACTAAAATTTCCTAGTTACAACTAGAATTTACTGCTTCATATTATATTTAATTTTAAGATAAAACTAGTTCTAATAACAGTTAGGTAAATGTCGAACAAAATAGTGATAGGTACTGTCTTAGATAGGACTTAGGGCACCCCGGTTATCATTTTTTAACCCGTTGAATGTCTAATTAGTAACACAATAGTAAGACAATGGCTTATGTCGAACTGTGTAACATAAGACATTCGAGAGGTTAAACCACTGAGCTACTAAGTAAACTAGTAAAGGTTCTTATTGATTTAGGATATTTTCGGTAACACTATTCATTTTTGAATAGCAGTTAATTCTAGTTATAACAAAGACGGTTAGTAAAAAATAAACTAGACCACGTTTAAACGCGCTGTAACTAAGATCTCATCAAAACTTACCCGTCAGTGAGAGGCACCTCCTCCAGGATTTGCTTGGCGATCTCCAGCCGTTCCCGGTCGTAGGAGGCGGCGGCCACCACGGCGATGATAGCCAGGAGCATGCACGCCACAGAACGGCGCTCACACGGATTTATCATCCTTGCTGTAAAAGAAACAAGAGTTATCATACACTCTTGTAACACATAACATCACGCCTGTAATCTCCCAAGAGGTAGGCAGAGGTGTACCCATCAGCACACCCACATTTCGCCAATCATGTTTAAGTCCCTGTAATAGGGGGCGAGTCTATGCCATCAAAATTAGACGAAAAGTTGTATGTCATTTTAATTGTTAAGCGATTTTAAACTATGTTTGGTATCGGTAACTGTTAACTGGTCTTGTGCATTTTACGGCTCTTGTAGAGCTCCTGGTCAACACAATAAAGAACAGAAGATAGTCCGCTGGATGTACAGTCTCAAACAATCTTAAGTTCATAGGTAATAAGCTACCGAAGACGATGTAAAAATGTGGCCATGTTTATGAACGTCAATGTTCGGATTTATTCCCTCTTTGTTTATAACTATTGGTTTCCTTACATTTAAAAAGATTAATTTAAATTATTAGGATTTTTTTTACGTACTATAATTATTGGTATCAGATCTGCTTTCAGAAGGTTCTACTACGAAGTAAGTATGAGTATACCATTCATGGTGATACAATTAAGCAATAAAATGTCCATATTCTGGGAAAACTACTAACGGGCGATGCCACGTAACATAAACTTATTCTGAAACAACGTAAAAAGTGGATGCGAGACCAGTACCTACAACAAGAAATCTCACTTTCCTATTAGTTAGAATAATAAAACCTGACAAACAAAGTGCCCATTAGGTAATCTGAGCGCAGATTTTACAATGTAGCAGCGTAGTACATTGTGTTGGTCCAATATTATCTAGCGAGTTGTAAAACTGTATGGAATGGAGATTGCTTGCTACAGTAATAGGCGCTTTTACTTTGGTTCAGGCTTTAGCAAGGACACGGTTATGGTTGCCGTGGAGACTGGATTACCTGCCTAGTGTAGCCAAATTTTTTTTAGATAACTTTTCTATTCCATGAGACGTAATTACGTTAAGTTGATAGTTCGAACTCGTAGATACTGTTTCTGGGAATGAATAGCAGTGATGTAAAGTTATTCTGTAAATCTTTTTCAATGAGTTCAGCTGGTCAATTCGTTAATAATCCCTAGCGATGGACTTAGGTGAAGTAAGTGTGAGAGGACCTGTTAATCTTAATTGGCAATTATATTTTGTAAAACTTTAACTCATTTAAGTAACTAAATGATTGCCCATCTCATTACTTAAATTGTCAACTAACATTACCAAGCAGACAAGCAATCCTAGCGCTCCCTATCACGACATGAACACAACGTACAACTACTTACTTACATAATAACTACTATATTTGCGTCTAAGATAATCCCATTTCCAAGAACGTCGGCGCGGCGTCCAATTTAACCAGATGCGGCTGTAACAGTGATGAATCTCACACACACGTACATCATAGCATTACGACGGTGTCCTTCGCACCTTCATCCCCCAAGGCCAAGAATGTCACCCCTTAATCACCATTCCTGAATAACTAACGCGATTTAGCAGGAAACAACATCAAAACACTCCACAGGTCGCCAGCTTACCTCTACATGTCAAAAACAGGTCAGGGGGAAAGAGATACAAGTACAATTGTATACGTGAGCGAGAAGGTACGAGCATGTATTATGACGGGTACCAGGTAATCCCGGTCTTGTACAGAATACATAATACAGGTCTAACAAGGGAGCTTTAAAAGTAATTAAAATGCTCCTGTAGATTATCTTTTTGTACGAAATTGGTGTCTCTCGCTGGATTACAGAGTGATCTAGTACAGCTGAGACCCTTTTCACTTTAATTTTTTAATGGCCTTTACGTATTTTAGGAATGAAGTCGGTAATTTACGGCTGAGAGGCTAGGATGCATCCAAAAAATCTGCTTGGAAACTGTATATTTTCACTTGGACAGAAATCATGTTGGTAGTCTGGCGGCCGCAGTCGTAAAAGCCGGCTAAAATATTAATCAGCAGGTGAGATGGTGGCGTTCAGCTTCTATTTGACTAGTTATACTACCAAAACGGTTCATAAACGTTGAGCGGCACCAAAATGACCGTGGTTGTGAGAATAAAATGTGCTCTTGTAGTCGCGTCGGTCTCTTAAACGGACTCTTGGCAGTAATCCCAGAAAATGAATCTGAACTCAAGCTACCCAATTGAGTTAAACGTCTCATTAAGTACTTAAAGTAATTAGTGTATTAAAAGAAAACAAACGGACTTCAAATAAAGACGTTTATACCAGTAAACGTCTGAATTATATCCAACAAAAACCATTTAATTAGCCTCGTCATAATTACCCACTAATTATAAAAACATGAGTGCATAATAAGTGCACGACCTTGTAGCAGGAAATATCTCTCCAATCTAGGATCATGGTCGCCTTTCATGATACCCAGAGACACTAGAGGGTCGACCTTAGTTTCGGTATATGACCTTAGGTTATACGACTAGCGCTACAAGGCGCGCCACATAACCTACATCCATAACTTGGTAGTATAGTGTCACAAAGTGCGACACTTTAGTTCAATTTCTCGAGTAATACATTAAGACAAACGGCGGCTGACGGTCACACCGTGCTGGGAAATGGAAAACAATATTCTGAACATTGTTTTGTATAGTTTTACAAAAATTTACAAGGAGTGTTTAGATCCGTTAAAAATGTATACAAACAAGAACGCATTTCATTATAGGAAAATAAATATTTTAGTAAAGTATTTCATTAAAATATTGTTTAATCTGTTATGTTAAGTGTGAATCTATTTGGAAATAATACAATGGATAATGTAGCATATACAAATTATATTCCTCATTGCAGTATTTCTACATACTTGGAAATCACAAGTTACATATCACATAAAATATTCCCAATAGTTACAATAAGTAACTTCTATAACTCCACTGCCGAACAACTTTTCGCACACTTGGAAAATGGAGAGGGAAAATGTTGGAGTCTGTAAGTATCCGGAGATAACCACAACTTCTATATAAACTAGATGAACTTCCTCCGTGGCCCAGCAGACTTTACTAATTAAAGGTTTGCCTGCATTGACTAATTAGTTATTTGATTTTAATGTCAGTTGTATCAATAGGCAAAATTAAATTATTATTATTATATAATAATTTTTAAAGGTATTTCAATAATTTTATTTTGGTAAGTAAATTTTTTTTAGCAACACTGCCTATTACCCTATTACTGAGACGTTACATTTTTTTTTAATCTGAATAAAAAATAAATCGACAGTAATTTTATCTTTCAATTCGAGAAAAAGTTTATTCAAAAAGTTAAGTGAGTTATCTTAAATACACCCACAAACATGTAGATTTAAAAAACTTCACGCAAATCGAATATGGTTCGGATTCGAAATGCTCGCTAGACATCACATTCAATATGCACAAACGGTTCCAGTAGCGAAGCTTACTCGACAGTCGGATAACTTTTCGCGTACCTACCTTCAACACACAATCCTACGATAAAATTGTTACAATATTATATTTTTGTATCTTTTTATTTTACCAAGAAATGTTTTTATCGCATTGTTCTGGTGTATGTGATTAGACTAATAAATCGGTAACACTTCCTTGATAACGTAATTGAATATTGAGTTTTGAGGTACACGTAACTATTTTTCAAGTCGATAAAATTACAATAAAATATTGCACTTTCTGTCTATTATGACGACCTTATGCTTTGAAGTGCAATTTTATTAATTAAAAACGTTTAAAATCTAGTCACGATCTCATCTCTGAGACAATCAATGTCAAAAATATAAATAAATTAGAGGCATAATTCTTAAGAGATTTTAGAATTAACCCTGATTCGAAACCCAAAATCAAATAAATCATCTTAGAAGTGGTGCAGTCTGGTTCTTGATTTAAAATTATGACAATAAATAAATTATTTGAGTCATTTAAAGTTACGTGACGGTGTAACAGGCGAGCCATCGTTAACGATTTATTGTGACGGTGTTAATAGCGCTTTTGAGCTACGCCCGGAGCCGAGAGCAGTCAGCTGTGACGAGCTCCGACTCTGTTCGCTCGCACTTCATTATACAGCTCCTACGGTCGGATTAATTAATTTATTTTTATGTTTTAATCAATTTTCTCATGTTCAAATATTGCTGGTAATTTCCTGTCACAATACCTAGGTATAAAATTATAAGGGAATATTTAGAACATCCCATCACTGTTAATTCTCGTTACACACCGAACGCCTAATTTATAAATGGTCACGGGTAGACAAATGGCTTCTCTGCCAGTACTTAGGAACAATGACAAATCATAGAGAGACTAATCTGCTAACTCCACTCGGGGATTTCACTATTGAAGGCTTTGAGTGCCACGTTCAGCTGTCGGTGCGGGGACTGATAAAATGACAATGACGGAGCTCGGAATAACGAATAGAAACGAATCCAATGAAAATTGACTAACGTAGCAAATAGTTAAAGAAAAACATTCACTCATTCCAATGTAATTGTTCGTTAAATTTTGGCTCTCAATCTGTCGTTTGTGGTCCGTTTTCACGAATATGACGCACTCATGATCAGTCGCTTAATCGACGGTATGGTTGGTTGATGTTTGATGGTGCGTACGGAGCGGGTCCCCCGAACGACATTTACATTCATTTACACTGAGTTCGGTCGAATGATTTGAGTCCTTTGATGTTGCCGACAGGCGGCAGATTGCGAACAAACGTCAACGAACGCTCGTTGGCTTTCGGCAAACCGTCCCGACAGGATCGACGAAGCCCTATCCGTACATTGGCGTTCGTTTAGATTAGTTTTGGTCTATAAAAATTAGTAAGAATATATTCCTTTTGACGATATGGAGCTATATGTACGGAGTAGTGCAGCTCCTTAGTAAAACAAAAAATCTACGACTACTTGACAAAATCATAACATTATGCTTCTATTATTCCATCACCGTATTTATTAGTACATACATAGTAAGCGCTTACCGAATAGAAGTGAATTTTAATTTTTTTTTATAATTAACTTCAAGCTTTCTAACGTAAAAGGTAAAAACAAAGATCCATTTGGGCTAATTGGATGGGCGGAAATTACGTCATTTTGTTTAGTCATCATATCCGGTCGGGCGGGTTGCGTCGACTTCTGTTTTGAATATAAAAGACATTACATAACATTTATTTATTTGTCACACAAGCTTTTTTCTATAGCGTAAGTAAGCTTGAAAGGAACATCTCAAAGAGACGAAAAGTGCTAGAAGCTACGCGGAAGACTATATAAGTTGTAAGTAGGCCGACCAACAATATAATATTGTACAAACTGAGGAGTCCCGTGCGAGC
Organism: Hoplodrina blanda; assembly: GCA_949316365.1. Classification (NCBI taxonomy): domain Eukaryota; kingdom Metazoa; phylum Arthropoda; class Insecta; order Lepidoptera; family Noctuidae; genus Hoplodrina; species Hoplodrina blanda. Next base: position 23,276,870 of record OX438578.1, on the reverse strand, counting down.
CCTTCCGCATGAACGTTGACAAATCGGTGTACAGTCCGACCGCCTAACAACACAAGCGATGCGCGACCAACGCTAAGCGATGTAGCCTCTGTGCGCGAAAACTATCCCCCGAGTGGTTTCGGACAACCACAGAATGCGACGGGACGGTCCGAATCGTAACTTGTAAGTACCAACCACACATACACCACAGCTAATAAATTACTAAAGCTTACAATCTGTTCTCTTTTTGGTCAAACTATTCTTTGTTCAGGCATATTTATGTAGGTACGTACACTTGCAGCTGATCGTAAAATTGTGTGGAGGTAGCGTAATAGGGGAGACAAGCATTTTCCTCATTTTATGGCGAAGTGTGTACCTTATGGCTCAATTGACGCTGCAGTATCGATACGACACGAGTACGACCAATATTGATACCTTGTCACTTCCATAAAAGCTTGCGGATTTTGCTTTTCATGCTGCAGACTTTTATTGTGAAAGACTTTTTTCCGATAAAAAGTTGGCAGTTGTGAATATCAATTTTATTTTATTACTAGTCTAGTAATAAAGATCTAATATTTATTAAAATGAGATCTTATGTAAGAATAGATACTAATCTAGTCGAAATTTTGTTTAAACGAGAATTAATGTTAGAAAATGTATGTAAATTAGAGACATTTTTGACAGATTGAAATGGAGATTAAATTACGATGATCCCTAAAAGTTATTAGAATTACCTACTTCCCGGTTTAAACACGTTTACTGCTACGGACCACAAGCTTTACTAGTTGGTAATAAAGAGCTGTTAGCTAATCTGATACAACACGGCCGGAACATGGAGTGCACTTTAGGCGGCCACTTAGACCAACAAACATCAAAACATTATGATCACAACACTGAACAGATCCGGCCCCTAATGCTCTAAAGCCGCGTACAGACACTGCGAGGCGTGCGCCGTGAATAGTTGAATCGCCACAACGCGCGGTGCACGCCTCGTGATATCTGTACGCGGCTCAACCCACACGCTCGGCAAGCAAATTCATTTAACTAACCGGATTTCCATTTCCATAACCATTGAATATTTCAAATTATTGAACTGGTTATAACAGATAAATACAGTGATTACCGTGGCATTGTTCTTGTGGCGACAAGGTTCCACTTTTTGTTTTGGTTGAACACAGTGTTAAAGCGTTTTGCTTCATTTAGGGGTGATTTTTCAATATTCGAATAAATGGTACCTACCTGTTAGATAAATGGGAAAGTCTGACGGTTACAAGTTTTCTGATGATTGAAAATAAGCCTTGGTGTACAAAATATTTTGCTTTTATTTAGAGCACGCAGACAAAACTATATTTTTAGAGCGTCTCTCTAAGCTTAACCAGACTATACATTAGAAGTTTTTATTAGCGTAGTAGTATTGATCTATGTTAACCCTCCTGAAAGAAGTGTGTGCGGCACACACCAAAAAAACTATGTAGAAGATAAGATAAGGAAGAACGTAATACATTTTTAAAGTTAGTTAAATGATTGTGTCTAAATTTATCGACAAAAAGTATCAGACGCAAATGGAAGAAACAGTAACAGATTGAGATAGTACGTTATCGTTACAACCGTAACAATATAAAAGAGGAAAAACGTCACACCGCTAAGAGTGCTGACTCAACACTTCTACAAACCGTCCTGAATAACCTTCCGTTTGCTGACCTCCAAATTCCCAAAGACATAGTGTTATCGTTCGAATAGAAACTATCCCAAAACAGTAATGGCTGGGTTTTGTATGCGATCATTGTTTGCCGTCAATATATTACTTATGTAACGACCTACCGATACTAGGGCTATGAATTAATGGCGTTTGGAAACTGTTTAGACCGTATTTTGAAAAGGGATTTGCTGGCGCGCTTATTTTAGGGTTAAGTGTGCGTCAAATAGTGGGTGGAGCGGGCCAAGTTGGGTAGTTGTGTAGGGGCGAGTGGGCAACGTTTAGTGAGGTGACCTAGAATATTTTTATGAGCACGCTTTGATGATAAACTTGTATGGCGGTACGGGTAAAGCATTTTACGCAAAGAATAGACAAAAATCCCCGCAGCCGAGTTTACTAAGAATCGTCTGTTACAGTTTGTACAGGGTTTTAGGATAAACGAAAGCTTAGGATGTGTACTATAGATAGATAATATGTACTACTAGTAGCTACACCTAACGAACCATTTCCAAAATAGAATTTACCTCTATTTCTGTACAAAAATATAATACAGTATTCATTTCAAATAAACCATTTAGGTGCGGGCACTTTAAAATTTCAAAGAAGCCTGTCAGTAAGAAAGTTGAAGCTAGTTGCCTATTCCAGAGCGTAGGAAGTTTCTACGGAGGAAAAACTTCATGGACACTCTTTTAAATTAAAACAAAAAAAAACACGATACAAAGATATAATCATTGATCTGTAGATTCTAGCGAGCTTCTATTAAATTCTGTTTGTATCAAGAAAGCCACGATGAAACTCATTCTTATTATACATCTGAGAGAGCATCGAGTAAGTAATAGAAAGGATAATGGTCACTGGATGCGGTGCCAAGTAATTAAGTGGGCTGATTTAATAGAATTGGATTAGTGGGCTGTAGTGCACGCTGCTAATCTGACCCTTACGTAATGAGGACGAGTTTGGGGGTCAGGCTTGGAGGGTATTTTCGAGGACATCGTGATTGTACTTATTAAACTCTGGCTGGATTTGCAGAAATGCTTTCTCTTTTTAATATCTTACAAGCGAATTTCAATCGGATTACAAATGTTTCTTAGTTACAGATTATTAGAAGTGTTCCTTTTTAATATAGATTTTAGCATACATAGTTAAGTGAAAATTGTTATTGCACACACTACAAAATAACTACAACAATAACATAAGCATAAATATTTTGTGTATGTGTGTATGTATAAGCAAATATTGTACATGTCTATAATAGATATTATAAACACTAGACCTAGTCAACTAATGTTAATGAACTGTCTGTGTTTTGTATTGTTGACGCGCCATTTTTAATAAATAAATAAACATAATGAGGCTTGTAATAAATCAATGACTAAATTATGAATTCAAAAACACTGTCAACAAGTTTCAAAGTCCATCAACAGTCTCCTCAAAAGAGAACAATCAGATAATGTTTGTAGTAACAAGCCGATAGACGGCGCTCTGATGAGAAAAAACTAATTTCTCGGATGGAGTTCTACTTGAAACTTTTCAAAATTGTCGGGCGGAGCAAAATGTAATTACAAAGGTGGAATTAAAAGTGTTATTATGAAGAAAAGAAGGAACTATCTCTGAGTTTGTTTGTCAAGAGGCTTAAGAAACGATCATGATTAATTTAAGTATGTTTGTCCTTTTTGCTTGTTCTTTAGGTTTTTAAGCAATCTACAGTGTAGGTATTTTGATCTGGGTTTTTGTTTTTTTTTGTTTTAGATACTAGAGTCCCGGTTTATTTTTTGGGAAACTACTTTGGAGACACACGTTTTGGAACTATCTGCAACTTTCTGACTAACTTGCCTACTCCTTGACAATTATTATCCTTTAACTTTGACTTCGACATAGTACCTACATTAAAAGTAAATTACTGAATACCACTTACCTTAGTTATGTATTTATTCACTAAGTGAACAATGTATTTTCTTCTCGCCTTAAGGTTCCATTACCGTACTCACTTAAGTTTAAGTATAAGTTTCTATATACACAAAAATATCTATTTATATCTATTATTCATTAGCGGCACCACGTAAAACGGACCAATTATTCCGAAATTGTCCGAACTGCATAACAAAAGCACTCCATGCGATTGGCTTCAAACAACGAGCTCACATCTGCACTGCTGATGACATTCCGCATTGAAGCGTGATGCTGTGATAGAGCCTTGATGGTGTATGGTGGAAATAATAGGATTTGTTTTGGAGAGGAATGCGCTTCGTGAGAAAAAGGAGTGTGTGAATGCGTCCCCACACGCTACCGCCGGGGCGGGAATACCGCAGGCGAAATAGAATTTGTTCTATTGATGGATAGATATCATCCCGGTGATAATGAGCTGGTGCTGGTGGTGAGCTTGTGTGTGATGCCGTGACCTATCGAGTGTCGCTTGTCATAGCATAGGTACAGTAGCGGTCATAAGTGTAGTAGCAATCTCACAAAGCAATAATTGACACTTTGGATAAACTTACGACCTTTTGACGCCGTATGCGAATTTTGAGGTGTACGTAGGTACTGTGTTAATACGTCACTTATCCACACAGATGTAGGTACGGCCAATACCACGTGATCACAGCAATTCAAACCTTAGCATGCTATTTATCTGCCGGGGTTGCGGGACGTCTTAACAGGATACCGTGGCCCCGGAACGCAAAGGGCAACAGAAGGAACAGGGTGGTTTTTTAGTCAGTAAAAGTCTGACAGTCCTTTCCGCCCCACCCAGGGCGGAAGGAGTCATTTGATGATTTTTACCACCTAAAAAAAAAGCATGCTATTTATGGAGTAAGAATACATCTTATGTATGAGTCTTTTCTATATAAATATTGCTGTTTAAAAAAGGTCTATAAATCCAATTCATATTGTATTTCTATCATAAAATTAAATGATAACATTTGTTCGAGCCCAACGCCTGCTCGATTCTAATGAGCACATCAACAGTGCGTGTAATTAGCATTTAAGTAGTTGATAAGGATCTCTGTATATTTGCATGTCATGTTCGCCCCACTTCATCTTTGTTCGTATCCGAGACAATACACAATTGACTAGAAGTTAGCATTTTTGGAGTTTCCTTGAAGAGTCCCTAAAATTCCCGCACATTTTGGTCCATTACGAGCCGGATTGGTAATAAATCAGTGGATTTGCTAAAAATCAGTGGACAAATAAATGATAATTATCGTGGAGTTTGCCGTGGAGGTTATAAGCCGGCAACGTGATTTTGGACAAAGGAAATCAAGCTCATTTACGGTGTTAAGTATATTTAACGTTGAATATCATCACCCAACACTCGTTCAGGTAGTATTTAAGGATTCTTATTAATAAGGTTAGTGTTTTACCTGAATATATGTGTAACGTACCTTTACCTACTTGCCATGTGAATAGTTCCTTATAATTTTCTTTATTGATTATTATTTGCAAATACAATTATATGTACTTTTATTATTACAGTTAGAGGTACAGTAGATATTTTACTACATTTATAATTGTATAACTGCATTTCAGTAAAATATTCATAGTTTTTAAAAAGTAATTAGTGCACAGGTACCTAGGTGTTGTTAATATTGTTGGTGTTGAATAGATTACAAGACTTATTTTGTCTTTGTTTAGTTAAATTAAACCGTACTAGTCATTTTAATAAGTTATTTAGTGTATTGCCTTTAAATTCCGACGTTACGTCATTAAGTATTTAGGTTTGATGAATTTCTTTGTAGGTATTAGATAGAAATTGTATTTACATTATTTACAGAGTAGTGTACATCATAAGTAGTGACTATTTACATTATTTACATTGCTAGTTTAAATTGTTAACCATAGTAGCTATCGTACTTAAATTAAGTTATCAATTTGTATAAACACACCTAAGTTGTTATTATATAAAATTCCAGGTTGATAACACTCGATTCCCAGTATGTCCGAAGAAAGAGAACTAGTTAAGAAGCGAGGAAGCTACAAGGGACGCTTAACTGCATTCATTAATTTCCTTGATACATGCAGTGACAAGGAGTTTACCAGTTGTGAGGTCAAGGAATTGCAGTTACGCATGGGAAGGATCGAGGCTTTGTACGAGCAGTACGATGAGGTACAGTTGCGATTAGAATGTCTGGTAGAGGATGTCAAAAGTCAATTTTCTGAGCGTGCTGAGTTTGAGTCACTATACTACAAAGCACTGTCTAGGTCGCAGGAGTTGTTATGTAAGTACAACAATGATAATGAGTCAATGACTAGCGACAAGTGTACTCGTATCAGTCAACGTAAGCCTGTCAAGTTGCCCACCATACAGCTACCTAAGTTTAATGGGAGTTATAGTAATTGGTTGGAGTTTCGTGACACTTTTACCAGCCTCATTCACAGCAATGATGAAATCGATCAAATAAACAAATTCCATTATTTGCGAGCCTCTCTGGAGGGATCTGCTGCTGTTGTAATTCAAGCATTTGAGTTTTCTGCAAGTAATTACGATATAGCTTGGAAGCTTGTTTGTGACCGTTTCGATAATAAACGATTGTTAGTTCAAAATCATGTGTCATCCTTGTTTAACTTAAATAGTATTGGAAAGGAGTCCTGTGTTGCGTTGAAAGGTTTAATCGACCAATTAAATAAAAATCTCCGTGCGTTAGAATCATTAGGTGAGCCTATCAAATATTGGGACACTTTATTAATTTACATCGTGACTAGGAAACTAGATCAGGTAACGTATCGTGAATGGGAGCAGTATAAAGCTCATATCGATAAAGATAGCACGATAACATTTAATGCATTCATTCAATTCATTCGCTCTCGCGCTGAATTGTTAGAAACATTGGAAATGACACGTAATAGCAATAATTCCACTCCCGCTAGGCCTAGTTCTAATTCTAACAAGGTGAAGTCTATGGTTGCATCACGAGGTACTGATAATTCCACTACTGAATTAAACAGGTTATGTCCGCACTGTAACGGTGATCATGTTCTTAGTAGTTGTTCACAATTTCTGTCACTAAGTGTAGACGCTCGAGTTAAATTAATACCTAATTATAAAGTGTGCTATAATTGTTTTCGTGCAGGTCACTTTGCTAACCGATGCAAAAAGCCGGGATGCAAGATATGCAAGCGCCGGCATAACGTATTGATACATTCGTCGGAAAATAAAGGTACTACGAATTCTATGAGTAATGACAACAACTTACAAAATAGCTCGTCTCATAACATACCAACGTCATCACGCACAGACGCCGTGGCTAGCACTGATGCGAGTGCAACTAATGTTACGTTGTCTGCGGATCTGAGTTCGTCTTGTGGTGAGCGTAAACAACGCGGCGTGTTATTGTCCACCGCTCTTATCAAGTTATGTGATCAGGATGATCGTGAGCATATTGTGCGAGCCCTGCTTGATAGCGGTAGCACATCGTGTTTTATTACGGAACGATTATGTACACGGCTTAACTTAAACACTAGTCAAATAAATGGTTCAGTCTATGGCATAAATAACGTGAGTTCTCGCGTAGGTAAAACGTGTCATGTAAAAATGACGTCATTAAATAATAATTATACTGCCAAGTTTTATTGTTTCGTTTTGCCATCATTAACGACTGTTGTGCCCTGTCGCGAAGTCGACATTTTAGACTTGAATATTCCAGATAATATCTGTTTAGCTGACCCCACATTTTATAAGCCTTCAGAAGTAGATGTCCTAATAGGTGCTGATCTCTTCTGGGATTTGGTTGGTTCACAGAGACTTAGACTAGGCGTAGGTAAACCAGTGTTGTGTGAAACATTGTTAGGCTGGATTATTTCAGGCCCTGTTACCTACAATAATGGTAAAGTAATATCGAATGATATTTTATGTAATTTCACTCAAATCGATTCCACTAATAACCGTGATTTAAATAAGATTCACACGGACTTGGCAAAATTTTGGAATCTGGAAGAGATTACCTCAAAATCCTCACATTATTTACCTGAGGAAAAGTTATGCGAGGAACATTTTGTTAAGAATACGACCCGATTAGAGGATGGTCATTTTTGTGTTCGTATTCCTTGTAAACAAAACCCTTCTATTTTAGGAGAATCTTTTCAAAGGGCTTCTAAGTGCCTATATTCTCTAGAACGCAGACTGAAGTCTAAGCCTGAGTTCGGTAAGTTATATCGCGACTTCATGTCTGAATATGAGACGTTAGGACATATGACCGAAACTAAGGATAGTGACAGGCCCAATGGATACTACATACCACACCACGGGGTACTTCGTGAATGTAGCACTACTACCAAGCTCCGGGTAGTCTTTAATGCAAGTTGTGCTACGTCGTCAGGAGTGTCCTTTAATGATGTGCAGATGGTGGGTCCCACAGTGCAGGACGATCTTATATCTATACTTCTTCGGTTTCGACAACATAAGTTTGTCTTGTCAGCTGACGTCGCGAAGATGTATAGATGTATATACGTCCACCCATCTGATAGGTACCTGCAACAGGTTCTGTGGCGTGATAATGTATGCGATCCTGTCAAGGTTTATAAGTTGAACACCGTCACATATGGCACGGCTAGTGCACCATTTCTTGCCACGCGTTGCCTTAAGCAATTAGGGATAGATTATCAAAATAATGGTATCCATACCCCTTCGTATTCTGGAGGTGATTCTTTCTCAGGTAGGAGAGATAAGATTGCTGACGTCATCAAGCACGACTTCTACGTCGACGATCTGTTGACCGGAGCTGATGATGTAAATGAGGTTATGTTTATTCGCACTGAGGTCACTAAAGCACTAGCATCTGCTTGCATGCCACTTAGAAAATGGAGATCTAACGTCCCTGAATTAGTTACCGGAGATTCTCATTTGTCATTAGATTTAGATAAGGGATCTAATGAACCCAATAAGTTGTTAGGGCTTGATTGGTATTCTAATTCCGATGAATTTGGGTTTTCAAGTTCCACGTCACTTCCTAAAGATTCTGTGACAAAGCGTGACATACTTTCTGCCATTGCACGCATTTTTGACCCTCTCGGACTTTTATCTCCTTGCGTAGTCACAATGAAAATGTTTTTACAACGCATGTGGTTAGACAAACTGTCATGGGATGAGCCACTAGCGCCGTCACTTAATGCTAGTTGGAATGTTATTGTAAAGGCATTGCCGCTTATAAATAATTTTCGTGTTCCACGACTGGTTCTATGTAACGCTTACACTACACTGGAACTACATGTGTTCACAGACGCATCTGAGCGTGCGTATGGCGCGTGCGTTTATGTTCGCAGTACCAATGATCAGGGTGAATACATGGTTCGTTTGTTAGCCGCTAAAAGTCGGGTGGCGCCGCTTAAGCCGACCACCATTCCTAGACTGGAATTGTGTGGTGCCGTAATAGGAGCTCGTTTATGCGAAAAGGTTGTGAGCTCTCTGCGACTAAAGTTCAGTCATATTTATTGCTGGACTGACTCCACCGTTGTGTTGGGGTGGTTGCAGATGTTGCCTTCCAAGCTTCAGCCGTTTGTGCGCAATCGCGTTGCTGAAGTTTTGGATAAGGCGGGGCACTGTACTTGGCGACACATCCCAACCAACAAGAACCCTGCAGACCTAATATCTCGCGGTGTGGATATTAGTGTTCTGCAATCGTTGGACTTGTGGTGGAGTGGTCCCAGTTTTTTAAGGCAAGTTCAGTCTCATTGGCCTTCTCGACATAAATCACTCGAGTCAGACAAGTTGCCTGAAACTCGACCTCTTGTATTAAGCGCTAGTGTCAATAATAATAGTCGTTGTGATACAGTTATAGATTTTAATCGGTTTTCTAGTTATTTAAGGCTTATCCGTAGTGTAGCAACCGTTTTAAGGTTTATAAAACTGTGTAGAAAAATCTCTCCGATAACTAAATTTCTATCACAAACAGAGTTACGGAATGCATTAAATGTATGTCTTATTACAAGCCAAATTGAGTCTTTTCCTGAATATAAATTATTAGTAAATAATCAGAAATTGCCTGTTAAAAACGCCCTTATAAAATTTAACGTGTTCTTAGATAATAATAAAATAATGCGCGTTGGAGGACGTCTAGCAAATTCGAATTTTTCTTTTGATAAAAAGCACCCTATTCTTTTACAGTCCACTCACAAATTTACTAAGTTACTCTTTGAACATGAACATATAAAGTTGATGCATGCAGGCCCTCAGCTATTGCTGGCTTCGATCAGGGATTCGTACTGGCCCATAGGCGGACGACGCCTAGCTAAGAGTTGTTATCGTAGTTGCGTGCGTTGTTGTCGCATGTCGGGTAGAACGGTTTCTCCTTTAATGGGTAATTTGCCGCAGCAGCGTCTCCTTCCAGGCGGTTATCCTTTTGAAAGCACTGGTGTGGACTATGCTGGTCCCATCATGGCTGCTAGTAGGCAAGGTCGCGGATGTAGGTTGGTAAAAGTGTATATTGCTATTTTTGTGTGTTTTACCACCAAGGCTATTCACTTGGAGCTGGTGAGTGACTTAACTAGCAACAAGTATTTACTGGCTTTATCCAGATTTATCTCGCGACGGGGAAAACCTAGTGACATCTACTCCGACAACGGTACCTCTTTCGTCGGTGCCTGTAACGAACTTTCGAAGTTCCTTAAATCTAATTGCAGTTCCTTGAGCGAACAGTTGGCTAATGACGGAATTAATTGCCATTTTATTCCCGCGTATACTCCTCATTTTGGCGGACTCTGGGAAGCGGGTGTTAAGTCGACCAAATATCATCTCAGGCGAGTGTTGGGAAATTGTCACCTAACTTTTGAAGAGCTTAACACCACGTTAGTCCAGATTGAGGCGATTCTGAATTCACGTCCACTGACTCCATTATCATCTGATCCAGCGGACTGCACCCCACTGACTCCGGGTCATTTTCTTGTTGGCCGGCCGCTGACGTCACCGCCTCAGCAAGACCTTCAGGACTACTCCAATTCTTCGTTGTCTCGCTTCCAACGAATTGAGCAGCTACGCCAGCACTTTTGGGCTCGTTGGAGCAAGGAGTTCGTGTCTGAACTCCAAAAAAGAACCAAATGGAGTACGTGTAAGGACCAACTAAAGTTAGGTTCCTTGGTCATTGTAAAGGAGGACCATCTTCCTCCTCTTAAGTGGAGGCTCGGGAGAATCGTCGCCGTCCATCCAGGATCGGATGGAATTGTTCGTGTGGCAGACATCAAAACTTCCACTGGTGTCATCAGAAGAGCGTTCAACAGGATCTGCCCACTGCCCGTTGATGCTGCGTCTGGTTGAAAGCGCCTCTGCTGCTTTCAACGTCCGGGGGCATGTTCGAGCCCAACGCCTGCTCGATTCTAATGAGCACATCAACAGTGCGTGTAATTAGCATTTAAGTAGTTGATAAGGATCTCTGTATATTTGCATGTCATGTTCGCCCCACTTCATCTTTGTTCGTATCCGAGACAATACACAATTGACTAGAAGTTAGCATTTTTGGAGTTTCCTTGAAGAGTCCCTAAAATTCTCATTTCTCATTCTCATTAGTTATTTCTCATCTCGAACCGTGTTGTTCTGTATTTAAAATATTGTTCGCCTAAGATAACAACGTATCTATGTGAAGATACCTACGTTGTTATTTAAGGCGAATATTTTAACATTATACCCTATACCTTCGTCAGTTTTACTTAGATATATTATGTTATTATAAAATATGTGGCACTGAATCAGTTTACGTACTCTCTGAAGGAATAGGTATATTTGGAAAATATTATAAGTAGGTACCGTCTTCTGGTGTCTACCTTAGTATGAAATTCAATCTCTCTTCCTACTTATACTATAGGTATAGATAAACCTTCAAATATATTTATAAAGACAAGAATAAAAGAAGATTGGATAAAAGATATCGACTGCCTCGTTGGTCTAGTGATCGCAAAGCGTGACTGCTGAGCATAAAGTCTTGGGTTTGATTCCCAGGTCGGGCAGTATTATTAGGTTTCTCCATTAGAAATTTCTCAGTAGCAGCTTCGGAGTCTGGATTTGTGCCCGGTTGATGGCAATGGGCTCGTCCCTATTACATGTGACTAAAATATAATTGGTGAAATGTGGGTGTACAGGTACACCTCTGTTTTCAGGGATTATTGGCGTGATGTTATGTTATAAAGACTTCTTTCGGTATAAAAAAGAAGTAGGTACTTGCTTTGTATTTATTTTGCTTTGTACTTTGTATTTATGTATATTGCTTTGTATACAAAAATAACACATCCAATGATTTCTTTTGAAGATTTCCCATCAATATTTTCACAAGAAGTCGTCTCAATACTGTATCAAGTGACGATAAAAAGCTTCAATTAAAGGTACTTACCGCCGGCCAAGAAACCGAGGAACTTAATTTTCCTTTTAGGAGCTTGATCTGCAACAAAAGAGAGGTTCCTATTAATTGGGTGAGCACGTGAGTTGGGTTTGTTGCTACCTTTTTATTCCGTTTGCTCAAGATGCCGGCTACTTGACTATGTGTCGCTTGTTTTTACTAAAGGACACACTTAAATTGGGTGCCATAGGCGTAAACACCTGCGATAATTAAAATGAACGGTTGAATAATTAATCAGTTACTACTTGTAGTAGTGTGCTTTTGTTTATTTTTACTTAAGCCTATCTATTTAAATGAAAATCAATGCCTCATGTGTGAAAGTTCATCACTTGAGAATTTCTCGACTGATTTGGAAATTTTTTGGTTGTGTTTGTAACTTGCCAGGACAAGACCTTTGTGTGACTTTTTTTTTTAAATATCCTCCTTATAAGTCGGAAATTTAATGGTATTTTTGTATGAAATTGCACCCACTAAAAACGAGGGGTTTCGGTAGTAATAAATCTTTATACTCTTCAATGTATTTATATTTTATTAATACATTTTAACATGCGTCCTCTGTTCCCACCACATTTATTTTAGAACGAGAATGATAACGAAATACCTAAAAATAAAAAAGCCTAAGTTTGAGCTTAACTCTGCCAAAACGAGCTAACCCACAATGTTTTAAAGTGAAACGTTACAATCCAGCAATAACAGTTCAATGTACGTTCCAAACTTATGAACTTCATAGGTATATTAATTTTAATCAACGTTAAATATCAAAATAAAAACAATATACTTGCAAACTTTTGAAAATGGGAGAAATTTTAACGTGTTTTAATTCATTGTGGTAGAACTAACTCCTTTTAATAGTGGTATTAATGAAGGTACAAATTACTACTAATATTTTACTACTTTGTGAATAAATAACTACTTTTGAAATAATTTACAACATGGCCAGTTAATTGCTAAGTGCTCGTTTACCACGCAGAAATAATTAAAATGTCAAGCATAATTAGGTATTGTTAATTCAATAGCAATAGTTTATAAAATAACTTTCAACACGCAAGGGGCTCTTATTGCACTGCTTTTACGGTTACAATACGGTGTATTATAAACGTGCGCTTTTTATATTACATTACAGAGCTAGTGCGGCATATTTCTAATACTTCACGGCACCGCGCACCGCTGCGGTAGGCGGTGAAGCGGCGATTATCACACGGTACACCAAACGACCGCGCGGTCGCCCGACCGGTGCCATGTGTTAATCGCCTTATGTCGATTTCTGCGGATCTCTTCCGCAGAAAAACCCAGGCCACCGACATAGCCAAAAGAATAGTCGGACTCGATTGGCAGTGGGCTGGGCACATTGCTCGATGACGGGCTATACATGGGTTACAATAGCCCTGGAGTGGCAGCTGCACACCGAAAGACGCCCTTTATAAGGTAGACCGATCACCTGGTAAAACTCGGGTAGTTGCTGGAATCGAATGGCGCAGCTCTAATTCGTTTGGAAAACTTTGGAGAAGACCTAGAAGTTGGCGTCTTCCGATTGGCTGACGTGTGGATGACGTGTATTGCAGTACTTTTTTGTTAAGTTATTGAGTGCACACTTTCACTATAAAAACATTTAACAAAATTGACATAAAAACATTGTTGCCTTTTGGCTTACCTATTGGATTACCTATTGGCTAATTTAATTGATCCCATTAAGTACAAAAAGGTTTACGATAAAATCGTCATCATTTTTTATAAAATTAAGTATCGTTAATGTACAAAGTGCCCGTCATAAATCCGCACCTACCTTTATCTACTTATAAAATTAATCCGATTAACCTTCGGTCCATCGTTTGCTGTTAATTTTAGAGTTACGCAGTGAATATCGGAAAAGCAATTCTATTTTTCAGGTGGTTGTGGTTATATTCATTCATCACCGTTTTATCTTAACCCAACCTAACTGTTACTCTACAACTGTAACTCTTAACTAATTTTGAGTCTACTTCTAGTTTTAATGAAGGCACCTGCATATTTTTACATGGAGCGTCGGAAACAGTTATATGAAGTTATCTATACCTTTAACTAAAGTACCTACGTACCAGGCCAGTTAAGACATTTTGAATTTATGAAAAAGTTCGGCTTTGCGTTGCTTCCTATCTATCTCTCTTACCACCCACCACCACCTCCACCCACTTGTGCACCTGTGTCATACTCAGATAGTCTAAGGGTCAGTGTCTGGTCACAGAGCTTTCATCTATTCATTGATAATAAACTAATTTTCACCAGAAATAAAGTCGAAAGTTGTGTGCAATAATTAATCCGCGCACCATTTATTATCTTGCACATAATTACAGAATTTTCAACTCTATTTCTATTGTATTGTAGTTAATTTTCTATTAATAAGCAGCAATATTGCTCTGTCAGTGCTCATTGTCAAGCTGATAATGTCTTATTTTCGCCCAGTTACTTTGACATTAAAATGGTAGGTACAAAACTAAATTATTCAATGTTCAATCATGTCAACAAGACATGATATATTCCGATACGGCTCCGTAATATCGCTGTTTGATAAGCGACAGTTGTTTACGAATCGAGACTGTCGGTGGCTCGAAGCTCACGACCTAAATGCCAGAGGGCCTGGCACAAACGCGCGGAGTAAACGTAATGTCAATTTGACCTATTTTCTAATTGAAAAGGAAAAAATAATAGTTAAGGAAGACACATCTTTGACGAGAATAGTCGCCTAGATGGTGGACTACATAAAATGAAGGGCGGGATCCGTTGGGTATTCATCCTATACTTCATCTTGTTTATTTCTCATCTACTTTTAATTCACATGACTGTTTGCAAAATAAGGAAAGAAAAGAAGAAAACGTTAACATAAAAAGCTTTTTTACAAAAAAATAAAACCGCCTTCAAAAACTACAAAATAAAAAAAAATAACTTTAGTTTTGGAAGTCGGTGGCTTTGGTTTTGTTTTTTGTTATGTAGATATTGCCACCGACTTCCAAAACTAAAGTTATTTTTTTTTATTTTGTAGTTTTTGAAGGCGGTTTTATTTTTTTGTAAAAAAGCTTTTTATTTTTCACTTTTTAGTGCTTGTGTGTTAATGTTTGAAATCCTTAAAAAAGCCCTTTCAAACAATACCTCACACGATATATTTAATTTTGAAAAGTAGTAGGGGGGGGGGGGGGGGGGGGGTTGACGTACCCCCTCCCTCTCTTCCTTCAGTCAGTCATCAACTACACGTATGAACAAAGCAATTTTACTTGTTACGACAGTTATACTGTGATTCTATAAGGAGTTCCGTTCCATATCTCCGAAGTTCATCATTAGATCATGACAATATTTCTCTGGGACCTATTCGGAAGTATACTCTTTCAAACAAAAAAAGAATCATCCAAATCTATTCATAATTGGCTGAGAAATCAGGTAACATACATACAAAAAAAAATAAAAAAAAAACATACGCGCCGAATTGAGAACCTCCTCCTTTTTGAAGTCGGTTGAAAATCAACATACTTTATGATACTCGCAACCGGCGTGCTTGTATGACGAGATGTATAAACGTGGTTGAGGCGAAAGGAGTACGTAAGGATCGTTGCAGGTGGCGTTCTGTGGTTTCCTACCCTAGGGAAAAAGGCGTGAGTTTATGTTATGTGTACTCGTAATACCAAAATCGCCTCAAAGCTAATATTTGTTCCTAAGTTAGCGCGCTCGTGCTAGGCTTCTGAATACACTGACAATCGTACGGGTACCGGACAGGCAGTCGTAAGGAGATGTCCGACAACCTCCAGCACAGAATTAAGGGTTATCAATAATGTTACACTCACAGCATGTCAGTTTAGCCTGCGTCACAGGTGATCTATGTTTGTATCTAGGTATAAATTTTGAGGTTGTTGCCTACAAATTAATATAATGGTAAAGCTTCTTAAGGCTAATTCTACTAATTACAAACGTTCCAAATCTAGTTGCAATCTCATGTCAGCGTCTTTCAATGACAAATCTTTATTGACAGATTTAGTCCTAAAATTTCGACCCGAAAGTTCATAAAAGTTAGTCGAATTGCTTTAATGTATAGGTGGCTCAAATTTTTATTTAGGTAAAGGCTTAGAAAATAAAAATGTGCTAAGTAAGTAGTACAAGTAGATTGCGATCTTTTAAAATATTTTAAGATTTTCTAAGCCGTACTTTTCTTTAGTTAAGTTCCACCATTCTACGGTACCGGAAAAATCTTCAACTTAAAATAGGTCACAAAAAAGTACCACTAAGCCCGCAAACCGACTCGAACTTAGCCGGTAATTTTCAGATAAAATTCTGTTGGCTAAAAATTGGTAATAAACGGTTGGTTGGACTGATTTTAATCTTGAAATTGGGACGGACAGCTGGGTCGGCGCTCTGTACACATAGTAGGCCTTAAGTGGTGACGGGACCGAGCCACACCGAGAGCCTTTGTTGATTGCGTTTTAATTATGATTGAATACCAGCTAGCTGTCTATAAAATGTGGTACTTAGCTATGTTAATTAAAAGGTACAAAGGCGAACTAATGCCTCAGGCATTCTCTTCCAGTTAACCAAAAGTGAAGAGATAACATGGCAGGTACAAGTAATCGTAAGAGCGATAAACAAACAAAAATAGAAATGTTAAAATCTCAAATAAAAGTAAAATGTTACAAGTACAAATACATACATTTCTTTTGCCTATCATGTCCCACTACTGCGCAAAGACTTTCTTCAAATCCTTCAAAGTATTATTATTTTCTTTGGCCACTTCGAACCAGCCCTTTTGGTGTGCATACATACGTAGTGTCACTAATGAAGTGGAAAGCAATAATTAAGGAATGTCTTAGTCTAGAAGTCGGACTAAATAGGTACCTACAAATAACAATTAAGGCATGAAACCCTCTTACTTAGTAAATCAATAATCCTACCGACAGAGGAGGAGCGTGTAACGTTCAAAATATGATCGTTCTGAACCTAATTTGAATAAATGACTTTTGATTGAGTCAAACTGTAATTTATGATTCTTTTTTAATGTAATTATGTACAAATTCTTCTCTGGCGCAGAAAAGGCTCACGCGCAGATTTTGATGAGCAACGCATATTATAGAAGGTAGTTTTTACTGACAAAAAGCTTGCATAAAAGCTTGCATAGAGCGAAAGGTCAGGTGCGGAGTACTCGTAACCGGCGTGCTTGTATGACGAGATGTATGAACGTAGATGAGGCGAAAGGAGTATGTAAGGATCGTAGCAGGTGGCGTTCTGTGGTTTCTGCCTACCCCCATGGGAAAAAGGCGTGAGTTTATGTATGTATGTAAGCTTGCAGCATAAAAGCTTGAAACGAATTGATTCAACGTGTGGTTTTAGTTTACTTCAAACGAATGGGTTCGCAGTAGTTGTGTGCAGAATCGATTTTCAAATAATGGATTAGGTTGTGTAGATTTTTAGGCTTTTATTTTATAGGAATAGTGTAAAATATTTCGGTAAACTTTTGCCGTTCGTTGCGCAGTTACATTATCATTCCTTTCCCAATGGCTGATTCAGTAATGCAGTCAACATTATTATACCGCCAGATTTAATTTCACTACTGTTAAAAATGCGACAGTTTGGATGAATGGATGTTTGTAACTCAACGGCTGAACATATCTGGATGAAATTTGGCACAGAGAGGCTACTATTTATCCCGAAAAAAATTACGGCTTTCGTGGGATAATATATCAACTTTGACGCGGACGAAGTCGCGTGCAGAAGCTAGTACACGATATATTCACAGTAGCTTTTATTTGACAACACATTCGTACACCGTTTTGTCTAGAACTAAGTTTTCGTATCGTACAATGTTCAATAAACATGAGCGTGTTGGTGAAGCGCCGCGCGTCGTGTTCGGTCCCAGTGTGCCAACTAAATCAATGAGGTGGTTAAAAAGTACACAAAACTCAAGCCGCGGCTTTCACGCGATTTAATTTAATTGCAATTGTTTTCACACTCTCTGCCACTTTGAGGTAAATTACTTGGAAACGAATTTACCGCTATAGTCATAAATTCAGAACGAAGCAGTGACAGTAGCTACTTGGCATTGTATTCTACTTTTCATGGCAATGGAGGAAGAATTTGGTGTCTCCTGGAATTTGCAATGGCATTAGATTACCCCACAGCTTGAGTTTGACAACAGCCGCTCAGGTCGATTCATCAGGTTCAGCTACGCTTGCCGGGGTTTATCCGTGGATGGGTGACCAAGGATGGGAAATTATTTATTTATTTATGATCAAATGACTTTTTCCACTCTGGAGTGTCAGACTCTTTACTGACTAAAATTCATCCGTGTTCCTCCTAATGTCCTTTGTATTCCAGGGCCGCAGTGACTCTTTTATACAAAATCTGCAACCCTGGCAGATTGTGAGGATACCTAGATTTATTCATAAGTCTGAAATCGATTCGCCTTGGGCAAGCCTGGTTATCAATGGTCATGTCTTCCCTGTATAAGAAAAGGCCTATGCACTGCAGGGGGGTAATTATAAGGCCAGTATTATTATGTTATTATTTCTTGAACAACATATTTTGTAGAAATATATTATTATGCTACACAAAGTTAATCTATAGCGACATATTCAGTTCTCCGCGTCAGGCATCGATGGCATGGCAGCGTATCTCGCTATGTTCCTCTACTTCAAAATTAATGAATAATTAATGCAAGTTAAATTATTCCGCGCTCTCTGTGCTATGAGGTTAGGCAGGACACAGACAAGCGAGAGGCAACTATCGATCGCTCTACACAACGACAATATTGGAGGCGGAGTATATTCATTCATGGGTATAATTCATCTGTGAATATAAATTAAAGCATCTTTTGTTGTCTTCTAGGCACCGCCTAGTTACTGCGTAAGACCTGCTCGAAATACGAGTAGGTTGTCGTCTGTTTGTTATCTATTTTCAAGCGGCGACTTTTTAATGAAATCTAGTGTTATTTCTTAGCCCGTTACGTCCCACTGCTGGGCAAACGCCCAGCAGTCTGGGCAGACTCCATGCATCTGTGAACATGTTTTGTGTGCGTTATACTCGTTACCATAAATTGTGTTATTTCACACTAAAAATAATAGTCGTTTGATAGGCAGTAGTTAATGGCTAAGGGAAGAGTGTTTTTACACCCCTGAATGACGAGCGAGACATCGTGGTTGCATTAAACATGTCGACTCACTTGTCTTCAAGATAAAGCACAAATTGATATGTACACACTATTTATGTAAATTATAAAAAAAAAACATTTATTTCAGAATCAAGTTACATTTGTTGTTAGTAACTGTATAAAACGCCTTATATCTTAATTATATACAAACGACAAAGTTTGTAATTTAATTTTAAACAAATATAAAATACCATCCAATAATACCGTTTGCGCACTGCATCCGAACCGAATCTGATCATTATCCGAGAAATAATGGTCTAAAGTGTCTGTAGTACTAATCGCATGACAGATTGCGCACTAGAACCGAATTCTATCCGATTGAATTTAGAACATTTTCGATTCGGAAATAACTCGAATTTTAAATCTATATATTAGGCTGGGCGCAAACGTCCGGTTTCCGGATCAGATTTCCGAATCGGGAGGCGTGTATGTACATACACACACACATAAATAAATTACAAACACATGTATAAAAAAGTGAATGAATGTGTAATTTATGCATGTGTGTGTATGTACATACACGCCTCCTGATTCGGAAACCCGATCCGGAAACCGGACGTTTGCGCCCAGCCTAAAAGAGTAACTTAAACTCAGAATCAAAATCTCTACATAGTACAAAACAAAGTCGCATCCCGCCGTCTATACGTTTTTAAGAATCTTTTAAACTGCGGCAACGGATTTTAATGCGGATTTCATCAATAGATAGAATTATTCAAGAGGAAGGTTTATGTACCCACATTGCACCCAAGCGAAGCTGTCGCTAGTACAAAATAAACGATAGTTTTGGCAAAACGTTCTTCCTAAAGAAGCATTTTGAAAATCAAATTAAAATTGAATCCGCAGCGCCTCGACAATTAGTGATGTAGCGAATAGAGGCACGTCACTAGTGCTAATCTATTCAGTAGTCTCCACGGTCTAGATGCTGGAATGAAACTGGGACAAAATTAGCTCCAAAATAGTTAATTTGTAGCTTGAACAGAATTCTATTTTGTAGAAGGAAGGTTAGTCTATATATTATTATACCTATATGTATAAAATTGAACCGTTACTGAACGGTTGATCTATCGACACACAGATCAAACTACTGAACGTGAAAATAAAGTAGGCTTGCGCTACGGAAGGATTTTTAGAAATTTACCCCCCAAGGGAATGTAACGGGGACCAAATGTATGAATTCTACAGAATGAACCACGTTATCCCAAAAACGCGAGCAATGCCGCGAGCAAAAGCTTTTCAAAATTTGTTTTAATAAAATAAGACAAATTATTTGGTAAAATTCTCTGTAATCTTCATCTTCTAGTTCCATAACTTTATAATAATAATATTAAAATACCGTTTGAAAATTGCAGGTGCTAAGTAGAAAGACGGACGCTGCGACAAGACGGGATTAAACACGCCATGCGGAAACAAGAGATGGGTGAAATATAATATTTCTACAGTAGGTACTTAGGGGCCATCCTTAAATTACGTCACACGTTAAGGGGGAGGGAGGGGGTCAACGAAGTGTGACATTGTGTGACAAGGGGGGGAAGGGGTCCTAAATTTCGTGACGTCACATTTCAAAATCTATTATAATCTAAGTGTCCTCAAAAACAATGCGCCAAAAATGAAATCAATTAATTCAATCAATTTTTTTTTATTAACATAGTTATTCGATTTCTGTTTTGTTAATTGTTTGATTTGATGTTAATTTTATTGAAAATTGAATGGAAATAAAACTGATTTCGGAACCGCTGTTTTCATTCAATAATTTCTAATTAATGTAAAGCAAAATATGTGACGTCACACTAGGGAGGGGAGTCTCACAAATGTGACCATCTGTGACAAGGACGGGGGGAGGGGCAAAAAATCATGAAATTCGCGTGACGTAATTTATGGATGACCCCTTAATATTTATTTTTTATTATTATATTTCCTCTAGAACTTAGTTTTTATGTAAGGGATTGCTATAACACACCTTTTATTATATAACATAAAACATAACATCGCGCCTGTAATCCCCGAAGGGTTAGGCAGACGTGTACCCATTAGTAACTTTTATTATATTGGATAATTTTCTAGGGTTGTCAATAATAGTTTCGATATTGGTTTATATTACAGTTGGTAATTATAAATACCCAAAATCACAGTACATGTAGAAACGTGTGTATTGTAAATTAGCATATAGCCGTGACTTCACCCACACGAGTAGGTATTGGTTATCTGTGGGGATTTCTAATTTTATTGCGCGGCACATTAATACTGTTTCTAAAATAAAAGTAGTCTAAGTTACTCCATAGAACATCAGCCTGTGAAAATATCGGTCGAAATCTGTCCAGCTGTTTCAGAGATTAGCGGACAAACAGATAAATAGACAGACATTTTTAAAAAAATTAGGTTTATGGTATTCCTACCGGTAAACATTTATATGCATTTGGTAAAAATCAGATATTTTGACATTAGAAAGAAAGAAAAAATGTTTATTGATTAACAGACGGTACAATTTTATATATGTGTAATTGTATGAATAGATTATAAATATAAATATATTTTTATTGAACTATACATTTGTTAACAATGTTTCTTACATTCGTAATTGTTACATGAGTCACAACATAACTTTTTTTTATTGTTAAGTTTTTACGGTCACAAACAAACAATACGAAGTAACACAGAAGTTCATCTCAGTCGTTAACCAGCTCATTTGAGTTCACCAGACGTAACTACCTAACTGGCTCATTTAAGTTAACCAAGAGACGTGAATACCTTACTTAGCTGCGTCGTAACCGTAGTAGTACGTAACATCTGTCGGTATTATAACTCTTAAGTAGGTACTTAAGTAGTAGGTACAGTAAGGGGTCATAACTGCAGTAGCATGCTAAGGTTTAAATTGCTGTGGACACGCGGTACAGGCCGTACCAACATCTGTGAGTGTAGGTGATTATGTATTAACACAATACCTACGAACACCTCAGAATTCGCACACGGTGTTGAAAGGTCGTAAGTTAAAAAATGTCAATGTATTGTTTTGGGAAATTGCTACTCCATTTATGACCGCTACTGTACCTGTTTGTCTCTCTAACCGGTAGCAGGCACCCGTAAGCACAATGGTTTGTGCGTATTTACATTGCGGGCTAAACGTAAACGTTGACAGAAACAAACATTTATCTATCCAAATCGCGTTTATTATAGTAGTAAAACAAATAGTGCCGATATCGATATTTCTGCTAATGTCAAAAACGGTGTAGGCAAAAAAAAAAAACAAAAGAAGGTAATTTTGATTGATACAGTTGGCCTCTATGTAGATCTTGTTTGGTTAGTTTTAAGACTGAAATAGTAGTTAAAGATTTAGAAATTTGTGGTTCAATGTCAGATTTTAGTAAATATAATTATATTTCTTTAGGGTTTTTTTGACCCTTTATAGAATTGATCGAAGTATTTTCTTTAGATGAGCCGAAAAATATTTTTATTGGATCCCCAGAATCTATTATAATATCTTTAATAGACAGTCGTGTGTGAAAACCAATAAGGAAACATTCATAATAAAAACGATTTCTTTGTAGCTTTCACAATTTGGTAAACGTCTTCTTAAAACATTTACACAACTTGAATGGAGTTCATAAATATTATATTAAATAGTTTAAGAAGAAATCGCATGTAACAGACTAGGGGCTAATACATTACAAAATCGATATTATTTTACAAAATACTGCTTGTTGCAACAGTGAGCAGGCGGATATTGTAACATATTATGAAAGCCAATTTTACTCATTAAAAAGGTTTTAAATCTAGTCGCAATCTCATCTCAGCGGCAAACAATGTAGGTACAGATTGCGATTACCCTTTTTTAAGGAATTCTCCAAACGGTTGGTTGACACGTTACGTGCATAAGAGCTGGCTTTTACCTTAGTCAGTGCTAAGCATTTTAATTAATTTTATAAAAAAATAAGTAAGTTACTATAAAATAAATCAACTTTTTTGATTGAGAAAGAAATTTCATTACGATCGTTGCTAAAAGTGAGCAGAATTGCGCCTCTGCTTCCATCCTTTGGGCTGAGGGTGTCATAGTGTTTAGTTTGGAGAGCAAAGCAGCACTAAATCTGAGTGAAGTGGCGCCACGTGTGCCAGACTTTGTCACAATAGCGTAACGAGACCAAACGAGATGCGGCCATTAAAGTTTATCTCAGGTAGGGTTGTCAAACGCGTCTAAGAATAACCAGGTTTATATTTAGAAGGGGTCGTTTTTGTAAGCCTGGAAATAAATGGTCTGTCTGGGTTACGGGGCCTTTTACATATTTACTATATTTTAAGGACATGACCCTTTTTTTTAAGAGACGGTTAAGCTTATTATGGTTACGTAGAAATGGTATATATACTAGGTATACTGCTCAGTCTTAAGATACAACCTGCACTTACCACGGTAACTCTTTACCACCTTTGGTTAACTGCTAGAGAATGCCGGAGGCATTAAGTTCGCCACTGTACCTTTTGTTGAATAAAGCTTAAATAAATAAACATAATTGTGTGAAAATTACGCAAAATTCAAAACGACGTATGAACATAATTATTATGAAACATGTCTTACCTCTTAGTACATACACATACATACATAAACTCACGCCTTTTTCCCATGGGGGTAGGCAGAAACCACAGAACGCCACCTGCTACGATCCTTATATACATACTCCTTTCGCCTCATCTACGTTCATACATCTCGTCATACAAGCACGCCGGTTACGAGTACTCCGCACCTGACCTTTCTGAAGAACCTCACCAATAAGGTCAGTGTAGGTCTTCCTAGGGCGACCCCTCCCTGCGTTGCCACTCACCTCTGCCATATAAATACCTTTTGTTAATCGTCTTTCACTCATCCTCTCAACATGACCGAACCATCTAAGCATACCCTTTTCTATCTTTGTCACTACATCCTCTTTTAATCCGCAACGGTACCGTATAACCTCTAACCTCTTAGTATTTCTTAGTTATTCTCTTTTTATTTACGAGGAAACCGTTTTAAGAATCTACGTGATTAACTTTAGTTCTGCCAAAACGAACTAACCCACGCCAAAATTAATTCAACTTTTCTAAATAACTGTAATGATTTTAGGTATGTAGGTACTGCAAATTAATTTTAAATCTATTCTAAGAATAAGTTTTAATCTGTATATAAACATTAAATCGTTATTGCTGGTTATTAATGTAACACATTTGGCGAATTATTGGATTAGTTTGGATGTAATCAACTTAATTATTAAGAAATTGTGAGCTTTCTCGTTTACGCAAAATTAAGCCTAATTGAAACATATTTCGTAAGTATACATTTTATGTTCGTAAGTATACATGTAGTTCAACGTTAGATTATAAGAAGCACTTTTGAACGTCATTTATAAGAAAAAAAATATTTTGAATCTTTTGCCTATGTACCCCTCTCCCCCTTCACTCCTCTTCTTAATGAATAGTTTGTGTTGTCAAGTGGTCTCTGGATACTTCATAATATTATAGTTCCCATGAAACAATAGGAGGCTTAGGTTTCTGTCGATAAATATTCAAAATAACTTTTCTATTTAAAGAGAGTACAGCAGAAATGGGTACAGTCATCGGGAACAAATGTCATATCTCCCAGATACCTCCAGATCTGCCATCCCTAATCCTGGGAAAGATGGGAAGCAATGAATTTACGTAATTAGCTCCCCAGAGCTTGACGCCGGGCGACCCGTTACAAATGCGCTGAAAAAATACTGAAACTGAAGGATTCATGTGTTATCTCTTTGTGTGATAGTCGAGACTTGTCCCGAGGGGAGAGGGGAAGGGGGGGCAGCGGTGTTTTCTGACAGTTTGATATTTGGTTTAGAAGGAGTAAGGGCCTTTGTATACCGGATGTGGTTTTAAAACTTTTTTTTTTTTGTTTTGTTTAAAAACGAAAACTTTACACTTACTTACAAAAAACTAAAACTGTTCAGCTTTATTATATTAGAATAGATAGTTTGAAATAGCATCACAATAGCTATTACGCTATTTCACTTTTTCCAAACACTTCCAATGTCCCGATGAAAGCGACCGACTTAACGCTACGGCGTAGCGTCGTAGCACCGTAGTGCCGTAGCGCGTAGCACGTAGCTCCTAAATTGTTTATTTGCATCTCGAACACAAACGGACAATACCTATAGCACATAGGTATTGTCTGAATGTGTTTTATCGAAGAATTTTCAGTTTGTTATCGAGACGTTTCTGTATATTCATGATGTTGTGGGACACCACTAAAATGTACCAAGCAAGAATTTAGTATGTAAAGGTAACATAAAAGAAAGATAAATTAGGTATTTACTGTATTATTTACCGGGTAAGTGACGGACAAGTACCAATGTGACTTTTTCAAATATTCAAATTTTAATATACTTTCTAAGTTTATCTTGGACATCACTGACTTCGGTGAAGGAAAACAAAGTGACGAAACCTGGACTTATAATTAATATAAGTCTCGGATGCGAAACTCGCGGATGCCCTGAGAAGACCGGGAAGACTGATCTACTTCTGGAGGGAGGTGGGCTGGCTGGAATAACCGGCCACCATGGCTCACGTACAATGGTCCACTTCAAGGACTAAGTGCGGAAACCAACACCGAATAGATAGATAGATAATATAAGTCTGAAATCGCCAATCCGCCTTGAGCAAGTGTCATGATCAATGCCTCGTGATCGTGCCTTCTCTGTATGGCAAAAGGCAATCTGTTAAAAGGCAATATTTATAAATTTGTCATCACGATATTCTTTGAATAACATTTTAAAATCACAAATAAAAAAATAACGTTAAGGAAAATCAGTCTAAAATAAAAAGATACCCTTTTAAGTAAATTCTGTTCCATCCAATAGAAACGTGTGAGTGACAGTTAGATAGGCTCGCTGAATTCTAATCCTGTTCGGACAGAGCCGGACACTGAACAGCCTGCGCCAGATTGTCCGGACGGCGGACATAAAGCAATGTATTGAAGGGAGCTTAGCACAAGCCGCCAATTTCTGTCGTCACGATTCGAAGTTGTGTAATATTCAAAGTAGGTACAACTACCTTTATGAAATATTGCTCTGCGTGTAGGTGTGGTGGGCAATAATCGGATTATGGATGGCGGGGCTATAATCTGTTTGTATTTTTGTCCTCCTTGGTATTGGAAAAAGCTTAAGGTTTAGGTGTGGCTGGGTTATGTCAAGAAAATTCAAGCTTGATAGCTTTTTAGATACTTTGCAAAGAATGGAGGAAAGCTTCTCTCCGTAGTACAGTACAGACTAGCAATAATATAATGGGCGATTGATGGTTGAAACTAGGGTTTAATTATCAGGAGGTTCCTCTCCCTGGAGACCTGATGGGCCCTGGTGGGTGACTATTCTTTTTAAGCTGATCAAAGCAGTGGTCTTCCATACCACAAGACTGGAGCCCTGACACTATTACACGGGATCGCAGCAGACCAAGGAGAAGATGGCGGGGTGCCTTGGATTCCTCAGCAATTGGCGAGACGAGGCAAAACACCGAGGTGTAAAAGAAGAAATAGGGGGAGGTCTTTTTGCGGGGCGGTAAAGAGGAACAAAAAAGAAATTACCAAAAAAGTATTATCAGCTAATAACTTACGCTAGTTACAATGAGGAGCTTCCTTTTCAGCAATTAATTTGCTTAAACAAATGAATTAACGCAATAGCAATGCTACACTTGGACAGAGCCCTTTAGAAACACAATAGGAATTACAGAGATAAGAAATACCCAAACCAGCATCAGCGACTTCACTGAATATAACATTTGTGATAAAAACTCACTTGTGAAAGATACGGGTACATTGCTCTCGAAACATAACGCTACATAAAATACGCACCAATACATTACAGAGGACAAGTAACAAATTACATTCGTCATACAACGGTGCTATCATCCGCTGAATGTTTAATAAAAATAAATAAATCCTTCGTTCACAAAGAAAGAAACTTTTGTATTGTAACATACAAACCGTAAAGCGCCGAGAGAAGTAATTTCAGGAGAAAAGAATAATTTATTTTTTCGCTGAAGACGAATCTGTGAGGGGGGTGTGTGGTGCAAGTGAACGAGAGGAAGCGGGCCGACTGAGACTGAACAAAAAGTTTCAACGATCAATTATGAGTACCTAAATATTTGCTAGAAAAAATAATACGTCATGAAAATATAATTTCAAGATCTTTTTAATTGTGAAAATTATAAGTATAATAATATCAATATCTATATATATTAAATAAAAAAAAACCGTCTTTATAATTACGGGTTCATGAATTTTAAAACAACATACAAACAAAAATCAGCGCTACAATTAGCTAAAAACATAAGACATTTTGAATTTTGCAGGCTATATTGATGAGTACCTACTGAACCGATAGCGCACTCCATACACCTTGTTTAATCATAATTATTTTGGTTATATGACTAATATCTAGATTTATGGCTTACTAGTTTCCCGTCTAATAATTTCAAAATAAACTCAAAAACTTGTAATTAGACCAGTGCCGATAATTTTAGAAACAAAAAAAAATTAAAGTAGGATGAAACCTATTGGAAAAGGAAGGGAATACCACTAAAATGAAAGGAAAAATAAATTACGGGCGATCTGAGGTTGGGAAGGGGTAGGGGGGGGGGTTTTAAGGTTAAAAATCGGTAAATCTCGATTTCCGGCAAAACTACAAGTCCTATCGAAAAAAGTTAAATGGCAAAGTTGTAGATAATAAAAAGATCTACAACTTTTGTATCTACACTTTTTCTCCATAACCTCAAAATTCATGTAAAAAATCCAAAAAACCACATTTTTGATTTTTTATTTTTATCTTTTACAAAAAAGTTTTTTTTTCATGATATTTGGTGAAAATTTACCTCTTTATGTCCCAAACACACTGGAATTTTGAAGACTTAAAATATTAATTTTTTCACCCTATTTTGACTCGATATCGAAAAAAGCACCCTAATTTTCAATCGAATATTCTCACGTCAAAATATCTGATTTTTCAAAAAAGTCGGTGGGCGTTTTGTTATATCGCATATCGCAAAAAACATACATACAATGCAAACGAAAAATACATTTTAGTACTTTTCGTTTGCATTTTCTGAAATTTTTTTCCATAGTTATGTATTATTTTTTTTACACCATCGTAAAATAGAGATTTCAACGAACAAAAAGCCCACCGACTTTTTAGAAAAATCAGATATTTTGACGTGAGAATTTTCGATTGAAAATTAGGGTGCTTTTTTCGATATCGAGTCAAAATAGGGTGAAAAAATTAATATTTTAAATCTTCAAAATTCCAGTGTGTTTGGGACATAAAGAGGTAAGTTTTCACCAAATACCATGAAAAAAAAAATAATTTTGTAAAAGATATGAATAAAAATTCAAAAATGTGGTTTTTTGGATTTTTTACATGAATTTTGAGGTTATGGAGAAAAAGTGTGGATACAAAAGTTGTAGATCTTTTTATTATCTACAACTTTGCCATTTAACTTTTTTCGATAGGACTTGTAGTTTTGCCGGAAATCGAGATTTACCGACTTTTAACCTTAAAACCCCCCCCTTACCCCTTCCCAACCTCAGATCGCCCGTAATTTATTTTTCCTTTTAATTTAGTAGTATTCTCTTCCTTTTCCAATAGGTTTCATTCTACTTTAATTTATTTTAGTTTTTAATCATTTTTGACGGCTTCGGCACTGGTCTAAATTAAAAACACGACGTTTTAAATTACCCTATTTCATCTCGTTTAATTTACTGGTCAATATTTGATTAGAGAACGAGTGGGAAAACAGTGTCCGTTCATTCAAAAGTGTCTGTAAATGGTTCAATTGACTATGCAACAAATGCCTTGACTTTGAACCCCGCGACCACTCATCACTCGCAACAAATCTTGCAAGACAAGCGCTGAAATTCGCCGCGGCTGGGCGACGATAAATCTACACACTTACTTCTTCGCCCGGCGTCGATTTCCGAACGAACAAAAGCACGTTTCTCTAAACTAAACACGTATTTCCTGGTTTGTTAACCGACTTCGGAGAGGTTGGATGTGTATCTATGTCGAAAGTTGGAGTGAAAGTATCTGTGGGCCTTAATGTAAGTGAAACTGTACAAAGTTGCTGGATAACATCTCACGAGACTGTTGAAATGCCTGAGATTTCTGTATTGTGTCTGGAGTAGTCGTGAAAAGCTACAAAAAATATATATTTTTCTGCTTAAATAATTTTGTTATCGTTATTTAATTTTTATATAAAAAAACAATATCTTGTTCACGTTCTTATCATTCATCATACTTATTTCTTTATTAAGTTACGCTTTGAAATTGAAGGACAAATCAAGTACTATTTATATTTTATTCACATCAATGAATTCAATTGTATTTCTGACTCACTGGCCCGACAGACATTGTCCTGTCCAAATTCTTGACTTCATACAAATATTTCACAGAAAAAAAGATGTTCAGCAATCACAATATTGAAAAAATTCCCTCCAACTTTATCTCTTCATTAGAACTTTTCTCGGAGACAACGAATATTTGTAAAAAAAAAATAGCTGAATTGGTCCAGCCGTTCTCGGTCTTTAGATTATACAATACTAGCTGACCGGCCACGCGTTGCTGTGGCTCAGGTTTGCAATCAAAGAATATTAAGACCAATAATTTGAGATAAACCTATCTTTCAAGTTGGATCAAACTACACACGGTGTGCAAATTTGATTAAAATCGGTTAAGAAGTTTAGGAGTCCATTCTGGACAAACAACGTGACGCGTAATTTAAATACATTAAGATTGTATATAGATGTCGTGATGGCCTAGCGGTTAAGGCGCCCGCCTTTCATGCATGAGGTTGTGGTTCGAATCCGGGCAAGTACCAATGTGACTTTTTCAATACAAATGTACTTTTTAAAGTCTATCTTAGACATATACTGACATCATTCCGTGCCTCGGAAAGCACGTTAAGCTGTTGGTCCCGGCTGTCCAGTCGTCAGAAGCTTGAAAGTCTGACAACCAGTCTTACCTAGGGGTATCGGGGGGTGGAGGTCAGATAGGCAGTCGCTCCATGTATAATACTGGTACTTAGCTGCATCCGGTTAGACTGGAAGCCGACCCCAACATAGTTGGGAAAAGGCTAGGCAGATGATGAAGATTGTATATAGAAAATAATAATGTGATCTTTATCCAAACCACTTAACTGCCACAGAGACCAGTGCCAACGGCAGTGCTGCTTGAGTGACCTAATACTTCCACATTTATCAGCAGACACGCGAGAGGACTGCAGATTAATCTTTAATACCGACGTCTTCTCTGTGGACGTGGTGCAACGCAAACCAAGACTCACTTCTCTTTTGTATAAAGTGGTTATTTTATATTGTGGCGTAATTTTATGGAAAGAACTTCTTTAGCTTGCAACCTAACAGTCAATCTAAACCACGATTCGTGATAAAAATCAATTTTCGCGAACCAGATTTTTTCAGAAGGTATCAGATCGCAATCAATATAGCCTGTATAATGGGGGCCTTTCAATTCGGCACTACAGACAACGTTGGCGATGATAATTAGCCTTTCAGTGAAGTAGTGACGGGGCAGGCTGCCCCGGGGGTTGTGAGTAGTTGAATGTCGCCACTCTTTGACAGTTGTCGGGTTCAAGTGGCTAAATGGCTACTTGTCATAATAACCGTGGTTAAGTCAAAGAATAAGTACTACGTAAAGAAGCGACACTGCCATTCCCTACCAATTTATTGTCCCTCGTAAACGCAGCAGTTGGTCTAGCAGTACTGCCGCAGCTTGATTGGCTTGCCCGGATAATGGTTATTCATAGACACAATTCACTTATTTCTTGACCGTGGCTACTTCTAACAATTCTGTTTACTATAATTGTCGCATTAGCACACTCCAAAAGAAAAAAGTTTTCTATTTAATTGATACAGTTTATTTACTATTGTCCTTTTCTCCATGAATTTTGCAGTTTAATCAGGCAGGACTAGATTATTTTTATAGACCTCAGTCTAAGACCTAAAAGCGATGAAACTTAACGTCAACAATCAAACAGCACGGAACATTTTATTACTTCACAAATATTCAATAATTTTACCGGCAGAACATGAGAAAATACTATTTTTTTAGTCTGTGCTTAGACGTGACTGGAATAAGGAAGTGCGTGGAGCCGTTTATTGAATTGTTCTGTCCTTAGTGTCCCGATACACGTGCTGTTCTGATTTCTGACTTCTGTTGTGGGTCGGGGTTATTATATTTCATTTTACATTTCTCCCTTTTTTTTTGGTAATGGTTCTAACTGAGGATAGAGCAGGTTAAACAGCTCTATCTTAACCTATTAGTTAGGTAGATATACATGTACATATATACTTCTTGAAATAAATATAAATATTTGATGAGATATTGCTCACATTTTCTCAATTTATGCCAGAAAAACTTATTCGTCAGAATTTATTTAATCTTACCTGAACTAACAAAACTTAAAACTTACTTTGTGAAAAAGAAACAAGCTTTAAATAAAAAAGTCTTGTGTATATGGCACTTAGGTAAAATCTTTATGTAGGTATGAATTTCTCAGTAGTTCGTTCCCCAAGGGCTGCTACTAAGGCTGCTACGTAGTGCCTCTGTCAAAGTAACACATCTCCACGCCATGTACCTTCACAGACATAAACCTAAATGACCAATTTCAATGTCCAGGCTATATACAGGACATTATTATTATATTACTATTATAATTAGCCCGTTTTGTCCCACTGCTAGGCAAAGGCCTTACGCCATTCTTTCCATCTGTCGCGACTTTGTGCTACATCTTGCCAATTCTTATGCAAGCCGACCAAGTCGTACCGCTATCCCCATCGTGGTCTACCGCGTTCATATCTCGCCATTTAGGAGCATTTCGGCCCATAGGACATTATATTTGCCTATTTGTAAGAGTAGCTTTGCAACACGATCTACCTGCATATCTTTTCCTCCTTCTCTTTTTAGTTCATATAAATGTTATCACTTTGAGCGATAAGAGCGCCATTGTAACACTCTTGTAACTCTTAAAATGTTTTATTTGTAATTTGTGAGTGTTATATTTTATTCAAAATGAGCACATTAGCTCAGTATTATACCTACTACTCTGCTAAACGTGCGAGTTTGTTATTCGAATATTTTTGTCTTATTTTCCTCCTACCCTGAATATGCAGCCTACGTTTATTTTCTTTAGAAGATATTTTTGCCGACACCTGTTACGTAATCGCATTACGAAACAAGTAATCTTGTGTAGTTGTTTGAATAGGATCTAAATATATCATTGCTCTCAATAATTAAAATTCGATTATAAAAAAACGTTCCTCCTTTTCAAGCTGCTGTGTATGCAGTAAGCTTCTGGGGATTGCCATATTGTTGTGGCAAGAAAATATTACAAGCAGAGTCTAAGTGTAAAAAAACACTACATCATCGTCAAACGATTGCGTAGGTTGAAAAACTTCGATTTAGCGCGTGTTTACTTTCAATTTTTACCTAAGTACCTTTACCAATAATTTTGGTACTTATTATCAACCATCTGATGTGGTTGATGTAGGTATTAGCCGACTTTTTAAGCACCCAATGTGACACGACATTCGCAGAACTATCGCGCTCGTTATATAACAAGATCGTGCCAATCTGAACTTATTGTCACAGTGCTTGCGGCTTTATCTAACGGGAAAAGTGTTGCTATTTCTCTAAAATATTCAGAAAAGAAAAATAGAGATAAAACTTGTCTGTAAAGCACTTTAGTCAAGTCTTCTCGTATAAAAGACTGTTCACTATTGCTCTGGGGGAATGCGAGTCTGTGTGACTTTTCGTGGTAACCAAGCAGACATTTCATATTGTATTTAGTCTAAGAATTGTGTATTACGTATTTTGTAAATCCGAAAAATGAGAAGTAAGGTCTCTGGTGAAAATGTAGTGACATTATTCCTAATGATATCCATGACCGTACCGACCATTATTATACGAACTATGAACGAATGTTCCTATTGATTATTACTGCTGTTAATAAATAATGAAAGATAAAATAATTGTTATGATCATGTTGGCTGGGGGAATTAAGATATATTTTTATATTATTAGCAAACAAAACAACGCTTCACTCATAAACAATAATGTAATTGTGTACAGTCCTTTATTTCTTAGAAAATGTATACAATTTATTACATTTCATTTGATGACAGCCAAAATATTCATTAAAGTTATTATAAATTCATTTCCATTTACCTGAAATACTCGCTTTTTAATAAAACTCTGCTCGGTTCATAAATATTAATATAGCTGAATATAGTCACGAAAATATTTGAGAAATAATGACGTAAATTAATATTTTAGTAACAGACACATTTCGGCTGAATAAATGAACATTTTCGTCAAAAATATTAAAAGTTTTACGGAAAATGTTTTAATAAAATGTAGACACGAGTGTGCCAATGATGAAGTTTTAAAAACAAAATAAAATGTGACGGTTATTCTGACGGTTTCATCGAAATTAATACAGACATACATGTCAGGTGATTTTTGGTAAAGCATTTTCAACTGTTTCCAGTAATTGTGCCACGCTACGGTATGAGTCTGACACAATGAGCACAACTAAAAATAATATACTAGAATTCTAACAACCGCATAAAATAATATACTAGAATTCTGACTGCTCCCTTCCTCGTATTACGTTTCAATAGCATTTATTTTGAGAATAACCCGAACCGATCAAACAAAGGATTCGAATTGGAAAACTACCTGCTCGAAATATGGACCCTGAATGAAAAATTAATAAAAGCCCGTTTCGCAGAAATTCTTATTTTAAATCCGGTACGAACTAGCCCGGGCTCGGGATCGTCCGGGCAATTTTATTTCTAGCCAGTGTCGCCACGCCATTGTAAGCCAAGAAATGGGTGATTTTAGATTTTTTTATTAAAAGATTTTACGAACAAAGCGTCCATTATAGAAAAATGAGCTGTGCTCATGCAGCGGTTTAAATTTAAAATTTAAAGCACTGTTTTTATTTCGCTGTAGAGTATAATGATGAGGATCGCATTAAACGATAATGTTACAGTAATGACGGTAATAACTGCGGGCAATTTAACGTCATTTGATACTGAATCGAGCACAAACATTGGCAAACTTCGGCAAGTATTCCTGGAAAGGTACGTATCTACCTTCATAAATATTATTATGATCATATTAATTATCTACGTGTACTACTATGTGTTCCTTCGCTCGGTCTCCATGGTGATCAGATATTAATTTGTGAAATAAGCGTTTAATTTTATTGGCTCTTGATAAGGTTTCACCTTATTACACAGTTTTTTCCTTTGATCGATTCAAAGGAAAACCATGATTTAAATTCATTGAGACTTCTTTGATGAAATTCTTGTTAATTATCGTAATGATTGGTAGAACAAAGATCGGCGTATTGTTTGAATATTTTTAGAACAGGCTCAATTAAATAATGAGTGAAGCCTATCGCTGTCCGCTGGCTGTGGACGGCGCTAGGTTAAGCAGATTGATTAATTGCTAATGTGCTCGGGTCTCATTAGCATATTTAGTTAAGCATTTGATTCCGCACCTAGGGTCACTATTAATTATATACTGAATCCACTTTATATGACTAGAGGCCAAGCCTCTTCTAGGGCCAAAGAATCACCATTGTAACGTGGCCAAGCTGCTAGCATTTGGGCACTCACTTGTCCCATTGACAACGAAGCGGATTTTTTAAGATGCCCTATGAGTTTCCCCTTTTCTCTTTTATAAATTGTTAAATTGGATTAAAATAGTAATAACATACCATACTTTGTAATGCAAACAATAATCTAAGCTACTAAGATTACATAAATCAAAACTCAAGTTTAGGTATTCTAGAACCAATTAACTCCGTAATTACTTGGCTGCAGCTGTAAGTAATCTGAAACACTTTCATACAATCTTTTTATTTCAGTTCCACGTATACGAGTGAGGACTAAGTTCTGCTGCTCCGCAAGAACCAACAAAGTTGAGGTGTAACTTAGAGCGCTCTTAATTAAAGCGAGAGCTACAAACTTTAAAAATATTAAGAAATTTAATAGTATATAATGGCGTGGCATTTAGCCAAAACCTAGCTACAGATTTCAGGGTCCAGTTAGCAAGGTTTCGTAAGAAGTGGCCGGTAAACGGGCTCGGACAAAAATATTGGCTGGACTTTCGACACTGGCGAGTTTTGGCTCAGATCAAGACTTTACACAAATTATGTAATACCTAGTAAAGATTTAAGACATACATTTTTCTACCATGCTTCTATTTTTCATATTATTCCAAAAAGCAATTCACGCAAAATCATCATCATCATCTGCCTAGACTTTTCCCAACTATGTTAGGGTCGGCTTCCAGTCTAACCGCATGCAGCTGAATACCAGTATTTTACATGGAGCGACTGCCTATCTGACCTCCACAACCAAAACGCAAAACAACAAAACAAAAATGAAAACAATATATAAAATGTAAAACTTTACGACTCACTGGATTCGTTTTCTGTTGCTGTGTTGTGTTCAGATTACAATTAATTATTTCAGGCTCGACATCCGACATGAATTTCTTCGATATATTCAGTATCATTTTCATCATGAACGGTACTAATCACTAGCAACCCATTCTACAGTTGTTTTAGAAACAGTATGTTTTTCTTATCATGTCATTAGACGTTTCTCGCATGTGATATTTGAACGTCTTTTGGCATAACATGGCGTCATATTCTTTAAACTGTATATTATTTTGTAAGTATGTTTAAAAACATAGTAAATGGTTTGGTTTTGATTTGATTTAATTGAACCCAAAAATCAAATCTTGTATACATATCGGGTGTCCGGTAATGAATGGATAATCTTGAAATGGGTCATGGTAGAACTAATGGCCATTCAGAAAAAAATACAAATAAAAAAAAATACCAAGTTGAACCAAAGATATGAGTTATTTAATAATAATCGATGTTTTTGGTACCTTATTTTGCATTCTTGCACACCACGACCACAGATTAATGATCTCCATAGGTTTTTTATTGTTAACGTAATTTACGTTAACTAAGCTGATAGATAAGTAATCAAAAGTAGTGTTGCTATTACACGGTTTTGAAAAAAACCAACTTCTTTTAAAAAAAATCGTGAAAAAATTTCTTTTTAACAAAGTTTAAGCGTCCGTACTTTTAAAAAAATGTACCGAAACATAAGTGGCCAATAATTTTAAAAAAATATGTGCTTATAGCCAATTTCAAAATGGTATGATTCATTATTGTACCTAATGTAAATAGTGAATTATTGCTATTTGTTTTCAAAAGGAGTGAAATTTAGTAAAACAAAAAGTTTGCAATATTGAAACAAATATGAACTTTAGATGAACCTGGCCATCTGGGTTTAAATAAAAAGGTTAGTAGACGTTAGTACTGAATAGAAAAGCTTGGTTAGCCTGTTGTGGGACTTGTGGGTTTGAAAATGTGGTGTGACCGTGTTTTTTTTTTATTGGGGCTGTCCTAAGGAAAAGTATTACGCGAAGCCGATCCTTGGAAGATTTACGAAGCTGTGTTCGGTCAACCACATCGAAAATAAGCAATCGACGTGATAAGCCACTTCTTAGGAGAGCATTTATTCTAAGATGTAAGGTCTGAATCAGAGTGGGTGGCAGACAATTTGAACATTTATTGTAATTTACAACGAATACAGTGTTAACATCACGCCTGTAATCCCTGAAGTGTTAGGTAGAGGTGTACCCATTAGTACACCCACATTTTGCCACTTATAACACTTTACCCTATAACACTGCCCAACCTCATGCTCAGCAGTCAAAAACAGTGTTATTAATATCAAATGAGGTTTTTTATTAAACCCCAATGACCAGGTACATTTAATGTAAATTAATATTCCAATATCTCAAACGTTGTTGTTTAACCAATTTTTACTCCTTTTGAAAACGAATAGCAATAATTCACTATTTACATTAGGTACAATAATGAATCATACCATTTTGAAATCAGCTTTAAGCACATCATTTAATAAAATTATTGGCCACTTGTGCTTCGATACATTTTTTTTAAACTACGGACGCTTAAACTTTCTCGAAAAGAAAATTTTTCATAAATTTTTTCAAAAGAACGTAATTCAAGTTGGTTTTTCTCAAAACCGTGTAATAGCAGTCCTACTTTTGATTACTTATCTATCAGCTTAGTTATCGTAAATTACGTTAACAATAAAAAACCGATGGAATTCATTAATTCTTGGTCGTGGTGTACAAAAATGTAAAATAAGGTAACAAAAAACATCGATTATTTATTAAATGAATGAAATCTTTGGTACTACATGGTTTTTTTTATTTGTATTTTTTTTCTGAATGATAATTAGTTCTACCATGGCCCATTTCAAGATTATCCATTAATTACCGGGCACCCTGTATATATATTGTGTCAATAACACTTGTATAACTTTACAGTAAAACTGATAATTTTTCGTCATATTAATAAAATAGAAAATAATTGTTGCAGAGAATTAAGTAGTGGGTATAGTCGGGGCGTGGATTATGTCAAGTGTACACCGGGCTCCCGACATATAGAGGTCCTCGACATAGAAGGACGTACCGTGGTCGGTAGGAGTCCGATATAACCCTCCGTTTTCCCCAGACGGAAGGGATCAATGAGGATTTCGCCAAAAAAAGGTATATTATCGTGTATGTTTAGTTAAATACAAACATTATGTTAACTCTCGCATTAGATAACATGTATGAATAGAACCCTCACCTCCATGATTCAAATCTACCATCTCTTTGTAGTAGGACCCGTGTACTTCTGAATAGATTTAGGTGTGGGTTGCCAAACTCCCGCGAGGGTATTACATATAGGTTAAAATTTCAATTACCTTCCTGCTAAAATTATATACAGCATTATGTTCGGAAACAACTCGAATTGCCAAAGAACGCACATGAAATAAATAAAGGTTCTTTCATTACAAATATTATAAATGCGAAAATAACTGTGTCTGTCTGTCTGTTACGCTAACACGGCTAAATCATTGAACTCTTAGAAAAGACATAGGTTACTGTTTATTCGACTTCGTCTGCGTTCGCGATAACCGACATTTACAAATGCTAGTTAGATATAAAGGCATGTCTGATAGTACTCTCGGATATCTTAGGGTCGGAGCCTTGTGCTCTTTCACACAAGGCTCGGACTTCTACTAACAGGTGCATCTTTATGCACCAGTTGGAAAACATTCCGAAATTCGCATATAAAAGCCATCAACCACTTGGCATGGATTCATTCGTAACCGCATCAATAAATGACAAGCTGCAGTTTTTCATCCTCCTCAAATTCAAGAAGGTAACTATGCTAG
Source organism: Hoplodrina blanda (assembly GCA_949316365.1). Taxonomy (NCBI): domain Eukaryota; kingdom Metazoa; phylum Arthropoda; class Insecta; order Lepidoptera; family Noctuidae; genus Hoplodrina; species Hoplodrina blanda. The sequence continues at coordinate 23,238,390 of OX438578.1, read as the reverse complement.
TTATTCTCAACACGAATCAATAATAAAACAACCTGTTTTATTTTTTATTATGATGTGCTTTTAGAATTCGATCTAGCCACCTTGCCGCTGGGTTTAGACAGGCGGGGCGATGAACCCGCACGCACACAGTGATATAGTCGCGCGACACTGCCTACCGCATACACAACCGGGCGATTCTGTTGTTTGAAATAGGTGTATTCTGAAATACTGTCACATATAAACAACTAACAAACAAGCTTTTATTAATTTTGGCCTGGGGTCCTACCATGAACTCTTATCGCGATCCAAAAACTGAATTGTTCTTTAAATACGTCAATATAACGCATCAATTTATGTCATTTATTGACGTATTTTCTCTTATCGCGATCCAAAAACTGAACTGTTCTTCAAATACGTCAATATAACGCACAAATTGATGCGTTATATTGACTTATTTGAAGAACAATTCAGTTTTTGGATCGCGATAAGAGTTCATGGTAGGGCAGCTGGAGTCGTATTTTTATATGATTAATAACTAATCTAATTTCCTGACTAATTCTAAACTAATTTAAAGAGTATGTAGATGTTAGGTAGTCAGACAGTCAGACTATGCACGGGCTTCATGATAGTGATAGTCAGGAACTGGGTATAAACAGACCTCTCTCCTTTTATCCATCGAAGGGACATCTCAAATTGTGGTTTATAGTTACCTAAAATGACCATCGAGCGTAATTATACATATAAACAGTTTGAACAAACAAACGTTTCTAGTCCTCGTGAGATTGTAGACTAGTTCCATTTCTTATATTGTTTGTAAATCAAGTTTCACAAGTCGTAAAAAGTTATGATTTCACTTTGTAATTTCTTAGAATTCAAATTACTTTTTGTTTTGAATTATCATGTATACGGTGAGTCCTACTCAAGTTTTATTTGTGAATTTGAGATGAAGTAGGCGCTGTGGAGGCTCTGGCCGAGTGAGCCGTGTACAAACTCATTTGGTAACTTTATGCCTATGAGATAAAATGATATTTTAAAATAAGGGAGACTTAACAGACCGTCACATTCGTTTTTATTTAAATAAAAATATAATCTATTCTTATATAATTTGTTTGTTTGTTTGTTTAAACGCACTAATCTCTTGAACTACCATTCGGATTGGTTTTTTTTGTATATTCCAGATTCATGAGGAATAGTAAAGGCTATATAACATCACGCTATAACCCATGGGAGTAGAGCAGTAATCAAAGACGTTACTTAACGCGAGTTAAAAAACTAATAAACACACGTAACATCACGCCTGTTATCCCCTTAGGGTTAGGCAGAGGTGTACCCATTATTACAATCACATTTTGCCAGTTATGTTTAAGTCCCATGTAATAGGGGGCGAGCCTATTGCCATCAACCGGGCACAAATTCAGACTCCGAGGCTGCTACTGAGAAATTCCTGATGGAAAAACCCAATAACACTTTGCCCAACCCGGTAATCGAACCCAAGACCTCATGCTCAGAAGTCGCGCTTTGCGGCCACAAGACCAACGAAAAACGAATAAACTAAGGCCGTTTGTCCACCGCCGCCGTCACCGGAACGACAACGAGAACGAGATGACGGCGCCGAAGTACTGATACATAGACTACTATAGCCGCGTGTCCACCGCAAGTCCGTCACCCGAGCACCGTAATCCCGGCCGCCGAGTTTCGAGTAGATCGACGTGACCTGTCCCGGTAACGGCAATACAAAACACGACTGAGCCACCGATATATCGGCGCGGTGGACAAACGATCGCCGTCACGTCATCTTAAACTCGGCCCGAAATAATCTCGTTCTCGGTGACGGTCCGGTGACGGCGGCGGTGGACAAACGGCCTTATAGTATAATAAGTATTCATGAAATATACGCAAATGAATAATAATTTAGGTAGTCTTTCAATCATACGTGGACTGATAATCGCGACACCAGTAGTACTCCCGCGCCTAGATACTACTACAGTACCCTTTTTCATCTGGCTGTAAGATACAGCCATTCAAGGGGAGGCTATATTGTCCATTAGACTCTATCGGCCGTTACAATAGTGTAGACAAAGATAGCCGAATCAGCATCTCCATATAGAATGTTATATAACATAAGATAAGTACCAACAATAACACAAGTTATTGGTTGCCAGGGACACTGAAATAGTTATTACCATGAGTGCGGTGGGTAGGTACTAGGTAAATTATTCAAAGGTACCTATTTCACTTATTTTTGTTAGATGTGTCTCAGATTGAAGTATTCAACCTTCGTCAAGCGAACCTTTTACAATTGTATCAAAATCAGTGAATTTAGTTCAAGGGGAGAGACTAACGCGTTATAGTTATGGAAGTGAATTCCCGTAACTAAAAACGATCAGTCGCAATATCATCACATTGACAATCTTGTCAAATAAGCAGGTAATTTGGAGGTACTTTTGACAGATTGAGACAGAGATTAAAATGTTTTTAAAATTGGGTACTTGACTACACCAATCAATTGAGGTATTTCATATGAGCTGTCAAAACGGGCTTCCCCCATAAGCCCGGTTTCCACCGCGAGCGGAACGGACCCATTAATGACTCCTTTTACCTTAAATATTGATTTCAACGTTTTATATTAAATTATAGCCAATGTAATGCGTATAATTAAGTATTTCCTATTACTAATTATTTACACACACACATACATAAACTCACGCCTTTTTCCCATGGGGGTAGGCAGAAACCACAGAACGCCACCTGCTACGATCCTTACATACTCCTTTTGCCTCATCTATTTATTTACAAGTATCGTAATAATAGGAATTTATGATTGTCTATCAATGCAGTTTTGTATGACGAGGTAAAAATGGGTCCGTTCCGCTCGCGGTGGAAACCGGGCTTTATAGATTTTGTATAGCAATAAAAACTGTGACGTCACAAATCTAATTAAGTAACTGTTCATTGAAGATTAATCAGATTTTCAGTGCTAAAATAAAGTTTAGTGTTTCTTTAGAAAAGTTGTGACTTGAAATTTTTGGTTTATAGAGTCAAATATTTAATTACCCTCCGATTTTAGTGAAGATATTATGATACCTATGTATGATATGTGTTACGTATTCGGCGTACGGCAGAGCGACAATGTGACAGAAGCCGATGTGTTTAGTGCTTGCAAACATCCTATTGTTCCATTGTATTGTCTGAGAAACTGTTTGTACAGACAGGTGAATCGTCAGATTGTGCCCACATTGACGTTACCCCCCACTTCCTCAACCCCTTGAGACTGCGACTGTTGATAGGATTCTCGTCTCACACAGACTCGTGATAACATGACGTACCCTAATGTTGTGGACAAAATTCTATTGTACATGTACCTACTATCACAGTTTTGATTACGAATGTCATAATTTTACTATCTATACTAATATTACTTTTTAGAAAGGTCATGTGCACAGTAATACTCGTAACCGGCGTGATTGTATGACGAGATGTATGAACGTAGTTGAGGCGAAAGGAAGGTAAGGATCGTAGCAGGTGGCGTTCTGTGGTTACTGCCTACCCCTATGGGAAAACGGCGTGAGTTTATGTATGTATGTATTATTTTTTTTACCACGGACATCATTTTCGACCGCTACATGACGACACCGCGTTTATATGAATCTGAGGCTTTTTCCCTACTTGTTTTCTATAACGTTGTTTTAGGACTTGATCTGACGGCCTTATAACTTTCGATATAGTTTAAGTAAACTTGACATATACGGGCTGACATGTATTTTTAGATTCTTTTACTTTTACGATAAGACCAAAACTAAAATATATGCAAAAAAAATTGCTGTTCCGTACATTTTAATCGCGTCGTAATATTTGGTGCTATAACAAAGTGATACATATTCATGAGTACTTTCACCTCTTGTATGAAGGTCAGTGAATTTAGTCACCTGTTTAATATTATATTTAAACCTGTCAATTCAATGTTTATGATGCTACTAAACTTGAGAGGGCACATAACTGGAACAGATATGCCCCTACACTAACCTATTTGGCAGGAGCTTATATCCTAGCTTTATTTGGATATATTACCATTACAATAATATGCGGATACTCCTCACAGAGGGTAGGAATGAGTGGGAAGGCTTTAGCCCAGAAGTGGGACGACATAGGCTAGATAGTTACAGATATTGATCAGTGGTATTATAGCCTCTATTAGGAACGCGCCTTATTATTACCTACTTCATGCTAGAGTAGCAGTGTCCACGGCTACGCTTTTTTTGTTATGGTCAACTATAATTTATTCTCTTTTCTTTTTCTTATTTTATCTGAGAAAGAAAGAAAGAATAACTGTTTATTCACGCGAAAATGACGCACATAACAATAAAAGAAAAAAAAAAATGTACATAAAAGCAAAGTAGAAACAAGTTTGTATTAAATCTAAAAAATAAAAATCAAATAAATGATAATAAATGACACCTAAAATCTATCATCAGAACACAATTAATTCAAAAGAAAAATCACGGAAATAGGATTAGTAAGTTCTCGAGCTACTACACATGCTAACAGACAGACAGGTATCGACACGTTATTTTTAGCCGCCTTAAAGAAAAAGAGGAGTAAAAGTATACTAACTCTTCTTTATAAAACAAAGTCGCTTCCCGCCGTCTATGTGTGCTTTAAACTACGTAACGGATTTTAATGCGGTTTTCATCAATAGATAGTGTGACTCAAGAGGAAGGTTTATATGTTTAGTTAGTATCTATATTGCACCCGTACAAAGCCGGAGCGGTTCGCTAGTTTTAGACAAAGTACCTCATTTAAATGGGGTGAAAATAAAGGTAGTAAAACTTTTATAATTATATAGATTCGTTATTAGAAAGATTTACTGCATTATATTTCAATAATTTTCGATATTCTGTGTAACGTGGCAGAAACAAAGCAGTTAATAAAAGTCGGTATCATAGTCCCAGGGACAGGCAACCTTCGAACTCAAACATCAGTTTCCTTTTATTGAACGAAACTTTACCATGTCGGGATTCTCAAATATTCAGTATCCATTGCTTTAGTTTGCTCGTTTCTTTCTATTGTTTGCGTTGATAGTGCGCAGCGCATGTCGATTCGGATTTTCAGCCGTTTTATGTGTTACCTAATGGAACTCAAATTGTATATAGTGTTTAAATCTTCAGTAATATGCTCTGGGCTAGAATAATTTGGTTGCTACTTTAAAACTAAAAGACTACAAGTAATACAAGCAGAGGCGCGGTCGATTGCTGTTTATAGAATACAATGTCTTACCTATTCTAATTTGTTGGTTATATTTTTAATATGTGTGTGTGTCTAGGTTATCGCTTTAGGTGAAGAGACCCTGGAATGGTAGTTATTAAATATTAATATACAAATAAAATATTTCTATTCGTTACAACCTTCTGCCTACGATTTTGTCTACGTAGAGTGTGAGAAATTTCAACTGATTCTGTTCAGCAATTTAAGTTGAAATGGTAATAAAGTTTTGCCTTTACAATAGTAGTAGGAAGTATGTACATTTTTGAATAAAAATTAAACTCATAACATACCTAACTTCACGCCTGTAATCCTGCAAACCTATTTACTAAAATGTAAGCCTATTAAATAAAAACAGTTAAAAAAAATTAAAATGCTACAATACAATACTAATTTTATGCCAGATAAGCTTCCGATAAATAAATTAAGTTTTACTCATTTCAATGTAAATAAACACAAGTTACCTTGTTTACCTTACTCTCAACTTTTATCTTGTTTACAATTTTATTGCTGTGTACCTCCAACATACTAAAACACCTTGCTTCTTTAATTTGGGAGGCAGGTCAGAGAGCTTAACACAAGTATACTGACGTAAAAGTATTTGATTCGTGTCTATTTACTAATTGTTATACGACTGTCCTATAGCATTTTAATTCATTTTTATACAAGCATAATTGCCTTGATTAATTGATATAAGTAAAGTCTACAAACTGTACCAATATTATGTAAACGGGTATTTTCAATCGATCTAATTTACGTTGCGTGTACGCCGCGCGCTCGTACAAGGCCCACAATTCGGAGCCAGTTCTTATCTATCAAACATCCTGTGCATAGTCTGCCTATCTCTGATATTGACACAACCACGACTGAGTTCTCCCCGTGACTATCATTGTGCACGCTATATTGACTCTAAGTTGGGGGACCTGGCAAAGTTATCTCTAAAGGCCCAACTACACAGGAGCGAACAACCGGCGGACGCTGTCCTGGTCGCGTTGGTATGAACCAGTCTATACAATACTACTGCGACCGCACCCTCAAGTTGTCTGCTTCGGCATGATTGGCCTTCAAATTGGTAAATAAGGACTGTATTGCACATACGATAATATGCTTAAGTTTCGTCAGTTGATAAATGGAACATGCCGCAACAATGACGGAGTCGAGAGAAAAATATTGTAAATATAATGAACGGTATTGGGTTTATCTTATTAACATAATTTATCCATGGTCAGCGCACTAACTTCACTCTTGATAGAAAACCAAGTTACGTATTAATCTTATAAAGTTAAATGCTGAGTTACTGGACAAAAAAACGAAAGGGAAAAATCCAATAATATATGATTTGAGTATCGAACCTATGCCAAACTAGCGCCCTTCTGACCACCTGAACAATGAAGTGGTAATCGATAACACTTACTTAATTACGGCAGATAATTAGGTACTCATTAAGGTAGGCTTATGTCCAAAAAAAAGGAAAATAATATTATATTTAAAAGAACTATTGCAATTACTTCTAAAAAGGACTAATAAACACTATGACGACCATCACGTAAAGGAACAGAATAGTCACACATGACTATTCTAAATAGTATTGTACGTCTCAATATTTTCCTGAATGATTAAATGCTTTTCTTTAATCTTCCCTGATTTAGTGACCTGGTTAATCCAATCTATGTAAGGGCTCACAGGAGTTAAACCATTCGACGTTAAAAATGTGTTAGGAATGAGAAAGCTTGAGGACATCACTCCAACTATTTTGCCATCGTAAATAAAGGGCCCGCCAGTGTCTCCATGCAGCGGATGATGCAATCTGTCTGAACACCTTGGAGTGACACACAACACGTATTTAGACCACATAGTTAGCGCCATTCCACACGTAACAACGATGCCTTCACCGACCTGCAGCGGTTTAAACATTTCTTCTTCCTGTTCCTTCGTCTTAACGTAACCCCGAAGAATCTTCTTGATATTCATAGTTATATTGCATATACTCTGTTTGATCTTTTCGGCACCACCAAGGTACCTTACGGCATCTCCAATATACTTCACAGCAAGTCCATTCATTTTAGAGTGATGTACATTAGACAACCTTCCATAGCTCGGTATAATAACTCTACCAACTTTCAACACGCTGATGTCGTTATCACCAAAAAAGAACCCGGGCGCTGTGAACTTCGTATTTACAAACTCTGGATGTATGTAAATCTTTATAACTTCAGAATAAAATTTCGATTCTAAGGGCGAGACAGTGAAGTTCTGATACCAGACATAGAATTTGTTGTCTAGTAAACCGTAGAAACAGTACGCAGATGACAGAACCCATTTGGGTCGTATCAGCGAGCCGGTGCAGTGTCTGGTCACCACGTGCTCATCAATCAATGCCAATGATACGATGTAGGGGTAGTCCCCGTCCGCGGCGTTGTGGCTGTGCTCGGCAACGTCATTGTCTATTGTTTCTGTATTTATCACTTCAGTATTAGAAGTAGAACTTGCAAAAAATATTTTTGTGAAAAAGTATAATATTGACAATAATTGTAGCATGCTTGTTAAAGTAATTTCCGAAGTAATAAAAGCTGTAGTAACCCACCTACGTGTATTACGAAAGATTTCAATTGGATTTACTATTACTTATAAGTTATGTTTTCTAGTTTTTATGACTTAATTTGTACTTCTGTTTTCCGCTTATACAAAACTAAATAAAAGTTTACGACTTTCAATATACCTATAACATTTTTCTAAAGAACAATATCATATACATTTCAGACGCCAGCTTAGGTAGTCCACTTTTATCTTGAACAATGTACCTTTTACAGCCAGGAAGTCACATGTATTCTGTGTTCAATATTTGTGCAAAACCACTTTACCTGAAGTCTCAAAGAGTACGTATTTACGTTCGAATTTATCTGCTAACATAAATTTAAAATTCTGAAATAGTATTTTGTCCAGCAATTTTGTGCAAGCCTTTACTAAAGCCGAATTTACGTTACAAAACTAGTTTGCTAGTTGATAACATTATTTTCGCGAGAGTATTTTGAATACGTGTGCAAAGAGTTACGTAAAATTATTAGAGTTGTGACATTAAGAGTAACGCAGAGACCATGATTTCATCAGCATCAACGATTTGTCGTATATGTAGATGATAATGTTATTATGTTATTTAGTTTTTGGAAAATTAGTACGACATGCGTTTCTTCTGCAAAACTATTTCAGTGTCCCGATTTTACCACGCATTAAGCGTGTTATCCCCGCAGGGTTAGGCAGAGGTACACCCACATTTTGCTAGTTATGTTTAAGTCCCATGTAATAAGGGCCTATTGCCATCAACCGAGCACAAATCCAGACTCCGAGGCTGCTACAGAGAAATTCTTGATGGAAAAACCCAATAAGTAACACTTTCCCCTACTTGGGACTCGAACCCATAATGACCTCATGCTCAGCAGTCGCGCTTTGCAACCACTAGACCACGATTCAGTAATTATTGTAAAACTTGGAATTGTAAAAAGTACACGTTTTTTAACTATGTTTTGGCATTTGCTAACAGTACAGTTTTGGGGTAAATTTTGTCCATCTCCTTTTTACCTCTAGAAACTCCACAAAAAGTCCCATGAAAATCTGTACACTATAAACTTTGTCCCAGATAAAAAGCTAATTGCACTCAGCTGCAAGAGAAGCGCGGTGACGAAACCACAGGCAAACTCGGGGAATTAAAAAGTATAAGACTTGCCGAAGCATTTCCTGAAAATTGTAGATAGCATGACATAGCATGAAATGGCGTTAGGTATGCTTCATTTAATATAGCAAAATGTTATTAGAAAAACATCAGTCAAAAAGTGGCAGATATTGTTGAAGCGACTGCATTTTGGCAATATATATTTTTTTGGCTAATTTGGCTAATATTATAATAATTATCATCATCTGCCTAGCCTTTTCCCAACTATGTTGGGTTCGGCTACCAGTCTAACCGGATGCAGCTGAGTACCAGTATTTTACATGGAGCGACTGCCTATCTGACCTCCACAACCCAGTAACTGTGTAATACGATACCTTTAGGTAAGACTGGTTGTCAGACTTTCAAGCTTCTGACGACTCGTATTAACGACTGTCAAAGATCCACGTATGACAGCCGGTACCAACAGCTTAACGTGCTTTCCGAGGCACAGAATGATGTCAGTAATGTCTAAGATAAACCTTAGAAAGTACATATGACTTGAAAAAGTCACATTGGTACTTGCCCGGATTTGAACCCACACCCTCATGCATGAGAGGCGGGCGCCTTAACCGCTAGGCCATAGGTTGTAACGTTATTTTTCTAACGTTATTGAATGAAGTGTAGCTACTTTTAAACTTTCTAAGCGAGTTATTAGACGTGACGAATAGCGGCGCTCGGCGTAACACTTTTAATGGAATTCTGGAAAATCCCTGAATTTTGATTAAACAAAAACAAAATACTCGATAAGTGTCTTAAGAGCTTACAGCATCCCACGTGCCGGTAAATATACACCTACATGAAAACAAACAGATAAAAGACAGGTTTCTCGCCGGTTTTCGTCTCTTAACTTGAGTAGTACCAATATACAAATATTATCTAAAACAAATAGGTAAATAACGTAAAATATTCATTGTTAATTATTACTGGATGAAAATATAGGCTGACCTTTTCCACTAGCGATCAGCCTTGTTTATCACAACTGCCTCTATACAACAAAGGCTGTTATTTTTCACTAGAATGATCGAAAAGTAGGTTTTATAAAATTGAGGTCAGTTCACCTCAAATCAGCCACAATATTTCACTAATTAAATTAATTACATTATATTAATTAACTATGCCAAAAGTTTTACATTACTATCCAACAATAATTCGTTCAATGCACAATTTAATATGTATGCTTAAAACTAGCTGTTGTCCACGACTTCGTCCGCGTAAATGTCGGTTATTGGCAATTTAATCTTGTTTCTCTACTTTGGATCGCCGTTACATCCCCTGAGGGGGTGAATTTTGGAAAATCCTTTCTTAGCGGACGTCTATTAACTATAAACTAACTCCTTGCCAAATTTTATCTTTTCAATATTTCGTGAAGAGTGAGTGAGTGAGTGATCTTTCGCTTTTATATATTTAGATTAGTCAGCGCTAAATATCCAAAATAAATACTTTGACAACTGGAAAAAAGTGTAGATGTGTGTTGGTTCGTTTTGGCAAAACTAAACCCAATCATGTTTCTAATGTAACAAAGACAACCCACTTCGTCTTCAAATACAAAACGGGTAGTAATAATAGTACAGGAGCTAGCCACAAGTGTTCAAACTCCCTCTGATTTCGTCGTACACAAACTATTCGCTAAGTATCTGCATGTTCTCGGTACTCCCTGCGCGGTCCTTCGCATCGAGCTAAATGAGTCGTGAGGGTCGATAGGGGAAGTTGGCAATGCTAAAATAAATGATAAAATTTTGCAGATTCCTTTGATAAACGACCGCCGCTCAGTTTGACGTTATGATTTACGTGAAAAAAATATGGCTCCCGTGTTTTTCTCTTGGAAACTTTTACCTAATGTGATTTTATTCAGTATTCTGTTTTCCGTAAAAGATAAGATATTTTTAGTTTTGGGTTATGATTAAAAAGAAGCTGTAGGTACTTGGTTTCACAGACACAACGGTAACCGCGCGATTTCCGCAATGTTTAAACGTACGACTGACAGCCACGTTTTCCTGGAGGTCGCAAAGCGCGACTGCTGAGCATGAGATCTTGGGTTCGATTCCCAGGTCGGGCAAACTGTTATTGGGTTTTCTCATCAGGAATTTTTCAGTAGCAATCTCGGAGTCTGGATTTTTGCCCGGTTGACGGCAATAGTTTCGCCCCCTATTACGTGGGACTTAAACATAACTGGCGAAATGTGGGTGTAGTAATAAATACACCTCTGCCTAACCCTTCGGGGATAACAGGCGTTATGTTGTGTGTTAAACGTATGTTTGTGAAACTATCTTTATTATTAATTTGACGAACTGGTTACGAAAGTGGCCGCCCTCTAAAACTAAACAAAAAAATAGCTTTTGAAAGTATTTTTTTGTAAAAACATTTTATATTTTCCTTTTTTTAGTACCTTCTTCAAACCTATTCAAATCCGTTAAGAAACGTAAACACTAAAATAATAACGTACCCAGTAAATGTATTTCATCTTCCGCACGACACCCCTTTCACTGTGTGTGTACTGTTCGTCGATAAGGAGTTCCTTTATACGAGTATCTACGTAGTTCATGTTCAGCTAACCATGTACGTAATTAACAATAAGGTAAGTAATTAGCAAGCTTTCTTTGATCTTTGGTATAATAACCCAATCACAATACGTGTAGGTACTGCTCGAGGATTTCCATGATGCAAAACAGTTAAAAAAAAATGGGACTACAAAGGAAGTATCCCCTTCAAAATAAAAGAAAAACATAAAACTCGTTTGAGAAATGTACATAGCTTACGGGTCGATTTATTTATTTATATTTATATATTCTTTATTGTACACCAGATTAAATATGACTTAAATAAACTATCTACTACAAAATCCCGAAGTAGAAATTTCTTTTTTTGTAGTCGGTCAAAACCGAAAAGTAAATTATATACTGTATATGACGTAGGAAGGTACTGCGATTTACCATCACAGCCTTCAGTAAGACGCTATATAAACTTAATCATGGAAAGGAATTTGTGTGAAATCATCTGCCGTACAAGTTAACTACCTATTACTTGGATATATCTGAACCTTGTTTGTTTGAAATCTCCAGAACTGCTGGTCCGATTCTGAAAAATCTTTCGCTAATAGGAACTTACGTTATACCTGAATATGTTATTATACAAAATTAGGAATTCATACGTAAATTGGCAAAATCATGGGCAAAACTACTTCTAGTCACTATTAAAGCGCTAAGTATTATTTTGTTAAAAATAAAAGAGAGAGAAAAAAGATGAGAGATGGGAAAATTATAGGTATACGAAATATTATCATTACGCTACGGACGTAATTTGAACAGTAAAACATAATATTCTGTACAAGTAAATAAATCTTTATGTGTTCCTCAGCAGCAGATCCTTCAGGGAGCTGGGGATTTGTGCCGGATCTTTTATCTGATGTCCATTCTTTCGCAAAGGGTTCAGCACAAACGGTTTTTACGTCCGTACTTGTCCTCGAACTACTTTATTTTTATTTTCACTGCCTTTTTGAAGCTGTGGCCTGAAAGCCAATGGCCAATGAATTGTTATTGGCTATTTTGTTCGGTTTCCTTACTTTTTATAAACCTTTAATGTCCTCTATTTTGGAGAATTCATAGAAATTGCTGTTTGTAAGTAACTTTTTGCGCGATCTTGGATATTCACGAGAATACAATTTTCTGATAAATACGAACGTGAGTGAAATCTCGAACATAATACTTAGTTTTATATTATTATATCGCCTGGACCTTTTGTAATGATAAAAATACTCAGAATCTAGAATTTTTGAACACAAACTATTAAAGAAGCAGCTGGTGTGTTCTTGACGTTACATTTTGGTTAGTGGAAAAATAAATTGGATTAATTCCATTTCACTATTGGCTTAGGGCTAAAAAAATAGAGATTCCATTAAAATGTTTAAAATAACATCGTGAAACCACAGAGGTCTAACTTTGAGAAGGGTCTGAGTCAATTTGCGAATTAATTTCACGTTATAACTCGCTGGATGTTATTTTAATTGGTTGGTTATAAAACCTTTTTGAACGTTTTATGTGTTTTAATTTTGTGAAATTAACTTATAACGATCAAAGAACGTTATTGTCTTTGTTTATGAAATTATTCATATTATATGAAGGTATACGTACAATTAGAATGTAGGTACGTACAGATTACTTACTATATCTGTAAACTGAAGTCAGTTTTTGAAAGGTTACCCCTGTAATGTATTCTCACACAATTTAGTAAAAATCAGCTTTTCTTAAGTTAATAATCTTAGATGTAACTTACATGGAGTTTATAATTGCGTTATTGTGAGCAAGAGATAAATGATTTTCAACTTTATTTGTGATGTTATACTTTAACAACACAATAAATACATTTTTTTTATACTACCTACTTATTCCTGAAATCCGGAAATATCTGCAAAAATGGGAAATGCACGCACCAATGGTTCCGTTGTTAGCGCGACTCTGAACTATGTGACTCACCTGGAACAAACAAAAGGTATGCTTTTAAAATGGGATCAGAAAAACATGGACGAAATATCAGTCAGACTATTCTGTAAAATCCTTCTCGTTAATTTTGGGTGAAGTGAGATTAAAGTGAGCTCTCATTTCACCTATTGCTAGGGTTTCACAGGTTTATCATTATTATTATTCTGTAAAATTTTACAAAAGACTTCAACGCAATCGACGTATAAGCGCTCATGCACACGAGACGGTTTTGCGCCGGAGCTAAGCCCGGCGTCAAACCGAGTCTACGGGCGGTCGTTAGTCGTGTATGAAACTCTATGAAGCTAACCACACGACGCCGGCGCTAGAGCCGGCTCTAGCGCTGGCGTCGTGTGGTTAGTATGGCGGCGTCGTGTGGTAGCTTCATAGAGTTTCATACACGACTGACGACCGCCCGTAGACCCGGTGTGACGCCGGGCTTAGCGCCGGCGCAAAACCGTCTCGTGTGCATGAGCGCTAAAGGCGCAATGTAGCTGCGTCGCCACAGAAATTCGTTAATGAAAATCATTCGACGTAATTTCGGTCTAGTGTATTGGATTTGACGTAAACACGCCGAGTTTACGTCTCGAAATTTTCAAAAGCTTGTTGTGTTCCTTCTTGAACTACTACTTTTGATTAATCTTTTTTAAAGTCGCAATAAAACTGATTCACATTATTCTCACGATACACGGCATACCTGAACAATGGCGAACATAATACTTAAGTAAATGCAATTCCTCTATTCTTTCCTACAGAGATATTGCATTTCCGATTGGCCTCGCTCGGACTATAGATAATCCACCATGTTCATTCAATCCCGTTCGTTTGTGTTTGTGCGGTGATCTAGGGATAGAAAATGAACTGCCGGCCGTTAAAATGATAGTATTTAATATGGAGAAGGAAAATGGACAATGTTAAACTTATGTAGAAAGTACAGACGGGCTGACTTTTAATTTATTAAGGTTAGGTAGGTATTAGGTATTGGAATAAAAAATAATGTAAAAAATAATAAAATATCCTATGTATTTATCCAGGAAATGGTCTATCTATGTGCCAATTTTCATCCAAACCTGATTCATCGTGATTGATATAATTAGTAGGACTTTGCAAGGGGTGAAAGTATGCGAATAAATTTTACTCACACAACTACTAAAACACTACAAACTAAACTAACAAAAATTAATATTCATGAATGCTTTAAACTTGAAAGAAAGCTAATGAATTCAAAGTTTTTTGGGATAAGCCCGCCACGTTATACCCAGCAACTGCAACTGCACAAAGCCAGAATCAACAGTGACGACCACCAGAAAAGCGTTGGGGTAATGAAGCTCGACGAGCCCCGAAGAAACGGTTCAAGTTTCTTGAATCCCGTAACGAAGTTAATCAGAAAAGAACAGCGGAGGAGTAAGAAAAAACATAATTTCCATATCAAGCAACAGACAGAACAGAACTAGGCATAAAGACTTAAAGAGACTTTTACAACCAGGACTAGCCCTGATTGTCAAGCACCACGGATTTCAATTACTATTAATTAATGGTGAAATTGGAATTCAGCCGGTACACAATTAAGTCAATCATTATACGATAGTGAACACTATTTAAAACTGCATATCTGCATGATCACTCAAATTCCCGGACTCAAATCACCTCGCATTCACTGTTCTTTGAGCAGTTTGAGTTCAACCTGACTGCCATAATCGCCTTTATTACAATGAACATAAGTTACGTCAATCTTTCACAGCATACGCTAGCTTCCGTTGCTCCCTCTGATTGTGCCTTTTGTTCTCGAGTTCCTTGCGGTGAACGGAGCCCGATTGACGGTTTAACTGCCTCTTTTGTTTTTATGCAATGTTCATTTGTACGAAGTATTCAGATATTGTGTAGTTCGTAGGTAAAGGGTGTACAAAGATACTTAACGAATCCTAAAGTTACATGGTTTTTCCATAATTGCTATAATTATTTTGTTCTGAACCATTTCTGGGAACCTTCTGGTTATGAAAATATTGAAGGTGAAAATTTCGTTCTTTTTTTTACATATTTTTTATTACATTATTCGAGAAATAGGAGAAATTTTGACGTGGATTGATTCATTTTGGCAAAACTAACCCCCCCCCCCCCATCCTGACTTCATTAGTTGAAAGGCGGAAATGACATATTCCTTCCCGCCGCCCCCACCGCCCACAAATAAGATATTTCAGTCTAACCACTAAAATCTGCAGCACCAAAAGTGCCTGACCGCTAATAAATTAAAAAAAATACGATCTAGGTGGAACAGCCTCGCGACGGATAAAAGTAATATCAGTCTTGAGGAGCTTCTTACTTCAAAGATATGATATTTGAACAGGAATCTTACGCCAAATTAGACTTTTATGAAATTCATTTTCTCCTAGTAGGTATTAAGAAACACTAAGCCAATCTTATCCATATCTGTAACAGTGGCTTTATTCTCAAAAAGTCTCTTACTCCGTGTAGGTATACTTCTCAGGTAAAAGGTAGTTCCATTATTCTGCTTTTGTATTTTAAAAACATAATAAATTGCGTGTCATTTTCTCTCGTCCCGCCTCGAGGCATTCGCGTTCAGTAAAACACTTCCATTTTATGTAAAATTGAGAATGTTACCTGATTATTTTTCAAAGTACTTTAATAAAATATTGTTTAAGCTATAAATGAATTAACTTTCTGGCAATTAATGCAAGAGTTTAAACCTACATCTTTCTTGTATTTAAATAAAAGTGAATCTTTATATAATTTTTGTCCTCTAAATGTTCCTAAACTAATTATGTGATTATGATAACAGTTTGGTGAGTCGTTCTGCGTCGAAAGCAAGAGAGATCAGGTGGCTGAAATACTTTATGGAGCTCTAAAGAAATAATTGAAAGCATTTTTAGTTCTTTAAATGTCTTCTTTTATGGACATATTATGCAAGAAATTACCTGGACCATGCAGGTTAAATTTTAATTTACTGTGTATCTTTCAGTAAATAAAAATTTCTTTCTATGAAAATAATCAGGTGTTTCCTACAAAATTTTAGATATATATAGATAGCAAATAACATTATTAAAATGTATGGAATAGCCGTTTTTGTTATATTGAATAGCCTCAATAAAAGTTGTTTGTTTGCATGAATACTTACTTTGACATCCCCAAAAGATGCGCCAATTTAAGTCAGACGTTTATGTTAAACATTAAATGTTTCAATTTATTGATTTAAAATATTTACATTATTTACAAGCTTAACAAAAATAAAAAAAAAACAACCAGAATAAGAAAATAAAAAGAGAAACTAAAACTAAATAGCATCAAAAAATTCATCCGCATCGCCGTCCACTGGAAATGTACCCAAAAGACTGGCCGCATTGCCACGTTGGATGGCAATGCTTAACCTCTGGCCAAGGTAATAACCAGCCCTTGGGTCACGGGAAGAGACGTATGACGTTTATGTATGAAACTACATCTGATTCACATGAAATCTTATTTGATCACTAAGCCTGCTAAAAGTCTGTTGACAGTGGCGATGAGCAAAAAGTGTAGGTATTCCATTTGATCCGGCATTGGCAAACTGTTACGGACCGGATATAGCCGTGTTCGGACGGTGTGTCCGAATTCGTAGCCGAGATTAAACAAGGAACATCCGGGATTACATCCGGCCTGTTTGTTATCACAAAAAAATGGACGTAGAAAGAATTTATGTAAATCCTGCACATACCTAAGTAGTTATATAATTTTTAGAAACATATTTAAAGTCAACTGTGGCTGTAGTTTCCTATTCACTATGCCTAATGAATGAAACGGTCTATAAAACAGAAATAAAATAGTATCCTTAATTACGAATTTAAAATGATGAGCAAAACATATTTTGTTTTTTGCTACAGTTTTCTGATAAAAAGTGTAACGTTAAAAGAGATGCCAAAATAATAATAACAATACTTTATTATTTTGTCTTTCGTTCGTTTAAAAGTATCGCAACTTCCACAAACTTAGAAATATGAAAATATATTTTTTATAGATTTTTTTTTATTCAAAATTATCGATAACTACGTACAGCGGTAATAACGACACCAACGCTCCTAGCGGTCGTAGCGAGAAACTCTGCCATAAAACATTTCATACTGAAGTACTTTGAACTAAGTTATTATGCTGTAAAACTTGCGAAATCCTTAGTTTATCGTTTCGATCTTCTTGTATATTTAAGTAGTTGTTAACTTTAGAGCAATTCAGCTAGTTCTTATTAGCAAGTAATTAAAACTACCTCTATCTAAGTTTGGAGCTCGATCCCATGGGCTGCGAGTGATTTATATTGTCTCAGACAGGCGACTAAGGCAGTCACGTTAATTAAACAAACTGTTTAAAAACTTCAGTCTTTACTGACAATTAATGATGTCTGCGAGAGGTTAAACAACATTTATTTTTAACTGCGCAAAACTTTGGCAGTTATTTTTGAACTTCCAATCTTTAAAGACTTAGTAAACCATGCATAAGTGAAGAGTCGAGTAAGGAAGGAAAATGGAAATGTTGAAAACAATCGATTTTCTTTTATCAGATACCAGAAACTCCATACAGGGAGATGTCCATTTTAATTGGCCTTTTAGAATTAGGTACATATGTACTGTACAAAGTATGAACACAATGCCACAAAATATAAGTAATCTTATTGTAGGTATATGACTAATCATAGGTGTATTCCCAACAGAGGGTCTACCCGCAAAACTAAAGTTAACAAAGCTCTCACTAGTTTCCTAACTATGATTTATCGGTACCCCGAACAGGTGACGGTACTCGGCTCCTACTTTTGTACCAGTTCCATTTTGTACACTATTCTGTTTTGAACATTTAAGCTTTGTCCGCTGACTGCGGTCAGACCATCCCGAGAGGTCAGACGATGAATGGCTGACGGCATTATAAAGACCCGTCCACGTGCACTATGGGAGTAGAGTACACTTAAACATAGTGAGCCTAGATTTCTCCGTTGTGAGCGTTCTCCAGGTGGATCGATAATCAATTTACAAGCAAGAATAGAAGTTCGAATAACTGCTTAACCAAGTGACCAGTGCTGGGCGCGAGCTCGGCCATAACGGTCAGAAACAAACAGACAAAAGGCATCTATTATTAGACAAAGGGTTCCCCAAGGTTTCTTACAATTACCGGTCTAATCAGTCCATACTCCATACACATAGAAGTTCCACGAGTTACATCAAACTCCAACACACGCACAATTCTCTCTGTGTAGGTTTTACTTTATTATCGTTGCAATGACTTCAATCAAAGGCATCTTATTACTTTCCTTGGCAACCTAGTAGATAAACTGAATCCTCGATACCGCGGCCAGTCACTTATTACTATCGTCAACACAAAGTTAGATTGAGTTGTGTCAAACGACGCCGAGCTATCTGACAAAAAGTTCTGACTTCATAAATAACTTTTCTTTACGTCAAGCAATAGAATATAGTCCTTTAGACCTGTTCTATTTCTTGGATGATAATAGCGCTCAGCACACGCACAGTTCGGACCGCGGGAAACAGCACGCGCCTCGCTCCGAACTGTACGTGTATATGTGCGGGTCATACATTTTATACAGTTCGGAGCGAGGGATTGGAACGGCGCGTGCTGTTTCCCGCGGTCCGAACTGTGCGTGTGCTGAGCGCTATTGGCTAATCATATGTCTGGCTATCATATCAAATGTAATTGCTATCTGATAATCATTAGTTACGAAAAATAATTAACATCACGCCTGTAATTTCCGAATGGTTAGGCAGAGGTGTACCCATTAATACACCCACATTTCGCCAGTTTTAAGTCCCATGTAATAGGGGACCTATTGCCATCAAACGGCTACGAATCCAGACTCCGAGGCTGCCACTGAGTAATTCCTGATGGAAAAACCTAATAACACTTTGCCCGACCTGGGAATCGAACGCAAGACCTCATACTCAGCAGTCGCGGTTTGTGACCACTAGACCAATGAGACAGTCGAAAAATAATTCATACAAGAAATATAATTTTGAATCAATAATACTTTATAAGCCACGTTTAAAGATTACCACGGGGTGATCAAAACACTTGAAACGTCAATCGCTTCCCGTAGTCCGTATCCGCAATTTCAGCGAATTTAGTAGGGATCCGCAAAATATTTATTGACTTAACAAAAGGGAAAGAGAATGAAAACAATCGGAATTGAATAAATAACGCCTGGGCCCGATTTTATTTACGTTTGCAGACCGGAGTTTAGAATCAACGGTTTGGTAAAGGCTTTCAAATTGGATATTGTATCGGATGTTGTGTTACAGAGTTAATATTGACTGGCGGACATCAAACATGACTGCTATCTATGCATGAATTAGTTTCATTTATAGGAATTTAATAAAGAGCACTAGTTATACTTTAAATAAAGTAATACGATTATTAATGTCGAAAATCTTAGAACTGAAGCGATTTAAAGTCCTCTAAAGAGAACTTAAAAATTGCTGTACATGCCTTTTTCCATTCATTGAATATGTATTTTCTAAAGTTTATCTTGGACATCACTGACATCGGTGAAGGAAAACATTATGAGAAAACCTGAACTTACACCAGCCTAGTACTGTCTCACTCAAACCATGTCAGAGGCCCTTGAGGCGGTTTAGAAACTCTGACACTAGGGTGTGTGGGGTCGTAAGACCTTACTGCCCACATGATAAAGAAAGAAGAAGTTTAAGAAAATATATAAATCATAAATCATAAATCATAAATCATTTATTTGTTCATTACATTTTGGGTAGTTAAATAAGGTCTTACATAAAATGTGTTTCAC
This sequence comes from Hoplodrina blanda, assembly GCA_949316365.1. Lineage (NCBI taxonomy): Eukaryota > Metazoa > Arthropoda > Insecta > Lepidoptera > Noctuidae > Hoplodrina > Hoplodrina blanda. The sequence continues at coordinate 23,218,187 of OX438578.1, read as the reverse complement.
CAAAATCTACCAATTGAGGCATATGAACAGAACACAGCACAGGTCAGTATTATACTTAAATTAATTATTTGTCAAACATTGTCATTACATTAATTATCATAAATCATTTAATTGGATTAGGATACTATAATATACAAAGCTAATTGAAAAAAACAAATACAAAATAAAATATAATAAAAGTTGGCATATGAAATCATGTCAAACTGTCTTCAAGAAATTCTTCAATACTATAGTAGCACTTGCTGGCCAAGAGGTTACTCATTTTAGTTTTAAATAATGTTTTATGGCAGGTCTTGTATTCATCCGGGACTTTATTATAAATTTTTGGTGCCAAACTTAAGAAACTTTTACCCATTAGACCCGTTTTTGATTTGTTACCACACAATTTATTATTATTATTGTATCGCCTATTACGCTTCACTACATCTGAGAGGCGCTGAAAGTAAGTGGGATTGCAGTGAACAAATAGGGCCACCTCAAGGATATATATGGAGGGAAGTGTCAGGATTCTGTGTCTGATAAAATAAGGTCTGCAGCTGTCTATGGTTTTGAGACCAAACATGGCACGAATACAGCGCTTCTGTGCTTTAAATGCCATATTTTTATTGGTGGAGTTTCCCCAAAAGATGATCCCGTATCTTAATACCGAAGCTACTATATAAATACCTTACTGTAAGTCAACATTCACAATGTAACATAACATTCCACTTAAATGTAGAAGTACGTATGGAGTTTCTTGCCCATTCTTCTAAATACAAAACAACCTTCTGGAAGGGGCAACTAGATTCAATTCTATTTTTTTTCTTGTAATGACGTTTAAAAGTGCCTTATAATGGCCTAATTGAAATAAATGATTTGACTTTGAATTTGAAATAGGACCATTAATAGTCCAGAAAGCATGGCAGTTTATTTTAAATCTTTCAAAATCCCCTACACACTCTTTTCACTTCACAGTAGGGAAGTAAGCATAATATTTCAATTTCAGTATATTCAAAGCGACACAATTTATCACAAAGCGAACATTTCTCGATTCGAACAGAGTCAAAAGGCAACGATCAGCAAATATTCACAAATTGACACAAGTAAATTGAAAACGAGCGGAAACGTGACGATTTAGGTAAATATTCCTTGTTAAAAATACACGATACCTATAACGGGCACGACGTGATTTTTCCTGTCGAAAATATGTCTCTAGTACCTACCAGGTACAGCACGCACAAAGTTGTCGCACATTTATTTCATTTAGACTATTGACAGGCACTTTTGAATATTGTCGAGAAGTCGGTCAGTTAGTCAGAAAATTAAAGCTAGTAATAGTTGCTCGTTCCAAAACGTAGGTAGGCCTCTATAGAGAAGAACGAGCAAGCAACTCCACGGACACTCTTTTATAGTAGGTTTTAAAAAAAATCTGGTTACGATATTGTTGTTGCTTCTACAAGGAGCAGATCAGCACTCAGGGAAACTGCAAGCATGGCCCTGAGGGTCCCTCTCGAGTCTTAAGTGGTCTTTATTTCCATGAATAACTTCACTTACAGAAAATAAAGCAAAATTAAACAGTAATTTGATAACTTATACTCCGAGGCGGAGTATAAATATAATGTAGGTAGGTACGTAGCAACAGAACAAGCGAGAGGAAATATCTCAAACAATGGAGTCGTTTAGCTCAGTAATTAGCGATTAGGTTACCCCTACCAAGCGTTTATTCGCTTCAGTGTGCAACATATTTTTGGATTAAGGTAACCAAATGTTGCATTAACATGGCATGTGTGTATGAAATTTATTCTCAACAAAATGTTGCTGAAACAACATTTTTCAACTCGATTCGAGTCTTTGACTCGAAAGGATTGAAGATGTGGAAACTCAAGCAAATAAAAATACCGGTAGTGTAAGTAGACGGCCTGTAGGTTGGGTGGTCATAAGCGTGACTGTTGAGTGTAGGGACCAGGCTTGTTTCCCAGGCCGGGCAAATTTATTGCAGTTTTTACATTAGAAATTTCTCAGTGGCAGTCAGAGTTTAGGTAAAGCACTTAAAGTAATTGGTAATTGGCATAATCTTTCCCCGGTTGTGTCGGATTGTTATCCCCTCGGACTATGAGAGCCAAGGAAGAAAACAGAAATCAATTAACATAGGTTAGAGTGAGTGCACTTATGTTTGCGCACACACTTGTGTACTAGAGTATCTCCTACGTTATCTTGGCGGTTGTAACCGAAATTCGGTCTGGTAGAGAATATTATGATTAAGTGGAAAGGAATATTCTGGAAGTTTCGACAATAGTTATTTACTGCAAAAGGACAGTCACAAAACAAAACTTCAAAGGCTTGATGCCTTGCCAAAGTTAAGGCACGACCGAACTAGAGCATGCTCGTGTAACTTGTAACAACGACGGCTTGGCTCACTGTACCCAAATACGTATGGACAGCCATGTATCTTGATGATATATTATGGCTGTATGTCAAAAAAGATTGAAAGCTCAGGTACACACAATGAGCAAGCGAGATGATCTATGACCGGGCCAATCCTGCATGGGGAGACACCATATTTCCCTGTTGTGGGATTTTACAGGTATCACTGTTGGTAATAGCTCAAATACTGGTAAATCTTAGGTTTTACTTGTAAATCTTAGGATTTACTAAATGTAGGGTATACTTTTGGGAATAAAATAATATTTTGTTTTTTTGACGTAGAACCACAAAAGATAGGATTTTCGCTAAACAGTTCGGATTTTTAACCACTAAGACTTGATTAATCTTATTTTTTTACTGGAATGTTTCAGAATTTACCGTAGTTTAAGGTTTTACTGTTACATTACTATCACATAAGCTGTTGACTTAAAATAAAACTGAAACAAAATGTAATGATTAAAACTGTTATATTTTCATACAATCTTTATTTAATAAAAGATTTTAACGCATTAAACTAAAAGATGAAACTATTATTATAATGAAATATTGCATACTTGAATTTTATAGCCTACCAACTTCGTCCATGTGGAAGTTAAATATACCATAAAACATATTCTATGACACACGGCAATTAATAGTGTAGCATTATTACAGTAAAATAAATTTTATAATCAAGCCAGCGATTCCAGAGATTACCCCTTACAAATAAACAAACTTTAACTTTTTAAAATATAAGTATAGAAGTAGGTATAGAAAAATAAATATACTCACTTTTAAAAGTGCAATCATAAAATATTTTATAACATCATAAATACATTTTCTTAGAGCAACAAGTTTTACAAAACAAGTCAATTCACTTTATTTTCTTAAGAAAATATTGAATTCTTCTTTGAAATAAGTCGTACTTTGAGAAAACATGCTTGAAAGCAGGTTTACCTTTGAGCGCTCGGGACTGTAATAAGAAAATCTTGCAAATAACATAGATAGCTAATTGTATTTCTCGATTATTAGCTTGATATTAATTAAACATTTGGAAGGCACTTACCAGGTACATACCTATAAAAAGCTCTATTTAAATAGAAAAATTGAATGCAAAATGCGATAGGGCTGAGATCGAGTCACAGACTAATCTACTTCGTTTAAAAATGGTTGATATTTTGAAAAAGATAGAGGAATATGAATTTAGGAAGGTGTACTTAATAGCTTGAAGTGTTACTGAAGTGGTACTGGAGTAACTTAAAAAAGGCCCTATTGTTCTGCAGTGGGACTGTACAGGGTTATAATACAAGACAATATTAAGCTTCAAAATTCAAAGTGGAGATACCCAAATGTACGGCAGGAGACTGGAAAATCGGTTTACTAACCTACAGGTACTCTATTTATTATACAATTATTATTAAACAAAACCGAAGAAATAACGATACTTATAGGTTATATTGTGGAAATATTTTTTTTAAATAGTTTGTTGTCTACATTACTTTATATTCATCGTGAAATAACAAAGCTTATTAGATGCTTATATTGAAACAACGATAGCGTTTTGACGATATTTGTCTTATGTTATAATGAATGGGGAAGGCAGTCTTGCTAATTTTATCATGGCCGCAACATAACCCGTGTTTGCTAATACTGCTGCAAAAAAGCGACAGTAAACCCCATCGAATTGCAAATCAAATGATAAACGCGGCTATGGTTTGTTACTCAACTTCATCCACTCGTCGCTCACTTGAAGCCACACCACTAGTAAGGGTCACAATAATTACCATACGCCCTGTAGAAACGGTTCGTTAAGGCACACATGCCATGATATTATTTTTGAACTCTCTACGTTTACTACAGTGTGTTCAAAACGATTTATGATAGTTCAAACTGTGTATTAGCTTGCTTTTGTTTGCACAAACAATATTTGTTCACCATTTATTTCAGCTATAACTTAATTGAATGTTTGTTGTTGCTTTCCACTTTGACGGTTGTGAAAGGGAAAGATATTTGTTTTGTCTGTGTCAGCGAGTTAACTAACTGAATGGAATTTATGTGGGTAAAAATAAGATTGACTTTGCCATGTTTTTGGATAGGAAACCAGCCGATGTCCCACGTGTCGCTGAGATTAATTGCGGCTAGATTTTGAATATGACAAGTGACAAGAATTGGACTTCTTGACTATGAGACCAGATTGAATTTGAACGTTATATGTATAGTTAGTAGAATTGACCTTCTGATATAATGAACAGTGATCTTCAACATGTGTCTAATGTCCAATCGAAATGTTCACCAAACTAACGCAGCAGTCCAAACAGTGTTTGTTTGACACAAATGGGACGTCGTTTGATTTCTACGTCACAAACGAGACCAGTCTGTACGTCTCACGAGGTATATATAACAGGTACGTATGTACATGCCGATTGTGTTCGTGACGTGGACCACATTAAAGGGAATCCTTGTACGGAGCCAGGTAAAAGGCTGCCAGCGCCTAAAGTTCTCTAGTTGTGGCTACGACGATATAGTTGCTCATGAAAATCTTGCTAAATCTTTTCTGTCACATCAAAGGATTTGTTGCCATGGTGATTATGAAAATGTACAACGGTCGGGTAACCGTTGTTGATCATAGACTGATGGTGCTATTGATAAAATCGTCATCTTACTATTATTATAATTGCGAAAGTTTAGATTGCTGGATGTCTGTTGCTCAATCACGCCAAAACGGCAAAACGGATCAGGATAAAATTTGGAACAAAGATAGTCTAGAATAACACATAGCCTTGTTTTATCCCCGAAAAATGTACAATTCCCGTGAGATAATATAACAGCTCTGACGCAGACAAAGTGGCTGGCAGAAGCTAGTAATTTATAACTCTAATTACTTAAAGGTAGGCAGGTACTCGTAAAAATGAACAACTCATTCTTCCCTCAAGCCTTTTGACGATTGAATTGTTATATTACAGTATTCCACGTCGGGGCAATACAACGCCTTCAAAATATATCTTTTTTTATTATGGACGTGATTATTTGAGATTCCTCGTTTTACGCGCGTGATACGCACAATGATAAGGATCACTGCTGGATTTAATAGCCTTTCTGAAATTATTTTCGAACCTCTAACTTGTTGTGTGTTGAACTTTCTCTTGGCGTCGGGTAACCGCAGCTTGTCATGAAAATATCAGTGATCTGTGAAATTCATAACGAATGTGAAGCAACGCACCGAGCTGTGTGAACGTGGCCGCCAGTGTTTGATCACGGGCGGCGCGCGGTGGCGGCGTGTGTTACTCATAACAACCACTTGTTTTGCACTGCAGTGTAATGTTGTGGTTTTATGGTCACAACTTTATTATCACGCCAAATTAGACTTTAAAACTAAGTAATAAGTGTCATTTCCACTTATCAAAGCGATGATTAATGTGCAAATAGGTGCTGATGTAAATCTGCTGTTACTCTAAAAGCATAAGGTAGGTTTTGGATTGTCATAATTAGTACAACATTGGACTTTTGTTTTATTCTAAATTGTGTTCTAAACATGAGAGTTTAAGGTTAAATTTGTGGAAAGAGGCTGCTTAAAAGGAAGGTGACAAGAGAAATTAATGATTTAACCCGGCGAACCTTGAGTAATTGCTCTAAAATGTGTAGCGCAAACGCCGCTGTACTGCAAGAGTTTTTGGTTTTCTGATTCACTGAAAGTTTTGTGAGTTAGGACAGCCGACCCCCAGTCGTAATCGTAACCCCCGAGCATAATAATACGAGTGAGTATGCTAATATGTCACGACATAAGTGGGGCAAAAAATAAGTTAACATTTTCTGAATTAAGTCCCGCATTTTCCGTCGGTTCTATTCAAAGGTCCGTTTGCCTCAGATTCCTATACAATTTCGACCCTTTGTCATTTAAATTCCTTGTTCCTACACTCTACATTCTGACACCTAGCTTTTTGGTTAAACGGAGACTTGTTATCTCTCGTGTTCTACCATATTGCAGGTAGGTATATCGCCCAACAGATCTCCATAAACGCCTTCAGGAAATCAAGTGATCTAACTTATCAACAACGTTTAATTATTTACCGTTTCATATAATTCATTATACAAAGTTGTAAAGACTTTGAAATATAATTTATCAAAAACTACGTAGCTACTGGAGTAGTTAGTAAGTTATCGCTTAGTTAAAAGGCTTTTACAATGAATTCAGTAGGTAACTAACTACATGATTACAGAAAAAAACTGCTTTTCCATACATACTACTAGGACTAGAAATATGTACCCTAGGTACTGAATCCCTCCATCGTTCAACCTTTATACTGGGGCAAGCATTCAGCAAATGAATAAGTGCATTTCCATGAGCGTCAGTAATTAAATACTTGCATAGCAATCGATTAAGACCAGGCATTTCTAATAACCCGTCAGAGGCAGTGGTGCCAGTCGAATACAAAATCACCCAATTTTTTAAGAGTAATAAACCTTTTTATTATATTTTCGGTTCAACATTATCTTACTTGAAGAAACATTGATTTAAAACTTAACACGAGAAATAAATTACGGTACCTATCGTAAAAAAATATCGACACAAAATTGAAATATTTTACGACTTGCGAAGTGACGACGCTTCACGAGATCCCTCTGAAACATTTCTTTAAACGTTTGTACAATGCTCAAGTTAGTGCTAGCATTTTATTTTTCAACACATTATTTTAGTGCGGTCAGCAAGAAAACCGCTAGTCCACCTACATTGGTCAAAAATGAACAGACTCATACACATCTAAGAATCATCGGTGGACGAGATATCAATAACAGCGAGTATTCATTCGCCGTAGTATTGATTGTATTCAGTGAAGACTATAAATATGGTATAATCAGAGTGTGCACGGCATCCATGATAAAAGTGAACTGGGTAATAACCGCCGCACACTGCGTCGAAGCCCTGCAAGCCAAACAACTCTACGTTTGGTACGGAGACTTCACCACGCCGCCATCCAAATCCAATATGTTTTCCGCAGTATTAGACATCATCAAACATCCAGGCTACCGCTCTCTTCACTTCGACAACTGGGACGTGTTCGTCGAAGACAACGATATCTGTCTGTTACGTGTATCTGCCATCCGTGTGCCGCAGTATGGGAGGCTGTCTTCAGTAGACCACTCGACGCTGGTGGGGCTCCCCGTGTCGTACGTGGGGGGCGGCCGCACCAACAAGTCGGGCGTCGACGACATACTCCCGCTGCAGCTCGGGGAAGGCGCCATCGTCGCATGCAATGACGAGTTTAAAGATTTGACCAGATACTTGATTTGCATTTCCCCCAAGTGTACTCAAAAGCTTCATAGACCAGACGAAGGGGACTCTGGCGGGCCCTTGTTGTATGATGGCAAAATTATCGGTGTGCTGTCCTATGGACAGAACACCGATGTGTTTGTGAACGACGGCTACACACCCGTAAGCCCCTACCTAGATTGGATTTATGAAATGATAAAATCGAACTAAAATTGACAAGATCAAAAACTATACATATAATTATATGAATGTAAAGACGATATGTACACTAGAATAATCTAATCATATAATTTAGAAAATATGGTGCTTGCATAGAAAGTACCTACACGTAAACAGTCATACATATCTTGAAAATAACAAAACTTTACTTTTAATACATATGTATATGTTTCAAATCTTTCATTTACTTTTGATATATCACAGGGTATTTTGTTGTAACATAATAAAATATACTTTAGATGATCTAAGAAATGGTTGTTTCAATCCAAATTATCCTATAACTTTATTTAAATCATGTAGATATTTTTTACATTCATAATATTTTCGTAAGTGAATTGGCAAGGCACTGTCATAACATAAATATTTTTAAATAAAACAGATTCGCGGCGAACGACGCAGCTTATAAATGGCTCTTTCTTTTGTAAAATAAAAATGGATTCAATGTCAGCAACCCGACCCCACGGAAAAATGCCATACGACGAGCTTAATACTGTGAAAGTAGCAGCTAAAATAGAGACATGACTAAAATATTAATATTTAAATATTATATTATAAGTTACAGATATTATTAACAGTATTCTTGGAAAGGGATGAAACCCATTTCGTACATTTCATAGAAATGAAAGACAAAGTGCTCTTGATTGCGATTTCGATGCGTTGAACCATTCCATTTGCAGGTGCTTCGTGTTGAATGTCCCAGTGAGAACTTCTAGCTGCAGACGGACTCGAGAAACAATGAACAGTAATGTTCAACGTTAACTTATTGTTTCATTTTAACATTATCTCGATTTAAGTACTATCCAAAAGGCTGATCAATATCGTAGATGTTAAAAAATTTAACATTTTATATGACTCGGTGTGTATCTTACTCTAAGTCATCTAGGATACAATAAAATTTGTAAAAGTAATTGTCGCTTCATGATACTCACAAAAACGAAAGTTGCACAACATTGTTGCTAAGCGCACTATTTTGTGTTGCTTGAAACACATGTTTTATGCAACACAACAACGAAAAATGCACAACATTGTTGCAGGGTATAATTGGCACTTTGTGGTAACCTGTTATGGTAGTTGTGTTGTGGATAATAAATAAATTTTGTGTTGCTACAAACACATGTTTACACTAAACATGTTTTGCGCAACACAAAAATAAGTTGTATTTTTTGTTTACTTTATTTGAATACTGGGCTTAAAATAATGATAATCTTTTTGAGAATAGAATTTATAAGTAAAGTTTTATTTGTTTCTCGTAATAATGTAAATAAATCTCGACAGACTGACGATTGTAAATAGGTGCTCTAACCACGCTGTTTTAACTTTAAAATCAGTTGCCAACACAGGAGCGGTAATGCTGTTCAGATATTTACATAAATCGATAGTCGTTCTGCAGAGCCTATGTCTGTTAAACGAGGCACCGAGTTTTCCTATCTCCCTAAGAGTATAATAAGACATATTTGATCGAAATCGATCGGTTGCATTGATCAAAGTTTGATGTTTCTAAGAAATTTTCTCTGAGATCGACCGGACACGTATCCCCTGTCCATTGATCGAAGATTGACGTGTTGTTTGTTTCCATTGAATCCCAGATTTACTATATACCTACGGGCTGTTCTGTAGAGACTAGACTAACCTTCTGGATGCCTTACAAGCTGTATATACAAAAATATTAATATTTATGGCCATAGCTGCACGTTACTGAATTAAAGTTTTAGTTTAGGGCTTCTTCAGATAAACAGGCAAGGTTTTACGACGAAACTTGGGTATAATATCGTGAATAAAATATTATTATGTCCTCCTAAACGTTGTGTGGACATCTCTCAGCAGATGAGCGCGTTGGAGAGAGAAAAACATGTTACGTAGATACCCATTATGATCGTCTTACAAAGGTGACTCCGCTAATGTACCTAATCTCAGGTATCTCTATAATATTCCAGATAATTTTTCCAGATGAAGAGCTGGATGATAAATATTTTTACGCAGCTCAAGGACACCTTAGCTACACGAATAGACAATTAGTGTAATCTAATGGGTACTGTGTTCCTAATTAATATTAGTGTCAATTACAGTCAGTCGTTTAGAAGATAAAACATAATTGACTGCCTCGTTGGTCTAGTGGTTAGTGACCATGACTGCAAAGCCGGAGGTAGTGGGTTCGATTCCCACCCAGGACAAACTTTGTGTGATGAGCATAATTGTTGGATCTGTGTCTGGGTGTAATTTATCTATAATATGTATGTATTTTTAATTATATAAGTACGTATAACAGTTGTCTGGTTACCATAACACAAGCTCTGCTTAGCTTGGGATCAGATGGCCGTGTCTGAGTTGTCCCAAGATATTAAAAAAAAAAAACATTTAAGTACCTAGGTTAATTTTAACAAGATATTATTAACTAGTTTCTGGCCGTGCTTTTGTCTATCAAGACCTATCAAGTAAGTCACCTGTGTGTCCTGTACTGTTAGCTTATAATGCATGTGTTTAAATAAAAAAGTATCATAAAACATAGCTTGTGGCATTGCAATAGTGAAGCTTTCAATCAGATTTGTAATCGGTCCTGTAGATACTTCCAGAGATTATCTCTTATAAAAAAAGTAAATAAACTTTACCTTTTTACAACACTAGCTTTTGCCCGCGGCCTCACGTCAAATTCGGGTAACTTAGTTTACTCCTACTTTTCTTCTTAGTTCTTCACTACAAACTTTGGACCCTCATTCCCCATTTCCCTTTAGGGGATGAATTTTAAAAAATCCTTTTTAAGCAGACGTCTACTTACTATAAACTACTTTCCTGCCAAATTTCATCTTTATATGTCAAGCAGTTTTCGATATTTCATGGTGAGTGAGTGACCTTTCGCTTGTATAGATTAGCATGTATTTAACTTTCATAAACCAACGACAGTAAATATGAGGACTCATTATAGTTATATTTATGTATGCAGGTACTCGTTGCCTATCTTATTTAGATAGGCAATCAGTTCGGATTTGATTTATCAGCCAATTCGTGATTATTCGTGGAAATGTGCAGCTGCTATGAATTTGGCGTCATGTGTACAGTACCATGATGAATGAAGTTCATGAATATTACCAAAGCGCGTCCATCATGTATAAGCAATGAGGGCGCATTACAAAACTGTTTCGGAAAGCTTTTGATCAGAACTACGTTGTATGGGAATGCTAAAACACTATTATCTTGTGTTTATTATCAACTGGTATCTCCACGCGACTTCATTCGCGTGGAAGTCAAATATACATATACAAAAGCGAAAGATCACTCGCTCACTCACTCATCACGATGTATATAAAAAAGGCTTGACGTATAAAGATGAAATTTGACAAGAAAGGATTTTTTAAAATTCACCCCCTAAGGGTTGAAACGGGGGTCCAAAGTTTGTAAAGAGAAATCAACTTTGACGAGGACGGAGTCGCGGACAGAAGCTAGTCCTAACTAATATTATAAATGCGAAAGTAACTCTGTCTGTCTGTCTGTCTGTCTTTTCTTCACGCCTAAACTACTGAACCGATTTGTGTGAAATTTGGTACAGGGTAAGTGTGAACCCCAACAAAGGACATAGGCTACTTTTTATTCGACTTCAACTTCGACTTCGTCTGTGTCCGCGATAACCGACATATACGCGGACGAAGTCGCGGGCAAAAGCTAGTATACCATAAAAATATAGCCTGTGACACCCGACAATAGTTCTTATTAGTGAAAGAATTGTTGGAATCGGACCAGGATTTTTAGAGATTACGTCTTACAAACAAACTTTCTCTTTTTCGTAATATTTGTATAGATAAAATATAAAAAAAAACCGGCCTATTTTTGTCCTACTGTAGGTTAAAAATTCTCTTCTCATACAGAGTAGGCAGGTGCATTGATCACCACGCTTACTCGAGGTGAATTGGCGATTACAGACATTATAGTCATTATAAGTCCAGGTTATAAAATAATAATTACTTATTGAAGGTGCCATCGAAGTGTTATTATAAAAAATCTGTAAAAAAGTGACTTTAAGTTCAAAACATTTTTAATAAATAAAGACTTTTAAAAATACATTTCTCTTCGCTCTTTGATTGGAGCGTGTCGCTGGCTGTCTAGTCAAGAGACAAGAAAAGATAAAAAGAAATGCTTTTCTTATTGTCGTTTCTTGAAAAACAAATGATTTGAGCAATTTTGTGTAATTGGTGTATTATTTGTCGGCAGATAAGTAAAGCTTTAGAAGTAATATAATGAATATTGTGAAGGATCAACAGTAGCCTCTAATGACTGACTACAGTAAAGTTAGCGTTTACCATTCAGTTTATTGTAAGTAGTAATCTGTGGAAAATGTAGACTTGGTATTAAGACACTTTGTATTATTACCTAATACTCCTTGTTGTGTGTTTTCCCTATCAAAATAAATAAAATCACAGTGAATTAATAAATTATTTTTCATTTTCTCTACTTAAACTCTGCCACCATTTTTTTCAATTTGTGGAATAAAACGTATTTCGCAATAAATTTTTTTTTTTGTTCATTATGTTATCCTCAAAACGGAATTAAACGTTTTCCACTTTTTGAGTTCGTCATTTGATCTCGATCACTTCAGTTACATAATATACACATCAAAAGTGTCTAGGGATCAAGATGTATTTGGTAATAATAATATATTGATCCCTAGACACTTTTGATGTGTGTAATTGTGCTCGTGTCTACATACCTACATACAATTTTAATAAACGAATGTTTTTATTGGGAAACAGAGATTTAAAAATTTCAGAGTGCTTTTTACGGATAGAGGATTAAAAAGCCTATTTTTCATGGAAAATAAAATGACTGAATGAAAACCTATATGCAACTACACGACGTAGTTGTGTTCGTTTTTGGTAGTTGGTTTTCACGTAGGCATACTTTTCCCATTGAGAGCCAATTAGGTCACCAGTGGGAGCGAGCTGAAAAACAAAGGCATTGGCCAGAAGCGTTTTCCTGGCTGCGGCATAAGCGTAATAAACAATATATTTACCCCTCAAAAAAACCAACAGCTAATAAAAAAATCTTGCATTACCCAACAACAACATTTTAATTAGTCTTAGTCCAGCGCAATGCTAAAAACCATCTCAAAAAATCTCTGCAAAACCTGACTACACACCACCAACATACCACATTACGCTCTTACAGCTGAAAAATCTGAATTAAAAACAGCGGGGACTGCGCCGGGTGCCCCCTTTGTTCGCAAATGCTCGGTTATGTGTTATTTACGACCGGTGTTAACTAGGGCATCTACTATGGAACACTTAGAGGACCGGGGACCGACCAACTTGCATTATTTCTTCTATTTTTTACTCCCGGAAAAATCCAAGTTATAGACTAGTTATAGCTAGACTGCTGCCTTGTTATAAATCGGTAAATACTTTTTTTCACACTAGCTTTTTCCCGTGACTTCGTCCGCGTCCACTGCCTCGTTGGTCTGGTGGTCGCAAAGCGCGACTGCTGAGCATGAGGTCTTGGGTTCGATTCCCGGGTCGGGCAAAGTGTTATTGGGTTTTTCCATCAGGAATTTCTCAGTAGCAGCCTCGGAGTCTGGATTTGTACCCGGTTGATGGCAATAGGCTCGCCCCCTATTACATGGGACTTAAACATAACTGGCGAAATGTGGGTGTACTAATGGGTACCTACACCTCTGCCTAACCCTTCGGGGATAACAGGCGTGATGTTATGTTATGTTCGTCCTCGTAAATCTTAGTCATCGTAGAATAATCGTCCTTTCTTGTTGTTCAAACTTACCCCGTCCCAAATTTTATCAAAATCAGTTCAGCGGTTACGTCGTGAAAGAGTATAACAGATAGACAGAGTTCCTTTCGCTTTTATAATATTAATAAGTATGGATTGTTTGAAGAAATATTCTTACTCGTCTGCAAATAATTTTAAAAGAGCTTTTAATATGAGCGATTGCAATCAGTGATGTTTGCCTAACAACCTCAGAGATTACCCTTCTCCCGTTAATGAAAAGCGATTGGAAAAAGGATTAATTACTCATTTCTACTTTATCTCGATTCTAAAAGGCTGTGATAAGTACCTACCGCTGAGCTCAGTAGAAAAAGGATACAACAAAATAGTAAGGTAACCTAAAAGAAAACCTAAGATTTCCATTTCTGTACTTGAAAGTGCATAGTCATAAATAATATAAGTATCATAGTATCTATACCTATAGTAACATAATTATAGCTTTGAGGCATATATTTATGTTATTGTTATTAGTTATGATATTGTTATATTGATAAATGTACTTAGGTACTTTTTTTTTATTAAACATTTAAATAAAATAGTTTTTATAAACAAATATTTGACTTTCGTTCCAGGCTTTTTTTTAAATCGCTCGCTCGATATTTACCCGCGATATGGCATCAATTTTATCAACTACACTAGCTGTCCGCCGCGGTTACACCCGCGTCTTTGGTTACTGCTCCGCTCCCGTAGGTCGTAGCGTGATGGTATATAGCCTATAGCCTTCCTCGATAACTAATCTATCTAACACTGAAATAATTTTTCAAATCGGACCAGTAGTTCCAGAGATTAGCGCGTTCAAACAAACAAACAAACAAACAAACACTGCAGCTTTATAATATTAGTATAGATTTAAAAAATAAATAAATGCAATATTAAGTTACACTAACCATAAAAAAAGTTTCACTAACTATTGGGCCACTGTTGTCTAAATTATGAATAATAATATAAAAATAAAATATACGTTAAAAACAAAAAGAGTAACGAGTTAACAAACATGGTAGCACCTAAAACCTGTAAAACACATTTCATGTTACGCGCTAAAAATGGCGCCACAGGCAATCGTCGCCGTAGGTGCTGTGTATAAAAATAATGGCCTTTGTTACACAGACAATGGTCAGTGGACGTCTTACATTACATACTGGTGTAAACACCAGTGGTGCACCAGTGTATGAGTGGTGGCTGGTGTTGTTCTGTGCCTCGATACTGTGGGTGAATGACGTTTTATCTATAGTCCGAGACACGCTGGCTTACGCTGAAAATCAGCGCCGTGGTTTTAGTGCCCCCGTGCACTGGCCACGGCATTATGCTGAGCGTTAGCCCTTTCGCGAGGTAGTGGCGCATATTTCTTTTTGTTTTTTTTTTTAAATTTAATACAAACTTGTTTCTACATTGCTTTTATGTACAATTTTTATTTATTATTTTTATGTTATGTCCGTCATTTTTAGTTTTTTTTTTTCTTTCAAACATATATTTTAGTCTTCGCCTGCTGACACTGTTCACAGTTACCTACTGTAACGTCACATATCTTAAAAATTGTCCAGTGCACATTTCGCCTCTTGTATATAACGCCACGAGCACCTTCCGCCCGCACATCTCCCAGTCCCCGGTCTCGTCATACCTCCGCGCCCCTGTACCCCGCAAGTGAGGACTCAGTTAAACGGTTTAGCTATAAACAATTGTTTTAAGCAGTGTATGGGTGTGCATGCTAGTGTACCACACGTATCTGAGAGTCGTATTGTGTGTCGAAGAATATGAAATCTGTGGTAAATTAAATTCAGTTTGCAAAAGGTTTAAATTACATTATGACTTGGTTGCTCGGTTGGAACTTAGATCTCCAATATCTCCGCAAATAGCGGTTTCCCAGGTATGGACTGAAATAAAAAAATGATGGCAATGATGGAAAAATCTGTAACTTTCGGCTACGTTATGCATCTTTTACACCCGTTATTAATTAGACAATTAAGTGTCAAATGGACTGAATATTATCAACAACTAATAAAAAAAACTAATTAAAAATTTATCACGTTATTTTTCAAAAAATCTGGAGTAACGTTGCAACATACGTTTATTTTCTCAGTGCACACCTAATTAATGTTTATGCTGTTTGTTAATGTTGCTCTGTTATATGCTTTGTGAAGACACGCACACTGCACTGTGGCTTTGTTCACCCCCTAACTAACAGGCACACATTATTACTAGGAGGACTCGACCACTCGCGTTTCGACCCTTTGTCACCAGAACCGTACATTACGGATAGTTACCGTACGTATAGACTACGGCAGCGGTGTGAGTTACCGATGACGGGAAGTAAGCCGATATTGTAGTAACGTCTGCTGCAGCCGCCATTTTGTAAATATTGATAAATTATGGGTGCATTTTAAAAAAATCTACTAAAAATTAATAATTAATATTATAAAGCTGGATACGGGCAGCGCAGGAGCTCATTGCGGCTATCTTTAGAGGGGGGGCGATGTCCAGTAGTGAATGTTGTTCGGCTGATATGATGATGATAAAGTAGAAGAGCTTTTTACCCGACTGCGCGACGCAAAGGAGGGTAATGTGTTTATCAGTCTATGTATGTATGTATGTTTGTTTAAACGCGCTAATCTCTGGAACTCCCAGTCAGTTTGGAAATAATCGTATTGTATATGATAGCCAGATTCATGAAGAATAGTTAATTTGTTAATATAACATCACGCTAGGACACACGGGAGCGGAGCAGTAAACAAATACCTACCACAATAGTAATACAACGCAGGTGAGAAAAACACACGGGCACAAGCTGGCATGTTTAATAATTATAAAATTTTAAAACATTACATAAATAAAAAAGTCTCTTACTTTTCAAAATTTTTTTACAGGACAACATCTTTTCATTCAGTAGCCATGTTTAATATTTCTTACTGAAAAAATACGAATACTAAGTTAACAATAACAAACTGTTTAGTAACCGAAGAAAAGAATCATATAAGAGGTATACTGCTGCCTCCCCTCTTTGTATTCTACCCGTCATAATTCCAATAACCACGAGGAGAGTAGGAGTAAAATCTTTTCTTTGCCAAGTTCCACTACATTTAATTTAGCCTCTCTTTACAGTACTGATATGCATCCTTAAAGACCAAATGCGATGGCAATTTGGCTCAGTGGTTTTGTGACGTCATCAATTTGAAGCCACTGCGTTTAATGATGACGTCACAGACAGTCGAGTGGTTTTCGTTTGGATTTAGAACTATTTTGGAGTCACGGTTGAAAAGGAGGTGATAGTCGCTCGGTTAGGCTAGGTTAAGCTGCGCTTGCGGGTTGGTCCGTGGATGGGTGACCGTCTTTATATACACCGAGACTCCTCCGTGTCTACCCGATATGCACACAAAATTTAATAAAAATCGAACCAGCCGTTTCAGAGGAGTTTGGTAACAAACACAGCGACACGAGAATTTTATTTATTAGATATCATTTTAGTTTTAGACGACCACAATGAGAAAAAGGCGTGAGATTATGTATGTATGTATCATTTTAGTTTAAAGTAGTAACAGGCTTAGTAGGTATCACTAAGCAATCTTGACGTGTAACACCTACGAAGACGGAACCCGTCGTATCGTCATCTCACCTGCTCTCAGGTTTCCAAGAATTCAATTCAGTGAGACGCGAAACCAAGGGATCTCATATTGAAGAGTTTCCGCTTAGGATCGCCTGCAATATTGTTCTCCGGAGCACGGTTATATTAGATTGCATTGCGTTTGTAGTTTGAATCACTACTGTGTATTAAAGTAAGCTAGGATTTCTAACCAGAATAAAATATAAGAAAGAAATGATAATGTAGATAGTATAAAACAAAGTCTCTCCCCGCCGTCTTAGATCTTTTAAACTGCATAACGGATTTTAATGCGGTTTTCATCAATAAATAGTGATTTAAGAGGAAGGTTTATAAGTATAGTCAGTATTTAAATTGCACCCGTGCGAACCCGGGGCGGTTCGCTAGTATACAAAAAAAAATAGAGTGTTTGTTTGTAATGTCAAACTAACAAGTTTTTACGAATAATGTTTCATGGTATTTACTCGAAAAAAAAACAATTGTTATTAAAAAATAATCTTCTTATTGTTCCGGCTAATCCCTGAAAGGATTGGATTGAATTGAATGCTGGTTTTTATAATGTAAGTAATTAGAGTAGGTATCTTTTATAGGTTCTCGAACCTCAAAAAGGGCCCAGCATTGAAGTAAGCAAGTACACACATCCCTCATAACGACAAAATTAATATAGATACCTACGATATGCACATTTTGTAATTCAAATCACTCTATTATTCCATTCTCCTCAACACCTGAGCAAGTGTGCCATAAAAATAAGCAGTCACCATTTCTCTGTAATGAAATTACAGTTGAAAGTGAAATGTAGGTAACTGGTAAAAAGTCTCGTGAACTTGGCACTCTGCCCGGCGCGGTTCCGTGTGGCTGGCTTGCTGATCATTCATTCTAGTCGGAATGGAGTCAGTCTGATTAAACGCAAGCTAGTCAGCTCACCGCAAGTGATCGTGAGGCCACCTTCCTATAGGTGACAATGATTCTCAGTGAGACTTCTCCTCAGACTTTTTCATTAGTATAAATAAGTAAAAGTTTTTACCTACAGCCTACCTATAATTGAACGAGGCGAAAATAGTGCGTTCTCGCAATCATTAACCATTATATTACGAGTTTTAATTTTGGGTTTAAAATTATCTGTTGACTTGTAAGCTAAGCTAGGTATTTTTATGTAAGTACTGTGTTACGAGTGGGGTCCTAGGCGGAAAACGATATTATTATGTATTGCATCTTCTACTAGTTGATCACGTCTACGTGACCTACATGCATTCCCACATGTAATTGAATTGCCCCAATCATCACGAGGCAGCGAAGAGCACCGCATGTGTGTGTGTGTGTTGACAGAACACGTAGACCCTTCAAATTAAAGCATCTGAATACTTGGCACTTGGCAGTAGAAACAAGTATGATGGTAATACTTCCTCGGTCAACTTTGAAACGCCAACCATCCTCTCATAAAACATTCCCGCAACATTGTAGGCCGCGTACAATTATAAATACGCTCAACAAACGCACAGTAAGCAAAGTATTTCATGAAATATTCATAACATCACATCCAGTTTAGAAAATTCCGTTTTTTTTTAAACAAAAAAGGTTTCGCGTTACAAACGAAATAAGGCTCCTAAGTGACTTTTAAAAAGACTCGTAATGTTCACAGGAGCAATATACAATGGGTACCCAATAAACATTTAGGCGTCAATTGGAGCTTGTTTTAGAACTGACCGAGATATAAAGGCGCTACAGCAGCAGCACTTACAACTTTTGGCAACAAAAGAGCGTAAACAAGCAAAATATTTCACGTAGAGCTATACCACAGAGTTACAAGGGCGATAACAGGGTGAGTTTAAAGGTTAAAGACATACAGCAGCATCTTTTAACTCTACAATATGGGCAAAGCATCTTGTGTTATAGCTTTAAGTGAATCTTACAACTATAAGATCTAAATAAGAAGTGAGCATTGACTACAACCCCCCAAAGTGCTATGCAAGCGATAATAAACTCTCGCCAAGAACCAAAAGTTGCACAAAAGCAATAATTACCACTACCAGTTCCACAATGGTGGTCATAAATTCTTTTGTACCACCAAATGCCTAAAGAGGTACAAAACTCTCTTAAGTTTCTTAAAGTCGAACAGTAGAAACATTCTTCGCTATCATAGAACTTCTAGTGGTTATTGTGACTTCTGTATAACTTTAGGTAGAGTAATAGAGCTTAATACCACTTCTGTACCCCTTATTCGTTTACTTGTTGTTGATAGTAATAAAATGGCGATCATTCATTTGCCCACCATGTTTAGGTTACGAATTGATTTGACTTAGGTTAGAAAAACATAAGAAAACACGGTTTAATTGAAGTATTTTGCTTCATTGTGTTCTAACACTACTAGCACGATACCTTAAATTAGAATAGACAACCTTTTATTAGATTATTACAAAAGTTTTATGTTACTCCATATCTAATAAAATATTTTTTTTCAGTAAATATACAACAGACATCGGGCGCTTGAATATTTTGTTAATAATACATATACTTATTCACAGTGTACTTTCCTTCGCAGTAAAAAATCAACTTCTGTGTCTACTAGGTTGAAACTAAAAGATTATACTTTAAATTTCATTTTCACAAACGAATGGCGGCGTTTTGGATCCGCCAATATATTAACATACGCACTGTTCGCACATAAAAACGAGAGGTTAAATTATGTTGACGAAATAAAAAAATATCCTTAGGAGTTAAAAATGTTAGCACCTGAGATCGTTTTTATAGCTTTTGTGCGTCTATATTAGAGTTCAAAGCGGTAATAATCACCTATTTGCCACTCTCTTATCACTTAAAAATATAGTGAACGACATTTTAGTTCTACCATACCGCTTAGGGAGTTAGTATTCACCTATTTGCAGCCTTTCTAGCACCCAAAGGGTTAATAAACGATATTTTATTCTATTGTACCACTAAGGGAGTGAATTTTCGCCTATTTATCACGTTTTTATTCCTTGTAGTTTCAGTTATCGCTATTATAGCTCTCTTATTGCTTTATTATACCTCTTAACCCATTCTGTAACTCTGATATACCGCCATTAAATAACCTAAGGTGATAAAAAAAGTGTGCCCAATTCGGGGGTATAGTAGAGATATAGCGCGCTCTAACTCCGAATGCGTAACACTTATGTATAACTTTAGGATCTGGTTAGCGCTTTAATAGATTTACTATAACTCTTGTCTTAGCGCCTAAATGTTAGTTGGGTATTATGTCACTTATTAAAAAGTGAGCAGACACTTGGGTATCAGTTTCAAAAATAAACAGGGCTCTCTTTATTCTTTGTCAGAGGCGATTAGAGGATTATATTATGAGGACGAGCAGGGGCGTTCTCCTTTCACAAGATAATGTGCTGCGGTCACCGTCTGCCAGGCGATGCCATTATTATGAAGGTCATTGGGCCAACCCTCAGGAGTGAAGTTAATAAATGGTAAATGATCACGAACTAAGTAAATTGCTTTTCATTACGTACTGGTAAAGTTTTTACTAGTAAAATAATTAATACGATTATACCAAAACTTTGTAGGCAGTACAACACATGATGGCCAAAACCAGAAATATAATTTATCTGCGAATTTTTGGCAAAATGTTTTATAGATTAACATGACTTGATTCTAATTCTGTTTCAAAATGTTTCCAAAAAATACAATTTGTTAACATTATTGTGTATGCTGTGGTCAATTATAATTATTTAATTTAATCTTTTCTGTAGGTATGTCATAATTTGTGTTTATCTTTTGTTGGGAATCTTAAATAAACACAAGTGTTAAGTCTAAATAGTAATAGTTGGTATGTTTCAATTGGACTTGCATTTCTAATCGAGCAATTTACTTTGTGGGCACCGGATGGACCTAGATCTCGGGGCTATATCCTTTGCACATAGGAATTACGGGTCATCAAATAGTTAAAATTATATTAGCGAGGAAGAGCGTTGCACATGTATGATAGATATTAATGTAGAACCATTTATTTGTTTACCGAGTTTGCCCGCGTTTGCAAATAATTATGTAGCTAACACCTACTTTTATTTAAACTCAACTATTCTATACTTTTACTACGTATATTATTATTGTACTATGTACCTCTTTGTCGCCTTTTCGATTCTTACAATACGAATTTTATGAAACTGGATATATTTTGTTTGTCGAGTAATTTAAGTTAAATTAAACTAATTAAGCTAATTACAGCCATATCGTAGCAGCGACTATTGTTATCTTTTTTTTTAATCTCATGTCTTCTGCACTTTTTTAAACTTTTGTTAAAACGTGGACGATGGTGTGGGTGACATGTTTGTTAAATCTTAGTTTAAGTATTTCCCTGTATTTTGTAGGATGTAACTGCTTGTTGTCCCTAATAAATAAATAAATTACTATTAATTTAGTAAATACAAACACTCTTTGTTGTAGGTACATCATCATATTGTGTATGCTGCGGTCCCTATAAGTTTAGGAATACACCTACGTAATCCCTTTTTTGATCATTATTTATTATGTCATTATGCTTAGCTGGGGACCCTTAGTAAATAACTAACAATGTTTTTTTCTAGGTTATTTTTATCTTTTTAACTACAGAGTTTCACATAATGACGTTAGTTTATCCCCGGGTTTACCGAACGAAACATTAAAATATATCAAGCGCGCGTTAACTGCTATCAATGTTCCAAAATTCACCCCTAAGGGGATAAAATGGGGCCCCGACATTTATGTGGACGAACGACGAACGGACATAAACTAGTTATATCATAATTCTATTCAATTCTAACCTAATATTCTAGCACTATTGTACCATAGTGAAGTGTTGTCTACATCATAAGTGATTTAGTTTATAACTTAAGGGCTCGTCTCAACAGACGTGTGAAACAAAAATATGCTTGAGGCCCTTGTCAAAGTGCGACGACAGATGCCTTGTGTAATAACACCAAAACTAAAAGAAATTACCTAAAATGCCTAGACAAAACCCTCACTCATTGTAATATAACTAATTATCAAATTTTCGTCATATTAGTCCTTATAATCTCGTGTAAAAATTGAAAAAAACCTAATATAGAGGCTACTGCAAAAACAGCACTTCTTCATAAAAGCGTGTTCTGTATGGCACCGATAATATATAATAAAATTCCAGAAAAACTAAAAAATATTAATAATATTATCCTATTCAAAAAAGAACTGAAGAAGTTTCTAATTAAAAAATGTTACTATTGTGTTAAAGACTTTTTAAATGATAATTTCTAATTTTATTGTCTTACATAAATATTTTAATTTTGTTGTTTTTTCCTAATTGTTTTAATAGTTGTATATTTTTTTTTTTCCAAATAACTGTTTTTGTACGCCAATTGTGGCAAAACATGTTGAAACTACTTTTCACTTTCTCACCTACATTTGCATTTATATGTTTAATGTTACACATGTTTACACAAATAAATATATCTTTTATCTTTTTTTTTATCTTTTTACTTCGTGATGTTTGTCTACCGAGAAAATGTTATTATTTTATGTTTTTGATCAGATGATCAGAACCCTCGAAAATATCATGTAGTTTTCATACATTTGTATTTTAAGCCTAGAAATCTAGAATTGTTCATGTAAAATAAAATAAAAGATTGGTAATTTTGGATATAGTTTCGGAGACTGTTCTCTCAGGCTGCTTCAGATAAAAGCTTTGGAGCGTGTCCTGGAGGACAACTGAAGTACTAAGGCAAGGATTTATTTTATAATAAAACTAGCTCCTTCCTGCGACTTCGCCTGCGTGGTTTTTTTTCCCCCGTATTAGTAACGTCTTTGGTTACTGCTCCACTCCAGTGGATCGTAGCGTAATGTTATATATCCTAATATTATTATTATATTGTATTCCTCGTGAATCTGACTAACATATACCAAACTATGTTTTCTGTTTATTGTTCTTTTGATAGTTTTTCTGATGTAGCAATTTCTTTCTTCAAACTGCAATCACTTAATCTTCCTCGCTGATCTTTTATCTTGTATATGACGTTCAAAAGTGCCTTTTATGGTCTACAAGAAATAAATAATTTAATTTTGGCTTTCAATTTGACCTTGAATTTGACTTTGACCTTGACTTTGACTTTGGTGAAGTGAATTAGGGGTGAACAAATCACAACTTCGACTTGACAAAGTCAGAGCATTAGGCGGGATAGCAGTTAACCTAAATCTCACTTTTCATAAATTCAACGAGGGATATTTTTACAGGCTATTAAAAACAGATACATTTTTGAACACATTTTATAAACACATATTTAAAGCAACAAAATTATTATCTACCTCGAATATCAAACCTTAAAATCCTGGCAAAATACGTAAATAATATACAAAAGAATGTGTGTTTTTGATCTCAAACGCTCACAGTTTTGTGTGTTTGATCTTCCCAAAAACAATTTCCCAGAAATAAAATATTCAATCTTAGAATTAATCTGGCATCTGTAAATAGAACGTTACGTTTTCTTAGGAGCCACAACAAATTTAATCAGCAGGAAAAGTATGGGGAAATACAATTTCCTCTTCCGGTTTGGGTCAAGTGTATAGGCAAACAGAATGTCTCTCCGGCTTCCAGTAATTCAGGGTACACAGGAAATTAGTCTTTGTGTCTATATTATTCGCACCGTGTATATTGGGTCGCAGGGTACATCAGGCCCGGGTAACTGGTTATAAAGGTTATAAACCTAATTCCTTTGAAGAGTGGGTCAATAGCTTGTAGGGGTGGTATCTCTTTCTGACTCAGGGTAGATGACGCTGGTGGTGATTCGTGTCTATTTATGGTTCCGTACACGAAGGGCCCTATTACTAAGCCTCTGCTGTCCGTCCGTTTGTTAGCCGGCTGTATCTTAAAAACCTTAATAGCTAGAGAGTTGAAATTTTTACAAAATGTGTATTTCTATTGCCACTATACCAACCAATATTATAAATAAATAATACCTAGTTAAAAATGAAATGGGGTCCTCATACAAGATACCTGTTCTTTTTTGGGTTTTTGGATCGATATTTTAATGGCAATACTGTTATATCTTCTACGATGGTGAGCCTTCGTGTTCCTCTTAATTTTTTAGGGACTTTCGTCCTTATGAGGCATGCCAGTCCCATCAAATACGTGTCTTTAAAGTACCAAACGATAAACGACTGTTTCGGGCTGTTAATAAAGTTTAATGAAGTTTACTAGTTCCATTCCATTTTGAATAAATTATGAAACCGTTAAAGTAAAAAGTTCCATTAGCAAATGCGCTTTGCAGAGAACGTAAACTAAAAACCGGCCAAGTGCAAGTCGGACGCGCACAAGAAGGGATCCGCACTATATATAACACTACGTAATAAATCCCACTAAAAACAAATAGTTAAACGTGGATTTAATGTTATTTTGAATTTAAACAAAACAAAACTTATGGAGCTATATTGCAAACGAAGTATGCCTGCAGGCTAATTATATTGCAGATACAAATAAAACGCACAAGGTACAACATGTATTGGTATTGAGATGAATAAGGTAGTCATTTTTTGTTGTTTTAACTGCCATGTGGTGTCATGAGATTCAACCCGCTGACAGACAGACGGACAGTCAGCAGAGGCTAATAGGTACCTAATAGGTTCCCGTTAGCACCATTCTGGTACTGAATCCTAAAAACCTGGAATATTATTTGTACAAAAAAAAACGGAACAGGTCAACGACTTCACTTAACGAGAGTACCTACTCCAAGTAGCTCTTTTTACTGACATTTTTGAAAACGCTACTTATGTCAGTATTCACGACTACAAAAGAAAATTCTGGTCCTTAAAGTAACTGTTTACTTAGGCCTCTTACAGCCCCTTCAGCAGGACGTAGAGATAGCAAATAAGGATAGGTTTTAGTATTTGTATAAGAGACTGAGATTTAACCTCCAGCGCTAAGCGAAATGAGTTTGGCAAGCCGATGAGAGCCGAGTTTTTGCTCGCGAATTCATCCGCGTTCAAATGACGGTTATTTTTAGATAGAACTTGTTCTACGACAATTTTTCTGGTCTTTTGTACTCCGAGAACATATCTATAAGAGGGATGGAGTATATAATCTTTATTTTATAACAATTAATTCATTATTTAGCCAATCATAATTCTCCTGGCGCTTTCCGGTTATGGAGCTCGACATTCAGTTTTTCCAGATAGGCAAGTAGGTACCTATTGCTGATTAATCATGGAGGGATTTTTAAAAATGCTCCACGTAAAAATCAACAATTAATTGTGGAGTAATTATGAAACTCTTTCAATGAGTTCCAATGGGTAACGTTCCCATCCATGTCCAGACCTCGGCAAGTGCAGCTTATCCTTAAAGATAAGTCCTCACACTTTTTTGTTTTCACATTCTTTATTGTAATATATTATTAAAATATTTTTTTTAAATAAATTACAAATAATATTAAAAAAATATGTATAAAAATAATGCTCCGCCCTCAACGAGGTGGTAAAACCCAAAGTACAGAGTACAGTATTATTATATTGATCATAAAATAACCTCGTAAAAGAATTTCTTAATAACTATACTGTATAAATAAATGTATACAAAGAGGAAAACCCGATTTAAAAGAATCCAAGAAATGCAGATTAAAGTGTTGAATCATTTGTCATCCTCAAAAAAAGCTCAGATTTCCGTTTCCTGCATTAAATTTGGATAAAAGAATATTAATGGCGTTGAGTAATGACGATCGAGGGACTCCAAATCGTTTAATAGTGCAACACTGATTGAAGAAACATTTTAGTTAAAAACACGTTATCAAAGAAAGAAAGAAAAATTGTTTTTCACGCGAAAATGACGCACATAACATAAAAAGGAGAAACAAGTTGGTATTAAATCTAAATAATTCATCATCATCTGCCTAGCCTTTTCCCAACTATGTTGGGGTCGGCTTCCAGTCTAACCGGATGCAGCTGAGTACCAGTATTTTACATGGAGCGACTGCCTATCTGACCTCCACAACCTAACTGGTAATAGGATACCCCTAAACCCCCCTAAATCTAAATAATTAAAAACCAATAATTACAAATAAGAAATATGCGCCACTACTGCGCGAAACGTCTGATCGAACCACGTTTTGAATACTCTTGTGTTAGCAGAATAAAATAATACCTCATGATTTGATTAAAATATTAATCAGTTAACAAGATCGGGTAGTTAACTGTCTAAAGTTAGGAGTATAATTTCTAATGAGAATGTTTATTAACCTTTAATTATGCTCTAAATTGCGGAAATTAGTTGCATTTTGCTAGTGATATTATTATACTGCGCAAATCTCTGCTCATTATTAGATAACTTTTGCTGCGCGGCACGTATAACCACATTATCGCACCCTTTATAAATATGACGAGCTACTAATATCTACTTAGTATGGTGCATCTTGTACTGATTTATACCTTTGTATATTTAAAATAAATAAAATAATAATAACAATAAATAATAATAATTTATTAATTACTAAATAAATATTAGAAATATATCAAAGTAATATTAAATAAATAATTTGTTGAACAATTTTACAACAAGTTTTTGTCAAATGATTTTCATTATTTAACTAGAAATTCACAAAGGTGCAAAAATGGACGTTAAGTCTTAAAATACCTCGCCTAGTTCAATTTGATTATTTGGCAAAAAATGTCCTTCGACACCAATCAAAAACTTCTGAACAGATTTTTTGAATCATAACGACAATCCCGAACAAATCACTTTCAAACAAAAAACCTAAATCAAAATTGGTTAAGACGTTTCAGAGTTACGATGCCACAGACAGACACACACGTTAAACTCAATACACACCTCTGTTTTATTATTCGTTTCCTACACAAAAACCGATATAGAGGTAAGTAAACAGTTTCACTTTTGATACCTAATTAAGTGCACTATCAGCATTCCACTTAACTAAAAGTCAGTCATACGACCTTGACATTGCAGCTATCCGTGTCAGCGTTTCACTGATAAATCCCTAAATAGACGTGCGAAGTGGAGGGAGATATCAATAAGTGACAAATCAGTATGCAGAGCTACTAAAATGATTTTCATTCAATATGTATGTATGGTATGATGGATAGACCATCTAACATGGAGATTAATATAGCTACTATAATATCAACAGTAGCTTTTGCACGCGACTTCGTCCGTTTGTCGATTATTAGAGACGCTGAAGAAACCAAGGATTAAAAGTTAGTATAGGTCCTTTCTTGAGGTCTAAGCTATAGCTTACCCCGTACCAAATCGGTTCTATGACAGACAATGTTACTTACACAATTATAATATCAGTAATAAAAAATAAATAATCTAGAAACCAACACGTAAAGAAAAATCTTGGAAGTTGTTTCTATAAACATTTATGTGACGGCTTTGTAGCTATGTATCCAAGAAACCAACACGTAAAGAAAAATCTTGGAAGTTGTTTCTATAAACATTTATGTGACGGCTTTGTAGCTATGTATCCAAGACAAACCGCACTGCTTTATTGTATTAAAGTACCATAGACACAATGCAATTTAGCTTAAGAGAATTATAGCGGTCTTATCGTCAGTAGCAATATCAACAGAGAACCGCAAATCGATGGAATTCTAAACGTAATTAAGCTGCACTCGACTCCGTCTAGCCAGTTTCTGCGAATTAAACCACAAGTCTCTCATGTATTTCCAATATCCCCCAGTTAACAATACACCGAGTAATATTTCACCATCTTTACTTACCTTACTGTCTACCCTGCTTAAAGTTATGGCGTAATTATAACACATATTATGTATGTCGATGGCAGCTGTATAAGGGTATTCAATAATTAGCTGCGTACCCTGCTCCCGGCCCTTACGTAACCAAAGCTTGTTGTTTATATAAGGGTGCGCCGCGAAAACTGCGATATTAGCTTTTCGGTTTTGTGTGAGAAAATTCAAAGGGGGCGCTTGATATGTATTCTTTAGAGGTTACGCTGTGTTTCAGAGGTGTACATACGAGCTTAACCACGTGTGGTATAAGGATTAACCAAACATTAAGGTCGTAAATAATTGGTTAACATTAGACGTGTGTCATTGACGGTTTTATGGTTAACGTAATTTAACTGTTAATCATCAATGGTCAACAGGTTGAAAAAACTGTTAAATTATTAACAGGTTTTTTTTCAATCGTTAACGTATTGCGTCAATATTATTAATGTTATGCTATTCTATGAGTTAACGTAACGTTTTGTTGTAAACAGTTTATTAATTTTGAGTACGTTGAGCCGTTGACGCAGCTTATATTTTCAACCAGTTTTTTCGGAAACTAATAAAGTAATGTATAAAGACGTGTTGACGTTTCAGTTTTTTCGGAAATAAATAAAGTAATGTGTAAAGACATGTTGACGTAAATTAACAGCTAATATTTTCAACCTGTTATTTCATTGATGAATAACAGTTAACTCGTTGACGAATGAAAAGTCGTTAAAAAAAACAGTTTGTTGATTCAACGCCCACCTCTAGTTAACATTATTAAAACAAAATGATCTATATCTATCGTGTGCTTTTTTAAGAATGGTTTAAAAAATAAGACGTACACAAAACGAATAAATTGTACCGCTTTGAATTGCCACGAAAGGTGAAACTTGACACACCACACAAACTTTATTATTTCGTAATAAACATAATAATATTGTTAAGAATTTTAATCTAATTGTCATCGAAATATTTCTTAATAGATACACAAATTATGGATCACTGTTTCATACATCCATACCTGCGCTAGCTCCCAATTACTGACACTTGTCAAGTCTCATCTTTCGTGGCACGTGTTATACCTACTGCAAAATTTACAGCATTATAAAAGGAAATTACACAAGTTCCGTATATAATATATCGATGACACAGCCTGCAGGAAAGGTCGCGAGATCACTACCCGGCTTGAACCGCTGCCGACCCCAAAGCCTTGATAATTGATGGGGCTAACTGGAATATTAGCAATATGCATCACCAGTTATTATTCATGGGACCGAATTTAATTACATAGAATGGAATAAAAGGAAAAGACAGACACAATGGAGTTAGCTGTAATTAATCAAATTAATTATTTTAATCAGCTTATAACTCAAGAATCACTCCTCTCTCAGAATCAATTTGGGCACCTACTTAAACTTATTGAATTGTTTAAAAACGTTATCTACGTTCACATTTTATTTAAAAAAAAAAAAAATGCTTTTTTTAGCAATTGTATTTTTATAAAAGTAGTTTGTTTCCAATAAAGAATATCTTAATGAACCAGACGCGGTAGTACGATTTAACGATACTAAATAAAGAAAAAAAAAATGTCTTAAGCAATATGAAACAGAATTTTTGTGAAACAGCGATTTCCGATAGTCAATTAATGGCAAAATGACGAAAAGTCCACACAATGCCTCCGCAGAAAGCGAACAAAAAGAGTTCGCCGATAACATTTACTTGCGCGGACAGAGAGATTTTTATTTTGTTTCTGAATAATTTTGCTATCCGCTATTGGGTTCCGTAGAGAAACAAAGAACCTTTTTAATTACAACATGTTCGCTCGAGCGTGTGACATGTTTCAGTTGGGCGTCCAAAAGGGATCGCTTTTTCGTACCCATCGTTGCATAATGTGGTCATGTTTTTACTCAAGTAAAACAATATACCTACTTACTTACTTATTTACGTAAATTCTATGATCAGTAAGTTATAACCAAAATAATTTAATAGCTAAGCTATATTATGGCGCGGGAAATTACCTATATTGCCTGTCATAAAACATGTTTGTATTTAAAACTGTTTTATTATACGATTTTAGAATATAGTTATACAATGCATGGTTTTATTTATTACGATCACTTTTCATTTATAATTGTGATAGTTATTACAATTCAAGGTTTATTTATAATTGTAATTCATCATATAAAATAAATAATAATCGATTTTCCATAACATCACGCGTATATTCCCCCAAGTTTTAGGCAGACGTGTACCCATTAGCCCATTAATCGATTTTATGGATAAGTGAATTATGGATTATGGAAAACGGCTAGTATTATTCATAATATGGACTAAAATAAAATAAGTTACAATTGCATTTATAATTATTCAATTATTCGTGAATTCAACCCAATTAATATTAAAATGCTAACAAGTTTATTCAACAGAAAATTCTCAATTCTTAATCAAAGCAATATTACCAATTATTCCTAGGGCCGTTAAGCAGGTAGTATTTAACCACTGATGAACTGATCAACTTGCAGAATTATTATAAAATACAGAGTGTTGTAATTTATTTTGTAGCTATTAAATTATGCTGTACGGAACTCAAATAATATTGGAGGTGAAGCATTGTGCAACGACCGTGTTTTATCCCCGTAGCTGTAAATACATCGGTATTCTTATTGTCTTTTCTCTTTTTTTGTGACGGGGTGACCTATTAATTAATGAAATATCGAGGATTGTTTGAATTTATGTTTTTGTTTTATTTAATATCTACACGAGTGCTGTCTTTTTATATGGTTTTCAAAGGTATTCTATGAAATCGGTTTTATACACCATTTTTGTGTTCCGAAACTCAGAAATAGAAACTCAAATAACTATCTATAAAAATATACACATCAAAAGTGTCTAGGGATCAACATCCCTAACATTGATTAGGGATGTTGATCCCTAGACACTTTTGATGTGTGTAGGTAGTGATTACCAAAAAAAATCAAATAGATCTGATTATTATACTCGTATATCCAAATACCAGTTCACCAAATACGAAAAAGTGTAAATTAAATACTGTCATTTGTTTAACGAGATTGTAAGATGATGTCATCTTTAAAGGTCGCGCGACAGACGGGGAAGTACTACCATACTACATGATTCTACCGTCCTTGTCAACCGGATTTGCCGTGGATACTATCCTTTTTTTTTGGACTAGCCCGCTTCACTGTTCCCATCCACTACAACTCCTGAAAGCCAGAATCAACAGTGGCGACCACCAGAAAAGCGCGGAGGCAATGAAACTCAACGAGTCCCGGAGGAACGATGTCTTGGACCCCACAAAGAAATTAATCAGAAAAGAACAGCGAAGAAGCGAGACAAACATAGCTTCCACATCCATCCAAATAAGTATTAAACAAAACAGAACTAGATCTATGTACTAGTCTGTTAAAACATCCTATGTAAACGTAAAATGTTCCTATGTGTAGGTAAAATGTTCCTATGTGTAGGTAAAATGTTCCTATGTGTAGGTAAAATGTTCCTATGTGTAGGTAAAATGTTCTCTCAACCACTGCTGACATCAAGTATTTTTAAACATTTAGTGAATTCCTTGTACCAAAAGGTAAAAATGGATGGTAATGATGGACAGGAGTGAAGTGAATGCGGCTTTAACATTTGTCTCTGCACTATTACAAACACAGGTTACGTCTCATTTGCTGAAGTGTCGCAAATATCCTGCCTCCCTGACGATTTGAACAACCCCTTTGAAGCAGCAATAAACGTCGACCACCTTGGACCCAAACATTATAGGGTAAAATAAGTATACCTAGATGTTGCGTCGATACGAAAAGAAGACAAACATGTGTTGCGTCAGACAGGAAAAGGCTATAGAGGAACTTGTTTCTTTTTTTCTAAGTACATGTGGGTGATTACTTGGGTGCAATAAAATGTCCTCGGTGTATCCTCGATACGAAAAGAAGAAGACACACACGTTGAACCAAGCAGGCAAAGGTTGTAGGTTCAGGAAGATTTTTTTCCAAGTAGACGATTAAAATGGCCTCCAAAAGTAACCTCAGTGCATTTTATGTAGTCAGAAACCGTACTGATGAAGCACTAATAAGTACTTCTTCTTATCACGATAAGAGATCGGCGCAAAGGAAGGAGAAGATGCTTTGTTTTAGTCAAATAATTCCTATTTAAACACGATTATATTACTGCTTGTATTACAAGTGGAAGGGACATTGTATCGATACCATTTACCATGAATTTAGTACATAACTGTAGACCCCCAGTGATAAAATACACACATCAAAAGTGTCTAGGGATCAACATCCCTAACATTTGTTAGGGATGTTGATCCCTAGACACTTTTGATGTGTATATTTTGTCAGTTATCAAAGAAAAAGCAACTGTTCCATACAAAATTGCAACACCTACGCGACCAAAATGTATGGAACAAAACAGCTGATTTTTGTTTAATAGCCAAAGAAAACTGTTAACTTTGATTAGTCTACAATTATGTACCTACCTACTGAATAAAAAGTTTTTTCACCTCGTTTTAATATATACATAAATTCACGCCTTTTTTGATGAAGGTAGGCAGAAACATTTTTTAATATTGCTAACATAAACTAGTTTGTCGAGGTACCCTGTAGACGAGTAATTAAAACGATAAAACCACATTGTAAGCAGAGTAGAGCTTCTATCTAATCTATGTACATAGCAAGATGGGAATTCTTCGTAAGTATTTTATAATAAAGTCGACAAGCGGGACTCCGATACACAATCTTTAAAGAATTCCTGTATGCAGTAGTTTAAACTGAAAGTCATTTCCTAGAAAACTGTTTACCTCGAATTCACAAGCAGGTGTAGCTAACTATTTATTTTGTTGCATTAAGTGCAACATTTGAAGTAGGTAAATAGTTTAGCGGTGTACGGCGATTAACACATGGCACCGCGCACCGCTGCGACAGGCGGTGAAACGTGTGATAATTGGTTCTTCACCGCCTTAGAGGTGCAATTTCAGGAGGTTGTCATAAAAGACATAAAAAATCAAAGAAAATTACGAAACCTGGTCAAAATGACACTTATTATTAAACCCGGTCAAAAATAATTAATTAATATTTGTTTTTTTTTAAACAGAATTGCCCTGGGATGCGTATGCGGTAGGCAGTGTCACACGACTATATTTATCACTGCGTGCGTGCGGGTTCACACAGCGTATAAGAATAATTATTCATTTTAATCCATTTAATTATTAATTTATAATTTTATATATTTTTTAAATATTTCCTACTAAAATAAGAATTTAATAACATATAAAAATAGTAGCCCACCGTTAGGGAGTACAGTGTATCATTTTTATTATTATTATTATTTAAATACGTACGGTTTTTGGGTAATTTTTAATAATAAATAATTTTAATCAACGTACAACCTCATACTTGACTTGCAAACTGCAAATGACGTAAGAAAATGTGGGTTACCTTGTAGCATTTCCCAAAACCGCTGGGCTATTTCCGCATAATATAACTGTATTAGTATTCCTATTGAGGGATCATCTAATATCCGGAGCAATTGTGGAACCTCCGTGCAATATCCAAACTAACTTAACCGTACCTACCTACCCTTGCTGACTGTTCTTGGTATTAGGTATAATATGTATATGTATATAATTATAAAAAATGGAACCTTTTAATACGATCCAATATTATGAATATTTGTATTACTTAAAAAGAAAAAATAAAAATTGAAAATATATTTTCTTCTTGTAAGTTTTTTAAAAATAATAATTTAATCTTGCTATCGGAGTTACAACTTGGTACTTATTTGTTAATAGAGGCTTGCGTTCGAAATCGAATAAAAGGCAAAATAATTAACAACGTTTGCTTTGCTTTGTTGAAATTATTTTCCAGTTTCATTCCCCAGAAGTGGTGAAAAATTATTAAGTAGGTAGGTATTAACGTGCAACTAGATTGCCATTCGACTCGATCGACTAATTCAGATTGATGGCAGCTCCGGTGTACAGGTACAAGCTAGCCGGGTGACGTTCACCGATCGGCAATCGATTTAATTTTGACTTATGATGCGATCAATATCCGTCGTCAGACTACAATCTGACTGTCAAATGACTTTAGAGCCTACACCTATTAATCCTATAATTATTGTGTATCTATGTACATAAAAGCGAAAGGTCTTTTCCTCTCAAACACTCACTCACTCGCCCCTGACTAACCACAAAATATTGAAAATTACTTGACAATAAAACTGAGGCTCGTAGATAGTTTATAGGTAGAACACGTCAGCTTCTTCAGTCGAATTAAGGACGTCTTTGACTTCCAAGCGAACGAAGTCGCGGACAAAAACTAGTATTTCTATACTTCTACGGACTTTGGAGTCTGATTTGGTTTAACTAACTGTTCTCGCCACAATGTTTTTGATGTAGTTTGTGGCGTATAAACTACGCGACAAGGCGACAAGTTGTAAGTGAACGTCTTTTTTTGTGTAAGTTTGGGGCCGCCTAATGATAAAGTTCTGTTATTGTTTTTCCATTCCATGAAGTAACCAGCTGTAACCTTTAGATATTAGGTCGAGTTATTGTATAAACTAAACTTGTTTGTTTATATTAATTATTACATAGGTAAATATACCAAATCGATGGCAGCAAAGTAGAAACGGACATCTACATTTTTTCGAAAATGCTTTTTTTACAAAAATGAGCTTATATTAATCCTATCCACAAGTC
The DNA here is from genome assembly GCA_949316365.1 of Hoplodrina blanda. NCBI lineage: Eukaryota > Metazoa > Arthropoda > Insecta > Lepidoptera > Noctuidae > Hoplodrina > Hoplodrina blanda. The sequence goes on along the minus strand of OX438578.1, from coordinate 23,183,537 downwards.
TGTATTAAAAAATTTTCAAAATTCAATATAACAAAGAAAATTTTACACGTAAATGAAGACATCTACACTGGATTTTTAAAAAACATCGCAGTAGAAACGGACATGTGAATTTGTCCGCCTTTACTTCGGAGCTTTGACAGATGAATGGAAACGTCAACAAAGACATCAGTCAGTTGTCACATTCTAGCGCGTACCGGTATAAATGTAATAATAATGATAGTGTTTACAGTTCATTATTAGTGCTAGTAATGAAATCTTAGAGTGAGTAATAAAAATTATTTTGAGGTTACGGTTCGACGTAAACACGGACATCTGCCACTTGTTCGTTTATAAAGATGTTCTTTAAATATCCTTAAATGTATTACAGGAGATTATTATCTTACTTTATTAGATATTTTAAATGAAATGGGCACTTTTTTATTACAATGTAATAAAACTTTGACGTAGAAGAAGACATCTGCCTGATAAACGGTTATCAGGCAGATGTCTTCTTCTACGTCAAAGTTTTTTCAGAGTAAAAAAAGACATCTACATTATTTCAGTAAAACAACGATAAAGCGATAAAACCTATTCCACAATTCATAAAGAAGGTTATTTTAAAGCATTATAGAAAATTTCAGGTTAATCGGTCCATAACTCTCAAAATAACCACTCTTTTAAACTAAATCTGCTCTCCTGTAAAGTTGCGATTTTGTAGATGTCCGTTTCTACTTTGCTGCCATCGAAATGTCGTACATTGAAAACAGCACAAGATTTTACTTGTACCTAAGCTTTTGTATCATCAGGGTGGCTCACTGACTTTTCGATAAAGCCCCTTCATCACATGTCATTAAACTCGGGTACCTTTCATCTACCTGCCACCAGCCACACTACGAATATCGTCGCTTCACTTGCGTGGAAGCGTCCTAAGTCCTCGATCTACCAACAAGAACAGTACCTCAACGGTCATAATGTTCTACGGCTAATATGGCCGGCCTAGTGTTACCTACTCCCTCTTGCCTTTTCTATGGATCATTTCGACCAGGTGCTCATCTCCACTATAAAAGTGATGCAAAGAGCTAAAAATATCCTACTCCTTTCAATCCTCTAAGTGCGAAAATTTGTAGGGCTGCATATTTGTTACTCTTCCATACGCTCGCATAGGATAATTTATACCGTTTTTATGTGCCCGTGGGATAATTTAGAACATTTGTTTAGTTCCAAAGTCCACGCAGACGAAGTCACTGGTAGAGCCTAGTATTTTAATCTTTGGTTGACTGTTAGACAATGCCTAAGGCATTAAGTCCGCCTTTGTACTTTTGTTGCATAAAGTTTAAATAAATAAATGAGTATAAAAAAGCCGGAGGTAGTGGGTTCGATTCCCACCCAGGACTAACTTTGTGTGATGAGCATAATTGTTGGTTCTGTGTCTGGGTGTAATTTATCCATAATATGTATGTAAGTATGTTTATCAGTTGTCTGGTTACCATAACACAAGCTCTGCTTATGGATCAGATGGCCGTGTGTGAGTTGTCCCAAGATATTTATTTATTTTATTTTATTTATTTATGACGATTTCATTATAACTCCACCTGTAAAAGAGGCAGAAGAATAACACAGGTTGCATACTAACAACATTTCGGATCACAAATGGTTCGGTTCCATTAAGATTATTACTTTGTACATTTTTGAATATACTTAATATCCGTCGTTAATAAAAATGCTGTATGTACCGACTCTGTATTATTTATTTGTTCGGTTAAAATATTGTGATAGAATTTAAAGAATTAACTTGTGGGTCGTGTAATATGTAACGTATCGTGCTATGTAACGTTCATGCAGATCTATCGGCTGGAACACAAAGGAATTCAAAGTACACGATTGGCTTTGAGCTCATGTCGTCCATACTATTCGCGTCACGTTACATTTCATAAGCTCAGCCGGTTTTAGATTGGTATTGAGCGTGTACCTGGGTTCGATCCTCTGGCTGGAAAAAGCGATAAATTTTTCTTGCTATTTTTTAGTATCCACCCGGAGTCTAAATTTGTGTGTTATCGATAACTAGCGACCCGCCCCGGCTTCGCACGGGTGCATGTATTATACATATAAACCTTCCTCTTGAATCACTCTATCTATACACATCAAAAGTGTCTAGGGATCAAGATGTATTTGGTAATAATAATATATTGATCCCTAGACACTTTTGATGTGTGTATTAAAAAAAACCGCATCAAAATCCGTTGCGTAGTTTTAAAGATCTAAGCATATATAGGGACAGACAGACAGGGAAAGCGACTTTGTTTTATACTATGTAGTGATAGTCTCACTTTTGTATTTTGCGGACTTTGACATGACTAGCAAAGTGTGGGTGTATTGTCATACTTCTGCCTACTAACTCAGAGATACAGGTGTGAAGTATGTATATTTTCCCCTTACTTAGCTAATGTTTTCAGCGTGAGCCACGAAGCCTGTTACATTTAATTTGTGTTATGTTAAATACAGACATTAATTCTAATTTGAAACAACGCAATGGCACCTCCATGACTCTTGTTTTAAACACAGAAATGAATTTTCATTATTGGTGTAACTGGTTTATTGGTATTAATGGATGTTTCATTTATAGCCTTGCAATTAATAAAGGTCGACAACGTATTTTCATTTTTAATGTAAGTGTTGTGTATCGTGTTATTATTACGAGAAGTTTTATAATGGTCAAGTACGAACACAGTGACGACGGACTGACAAAGTGACGTTATTTTATATAAAAGGAGGAGGTATATTTATTTATTTTACTTTATTGTGGAATCTATCTTCCTCACACACAAAAAAGTAAATACCTAATCTCACTGGTATCCCTCGATTACGTCCATCATCAGATGGTCATCATCTGATGGAAACTTTAAGACAAAAAGCCTTAAATTAGGGTTCTGTGCTTGTTACGCGTAAAACGAACAATATTTATCTTGAGACGCGATTATTAAAAAGTTTCAAGAGTTTATCGTAACGTTGTTTACCACAAAAAATTTACAAGATATAAGTAATGTTTACACACAAAATAAAGTAAAGAAATATCTCGAGACGAAGATATTAATCTGCCACGTAGTTTCGAATTTACAAGATTGAGTTGTGTACAAACAAAGCGTCGTTAAGACGGTCATTAATTAATCTTAATGAGAATTAGAATGTCGTGAAAAAAAAAACTGAAAGAAAGTACGTCCCTGTGAAGAATCACTTAATTACTTCCTCTCCTCTTACAACGACTGACTAATTTGTCATAAACGCCAAGATCTTGGATTAAACCACAATAAAACACGGGTTTCCACAAATAAACGTATCATTATTTACAAATCGAAAAAGAGACCTACAAACAACATCGCGTAAAAAGTTTGCAAAAAGTTTTCATTACACTGAACACTTCAAAAATATTTAACTAACACACAAATAGTATGCAAAATGTCCGAAAAATCCGCTTACAACTCCCGAAAAATTCCTCTATTGTAAACAATTTGGCTGTCACTTATCTCCCGACCTAAGACGTTCGTTCGAATTATTACAAATAATATAATTTAAAAACGGTTATTTTTTTAAATGGAAATTAAGTTTGACATAAATAAAGTGGAATTAAGTCGATTTAAAAAAATGTTATGTTTGAAAAAAGAAGTTTTTAGTGACGTACCTTGATCGCGCGGGTTATTCGTCGCCTGTGGCATGAGGACGTCTATCGCACACCGGTTGCGCGCGTATACTGTCAACTGCTTCTACTGGCTGGTTTCGGCGGGATTCTCACGGTGTGAGTGAGGCGACTATCGACTAACTTGACCGCATGAACTATCGATAAGTATATCTGCGTTCAATTTTGGTGTTATCATGATTATAATTAATGTAAATCGTCATTATTTACTTTGTTTGTGATAGTCACGCTGTTAGGTTCTGCTGAATTAATAAAATTATTTTATTTGCAATAATGATTAATCTACGTATTATTACAATTGTAACAATGCTAAAAATAAAAAATAATAATAAAATAAATTTATTAAAATAAAAAAAATACACACTGCGATGCGTGTCGCGTCGGCGTCCCGCCCATTCTTCAAGACGCCCGAAAATTCGATAGCCGAAGTTTCACGCACAAAAACATCGAGTCTAACATCACTACTGAAGAACGCATGCGCAGAAGGTTTCCCCAGCGATTGCCCAGCAAAATAACCACGTTGATTGATTCTGCAACTTGTGCGCAGGTTAACTCTACACGTGCGTAAGCCGCCAATTCTTAAAGAACTACCCGACGCCCCGCTTGCCACAGAACAGAGAAGCTAAGGGGGTGTTTAGACAAAAATTACGGTTCAACTTACACTGGTTGGTCTTATCTGGGCTCGGTTGTTTTAAATGGTTCACAAGTTTCGCGCGCGGATTTTTCTTGAGGCTTTTATATTTTTTTTGCTGGTTTTTAACGGCATTTTGTAGGTACGTGTTTAGAATAAATTCGCAGAATATTTTTAAAAGTTACTAAATAATATTTTTTTTGTAAAGTAGAATTGTTTTGTATAAAAATTAAAAAATACATTGTAAAAAATAAGTAGGTACACAAATATTATTATTCGTAACGATTGTCGTGGCGCGCCAGTGGCGGGTCAACTGAAGGGTACGTTCTAATCTAGTTTGGTTAATGGCGTCGATCCACGATGGCTCATGCTGGCTTTACTTGGCCGTCTATATTACCTCTCGCAGTTTCAACATAAATGATGGATTGACTCCTGCGGTTTCGATTCTCGCACAGAAAAATATTATATTATTATGACGTAAAATTGTTTTTACAAGCTTTTATTTAGCTTGCACTGTTCGTAAGTAAGTATGTATGTATGTAAGTAAGTTGTCCTTTCAAAATTTGTAAACCATTTTTCAACCATTTGTTGATATCCGATTGAGCTGAAATTTTGTATACACCTTTAGTTCTGATGACAAATAATGTCCAATACTCAAAATTGTAATAATTTTAAAATTAAAGCTTGTTTTTAAAAATATTTTTTAAATTAGTTTTTTATTAAATGTTTATTCGTAAACGAATGTAGGGAAATATTAATGTAACGTAATTTTTCAGAATAATAATATTGAACTAATGTTTTTATGTCCACAAAGTCAGGTCAAACCCAAATCACTTATTCAAATTAAAATAGCAAGAAAAAACAAAATGAGAATAACCCATTTCAAGCTATACTTTTCCTCAAGTCGAATAAGGTTCTCGTCGGTCGTCGAAGAATCGTTCCGTCTCTTTCTAATTTAATGTCTTACTAAAAGACAGAAACACTTTAACCAAATTTATCAAACTAGATCAGGTCCATTACCTTGATCACTTAAAAAGTGTAACTGTGTTACTTTTCTCCTATTTTTCCTTGATAGAAAAAGATATGAACTTAATTCTGTTATTCTATTTTCCGCTGAAAGATTTTCCACTTACTTGGGGATTACTTTCGGTAGTACTCGCTAAGACATTTTGAACTGTAGTTTCCAGTATTGGCTGAGCTCCCATTGTTATCATCTTTGCTAATAACGAGAGGTCATCTTACACTGGGTCTGTAGTTTGTTATTATGTCGTCGCGCTTACATACGCACACGGGTGGATAGGTGACGGACGGGTCTGGCGATACGACGGAACGGGTGGCAGGTTTTATTATTATGATTCAATATGAAAGTGGTTAAAAAGCCAATAAGCCATGGAGTCACGCTGTTACGTTGTCACGCTAGTTCGCTGGCTATGAGTGCAAACTATAATGCATGTAAATATTAACTCATACAAGGTGGTAAGGATATAGATTTATTCGCCATGATTCTGGGCGCCTTAGCGTAAACTTTTCGTTAGTTATTAAAAACTAGCTATTGCCCGCGATTTCGTCGGCATGAATTTTCTTACGGATCTCTAATTTTTTTATAGTAAAATATAGCCTATAGCACTCAGGGATAACGTAGCTTCCTACTAGTGAAAGAATTTTCAGAATCGGACTAGTAGTTCCGGAGATGGAGACTCCGTAGTTTACGTCACGCGCTAACGTTCAAACAAACTTTTAGCTTTAAAATATTAGTATAGATAAATCAGCTATTCAGCCCTAACTGCACTTTAGAGGGCATTACCAACGGTACCGAGGCCAACCATAGCCTATTGGGCACATAAATTTTAAGAGAAAAAAAAGTAAATCAAAAGAATTAAAAGAAGTTATTTAGTAAAACAGTGCTACCTACATGATCCAAATTTATAGAACAGCTGTTTGTTTTTTTTAATCTGGTGGTTTAGAATGGTAGGTACTGAATTCATGGCAAAAGTTTACCGTAGGTACCACTCGTTACTTTCATTCGCCTCATTGGTCTACAACAGCGGAGGAACTGGGAGATTTGTGTTGTGTGTTCTTGTGTATAAACAAGTGTGTTTTGAATTCATTATGAAGTAACCTAAAGTTCATTTTAGCATGAAATCGCAAACAAGCATTATAGAAGCGTGACGAACACAACTACACAACATAACTTCACGCCTGTAATCCCCGAAGAGTTAGGCAGAGGTGTACCCATTAGTACACCCACATTGCGCTAGTTATGTTTAAGTCCCATGTAATAGGGAGCGAACCTATTACCATTAACAGGGCACAAATCCAGACTCCGATGCTGCTACTGAGAAGTTCCTGATTGCTAAACCCAATAACACTTTGCCCTACCTGGGAATCGAACCCAAGACCTCATGCTCAGCAGTCACGATTTGCGCGTGTGCGTGACGTTATGATCAATGTTATTATCAGACTGTGAAATCAAAAGCAGTTTCTGATTATTGTATAGGTAATATTGATAGTAGACCAAGTTATAAAGTATCCCACAAGATCACAAAAATGGGATAAAAATTATATGTTTTAAGCTAAATCAAAATCTATAGTGTACTAATTCCGTTCAGCCATTTAAGCGTGAAAAAGTTACAAACACCCATCTATCCTCATAAACTTTCACGTTTATAATAGTAGTTGTAGGGTTAATATTTTTCAATGCTACAAAACCGTTAGCTTTATTGAAATTTATTCACACTACTTTTGATTTATCTCACAATATTTTCTGAAATTATTATGTTTTTACATTTTGTTTGGAAAAAATTGCCAATTCTTAACACAATATCTAGATACTTGGTCACGAGTGTATACGGTATAACCCTGCAACGAAAGAAACCACATTTTAAAATGGCCGAAATCACGTACCTCCCTACCGAGTTACGACTCGGTGGTTGCTACAGATCCATGTCACGCGAGTGAATCTCTCGGGGAACTCCGTGCATCACAACAATATGATGAGAGGTGCTCATAAACACACTAAAAACAATTACTACCTATATCAAACATGTCTTTATACAATAGGTACTTAAGAACTTCATTAATCTCGATTTGTATTCTAAAATGCTTGCACTTGAAATCTGAAATACAGGTTCTTCCTAGTTCAGATGCTAAATCTTTTGTGACTATTTGAAACCTTTAGTGCTTTATGAGAATTAAAAATATATTATTATGGCATGCTAGCTGCGCACGCTGTAGTACCATGGACACTCCATTTCGTATCCTTGAAAAAGTTAAGCCTCAACTTGTTTTTGCTACACATTAAAACCGAAAGGAATTGGCACCCAGAAAATCTTAAAAAATGTTATGGGGTAGAATAAGGTAGTTTAAATAAATGTTAGAAGCACTTACTTACGTATTACTTAAAATGAATAGTGACATGTACCCCGCAGCACACAATTATCCAGTATATTTGAGCTTCAGCTTCACGTAGGTATTTGCAACTGCTCCAATAGTTCGAATACGTCCTCACTCGACGCGTGCAGCGGTGCATGCTGCGCGGTGAGCGATGTACGTGGTGGCGGTTTTAGTGGATACGTTCCGTCTCCATTGGAGCAGGTGCAGATACACGGAACACATTTGATGCGCGAATACATTTGATAACCAGCCTAATATCTACTGAAAATGAAAATGTATCGCAAGCCCCTATATAGCTAGAAATAAATTTGGCTAAACTTACAACTGACAGAAGAAGGTTGATATAGTATTCCTTTAAAAGCCTTAAAAATAAACTATAAGGCGATTAACACACGGCACCGCGCACCGCCGTGGTTGGCGGTGAAGCGGATCTCTTGTCGCATTGGCCTATAAGAAATCTGTTGATGCCTAACACACGTAGGTCTGTACACCGCCCGACCTGGCGGTCGAGCGATGAAATCATCTTTACCGCCACCGCCCTCCGCGGCGGTGCGCGGTGCCGAGTGTAAGGGTCAGTTCACACCGAGACACGACGCGACGCGACGCTGCGTGCACACTTTAAAAGAGCGACTCAAAATATAACTTTATTTTCTACACGAAAAGATACACATTTCATTGTAAGAATTTAGAATACGTTACACCACGCAGCACTACGTCGCGATGCGTCGCTCTACGCCGCGCTGCGCCGCGCTGCGCCGCGCAGCGCCGCGAGACGCATCGCGACGCAGCGGTGAATCGCCGGTACGCGCGCACAGAATGACGTGCAAGAGCGGCGACGACGTTGCGATGCGTCTCGCGGCGGCGAGCGGCGCAGCGCGGCGCAGCGCGAAGTCACTGGCCTCTTCAAGTATCTTCACGTTGCGTCGCGTCGCGTCGCGTCTCGGTGTGAACTGACCCTTAATCGCCTTACCTAGTCAACATTGGTAACCAAAACAATCTTACGAGTATTCTAACCACCTTCAAATATCATTGGATTCCAACTTGCCGGTATTTTGACGTTGTTGACCAAATTCATGATCTTCGACCAAATTCAGCCCTGAATATTCGATTATGTCGGATCGTCTCGGAAATCTGCGATCGTAGTATCGTTGCGGCCGACGGAAGGTGGTCGTGGGAGGTTGTGCTAGTTAATCCGACCTGTTGTTACTTCGCGGTAAACCGAGTATGAGCACTGGTATAACAGTTAAGCTTGGATAGGATTCTAGTGATGCATGATTGAAATTGAGAATAGTAATTGTTCTATCTTACTATATTAATTATATGGATAGATGGATGGGTGAATGGATGTCTGTTAGTCTTAAAGCCTCGATGACACTGGGCTAGTTTTCAAGCTGCTAGTCGGCGAGTTCGCGAGTAGCTTGTAAACTTGCTCCGTGTCATTGAGCTTTTACAATCGGATATTTAAAAGCAGATTGTAAAAAGCTCAATGACACGGAGCAAGTTTACAAGCTACTCGCGAACTCGCCGACTAGCAGCTTGAAAACTAGCCCAGTGTCATCGAGGCTTTACGCATAAACGGCTGAACGAATATAAGAGATATTGATCTAGCTTAGGACAAACAATTTATGACCTTGGCTTAATGCTGAAGGCTCCATAAACGAAGCTAGTATCTAAAATCTAAGTAATAAGTTTGAAAAACAGAAACTTTAAGTTCCGTATAGGAAACATTGTGAAACCTTTACATTCATAGAGTACATAAGTATCAAGCTTTAGCCCATTCTATGTCATAGAAAACTATCTTTTGGAAGAGATACAAAGATTGTGTTCTTTTTCTTGATGGTTTATTGGTTGGTATGTTTAAAAGTGCGTTTTAACTGTCTATTCGAAATGGATGATTCGACTTTGACTTTGATCGTAGTGCCTGTCCTTATAGAAAGTGGCGACAGCTAAAGGTGTTCCCTCACCTGGAGCAATCGCCTGTAATGTAACATTTCAAATTCAATTTTGAGCATTACATACAAACTGCCACCCTGACTTGGCGACAATTCACGATTTTGAGCATTTAGTTGATTCCATAACGTCAGACGAAGCGGTCGTTGTTATTTATGAAAAAAAAAATGCCCAAATAGAGTACCACTTCTATTTGAGCGTTTTGTTACAAGTTGTATCAAAATATTACACATTGTAACATTACTAATTGCACACTATGATGCTCGGTTCTCTTTCCTCACTAATGTAATGCTCGACGAAGGTTACAACCTTACAGAGTCGAGCATTACATTAGTGAGGGAAGGTGATCCCACACTTGAAGTATTCGCCTGTAATGTATTACAGGCGAATACTTCAAGTGTGGGAGCACCTTTATGTGTGTATTCAAGCAGGAACAATGGATATTTTCGTTAGAAGGTCCATTACCGGGCATGAGGAGATGCCAGCCATGGTTGCAAGCGCGATTGCTGAAAAAGTGATATTGTATTTTCTATAAGGAATTTCTTACTAGCAGCTCGATGTTTGAAAGTTGGCACTTCAGAACACACATGTCATCAAGCCGCTGGTCTCCCCTGTCGTGTCGGATTGCCGTCCCATCGGGCTCGTAGTAAGAAGTAGTGCACTTCTGATTGCGCACCAACTTGTGCGTACATAATATATCCTGCGGACTACGTATCAGCGGTTTTTAAATAAAACTGAAACGTTCCTTCAGAGTCTGTAATAGTGGACGCTCTTAACGACACTAATAGGAATAGAGTGCAGTAAAAGGAAGCATTAAAAGAGAATTTTATAGTATCTAGTATCTACGATACTTAAGAAGGTACAGTCAACAAAACAGATAGGTATGCAGGGTCGTCAGATAAAGTTAAAGTTTTCTCAAAAACCGATGTATGTTTTCAATTGTAATTTAATTTATAAAGTAAGTAGATAATAAACAGTTCATTAATTAATTTGAGTTTCAATCGAAGACATCCATCGGTTTCTAAGAAAACTTCAATTATACACCGTGAATTTTAATTCGTTGTAAATCTTACTGGGGGTGAATGTGCTCATGAATATGAATAACTTTTATTAAGGGACATAGTACGAAATGTGAAAAAAAAAACAGCTGATCCATACAATTTGATCGTAATGTAGTACATTATTGTATGATGGATCAGCTGTTTTTTTTGAGTTTTTTTTAGGTTGTATCTGACGACCCTGCATACTTATCTGTTTTGCTGACTGTACATCCGGTGCAGCTTGACCAGTCAGACTCTGGTAAGTAATATCGTAAAAATATTTTGCACGAAATGAGCTACTTTTCTTTGATGGGAAAATATGATTAATAGCAAACAAATAAAAGATCAACACTTCACAAAATACAATATCTCGAAGACACTGAACAATCGGATTACTAGTTGAAATGTCCAATTTGATCATTAATTTGTTTAATTACTTGTCGGCACCCTCCTCAATCCCAAAGGGATTGAACAGGACTTTATAGCGCCTTTTTCATCTCGCTATTTTGTCAGGAAATTATCCACGTGTTTTGTCAGATAGTGTACAAAGTTATGTATCAAATAGTGGACAAGGCGTTTTGTCAGATAATGAATAAGGTATTGTGTCAGATTGTGTACAAGGTGTTGTGTCAGATAGGTACTGTACGAGGTATTAGATACGGTACAATATATTATATCAGATACTGTACAAGATATTGTGTTAGATAGACACCAGAGCTCTCAGACCAACTCTATTCAACTCTAAACAACAATTCTTCTACTTACGTGCATTTGAAGGCACTCCGGGCTGCTAATAAGAAGTTTCTAATGAAAAAACCTAATTGACCGACCTGGAAATCGAAGCTAGCACCCTACGCTCATCATTGCGACCACAAGGCAACGAGGCAGCAAGTGTGAAGTTTACACAACAGCACTGTAGACACCATTCGATAATCTAATTAAAATTTTCACAACCCTCTGCTGCTTGTTACGTTCCAATTATTTATACAACATTCAAATGCTACAATACAAAATTCAGAGGTGTTCAGAGGTGTTCTGTAATAAATACAGGCAAATCGAGAACCTTCTTTTTATAAAAAAAATATTTTTATGAACAGAAAATTTAAATTGAAACACATCTTGATTCGTGAACATATCGAGCACCTTCAATATAAACCGAATTGATTTTCCTTTTCGGAAATTACATTGAAAACATACCTTTTTACATCCATGGAGTTTATTGCTACCGATTGATCTGAACACCTGGGAAGTCCCCTGTCCTGCAAATGACGTGTAGTACCTACTGCAAATGTGGTTTGGCTCGCGTATTCGATTTAAATGCGTGTAAACAGTATTGGTTAATTTTATTGTGTGCAGTATGTGTTACAAAATTCAATAATTAATGCCTGTTACAATTTTTACGGTGTTTTATGTATGGTGAAATTCAATTAATTTTAATTTGGTGTACAGACGTAGATATATGATCCTATGAAATTGTGAGAAATATTTGATGCGTACTTTTTCAGTCCAATGTAGGACAAAATTATGCAGAACACACACATCGTGTTATTATATATTCACACCAAATCAGCATTAGAATAAAACCCTCCACAATTTCCCCTTCGGGAGCAGACTTTGAGGATAACTGACATACGCTCGGCTTCAATTACTGCTTACCCCCTTAAAAAGCGAGCAACGATACACAGATCGCTCTCAGAAATTACACGACTTGGTTTGTGGAATAAGAACACAGCAACGTTGAAGACTCTAACTTACTGAAGTAGTATTTTTAATATGGTTAAAGTGTACCTCCGGGAAAGCAGTAGGTATTATAATACACTATACTTGTAGATCAATTTCAAATAGAATTTGGGGATAACATACCTTTTTCTTTTTTTTTTCGTGGGGAAATCGTCACGTATGCCCCCTCCATCTGGAGATAACGGAGGCCAATACGTAGATCCCTGGGTTCAATTCTCAAGTCGGGTAAGTAGTTTAGGTTTTTACATTAGAAATTCCACAGCTTTATTATATTACTCGTAGTATGGAGAGTATGGTTATAAAGCTTATTTATAAAATTGGCAAATCAGCGTAAACAGCGAGCATACTTTTTTTTAAACTGTTAATAATTACAAACATTTTAAAGTAATAGATTTCCATAAATAGATTTAAATGAATAAGGAAGTTATAGAAATTTTAACGTGGGTTGGTTCATTTTGTCGAACCAAGCCGATCGAGGTAGATTAATATCTACCTACATGTTTTTTAAGTCATTATAAGAAGCACCCAAAGGGGTTTGCTTCTGTCAAAAATTCCCTAACTTTATTAAAGGTACGTTGCTAGAGTCAGGATTCAGAGTCTAGCTTATATACGGCGATGTGAACGAAACCATAGCGCGATTCAGGAATTCGCTACGAACGGGACAACGCCATCTATCGAGCCATCGGGAAACATTTTGGACCAATTCAAAATGCTTTTTTTGCATAAAAACCACTATAAATGTTAAAATAAAAGGTACCAAGTGCGTAAAATAACAAAAAAAAATTTTTAGGCATTCAATTCGGGGGTGTTGGCGTTATTAGTGGTAGTAATAGTCTTGCTTTGTACCTACACATATTTGGGAATGCAGTCTCGACCAACTCTAATACTCTGTATTCCCTGTGTTATTCTGTTTTGTTTCCGTAAATAATTATAATTTTTATGGTTAAAGTATCAAAAATGTCATAATTAAACATGTGTCCGTAACAACTTAGCTGATCATTCATTAAAATTATGCTAAAGTAAGATTTTATAGTAAAGAGCTCTTTTTCATAAAGTAAGCAGAAAACTATCACACAAAAGCCTAAGGCTAAGCGCACAGTGCGAAATTTGATCGTAGCTAATTTTAAATTGCAAAATAAAATCATTACCGACAATAATAAATAAAATAACGATTACTAATCTCTAGTACACAGGTATTCACAGAATGGCAACTATTATCCAGAACGATTAAAATCCGTAGTGCGCGCTCAGCCTTACCTTCGTCTTCTATACCGGTGCTTATGAAATGAGTCAAGTTAACGGTAGTCGTAGTATAATAAACAAAGCTTAATGCAATCTTTTGTAACAAAATACTTTATTTGTCGGTGTAAGCAATACCCACGGAGATGCGGTGTAGACCTGAGTGAGTTTATCGTTTTAATTTCAACTTGATACTTACTTCCACGCGTTTCCTAGATAAAGGGTCTCGACAGACAGACAGACGGATGGCTAACAAAGTGATTCTAAAAGGAAAAAAAACGAATCCTTAGATTCGGTATTTTTCCTTTTAAGGTACGGAACCCAAGAGTGTTCACAATGATGGGAAGAACGTGTAACTTGTAGCTTCATTATGTTTCTTTTTACACCCGCTATAAAACACGATCAATTTTTGACGTAGGACAACAGGGCTTAACCTGTAAAACCTTAGGAAAAATATAGAAAACAAGCTACTATAATTAAAAAAATTAAAAAAACACGACAGCAACAAACTAAAAAAATTACAAGCTACTATAATTAAAAAAAAATAAAAAAGACGACTGCAAAAATTGCACATGTTTGTACTTTGTTTACTCATTTTTTTTTACGATGTTTTTAATTTACAGTGTTAAATATTTTTTTAAATCTACTCGTCAAATTCTAGACGATAAACACAGACACGACCAGATTAATTAATAAAAATAAATTGAGGTTGTTATTTATTAGGTTTTAAAGTGACCACACCCGTTTCTTTTTTTACTAGCCTATATTACTCGGAACGATGCAAGGATTGCAACGATACCCCATACATCTAAATCGGTTCAGGCGTTTAAAAGTTATGGTGGAATAAAGAAACTCACATAGGTACATACATATATTATTATTATCCCTGAACACATAAGTAACACTCCATTTTTTGGGGCAGTCGTGTAAAAAGAGGGTTAAAAAACCAACACAACTTTGTACGTTATATCTATTTACATAATAATCTTTTGTCTTCCTAATATCTTTGGTAGGTAGTGCCATCAAAATTCATACAGCTACTCAAATGATGATTAAATAAGGGCGGTAACGGGTGGCTGCTTCGCGTTACTCCGTGACGACATCAAAGTACCTACGTGACAAATTGTCTTGTGTGGATTTCATTAATCATTTCTGAAATTCTCTCAGGCTCGCTTCCGCAAGCGCGGGTTATTTTCTAATCCTGAGTTTCTTTATTTATTTCTTTAACGTTTAAACTCCTGTATCGTGGGTTGTATCAACTCACTGTTTACATCAACAGCCAGATCCGGAACAACTATCTGTAGGCTGCCAAATATTTGTTACGTCCGGGAACAGGGGCCTACCACCATCTCGTAAAACAATATTATCTAAATATTACTTTGCCATCCGCACTGTTGAATTTTCAACGCTCGGCTCAGCAGCAAGAGTTGAAAATGCAACAACAGAAATTACAAAGTAACATTAAAATAATATTGTTTTAAGAGATGGCGGTAGGCGCCCTGAACCTGCCACACGCAGCGCTGCAGCCAATCACTCCGTGTCAATGTTACAAGTTGTGACGTTAGTTGGTTGCTACATCATGTCAATTATGTTTGATATTTTGTAATTTAGCCTCGTGTTAGCAACTAACTCCGAGTCAAGAGTATGGCGCAAGTGTGCCTTAATCAATTATGAACAATGACATTGTATTCCTTAGGTTGAGAGTCAAAAATATGAAACAAGTTATTAAAGATTAAACAATTGATTTTCTTCTTTTACTGTGTTGATAGACACTATTTGCATACACACTTTGTGAAATACCATTATGTAGGTATTTCACAAAGTGTGTGTATGCAAAAACACGGGGTGAAAAGGACATCCGAATTATTTATTTACATAAATAACATTATGCCTGTAATCCCCGAAGGGTTAGGCAGAGGTGTACCCATTAGTACAACCACATTTCGCCCAATTATGTTTCTGTCCCATGTGGGGCGAGCCTATTGCCATCAACTGTGCACGAATCCAGACTCCGAGTCTGCTATGAAATTTCTGATGGAAAAACCCAATAACACTTTGCCCGACCTGGGAATCGAACCCAAGACCTCATACTCAGCAGTCGCGCTTTGCGATCACTAGACGAGGTAGTCAATTAAATCGAGGAATTATTTATTTATTTATGTATCTAATTTATTATGTAAATGTCATCTGAAAGGAAAACTGTAACCATGGCTTCAGTACCTACATGATTCAAAACCACTCAGTGTTAACATTTTTAGTCTATTATTAATTAAAAAATCAGCTATTCTATACAATAGTGCAACATTTACACGGTCAAATTGTATGGAACAGCTGAGTTTTGTTTAATAAAGTAGCTTTTGCCCGCTACTTCGTCCGCGCAAATGTCGGTTATCGCGGACGAAGACGAAGTCGAAGTCGAAGTCTAATAAAAAGTAGCCTATGTCTTTCCCCGGGTCTTAAACTATCTCCATGTCAAATTTCATCAAAATCGGTTCAGTAGTTTAGGCGTGAAAGCGAGACAGACAGACAGAGTTACTTTCGCATTTATAATATTAGTAAGGATTCATGGTGCCTTCCCCCCATCATTATGTCATTTGAATTACTATGTGGAATTTTATTCATTTTTGCAAAATTTGTCCAGTTGAACCTAGACTATAGCTTTTGTTTCAAAAACAGCGCGTGCCACCAATTTGCAATGTTAAGCTTCGTTAGACGCTGGCAGTTCTCGGATGGGTGACCGCTTTACTTGCGGACTGTGAAGAGTACATTCTCGATTGTCATTTATGCCTAAAAAATCCAATTACACTTTGCGTGACTTGGGAATCAAACCTAAGACAAGACAGTGAGTAAATTATAGGAAAGAGCAAGATTACAATATTAATTTTTAGTATATTCTCGAACCAGAGTCCTAATATTTAATACCGGGTACAGGTAGCGGCCTTTCCTTCACAATATGGAAAAATCTTTAAAAATATCGGAAATCAATATCGTATCGGAACGTCGTAACGAACTCATCCAATTACGTGGCTTTTCCTTTTAAAAACTTTCTTAAAGGAAAAGATTGCCCCTAAAAGTTTCTTTCACGGCGGTGAAATTTTCCATTTTTCTCTTAACAACGACTACAGAAAATGCCGATGTTATTATGGACTAAACTTGATATGGAAATAAAGATAATGAAATGTCAATATTGAAATTGGGTTTAGTACTGTCAAAACAAACCAACCCACGTCAAAATCTCACCCATTTTCGAAGTAATTGTATTGATTTTGGATATTTGACACATCCGTCATACTGTATTAGTTTGACGTCATTATTTTAATAATTGAGAGATTTTGGGTTGGCTTATTTGGATAAACTATGAATCCTTATATTCTATGTAATGATAATTATATCTTTAGTTAAAACTAGCTGTCCGCCGCGGTTACACCCGTGTCTTTGGTTACTGCTCCGCTCCCGTAGGTCGTAGCGTGATGGTATATAGCCTATAGCCTTCCTCGATAACTAATCTATCTAACACTGAAAGAATTTTTCAAATCAGACCAGTAGTTCCAGAGATTAGCGCGTTCAAACAAACAAACAAACACTGCAGCTTTATAATATTAAGTATAGATTGTCCATGGCATGAAACACGATGTTCTTAAAATGTGATAAACTTATTGATAAAAGAATGTTTCACAATTATTATGTTCTTTTTTATGTGTCATTAATAATAGCCGTGTGCCTGGCGTACATACGTACTAGCTGACCCAGCAAACTATAAAGGTTGTATTTTTTTTTTCATGATACTTTCCTCTTAAGTTATCATGCTACTCGGTAAAGTCGTTCCTGAGTTGTGAATAATGTAACTATTCCGAATTTGTTTTAATTTTTAGCGGACTACCTCCTGCCCACGGCTTCGTCCGCGTAGAAACTAACTTACCGTAAAGTAAATTGAACTATTATCCTATGTGTCAATCCTGGAAATGATTTTATCTATTTTTATCCAAATCTGTTCAACGGTTTATGCGTGATTGAGTAATAACAAACATGCAAACATCTAAAGATCTTCACATACTTTCAAATTATAAAATTAAAGTAGGATTACATCACTAAATTCACATAGACAAGATGTCATAATCACATATGAAAAAAAAAATATGCCACTCACTATGGCTGCTGTTATACCACGTAACTTATAGAAGGGGAATGTAGGCCAGTGAAGCGTAAGAAATGGGAGAATACGCTCCCCTCATTTTTCTAGAAAAGGGGAAAAGCTTGACCTTGATTATTAATACAGATTTGATTTGCTAGTGAGTCGATCTGTGACGTTAGACATCTCTGGCGGGATTACGAATGTAGATGGGTTCTATTAGATTAGACAGAAATGCAATCCCTACATTAGGGAAAAAAAGTTGGTCGTCACGGGACGCGCGGCACATGTGAAACATCTCAGTGAATATTCAAATTTCTAATTAATAACATCACGCCTGTAATACTCGAAGGGTTGGGCCGAGGTGTACCCATTAGCACACTCAAATTTTTAAGTCCCATGTAATAGGCAGCGAGCCTACTGCCATCAACCGGTCACAAATCCAGACTCTGAGGCTGCTACTGAGAAAAACCAAATAACACTTTGCCCGACTTGGGAATCGAACCCAAGATCTCGCGTTCACTAGTCGCGCTTTGCGACCTCTAGACCAACGAGGCAGTCTAATTAATAAAAAATAAATGAAGCAGCTCATACAGAGAAGCAACGCAGTCGAGAGCAGTAGCATAGATTGGGAATGGCGGATTGAGATAGCATCATGCCGTTTGCCGTCACGGCAAACTGATAGATTTTACTGCCAAAGTGCATCAATAAATGTTTCACATCGAAACGTTAGAGAACTGACAATTTTCAAAAGTTCTTGATATTATTTTTGTAAGGCCCTTTCAAATGGGTTCCATAGAAGACTAAAAAGTTAATTCAAAAGCACGCACATACATGACATACTTATGAACAGAACGACGCTCGACGGCACATACCAACAAATACTTATAAAAGATCATCATCATTTGCCCTCTTTCATGTTGCTTGATTAACTTAATGACTCCGTTTATGCACTCTCGTCATGCATGACTGCTCAGTGACTTGACTCCAATTGGTGAAGCAATGTGACAGATTATTTACAAGTTATGTTTTATAAATAACAACTAAATATAGCGTAGTCATAAACTTGTTTTGTAACATTATGCATAGTATAAAATCATTCGGAAGGCAAACGTGAGATATAGCCGTCACACGTCGATCCGTCTCGTAATAAAATTTCCGACGTATCGAAGAATCGTATGAATACTAAATCTATTGTGTTCCACTGATATTAGGTACCTATACAGATTCTGCAGACTTGTTGACGCTGGGGGCAGTGGCTCTCAAACTTACAGTGAGATAGATACGCCAATTTAAATAAGGAAAAGTATTTTGTGCCAAAAAGCTTTCAGTGGCGTTCAGTTAAAGTTTGAAACTGAAACTACTAATTTAATTTAAGTACTAAGTTGTTCAGTATTTTATGTTATTGGAAGGCAAGCAAGCCAATGGAGTGGTAGAAATAGGTAGGTATGGTTAATCTTAACTACTAAGAGAAGACTAAATCGTCAACAGACTTCGTGATCAGTGCTCATACCTTCTTTTGAACGTAATATCAATTACCGATATTTTTTGTTTATATTAAAAGATTATTCACAATAAAGATCATTCATC
Organism: Hoplodrina blanda; assembly: GCA_949316365.1. Lineage (NCBI taxonomy): Eukaryota > Metazoa > Arthropoda > Insecta > Lepidoptera > Noctuidae > Hoplodrina > Hoplodrina blanda. The sequence continues at coordinate 23,164,155 of OX438578.1, read as the reverse complement.
TTTTACCCAATAAACAGGTGACATCCTATAATAAGTTAATCCGTTATCTGTCACAAAGCAAAAATGTATAAAATCAAACAAGAGGAAAACCACAACACGGTTATTCCACTAAGATCAGATGTCAAACAGAATAAGATAGCTTGAAAAATGTTAAGCAAAAAAATAGTCAGCGTACCTCAGGGAATCGAGTAAAGCAATCTATCAATTCGCTCTTAAACAAATCCAACTGTTGGCGTCGAAATAAGAACTTTGCCAACGAAACTTTTTTTGTGTTACTCGCAATATTCTCGTCTGACGAGAATATGTTTGAAAATTTGAAGTTTTGAAGTAAGTGGAATGTTGAGAAACTGTGTGTAAAAGATTTTATCTCGTGTCTGTTCAGGAAAGGGTAGCAAACCAATACGATTGATCTGATTTTGTTTAGGGTGTAATATTTTAAAGCTTTGAGACTCACACAGCATTATTTCCTTTCGACATTTTCCTTCAACCTTAATATAATCACTAGCTATCCAACAAGGCCCTTCTCTTTTGTTGAAAACATTATATTAAGGCTTATTTTATGTTATTCTACAAATGAGATAGGCCGCACGCACACCACCGCCGGCGATCTTCAAGGAGTTACGAATCTATTTGATTGAATTTCGTTTTCTTTCAGCGCCTATGTGATCTGAAATCTTAAGCAGAAATTAATCATCAATAAGACTACGCGGTTATATAACTAGATATTAGCTACACGTATTGCGTTACATTTTTTGAAAAATGTGTTACAAACAGTCGATTGTTTTTCGAAGCAAAACCTTCGCAATATATTGCTCGCTTCCCATTCTGTTTGATACTTATTACACCGAGATACAGTCCGGGGCACAAGCAAAATGTTTCATCAGCCAAGCAAAGCAGTCCATAACTCAACAGGGTATATAAAAACGTTTATCATAATATCATAGTTACGCCCTTATTACCATTAAATCGTCGTAAATACCGCTCTCACCAGCCTAAAAGCATCCCTATGGTTCGGATGTAAAGTTGAAACTCGTCTGACATTCCGATCAAGACTAGTTGTAGGGCAGAATAGTAGTTTCTTTATTCGTAATAGGCCGTATAAACTGTAATAACAGGCCTTAGTTTCGTTATAGAAGTAACTTCGGGAAAGGACATGAAAAAGTTGTTAAAACTTCCCTATAGTTCTTACTTTAAAAGTCGTAACTGCGATATTTTACGTGTAGTAAATGGTGTTCGGAATATAGTGTTCTTGCGTAGGTCCCAAAGGATGGCGGGAGAAGTCATTCTACGTGAAAGTATAAAAGTGTCATTATTATTTCTGAAAGACTATGTTAATCCAGTATATAGTAGTAGTACAGTATATAGTATAGTACAGTGTGTATAGTAGTGTAGTGTAGTACAGTGTATAGTAGTAGTAGTAGTAGTACAGTGTAGTGTAGTTTATATGAGAGTACTAGCTTTTGCCCGCGACTTCGTCCGCGTGGAACTTGTTCATATCGTACTTGCGTACAAACTTCCACCCCCCTTTTCACCGCTTTAGGGGGTGATTTCCGGGATGAAAACTATCCTATGTCCTTCCTCGGATCTTAAACTATTTTCATGTCAAATTTCATCAAAAACGATTCAGCAGTTTCAGCGTGAAGAGGTAACAAAGAGACAGACAGACAGACAGACACACTTTCGCATTTATAATATTAGTATGGATGGCAAACAGAAACAGACATGGCACGACCACCCCGATGGTATCTACATAAGTTTAACTGCTCAACGATAATATTATGGAGTACCTTTACAATTTCTTGTCCATTCTTCTTTTCTATACGGATCCCCTTTTCTAAAGTTTAACTAGATTCATTTCATTTTGCTTGTAAATGACATTCAAAATTACCTTTTAGTTTTAATTAAAATAAATATTACACCTCTTCATACAACTTTCTTCTCAAATATTTCCGAATGAATTCAGAGTTTCATATTAGTGCAACACAAAGTTGTACTTACGTACTAGTCTTTTGTAATATCGCGGTCCGAGCCGATATGTCAAGCTCAACTCTGAAATGAGCTGCAACCGACACTGACAAAGAGGTGTAATGAGTTCACACAAGAGGTGGAGGGCGGCTCTGAAATCAGCGAGAGAAAAAGTGTAAAGTTTATTTTCCAATTGAGCGAAATGAGGTGAATGCGGCGAGATCTTATGGTTTAAGATATTGTTTGTTAATATTAAATTTGTTTTATACTTCTGTAAAAAGGTATTTTCAAATCAGGATTATACACCCATCTTTGTTATTCACACACTATAGCAACCCACCCCGGTTTTGAATGCGTGCAATTTCTGGCGTTATCGGTTAATTTTACAAAAAAAAATCTTTCATACAAACCTTGTTCTGACAATTAAGAACACAAAAAAAAATTGACAATTTAGTAGAGCTTTTCTCAAGTCATCTTTCATACATGCGTTAATTATTTTTTCTTAAAATAGTTTGAGTAGAACTGCATTGCATGCATTTAATCAGAAATTGAAAATAAAGACATCGCCATTTTCGTGGCCCATATTTTACGATATATTTATACAGCACGGAACGCATTACGCCTGAGAAAAATATCTACTCTTTATTTTCTACGAATCTATTGATCTAGTTTCACACTGACAATGCGTATACGTTATCTGTTTATAGATTGTGATAGCGTGGAGTAAGACAACAAGCTTTTGTGTAATTTTAACCTTTTCCTAAGTATGGGATTCTACTTCGACCAAAATAGAATGTACAAGTACATTTACACAAAAATTATGTTAATTAAACGGTTCTTTGCGTCTACTGAGCATGAGGTCTTAGGCTCGATTCCCGGGTCGAGCAAAGTGCTATTGGGTTTTTCATCAGGAATATCTCAGTAGTAGCTTCGGAGTCTGGATTTGTGCACGGTTGATGGCAATGGGCTCGCCCCCTATTACATCGGACTTAAACATAACTGGCTAAACTGGTGAGATGAACTATATGTAGTTACTCCTCTGCCTAACCCTTCGGGGATTACCAGGTGTAATGTGTTTTTAAACGGTTCTTCAGCAGTTGTGGCCATTTAACGAAACGTTGCACGTTGGTTGTTACCTAATAGTAGATACTTATATAACAGATAAGCAACGTTTTTGTTATTTGAATATGACTTAGCTCATTAAACAGTGTTGCTTTCGAGCTTGGTCCCCAAGGTTCAACGGTCAGGCTCAGTTAAGAAACAGATACAAACTTTTAAACGGTCTAATTGTAATAAATAATGTATAACGTTAACTTTGCAAAAAAATCTCAAAAAGTACAAGCAAATCTTGTAATAAAGTCATTTTTTTAAACAGGACCCAAGGCACTGATTGTTATTTACGATTATTATCATATTAACAATTAATTCTTACGAGAATAGTCGTCGAAGCCCCGTCCCGTAGCGTGTAAAGCGTCTTTACTGGTGTCGTTTTTAGTAACTGTTTTGAAGAAACGGTGTCTGTTGAATAAATGCCTCAAAAGCGGGTGAATTACGACACCTGTAACATAAAGAATAGCGCTGTAAAAGAAATGACACATCAGCATCACATCAGGCTAAAATTATGTCACATAATTTTCATAAATTTTATTCCATACATTCTATGATAGTGCGTGTGACACATGTCAGCAATTCATCTATTGATGCCAGAATCGCATAATAAGTCAGTGACATTAGTTATTTACTTACTTATTACTGATTCCGTCCGTAGGTATTTTACGACTATGATATTAGTGTGCAGTTAAAATTTTTAATCATGATTGTAAATCGCCGTAACGTTCAACAGTGAAAAGCAACAGTTTGACAAATGTCACCGGCACCATCCTAGAGCGTGTGAAATATAGTGTGTTTTTTTCGGCAGGTGTGTTGTTACACTATCACAGACTAAGTTAAAAAACCACACGTGTCTATTTCCTGTTTCCAAACAATCCAGCGATATTCAGAAAATAGCTCAGACTGAAAATCAGTTTATTTATAAACACCGAGGAGCATTTTTAATTAGTATTGGTGGGTCGAGTCCCGATGAAGTAAAATTAGAATTGCTAAGAGCTTTCTTGGCTTTGTGGAGACGAATCAGGTCGTTTGTGAAATGCCTGGAATGCTGCACCTAGACATTTCTTTAATTTATTCAAGCGTCTAATTTATTGATTGTATATTAAATAGTATTGTACGGATTTATCTAGTTCTTAGGTGAATGCTGTTTATTACAAGCTAGTTAGTTTCATTTCGACTTTTTAACCGACTTCTAAAAAGGAGGAGGTTCTCAATTCGGATGTTTGTATGTTTTTTTTTTTTTTTTTTTTTTTTTTAGGTTTGTTCGCGCTTAACTCCGTCGTTTGCCAAACGATTTGAAAAATTCTTGTTTTGTTGGAAAGGTTATACTTCCCAAATGGTCCCATGAAAATTTTATCGAAATCGGACAAAAACATGTCACTAAAAATTAACAAATAAAATTTTTTTTTGCAAAAAAAAAAACCGACTTCAAAAAAAAGCACTAAAAAGTTAAAAATAATACTACTATAACCTACTTAAATTAACAAACCTAACCTAATCTACGATTAACTTATACTAAAATTTATCAATTTTTTGGAGTCGGTGCCATACGGTTGGATATAATATCCTCGGTTTTGGCACCGACTCCAAAAATTTGTTAAATTTTAAATAGGTTAATCGGTAGATTAGGTTAGGTTTGTTAATATAGGTAGGTTATAGTATTATTTTTAACTTTTTAGTGCTTTTTTTTGAAGTCGTTTTTTTTTGTACCTAAATGTTTCCTAGATGTTTGAAGTATTAAAACTATATAGTAAACATCTTCATAATAAATAACTTTATTAACAATTTTGAATAAATTGAAAGAGATTTTATGTGAAGATCACGAATCGGCCACTATAATATAGGACGCCCAAGTCTAGGTGGAGCGACGATTTTAGAACTAGCTGGATGGGAATTGTTTGATATTAAGATAAGGGCGTGCGATTGGAGCAGCGTATGTCCAGCAGTGGATGATGTTATGAGATATGTTTTATCTTATTTCTTACTACTATTTTAAATGCGAAAGTTTGGATGGATGATTGTTGCTCAATCACGCCATACAGGCAAACATTATGGTGTGGAATAGCACATAGACTTTTTATCCCGGATAGATGTACGGTTCCTGTAAGATAATAAATATCAACTTTCACGCGGATAAAGTCGCGGGCAGAAGCTAGTATGTTATAAGATAATCGTAAACATCGGCTTTTCAACCGACTTCAAAAAGGAGGAGGTTCTCAATATTCGGCGCGTATGTTTTATTTTATTTTTTTGTATGTATGTTCCCTGATTTCTCAGCCAATTATGAATAGATTTGGATGACTCTTTTTTTGTTTGAAAGAGTATACTTCCGAATAGGTCCCATAGAAATATTGTCATGATCTGATGATGAACTTCGGAGATATGGAACGGAACTCCTTTATTATAGGATCACAGCATAACTGTCGTAACAAGTAAAATTGCTTAATTGCTTTGTTTATACGTGTAGTCGATGACTGACTGAAGGAAGAGAGGGAGGGGGTACGTCTACCCCCCTCCTACTACTTTCCAAAATTAAATATATCGTGTGAGGTATTGTTTGAAAGGGCTTTTTGTAAGGATTTCAAACATTAACACACAAGCACTAAAAAGTGAAAAATAAAAAGCTTTTTTACAAAAAATAAAACCGCCTTCAAAAACTACAAAATAAAAAAAATTGCACTCCGGGAGTGCCGGCAGAAGTGAAAACTTGATTATTAACGTTTACGTTTACGTTTACGTTTAACATACACGAACATTCGCGCAAGCGCCCTGCGCTGTCTAAACGAAACAGTAGGCCCAGGCATACATTTTCGCCGCGCCGTAGAGAGGGGATAGCTGTCTACTCTCCATCCGTCTTACGCTTTTTCGATCAGGTCACGTGTCCTGACGCGCACGTGTCCTGACGCGAGTTTAAGATTTTATACCCATTACAGAAAAAGTGCTCAACGCCGCTAAAGAAGTTTTCACTTCAAAAAACTTTAGTTTTGGAAGTCGGTGGCAATATCTACATAACAAAAAACAAAACCAAAGCCACCGACTTCCAAAACTAAAGTTTTTTTTTATTTTGTAGTTTTTGAAGGCGGTTTTATTTTTTTGTAAAAAAGTTTTTTTTATAATGCATATATTGCAAAACCAGATATTTGGAATCAAAGCCAGATTTTTGTATATCTACATGTTAGATAAGGTTATGTGATGTGGTTATGTTAGCTGTATGTTAGTGTGAGTTGTTATAAATAAATAAATGTTATGTATTAAAAGTCCAATATCTATCTAAACTAAATGACGCAGCACTTTCAATCAGCCCCGACCGACGTACGGAACGTAGATCTGGGCAGCTTATTTCGACCTGTGCCTGACAGTTGATTGAAACAGATTGCGTTCATCCAATCTCTGCTTCAATCATTCACTACACACAGCCACCAATGATTGACTTCGAATCTTAAAAACGAATGAAGTTTTTAGATATGAATTTGGAATTTAGGTTAAGTAATAGATGAGGAATTTAAAGCCTGATGTGCAGTCAAAAAAAGAAAAAATATAGAATAAGCAGATCGTATTATCCTTTAGTAAGTAAAAACCTGGCATTTTCCTGCGACTTTGTTAAGTTTTCTTACGTATATATTTTTTTTTAATTTTTATTTGTATAACCTTAAACCGGTTCTATATTTTTTTATGTTTATTGTTATATTTTCTTTTGTGCAAAAAGGTTTATTCTGAATTTGCTAAAAATGAATAATCTGACGCGTGACTTATAAAGAAAAGTTAAAGGATTTGACGAGTAAATAACCTCCTCCTTTTTTTGAAGTCGGTTAAAAATACCAAATACCTACCTTCAATAAGTAAATCATAAGAATGAAAAACAAAACGAAGTGAGAAGGTTCCTTCTCTGGAGCCTTGACCACCAGTGGTAGCTTAGATTCGGTTCCCGATTGTTTTTAATATCTAGTAGGTACTTAGTAGTTTTTAGTAGGCATGAAACCGTACGTTACTAACATATTGAATCAAGATCGTTTTTTTTTTCATAATTAGTATTATTATTGATTCCAGACTTATATTAATTACAAGTCCAGGTTTCCTCACGATGTTTTCCTTCACCGATGCCAGTGATGTCCAAGATAAACTTTAGAAAGTCCATATTATGAATTGAAAAAGTCACATTGGTACTTGCCCGGATTTGAACCCACAACCTCAAGTATGAGAGGCGGGCGCCTTAACCACTTAGCCATCACTACATCATAACCTTTATTTCACAAAAAATAAGACAACTAGTCGGTAAGACACGCTTCGTCGAAGATATTCTTTTAAATTCAGTTAAAACTTTAAACTGTAAAAGCCACGTGAATGAAATGCATAATATGTAAATAGAAACATGCTCCACGTGTCCATATTGATTCGGACAAAACGAAATCGGCAATATTGACTAAGGACTTAAAATGCGATTCGGATTTTAGATGGAACTGATTTTCAATTCAATGTAGTTTTCTCTGCTTTTGAATGTTGTACCTTCTAGCTTCGAACGATATGTGCAACGAACAAAATACCTGATGTTATAAAGAGCGTGCTTTATGATACATTATGGGCTGTTTCTTGAGAATTGTTGTTTTTTGTGTATTTTAGTTTTATTCTACAACAAACACATAACATTGCACCTGTAATCCCCGAAGGATTAGGCAGAGGTACACATTAGTACACCCACATTTCGCCAGTTATGTTTAAGTCCCATGTCCATGGCGAGCTTATTGCCATCAACCGGGCTCAAATCCAGACTAGGAGGCTGCTACTGAGAAATTCCTGAATCACCAATAACTGTTTGACTGACCTGGGAATCGAACCCAAAACCTAATGTATTAACCTAATAACCTTAATCACTTCATCAAAAATCATTTAAATCTTTCTGTAGTAATAACTACAGAAAGATTTAAATGATTTTTGATGCAGTTTAAAAAAAGTGTTATGTCTGATTTGGGAGGCTATGTTTTATCTTCCTCTAACTTTAAGATGTATACATGAGGGTTAAAAGATGCATGTAGGTATATATACGAGTATCATAAACTATTGTATTTATGGGAGTAGAAACGAAGTCCTTATAATGTTCAAGCTCCAACGTTCACCTTCGTCACTTCCGCGAGACAGCAATACTTCCACCAGGGAGCTCCACCAATATTACGAGTATTAACTCGCAGTTTGAGTGATGTCCCTCTTGAACTCCAAAATACTATTTGTATTATTCCCCCCTTGCCATAAAGTCTTTTTTCCTTTGCTCCGGAACCATCACAGTTAGTTTTATTTAGTTGAAGTAAGATAATCAACATTCTTCTCTGTTCTAGTTAGGTATTGGGGTTTTTGTTATTTTTAATGCTGGGGCTACACTAACGGGCGAAAATTTATCGTGTCGGATCGTGTTGTACTCTGTTGTGCGGCGTAACGTAGGTGTAGCCACCCAAGCAATTATCAGATCCTTTTGATGCGTGCCAGTTTACTGACAGTGCCCTGATAGTTCATCGTCTTCGCCCGAATACTGCGCGTTGCAACGATCTACCCAGCCATACTCATCGCGTTAATACGAATATCTCTCGTAGCCCGCTAATGTAGCCCCAGCTTCAGACTGATATACATACATATTATTATACGTTGATACAAATGTTTAGTACACCTTGAAGGGTCCACCGGTGATTACAGGCGTGGAAGCAAATAAAAAGGGTTTACACAAAGACACACTTGACAGAAAGGATCTGTTCAAAGTTGAATGTAAAGCTAAGATTCAGTATAAACACCCCCAGGGGATGCAGCACAAGGATGCGAGCGCTGCTGTACCGTATTTATATACGACATCTAGTTACTCAGAGACAAAGCGGGTATTCTGCTAGCTATGCTTATCTATCCATCAAGTAGGTATTTGATTTTTTTTATTTATTTAGGTTCACCCACAGCACATACATGTACGGTCGGGGTCATAAGTGGAGTAGCAATCTACAAAGCAAATCGATTAACGCTTTGGTCTTATTAATCTTTCCACGTCGTGTGTGAATTTTGAGGTGTACGTAGGTAGTGTGTTATTACGTTTAAAAGATGATAGATGTAGGTACGGCCTGTACCGCGTCTTCACAGCAATTCAAACCTTAGCATGCTACTGCACTTATGACCCCGACCGTACATACAAATGGTAGATCACATAATTGGCATGTATTTACATGCCAATTATATTTTTCTTTTCAATTACATTAAATTGTTATCCATAAGTATGTTAAGATTGTAATGAACCACTAACAATAATTATTAACTTATTCTGATGAAATCAAAAAGTAGTTGGAAAATTTTGATAGTCTTTTCGACAGAGTTATTATTAAAATGCAAATTAAGTAAGCTTAATATTTTATCTATTAGTAACGGGTTCGATTTCTGAGTAGTATGGTCATTTAGGGTCAATTCGTGTTACCGCGTCTTAGTTTTGAGTACCCATTAGGTACAGTAAGATAATTTACTGCCAGGCAAGTTAAGATGAAATTAAAAAGTCTTTATCTGAAGCGTCATCTCAAATGTTGGTTTTTCTGCGGTTCTTGGGACTAATTTGATGCTGGGACAGATTTTCAACTAAACTTTACTCGCCATTTATGTACGATTATATCATAAAAATAGTCTGTCACTTGTCAATAGTCTAGCTTCCTATCAGTGAAAGTACTTTTGATATACAACCAGTAGGTACTTTCAAAGCTTAGCGTTTAAACAAAAAAGAAATCCGATTTCCGATCCGATTTGGATTTCTTTATATCCTTCCATGATATTAGTATAAATACCTACTGATAAAAAATTACTAGTCATCGCTCGTCAGTGGCTAAGCATTCATGGTAGCTGATAACACACTTTATCTCTTTCTATCACACTCCATGATAAGAAGAAACAAAACAGGAGCAATGTCTTCCAACCCATTTCGTCCTTCCATTAATATAATGGTAACAAATGGACCCCAAGACCCCACAACATCACCAGGTAGACGGATCAGTCATCGAGGCATTACGTAGAATCGCCATTAATATTAAATTTGGCAACCTCAAGCTTGACGTGTGCAGGGAGGGAACGATCATTTCCACGGGATATTTTATGGAGAAAACAGGTGCGTCTGAATTTTTTATTATTTGGCGCCCCGATGTTATCGCTCATGAGATTTTGTTTATTCATGCCGTTTTAATGGCCAAGTTTTAGTTTTATGAGTTTGGAACTCGATGGTGTGAAAACTACATTACCTAAATGCTTATTTCTAGTTCAGGTTAATTATTATAATTTACAGTCATGATTTTTTATAAAATGTTTTGACTAGCACTCTCACCGCGACTTCGTTCGCGTGATTTTTCTTGCAGTTGCTTAATTTTTTGATAATCTATACTAATATTATAAAGAGGAAAACTTTTTATTATTGTTTTTTTGTTTGTTTGTAATGGATAAACTCAAAAACTACAGGACCGATTTTGAAAATTCTTTCACCATTAGAAAGCTACATTATCTGCGAGTGACATAGGCTATATTTTATTTTAGAAAAAATAGGGGTCCGTAAGATATTTGGGTTTTTCGGACCCAAGGTGTAAACTCGCTAAAACTCGAGAACGGCTGGGCCGATTTAGATGATTTTGATTTTGAAATGTTCGTGGAGGTCTAGGGAAGGTTTGAAGGTGAGAAAATATGGGGTAGGGGTAGGGTTGGGGTAGGGTAGGGGCATGATACCATGCGAACGAAGTCCCTAAAACAGCTCTTTTAATATGAAGTCGGGAAGTCGGTCTCAAGGGTAGGGGTAGGGTAGGGGTAGGGCAGGGGTAGTGTAGGGGTAGGGTAGGGGTAGGTTAGGGTTAGTGTAGGGGTAGGGTAGGGGTAGTTTAGGGGTAGGGTAGGGGTAGGGTAGTGTAGGGGTAGGGGTAGGGTAGGGGGTAGGGTAATGCAGGGTTAGGGTAGGAGTATTGGTAGTGTAGGATACCACGCGAACGAAGTCGCGGCGGGTCAGCTAGTAAAATAATATAGACGTAGCTTCCAATTTGCGAAAGAAATTAATTTTTCAAAATTGGTTCAGTAGAGATTACTCCCTATAACCTCACAAACTCACAATTTTTACCTCTTTATAATGTTATTGCAACCAAGCCATTCACTCCCCACACTATACATTTAGATAACTCGAAAAAGTAATTAATGCTAATGACTCATTATCTTAAAAGCATAATAAGTCAGAACACCTATATTTGTAACCATCTCGAGTTACTTGACTTAAAACATAAATCTAATTTCCCTAATATCAAAACGTTAACGTAAAAGTTATACGCAGAACAGTAAACTGAACTAAATTTCAATTTCTAATAAAATCCTTATGAGGTAGGTAGTACAACAATAAGGTAGGTTGACACTCACGTGGCAGAAATTAGAATCCCTAAGAAATAAATACATACATACATAAACTCACGCCTTTTTCCCATGGTGTTAGGCAGAAACCACAGAACGCGACCTGTTACGATCCGAAGAACCTCACCAATAAGGTCAGTGTAGGTCTTCCTATGGCGACCCCTCCCTGCGTTGCCACTCATCTCTGCCATATAAATGCCTTTTGTTAAAAGTCTTTCACTCATCCTCTCAACATGACCGAACCATCTAAATAAATAAAAATAAATATAAGGAAAAATGTACCATATATTAACTTCGACGCTAACGAAGTTACGGGTAAAAATTGTATTATAATTATTTATTTATTTTCAGTCATTACGTTTTGCTAAATATCCTACCACGTACCCGTCATGCAGAAAAACCTCATCAGAATCTGCTGCCAAGGTTACAGAACCAGCAACAAGAGAATTAAGACATACCTATGTGAAACCTCCGAGTTGAACGTTACAGAAATACAAACAATGCTGATGCTAGTATTAAAATTCAGTTGTAGACATTTCCAAGCGAATATGTAAGGTTTTCAAAGAGCCGCGAGTGTATGTTCACCTTAACTCAGCACTTTGTTACACATGAATTATTAAGTTGAAGCCACTCTTTTAACCCTGTCTGTCGCTGTCCTAAATATAATGCATTCGAGCGCCGACGCATTATAAAGTGCATAAAATAATGCAAATAGAAAAACAAACCAAATACGAGTCAGACTTACACATGAAGGGTAAAACCGTATAATATTTAATACCTTATATAAAAAAGCATATTTCTTGTATGTGTACCCTTTTTAATTTTTTACCCTTATTTTATTGTTATAGGCGCCAAAGTAATACACACTTTGTGATTTCAAGTGTTTACCTATTACGTTGTATGTTTATAAGAAACAGCCTTGTGACAGACGAACGGACAGATTGTGGAGCCTTAGTAATAATAGGTTGCAGCTATTGGCACCTATTGGAGGAGTAGCCTTAAAATTGGCTACGGGGCTGAGTGCCCATCGGGTGCCAGAGGGTGGAGGAGAAATAGAGGCTATATTAATTAAATGCACCTCACCTTTGAGTGTGAACAGATTAGAGTTCATTTGTAGCATTAACATCAAAGCTAATTCTGCCTCAAACAACATAGTTATGTCTGTGTGCTCGCGAAAACACAGTAATTTTCAAGCTAATTAAGTTCTACCAAAATAGTTCATTCGGCGTTGTATTTCTGCTAACTAACAGCGTTAGTACGGTTTCATTAAATGGTTATAATTTGGTGAAACAACACGAATCAATAATATTATAGAATAAAAATATAACAGCGAATGGTCATTCTTTGGACTCATTCTTTGGATTGGACTTTTGGTCTTATAATGGAAAAATTCGGCACAGATAGTTTATAGTTGGTAAACCTCCGCCAAGAAAGAATTTTTTTAAATTCACCACCTAGGGGGATGAAACGGGCGTCCAAAGTTTGTATGGAAAAAAATTGAAAAAACGTAGGAGTAAACTAAATTACCCGAATTTAACGCGAGCGGATCCGCGGACGCACATAGTAGGTTGGTAATTTACACAAGCGCGACACTGCTTACCGCACAAGCAATAGGGCGATTATATTCTTTGAAAGAGGTGTTCTGTGAAATACTTATTTATTGATTTATTTATAAACAACCAACCTATACTAATAGTTTACACCAGACATACAAGTTATTCGCGCGGTAGTGGCGCAAATTTCCGTTTTTTTTTGTAAATTTTTCTGTCATGTATTTAGTTTTTTAGATAAGTAAGTACCAACTTGTCTTGCTGCTGTTATTAAGATTATTTTGTATTGTGCGTCACTTCTACGTGAATAAAAGGTTTTTCTTTCTTTCTTTCTTTCTTTATTGGCCAATAATAATAATTATAACTTAATACTGTCAAACTCAATACTCATTATCTTTATTGCTTCTCCATAAATAGGTATACTTAGGTGGTAACTTAAATAATTGAGATCGTTATGGACCCTGTAGGGCACAGTAAAAAACATAAACAACTAAAAAAACAAGTAATTAGGTACTAACTAATTGACCAGCTTTTGTAATTTTATTTGATTATTTATCTTTTATGAAACCGCCTAAAAGATGAGGATGCAAAACACCTTGTATGTTCGGAGACGTGAAAAAGTATCGCCAAAGCTTCTTTCTTCTTTATCGTGTCTTTATTGTGGTCTTTATTAAGGTCTTAAGCTGCGTCTACGCTAGGAGAGCCGAGCACGAGCGGAGCACGAGCCGAACACAATTCGTCTAGTGTGGACCGACTTACAAGCCTCGAACGAGCACGCTGCGAGCATTTCGTTCGTGCTCGGCTGCGTTCCGGCTGTTGTCGGTTTTTTGACGAACACAAAGGGATTTGCTTCGCGAAAACTACGTTCGAGGACAGTGATCGTTGTAGGTTCGTTGTACGTCAACACTTGACGCCGCGAACGACGAAGCCGAGAACGGCTCCGCTTGTGCTTCGCTCTTGCTCGGTTCGTCTAGCGTAGACCCGCCTTTACGACCCCACACACCCTAGTGTCAGAGTTTCTAAACCGCCTCAAGGGCCTCTGACATGGTTTGAGTGGAACAGTAAGTCCAGGTTTCCTCACGATGTTTTCCTTCACCGATGCCAGTGATGTCCAAGATAAACTTCAGAAAGTACATATGAATTGAAAATGTCACATTGGTACTTGCCCGGACTTGAATTCACAACCTCATGCATGAGAGGCGGGCGCCTTAACCACTGGGCCATCACGACGATAAGCCAAAGCTATGTATACATAACACAATTAATGTAGCGTTTGTCAGTGCATGGCGCGTCGCGCTCGTTCAGACAGCACTCTGGTTGAGCGGACTTCAGTAAAGCCTTGTGTTCACTAGGCGATGATGTTCTATGGCTCGTGACGACAGGAACCGCGCCATTGCTGGACAATTATGCGAATGAAAAGAGTTGATGCTTTTTTAATCACTTCTGTTACGATATTTATACAGTGCTTAGTTCTCGGTACCGAGATATTAGTAATTGTGCGATGGGCACAAGGAGACATTCACTTCAACTAGTATGATCCTGGCATCTTACGCTACTACTAGCTGATCCAGCGGTTAAGCAGAGGTGTACCCATTAGTACACCCACATTTCTCCAGTTATGCCTATTGCCATCAACCAGGTACAAATACAGACTCCGAGGTTGCTACTGAGAAATTCCTGATGGGTAAACCCAATAACGCTTGTCGACCTGGGAATCGAACCCAAGACCTCATGCTCAGCTGTCGCGCTTTGCGACCACTACACCAACGAGGCAGTCACCCCGTCATATCCCCGTTTTCCTGAAAGAAAAATGTACGCAACAAATTGTTTAGCGCGCATAACCAGCTATGATTAGTTGTTGATAATTCAGTCAACCAATCAAAAACTTGCGCACTTTTTACAATTTATCACATTAATGTATAGTCACGAGCAAAAACAAGTATACACTTAGCAACATTAATACGAAGCTATTTTCTACGAATTATTGATTGAAATGTCTTGTTTTTAGAAATATAGTATTTTAAATTCAATAGGTACTACTATGAAATAGGTCTTATATTAAAGTTACAACCATATTTTTTACAAGAAAATTGCTTTTTAATTTTGCTAAGTGTATACTTGTTTTTGCTCGTGACTGTACCGTTCTCAAAATTTTGGGTTAATGATTGACACAAAACGAATACAAAAACTTTCAACTATAAGTATACACGCCAGCCATCCATTTATATCAACAAATGACGCTGTACAAAAGCTTTTAAAAACACAGATAGAACACAGATCAATAACGTACGGAATAATCTAAAAGCTGTTAGTCACCCATCAATCTTCGTTGTATTTTTCAAGCCTACGCTGTTAACTCGTCAATCTTCAGTCGAGCTATTGGCAATTCAAGCTCTATAGAGCAGAAATACTCCATTCAAGCTGCATGCGCTGGTTCAGTACACACGAATATGTGTTGGCTGAACTGGGGGTGAAATAAAAACGTGAAAACTATGAGCGGCTCATGAGCCAATATTGTTGAAGTACTATGTCACACTTATGTACTTACTTCTTTTAACAACACTATGTTACGTTTTTGGTAACCTATTGCTTCACTCCCGTCAGTCGTAGCGTGATGTTATATAGCCTAGCCTAGATATACTATTTCTCATGAATTGTTACACACATACATACATGCATAAACTCACGCCTTTTTCCCATGGGGGTAGGCAGAAACCACAGAACGCCACCTGCTACGATCCTTACATACTTTCGCCTCATCTACGTTCATACATCTCATCATACAAGCACGCCGGTTAAAAGTACTCCGCACCTGATCTTTCTGAAGAACCTCACCAATAAGGTCAGTGTAGGTCTTCCTTGGGCGACCCCTCCCTGCGTTGCGACTTACCTCTGCTATATAAATACCTTTTGTTAATCGTTATGAATTGTTATCGTTTAGAAATAATTTACCGATTTAATCCGACTAGTAGTGCCAAAGATGAAAATCGCAGCACACTTAAACAAACAAAAAACTTTTCTTATACTGTGTATTATTTATAGATTTAATAGTCACGTACCTTTCCATATTTATTCAAATAAATTAGTGCAATCATTATTATGTCAACGATTCTCCGACCCCCAAGATATTATGTACCCGCCTAGTTCGGGATCACCGTCTTTTAAATTGATGTAAGTATTTTAATTAATAAGTAATATTTAAAATACTCTGTATTAGCCCAATACATTTTTTTTTTGTACGGTTTTTAAACTAGCAAGCTGTCGTACCTATCCCCGTTTCATGCCCTTTGGGTGTGAATTTCGGAAAATCTTTTCTTACCGCATGCCTACGTCGTAATAACTGCGTGTCAAATTTCATCGCAATCCGTTCAGTGGTTTTAGCTGTGTGTTGATAGGTCAGTCGCAAACAGATGAAGTCGCGAACAAAAGCTAAAATAATTATGTTTCCCAAAGGAGTGCGCATTATAGTGATGAGGAGGGGTACCTTGACGTGGACCTAGCACTACACATAGTTCAAAAACATCCAAGTAGCGTATATAACTAAATGCATATTCAAAAGTAAATTTTCCTAGCTCGTCAATTTCCTAAACGCATCAGTGAATAGAAGTCTGACACAGAAATATGGCATTAACTAAAAGCAAGACTAACTCAAAGCGTTTCCATCAATATAGCTATTAACCCGGACCCATGTTATTTGCTATCAATCGTCAAGCTCGATGAAGCACGGTTATAGCAGATTCCGGTTATATTCCGACACTTTTATTTATGTAACTTTACTGCTTGTAAAAGCAAAATCACGATTTACTTAGATAAATGGGGAGTCGGAAGCCTGGAAGTCGGACAATCAGTTTAGGCCCGGTATTCGCAGGCGGGGATTTTTAGGTATCGATAAGTAAATTCTCGAACATAATAACCCTGGAAGTGCCTACTAAACTCAATTTTCGATAAGGTAACGATCTCGAGAATCCATTTGGAACAAGCAATTCGACGGCTCCTAAGAATACTGAGTCAACTACACTTCTAATAACTTTACAGGAGAGCGAAAAGAAGATCGAATGGTTATATTTTTATTGTTAATACAACCAAGAAAAAATAACTAATCATAGTGAATTAAATATAATAAAGCCTTTCATCTGTACAAAATAAATTTCATATTATTTTATTAATTTATGAGATAATGTAGATAGACTAGTATACGGCGATTATTTGTTTATTAAAAATGGATCAAGTACCACTTACATTTTTATACGTCGCATTATTGAATCTACGTTATGGGGAAAAATTACTTTACAAGAGTGGCAAAAAATATTTTTATTTATTTATTGGAGTTTTTATATATTATACTGTCTGTCATAGATTCATATTTTGTTAAAATATAATAAGTTGACTCACTATACATGGACATAATTTTAATAGTGAACCATACTTAAATTGAGTCAAGTGTGGTATTGAATAGTTAAAACAATCAAAAACGCCTTTAATGTTTAATATTTTAATCAAAAAGATCTCAAAATGGTATTGGTAACATTAACACTACTTTAGGATATCTATAAAATTAACAAAAAATAACAAAAATCAACAATACTACCAATAAAAACGGGACTGCGGGGCTTTACTTTAACTGCGGGAAATAAAGTGAATGGTGCTATACATGCGGTTGTAACCAACCAGTCCATGCCCAAAAAGGCTCGACTGGCTGTTCACAACGGCGTGCTGGTACCTACACTTATGTATGGAAGTGAATGTTGGGTATGGCAAACGGGGCATGAGAGTAGGATTAATTGCTGTGGAAATGCGTTCCTTGCGGAGTATGTGTGGTGTAACTTTGAACAATAGAGCGAGGAATGAGGATACGGGACCGTTGCGGATTAAAAGAGGATATTGTGACAAAGATAGAAAAGGGTATGCATAATATATGGTTCGGTCATGTTGAGAGGATGAGTGAAAGACGATTAACAAAAAGTATTTATATGGCAGAGGTGAGTGGCAACATAGGGAGGGGTCGCCCTAGGAAGACCTACACTGACTTTATTGGTGAGGTTCTTCAGAAAGGTCAGGTGCGGAGTACTCGTAATCGGCGTGCTTGTATGACGAGATGTATGAACGTAGAACGTAGATGAGGCGAAAGGAGTATGTAAGGATCATAGCAGGTGGCGTTATGTGGTTTCTGCCTACCCCCATGGGAAAAAAGCGTGAGTTTATGTTTGTATGTACTTAATTTACATTTTGCATGGACCGGGAGTATTTTACAAATTTTAAACAATTTATCATAATTATTATTTACGCTTTTTTTAGATTTTTGTCTACAAGTAGTTTTAGGAACCTAATCTGCAAGCTTTTAATTTTATTTAAGTGTGTAGGGAACGTAACACCATATCCACCCAATAACAGAATCAGCCAGTGCGTAATACAGCGTATACAATACCTTCCTGCTGGCAACATATTTTTTTTTTTTTAATTTAGCCAGAATGGTGCGAAGCTTATTACAAACATTGTTTACATGCAAATTCCACGAGAACGTGTTATCAGTGACTAATCCTAGGTACTTATAAGACGTCATTTTGCGTATTGTGTTTTGCTTACCAAGCCCTTTCATTTGATACCCATATCATACGGGTTACTATTAAAATTATAAATCGCCATTTTGTGACTTCCGCGATATTGAATTTACAACGACGCCATTTTGCATATTGTGTTTTGTTTACCAAGCACTTTCATTTGATAGTCATATCATAAGGGTTGTTATTGAAATTATAAATTGCCATTTTGTGAAGTCCGCCATATTGGATTTAGAATGACGTCACTTCACTTATTGTATTGTGCTCATCAAGCTCTTTTATTTGATACCCATATCATAGAGGTTACTATGGAAATTATAATTCGCCATTTTGTGACGTCCGCCATATTGGATTTAGAATGACGTCACTTATAATGCATTGTCATCAAAACCAAACGTGTGTACCAAACAGCTCGATAGCTTTAGTAGAAGTGGATGAAATATTGATTGCAAAATTCCAGGACATACACACATACATACAGGTGAATTTAAGTAAAAGCTTTTAATTTAAAAAACAACTATTTCTTGATAACAAAAAGCTCACAATAACGTCCGCACACCGCACTGTTTAAATAGCGTAAACGTAAAGCAAAATAGCGTAAACTGGATCAAGTATGGTAATTTATTTATTTTGCTCTCAGTATACTGAGTCAGCTTGAACTTGCACCAAAATGAGCGCATTTGCGTCCCGCGTATATTGGTAGCAAGCACTTGACTCAGTATACTGAGAGCAAAATAAATAAATTACTATACTTGATCCAGTTTACGCTGTTTTTTTTTAGTTATTTATAAAGATAGAATTTTTTTTCTTTTACAGGTAAATAGGAAATGATTTAATTATTGTTAATACACAAAAAAGTGCAATTCTCAAAATTTGTTAGTTGACTCAGTATACTTAGGAGCCGTCGAATTATTAGCTTCAACTTTCTGACTGACTGACCGACTCCTTGACAATTCAAAAGTGACTGTAATAATAATTGGTCTAATTGAAATAAATGTTCTGACTTTGACTTTGACCATCCATCATCCATCCATAGATCTGTGCTTAAATAAGCACAGCCAAACAAGCAGGAGAGGAGGAGGAAACTAGGCATTTACCTAGTTCTGATCTGTCTCCTGCTTGTTTGGAGGGAAGTGCAAATTATATTTTTCTTACTCTTTCGCTATTCTTTTCTGAATATTTTCGTTGCGGGATTCAAAACGGTTGAATCGTTTCTCCGGGACTCGAGGAGCTTCATTGCCTTAGCGCTTTTCTGGCGGTCTCCACTATTGATTCTGACTTTCAGGAGTTGCAGTGGGAATAGTTTGGCGGGCTTGTCCCAAAAAAAGGTAACGAGAATTAGACTTACTGGGCAGAACAAAAGTTTAGGAAAACTCCTCTTTTATCATCATCATGTCAAATATTACGGCAATGAGGCCTACCTTATAAAATAAAATTCCGAGCAGTATTAAAAAAGAGCCCTTTACGGATACGGATATTTTAATATAAGCTGACCAAAATATTATTGGAAAAATGTAATTATAAGACAACCAATATACTGTAAATACAAAAAAAATACAAAAACAAGCAAAATAATAATTTTATTTTACAATATTTACATACGGAATCGGATACATATCAGAATATCGAAAATCAAAATGTCGAAAATCAAAATATCGAAAATCAAAATATCGAAAATCAAAATGTCGAAAATCAAAATATCGAAAATCAAAATATCGAAAATCGTCACGTTTCGTAAGCGAGCTAAGCGAGCTCGGGACTTGGGGCACCCCGACTCGCACAGGTTAGGTTAGAAGGGGATGGCGGGGTCTACCAGACCCCGCCATCCCCTTCGTGGTTATTTATTTTTAAACCACTCAGAAGTAGGCGTAGACGGGATTCCGTCGACTACGCCAAAACTAGATTGTCCAGGTATTGGTCTAGTCGACGGAACCCCGGTCTTTTTCGATATTTTGATTTTTGATATTTTGATCGTTCGATATTTTGATTTTCGATATTTTGATTTTCGATATTTTGACTTTCGATATTTTGATTTTCGATATTCTGATATGTACCCACGGAATCGTACATTATTACATGTGAATGCAATGTACTTCAAATCAAAACTACTATCACAACACCCAGACTGAAAATCAAAGTATCATTTTCTTTTTTATATTTGTCACGAAAACAAGTTATAAATGTTATAACTAAACTTGAAAAACTCCAATAACACATGTACTGTTGCATGTAGTCGTAAACACAATGTTTTACGTGCTTTACATTGTACATACTATAAACAGTGACTTTATACACTAAAAATAATAAAAAAGTCGTTTCCCAGGACTTTTTTTTAGTGTCGTTTTATGTTATTTTGTTTGATAGGCAATATGCACAGTAACGGGTACAGTCACAAGCAAATACAAGTATAAACTTAGCAAAATTCAAAAGCGATTTTCTTGTGAAATAATGGTTGTAACTTTGATATAAGACCTATTTCATAGTACTTAGCATTGAATTCAAAATACTATATTCCCAAAAACAAGACATTTCAATCAATATATTCGCAGAAAATCGCTTCGTAATGTTGCTAAGTGTATACTTGTTTTTGTTCGTGACTGTACGTGACGTATTTTTCTACACTTCTTATTTACCAATGCATTGTGCCTTCTTTATTTTTCTATCCTATCTTATGGCAGGGGTTAGCAATTAGTTTTATTCCAGGTTCGTATTTGAAAATTATGAGATTGCCGCGGTCCACTTGGTGATAATATATAAATACTAAGGAAGACTAGGCTAAACTAAAATGCCACAAGTTTTAATAAAATTTTGCTATGCACATTATATTCTGACATATTTAAAATAGTTCCAGGTGTGAAGTTTACGGTTATTTAAGGTCCGTATCCGCATCGCCGACGTATATTGATACATCGGCGATGCGGATACGGACCGTGGTCCGCCATTTGGTGACCCCTGACTTATGACAAGTTAACAGCTTCTTTTTCTGGCGTTATGCCAAACTTTCTATGATTGAAAAACTGTAAAGCTACTCGTATTTTCATTAGTGAAAATACGAGTACGATTACGATTCTGTTACCATTGTATTGCTAGACAAAGGGTAACGTACAGAGAAATTAAATTCGTTTCGTGCAAAGAAAGGATGAGATTCGAGAACCACGTTTTGCGTTTTGTCCATTATAGTACTACATTTTTTTTGTTTTTTTTGTTGTAAGAAGTGTTAATTGTGCGTAATCTTTTGTGAGCGACTCGCGCTCTGCCGGTTTTTTAGGTAGGTACACAATTATTTGCACATAGAATCAGAAATTAATGATGGGTCTTTGAAACTGGTACTAATTCAAGAAAGTTCCGAAATATTTGTTAAACTAAGGGCCTGAGCACACCACGTTTTTTAAACGCGCCGTTGACGCGCGTTTGTAGCTATACAGGCGCAAGTCAGTCAGTCAACAAACTGCTTTGTAGGTTAAACGTTTAAAACGCGCGTCAACGGCGTGTTTAAAAAACGTGGTGTGCTCAGGCCCTTTTTTTTTTTTTTTGAGGTGGTAAAAATCATCAAATGAGTCCTTCCGTCCTGGGTGGGGCGGAAGGGACTGTCAGACTTTTACTGACTAAAAAACCACCCTGTTCTGCTCAGGCCCTTAAAGTCAAAATTATCAATTTAAACGGTAGCTTATCTACAAATACTGTGGGCCTACCCCCATCTCTGAAAACAGTATTATTTTGATGTTACTTTGCCTTGCGCACTAATGGATTTTCAACGCTCGACTCAGCGCCGAGAGTTGAAAATTCAACAACTAAAATTATACTGTTTCAAGGAATGGTGGTAGGCCCCTGAACGTTGACTTTTTTCGCTGGTCATCATGCAGGGTGTGAAGATACTCATGAATATAGAACATTTTTATCACGGGACAAACTCTGAAATATGAAAACAAAATCCAGTTGTTTTTTCAGGGTAGGTCCCTTAGTAAAAGTTTTTTTATTCATGAGTACTTTCACTCCCTAAAAAAGTGGCTAGAATAGACATTACTTCCCTAGCTATTATATGGATCCAGCAATAAAACATTATGTAATTGCAGTTGTTTAAAAAAAAAACATCGTAACTATATCTATTCAAATATTATAAATGAGAAAGTAACTCTGTCTGTTTGTCTATGACGCTTTCCCGACTAAACCACTGAATCGATTGTGAAGAAATTTAGTACGGGTATTATTTGAGCCCCAAAAAAAGATATGAGCGCCTTTTAATTCTGCGACTTTGTCTGTATCAGCGATAACCGACAATTACGCGGACGAAGTCGCGGGAAAAAATAGTATCTACTATTATGAATAGGTAAGAATGTGCATTTGTTTGATGCGCTTTCACGTCTTAACTACTCAACCGATCATCATTTTGCATCACGTTATCAGTGATACACGAATGGACACAGGATCATCTTTCATCCAGAAAAAAGTAGGTACCTTAAGGATAGAAAAAAAAATAGCTTCTTAACGTTAGCGAAGCATAAATATTTTAACTACATTATAAATTTCGTAAAACAGTACCATTGTCAATAATGTTAATAACAATATATTTTTGCATTTAAAAGTCTTCAAAAGAATAGGCATAATACTCGTCCAGACGCGTCCCCTCTGCCATCTCACTCGTTGTGCCTACAACTTCAATTCAGCCCTTCACAACATGGTTTTTACTTAAAAACTTTAGTCAAGGAACGCCGGAGGTCATCGCTTTAGTCCTCTTTTGGAGGAGCGAGGGAAGATGAAATGTACCCTTGTGAGTTACATTCATGCTTCTTTTGTACTGATGTAGGGAAATTTAATATTTCACTGAGTTAGAATAAGGCAGCATCATTGGCCTAGTGGTCGCTAAGCATGACTGATGAGCTTACGGTCTTGTATTCGACTCCTAGGTCGGGCAAAGGGTTTTTCCATCAGACATTTTTCAATAGCAGCATCGGAGATAATTGACAATACATACTTAACTGGCGAAATGTGGGTTTACTAATGGGGACAGCTCTGCCAAACCTCTCGGAGATTGCAGGTGTGATGTTATGTTTGTACAAACAAAATAATAATTATGATTGACAATACTTTATTTCATAATCTTTCCACTGATAAGTAATAGTTCCTTTAATGGTTTGAAACATAAATGAACGATATCAGAACGTGTTTTTCTAAAAGATACGGTTTATTTGACGCTGAGTATACATAACATATCCTCTTGACCGAATTTCGGTCATGTTCACAACTCACAATGGGGACTAGCTAAGTACTTACGTCCGAGATATTATATAATTCACAAATGTGTTCGTGAATACTCGACTTGGGAATCGAACCCAGGATCCCACATGACATTAACTTACTGAGCAGATAAAGTAATAGTTCAACTTTTAAAATTTCCACAAAACCACTGACTTTGGTTGACGTAATCAGAGCGAAGACAACCAACGAAATCAAATAAATCCGTCTCAAATAAGTACCTACTGAAAGATATCGCGTATCCGGTAAAGTTCTATTTTCGCCGGAAGCCTAAAATAAAGTTGAGAACTCTTATCAGGTTAAAGGAGGGAATTAATCAGAGGAGGGCTCCTATTTATCTGATCTTACTTCTGACCCTGTGAAAGAGAACCTTTGAACTTTACTCCACAGTAAAGGTGCTTGAAAAGTCACATCAGGAGTTTGCCAAGACGATGAATTAAGCAGCGCAGTAATTAAAAAAGTAAGGCGTAAATATTTTGTTTAGTGATCGGTAGATTAAGATAAGAATCCATGAATTAGATACAATATTATCTTTATTATATAGAAAGATTGTAGTCACAAAGATAGAAAAGGGTATGCTTAGATGGTTCGGTCATGTTAAGAGGATGAGTAAAGACGATTAACAAAAGGTATTTATATGGCAGAGGTGAGTGGCAATGCAAGGAGGGGTCGCCCTAGGAATACCTTCTGACCTTATTGGTGAAGTTCTTCAAAACAGTCAGGTGCGCAGTTCTCGTAACCGGCGTGCTTGTATGACGAGATGTATGAACGTAGATAGGGCGAAAGGAATATGTAAGGATCGTAGCAGGTGGCGTTCTGTAGTTTCTGTCTACTCCCATGGGAAAAAGGCGTGAGTTTATGTATGTATTAAATGCAACGTTGTCCTACAGTAGAAACATCTTCTGTGTCGTGTGGGTGCGTTTACAATCATTATATACACTCACACACACTAATATCCAACCCGGGAATTATTTGTATATCTGTAAGCTATACAAATAATTGTTCCATGCAGGAATTGAACCCGCGTCAGCCAATCACTCAGATACTGCATCAATAGCATCGTCAAGATTAGGTCAATACATATTACACTGAGTGCACACACATTACACGATTAAACTAAGCCGATCGATTGATTGACAACCAGATTGTATAGACAGCAATCAATCTGTGCACAACAATACGAAGATGAAACTCAATCACGTAAAAGACCTTTGAAGCCTTTGTTTTCGATACCAGTGAATGGGTTGGCAAAACAAGATAAAAAGGTGCGTGTACAATGCGAGAACTCCCGTGTGATGAGCGTTTCTCTACAAACACAGCGGATTCGTTCAGTCCAGCACTACAAACACGAGTACTAAGTTCCTTTGTTCACTACTGGCCAACTAATGCGGAGCTAGACAGGTGCTATCAGTCAACTGTGAGCCCTTCCACAAATGCTACTAATTTATTTTTCTTAAACTTAATTTAGTTACTTGGTAGGACGAAGTTAGTTGGAAAAAATCTTTTAGTACATTATGTAGAATGAAAACAAGAAGAATGAGAGAAAGCGCCATTTTTAACAGGTTTTCACGAAAAGAGACAACAGTTTTACTTGATTTCCGAAGCACGGGGCACTGTAAGTCGATTAACACACGGCACCGCGCACCGCTGCGGTAGGCGGTGAAGCGGATCTCATGTCGCACTGGCCTATGAAATACGTCGACGCCTTACACACGTACACCCGTAATTTCTATTGTTGCATTTTCAGCTCTAGGCGCTGAGCTGAGCGTTGAAAATCCAATAGTGCGGAAGACAAAGTAATATTAACATTGTTTTAAGAGATGGTGGTATAGGCGCCCTGGTCATAATTGTGGGGCAAACGTGATCAGAAGCCACACAGAACGAGAAGTTTAAAGGAGAATAAATAAATATAAATAATATCTTGGGACAACTCACACACGGCCATCTGATCCCAAGCTAAGCAGAGCTTGTGTTATGGTAACCAGACAACTGATATACATACTTATATAATTGAATTATTTTATTAATTGAATGTGGTGTCGGAGGAGCGAGCTTATGCGAATCTCACACCCCCCCCCCCCCGGCCCTATGGCCTATGCAGAGGTGGAACACTTCGGTGGTTTTAGCCGGTAAGAGTCAGGCATAACCCTTCATCAAGGCCACGAGAATTTCCAACGCGCTAAAACACAAAAAAAAAAGGTTTGCAGTAAGACACAAAATAGTCCAACAAAAATAAATTATTGGTTACGAGACGGTATCTTCCCAATTTTCCGTACCTTCAACCTCCAATCTAAATACAACCAAAATTCTGACTTCAGCGCAGCACATTCTGCTCGGCTCATTTGCAAGACCTCTGCAGTGAACGGTAATGATGGCAGTGACCAGCACTTTCTACCGCGCCTTCTACTTTCCTCGTGAGGGGGTTCGCTTGAAACATTGTTGATTAAAATTCGCTTTTTCATTCTTCTCATCTAAGTAATGGCTCATTTTCACTAGTCGATAGCGCCCGCATGCGGCGTGCGACAGATTTCTGGAACGCATGCCACAGGGCCCGCATTCGGTGAAACGTTTTCACTAGTCGATAGCGCCCGCATGCGGCGTGCGACAGATTTCTGGAACGCATGCCACAGGGCCCGCATGTCGATATCACGGTCGGTAAAAAGCATGCGCGGCGGATCCCCGCATGCGGTGTAACGACTTGTAACTTTCATTGGTTGTTATGTCGCATGCGGGGACTCGCCGCATGCGGGCCCTATCGACTAATGAAAATGCGCCATAAGAGGAGCTCATGAAAAAGAAGGGGGTGGGTAGATATATTTGCCTACATACCTATCCTTACCCCCTGAACGACAAAACCAAATGTATGTGGTGTCGTTAGCAGGTGTAATTCGTAACTTGACAAACCACGAACGCAAACAGTAAACGTAACGTAAATTCTATCGATTTTTCAAATACCCGTTTCACACATGACATTTATTTAGTTTCAAATGTCATCTCAATGCGTGATACGTATATTAAACCAAAATGCTATATAAGATACTAGCGACCCGCCCCGGCTTCGCACGGGTGCATGTATTATACATATAAACCTTCCTCTTGAATCACTCTATCTATTAAAAAAAACCGCATCAAAATCCGTTGCGTAGTTTTAAAGATCTAAGCATATATAGGGACAGACAGACAGGGAAGCGACTTTGTTTTATACTATGTAGTGAAGTAGTCGTTCTTCAATTTGAATATTGAATCGAGTAAGACCTTCTGTGTAAAAACAGTTAGTCTCTCAGCATAATTTGTATGAATTGACGAAAACGGAGCACAACTAAGTATGGTTTTTCTCTGTAAAAGATCCAAAAAAACCTCCACCGAGATCGCTCAATTACGCAAGACGCAGCCATAGCTCGTAGGCACCACAACAATCTCTAGTTAACGTCGGCTTGACAGTCCGATTGGCACAAGATTAATCGTCTGTTACCCGGAGCAACTAACTCACTGCGCTCTGACTGTGATTAATTTTACTTATCAGTTAAGGGAATGGTGGAACCGACTTTTGATTACTTTTTTCTCTGATGAAAATTAATGATTCATATAATTTGTTATGTTCATTAGTTCGGCATATGATATGGTAGTAAGGTCTTTTTAATGGGTATGTTACTTCTGAACTTAGGTAAAGTATTTTTTTTTTTTCAGTTAAGTAAGTCGTTGTAATATATTTTTTATAAATAATCTGTATTATAAGTACCTAAATTGTATCGTTAATATCATGCTGGTATATCAACTCTATAGTAGACAAATTCCCTAATATTTGAATAGAAATATTTTATACTTAATATAATTTATAATATTCCACACAATAAATTCTAAACTTTAGGCTGGTAATGAGAAATTCTTAGAAAAACCCAATAGGGTGAATCTTGAAAGGCTGAATTTACGATGCCCGGGGGCATTGAATACATACCTACCTGTAAAATTGATATTAAAACCCAGATTTTTTTTTTGTTATTTCAATGTGAGATTCAGTTCGGGTACGATTTTTTATTGTTTCTTCTTTAGTTACAAATAATGGAAAAAGATAGTCATAAGAAGAGATTATATGGGCCAAGAATTATATTATGGGCTTGTACAGGTATAAAAAAAATGGGTGTCATTCAATATGTAAGGGAAAAACAGGTGTTTGATGTAATATTATTATATTATATTATTATTAATATTATTATAAGTATGACATTTAAAGTTAAGCATCTCATAGAAATAGTTTTTAAATTTTGGTAATGTAATTTAATGTAATAATATCTGACATTAATTATTATAACTATAATTCTACTACAGTTTGACATAATGAAATTTAAAAGTGAATGAAAGAATATGATTACTAATATTATAATGTAACAATGTAAACATTTGTACGCCGATAAATAAGGCTTAAACATGACTGGACTTTAACTGATGTAATATCTTGCATGCTCTTGTATGTATACACATGTTTACACAAATAAATTATTATTATTATTATTATTATATTATAATAGCACAGTTCTTTTTTGGTGAAGGGTGCATACTTCTCAACCGTCGTTTATAAAGTTATGAAGGATTAAAAAGCTGATTTCGTCACTATTAAAAAAAACAAAAATGATTTATAATATAAAACATTTTAGTCTTTTTGTCATACACAATAAAGTAAAACCCCTGGCGCGTCCTTTTCATGTTTCGTAAAGAAACTACCAACAAAACAAACTTATAACTGTAAAATAAATAATTAAATTAAAAAAAAAGCATTTTATATCATAATCTTTTGTTTATTTAATAATTCAATTATCATTATTTGGAACATGTTATTTTTAACTTAATCAATAAAAGGTGTTGAAAATAATGTTGTGATGCGCCAGCGGTTACGGCGCCCGCCACTCATGCATGAGGTGGATTCGAATCCGGTAGTACCAATGTGACTTTTTCAATTCAAAATATTCAAATGTACCATGTAATACCTACACTTTGTAGATATCCAACCCTACACACAGCGCCATCTAGTCTCGCAGTGCGTAAATACATTAAGTAACTCACGGTTGTAGCAAATAATCTGTAGGGAGGCCGCTAGGTGGTGCTACTGTATAGAAGTTGCTAGTATTTTCATTTTATGCGTGGTGGCGTCATCGTTCGTTTTAGGAGTAATTGTCTTCGACCTCCCCAGATGGTGCTGCCTTGGAAACGCACTTTTTATGAATCGCTGGATGACCTGCCGGCCACCCGGTGCCCAAGTACACTTCGCGTGTCAGTTTGGCCGAGAGTGGACCTAACTGAAGCGTGAATGTCGCAAAAAAATTAATTGTTTGTATTTATTTTTATTACAAGCGTAATGCAATTTGCACTGTATGTAAGTAAGTATGTATGTTTGTTCGGGGGGCATCTTGCAACTTAATTTTGAAGCAGATATCTTCAACCGATTTTTCTGTAATTGTGTATCGTGAGACAATGCAATATTATGATGGCATAAAGCTGATCTGATGATGGAGCTGGAAGGTGGCCATAGGAACTCCGTTATTAAACGACATAACTTCATCGAGATTGGGCTCGTATGATTTGTCTTGACGAGTACTTTGTCTCTAGATAGTAACTAGGGTCTGATATGGAACTGGAAGGTGGCCATAGAAACTTCGTAATAAAACGACACAACCGCGTCGAATTTGGGCTCGTTTGATTCGTCTTGACGAGTACTTTGGTCCTAAATGGTAACCAGGGTTTGATGATGAAGCTGAAAGGTGGCCATAGGATCTCCGCAATAAAAATTTGTAACCGCATGGAGTTTAGGCTCGTTTGATTCGTCTTGATGAGTACTTTGGTCATAGATAATATTCATATGCAACCCCATCAGATTTGGGAAATTAACATACATACATACATAAACTCACGCCTTTTTCCCAAATTTTTTTTGGGAAATTAAGATCGTTCTAATTGGTATGAATGTGAATTCTATTTGATTAGGTAGATCATCATCTGTCTAGCTTTTTTCCAACTATGTTGGGGTCGGCTACCAGTCTAATCGGATGCAGCTGAGTACCAGTATTTGACATGGAGCGACTGCCTATCTGACCTGAACAACCCAGTAACTGGGTAATACGTTACCCCTAGGTAAGACTGGTTGTCAGACTTTCAAGCTTCTGACGACTCGTAACGACTGTCAAAGATATGACAGCCGGGACCAAACGTGCTTTCCGAGGCACAGAATGATGTCAGTAATGTCTAAAATAAACTTTATAAAGTACATATGACTTGAAAACGTCACATTGGTACCTGCCCGGATTCGAACCCTGGCACAAGGTAGGTAAGAAGTGTTGAAACCATTCTTTAGCATGAATTCTCACAAACAAAGCAAAGAAGGAGATCTGCTGCCCTACCATGAACTCTTATTGCGATCCAAAAAACTGAATTGTTCTTCAAATAAGTCAATATAACGCATCAATTTATGTCATTTATTGACGTATTTTCTCTTATCGCGATCCAAAAACTGAACTGTTCTTCAAATACGTCAATATAACGCATAAATTGATGCGTTATATTGACTTATTTGAAGAACAATTCAGTTTTTTGGATCGCAATAAGAGTTCAGGTAGCACAAAAGGTTGTTCGAGTTAAACTCTTTATTACCTACCTCAAAATTAAAATGTGACGGAAGTGTTACAACTTATTCCTTAGACTACAAAAACATTATAACGACATTAAACAAACGTTAGTAAGAATTTAATTTTTAACATCTAATGCAAACAATGAGCAATGAGCAAACCAATTTAACAAAACACGCAGTCTAAAATCACAACACTTTAAATATACAATAATAAAATTGAGATACTTAGAATTACTTCAACTAATTAATACAATTATGAATATTTGCCAATAATTTGAAAACAGTTAAATATTCTACCGATGTTTTAAATTGCGCTAAGATTTATTATTTTAGAAATATTACACAACATTGATACAACGTGTCATGGACTATTACGGGTTACGGAGCGACTATGGAGTTTAAATAAATGCTTAGCATCATGAGGCATATACACACATCAAAAGTGTCTAGGGATCAACATCCCTAATCAATGTTAGGGATGTTGATCCCTAGACACTTTTGATGTGTATAATTATGTACCACAAGTGGTTTGCTGTGTCTGCAGTGCAAGCCTGTAAGAAGGAATGCTGTATATACGGCTATGTGTTTCGTGGCAAATCATTTGACGTACATGCCTTGTGATTCTAGGCAGCTGCAGGTTCTACGGGATATTTAAAACAGCGAGACGTTATCAAGTAGTTGTTAAAAGTCCTTCTACTATCTATTATTAAGTTTCTTTTAATTGAGTACATTTTTCCTACTTTCTATTTCTATTCGCAGAAGTTATATGAAGATGTTGACACCGAGATAATTGTATTAACTATTTGCTTGTCTTTATGCTATTTGGCAGTATAGCATCGTAGACACATCATTATGAAACTTAGTAACAATAACATAAGTTGCGAATTAATAACATCAACATGTAAGATTGTTGGAACAAGTTCCTTGGATTGCGTAACTAAAGCTTTACAAAGCTATTATTTTTGAATAAAATATAATTTTCTATTATAAATAGTTACAGGTATAAAACATAATTATAGAGATATTTATGTATCGCATCGCATGATATTTGTGTATTGTATTGCTTTGACATAAATTTTGCTAACATTAACAAACAGACATCATATTTTGCTATAAAATATAGAAACAAATGCCACATCCAAGTATTGGCAGGCCAGACAGATAGCAAAAATAGATTTCAGTGTGTAGCGCTACAAATCTGTACTATTGATAAAACTTAAGATTAAACAACAAACACTTTAATAATATTGCTATACCGAAACGTATGCCTAATCCATGAGCGTGTTGTGCGCTGGAAATCTGTAACGATAAAATGAGAACCACATTAATATAATCATCTAGTACTTACTAGGCTAGACTGCCTCGTTATTCTAGTAGTCGCAAAGCGCGACTGCTGAGTTTGAGGTCTTGAGTTAGATTCCCACATCGGGCAAAGTGATACTGGGTGTTTCCATTAGAAATTTCTCAGTAGCAGCCTCGGCGTCTGGATTTGTGCCCGGTTGATGGCAATAGGTTTGACTTTTACATGGAATGGAAAATGTTGATTTTACTATAGCTACACCTCTGCCTAACGTTTCAGGGATTACAGGCTTGATTTTATATATGATGTTATGTCTACTTCTAGATTTTCCCGCGACTTCATCATAGCATAACATCACGCCTGTAATTGCCGAAGAGTCAGGCAGATGTGTACCCATTAGTACACCAATTTTTCGCTAGTTATGTTTAAGTCCCATGTAATAGGGGACGAGCCTATATTGCCATCTACCGGGCACAAATCCAGACTCCGAAGCTGCTACTAAGACATTCTTGATGGAAAAACCCCAATAACACTTTGCCCGACCTGGGAATCCGTCCGGTCGATCATTGCGGACGCAGACGAAGTCGTGGAAAATTAAGTAGCCTGTGTAAGGACACAGGCTACTTAGCTTTATCAAAATCGGTTAAGTGGTTTAGTTATGAAAGCGTAACAGACAGACAGACACAGTTACTTACGCATTTAAACTCAGTGTGCATTAAGATCTATCAATAACAACCTAAAATTATCAACATAATAATATCCTACAATGTTACCTTGTTTTGTTGTAAAGTTGGTTAGTACGGTGGTGGTGAATGACGAAAAATGGTGACCGACAAGAAGTTCTCATTAGCTGCCACACGCACTTTTTTCCTGGTCTTGTCTGAGTTCAGGTCATCTGCGACAAAAAAAAACAATGTCATAACACAAACACATTTTCATCGGGCATTTAACTGAACATAAGCCAACATTGCCAAGGATTGCCAGGACCGGATGGAAGCGGCTTGCATCCATTAAGTATATTATGGTAGGCATAATTATGTTCAGCAGTGGACGTCCTACGGCTGATATGATGATGATGATGATGAATTAATTGAAATATTAAATAAGATGACAATAATATTATTATGTGAAATGAAAACATCGGGAAAGCTGACGAAGATAAATTAAGCATCTTGACTTGGCTCGAGACATTCATTCCAAACTTAAAAATAAAAAATGGGAACTTACTTTCAGCTGGTATGTCTCGCTTGAAATAATCATAGGCCTCTCGCACGAACGGTAACTGCAGGTGCTTGTGCATGTTCTGCATGACCTGAGCCTTCATCATTCTACGTTTTTCTAAAAATAAAATCACAAAATAAACAGGTATATCAAAAATGTGATACCCATACTTAGAAGGTAATTATCACGTGGAGCCTTTGAACGAATGGTCTCAACTCGACACAGCACAGCGAGCACGCACAGCGAGCACGCTCATCGAGCACGCACAGTGAGCACGCACAGCGAGCACGCTCAGTGAGCATGCACAGTGAGCACACAGAGCGAACACGCACGACGAGCACGCAAAGCGAAAGAGACCAGGGCAATGTATTTAAATAGTAGGATCACTTATTGCAACTATTCTATAATATCTACGAACACCAAGAAACAGTTCCTTACTAAGTCAGTAAGAGGTAACGCCACATTCTGTCAGACACATATAACACTCCATGAATAATCCAGCAGCAAATAGACTCACGTATTTCCCGCTCAATCCGCTGTATCCTGGACATCGGCCCCTTCACATCTCCAACTCTGCCATTTTTCACGAGGGTTTTTTTCTTGCCTTTACCATTTTTATTGTTTTCTTTTTCGTCAGATGCGGTTCGTTTTTCTTCTTCCTCTTCTCTAGCCAGTTCTTCTCTTAACTTTCTAGTATCCACTACTATCTCCAAACTAGAGCTTGAGTCATAGTCCGTGAGCGTCACCGACGCGTCGGATGTCGACATGATTTTATCTAACAAAGATACTGTTTCCGGATTAAACTGAATCTGATCAGTGTTTGTAATACACTCTCGGATGGGGTGTAGCTTACAGTGGATGCTGGGCGGTTAACCTGCCGCGCCGGTCGATATTTTAGGTACTGTCATGCTCAAAAATGACATCACTTTCTACCCAACTCCGGAGGGTTATGATTTTAACAGTGTATGTATGCGCATCATCACGTGTGCGCATATCTCTTACAATAAAATGTCGTACATCAATGATATTGAAGCGTAATGATGATTGGCTGGTTATGAGCTATATGATGTCACAGAAAATTAAAAATGGCGGCTTACAACGGGCATAAAACTTGTAAACATGAAACTAAATTAAAGTAATTATAAGTGTTTTGTGTATAATGAAAGGTTCACTTTCATCAAAATTGTTGTTTTCACTGTGACGTCAATTATTTGCCAAATTAATTTACTAACATTATTTTTTATAGGATCACTTTGTTGTCCGTCCGTCCGTCTGTCTGTCTGTCAAGACCCTTTGGTTCGGGAACGCGTAGAGGTATCGAGTTGAAATTAAAACGATTTACTCAAGTCTACAGTCTCTTGAAGCTGCGAAAAAATCAAACTTGTAATTTAACGTTATACATTTATGATTAAACTATAAAAAACAGGGTCCCACAGATTTGTACGGAATCCTCGGTGAGCGAGTCCGACTCGCACTTCTCCGGTGTTTGCTAGAAGAAACAAAGAATATAATGTTCAATTTTTCACTCCTACTCTTTCAATAGCTCAAGGAAAATTGAACAAACGTATCATTTATGCTGTACTTACTTCAGGTTTTCAAATTGCTTATTTCTTTAAAAAAAGATACCTTCTTATAACCAACTCGGGCTGCAGCTAACCGCACAGCTAAACTAACTAAACTAGCTACACAGTTTTTTTTAAATATTTAAGTTATCAAAATATATATCATAAAATGAGAAAGGTAAATATACATATTATACTATAATGATCTATCAAAAAGTTTAAATTTTCATGACATCCATCAAACAATTTTCTGTCCAACTATACATTCTGTTGATCGGGCTCCAGTTCGGGGTGCTAAAGGGAGACGGCGCTATAAAGTCAAGCTGAAATTGGAACCGAAGTCATACGAATACTTGCTACAAAGTTTGGATGTTCTTATAATAAGGTCATCAGATTTAGGGCGCCATTGTTGCCAATGCACTTTTTGCCTGTAAATAATTTCTAACTAAGAAACCTACTAATAAATTATGTCACTTTATTTACACATTGCTAGACAGTTTGTATTATATTTGGTTAGCTTTGGTAAATCATTTAACACTAATCCTTATGGGTCACGTCTGTTCCGAGGACATACATCATTTGCTGTCTTAAATAATTGTTTATTCTTGGTCACAAATACACATATTTCATAAATATAGAGAGATGGAAGCGGTAGCAACCCAAGTTTTTTAAATATAGGCCGACATGTATGTTTAGTTTTTTTGATATGATACTGAAAAGCTTCAGAATGTGATGTCAGTTTCAGCAATTTCCAACAGATGGCACTGCGAACCTAGGTTTTCAGCACAGAGGAAAGTAATACATCGGGGTTTTTAGGTTAATTTTAAGAGTCTCTGGTTGTAATAAAGATGATAACGCACCTTTGCACTGGTGTGACATTGTACTGATGGTTCCACAGACACAATATAAACTACCTATATAACTATACAGTGAGCGCCACCCATCTTACTCATTCTTCTAGTTAGAAGCGTAGCTGATGCTAAAAGCACCTACTGCCCTATCGGTGTTGTGATGTCGAGCGCGACTGCTGAACGTGGGATCCTGGGCTCGATTCCCAGGCCGGGCAAAGTGTTGGGTTTTTCTAAAAGTTTCTCTGGAGTGCGTAAGTTCGTGATGTGACGCCCCCGTGCATCGGAAAACACATAAAGCTGTTGATTTTGATTTTCCATCGGACTGTCAGAGTTAACACTGGAAGAGGCAGTGCACCTGTGTTTGGTCATAGAGATAAACTACGATAACTTGACGCGCCCTTCCACAATTCAAAACGTTTGAAAGTATTTGTAAAAGCATTTACAAGACTCACAACGCATGTGTGCGTACTGAGACGGCTCTCGAAACAAAAACAAATCAGCGAGTCATTGTTGCTTGACTAGCGGCATCATTAATTACTCATTATTATTGAAATAGTAATATGGAGGGGAGCGTCAAGTTATCGTAGTTTAACTCTACACTTGTACACTTTAATATCTCAATGTCCTGCGTACTGGGCGTGACGACAAACTGACTCCTACTTTAGTAATGCGAAAATGTTTTATAACATAAAATCATCGATTTCTTTTTATGACTTGCATATAAGCTAGCAAGTCGTAAAAATATAACGATGATTTTATTGGTACACATTTGAATACGAAAATAAAATTAAAATTTGTTGTAATGTTTTCGTTTTATTTATTTTCGATTTAAAAGAGAGACCAAATTTATTTGGT
Organism: Hoplodrina blanda; assembly: GCA_949316365.1. Lineage (NCBI taxonomy): Eukaryota > Metazoa > Arthropoda > Insecta > Lepidoptera > Noctuidae > Hoplodrina > Hoplodrina blanda. Next base: position 23,127,935 of record OX438578.1, on the reverse strand, counting down.
ACCTTACTAGTATTATAAACTTCACAAAGCCAACATGTTTACATTAATTCGTATATTTGTTTGCTCGGTGTCGATCATCGCGAACTCCCATGGAAAACGTTTCGCCTCCCCGGCAGGACAGTTGAAAGATACGCATAATAATATGTTAAGAGTCTTGGATGGTCGCGATATAAGACCAGGCGAATATTCATATGTAATTGTAATTATGTTTTTTAACCTTGAAACAGTCCTTAAAATTTTCAGGACATGCACAGGTGCCATGATAACCGAGCACTGGGGAATCACCGCCGCCCACTGTGAACTTTCCAATGCAGGTTACTTTGTGTGGTTCAAGAACTTTACTACATACCCCTTTTCAAAAGATGTGTTGTCTGAAGTACTGGAAACTGTCATGCACCCGTCGTATCGACTTTTAGGAAAAGGTCACTATTTTGTGAATAACGATATCTGTTTATTTTATTCATTAAACGTAAAAGTAAAAAGTTTTGGCAGATTATCATCGGTTGACTACACGGCGATGTTAGGCCTTCCAGTGACGTACGTGGGTGCAGGCTCGACGCACCCCCAAAACCTTATGGCGAAGAATGATAGCCTCAGGCCGCTGCAGGTTGGCGAAGGTGTGATCATCGAGTGTAGTGCAGAAATGAGAAGCGTTACCAAAGTTTTGATGTGTATCTCCCCGAAGTGTGATAGCAAATCACAAATGCCTTTGAACGGTGACTCCGGCGGTCCATTGTTACACGAAGACAGAATTATCGGACTCATGTCCTTCGGCTACGATCACATAAGTCTGAACGGCTTTACACCAATAAGCCCCTACATTGACTGGATTTATCAAGTAATACATTCTAAAGACAAACACTGACGTTTTTATCGTATTGCTCTTTTTCACCGAGATTAAACGTGTAACTGCACCACAGCTGTTGTTGTAATTAGCTGGATTAGGTTAATATTTAAATAAATAGTCACTGAGGAATATTTTTTGCCCTTCTTATCCACCCCTTACTCTTTGCAAAAGTATGCGAAAATCTATAAGCTAGTGCTAAAAGCACCTACTGCCCTATCGGTGATGTGATGTCGAGCGCGACTGCTGAACGTGGGATCCTGGGCTCGATTCCCAGGCCGGGCAAAGTGTTGGGTTTTTCTAAAAGTTTCTCTGGAGTGCGTAAGTTCGTGATGTGACGCCCCCGTGCATCGGAAAACACATAAAGCTGTTGATTTTGATTTTCCATCGGACTGTCAGAGTTAACACTGCAAGAGGCAGTGCACCTGTGTTTGGTCATAGAGATAAACTACGATAACTTGACGCGCCCTTCCACAATTCAAAACGTTTGAAAGTATTTGTAAAAGCATTTACAAGACTCACAACGCATGTGTGCGTACTGAGACGGCTCTCGAAACAAAAACAAATCAGCGAGTCATTGTTGCTTGACTAGCGGCGTCATTAATTACTAATTATTATTGAAATAGTAATATGGAGGGGAGCGTCAAGTTATCGTAGTTTAACTCTACACTTGTACACTTTAATATCTCAATGTCCTGCGTACTGGGCGTGACGACAATCTGACTCCTACTTTAGTAATGCGAAAATGTTTTATAACATAAAATCATCGATTTCTTTTTACGACTTGCATATAAGCTAGCAAGTCGTAAAAATATAACGATGATTTTATTGGTACACATTTGAATACGAAAATAAAATTAAAATTTGTTGTAGTGTTTTCGTTTTATTTATTTTCGATTTAAAAGAGAGACCATAAACTTCACAAAGCCAACATGTTTACATTATTTCGTATATTTGTTTGCTCGGTGTCGATCATCGTGAACTCCCATGGAAAACGTTTCGCCTCCCCGGCAGGAAAGTTGAAAGATACGCATAATAATATGTTAAGAGTCTTGGATGGTCGCGATATAAGACCAGGCGAATATTCATATGTAATTGTAATTTTGTTTTTTTACCTTGAAATAGTCCTTAAAATGTTCAGGACATGCACAGGTGCCATGATAACCGAGCACTGGGGAATCACCGCCGCCCACTGTAAACTCTCCCGTGAAGGTCACTTAGTGTGGTTCAAGAACTTTACTACATACCCCTCTTCAAGACATGTGGTGTCTGAAGTACTGGAAACTGTCATGCACCCGTCGTATCGACTTTTAGGAAAAGGTCACTATTTTGTGAATAACGATATCTGTTTATTTTATTCATTAAACGTAAAAGTAAAAAGTTTTGGCAGATTATCATCGGTTGACTACACGGCGATGATAGGCCTTCCAGTGACGTACGTGGGTGCAGGCTCGACGCAGCCCCGAGGCGGGGCGAATGATAGCCTCAGGCCGCTGCAGGTTGGCGAAGGTGTGATCATCGAGTGTAGTGCAGAAATGAGAAGCGTTTCCAAAGTTTTGATTTGTATCTCCCCGAAGTGTGATAGCAAATCACAAATGCCTTTGAACGGTGACTCCGGCGGTCCATTGTTACACGAAGACAGAATTATCGGACTCATGTCCTTCGGCTCGGATCACATAAGTCTGAACGGCTTTACACCAATAAGCCCCTACATTGACTGGATTTATCAAGTAATACATTCTAAAGACAAACACTGACGTTTTTATCGTATTGCTCTTTTTCACCGAGATTAAACGTGTAACTGCACCACAGCTGTTGTTGTAATTAGCTGGATTAGGTTAATATTTAAATAAATAGTCACTGAGGAATATTTTTTGCCCTTCTTATCCACCCCTTACTCTTTGCAAAAGTATGCGAAAATCTATAAGCTAGTGCTAAAAGCACCTACTGCCCTATCGGTGATGTGATGTCGAGCGCGACTGCTGAACGTGGGATCCTGGGCTCGATTCCCAGGCCGGGCAAAGTGTTGGGTTTTTCTAAAAGTTTCTCTGGAGTGCGTAAGTTCGTGATGTGACGCCCCCGTGCATCGGAAAACACATAAAGCTGTTGATTTTGATTTTCCATCGGACTGTCAGAGTTAACACTGGAAGAGGCAGTGCACCTGTGTTTGGTCATAGAGATAAACTACGATAACTTGACGCGCCCTTCCACAATTCAAAACGTTTGAAAGTATTTGTAAAAGCATTTATAAGACTCACAACGCATGTGTGCGTACTGAGACGGCTCTCGAAACAAAAACAAATCAGCGAGTCATTGTTGCTTGACTAGCGGCATCATTAATTACTCATTATTATTGAAATAGTAATATGGAGGGGAGCGTCAAGTTATCGTAGTTTAACTCTACACTTGTACACTTTAATATCTCAATGTCCTGCGTACTGGGCGTGACGACAAACTGACTCCTACTTTAGTAATGCGAAAATGTTTTATAACATAAAATCATCGATTTCTTTTTATGACTTGCATATAAGCTAGCAAGTCGTAAAAATATAACGATGATTTTATTGGTACACATTTGAATACGAAAATAAAATTAAAATTTGTTGTAGTGTTTTCGTTTTATTTATTTTCGATTTAAAAGAGAGACCATAAACTTCACAAAGCCAACATGTTTACATTATTTCGTATATTTGTTTGCTCGGTGTCGATCATCGCGAACTCCCATGGAAAACGTTTCGTCTCCCCGGCAGGACAGTTGAAAGATACGCATAATAATATGTTAAGAGTCTTGGATGGTCGCGATATAAGACCAGGCGAATATTCATATGTAATTGTAATTGTGTTTTTTTACCTTGAAATAGTCCTTAAAATGTTCAGGACATGCACAGGTGCCATGATAACCGAGCACTGGGGAATCACCGCCGCCCACTGTAAACTCTCCCGTGAAGGTCACTTAGTGTGGTTCAAGAACTTTACTACATACCCCTCTTCAAGACATGTGGTGTCTGAAGTACTGGAAACTGTCATGCATCCGTCGTATCGACTTTTAGGAAAAGGTCACTATTTTGTGAATAACGATATCTGTTTATTTTATTCATTAAACGTAAAAGTAAAAAGTTTTGGCAGATTATCATCGGTTGACTACACGGCGATGATAGGCCTTCCAGTGACGTACGTGGGTGCAGGCTCGACGCAGCCCCGAGGCGGGGCGAATGATAGCCTCAGGCCGCTGCAGGTTGGCGAAGGTGTGATCATCGAGTGTAGTGCAGAAATGAGAAGCGTTACCAAAGTTTTGATGTGTATCTCCCCGAAGTGTGATAGCAAATCACAAATGCCTTTGAGCGGTGACTCCGGCGGTCCATTATTACACGAAGACAGAATTATCGGACTCATGTCCTTCGGCTACGATCACATAAATGAAAACGGCTTTACACCAATAAGCCCCTACATTGACTGGATTTATCAAGTAATACATTCTAAAGACAAACACTGACGTTTTTATCGTATTGCTCTTTTTCACCGAGATTAAACGTGTAACTGCACCACAGCTGTTGTTGTAATTAGCTGGATTAGGTTAATATTTAAATAAATAGTCACTGAGGAATATTTTTTGCCCTTCTTATCCACCCCTTACTCTTTTCAAAAGTATGCGAAAATCTATAAGCTAGTGCAAAGCACCTACTGCCCTATCGGTGTTGTGATGTCGAGCGCGACTGCTGAACGTGGGATCCTGGGCTCGATTCCCAGGCCGAGCAAAGTGTTGGGTTTTTCTAAAAGTTTCTCTGGAGTGCGTAAGTTCGTGATGTAACGCCCCCGTGCATCGGAAAACACATAAAGCTGTTGATTTTGATTTTCCATCGGACTGTCAGAGTTAACACTGGAAGAGGCAGTGCACCTGTGTTTGGTCATAGAGATAAACTACGATAACTTGACGCGCCCTTCCACAATTCAAAACGTTTGAAAGTATTTGTAAAAGCATTTACAAGACTCACAACGCATGTGTGCGTACTGAGACGGCTCTCGAAACAAAAATAAATCAGCGTGTCATTGTTGCTTGACTAGCGGCATCATTAATTACTCATTATTATTGAAATAGTAATATGGAGGGGAGCGTCAAGTTATCGTAGTTTAACTCTACACTTGTACACTTTAATATCTCAATGTCCTGCGTACTGGGCGTGACGACAAACTGACTCCTACTTTAGTAATGCGAAAATGTTTTATAACATAAAATCATCGATTTCTTTTTACGACTTGCATATAAGCTAGCAAGTCGTAAAAATATAACGATGATTTTATTGGTACACATTTGAATACGAAAATAAAATTAAAATTTGTTGTAGTGTTTTCGTTTTATTTATTTTCGATTTAAAAGAGAGACCAAATTTATTTGGTACCTCACTAGTATTATAAACTTCACAAAGCCAACATGTTTACATTATTTCGTATATTTGTTTGCTCGGTGTCGATCATCGCGAACTCCTATGGAAAACGTTTCGCCTCCCCGGCAGGAAAGTTGAAAGATACGCATAATAATATGTTAAGAGTCTTGGATGGTCGCGATATAAGACCAGGCGAATATTCATATGTAATTGTAATTATGTATTTTTACCTTGAAATAGTCCTTGAAATCGCCAGAATATGCACAGGTGCCATGATAACCGAGCACTGGGGAATCACCGCCGCCCACTGTAAACTCTCCCGTGAAGGTCACTTAGTGTGGTTCAAGAACTTTACTACATACCCCTCTTCAAGACATGTGTTGTCTGAAGTACTGGAAACTGTCATGCACCCGTCGTATCGACTTTTAGGAAAAGGTCTCTATTTTGTGAATAACGATATCTGTTTATTTTATTCATTAAACGTAAAAGTAAAAAGTTTTGGCAGATTATCATCGGTTGACTACACGGCGATGATAGGCCTTCCAGTGACGTACGTGGGTGCAGGCTCGACGCACCCCCTAAACCTTATGGAGAAGAATGATAGCCTCAGGCCGCTGCAGGTTGGCGAAGGTGTGATCATCGAGTGTAGTGCAGAAATGAGAAGCGTTTCCAAAGTTTTGATGTGTATCTCCCCGAAGTGTGATAGCAAATCACAAAGTCCTTGGTACGGTGACTCCGGCGGTCCATTGTTACACGAAGACAGAATTATCGGACTCATGTCCTTCGGCTACGATCACATAAATGAGAACGGCTTTACACCAATAAGCCCCTACATTGACTGGATTTATCAAGTAATACATTCTAAAGACAAACATTGACGTTTTTATCGTATTGCTCTTTTTCACCGAGATTAAACGTGTAACTGCACCACAGCTGTTGTTGTAATTAGCTGGATTAGGTTAATATTTAAATAAATAGTCACTGAGGAATATTTTTTGCCCTTCTTATCCACCCCTTACTCTTTTCAAAAGTATGCGAAAATCTATAAGCTAGTGCTAAAAGCACCTACTGCCCTATCGGTGTTGTGATGTCGAGCGCGACTGCTGAACGTGGGATCCTGGGCTCGATTCCCAGGCCGGGCAAAGTGTTGGGTTTTTCTAAAAGTTTCTCTGGAGTGCGTAAGTTCGTGATGTGACGCCCCCGTGCATCGGAAAACACATAAAGCTGTTGATTTTGATTTTCCATCGGACTGTCAGAGTTAACACTGCAAGAGGCAGTGCACCTGTGTTTGGTCATAGAGATAAACTACGATAACTTGACGCGCCCTTCCACAATTCAAAACGTTTGAAAGTATTTGTAAAAGCATTTACAAGACTCACAACGCAGTGTGCGTACTGAGACGGCTCTCGAAACAAAAACAAATCAGCGTGTCATTGTTGCTTGACTAGCGGCATCATTAATTACTCATTATTATTGAAATAGTAATATGGAGGGGAGCGTCAAGTTATCGTAGTTTAACTCCACACTTGTACACTTTAATATCTCAATGTCCTGCGTACTGGGCGTGACGACAAACTGACTCCTACTTTAGTAATGCGAAAATGTTTTATAACATAAAATCATCGATTTCTTTTTACGACTTGCATATAAGCTAGCAAGTCGTAAAAATATAACGATGATTTTATTGGTACACATTTGAATACGAAAATAAAATTAAAATTTGTTGTAGTGTTTTCGTTTTATTTATTTTCGATTTAAAAGAGAGACCAAATTTATTTGGTACCTCACTAGTATTATAAACTTCACAAAGCCAACATGTTTACATTAATTCGTATATTTGTTTGCTCGGTGTCGATCATCGCGAACTCCCATGGAAAACGTTTCGTCTCCCCGGCAGGAAAGTTGAAAGATACGCATAATAATATGTTAAGAGTCTTGGATGGTCGCGATATAAGACCAGGCGAATATTCATATGTAATTGTAATTATGTTTTTTTACCTTGAAATAGTCCTTGAAATCGCCAGAATATGCACAGGTGCCATGATAACCGAGCACTGGGGAATCACCGCCGCCCACTGTGAACTCTCCCGTGAAGGTCACTTAGTGTGGTTCAAGAACTTTACTACATACCCCTCTTCAAGACATGTGTTGTCTGAAGTACTGGAAACTGTCATGCACCCGTCGTATCGACTTTTAGGAAAAGGTCTCTATTTTGTGAATAACGATATCTGTTTATTTTATTCATTAAACGTAAAAGTAAAAAGTTTTGGCAGATTATCATCGGTTGACTACACGGCGATGATAGGCCTTCCAGTGACGTACGTGGGTTCAGGCTCGACGCACCCCCTAAACCTTATGGAGAAGAATGATAGCCTCAGGCCGCTGCAGGTTGGCGAAGGTGTGATCATCGAGTGTAGTGCAGAAATGAGAAGCGTATCCAAATATTTGATGTGTATCTCCCCGAAGTGTGATAGCAAATCACAAAGTCCTTGGTACGGTGACTCCGGCGGTCCATTGTTACACGAAGACAGAATTATCGGACTCATGTCCTTCGGCGACGATCACATAAATGAGAACGGCTTTACACCAATAAGCCCCTACATTGACTGGATTTATCAAGTAATACATTCTAAAGACACACACTGACGTTTTTATCGTATTGCTCTTTTTCACCGAGATTAAACGTGTAACTGCACCACAGCTGTTGTTGTAATTAGCTGGATTAGGTTAATATTTAAATAAATAGTCACTGAGGAATATTTTTTGCCCTTCTTATCCACCCCTTACTCTTTGCAAAAGTATGCGAAAATCTATAAGCTAGTGCTAAAAGCACCTACTGCCCTATCGGTGATGTGATGTCGAGCGCGACTGCTGAACGTGGGATCCTGGGCTCGATTCCCAGGCCGGGCAAAGTGTTGGGTTTTTCTAAAAGTTTCTCTGGAGTGCGTAAGTTCGTGATGTGACGCCCCCGTGCATCGGAAAACACATAAAGCTGTTGATTTTGATTTTCCATCGGACTGTCAGAGTTAACACTGGAAGAGGCAGTGCACCTGTGTTTGGTCATAGAGATAAACTACGATAACTTGACGCGCCCTTCCACAATTCAAAACGTTTGAAAGTATTTGTAAAAGCATTTACAAGACTCACAACGCATGTGTGCGTACTGAGACGGCTCTCGAAACAAAAACAAATCAGCGTGTCATTGTTGCTTGACTAGCGGCATCATTAATTACTCATTATTATTGAAATAGTAATATGGAGGGGAGCGTCAAGTTATCGTAGTTTAACTCTACACTTGTACACTTTAATATCTCAATGTCCTGCGTACTGGGCGTGACGACAAACTGACTCCTACTTTAGTAATGCGAAAATGTTTTACAACATAAAATCATCGATTTCTTTTTACGACTTGCATATAAGCTAGCAAGTCGTAAAAATATAACGATGATTTTATTGGTACACATTTGAATACGAAAATAAAATTAAAATTTGTTGTAGTGTTTTCGTTTTATTTATTTTCGATTTAAAAGAGAGACCAAATTTATTTGGTACCTCACTAGTATTATAAACTTCACAAAGCCAACATGTTTACATTATTTCGTATATTTGTTTGCTCGGTGTCGATCATCGCGAACTCCCATGGAAAACGTTTCGTCTCCCCGGCAGGACAGTTGAAAGATACGCATAATAATATGTTAAGAGTCTTGGATGGTCGCGATATAAGACCAGGCGAATATTCATATGTAATTGTAATTGTGTTTTTTTACCTTGAAATAGTCCTTAAAATGTTCAGGACATGCACAGGTGCCATGATAACCGAGCACTGGGGAATCACCGCCGCCCACTGTAAACTCTCCCGTGAAGGTCACTTAGTGTGGTTCAAGAACTTTACTACATACCCCTCTTCAAGACATGTGGTGTCTGAAGTACTGGAAACTGTCATGCACCCGTCGTATCGACTTTTAGGAAAAGGTCACTATTTTGTGAATAACGATATCTGTTTATTTTATTCATTAAACGTAAAAGTAAAAAGTTTTGGCAGATTATCATCGGTTGACTACACGGCGATGATAGGCCTTCCAGTGACGTACGTGGGTGCAGGCTCGACGCAGCCCCGAGGCGAGGCGAATGATAGCCTCAGGCCGCTGCAGGTTGGCGAAGGTGTGATCATCGAGTGTAGTGCAGAAATGAGAAGCGTTTCCAAAGTTTTGATGTGTATCTCCCCGAAGTGTGATAGCAAATCACAAATGCCTTTGAGCGGTGACTCCGGCGGTCCATTATTACACGAAGACAAAATTATCGGACTCATGTCCTTCGGCTACGAACACATAAATGAGAACGGCTTTACACCAATAAGCCCCTACATTGACTGGATTTATCAAGTAATACATTCTAAAGACACACACTGACGTTTTTATCGTATTGCTCTTTTTCACCGAGATTAAACGTGTAACTGCACCACAGCTGTTGTTGTAATTAGCTGGATTAGGTTAATATTTAAATAAATAGTCACTGAGGAATATTTTTTGCCCTTCTTATCCACCCCTTACTCTTTTCAAAAGTATGCGAAAATCTATAAGCTAGTGCTAAAAGCACCTACTGCCCTATCGGTGTTGTGATGTCGAGCGCGACTGCTGAACGTGGGATCCTGGGCTCGATTCCCAGGCCGGGCAAAGTGTTGGGTTTTTCTAAAAGTTTCTCTGGAGTGCGTAAGTTCGTGATGTGACGCCCCCGTGCATCGGAAAACACATAAAGCTGTTGATTTTGATTTTCCATCGGACTGTCAGAGTTAACACTGGAAGAGGCAGTGCACCTGTGTTTGGTCATAGAGATAAACTACGATAACTTGACGCGCCCTTCCACAATTCAAAACGTTTGAAAGTATTTGTAAAAGCATTTACAAGACTCACAACGCATGTGTGCGTACTGAGACGGCTCTCGAAACAAAAACAAATCAGCGAGTCATTGTTGCTTGACTAGCGGCGTCATTAATTACTAATTATTATTGAAATAGTAATATGGAGGGGAGCGTCAAGTTATCGTAGTTTAACTCTACACTTGTACACTTTAATATCTCAATGTCCTGCGTACTGGGCGTGACGACAAACTGACTCCTACTTTAGTAATGCGAAAATGTTTTATAACTTTTTACGACTTGCATATAAGCTAGCAAGTCGTAAAAATATAACGATGATTTTATTGGTACACATTTGAATACGAAAATAAAATTAAAATTTGTTGTAGTGTTTTCGTTTTATTTATTTTTGATTTAAAAGAGAGACCATAAACTTCACAAAGCCAACATGTTTACATTATTTCGTATATTTGTTTGCTCGGTGTCGATCATCGCGAACTCCTATGGAAAACGTTTCGCCTCCCCGGCAGGAAAGTTGAAAGATACGCATAATAATATGTTAAGAGTCTTGGATGGTCGCGATATAAGACCAGGCGAATATTCATATGTAATTGTATTTATAATTTTTTACCTTGAAATGTTCAGGATATGCACAGGTGCCATGATAACCGAGCACTGGGGAATCACCGCCGCCCACTGTAAACCTCCCGATGTAGCTTACTTTGTGTGGTTCGCGAACTTTACTACATACCCCTCTTCAGCAGATGTGATGTCTGAAGTACTGGAAACTGTCATGCACCCGTCGTATCGAACTTTAGACAAAGATGACATGTTAGTAAACAACGATATCTGTTTATTTTATTCATTAAACGTAAAAGTAAAAAGTTTTGGCAGATTATCATCGGTTGACTACACGGCGATGATAGGCCTTCCAGTGACGTACGTGGGTTCAGGCTGGACGCAGCCCCGAGACATGGCGACGAATGATAGCCTCAGGCCGCTGCAGGTTGGCGAAGGTGTGATCGTTGAGTGTAGTGCAGAAATGAGAAGCAAATCCAAATATTTGATGTGTATTTCCTCGAAATGTGATAGCAAATTACAAAGGCCTTGGTACGGTGACTCCGGCGGTCCATTGATACACGAAGACAGAATTATCGGAATCTGTTCCTTCGGCGACTTTTTGATGAATGAGAACGGCTATACACCAATAAGCCCCTACATTGACTGGATTTATCAAGTAATACATTCTAAAGACAAACACTGACGTTTTTATCGTAAGGTAAAACACCCAGTGTTCGACAGAGCCCCAGTGTTCGACACTTCAAAAGTTAACGAAATAAAACAAGAGTTGAGTCTCGCTTCGGAACGTATTTGAACCATAAACATAGTTGAGGATTATCTAGCTATCATTGCGAAAGATATTTCATAGATTCGGCTGTTTTAAAGAAAATGGCGTAGCTGAACATACCAACCGGCAGAGATCTCTAAATAAATTCCCGTTTCATTAGCAAAATCGCTAAGGAGGTGAGCAAGATATAATGCCCATAACTTTTAATTGTTTTGCTTGACCGAGCATGTAAATTATTTATTAAGTTAGAAATTCTTTAGTTTTTAGTAATGTCTTTGCAATTGTAAGTTTATAATATAATATGAAAACACGCTTGTCGATAACTGGAGTTTTTTTTTCGCATGTTCCTATAATCGACATAAATGTTTTTTATGGCACATAAAAAAACATTCCACACTTTTTCAAATAATACAGGTAATAGAAGTTGTCAGAAAGGTGAAAAAATTAGAAATTAAATCCAAGGAAAGAGAAAAAAGAAAACGATTAAAATTGAGGAAGATAGAAAAACAAAAAACAGAAAAAACTAACAGATAAAAACAATAAAAAAACAAGAAAAGGCGGATACTAAACCGAAACCAAATGACACATCTTCTACATTTATTGTTTAACATTTAAGAGATGTATTATATTGCAAAAGTGTATTTTTTAGAAACCTACGAATTACTAGCCACTATTTGTTTATTATAAGATTGTTTGTTGATTAAAATGATCAAATTACTGATTAAGACTAAGTTTTGGTTTCGTCACATATAATACTAGATTATCTCGGCTTTTCTATTGGGATTTATTGTTCAGAAGTGTTAGGAATATGTCGATTATTGGATGTCGATTACTGGAACATGTCGAGTACCGGGTGTCGAAAAATAGAAATCTGCTGTCGATCACTAGACCAAAAAACGTTAATTTATTTCGATATATTATTACTTTATTTATTTATATGAAACTTATGTTTGCTTTCAAATATTACGCAACGAAGTCTGAAGCATTACCCAATGCTCTAAAATACCTTATAATATCATAAAGTAAGAAAATATTTAAAAAAATGCTTGTTTGCGCACGTTAAAGTGTCGATTATTGGGGGTGTTACCTTATTGCTCTTTTTCACCGAGATTAAACGTGTAACTGCACCACAGCTGTTGTTGTAATTAGCTGGATTAGGTTAATATTTAAATAAATAGTCACTGAGGAATAAAACTTTGTTGTGCCTTAATAAATGAATTTAGATAATAAACCCCACGCGGTGCGTCCTCGCAGAAGCAGGAGGCTGCCTTCCGTGACCAAATCATATTTGTCACATTCTCGACGTTCTCTTTCACATTCATGTTTTTGACCTCTAACGACCCCTCAATAATTAGACGTAATTTCCGCCTACATAACTGGCGTAGTAAAACCAGACGGGTAGTATAGCGTGAATCATTACATTGACAAACATATTCTCTGGCCATCGCTTTTCATGAGGAGAGTTTGATGGCCAATTGAAGGTTCTAACCGGAAACATATGTAGGAAGTACTTGCCACAAAGTATCGGTAATCATGGGTTATGGATACGTGGCGACCCTCGCTTCTTTTCCGACGTAAACTGTACAACTGACTTCGGACTTCAATTGTACAACGGACTTCAATTGTCTGTGCTATTTAAAAAAAAACATATTTTTTTAGTCAGCTTATTAAACATACACATACATACATAAACTCACGCCTTTTTCCCTTAGGGGTAGGCAGAAACCACTGAACGCCACCTGCTGCGATCCTATGCGATATTACTGTGATTTACATACTCCTTTCGCCTCATCTATGTTCATACATCTCGTCATACAAGCACGCCGGTTACGAGTACTGCGCACCTGACATCTCTGAAGAACCTCACCAATAAGGTCAGTGTAGGTCTTGTAGGTGGAATAAACAAAGCAGCAATTTCATTTAAACAGAGATGTTACAAATTAATACCGAACTCATCGGAATGGAAAGTAATAACCACGTGCAAATCAATAACTAACCACTCGCAATCCCCTAAACGAGAAGCCTCTCCCTATCCAAATTGCATGCAGGGAGCATCGGATTAAAAATAACACTGATCCGCACTGAATGAGCGAATGGCGGGAGTCTGTTACAGCCACCGGTCACATCAAAGGGACTGCAGACCAACGTATTGTCTAGATCTGGTTCTCTCGGTGTACTGATATATGAAATAAAATCAAGTAAATAGAATAAATTAATATCCTCGACCGAATTTCGGTCACGACGGCATATCTTAATGGGGTTAGCAAGTAGGCAGAACTAATAATAGTGCACAAGCATGTGCGCAAACACATAACATAAACATAACATCACGCCTGTACTCCCCGAAGGGTTAGGCAGAGGTGCACCCATTAGTACACCCACATTTCGCCAGTTATGTTTAAGTCCCATGTAATAGGGGGCGAGCCTATTGCCATCAACCGGGCACAAATCCAGACTCCGAGGCTGCTACTGAGAATTTCCTGTTAGAAAAACCCAATAACACTTTGCCCGACCTGGGAATCGAACCCAAGACCTCATGCTCAGCAGTCGCGCTTTGCGACCACTAGACCAACGAGGCAGTCAAACGCAAACACAAGAGTACAAAACCTCCCCTTATTTTTGAAGTCTCATGGGAAGGCAATCTGACACGCCAACCGACGCCTTCATGTATTTTCCGAAACACGGGTGTCCCTACCATCTCCCAAACGGCGGGCTGCTACTGAAAAAAAAATCTAATGGAAAAACCCAATAACACTTTGCCTGATCTGGGAATCGAACCCTAGGCCTTGCTTAGCACGAATGATGGTGTATTTTTCACACCAGATAAAAAGAGAGAAGAAGAAAATCAACTTAGACAGTTTTAATTTAGAGTTGATTAGGAAAAAAATAAAAACGTTTTTTACAAAAAAAGGTAACCGCCTTCAAAAACTACAAAATAAAAAATAACTTTAGTTTTGGAAGTCGGCGGCTTTGGTTTTGTTTTTGTTATGTAGGTAAGTATTGCCACCAACTTCTAAAACTAAAGTTATTTTGTAGTTTTTGAAGGCGGTTATCTTTTTTTGTAAAAAAAGCTTTTTATTTTCCACTTTTTAGTGCTTGTGTACGAGTATTAATGTTTGAAATCCTTATAAAAAGCCCTTTCAAACAATACCTCACACGATATATTTAATTTTGGAAAGTGGTAGGACGTATACCCCCTCCCCCTTTTCCTTCAGTTAGTCATCGACTACACGTATGAACAAAGCTATTTCACTTAATACGATATTGCTGCAGTGATCCTATGAGGAGTTCCATTCCATATCTCCGAATTTCATCATCAGATCATGACAATATTTCTATGGGACTTATTCGGAAGTATACTCTTTCAAACAAAAAAAGAATTATCCAAATCTATTCATAATTGGCTGAGTAATCAGATAACATACATACAAAAAAAAACATACGCGCCGAATTGAGAACCACCTCCTTTTTGAAGTCGATTGATAAATTAAACGAATAAGAAAAACAGAATAAAAATGCTGGAATAACGATTTATAGTAAATTAATACCTCTTTATTTGATGAAGAATAGGAAATGAAAGTATTTCAGAATAAGGTTTTAACTTATTTGTATGATTTAAAAGTTATAATATTAAATTAGTAGGTAAGTACGTAAACGATTGATTTATTTTCAAAGTTTATTCATGTTTATTAATACTAAAGATAAAGACAAATAAAAATAAACATGTATCAAGATCATTTAACCCAATTGCTCCGGTGTTGCATACACAAAACTACTAATTAAAAAACTCTTGAAAATTATTAATTAAAAAATAAAAACGTAGGGTCACAGTTATATAATTATCCTTCTTATTCAGTTTATGAAATATCTTTTATTTTGGTTCAATATTAGACAGCCAAACCCCGAATTATGACATTTTACTTAGGCTATCCAGATCTACAGTTGTCCTTTTCGCACACAGCGCTCGAAAGACATCTAATATCTTCTAATATCTAGTTTTCAAAAGACCGCGTTTCCTTTTATTAATAAATAACATATTCGCAAAAATAATACTTACTTAATTGTGTTGCATCGCGCAGTGATTAAAATAAAAAGAAACAGTTAAAATGAATATTTTATAACATAACATCACGCCTGTAATCCTCGAATGGTTAGGGCAGAATTGTACCCATTACTACAACCACATTTCGCCAGTTATGTTAAAGTTCCATGTAATAGAGGGCGAACCAATTGCCATCAACCGGGCACAAACCCAGACTCCGAGCATGCTACTGAGAAATTGTTAATGGGAAAACCTAATCACTCACTCACCCACCTATCACTCATCTGTCACTTAGCGCGACCTGGGAATCGTACCCAAGACTGACCATGGGCTTAGCAGTCGTGCCTTATAATGGCCTAATTGAAATAAATGATTTGACTTTGACTTTGACTTTGACTTTGCGACCACTAGACCAACGAGAAAATATTTTATAGGTATATTACCCAATAGGACGCCTCTGTTAGTTCCTAGCGTATAAACGTCATGAATGTTATTGTAATTGAAAGCACAGACACCACCCCCCAATATTCGCGTTGGCTAATAAGAGTAACCCCCTCGCTAGTAATTTTTAGGGGACCCTTTATAAGGGTGATTTCACGAAAATTACTTATGCTCATAGAATAAGTTTTTTTTGTGGAAAACAAATTAACTACTGACTGTTTCTGAATGGAAAAACTGACAAAAAATCAAAATTTATTCACAAGTTTAAAATTTGACAACATATGACCACAAACATCTAGCCAGTCTAGAGTATTTTATTCAAAAATCTAATTCTTCCATTTATAATTTTATGCCATTTATAGTGACTTTAATTAGCTTATTATGAACAATTAGCTTCAACTTTCTGACTGACTGCAAAAAATCAAATCTTATTCTAATTGTGTACAACCATAAATGTGGCTAGTTCTTAGATTAAGCTTACATTCCTTTACAAACAAAATGTTTGTAAAGGAATGGTTAGGGCAGAATTGTACCCATTACTACAACCACATTTCGCCAGTTATGTTAAAGTTCCATGTAATAGAGGGCGAACCAATTGCCATCAACCGGGCACAAACCCAGACTCCGAGCATGCTACTGAGAAATTGTTAATGGGAAAACCTAATCACTCACTCACCCACCTATCACTCATCTGTCACTTAGCGCGACCTGGGAATCGTACCCAAGACTGACCATGGGCTTAGCAGTCGTGCCTTATAATGGCCTAATTGAAATAAATGATTTGACTTTGACTTTGACTTTGACTTTGCGACCACTAGACCAACGAGAAAATATTTTATAGGTATATTACCCAATAGGACGCCTCTGTTAGTTCCTAGCGTATAAACGTCATGAATGTTATTGTAATTGAAAGCACAGACACCACCCCCCAATATTCGCGTTGGCTAATAAGAGTAACCCCCTCGCTAGTAATTTTTAGGGGACCCTTTATAAGGGTGATTTCACGAAAATTACTTATGCTCATAGAATAAGTTTTTTTTGTGGAAAACAAATTAACTACTGACTGTTTCTGAATGGAAAAACTGACAAAAAATCAAAATTTATTCACAAGTTTAAAATTTGACAACATATGACCACAAACATCTAGCCAGTCTAGAGTATTTTATTCAAAAATCTAATTCTTCCATTTATAATTTTATGCCATTTATAGTGACTTTAATTAGCTTATTATGAACAATAGCTTCAACTTTCTGACTGACTGCAAAAAATCAAATCTTATTCTAATTGTGTACAACCATAAATGTGGCTAGTTCTTAGATTAAGCTTACATTCCTTTACAAACATTTTACACAGAGATTACTGTTATTTTATATTTCATTGCATAATAACTTCATAAGAAACACAGTATTGTTAAAAGCACAAAGTCTTAGCACTGACTTTAAGCGCAAACCACCACTGCTTACCCTGTAAGGTAATGCACCGACTTAATACATTGACTAATTCAAGTGCAGGCTATAAGATATACATTACTAACAGTTACATAAGTCATTAATTGAGTAAAACAAAGATTTTATAATTATTAAACAAAGGGTAGCGTGCACATTTTGCACGTTACCCACAATTTGGTGCACAATTTGTTTGGCCAGATGAGGGCAGCACTATCGGTCCGGTGGTATGTAGATCATATTGTTATTCGCTCAGAAAAAAGTGATGTGGCAAACGGTATCGATTGTATGTTGTTAAATATTTAAGTTAAATTTTTCGATCGACTTTTGTCTATTGCTGAAATTAATGGATTTAAATGCTTTGGATTTTTTAAAACGAATATTAAGTAGAATTAAAATGCTGTATTTAAAATAAAAGTTTTGATAGATGGAATTTGCTTGTGTACTCGTTTTATGTTTTTTCTGAAGGCAGTGTTGTATGTGGAAGCGCAGCGCCGGGGCGAAACCCCGCTGCCGCGGCAAATCGCGGCACTGCGGATTGAGCTCCGGTGCGATCTCATGGCGGTATGGAAGATGCGACTGTCGCAGCCCAAGTTCGGGCACGCCGCAATCGCGGCGGTAAGACCCCTCTTTGAGGAGTGGCTGGAGAGGCGCTACGGCGTTCTCACCTTCCGCCTGACGCAGGTCCTAACCGGACATGGTTGTTTCGGGAGGTTCCTGTGTCGGATTCAGCGGGAGGAAACGCCCGGGTGTCACCACTGTGTAAACCGCCCGGAGGACACGGTGGAGCATACGCCGTTTCCTCACGGAGGTGATAGGCGGCGGCGACCTCTCGCGTCCGGCCCTGGTTCAGGCTATGCTCCGTAGCGAGAGGGAATGGGATATAGTCACCTCCTTCTGCGAAGAAGGCGCGCCTCAAAAAGCTGTCAGCACGGGGACGGGGCCCCAACAGGGCCAAACGCCTGCAGGGGTTGCGGAACGCAAAGGGCAACAGAAGGAACAAGTCAGTAAAAGTCTAACAGTTCCTTCCACCCCACCCAGGGCGGAAGGACTCATTTGATGATTTTTACTACCTTAAAAAAAGGCAGTGTTGTATGCAATTTTACTAGCCTTATTCTGAACAACTTGCAATTTGTTATAATTATTATCAGTCAGACTACTCCAGACTGGCATGGCATATGTCAGACATGGTCTAACAAGTGTGGTATAAATGCGTAGTTTAGTGGCAGAACCCAACCTCGATTTTCTATTTAAAATGGGTTTAAGCGTTTAAAGCCTTTAAGCCCTTTTCCCGAAGTGCATCGGTGTTTTCACTCCAGCTAATTTTATTATCCAGAACTATACTGAAGTATTTTACCGAACGGCTCCAGGGTTTATAAGTAAGCGATGTTAACGTGTGAAAAGAATGACTTCCGTTGAGTACTTGAGTTTAATTTTAGTTTCCATCTGGTGAAAAACGTGTCAAGAAGTTTTAGTGCCAATCAGAGCCCTTCAATGATTAAGTCAATATCCTCTGATGAAGTACATATATGATGCAGTGTCATCAGCATGTATGGCTAGGTGAGTTCTTGGTTGCTTTGGTATGTCATTAAGAGAAATGGTCCTTAATTTGAACCTTGTGGTACACCCGCTACTGTTGGCTGCACAACTTTCTGAATAACTGACCGACTCCTTGACAGTTCAAAAATGCCTGTAAATGGTCTAATTGAAATAAATGACTTTGACTTTGAAATTTAATTATCAAATTACTTTTTTACAAATTAATGTAGCACAATAAACATAATTTTACTAGCCACTTTACGATCTCCTCTGCCAACCCTTTCCAGGCTTCGATGGACGTCAGTAAATTATCTTTTGAAAGCTCTACTGTATAGCTCCGTCGCTTTCTGCCGCCCCGAACAGCTATTAATAAAATGTACACTCAGGTAAAAAAGTGTTAGATGGAGAAAACAGTTTATTATTGCGAAGTTTGAATGTAAAATTCATCGTATGAATACAATGACAATTTTTAATTCAAAACGTTGATTTATACAACAGACGCAAAAAGATGTGCTTCATACCTACGAAGTCCTCGTATCTTGCTATGTTCATAATTATTTCTACATCGGCAAATCGGAAGTATAAGAGGTAAGTTGTTTTTTTTTGAGGAGTAATTATATACATACACATTTACATAATACACACACGTGTAAAAATAATGTATGTATGTGTAATTTATGTATGTGTGTGTGTATGTACATATACGCTTCCTGATCCGGAAACCTGATCAGGAAACCGGACGCCTGCGCCCAGCCTAAAGTATTTATATTGATGACTTTTAAAAAATCTTCAAATGCAAATATCTCAGCTTCGATAACACTTAGGATAAAAATAATTGAACATATTATATGTGTAGTAGAATACAATAAGCTTTTTGATTTAAATGATCAATACAAAACCAAATATCTCCGTTCCGATATGGTTTAGATATTTGTACCCATAATAGCTTTTGATCGCTTTATTATGTTCTTTCACAATATCCAAGTTTCATTACTGGCCGCTCATCTTTAAAATGACCCAACTTTACGCAAAGCCTTTATCAAACTCGGCTCCTTAGGTAATTATAAAATAAAACCAAAATACTACTATAATTTATTTTTATTTTGTAAGCATGCTAAATCTTAGGCAGAATGTACCTATGGTTCAGCTGTTAATCTAATATCCGAAGGTTCTATGCAAAAAAATAATTTGATTTGATTTAATTTATCAAATTAGCTAACCTCAACTATTTTAAAATGTACTTAATGTTAATCGAAAATGTATTATTAGGTGCCTACGCAAAAGAAAGGGTGCTGCAGATATTTGTTTGCACGACTGTACCTTGCTTTGATATCGACCAAAGCGTCGCATCTCTACACGTGCGTCGGTCGCTTCATTCATTGCAGGCGCACGGTCGCGAACGCACCACGCTCTCAGTTTATAATCGGGAATCAAAGTAATTAATTTAAAAAAAATGTCTGACAAACGCAATAATGAGGACGAGATTATAATCTCGTCCGATTCGGAAACCGACGACGCGACAACGATAGAACAGGAACAAGAGTCGTGCATAGGGGACTCTGAAGACGAATTCTCTGCGAATTCGTCTTCAGAGTCCCCTGTACAGGAAGAAGATACTGCAAAACGAAAAAGAAGCGCAAACAGTGATGAAGACGAAGGACGCACAAAGATGCCCTCCTACGGCCAACAAGGTATGTTTATTGCAAAATACCCTATTTTCAGAGTAATAGGCATTAAACGATCATTTGTAACTATTAAATTGAAATGATAAAAAAATCAATTAAAGTGTGGCTAGCGTTAACGATTGCGAAATATAATATTTTAAAAGTCGCATCGATTCTAATTTATATTACAACTTATGATGATAATGAAACTAATTCGAAATCAAAAAGTACTTAAAAAACTTATCGAATGGTATCCCTAATTGCAATATCGCGATTTGGAAAATAGCTTCGCGCATGCAACCGCGCGATAGCTATGCGATAAAGCTTGCGTTTACTTACTGCAAGGAGTCGATATAGGAGGACTACAACTAATACAACGCGTTACAAAACTATTTTCACTTTAAAAGGTTTATTCCAGAAATCCCCACTGACAACTCCCCACCAGTGGGGATTGTTACTTTTATTTCCAGAAATCCTCACTAGGTATATAAACTCAGCCTAGTGGAGATTTTTGGAAAAATAAGTAAAAATCCCCACGAGGTGTAGTTTGTTGTTTTAAATTATTAAACAAAATATGCTTTAATCAGTTACAATACAATTACAATAATTTACAATACCCTCCCACTAAAAAGAAGGAGAATAGATTTTACTGCATAGTTCTACTGGTTATTTTATATTACTGGTTTAACAGTCGCGTAGGGTACTTAGACAAAATATTAGTTACTCCAGGGTATATAAAAAATATATATTATATAGGTACCCTCTTTTACTTGACTTATATGTGGGAAATCTGTTTTTACAATCGTCTACTGAGCGTAATATGTAATTAATATCTTTAAAAGTATTTATTTATTTATTTAAACTTTATGCAACAAAAGTACAAAGGCGGACTTAATGCCTTAAAAAAAAAAAAAAAAAAAAAAAAAAAAAAAAAAAAAAAAAAAAAAAAAAAAGGCATTCTCTAACAGTCGACCAAAGGTGGTGAAGAGATAACATAGCAGGTGCAAGTCATTGTACGAGAGTAAAACAATAAAATTAGAGATTATTATATAAAAAAAAATACATAATAAAACGAAGTGTACACAAATACAAAATAATTAAATTCTACATACCTACTATAAAAATGCCATATAATATACATAAACATATCCGCTATTTGCTCCGAAAAATAAAAGCACCTATTATAATTGTGATACAAACCGTTACCGCACCGCCTGACCGTGGCCAATTGTTTCACTTCACAATTCTCCACATTTTGTTTACTAATATTGTAATTTAACTGCGTTCTTTCAAAACCAACCCTTAATATTGAGAAAAATTCAATTATAATAATAATAATAATACTTAGTCATCAAAGTCAAATCATTTATTTCAATTGTACCATTAAAAGGCACTTTTGAACGTCATTCTCATCTGTTTTAGATAATTTCTATAGATTATTAGTGAATGAATGGTGTTTAGGATGACTGACACCTTGTTGACTTACTATCCTGTCCAGGTAATCTTTCAATGGCGTTTTATTAGGTCCCTACCTACTACTCTCGATTTACTGCTCACAAGCAAGTCTCGAAATGTGTATTAAGAAACCATTATGGGCCCCAGAACCCGCGTTGAAAGCTGTAGGTATTTAAAAACATAAAACATTATAGTATAGGATCAGTAATGGATCAAACTTATTTTATATTCAAGTTAATATGTCAATAAATATATTGGTTGTCGAATTAAAACTGAAATATTGCTGCGAGTGAATATGTGCGGCTGAGAGGTCCCAACCAACCATCCCATGCGATAGAAGAGGATACAGCATAGCAGCTTTATGTAGTCCTTCCATTTAAAGAAAGGGAATGCGCATGCTATTGTTTCTTGAGAATGAGGATAGCGATAGACTGGTATATGCTGTGCATCCAGTGTTGCCAACTTAGTGGTTTTACCACTAAACTTTCCTGGTGGTTTGGGACCCCCTGCCCCCCTGCCGGTGGGCAGAATTTGTATCTGGTGGCTGGTGGATTTTTCAATGGGCAAGTTTTAGGTTGATTGTTTTAAAAAACAAAGTTTTTTTTTAGATGAATATTCTTACTCGCCAAGTCCATCGTGTTACTCGCCTTGTCGTTCTTCACCTGAAACGATTCAAATAAATAATACAGAAAGCGATGACGAAGAAGCTAGAAGGTTCCAAAGTTGGAGATTAGCAGGTACTAAAGATGTATATACATATACTTTAACGTCACATAAAATATAAACACACATATACACGGTGTAAGGGACAACCCTCCGAAAACTCACAGGGTGCATTCAGCTCCTTATTTTGAATCGTATTCCACGGGAATTTTCCTCAGGAAAATTTCCATATCTTTTCCCGTTTTATCAGTTAGTATTCCTTTATTTCAATGTAAAATTACATTATCTGTACGCAGCACTCTATTTATGTAAATAATACAGCTAAAATAAAAAAATCAGCAATGGATGTTGAAATACTCGAAACATAATTATGACGTAACAAATAACGCGGCGCGAGAGCGCTTGGCGGGGAGGGCGGCCGAAGGCTCGCTGCGCTTGCCGTTCGCTACGTGCGTTTTGCCACGAAATCGATACATTGCATATAAGGTATTTAAACAAATCATGTTTAGTGGATTCCCGTAACGTTCCTGAAATAATTTCATGTACCGGTCATGTTAATATGATTCACTGAATTCACCCTGTAAGTTTTCGGAGGGATGTTCCTTACACCCGTTATAATTAATTGATAAAAAAAAACTGTTCCTCTATTTTAATATTAAATTACTCCAAAATAATACCGAGCATATACGAGTCTATCGCTATCCTTTTCATTTTCAAGAACATTATATTATAGCATGCGCACTCTCTTTCTTTAAATCGACGGACTACAAACAACTGCTTTGCCTCTTCTATCGCATGGGATGGTTGGTTGGGACCTCTCAGCCGCACATATTCACTCGCAGCAATATTTCACTTTTAATTCGACAACTCGAATTCAACTGATTTTTCACAGACCGTGTTCGTAATTAAATAATCTTTATTTTCATTTTCAACTTTAATTCATTAACCAGACCGGTGCAAGTTACTAGTATCGATTTACCTGTTTACGCCGTAGAAATGACGCATCTATAAATAACTAGCTGACCCGCCAAGACTTGGTTCACGTGGTATCCTACCCCTGCCCCTATCCTACCGATACCCTACCCTACTCTACCAATACCCTACCCTACACTACCTCTACCCTACCCTACCAATACCCTACCCTACCCTACCAATACCCTACCGTAGCCTACCCTACCCTACTAAACCCCCATTTAAACCTACCCTAGACCTCCACGAACATTTCAAGACCAAGATAAGATAAATCCGTTCAGCCGTTCTTGAGTTATAAAATTACAACGAAAAGTGGCGTTGATTTATATACTTATATAAGATTTATTTCAATAAAAACAGATGACATAAATACGGAAGATGAAGCGGAACCTGGAACCTCCAAACAAGTAAAACTGAAGAAAAATCCAAAAGAGGACGACCCAGAAAAAAAATTTAATTTAAAAATAGAGGACATCCAAGTTACCGTCGGTGTAGGCGTCGAACCATCTACCACATTATCAGAAAATGAACTTGTTATAGTATTAGAAGAACTATCAGAGAATAGTCCTCCAGCAGCCGGACCAACAAGTCCAACAGATCCGACTACTGAAGAGCGGGAACAACAATTAGAAACTGATAGTCCTCCAGCAGCCGGTCCAACAAGTCCAACAGATCCGGCTACTGAAGAGCCGGAACAACAATTAGAAACTGATAGTCCTCCAGCAGCCGGACCAACAAGTCCAACAGATCCGGCTACTGAAGAGCCGGAACAACAATTAGAAACTGATAGTCCTCCAGCAGCCGGACCAACAAGTCCAACAGATCCGGCTACTGAAGAGCCGGAACAACAATTAGAAACTGATAGTTCTTTAGCTCTCGGACCAACAGGTCCAATTACTGAAGATTTACCTACAAAATTACCTACCGAAAAAGTCCAAAAGCCAACTGAAGAAAACGTAGAGCTTATTGAAAAAGAACCAAAAAAGACTGAAGAAGATAGCAAATATACAAAAAAAGCGACTGAGGAGACACCTGAAGGGTGTTCCTCTGACCTCTAACTTCCCAAAGCAAGAATACTTAAGTAAAGGTAATTAAAATACAATTTTATTAATGATTTCTTTTTTTCGTATGTATTAGGTCTATTTAATAGTCATCAACAGCGCCGCGCCAACGTCGACACGCGAACGGCCGGACGTCATCACCTCGAACAATTCAATCGTCAGCTAGCGCGCCGCCGGCGACACCTTTTTTATTTTGTCGTTATAAATATTATTTTACCGCACACGATTTAAAGTCACAACTTGGATGGCAAATTATTCTTAGCGTTGGAGCCGTGCCGTATTTTGTACTATGTACGTATCTACGTTGATGTCTCTCAAATTCCCGATCTTATTACAAAAACTCTTTCAGTGATGGAAAGCTCCATTATTGATGAGTACCAAGCTGTTTTGTGTCAAACATGACTTCCACGTGGGCAAAGTCCAGGACAGAAGCTACACACATCAAAAAAGTCTAGGGATCAACATCCCTAACATTTGTTAGGGATGTTGATCCCTAGACTTTTTTGATGTGTATAGTTTAAATATAATTTAAATAAATATTTTTTTTCGTTTCTTTTTGTTTTTTTTTTGTTTTGTTTTGTTTTTTTTTTACGGTTGGCGCAGTGGCTGAGCGATTGGCTACGGCGCTGCGTGTCGCGGGTTCGATTCCCGCACGGAACAAATATTTGTATGGCCTTCAGATAGTTGTTCCAGATCTGGCTGTTTGTGTATGTGAGTTTATATGTTTGTAAAACGCACCCACGCGATACAGGAGATATTCCTAGTGTGGGGCAACGTTTTTTTTTTTAAGAAAAACAAAGAATTATTTAAGCGTGCTAATTTTATACTTATAATTTTAAAGAAAGCTGCCATGTGTTTTTATTAACTTTCTCTACGCCCTTTAAGTGACACATGACAAACACATGGAGTGTAAATATATGGAGACACATAATATATCACTGCACATTACACTTAGTGAGTTTGTGCAAAGCTTTTGCGGCGAAACGACTTCTTCTTCGCAAAACATTGTAGTTTAGGGTACATGAGACAGTAGATAGGGGAGTTTAGTGATAACATTTAAAACTGGCCTGACTGCCTCGTTGGTCTAGTGGTTGCAAAGCGCGACTGCTGAGCACGAGGTCTTGGGTTCGATTCCCAGGTCGGGCAAAGTGTTATTGGGTTTTCCCATCAGGAATTTCTCATAGCTGCCTTGGAGTCTGAATTTGTGCCCGGTTGATGGCAATAGGCTCGCCCCCTATTACATGGGACTTAAACATAACTGGCGAAATGTGGGTGTACTAATGGGTACACCTCTGCCTAACCCTTCGGGGATTACAGGCGTGATGTTATGTTATTTAAAACTAGTTTTAGTTTCATTATCTCCGTAACCAGAAGACCCAACAACCTTACGACTACGTGAAGAGTATTTAAAGCTTATAATACTAAGTATCGATGGCGACATTAATTATAAAAGGGGGGGGGGCCTAAAATGTCACCTATCGTATCGTATCACCCCAAGCCCTTTATTATAATCACTGCGTGAAGTTTAACACTAACAATGAATGACTTTACACAGGGATTATAGAAGTAGCCTACAGTTGCCTAGCAATATTTATTAATATTTCTCATTATAATCATTACAGATTGGGAGCTCCGCGAGATGAAGTTTGTGAAACTTGGTTCACACACCCCACTCGTCAAGACTTGCCAGAAGGCAAGATTATTATTAGCCCAGGAAAATTAGAGTTTCACCTCGGAATGATACCGAATTATTGAAAAAAAAAAATTATAACGTAATAGTTTACAAAAATGCAAATTATTTAGAATTATATATTCATCAATAATACCCTCTATCTCGAAAATGGTTAAACATATTATAAAACAAAAGTTTAGACAAAAGTTGTAGAGAATTTAATCCTCAACAATATTTGAAAAAATCATACAAATAGCATGAAACCCATAGGAAACGAGATATTTGCAATAAATGTATAAAAAAATCGATTTTTTGACTCAAAGGTCAAAAAATTTCCTTGAAATATCTGAGGTCGCGGACACCCTACGATTACGGTTTTGAGACAAGTTTTAGGGTGACAAAATAAAGGTTTATACAAATTTATAGTTGACTATCTCTCATTCCGAGATTCTTGAAATTAGTCAAATTAGAATTTGACTAATTTTCCTGGACATATTAATTTAATATTAAGAAGTGATACTTGCTAAGCAACTTCACACTGGTATTGTTCGTACCTATTCATAGGACATTTGTACACGCATAATAAAATTGATCATTACATAACTTCGTGTGTGCCAGTGTAACGTAGGTTTTTGGTACTGTGAACAATAATATTAGTCCCCCATAAACATGGGTATAATTTATTGTAGTTGTTGTGATCTAAATTATACCAACGCTTATACAAAATTGACTAGGATAAAACTCAAAAATACTTTTATTTTGCACTAAACCGTTGAGTATACTTCACTGATGTTTGAGTGCGGCATTTAACGCCACATGTATTGTACGTATAAGATACTCTTCTCTGCTACAAAGCAGAAAAATATTATAAATTAGGATCTAAGCAAAATTGCTTTATTTAGATAACTAAGAAAATGTCAATTGTATTTGATAATCTTAACATAAGATAATTATTAAAATTTTAAACTGTCACTTTCAATTCACAAAATATTTATTAAGATAAGGATTCTTGGAATTAAGCAAAAAATTTTCCTAATTCTCTCTCAGATGAATTAGTGTTCGGAAAATTTTGTGTTTTTATTATTACAAGCTTTTATTTAGCTTGCATTGTTCGTATGTAAGGAAGTATGTAGGTATGTAAATAAGTTGACCTTTCAAAATTTGCAAACCATTTATCGACCATTTGTTGTTTTTATTTATTTTTTATTTATTTTAAATAAAAATTATTATTTTAAATAAAAATATCGCTGTTTTTTAAAAAATAAGATTTTTCGAACATGCACTATGCATGCATTTTTTATGTTTTTTGTACCTAATATATTGATATATTGACTAGGTCTTCTTTTCTTTATTGTGTGGGTAGTAAGGTCTTATGACCCCACATAGGTAACTACCCTAGTGTCAAGAGTTTCTAAATCGCCTCAAGGTACAAGGTATGGTCATGACATTAATTTTTTCCCATAGTTTGAGTCTGTGAAGATTATGGATGATTCTAACAGCTCCCTTTTACAAATAAAGATCCCTATCTGAAGCCCGTCCCAAAAGCAAAATATCGTAAGTCATTAAGCTATGAAATAACTAAATAAAAATAGCCTCGCGGTATTCACGTCTGTTAATTGTTGAATTTTTCTGACAGTGTAAGCGGCTAAACTTAATCGCCCGACAAGAGATGTTAAGTGAAGAACTCACTGCAGCTTTGAGTCAAGCGTTATCCCTAGGGAAACTGTCTTTTCTTATAAATAACAGGCACGCACGAGCTCGTCAATAAAACTTGAAATATAGGTGGATACTCAATTGGGGTAATAAATTATTATGATGACTGACATTCTTACCACTTCTTACTGTGTTCAAGTGGTTATTATTTAAACACACTGACGATGTTGTGTAAACCATTCGTGCATCATACAAATGTAATATACTGAACATCGATGCAGCCTCTTAAATATGTAGCAGAGTTCAGGTAGCATTCGTCCCGTGCAATATATTGATTGGCTCCGGTAGCAGCCGATTGGGCGTCGTTGAATTGCAGGGATTGATTGGTCAGCTAGTCAGCAGTAGCAGACAAGAATAATATGCAAACATGGCAGGCGTGATTGATATGTGAGACAAAGATAGCAATAATGGTTGCATCGCAAAGCACCGAGCTCGCCCCTCGCAGAATCCCTGGCTTTACTACATCTGTAGGTATGTACGCAAATATAAGTGGATGGTGAGATATGATAATTTTGGTAATGATGGCCATAGAAGGGGAGAATACTTACCTTCTGATGAAGCATGTCTTTATCTTTTCCACAGAAAAAGGTAAAGACATGCTCCGATCTCAGAATAAGAATAAAAATAAGAATAAGAATTTATTTTGCCAGAAACATGGTTACATGATGTTATAAATATAGGTATATTGCACAAGTTCAGCATGTCTCACCGTATAATCGGTATGCAAAATTACACAATACAAAATTCAAAAATTTACAGAAATTAATTATGTCAGAAATTCATTACTTAAGTATTATAGAATATTTTAAAATTCATTATTACTAAATTCATTATCGATTAGTACTTACAATACAAACATTTTCATAATTTTTTACATGTCATAATAAATTCAGAGTTACTATAAAAACATTTTTCAATAAGGCGGCAATTCACGAATGGATTTTGGTATATTATTAAAATTTGGATTGTTGTGTATCCACAGTTTTTTTTATATAATGCTGTGGATGCTGCCGGTGTTTGTAGCTTAGTAGGATCCCTTGATGAAAATCTTTTGTTCTCATTTGCTTTTGTAAATAAATAAATCTGAATGTTTCTTAACAAAAGTAGCAATTTCAAAAATGTATAGTGAAGCTACTGTTAATACATTAAGTTTCTTAAAGAGAGGTCTCAAGTAAAAATTAATGTAGACGGATATTTTTTCTTTTGGCACATTATTTGCTTGACTTTTTCTTACACACTTTCTGCCTACTTTTGCATGGCGCGAAGACCAACAATGGTTTAAAAAGTGAACTTCTATTTTGCAACTTTTCTAGTGGAAGTTATGTTTTTTCTTAATCCTCCATAATTCGTTTCTGATTAATTTCATTGCGTTAACCAAGCCAGTTGATTCGTTTGTCTGGGACTCGTCGAGATTCATTGGCTTTCAGAAGTTGCAACGGTTGGTTCCAAATTTTAATCTAGTGGGGAATCGAGAAGAAGATTTCTAAAATATAGCTTACTCAGCAAAAAGTTATGAAAATAATAAAAAATCCTGATTTATTGATTTCATCTAGGTACACTATAAGTCTCTTAATAAAATTTATCTCGACATCAGCTACGCTCATCCTAATAAATAGTGTAAATGTAGTGATAAAACTAAGTATC
This sequence comes from Hoplodrina blanda, assembly GCA_949316365.1. Taxonomy (NCBI): domain Eukaryota; kingdom Metazoa; phylum Arthropoda; class Insecta; order Lepidoptera; family Noctuidae; genus Hoplodrina; species Hoplodrina blanda. Next base: position 23,098,195 of record OX438578.1, on the reverse strand, counting down.
TTTGGGATAAGCACTAAAACCTACCTACAAATACCAATGCGTCTCTAGCTCATAAGGAGAGAAAAAAAAAGTTGTATAGGTATTGGTAAGTACCAGAGAAATCATTCACAATATTATTATTTCTAAATAAAAGGTACATTAATCGCAGGAGTTGGTGATACTGGTTCCCAAATTTAGCTATCGCTTGTATTTTGGGACACAGCGTTCAGTCGTGAATAATGTTGAATTCTATAATTATATAAATTAATGGTTATAATTCTGAAAATACATATCTACTTCTTACGCCCGTGAATCATACTTGAATCAACATTAAACCTAATACTGACTTGCAAATATCAAAAAACGTAAGAAGATTTGAATTTCGCGGGCCACCGTGGAGCACGCGTCCACCTTAACCCACGACATCCTCGTTGACTGATGCCTCGTTGGTCTAGTGGTTAGTGACTCTGACTGCAAAGCCGGAGGTAGTGGGTTCGATTCCCACCCAGGACAAACTTTGTGTGATGAGCATAATTGTTGGTTCTGTGTCTGGGTGTAATTTATTTATAATATGTATGTATATATAAATTATATAAGTATATATATCAGTTGTCTGGTTACCATAACACAAGCTCTGTTTAGCTTGGGATCAGATGGCCGTGTGTGAGTTGATGACATATTTATAGTATATTATACCCAAGATATTTTTTATTATTTATTATCCGACAATTTCTCATTTCAACTAATGTGCCAATGTGCGCTTACTTAAACCGTTAACCGCTTCATGTTTAAACCCAGTAACGGCAAAGCTCCCTAGATCCGTCATACACTCCCATTGCATAAATATTAATATAGATAGTTCACATCTTCCCTTGTCTTATCTTCCTTCACAATAAGTACTGTTATAATAATATCAGATTGCATTATCAAGGTAAAGTAAACTGCTGAGCTAGCATCAGTTGTTTGACGAAGGCTATTGAGTTACAGAAAGGGAAAGTCATAGAACTCTGATAGGTATAGTAAAGTTTACATTACAGCCATTTTATGAACTCGTTTCAAAGCGAAATCTCTAAAAAAGTTTAATCAATGTCAAAAAAAAGGTCAAATCATTTATTTTAATTAGGCCATTGAAAGCACTTTAGAACAGTGGTTATAAGAATGCAATACAAAATATTATTGAATCTAGTTGCTCATTTCAAATGGTGTGTAGGTTTTCGGAATTGGTAAGAAACACCATACATACTTTTTTTTAAAATAGGTTTGTTTTGCAATAGGTCGTACAGTACATTAAGTCAATAATTTTTAACAATTATCCGAATGTGAAGACGATATACTCGTACCTAATGTAAAAGTCATGTAAAGTACTACAATGCGTACCAAGTGCTACAAATTAAGAAATGAGAGCTAAATTAATAATTTTGTTTAAACGATAGTTCTCACATGTTTACAATACTGTGATCACTCCTAACATTTCGAAAGACAACCAATCAGTGTGTGAGCCATAGTTATAATCAAATGTAGAAATACGTCGATGAAAAAAACAACAATTAAGGATACCCAGAAAAGCAACCTAAACGAATGGCTAAACATAGGTAATAATTATCAACTTATCAATTTATACGTAAAAACATTACTAATGATGATTGCTACGAAAAACAAACCATTATTGGAGTATTCAATTACACACCCTTATTGAACGACCCTATTATACCCCTTATTGGACCCTCCTGGTATTGAACCATCCGGTCACGGAAACCAATTAGGGCCCTAGGTAGATGACCAGCTAGCGTGGAAACTACACATCGGTCAAACAAAATTAATGTTTATTACTGGGTGCATGGCGTAAACTTACAAAACTGTATTCCGTAAAAAGTACGGATAATTATATATGGGGTGTGAAACGACATCACATAACTGGTAATGACGCATACGCCTAACAAACTAAGAAAGAAAAAACGAAACTATTATTACGTAAAACACAACGTAACATCAAGCCTGTAATCCCCGAAGGGTTAGGCAGAGGTGTACCCATTAGTACACCCACATTTCGCCATTTATGTATAAGTCCTATGTAACAAGGGGCAAGCCTATTGCTATTTTTACTTTTTGTCTGAAAAATCACTGTTTTGACTTTCTCAGACTGATAATGCAAACATATCTGGCCACGCAGAAGTGAATCAATTCATTTTGTAACAATTCATTCAAATTCACAAAATGATTACGTAATTACTCCAACACAATTATCGGAAAACATATTTTTGGCAAGAAGTATAGTACAGTCAAGAAATGGGAAGATTCCTATTACAATATTAAACACAACTCACCACATTTTAAACCCGAATTAGAAAAATTTACAGACTACATTATTTGTCAATATAACAACACAGAAACGGATGCACATCGCGTAAAAAAAAAACTTTTATATCTACTTACTTTAAACCTGAATTATTTACAATTAGATGAGCAAAAAACTATTGAACAGATTTGTGCAAAGTATGCAGACGTTATTCATATAGAATGAGATAAGCTGAGCACTATTAATATAATGAATCAATCTATTAACTTAAAGCTAGGTGCTACGCCCATTTATACTAAACCACTACGGTTTTTACATGGATTTTAACTCAAATCTTCTGCGTCTCATAAGAATAGATACTAATACCCATACCACTTGTGCTCCCAGAATTTTTCTTTTTTAAACTTTGCCCCACACTAGCAATTTCTGGGTGCGTACATACACTCACATACACAAACAGCCAGGCGCTGTACAACTATCTGTAGGCCATACAAATATTTGTACCGTGCGGGAATCGAACCCGCGACAACCGGCACGGTCAACACAGATATTATATTCTAGCTTCGAAAGTAATTCAACTGTTACTAACGCTGTTATTGTTTGTACGATTGTATTTTGTTTTTGTTTGTGATTTTAATTTGATTTTAAGTAATTGTAATTTTTAATTTATCATTTAATTTTAATTTTGAATTGATTTTATTTTGAATTTAAATTTTAATTGTAATTTTGATTTTTATTTTAATGTTGTGTATTGTTGTATGTATGGATTATTTTATCTGAATTAAATGAATTAATAATAATAAGTAATAAAATAAAACCAATATAATATGAATGACCAGTTTAACAATATGTTTTTGTACACTTAATTCCAAATTATTCAAAATCTTATCATCTCATTTGACGGTCCCTTCTTGATCCTTTACTGTACAAACAAAATTTCACCGAATTGAATCACTTATCGATCAAAACATGTCTAGACAGCTTCCGAATGAAGCGCGCTTTTGGAAGTGCGTACAAATCATAAAGTAAGCAATTTACGACTTTCCTGCAGTAAATATTGGCTATAATTCACTTTAACCGACATATTATTGATTTGTATTCACCGGTGCCTATCTAAATGCTTTGTGAAAGGTAAAGGTAAGCGAGATAGGTATGAAGATTTATTATTCGTGTGTCACTGCTATATTGTTATCTTGCTGCGCCCTAACAGGATTATGTAGGTAGTTTTAAGCCTAGCGTGTAAACTATGTTGTGTAGTATATTGTGCAATAAATATACACATCAACATACACATCAAAAGTGTCTAGGGATCAACATCCCTAACAGATGACACATGAAGATTTTTGACTGCCTCGTTGGTCTAGTGGTCGCAAAGCGCGACTGCTGAGCAAGAGGTCTTGGGTTCGATTCCCAGGTCAGGCAAAGTGTTATTGGGTTTTTCCATCAGGAATTTCTCAGTAGCAGCCTCGGAGTCTGGATTTGTGCCCGGTTGATGGCAATAGGCTCGCCCCCTATTACATGGGACTTAAACATAACTGGCGAAATGTGGGTGTACTAATGGGTACACCTCTGCCTAACCCTTAGGGGATTACTAGCGTGATGTTATGAAGATTTTTCTAGGAATGGTAGTCAACAAAAGAAATAGGTCTGTAGTGTCGTCAGATATAGTTGAAGTTTTCGTAGAAACCGAAAGATGTTTTCAAATGTAATTTAATAAAAAAGTAGATAATAAACAGTTCATTCATTAAGTTAAGTTTCAATCAAAGACATCCATCGATTTAAAGGATAACTTCAACTATATCTGACGACCCTGGACACCTTTCTCTTTTGTTGACTGTACATCTTAGTGTTGTTCACACGTTGTACGTAACATCAGAAGGCAATTCTAGTAACGTTCGCATTGTATCCTCTATAGCCTGACTTACAGGTAACCATACTAAGTAGGTATAAGCATCAGTCTTCCACACATTATATACAACAACAAAAAAACTAGCCTCTGTTCGCGATATTGTCCGCGTCAAAGTGGATCCCTATCACCTAGCGGTATGAAATATGCTTTTCGAACTATTCTCATACCTACCAATTAATATACATTAAAAAAATCATAAAAATCGGTTGAGCCGTTTCGGGGGAGTGCAACGAGATTTTTATATGCATAAGAAGATGTATTTGTAGACTAAGTTATGTTCTTCTTCTTCTTTATCGTGTAGGTAGTAGAGGTCTTACGACCCCACATAACCTAGTGTCAGAGTCTCTAAATCGCCTCAAGGGCCTCTGACATGGTTTAGAGTGGGACAGTAATAGGCTGGTATAAGCTTGGTGGCTGGTGTATCTTATCCTACTATTTTCCTTAATTTTTGACATTTACTAAAGTTAACCGAACGCCATCGTCATGTCGTAAGCGCCACGTGCGCACAACAACAAACATCTTTGAGATCACGTGGCCGCCACAAAGCCAAGATTGGACAAAAAAATTATTGGTTTTTTTTCCATGAAATTTCAATACAATAAAAATCAAATCCTTTTTTAAACCTCCCCTTTACAAACAAACCTCTTATTCAAAGAAAAACAGCCAACAATTTTTCCTTTAAGGGTTTAGTTTCATAATCAAATTTTTAAATGGCTTCATTAAATGGTAAGAAAAGTTTATGAATACTGAGAATAAATGTCACGTTGCCAGCGAGTCACGCTGTAAAATTGCGTGACTTTTGCGACGTGACGCTTTGTGTAAGACGCGCTATAAATGAAAGCAACAGTTGTTTTGCAATAACAATAATACACATTGTCTGAGGGGCGAGTTTTCCTTCTCTGAGGTAGCAGAGGAAAGACCCAGCCAAGTTCGAGTGGGCTCCTGGGATCCGTAGGTACCTATCATAATGTCGTTTAACATTTTATTGTTTACTAGCTGACTCGGCCACGCGTTGTTGTGGCTTGAAGTTAGTAAAGATATTGAGGTCAATAATCGCGATAAAACTATCCTATCTTTTAAGTTTGACCAAATTACACACAATATGCCATTTTGCGTCAAAAAATGGTTGAGTAGTTTAGGAGTCCATCCCGGACAAACAACGTGACGCGTAATTTATATAGTTACGAAAAGAAAAGCTAATTCTATCGGTCGGTCGGTCGGGGTATCGTCGGTAATCCCGGACGCAGACGAAGTCGCTTAATAAAACGTAGCCTCCTTTCTTGGGGTTTAAACTTACCCTGTACCGCTTTAGTGGTTTACTCGTAAAAGCCTAACAGACAGACAGAAAGTCAAAGTCAAAGTCAAAACATTTATTTCAATTAGACCATTTACAGGCACTTATACTACTTACTTAGGTACTTGCAGGCAGACAGAGTTACTTTCGCATTTTAGTATTAGTATGGATGTTTTAAGGTACAGTGGGGCGCGTGTCGCGGGTTCGATTCCCGCACGGAACAAATATTTGTATTGCCTACAGATACTTGTTCCGGGTTTGGCTGTTTTTATCTGTGAGTTAGCAGGAGAAATTCTAAGCGTTGTCAACGTTGATTTTATAAAAAATAAGGAGAAACTTTTATTTTTGAAAAAGGACTAAAGGTCCAGCGCATCGCAAAATTGAGCTGATCACATTGCCTTTTGGACTATATGTGAAGACACGCGTTGAGTTGAATTTCTAAATAAAAACTGGCCCTTAGTAGGTTTAAGTTTGTTTTCCCTATACCTATACATATTGCAAATTTTACGTCTAATAATATAGTAGCTTGTTGTAAATTTTTAATATTTTAGTTTTAAGATAATATTAATTTTAAGTTGCTGTGCCTTAACAGGGTCCATTATGTTCTTAGCTTCCCATCTGGGATTCGAATCCTAGACGTTGTGACAGCTGCCAGCCTGCTAGCTAGACCAACAGTACGGATCCCTGATTGAATAGGTTGATTAACCTATGTCGCCGCCAGGTTTGCGCCGTCTCGCTCTGCCCACGAGTAGCCCCACCCTCGACTACCCCATGCGACCCCTTCCTAACCCCCTCCAGCCCTCCTCCCAGCTCAGGCTGTATGCTGATATCGACCCGGAGGTAGCGTCGTCTGGTTTTCAGTCCTCATCTAGTATTCTCAGCAAGCGTGTGCTAACGCCGAGTACTAACTCACGAATTTATTTTGACTGAAACCGGTTCGAATTTATATTGAACAACAATGGCTTACATACCGTTGTTGAACCCGGAAAACAAGAAGATGTCTAAGGACGAGATTAAGGCGAGGTTTCAGGAGATATACAAGAGCGGCCAGTGGATGCAACTCAAGCGTGACATAAGTAAGTTCAGTGCATGTCATACAATGTTATATTTCATAATATTGCTGGATATAATTCTTGCCAAGTGTGATTTGTACTTGCATAGTTGTTCCAATTTATTTTTTAATTTAACGTTTCCTGTTTATTTTCAGTAAAATACAACATAATGCGTGAACAGATCATTAAAGAGATGGAGAACCACACCGACCCCGTATTCCGTCGATTCCTGAACATTTACAAGTCTACTATGACAGCGAAGGGTACGTTATGTTTTCTTTTTAATTACACTCAGATCTAGGTACCGTTGCAGCCTCAGTTATCGTCGAATGGGTAAGTAACCATTTGTATCTCACTGTCTTTTTAGTGCAATGGAGATGAAGCTGCCTACTGGTAAAAGCTGGCGTGTGTAAGTGAACAATTTGTACGTGGAGATTCGGAGTATGTGATTTAGGATTGAAGATTGACAATTATAGATATACAGTATACGTCATATCATATGTACCCGTATAAATATAACTACACGACGATGAAGCGAGAAGTACTACCTTCTCGTTTCATTGTAATGTTGGTATCAAGTATCTGTCACGTGACTCGTAGCCTGTTATTGTTTACATTATACGTAATAGGCGACTTGTTGATCGCAATTTAGTAAGCAGTACGGTCACAGCTGTTGCTAGACATTTTATTTTGGCACCGTAGTTGTTGTCTCTTTTTTCTTGTTTTCGAGTCGATGATTCAAATTAATCCTTTTTTTTTGTATTTAGGCCCATTAGGAGGCCACGTTTATCGCGGCATTAGTAGTGTTTTTAATGTCCTCTAAAGAGCAGGTATGGGTATATAAATACCTTTTGTTAATCGTCTTTCACTCATCCTCTCAACATGACCGAACCATCTAAGCATACCCTTTACGGTCTTGTATAACCTCATTAAATTATTAAATCCCTTTACGTTACTAAAGTATAGACGTAATGGTTTAACAAGCGATCATTTTGTTTAATAAGTATTAACGCGTGTTTACTTTTATCTTTACAGAGTTTGAACACAACAGGCTCAAGATTTATGCCATTTGCAACCGTCATGCCATGTTCCACTGCCTCCGTAAGTATTATTATCAAGGTGTCACTAACATAAGATTTTTTTTTACAAAATGGTACTTTTTTTTTTGAAAAAAAAAACTTTGCCAACTTCTAAATTCAAAATCACCATTTTTTAAAGTAAAATTGCTGATATTGTTCATGTTTTTATTGCAGCGGTGGACGAATTGTTGAACATGACGGGTAGGCGGTACCGTCGCAACTAAACCAATTTGCAGGTATGTTTTACACCATTCATTTAGCCTTTTCCCAATCATGTCGGGTTCCATTTCCAGTTTCACCGACATCAGCTATTTAACTACTTGTTCCAACTACTAACTCGTTGTTTTTAATTCCATTATTATTTGTGGTTGTCAGATAACTAATATCTATATCTAAGTGTATGCCATTTATTAATATTTATTTATTTATTTTCTACTTTAATTATAACGGTTACAGAACCAATTAAAATAATCAAAGACACAGATAAAAATAAAAAGTAAGTTCATGTAAGTTCTCCACATCAAAAACATATAAGGTTATGTTTTTATTTCAGAGGTCAGAGTTTACCGCAACACGACACCCGCTACTCATCAGGAAACCACAAGCGATGCATTTCTACGGTTAGTTCCGCTATGCACTAGTCCCGCTATGCCTGACTCGAAAAATACCTACGAAAAGGTGCCGCTATGCACGAAATTTTTCGATTCTACGCAAACAATGGAAGACACAGTTGGAAAGAAAAGTGTTAAGTGAAACGTTTTGAAAATTGTGTAGCGCTATTCGTTTAAGCGTAAGAAAGAGTCTGTAAGTTAAAATTTGTTGTGTCTTGTTACAAATGTATGATTACCCAAGAAAAAAAGTACTAGGGTGTCATAAAATCGAGCAGGTATATCAACAAAAATGTTTTCGATCTGTAAAAATCAAGAGGGTAGTTTTTTAGCACCTTACACTGACAATATCATCCAAAGCATATCTCCAACAGTTTTACTCAGACTGGAATTCAGGGATTGTCTTTAAAAAAAATGTACTAGGGTGCCAGAAAATCAAGGATAATTAAACATAATTCATTTCATTCATTATTATCTATACAAGCAGAGTACAACTCAAATTGATTGGCAAGTTCTAAATTAACGCCAGCGACGCCGCAGGCAAAAGCTAGTCTAGTGGTTAAATAAAATATTTTACAGTAACACTTTTCTTCATCACTGCCCACGAATTTGATTTCGTGCATAGCGGCACCTTTTTGTAGGTATTTATCGAGTCGGGCATAGCGGGACTAGTGCATAGCGGAACTAACCGCATTTCTACACATCAGCAATACGATTCCGCCATGTTGTTTTAATATTTGACATCCTCTCACCAAACTGCTCGCGGTAAACTAGACTTTGAGAGGTCACTGATGATTTGCTGTGCTGCTATCTTCAGCAAATCATCATTAACCGTCGACGGTGTCATTAGATCTTCAATAATCTTCCCTCCTGAGAAATTAACGCACAATAACATAATGGTGGACTGCGACCAACCAAACTGGAATCCTTTTTGAGGAAGCCTCGGAACATTTATGTTCAGCGGTATCCTCTGATTATCATTGCAACATTTTCATTCATCAGTAGTGTGTAGAGGTCACTATATACGACCTTTTTGTGTAATCTCTGTGTGTCTATTTAGCGACAATTTCGCAGCACTAGTTTTGTGTTAGGGCAAGATCTGAATGATCCCTTTTATTCATTAAAATATGAGTTCTTTTCATTTCGTTTCTTGGCGTTTGAAGCCGTTAGTTCCATTCGTCAAAATTACATTTATTTTAAGAATTTTCCCAATTCAGTTATGACATATTGAACATGGACTAAGAAAAATAACTTCTGGACACATACAGAGGAAGGCAACTTTCGGTAACTTAGGTTCATTATTACGTCATCATCATCATTTTCACAAGACTAACATCAGTCCATTACTCGACATAGGCCTCTATCCAATCGCAAGCTAAGCTCGATTTTCAGTCACTCTCATAATAATGATAAAATTTAGATAAATTAAATTAAATTAAGGAGTACAGCACTACCCTTAATTAAAAATTCGAATCGGTTAAATACAGGGTGTCCTAGATAAGACGTCCTTATCTGGGACACCCTGTATACCTTTACTAACTTAACAGCTAACGTAAAATGGAAGCCAACTTAGACAGAGACGAGCCTAAGAACTAAATTCGCTCTGTCATTAACTCGAATTAAAATAACGTTTGGCATGGTATTGAAATTAAATCGATCCGTTTAAAAAAAGGTAAAATGAGATTAAAAGACTTGAAAACAAAATTTTAAATGTAACTGTGTAATTAAAGAAAATTACACAAAAATAATATTTTTTTAAGGTGTTAAAAAAAAAACATTTGGTAACCAAATTTTAACGGTGCGAAGCACTGTGCGAGCGGGCAGTGAAACTGTTTATCTCCTAACCAGCTGAAAGCAGAAAAAAAAATTTGGAAGTAAAATAAAACATGTCTGTCAGGATAAAAATATTTTTTATTTTTATTTTTTTATTGACATCAAAAACTTGTACTTTTAATAATAATTTAATAATTTAAATAATAATTGTGTAATTTATAAAGATTGATTTTTTTTTTATTTACTTTTTTCTTTTTTTCCATTAATCACTAGTCTTAGTTACATATTTAATCACTTGTGGAATTTCAATAAATCAATCTGAATGTGTGGTGTTGTTCTTTATTCATTCTTTTTTAGGGTATTGTAGATAGACAGGAACCCTTTACCCAAAGACGTGTCCAAGTCATCACGCCAGTTTCCTTGGCCTCCCTCGGCGACAAGCGATGCCCATGTTCGGCCACCCGCTGCGTGACGATCCTGGCCTAACTGTCAATAAAAAATCAAACAAATCTGCATTCTGTATATATAATGACGGTAGTCTAGTAGTCGCAAAGCGCGAGCAGCTGAGCATGAGATCTTGGGTTCGATTCCCAGGCCGGGCAAAGTGTTATTGAGATTTTTCATCAGAAACTAAGTAGCAGCCTCGAAGTCTGGATTTGTGCCCAGTTAATGGCAATTGGCTTGCCCCCCTAAGTGACTAAAACATAACTGGCGAAATGTGGGTGTACTAATGGGTACATCTCTGCCTAACCTTTCGGGGATAACAGGAGATGTTATGTAAAATCGAATCTCCCTATGTCCACCTCGTGTCATGGAGCATCGCGCATACAGAAGCAAAAGGAAAAAGATAGGCAGTCCTAGAAACTGCCGATAGAAGTGAAAACTTAACGTCACGACGTTATGACGTTATGAAACGTTATGACGTTTGGCCTTAGGAATGCAGCTCAAACCTTTCAACGACGATCGACGAACTTTTATAGACGAAGTACTTACCGGCTTTGATGACTTCTCACAACGGCTTTCTGGCTCAACTATATTTACAAAAATTCAAGAAAATTCTCTCTTCGATTATAGTTGGTACTAAATTATATTTGGACTTTAATTTATATTTTTACGTAAGAACACCTACAAATATACCCCTCGCGATGAAGCCGTTTTATCTCTTTTCATCGCTGAACTTTAAGTCTAGCCCTGTCTCGTTCTATCACTCAACATACATGAAGGTACAGCCAACGACACAAAAATGAACCTATAAAGAATTCATAAAACTTAATACATATCGAGTATCCTTTATATTGTAACAACCACCATTTTAAAATTCCCGTTTCAAACTAAATGTTAGGCACTTTGGGTAATGGATTGGTTTATCACAAAATATTTTCGAAAAATGAGCCGGAAAATTAAAAGTCAAAGTCAAAACATTTATTTTAATTAGACCAAGCACTTTTGAATTGTCAATGAAAAGTAATAAAAGAAGCAAATATAATAAATTAAAAAATCTCAACTGTGTAAAAAGTGATCTTTAAATAAAAAACGAAAATCCAAAAAAAATCTTTCAATAATAACAGACTGAAAACGAATAAACTAGTCTAGTAGCATTGAATTCTGATAAGTAATTATGAATAATTATGAATAATTATACCATTAAAATACTTTCATTATCGATACATACGTAAAACAAATAATTAATTTTAATGTTAAACCGGAACCCATTATTGCGAAGATGACGTTTTTGATGGGTCCCAACTATTAAAGTCACTTTGTAAATAGGAGATGCCGACAATCACCCTAATACTTTACATTTCAAAAAACGAAAATTTTATTAGACTAGGCATTTCAGGAACCGTCACATGTATGCACCTCTTTTACCATCTTCAAATAGGTGCAATAACAACCATTTTAAGTGCAAGACCAGTTACGAGCGCGGCTGTACATATAATGTAAGTATACTGTGTAGGATATAGTCATATCGACCTGCGCGCTTACTTCGCCGCCCTGCGCAACTCATTCGAAAGTTACCCTCGTGCGAGTAAGAGCGATTCGTTCTAACCATTTTTTATCAGTGAAAACAGTTAGTTAATCAACAATTTAGAAATGTCGGAATCGGAGCCAGAAGAGCCATTTATGATTACCAAAAACGGGAACAACAAAAGACCTTGGACACAAATGCAACCAAACGGAGAGAGGCTTCAAGAAGGCTTCGTTCAATATCAAGACTGGCCTCAACAGGGATGGTGTCAACAAAAGCCAAACGAAGACATTCCAGAGAAAAAGAAACGCTTGGAGATGCCTAACGATACAACGCAAGTGCTGCCAAAAAATCAAGACATCAATGAGATGGAGTCAAGATACGTCGGAATAATACCTGCCGGAGGTTATTTAGAAGGAGAAGAACTCGCTCGGGAGTGGGGTAAGTCCTTCTGATATTAGAATAGAATGTTTACTGTACACCAAACAAGTTACTAAAAAAATATTTTACTTTATTTTTATTTCTACCCTGAAATTCTCAAGGTCATGGTTAAAATATTATTAGCCGTGCAACAAAATGCTAGCGAGGCTAACTACCTAATGTGCAGTAAAGCAATCTATTTGATATACAGGCAAAAATAAACATTTTCTACAATTTCTGAGACGTAGTTAGGGATGGGACGAGGGACGATTGCCAATCTACTTGATTTAAAAATAGAATCGCTAATTCCTCATTATTTCGTAAATTGTTATATTATTTGTCTAGTCAACCCTCGGTACAATTGTTACACACATTGTCAAATATTCATTTAGAATAAAGAATGAACAAAGAAATGAATGATCCCACTTTCTGTGGGAGGGGTTCGGGGTCAAAGTGTAACATTATGCAAATAAGCGCATCGCATTTAATTCGAATATGTCGCTAGCGTTACGAATAAATAAATATTTACATCATGTATTGCCATTTTCTTAATACCTATTCATGTTTATGTTACCTTAAAATCGCTCGCGCTATTTTTCGTTAAAGCGACCACTACCACCAAATTACCGCTATTGAAGCTATCGACAAATTTCACAACAGATAGGTATATCTGTTCTATCGTTTAATAACGGGCTAGTGCGTCTCCAGAATTGGAGATTTAGAGAGTTATAAGAAATACAAGTGGATCTAATTTTCCCAAAACGTCCTTTCTCCAATTTTTTTAAGTATTTGTAATAATTTTGGCAAAATAAGCTATACTTGCATTCCGAATGATACTGCTAAGTCGCAATTTTTTACTTGCGTTGTATTTCATTTACTCAAAAACAATGTTTTGAACACACTTGGTGGCCTCGCTATTTATTTACAGAGGCGAGCCATCGTCAGGTGTCAAAGTCAGAATAAAGATATGCGCGCGCCATTGTTTGCAATATTTTGTTTAAAATAACTGAAGTTTTTGAAATGTTATTATATTATTTTACTCACTACTTACTATGTTAAAAAACATCGTATAAAACGCGTGACCTTTTTATAATTACACTCACGGCTCCATTAAGATACCGCATTCAGCTCTGGCTGCAATTTTGCCTCACAACAATCAAACAAACTTATTTCACTAGTATCATAATGTACTATTGATTGAATTGATGCTTGTTATGTTCATGAACCGAGAACCCAGAGCCGCCAGATCTAATGGCTCATTTTCACTAGTCGATAGGGCCCGCATGCGGGGTGCGACAGATTTCTGGAACGCATGCCACAGGGCCCGCATTCGGTGAACCGTTTTCATTAGTCGATAGGGCCCGTATGCGGGGTGCGACAGATTTCTGGAACGCATGCCACAGGGCCCGCATGTCGATATCACGGTCGGTAAAAAGTATGCGCGGCGGATCCCCGCATGCGGTGTAACGACTTGTAACTTTCATTGGTTGTTATGTCGCATGCGGGGAGTCCCCGCATGCGGGCCCTATCGACTAATGGAAATGCGCCATAATTTCGTTTTAACACGCTGAGAATGTATAGAGATATGAAGGTATGCGCAATTGCTAGCGTGACAGCTCGGCGCTTTTTAAAGTATCGGTCGGTTTTATTTATCATATCGACACGCATTATTTCCAGACACTTGTTATGTCCTTTCTACTACGACAGACGCTTCGAAAGACAAACCATAAAAGCGTTTTCTCACTCATGAAAAAACGACGTAGATCTGGCCACTCTCTCTTGGACCATTCGATCTAAACATAACAAGGTATTCTTTTATTTTTTAGAAATAAACAAGAAATTGCGTGAGGAGGCCATGGAAGACATGAGGAGACATTGCCAGTCGACGCCATACGTTGGACAATTCTTGGAGCTCTTCAGAAATGCACTGAACCCTACTGGTGATTGCATTTTATAATAAGTATTTTAAGCGTCTGGGTCTTAACCAGAGGTACCGTATTACTTGGTTTCTGGGTCGTGAAAGGTATAATCTGGGTCAGGCTGGCAGTCGCTCCATTTAAAATACTAACAGTATTTTAAATGGAGCGACTCAGCTGCATTTGGTTAGACTGGAAGCCGATTCCAAAATAGTCGGGAAAAGGTCAGGCAGATTGATTGATTTTAAGCGCCTGGGGTCAGTTTTCATTACAATGCAAGAGAAGGGAAGCAGTTTGTTCTTGTTGTTTTGTTTACTATGCGGACCTTGTAGGGCCTGGAACTAAAATCTGTGAGTTCAAGCGTTTATACCAAGTCAAGTCAAGTCAAGTCAAATCATTTATTTCAATTAGACCATTAAAAGACACTTTTGAACGTCATTTACAGGAGAAAAGAAAAATTATAATATTGAATCTAGTTGCCCATTCCAAAAAGTAATTTCGTATGGAGAAGAACGGGCAAGAAACTCTATACATACTCTTTTAAAAATTTATATATGGTTTACAATGGTTAAGGTAGGTTCATTATTTCCATTTATACGAATGTGAAGAAGAAGTCCCTAAAATAAAAGTCATGTAAAATACTGCAATACGTACTATATCTACTTTTATTTTTTAACCCAACCACTGCAACTCCTGAAAGCCAGAGTCCACAGAGGCGACTACCAGAAAAGTATCGAGGCAATGAAGCTCGACGAGTCCTGGAGAAACGTTTCAATTGTCTTTTATCTTTACATTTGATATTTATGGAAATTTTATTATTTTATGTAGTTTTATTATATAATATTTTTTAGTATTATTATATACCTTAGTTCTAGTTTCTACAAGGTCCGCGTAGTAAACAGCTCCGGATATAATCTGTATTAATAGGGGAGCCCAAGATGCTAAATGTGGATTTACTCCAGCAGCGTCTTGGGGACCTTTTGGATTGTGAATATTAGATGCTAAAAAGTAAAAATGGTTACAGATGGGACCCTTTCACTGATGGACGGAGCGTATAAGTACAGATTTTAAAAATGAAAAAAAAAACAGCGTGTCACATATTAATAGTGTATGCGCCCACGTGTTTTTGATAACCGAAGATTATTAATCTGCCGGTTTGCATGGTGGGGGTGGCTGTACGAAGGGGTTAAAAATGGAAGAAAAAATTATGACATTGAAATACTCGAACGCGTCAGATTACTGTACAGACAGTTCGGCTTGATGTCCTTGTCGTGCTGACCCTTAAACAGACAATTACGTGCAGGGACTTCTTCAATCTGAAGGTTTGTATATATAATATATAATAAAATCCGCTTCCCTAGACGCGCCGCCCTATACAGGGCTTATATTATGGTGGAGGTACTTAACAGGGTGCAAGGTATCCCCCCTTTAATTAATCTGCCGCGCTCGAGTAAATCCAAAAATCCCTTCTTGGCCTCCCCTACTATGTACTATCTAACATAATAAATTGCGTTAATTCTGCCAAAGAATTTCATGACATGTGATGAACACATTGTTCATAATATTCACAGTTAGATGTAAAATATTGACACAAAGAAGAAGCAACAAGCTTGAAAGAAAATAATGTACTCTTAAAGTTGCCATGACCTGTGGGAAATTGAGCTACATAGTGTTCCACCTCCAGCCATTTATTTCGGAACAATATACATTGTGTAGTTTCATAAAATAAAATGTAAAATAAAGCAGTAGGTGCCATTCAAACATTACAATCGAAAAAATAATAATTCACATTCAATTTAAAATAATTTATTAATACAATGTAACATTAAATTATTATAAAAAATGATAAGATATGACAACCTAACTTTCTGTAAATACTCACTAATAAAGATAGCATGTAAAATTAAAAACAAAAATTGAAATTGTTATGAAAAGATCAGTAATAATAACATATTATGTTATCTAATTGTAAAATACAATAGTGAAAATAGAATGTCAAAGATAAATTAATACATTAATATTATGTACTTAACAAAATAGTAATCAACATGCCATTTTAAATTAATTTCAATCTAGAACGTTATTATGTATTAGGATTGTCGTTTCCAATTTCCTCAATAAATATGTCTTCAATTTGTTTTAAAATAAGTTTGCGCTATTTGTGCTTTTAAAATCTAAGGAAAGTTGTATAGAAGTACTGATGGTACCTAAGACTGTGATAAACCACATTTATTATTGGTAGGATTATTCATATCTTGGCCAGCCATAGCTTACGAACGAACTGATGGAGGTTCAGCCCTTGATGGAATTATCTCACCTACATTGCCATTCGGATAAAAGTTCCTCCCATAGTCAGAATACAGTTGAAATAATCTAGAGATTAGCACGGTAACTTTGTGTTAGAACGTTTGTGTCTATTGTCTCCCATGCGGAAAATAGAAAGTAGTAGTATATTACATAGTAGCTGTACCTCGATTGACTGGAAGTTCACCTACAAGTGCTGGTTAAGCTTCAGTACTAACGTCCTATACACTTTACATTAGAATAAACGTTGACTTAACACTGACTTTGAAACAGTTCGCATCGTACCGCCCTTATTGTGGTCCTATTGCCCTAAACTGGTGCATATACAACCAAGGTAGTAGTGATAAGTAAGTAAGTAAGTACACTCCAACCGAAACAGCCATTTTACCCGTGTATACAAACATTGATCAGGCAGGGGCCATAGCCCTTTCATAGTACCAGATAACCAGTCCACTTAAGCCACCGAAACCCATGTCAAAGTCAACATTACAGACGTTTCAAAGTCAAAGTGAAAGTCAAAACGTTTATTGCGAACTAAGTGTACAATGTTGGTGTTGTATTATGCTATGTTAGTACTTATTTTTGAAAAGCTTTTTTACAGGCATTACAATTATAATATCATTCGCCTGCCCTTATCTTATCTTATACCTGCTTCACAGGTATGAGGTTTCGCGCTCAATACCGAGCAGTTACCAATGTGACTTTTACAATTCATAATTATGTAAAACCTGTACTTATAATAAATATAAGTCTGAAATTGCCAATACGCCTTGAGCAAGCGTCATAATCAATACTCGTGCCTTCTCTGTATGAGAAGACGCCATAGCTATGGAGTGGGTCAAAAATAGGATGTTCTTATTATTTTATAATAAGTAGTGTGTAGCATTAAGTCTTCAGAATTTTCGATAATTCCTTCAACGTCAATACACTACCTGAAGTAGGACCGTAGATGAATCGAAGCTTCCCTTCTCTTTCGCTTTCAAACAATGACCTTGCTTTACTCAGAACCGTCTAATCTGTCTGTCTGTCTGAACCGTCTGATCACCAACTTCTAGCTGGCATAAGAACGATCAGCTACTACAGCCGGAGAGACTCGTTCAGAAACTGTATGAACATTTCGTGTGCACACATCCAGTTCAGATACTGATCTGATACAGGTTTGTCTGTTCAGTCATTCACTCAATGATCATTACATCCGCCTGCATAATGATGGTCAACAAGCCATAGGAGATGGACTGATGTTAGTTTGTGGTAACCTCAGTACCCGCACACTAAGACCACACGACATTTCTTTTAATTTGTCAGTCATCTTGAATACTTCTTTAAACATTTCCCGTTTAAATTACAGCTTTCAAGTCTGAGGAACTGAGGATCGCTATAGCATGTTTGCCGCATCCTTGTCCCCTCATTTACACAAGAAAACGCGACGGCAAAATAATGGTCTACCGCGGGCATATGCGGCGCTACGATGATCGCATGATGATCAATGGAAGATGGGCCGTTGACCCTATCACTCTCGAGTAATTGAACTGTGTCAATTACACGAATCGATGAACGAGCTTACATTTAGGACTTGCAAAATTTACTATTTTACATAGTGATGGTATATCATCGTGTCTGTGTTTGATACGGTGTTTAAGAAACACTTTGTCCCGTGGCGCTCGGCAGATATAGCCGACACCATTTCGCTTTCTCATTTCATGTATTTGTATAAAACACAGGCGCGATGAAAATGTTGGGAGATATGCATTTGTGCAGAGATTTTCTATTTTAAATTTGTGGGAGGATAAGCTCAGTTCTTCGCATTTTCAGTTCTAAGGATGCACTTCCTGGCAGATCAATTTGCCGTCTCTCTTTTCAAGATAGCCAAGGAACTGGCCAATTTGATGTCTAGCGGTACACAATACACGACGTTCCGCACACTTTGTGTCGCCAATAGATGCCATTTCTATCATGTTAAGAGTCTAAATCGGATTTTTACTGCTAATATATACAAAAGTTTAGATGAATGGATATTAATAGTTAATCAATCACGCCACAACAGCGGAACGAATATGAATGAAAGGCACAAATATAGATTATAGTTTGGTATAGCACATATTATGTCAAAGTCAAAGTCAAAGTCAAATCATTTATTTCAATTAGGCCAATATAAGGCACTTTTGAACGTCATATATACTACTTTTTATCCCGGAAAAGTGTACGATTCCCGTGGCATAATATGTTACCTCTGACGCGCATGAAGTCGCGAGCGAAAGTAATTAATATATGTATAATAATATACACTTTACCTATTCTTACATTGAGATTATAAATGTTACATTTAGGACTTGCAAATTAAGTGTTTTACATTGTGTTGGTATATCATCGTGTCTGCGTTTGATACGGTGTTTAAGAAACACTTTGTTCCGTGGCGGTCGGCAGATATAGCCGACACCATTGCGCTTTCTCATTTCATGTTTTTGTATAAAACACAGGCGCGATGATAATGTTGGGAGATATGCATTTGTGAAGAGATTTTCTCTTTTGTGGGAGAATAAGCTCAGTTCTTCGCATATAGCGATTGTAAGGATTTACTTCCTGGCAGAACAATTGCCATCTCTCTTTTCAAAATGGCCACGGAACAGGCAAATTTGATGTTTAGCGGTACACATGATGTTCCGTAGACTATGTAGGCATGTTATGCTCTGATACGTCATAATATTATGATGTTTTAATAATATCGGTGTAGCATTTAAGCTAATTTTTATCCCAGAACATGTACGGTTTCCGTGGGATAATATATGAAGTTTGACTTGGACGAAGTCACGAGCGAAAGCGCTATCAAATATAATATTATACACTTTACCTATTCCTTCATTGAGATTATAAATGTTTACATTTAGGACTTGTAAAATTGAGTGTTCTAGATAGTGTTGGTATATCATCGTGTCTGCGTTTGATACGGTGTTTAAGAAACACTTTGTTCCGTGGCGGTCGGCAGATATAGCCGACACCATTGCGCTTTCTCATTTCATGTATTTGTATAAAACACAGGCGCGATGATAATGTTGGGAGATATGCATTTGTGAAGAGATTTTTTCATAACTCCCCAAAGATGCAACTTTTGTGGACTTAAAAGTTAGCTGGGTTTTAAATATAATTATATGTATATACTTATATTACCAAATTTTGTACCAATTTTACAAAATTGGTGTTTTTATGTGTGTCGTGGAAGGCGAGAGTACACAAAAATAACGTAAAGTCGTTTTCAGTTATTACGGTATGAAACTTTTTACGAAAACCTACCTAGGGGCAGAAAGGGCAGGTAGGAAGGAAAAGGAGTATATATAAAGTTTTAAGTAAGAAACTTCCAGCCGTTAGTTCTTGGCACTAATAAATAATAATTATATATCAACTAACCTAAGTATTATTCAAAGATTTGGAGGGGGGATTTTCAAAGAAAATTAAAATTAAAAATGTGACTGAAAGGTGTATGGGACTTGTAAGCAAGTATCCTAATGATTAAGAAAGTATTTTAGGAATTTTCCAAAATTTTCCCTAGATAGTGTGAATAGGGTGTGATATATTTTATACGGGAGGATTTGACTGGGTGTCACTTGGGTATTATGACATCGTCTTTATACAAGATTGTTAAAAAAAATGTGTCTTTGGTAAATGAGTCTGCACATTGGCAGATAAATATTAAACCAAATAATTGTTTACTGGGAAAAAGTAACTAATAGACAAATAATTAATGTAGATTTATTATCTTGATGTAAATAAGACTCAGACATGAATGGACCTAAAGGGTACTAACGTGTAACTATGAAATATGTATATAAACAATTTTTACTATTGTTCTGACTTTGAAATGGCGAAAAATATCATCCTGTTTCAAACGCTGGTTACTTACAGCATTTTTGTACGAAATTACAAGAAATGACTGTCGTGTTTGTGCCAAACCAAAAGTTTTTCATATTCATGAATATTTATCGCCATTTTTTTTTTACTTTCTATGTAAGACGAGCATTTGATAAGCAAGATCAAGATCAGAAAAATCTGACGAAATCCATTCCGATTTTAACCCACAGTTCCCAAAACACATTGTATATTAGGACAAACAGTTGGTAATTTCATGAATTTAAATAACTGTCAGTATTACCATGTATCTGATGTATGTAGCGTGAGTACCTATTCAATTAAATACTTTATTGATGTAATAATGAACTCAAAACTAAATAAAGATATCTGAATGTGTGTTTTAGTTATTGTTTAACCTATGTCAGGGGTGTTAAAGGCGATATCGCCGTGTTTTATGGCAACGGGCAGTGTGCGTGGGTCAAACTTAAACAAAACTTAAACAACTAAAGTTGGTAAACTTTAGCAAACATTTTGCTGCAAAATTACTTTAATATTTTATGTGAAAAATGGAAAATGGAAAGGAACTATTGGTATGCATGCAAAGCGTTGTGCTTACTGCATGTACCCGGCACACAGTACTGGAATCGTAGTGGAATTTAAAACTAATGTAATAAAATGGAGCAAAAGGTAATCAGAAAGTTCCCAGGTATGGTCGATTTATTTATTTATTTGGTTCACCAATAATTGTATACAAGCAATGAACATAAGCAACAAATCAGAATAAAGTGCAACAATCACTTAGATATAGGTAAACTCTGCATGCACACAAAACGTTGTTGTAGGTACCCTTACAAAGGAAAAAAAAAAGTTAAAGATTATTTTACAAAGTTGCACTGAACAGAACTCAATAAATACTTTAAACACAATAAAACTACATAATAAGTAATACAAATGATGAGAAAAGTGAAGTCCACTCAGTGAGCTAATACGGGGCTAAGAATAGTAATATTTTTTATGTTTGTTAGCCAGATTCATGAGGAACAGTACAGGCTTTATAACATCACGCTACGACCCACGGGAACGGAGCAGTGAGCAAAGACGTGACTTAACTCGGGTGAAAAAAATCACGTGGTCTAAGTCCCAGGCAGAAGCAATAATAAATAACAAATAAGCAAGTACCTATACCACTCGTTATAAGTAGCCAGGGTATAACCCTCGAGCCTGGTTGCCTACCTGCGGAAAATCAATACAGCTAATTAATTGCATCCTGGGGGTCAGGTGGCAGTCATCCCCATATTATGATGTCTTGATTGGCGCAGGTAACTGCAGATTGGACGTCCTGCAGCAGGATTGGTCAGCTAGATAACGAAACAAATAAACATAAACCACTCAAACATGGTGCAGGACTGATTTGTGAGACAAGGATAGACATGGTTGCATCGCGCCGGTCTCGAAAATAGAAAGCTGCGAGACATTTTCATTGGTGTGCAGTTTCTATTAATATTATTTGTACCCTCAGTTTATCTACTCTGTCTAGACTCTGTGCATAGGTGCATAGCTGTGCATAGCAAAAAACAGCTGTTCAGTACATTTATGTTCGTCTAACTCGTCAAAGTGTACTGAACAGCTGTTTTTTTTTATTGTTATTTTTGAAAAAAAAATGGTCCCAATCCTTTCGAGTTTGATGATAGAGTTTATGGCTTTCGGCTTAAGAACGACCTTAAAGTAACCGTGTATAAGTAGATGTTGGTGCGTTTGCTGTCATGGTAACGGTTCAAACTTCAATCAATGTTTTCAATAATTATTGGAAGGGGCAATAAAGTTAAGAAGTCTGTTATGAACGCATTGTACCTACTCTGTAATCATTCCTTTGAACTAATGTGAAATAAACCTCGCGAGAAAACGTATAAAATGTCCCTCGGTTTTAGGTCAAATAAGCTTGACGTGACGGACTGCTCAACTTAGGGTCGGTTCACGCGGGAGACGCCCAGGGCGTCGGACGTCGAGAGACGACATACGGCCACCGTAGGCGCGGGCTTGCGGACGGCGAGTAATGGGTAGCTCGCCGTCCGATCAAGGACCATGCCCGGGTCGACGGCGCGTTCTGTTCGCGCGCGCCTCAAAGAGCTGTCAGCACAGGGACGGGGCCCCAATAGGGGCCAAACCAAACGCCAGCCGGGGTTGCGGGACGTCTTAACAGGATACCGTGGCCCCGGAACGTAAAGGGCAACAGAAGGAACAGGGTGGTTTTTTAGTCAGTAAAAGTCTGACATTTGATGATTTTTACCACCTACAAAAAAAAAGGGTCTGTTCCGGAAAAATATTTTCATAAATAATATTTTAATCTTAATATAAGTACAGGAAAACAGGTATATTTTTAAAACACCAGAAACCTAAAAATGGGTCATTGTACCCATCATTATGAACAACTTTTTCTATGGGACCAACCCTGAAATCATGAAAAAAAACAGCTGTTCCCTACAAAAATGCTATATACTATTAGCTAATGCTATGCTATGCTGTCCGCCTTTGTACTTTCTTGTTGCATAAAGTTTAAATAAATAAATAAACACAAACTATAATGAGTAATTAGAAAAGTTCACATTGGTACATGCCTGTGTTCGGTTGCTGTGTTGGATTCGTCTACGCAGCGAGCGACGATGCGTTCTAGTTTAGTTTTAAGTTTTCTATGTATTAATTGCGCAGTCATAACTGCTTGTGTCATTAATTAGTTAGTACACGTTTTTTAGGTAATTCAAATTCTCCTCGTTTTATTTTACCCGAGTTCTGGATATATCCGTACAAATTACATAACACCACAAGAGTTCCAGTTTTATAAGATTTGTTGGAACAAAGTAGTGATTCTGAATTAATTTTGTATTTTTTTGACAATAAATAAAACGTCACTTATTTATTTAATAAGTTAGATTTATTAATTGCTTCTGAAATTCCATTTTATTTAGGTGAATGTCCAAAGTGTTAAATCGTAAATCCTTTAATTTTTTGTCATGTTGTCCACGTAGTTTCTTTTGAGTTACTGAGTTTTCGTATTTTCTATTTTTGTTTTAAGAAAAATTTTGTACTATTTTTGTAAGAATTTTGTAGTTGTTTCAGCTGATGTTCTGCTGAAATGAGATAAATAGTAACTTCGATGGTGTATTAGTAAGCAAGAGTCTTTTAATTATATTAGTAAATCTTAATCTATAGGTATACTAATATTATAAAGAGGGAAGGTTTTTTTGTTTGTTTGTTTTTACCGAATAGGCTTCAAAAGTACTGGGCTGTGCTGGCTTTTTACCAATAGAAAACTAAATTATCAGGAAGTAACATAGGCTGTAATTTATTTAAAAAAAGAAACTGTTTCTTAAGAAAAATGCAATTATGTAACCCAAAGTAGCAATTTTATTTCTATAAAATTCTGTATTTTATTTTTATTTTTATTTATTCGGGAAAATAAACAGTTATACATTAAAGTCTTAAACTAAAGTACAAATATACAAGAGTTATAAATGTATAACCCACGACATTTTCCACAGCATATTAAAAGTTATATAAAACAGTGCGCTATTTAAGCTGTTAAAACATAAAAGTAGTGAACTTAAACATAGACATGCAAATAATAGAGAAAGAGAGAGGGAGAGAGAATGAGTAAGTATTAAACTAACTATTATAATCTAAAATTATCTTGTAGATTATCTTTAAAACAGATACAATGACAACAAAGACGTAACTACGTATTAAAAGTGTGTGAAATGCGTGTGAAACTGCAGGCTACAGCTAGTATTTACGTAATATTTTGTTGCGGGAGGTACATTTTCTAAAAACATCACCAATTATCACAGAATCGTACTTCCCTGCTATGACCCATCAACGTAAGCTTGCGTGAGCATACCAGAAGCCTAAATCACAATAATAATATTCTTTTATTGTACGTGTAATGAAATAGACCTATATTGAAATGTCAAAATTTATTATTTACATATTAGGTACTGTTTGACCATAATATTTTGTATGCCGAAAGGTAAAATGTATCGAGATAATTTTATTGACATATAAAATCTAATTTGTAGATCTACATTATTAGCAAATAAATGATTCTGATTCTGAAAATACAAATATTAAGTAATACGTACTTGTGTTGTTGCATTTTTATATCGTAATCGGATTTTTTATTATCGAGCATTGAAATTATTTTTAAAAACAATCATATTGTTTACAGCAGACAACTATACTTACCAAGCAAAGGAAACTCAAAATTAGTGGTGAATTAATTATTTCCTTACTCATTTATTTATTAAATAAAACTTTATGTACATAATAATATGTAAAAAAAACTGTACAAAGGCGGACTTAAAGCGTTGGGCATTTTCTATTTTTCTTTTATTTTAATATTGGTACCTACCTACTATTTTTTTAAAGACAAAAATTCACACAGTAGTCAACAAGTAGTAAAAACTCTGAGAGAAAGCTACTTTATTGCTATAGGCTATGTTGTATGGTACGCTTGTCTTCCACACGGTCAACATTGCAGGCAGAAGGTAGTTTAAATTAATAATAAGCAGAATTAGCGTATCAAAAATACAGTACAATACAATCAAATGCTTTTCAAATTAAATACGTATTTTCTTTACAGTTTCTAGCTTTGACAGTTGGCATAATTATACTTCATCAAACAAAATGGAAGTAATAAAAATCTTTGCCTGTTGAGACTAGGGTACTTGACATCGCCAATCAATTGACTTTCTTTTTATGAGCTGAGTTATTGATGTCAACTACCCAATTGCGTATAAGTAGTTCAAAACCAATGAATGCTGCAAGTTATTCAATTGAATTTTTTTATTACGATTATTTCATTACAATTTTTTCAGGCACCAGGAAATGTGCCCAAAATACTAGTATAGCCAAGTTGGAGTGCAAAAAATCATTAAATAATTAATAATTTTACAATTTTAGGTACGTATAACTTGACAGTGGCATTTCTGAAAAACGTCAGATGAGTAACATAATCAAGAAAATAATGTGAAATTGAATAGCTTCTTTCCAATAATTGCAAGCAACGTTTGCATGCAACGGTTGCAAGTTCGGTAACATTATTATTTATACCATTAGTTTCGTTTAAAACCGTTGGAGCTGGCTTTCAACAGGTCAGTGGACAGAATGGTTCTTATGTTTGGTCCAAAGCAAAAAATTGATCGTAATAACGGAATAAAATGTTGTCTTCGCTGAGTCTTTTTGAAACATGGAGGTAGCTTATATTTTGATGGGGTGTCAACAAAGGATGCTAAAACCAGACCGATCCCTCGCATCGAATTTCCGTTTGATGTCAGTTTTCTATTAAGGTTTAGGCATAGCGCCGTCTCTCTCTGGCCCCCTCGACAGATGTGGAAGGTACAGTGAACAACAAAAGTTTAAAATGATAATTAAATTCAATGTTTTATTATTAAATCTAGCGTCTACCCCCATTGTACCGGCGGTGCAACGGTCGAGTTTTACGTGTATGCAAATCACACTTGAAGAAGCATACGGGCCTATAAATGGAACTCCAGCCATCGATTTCCACAGCAGGTTTCGTGTATCTTTTATGGCCCAAGATGATAATCATGCTCTTTCTTTATTTACATGACTTTTTGACTTAGTGCACAAAAAAGTGTGTTTTACGCATTTCTAATTACATTATGACACGTCATAGCTCGAAAGTCAAAGTTTGTTTTACCGAACTTGGTTAATTTTTTTATTATCATGTGTTGAGTTGGCTGAAATTGAAACTATATGATTCAAATTTTCAATTTTAAACTTAAAACTTAACTTTGCTTTTGATAATGAAAGATCATAAAGAAATGAAGTATGTAGGTATTTTTTTAATAATGTGCTTACACAAAAATTAATAATATTTTTTCGCACACGTATCATGAAAAATGACGTAGGTCAAAAGACACAATGTACTGTTCAACAAAGTCTAGGGAACAAGCCAATTACAACAACTAAGTTTTAAAAAATCTGTAAAAAAAATTGGTACAACTTGTTTTTTTATTTCGAAAAGTTTTTTACTTTACTTACGTTATTACTTTTCGAAATTTAAAAAAACACGACCATTAAAGTAGCATATTTTAGAATAATAATTCATCATGAGAGGATGAGTGAAAGACGATTAACAAAAGGTAGGTATTTATATGGCAGAGGTAAGTGGTAACGCAGGGAGGGGTCGCCCTAGGAAGACCTACACTGACCTTATTGGTGAGATTCTTCAGAAAGGTCAGGTGCGGAGTACTCGTAACCGGCGTGCTTGTATGACGAGATGTATGAACGTAGATGAGACGAAAGGAGTATGTAACGATCGTAGCAGGTGGCGTTCTGTGGTTTCTGCCTACCCCCATGCGAAAAAGGCGTGAGTTTATGTATGTATGTATGTGTACAATTATGGTAATTTAGCTCGGTGGCAGCGTTCGGAATTTTGTAACGTGATAAGTTTTGAGATTTTTGACAGTTTTCGTTTCACCAATTATAGTTGCTCAGATTACCATGCTAACAGGCCAACGTATAGTTGTGTTGGACAGACACACAGTGGCTGTTTTCCACCTATTGAGAAAGCAGGGGATTTGCTTAGAAGAAAAACGTACTTTCAGTAATTTTCTGTGGTGACTTTTGACAACCTCAAACCCTGTACGCCATGGCTGCGTAGTGCAAAAAAGTTATTAACAAGTTGCTTGGAATGTTTATTTTAATTAAATTATAACTATACGTTAGTTTCTTTGGAATATTCAAAAACTATTTTTTTCGTTTCTGAAAGTGTACAACAAACATCCAAAACAAAAAAAAATTAAGTGTTGAAATTAATACTAAAACTCTCTAATTTCCTTGATTTTGTTGAGCTGTGTCATTGTGCCTTATTCTACTAAAATAAACTAAACCACGATCTCTCTATAATTCAATAATTAAGAGATTGTGTGCAGTTTCTGCAATAACAGTTCAATGTACATCCCAAAGTTATGCTAAGAATATATTTAAAATTAATCAGCATTCAATACTCGTATAACTAAAATCATGATGTACAATAATTACTTCGCATAAGTTGGAATCATTATGACGTGCGTTGGTTTGTTTTGACAGAACTAAACTTAATGTTAAGATAGGCCTTTGTTGTTGTCAAAAAACAAAAGGGGATCATAATTAGTGCATTTTCTTTCAATAATAATAATTTTCCGTAACAAAAAACACGCGCCGACGTACACCGTTAGTCTTGACGTCACTAATTAATATGTTACCCTAGACACACGCGCATCTACGTCACCGCTTCCTCATTTACCCCAAGATGAGGTGAATAACAAATATAGAATTAAAGGTAGGACAACGCGTCCGACTGTACGTCATTATCGACCCGTCTGGCGTGCCGGATGGCAGTCCCCTCAAGCGAGGGACAGCCAACGCTATATACTTTGTAACCCCAGTTTTTGCAACAAAGTAATAAGTTGTGATTGAAGAATGTCAGGCCCAAATACTGGCAAACAGAAAAGCCGCAGGAAACATAATAAAAAAGGAAAGCGCACACGGGATGTTACTACGCAGTGTGGTAAATGGCTACAGCTGAAGCGAGCTATCGGTAAGTTAAATGTGTCATGTTACACTGTATTCAGCTAAACTACACACTATTCTCAAAGAAAATGATTAATTTTATGGAATCAGTGCGGTGCGTCATTGGGGCTTACTGGGGCTCGAGCTTACATAAGCCGTGCATTCTAAGTACATTTATTATGCGTAGTGATCGAGGTAGGACGAATAATAGCAAATGTGCAGAACTCTGCTTGCTATTACTTATTGCTTTTATCTGTTTATTTATATTCTTGTTACATTTCACGAAATTGTATAAAATTCATTAAGCACGTATCTTCCTAGAAAAAGACAATTTGTTATTATAAAGCTTTACTTAACAAAGGTATTGTATTTATTTACAGAAAGAGATGAGACGCTGCGAGCCGAGGTGCTGCAAGACGTAGAAAACATTATAGCTATAGTGGGGTACCCGAAACCAGATCCATTAACTCCTGAAGGTATGTCAGCTCAGCTGTGCCAGCGCTATCACTTAATAATTGTTTATTTATTTACATCGGATAAATCAATCACAATAAATCAATTTGACAACATAGTTATATAAATTAAAAAAATACAGTATGTGCTTAGACGAAAGAAAAGTATATAGTTGCATTTCTTATATATACTTCATTGCATCTTCAGGTAACATACAAAGATGTCCCTGAAAGGCTTTATCTTGGCTGTACTATTTCTTTGTCTAAAGCTGGGCCGAGATGTCCCAAATAGCCTTCCACTCTTCCATAAGTGATGCCTTCTATGGCCATCCTAAGGAAGATTTCTACTCTACCTATCTAATAAAAATAATCACTATGTATATTGACAGCACTTTTACATAGTGGCTATGCGAACAGCTACTGCGCTTAGCGTGTTCGATTCCCGTACTGAATAAATAAACAGCAAAATGTTTAGGGTGTATTTTTGACGTGACAACGTCTTATAATTCGATGGAGCCGGCTGCACGCACGAAAGAACATGACTCATGCGGCGTTACCTCGCTCTGAGGCGTTCCATTTAAGGCTTGAAGTGCAAGCGAGAGCGCGTGTCTCTCTCCTACTTAAGTGAGCGATGCGTCCGCGTGGACAGCTGCTATACAATAATACATTTACATGTTTTCGTTACGTTTTCGTTTTCTTTTGAAAAATGAAACCATTCCATCAGTATTTTCTTATGACGTTATCTCGTTCAACTATCGTCAGTAAACCGACTTTACAGACAACCGATTTTTAAATAAAAAATATAATTAAGCATTTTTAATCTATGCTTTCAGATGAGCTTCAACTGATCGAAAGCCGACAAGCCCTATGTGAGTATAATCCCTCTCCCTAAATTACTAAGCCCTTTGAAGTGCTACACAAAGGTTGCTAAAGGCACCCTATTATTTTGGGGACTGACCCTAGTAGTCTGCTCATATTTGATCGAAAATTAATTAATCTCGATGAAATGTAGAGAGGATAGGGTTCTTATAATGACGCTTGTGATCAGTGTACCGGCAAACAACTAATTTTCAAAATTATTAATTAGAAATAGAAAATCTGATACCAATTAAGAAATATTATAATTATTATTGCCTATGTCCAGCAGTGGACGTAGTTTGGCTGACATGATGATGATAATAACTATTGACAGTCGTGATGGCTCAGTGGTCACTCAGATATCAGACCTCTCAAACATTAATATCGTGACTTTAAATCCGAGCTAGTACCAATGTTACTTTTCATTGTATTTGTACTTTCTTTTAACTTGGACATTACTGTCATTGGTGGAGGAAAAGTCATGGCGAAAACTAGACTTATAGATTAAAGCTGGGCGCAAACGTCAGCCTAATAAGTCTGAAATCGTTCAAAACTAAAGTTTTTTCAGTAAAAAATATTTTTATAAATATGTTGCAACATTATTGACATCGGCGAAGGAAAACATCGTGATGAAACCTAAACTTAATTAGTACAAGTGCCTTTAGCGAGCGTGGTGATCAATGCTCGTGCCTTCTCTGTATGAGTAAAGGCCCTGTAGTGAGACAATGATTGGCTAATATTATTTATATTAAATTATTTTTATGTACGAAATTACGTTTTTGTATTTCAGGCATTCATCACATTGCTGACCTGGCACTCCTGGTGCAACCTCTCAACACCTGCAAATGGACCGTATAAAACACTCAAATCAAAGGTAATTTAATTATTTATAATTTAAGTTAGTGGTTTTTTATTTTAGAAGTGACATCATTAAATTGAGCTTAATTCTTCCAAAACGAGCCAACCCACTATCTATACAATGACTGACTGACTGACTGATCAACGCACAGCCTAAGCCGCTGATCGTAGAGACCTAAAACTTGGAGGGTGTGTTTTTTGTCTGACGTAGGCATCCGATATAAAAGGATTTTCCCAAAAATTCACCCCCTAAGGGGATGAAAGGGGGGCCCAAAGTTTGTATGGAGGAATTGACTTTGAAGCTCGTCTCTAAATAAATAAAAAACAAACAGACGAACATAGAACCTCCTCTTCTTTTAAGGTAGCGTGCCTCTTGACTGGCTAATTATTTAAAAGAATCGATCTACAGTAAAAACACATTTAACCTGTTTATATTTCAGTAAGCAGTGGTGTCCGCAGAGCCTGGCATACATCTGGATCAGTAACATCGAAATTCAGCTCTTTAATCCAAAACCAAAACTGAATTTTTGGAATTTCAAATCGTATTTTAGTTTCATTTTACAAAAATATGTACTTTTAAATAATCGCACCGTGCCGATTGGCATTATATATTACAGTCCTGCATAAAGAGAATCTTGTGCAGCAAGCCGAGACGATTCATAAAGTCAAAATTTGCCGTCAGATCACACAAAATATTATATTATTTGGCATGACGGACGTTTCAACGATATATTTCGTGCATTTTACTGTATTTTATACTTACGTATTTATTATATAAGGTGTAAAAATATTAACTTTAAGAATTTCGAGGGGACATTGTACTCCTCATTATGAGCAACTTTTACTATGGGACCAAACCTGAAATCGTGAAAAAAAAATCAGCTGTTCCCTACGTTTATGTTCGCATAACTCGTCAAAATGTATGGAGAAGCTGATTTTTTTTTCGCTGTTTCAGGTTTGGTCCCATAGTAAAAGTTAATTTTTTTACACCTTATATACGACTTTTGAGCATTCAAGTGATTCATTTAACAAAATAATAACGATTCCTCAATCAGTATTCGCATATAATACCCATTGTACTTATGAAATTATATTTATTAAGGATCGTATTCGTTTTAGAACACGGACCAAATTAACACTTATACTCAGTCATGAATGTTGATTTAAAAGATATTATGAAGGTTTGACAGTTTTAAAATAGTACTCAAAGTTACCAATAATTCTGGGATAAATATGTATTCGATTATTTGAAAAACGATAACTTTGAAAAACGATAATAATTATTTTTGTGAAAATACTAAATAATTCTTACAGCACGGCCTAGTTCAAGTGGAATAGTCGTGACAACTCTTTGACTATAATCCTTTTGCATAGTTGTGTCAAAATCTGTATCTCCGTAACAATTCATACATACAGGTTTTAAAGACACATCACATCGCCGTTTCGTACTCATACTGCCCATCAAACAGGGCAAGAATTATTGCTGGGAAAATCACTGCTTATGTAATACGCACAAAACATTGTTCCTATGGTATGGTATCCAACAGTAAATTCAATATCTTCATTATTAGATACCATAAGTTTCCCAAGTTTGTAGTCCGGTGAAAATAGATATTCAAGGGTACAAAAATTCGCAACAAGCTGAAAATTTGTATGGATGTTGATAACACCATCATAAACAATATGTGAAATATCGCCGTCGATCCCACGTGTGCAAAAAAAATATTCAAGGTCAAAGTTCGCAAATATGGGTTTTTTGCATTTTTCAGGCAAACGGTCAGTTATATCATAAAATTGTTCAGGCGAAAATTATAGGTCATGCAATTACCTATACCAATTGCATTTATACTTTTTTCCTAAGAATAGCCATTTCTGAGATATAGCTTTCCAAAAAGTTGTATTCTCCTTGGGAGTGTTTACGCCGTACGGCATTACATACAAACTTTCAAGTACAAAATTTTTAAAATGAATGTATCGATTTTGATAAAACTTCCTACCTACACATAAGCAAATTTTCAGCTTGTTGCGAATTACTGTAGGCTCACCCCTAGTTTTTGAGCTAATTTGACCGGACTATTGGTTCAGAACAAAATAAGGAAGAGCATGTAACTTTCGGCCTCATTAGGTGTCTCTTTACATCCGTCATATGAATATTGAATACAAGTCTATGTTAAAATTTACATCATAAATAGTTAAGGCTTTAGTACAGGGGGCTTAGACAAAGTAACAATTTCAAAACGATAACGAAGTTAGAAAAGACTAAATGTATTGGATTGACATAAGCCGCGTTAAGTCACGTGGACGTGGATGAAGCAAGACATGACAAGCAAGTCAGAGACGATGACGAATTTAGATATCGTTTCGCTACGAAGCGATGTTACTTTGTCTAAGGACTCAGTTATCTAATGATACCAATAACGTAATATTATGTTAGTTAGAAACTTTTTACTCAATTTAAATCATGTAACGACTTGACTGACTTTTACGATTAGAACCTTTGCTCAGAGACGTGTCTGGAAATTTTAAATTAAATCAAACTGATGTTTTACTTGATTTCTACACAATATATTGTACGAGTAGATATTATTATTTTTATAAATTGGTTTCTATAGGTCTTCCCCTAGACTTGTTAGAAGTCTCTGTGTTCCATGTTGTCTGTACTATTAATTTTACATTGTAATTCTAATAAAATTGAAGTTCTAAGGAGCTTGCATTTACAATAAATTATTAGGTATTTGAATAAAAGAATTGTGATGAATGATTTGATGAGCTTTTGTAGTCAAAACTTGAATTCAATGTAACTTGAATTTAAAGTCTTCGATTGTAGGTACCTACTAGTGTCAAACTATTTGTATAATGGATAGGAAATTTCTATGTGAGTATTATAAAAAAATTATGTAACATTTCGAACAAACATTTTCTTATTGAATAAATATACCTATCTGAATGTGAATATTATTGTTTGTGTTCGTTCTTACACGACTGCCCCAAAAAAAAAGGAGTGTTATGTGTTCAGTGTTAATGTATGTATGTATGTGAGTTTCTTTATTCCACCATAACTTTTGAACGCCTGAACCGATTTAGATGTATGGGGTATCGTTACAATCCTTGCATCGTTCCGAGTAACATAGGCTAGTAAAAAATAAAAAGAAACCGGTGTGGTCACTTTAAAACGCAAATTAATACCAGCCTAAATTTATTTTTTCAATGAATCTGGTCGTGTCTATGTTTATCGTCTAGAATTTGACAAGTAGATTTAAAAAATATATAACACTGTTAATATAAAACGTCGTAAAAAATACTGACGAGTAAACAAAGTACAAATACTTGTGTGCAATTTTTGCAGTCGTGTTTTTTAATTTTTTTAAATATAGTAGCTTGTTTATCCTTTTGAATGAATGAATGAATGAATGAATGAATGAATGAATGAATGCTTTATTTGCTAGAATATAGGTTATACATGGTGACGATAATTTTAGAGTTTCACTATATTCGACATACCTGTTTTTGTACCTATGTGGGTACTAGATAGAGGTATTTACTTCATCATCATCATCAGATCAGCCATAGGACGCCACTACTGAACATAGGCCACCCCTACAGATTTACCGACTTAATTATTATTATTATTTATTTAAATGTCAGATTACATGAATTAAAAAAAAAACAAGCAAAAAAATGCAATCAGAATAAAAAAAGGAACTAAAACTAAATGGCATCAAAAAATTCCGCATCGCCGTCATTTTATTAGATTTTTACAAGCTTTTTTAGCTTGCATTGTTCGTATGTTTGTATGTAAGTTGTTCTTTCATTTGCACACCATTTTTCGACCATTTGTTGGTATCCGATTGATCTGTTTAGCATACACCTGATATGTGTGAATCAAGCTTTACGAAGTACTTTGCAAAGTATTTTTTTTTACGTATTTTAATTGTTTACGTTTTATTTACATGGATGGTGGTGAATATCCGGTCATGCGTCATTACATCATCACCAATATCAATATCAATTATGGTAATAAGAACAATTTTTGATGCCCTATGAGGTTTCTCCGTTCTGCCCTTTTTTTATAAATTGTACATATTTTTCATTTACTTTAAGGTTTTATGTTTAGGTATATTATTGTATTAAGTAAATTATTAAATAAAAATTATTTCAGTTAAAAAAAAACATAAGAACATAAAATATTCTCACAATTGAGTACCTATAGCTCTCCCAAAAGGAACCTCTATAAACGTCAAAATTTCTCCCATTTTTCAAAGCTTGTAATTGTAAAGATATTTTTGTATAGAATATTGTAACACATTTAACATATCGAATTAGTTCAACATTATATTTTGACAGAACAAAAGTCAACTTAACATCATACTTAGTAAAATTATAAGGAATATAAAAAATAAAGAACACAGTATTATTGTTTCACATTCAGATTTATTATTGAGAGAGAAAAGAAAACGTGTTTGATATATGATAACAGTTTGTATCTTAGACTACTGACATCAGAAATATAAATAAAATAATCAGATTTAATTATTATCTTCAATCACAATAAAACCCATTCCAACATAATAACAAATAAAGGCCCGTCTACATGCACTGAGAGAGCACCATGGGTAGATATTACAACATCGTACCTTTTTAACGTTACATGCTTGCTTATGCAAACTGGAATTTGCAAAAGTGTAAAAGGGCCTTTAAAGAACAATTAAAAAGAAGACAACCTTCACATATTAAGATTTATAATAACATAAGTATAATATTATATTAAATAATTATTAATATATACGAGTAAAAAAGTAACTAATCCGTTTATGTCAAGTCAGCAAACATTCGTCTAAAATTCTAAATTAACGGCATTTTTTTTTTTAAATCAAATTCTGTTATTTACTGATTTTGTGCTTTAAATTATTCTAATTCTAAGTACAGCTGTGCTATTCTCTAAAAACACAGCGCCGCGGCAGCGCTGCGGCAGCGCTGACACTATGGTTTGTGTTTAGTGGATTTTTAACGTTGTGATCTACACTATAAAGTTGAAAATCCACTAAACACAAACCGCGCTGCCGCGGCGCTGTGTTTTTAGAGAATAGCATACCTGATTGATATTAAAAGACACTGCTATGCAATGTTTAGGTTTTGTTGGAAACGTTCTGTTTTTAACAGTCAAAAACATCCTATCCGTAAGTGGTGGGTTTTAATTCTGCCAAAATGAACCATGTCAACATTTCTCCAATAATTCGAAGTGTTTGTTTTGTGTGTGCTTATTTAACGCTGAATAATGGAACATCTTTACATTTTTAATGTTTTTGCTGGATGGTAATGTAAAACATTTGGCATAAAAGATTTGTGGAGAAGGGAAAATGTGGATTGACTCGTTTTGGCAGAAATAAGCTCGCAATAGTAATCATCAACGGTGATCAGCACACTCCCAGTATTGAGTCCGTTTCCTAGCTATAATGGCCGGCACGAGTCGTGAGCACAGATTGTAGGATTTCGCTCATGTACACTTTTGGCCTAATAAAGACTAACACATAAAGCTTTTTAATATCTTTTCAAAAAATAAAAATGTGAAAACACAGCAATTTTATAAAACGAAATAATAAAAAACAACTTTATTGAACAAAAAAACACTTCAAATACGAAATAACGAAATTAAACTTTATTAAAAAAAAAACTAATACGTAATAACAAGAAAAAACAATTTAAAACGTGATTCATTAAATTTGCACAAAAGTGTACAGTAGCCGAGTGACAGGCGATAGACCAATAGACGACCAGTATCAATTGACGAACCAATCGCGTGCAGGATCGGCGCCCCCCGCCTTCTTCATTCCGCCAAAGAGACCGAAAAATTAACATATGCGCAGGTGAAATTTGTGCTCACCACTCGTGCCGGTATCTATACCGCACCACACGTTTAACTATCTGCTATACTGTTTGTTTGTGTTTCAACTCATAAAAGTGTGTTTAGTTGATAACAAACAGTCTTTATCCTTCACCTTACCTAATTTTTTACATTTCAATGTCTAATATTATTTTCCTGATATTTTTTTATGTCTCTAATGCCTGTATTCTTAGCGGTACTCAGTTTTAGAATCCCATTTAAAAACTGATAGATTACATCCAAATCTCAACAAAAATCTAGATTGATCGAGATCCGTGACTGAGTACCTGTATATCTAGGTCTGCGTTCTAGAACGAACACGGGCTCATATACCTTTTAATTCGATAAAGTTCCTACAAATATTATTCTACGTTTCTTAAACATTACCCCTTTGGATACTAAGCTGTAATGCTGTTCTCGGGGACCTTTCCAGGCCTTTCCTGACCAACGATGTACAGTCGAGCAAAAATATATTACAATTGCGCAAAATCCAAAAATGATTTTCTTCTAAAGTTTTCATAGAAAATATATTATATAATTTCAAAACGATGCTGTTAAGAAATAGGTCTTTTTTATGAGAAAATCGCTTGTGAATGTTGCGTAATTGTGTGACATTTATGCGTTTATATGTACATTTAAAAAAAACAAAAGAGAATAAACAATTTGAATACGGCTGAATGTATGATGCCTAAGTGAAGAG
This sequence comes from Hoplodrina blanda, assembly GCA_949316365.1. Classification (NCBI taxonomy): domain Eukaryota; kingdom Metazoa; phylum Arthropoda; class Insecta; order Lepidoptera; family Noctuidae; genus Hoplodrina; species Hoplodrina blanda. The sequence goes on along the minus strand of OX438578.1, from coordinate 23,061,435 downwards.
TTGCGAGTATCTATCTACGTTCAAGATTATTAGTAATTATACACTGATGCACTTTTAAATATCAACGATCACTAAGAGATTACATGTCCTGGATACAGAACCAGGTTCCTAATCTGACACAGAATTGGTGGGTAGACACTAATAGAGGAAAATATAATGCAAAGACCTCCGAGAGTCGGGACTTTGTACGGGACGAAAATCGAACTAACTCTACGAAAGATTGAAAGAGAATCATTTGAGAATGCAGAGGTTACCGCTAAACTTTAAATTTACTTAACTTTTCAGTGGCTTCCAGTGTTGAAAGCCTCCGCCATATGCATATAACATGACTTTAGAAGATTTGTTAACAAGATTTCTCAGTAATGAACTTTAGAATCAGTAATGATTTGCGGAAGCTGTATTACTGCAAACCATCAGAGTGTATATTACAAATTAACTTTTTATTATATTAATGTAGTAAAAGTTTCAAACTTGTACGCTGCTAGGGCACAGCAGAATACAAGTTTAAAACGTATACTGCCAGCCGAATGATGAAAGGCTATCAAACAAAATGGCGGAGCTTAGACCTGTTTTCCTTGTGAAGACGTGATCTTGGATGTAAGTGTTCCTGTTGAGCAGCGAGTGAGTGAGTGAGTCCAGTGGTATACTCTGCACTCTGAAAAATGAATAAATACACATCTTTTTACTGTCAATTAGTTAACTTATGCGTGATCACCTGCCTAGGCTTTTCCCAACTATGTTAGGGTCGGCTTTCAGTAAAATCGGATGCAGCTGAATATCAGTGTTTTACGTGAAACAATTCCCTTTCAAACCTAAAAATATCCAATAACTGGGTAACACGATACCCCTTGGTAAGACTGGCTGTCATACTTTTAGGCTTCTGACTAGACTACCCGTAACGACTGGCAAAAATCACTTGCTTTCAAAGGTCTGGGCTTAAAGTGGCCTATTTGAAATAAGTGATTTGACTTTGACTTTGACTTTGACTTTGACTGGGGGAATTACGTCACCAACTACCAATCTCCGAGCTACTCCTGAAAGATTTTGCCCAACTGACTTAACTACTGGTTATGGTACCTAATAGTAATTTTTCAACCAAGGCCACTATTTGGTATGACGATAGTTAGCGTCATTTTTGACTATTACCCGTTTTTATAAAGCAATCCGCCTTTAATAAACTTTATAAGAACTGAATTCACCGATCGCTGGTATTTTCATCCTATTTAGGCCAGTTCTAAGTTTGGAGAAGTCTGATGTGGCCCGGATTGTATACGGCCTCACAATCGATTGCCTTCGCCGGGACAGTTAATATTAGATGCAACCCGTTGCAACTGAACGGACTGCTGGGGAACTATTTTCATTTTGGTGTGTCTTACCAAGAGGTATCTTATTACCTAGCTACATGGGCTGTGGAGGTCAGATAGGCAGTAGCTCAAAAGGAATCATATAATTGCTATTACTAATAACAAAAACAAAACATAACATAACATCGCGCCTACGAGGTAATCCCCGAAGGGTTTGGGCAGCGGTGTACCCATTAGTACACCGACATTTCCTCAGTTATGTTTAATTCCCATGTAATATCATTATAATTAATGTTATCTCAAATTACCGACTAATTTATTTGAATAGAATTGGGATGACAAATGTTATCGAATTTCGAGTAACTGGATTTTATGTAACACTAGCTTTTGCCCGCGACTTCGTCCGGGTAAATGTCGGACCCCCGTTCATCCCCTTAGAGGGTAAATAATAAAAAATCCTTTCTTAGCGGATGCCTACGTCATAACATCTACCTGCATGCCAAATTTCAGCCCGATCCGTCCAGTGGTTTGGGCTGTGCGTTGATAGATCACTATGTCAGTCAGTCAGTCAGTCACCTTTGAGTTTTATATATATGTATAGATATAAAAGTAATCAATTACTTTAAGGAACTTTGAGGACAGTGTATTCAATGGAATTTGTTGGCAAGTTGAACCTACAAAAGTACACCTGTATTACCTGAAGTTAGACCTTCCAAGGTCTTAAGGCAGACCGTCGTGCAAGACGACGAGGTGCGCAATCTTGTCCACCGCTGGAAAACAAATTTTATAACCGTTATAATGATTAATTGGGTTCAATTCACATCAATCTTACTATTATAAATGCGTATGGATGAATGTTAATTACTCATTTACGCCAGGACTGCTAAACGGATCTGAATGAAATTTAGCACAGAGATAAATTATAGAATAGCACATATATTAGACCAGAAAAATGTATAGTGTCCGTGGGATAATATATCAACATGATGTGGACTAAGGCGCGGGCAGACATTATTTTTATGGTACAATATTATTATTTTTTAATCTATTCCAAGCATAAAGTTTTGGATGTAAGTACATGAACTGTTAATGGTACTAAAGCGCACTTTGCATATTATTTTGAGTTTGGTTATTGTAAAATTTTGAGTTTGCTTTGTTTTGATATAATTATAAAAAGCTCAATTAAAGTTAAAAAATGAAATATTAAATCGTTTGATCTGAGTTGGTTATACCTAAGATGGATGTGTGAGTATATTTGATTAATGCAAAACAAAATCTTTCCACGTATGTATTTTGGACGCAGTGATGTAGAGAGATGCGCCTACTGATGACTGAATTATATGATCAGAATTTTATTTGGCTAATACAAATGTTCTTAAATGTATACTCACGGGTGCATTGCTGCATAGCAATCTTGTTGCAGGCAGCATACACCTCAATTTCGATTGACAAAAATTCTGAAACCAAAAATTTCAGTGCTGAAATGTACAGTTATGTGCAGACACATCTTAATCAAAACTGAATTTTAAACTTCTCTTTTTAAATATAATAGGTATCGGTAGGTGGTGTTATCGTAAAATATGACGTCACCCAGTACCTCCGGACGTGTATCTATGGATAACTGCTGCATAGATTTAGTTATTTAGTCAACAATTCCATCTAGATCTGTATTCCTCAATGGCTCCTTCGGGAGTTCATCAGCCATCAGGGGGACAATTCTTCTAACTTTAAGGAACAATCGTAATCTTATCTTATTCCCATTCTTTCAAAAATGCCTCTAATTTAATTTAATTTTTTGACATTGATTATCGCTGAGATGACATTGCAACTAGATTTTGAACGTTTTTAATTAAACACAGCGTCCCACTCTGAAGGCCTACCCATCTTAAAGGGAAATAGAGAGATACGCGGTCCGGTCTCTTGTCATCGTTTCATGCCAAGCCTTTGGGTTCTAAAACACCCCGAACGCCTGGATCGACGAGAGCATGTCGAATAATGTTAATTTCCACACTCCGGCTGCACGACAAGCCGCGATGGCCGAGGCTGTTCACAGCTTTCCCAAAACAACAGTGATGCGGAGAACAACAAGAAACCTCTAGGTGTAGGGAAGCAGCGAGACGAACAGTAACTCCATAGCACCTATGTCAGTACCTATATTCGACGACGGTAGTGCCAGAAGCGAAAAACATGACTCCTATTTACCCACGGCAAGTAGGCGCGATCATCCAGTACCAGTTAGTCAGTCAGTTATTCTGTACGGGCAGAACAGAATAACTGACTGATCGCGTCTGCTACACTTACTTCACTACTATACTTCACAGCGGCTCATTTCAACATCTCAGGGAAAATGGGTTGTCGGTCGGTTAGATTAGTATTCGGGCAATTGAGTTTCCAGGCATTAGGTAATAGCCTCAGTGAAGCACGGCACATCAAAATCAAGGAGTGTGGAAGTTAATATTTTCCTGATTAATTTAAATGCCGTGGGCATTTAAATTAATTAAAAGCAGATTAGATTTAAAAGCTGGCAAACTGATATTTGAATTTTGAAGTTGCCGAGGCCTCCCATACTCGTACATAATAGTTTTTTTTATGCAATTTAACCTAACTTGCATAAAAAAAAACAATTATGTATTATTGCTGTAAACTCTTGTCCAGGATCAGAGGTGTCAGAGATAAAGTCTACGATGGAGTTAGCTTACCCAGAAGAAGCCTGTTTACTCTAACTGTGAAGAGGTTAGGGACGAATGCGTCCGGAAACACAGACGCAATAGGTAGAATAGCTTGGGCCAAAACTTGGTCATCCATTGCCTATTTTAAAACGGAAGTATGTCATATAATTTAGTCCACTTTGTCAAAAGGTGATTGTGCTTCCACAAATTGGAAGCGCAAAGCAAATAAGTTAATTATGGGCCGAAACCCAGTAACTAATTATGATGACGGCCGAATGCATGTTAATTTGGAGCAATCTTTCTGAAATATCATTCATATTTCGTATGTTTTTATCCTCATTAAGTTGGTAAAAAAAATCTCGAAGATTGGAGACCTAAGGAGACGAAAAGTCCTTAATTTCCTGTAATTTTGATATCAGGGTCTAATGAATATGCCTGTATAATCATTTACTTAATACAATATTATTATAATGCATCGATGATTAGGTACCATTGTCCGGTAGGGTAAGGGAAAAATGTACACAGTAAGAGCACTTCCCGAAAGCAGACCAAAACACGCATAATTGGATTTAGTTCGTCAAAATTTCTTCGTTAAGTCAAAGTAATCGTATGGATTTTGAATATTTATCGTCGATAAAGAAACAGCTTTAAAGCGTTAGCTTTAGGTGTTATTGTGGGATAATTAGCTAACTCATTTGGCATATTGATTACGTTGGGTTGGTTTAGATTGGGTTGGGTCGTGTCGCTTCTTTACGTGGTAATAGTCATTATTATTTGCTAAAGCTACCATTTCCTAGTAATTTTGCTGACTTGAATGTACCCTGGCGGTTGTGTGTCATTCTCACTAGAATGTCTCGCTGATGGTGGCGCAATTGTCGGACTGTCGGATGAACGGGCGCCATCAGTTAAGACTGGCGATCTATTAGCTGCCTCGTCTATTTGAAATTTATTTAGAACTAGCTGACCCGCCACGACTTCGTTCGCGTGGTATCCTACCGATACCCCTATCCTACCGATACCCCTATCCTACCCCTACCCTACCCTACCCTACCCCTACCCTACCCCTACCCTACCATACCCCTACCCTACCCCTACCCTACTCCTACCCTACCCCTACCCTACCCTACCCCTACCCTACATCTACCCTACCCCACCCCTACCCTACCCTACCCTACCCCTACCCTACCCCTACCCTACCCCAACCCTACCCCTACCCTACCCCTACCCTACCCCTACCCTACCCCTACCCTACCCCTACCCTACCCCTACCCTACCCCTACCCCTACCCTACCCCTACCCCTACCCCTACCCTACCCCTACCCTACCCCTACCCTACCCCTACCCTACCCTACCCCTACCCTACCCTACCCCTACCCTACCGTACCCCTACCCTACCCCTATCCTACCCTACCCTAACCCTACATTTCCGACTTTTTTTTTCATAAGAACCTTCTCCTGACAATAACAAACACAACAAAAAAAGAATTATCGAAATTGGTCCAGCCGTTCACGCGTGATGCCGTGACCAAGGAAAACGGGTTTCATTTTTATATATATAGATTAATATTATATTTTACACTAAATCTCTTTTAATGTGCACGACCTGTTTTACTGTTCTGAAACCTAAATTTATAATATTTTATTGATTTTAAAAGAGTGTCCACGGAGTTTCCTCCTCGTTCTTCTCCATAGAAACCTACTGTTTCGGATGAGCATCTAGCTTCGTCTTTCTGAATTACCGAATCCGTGATAATTTTAAAAAGTGTTTGTTATGGTTTATTTGGAATAAATAATTTGATTTAATTTGACAAGAGTATAAAAGGTATCTGTTTATTAGCCTTTTAATTTTCTTCCGCATTCTTACTTAGAAATGCAGCGTAATGATGATCTTCGTAATGAGAACAACAGACTGTGATCAAAGAGTCTCATATCAACCTAAAATATTTTTTTCTATATAGGTACCACCTTAATTTTGTTTACCACAAATCTAACAAGGGGTCACCGCATTCATAAATCTGTTTTTTTTTACTATAGAACCAAATGCTAACCAGATGATTCTTTTCACTATTTAGTGGTTCGTCCCATCGTAAAATTTGTGCATAAATAGGTCTGCTTCTGACCTAAATCTCAACTGGTGAAAGCAATCCATGGTCCTCCTTCCACTGGCTGCAACGATGATGTGCTCACTGATGACTAATTAAATACCTAGGACCCTGCAACATACCTTCGCGAGTTAGATGAGCCTGGGCATACTGCAGCACCTCCAGGAACACAGGATCGCGACGTTTCTCCATTTCCTTGATCACCTTCACGCTCATTTCGATGTAGTTTTCTGAAAAATGTTATACATTTTACCTACGAAAGTTGGAGGTCTTGGTTTCGTCTTCAAACCTGATTAATTGTATGAAATATACTAAACACGCATATGTACATCTTTTCATTTTAGATCATCGATAACGCCAGCTTAATGAGAAGATCGAAACAGACGCGAATTATTATATAGTTTAATCCCTCTTAATTATCAGTAGTTTAACAGTGGGATTACTGGCTGGCAGACCAGGTTACCTACTGCTAATATAACGCTAAACAATCCATTGCAATCGACATAAAATCAAATTGAATTTGAATAAAATCAGGTTGCAATAATACATTGTGAATCGATAAAGCTACTTAGAATTATGATTGTGGATAATTGGTAGGCATAATGCACAGCGGGGTCAACCGATTGAAATGGGGTCAGAAGCGGTGGAGCTTGGGTATTTCCACTACTTCACTTTTCTTTTTTTTTCCTTTCTTTTCTTATACTTTTAAATGTAACAAGCAGGTATGTGTACTAACTATTACTTACCCATTAAGGTCTCTAGAGGCATCAGCTCAAGAGACTCCTGATGCCTAGCGTCCCGCCTCACTTTCTTTATTTTATTCTTAAACATTTCTTTATGTTTGGCGCCCATGCCTGGCAGTCCTGACATCATGTTTCGACTGAATAAATACTCTGTTCCCGGTTTTAAGTCGAATAAGCTGTCGTGAGCACGAACTGGTCGGTGACACTCGCTTGTGGCGACTACCAACCCGAAAGAGTTCGCGACTGCGCTGATCGATATTTAAGTACAGTCACGCTCATAAATGTCTGTTCACTTTACAATTCGCAATAGGAAGTAAGTTCACACTATGCATTAGGTTTGAGGAGGTGTTATAGAAAACTTTGTTGTTACATTACTACATGTTAAGTTAATTATACATTATTATTATCCTAAATAGTTTTGGGTTAGGTGGAACAATAAATGATTTCTTTTGGAGCCTCGATAAGCTGTCATGTGACATGGATTTCATCACTGTTGGGCAATGTTGAAAAATGGGCCCAGGGTTCATACAAAAAAGCCCATAGTTCTTTACGACTCTTTTATTTAGTGTATCTACTCGTATTATTTATACAAGTACTAGTTGACCCGCCGCGACTTCGTTCGCGTGGTATCCTACCCCTATCCCTACCCTACCCAAACCCTACACTACTCCTACCCTACCCTACCAAACCAACGTCCTCTGTCGTGGGAGTATTCCTAGTTTAGTTGGAGCATTTAAAACTTGTGTTCGTAGAAAAACGTAGTGAAAGGTTGTAATTTTGACCTTTATTTATCTCAAGAACCAGTGGATTACCAGGTATGATATTTTAGACAAAAATGGTCGTAACCCGAATTAAACCCGATTTGGATTCAAAATTTCAGTATAATCAAACACCGGGAAGTAGGTCGAATTTAGCTTGTAAGATTTGATTAAGGCGATTAACACACGGCACCGTACGCCGCTCCGGCATGCGGTGATGCGGTTCTCACGTCGCACTAGCCTCTATGAAATCCGCTTGAACCTTGCACACGAACACCGCACGACCGCGCGGTCGAGCGGTGCTCTCGTCACAACCGCATCACCGCGCGGACGTCCGCGGGGTCGTGCGGTGCTTAACACACGGGGCGCCGCATCACCGTGCGGATCGTCGGGCAGGGTTCCCAATTTAGGGGGTTTCTCCCCAAAGGAGATTGCCCATGAGCGGTACTCTTGTTTTAATACTTGTGTCTCAAAATCTTGAACGGCATGAAATATCTAAAATACAAATATATTTTTTAAAAAGACTTTGATTGATATTTATAATGGGATAGTTTTTTGAAGAGTAATTAGTACTTTTATGTTTCCGACGTTATAGTACGCCATTTTTTACTATCGGCTGTCAATACCTACAAAAGATGTCCATTTTTTCTATTGCGGGTAATGTAACCTACCTACATAAAATAAAATGATATCGATTTTGTATTGACTGTTCAATCTATTATTGTAAAGTAATAACAGAGTTATAAATCACATGTTTTTGCTTGTATTTTTAACATCAGTGGTTGTAAACGGCGGCATCGGCGCCAAGTTGTATTCGTGAAATACCACTGGCTGGTTTACGGAAATCGATCAAAAATCAATACAATACTGTTATTTCTGGTTTTGGTACGTTGTGCTTCGAATCGAGCCTTTTAGTTTCTCTGTTATTGCTGCTAACCTATTGAAAATAAACATACTTCTAACGCCGCTGCACCGTGTGTTGTTTATTACTAAAGGCAGGACTTTTTGTGTTGTGATCATAGTGAGTGCGACTATAATGCAATGTCTCAACTGCTCTTTGAGATTAACGCCACTTAGGCGCAGACACATGTTGTCGGGGATTCCGAATAACATCATGGACATTTTACGAGTCTAGATCTCACCAACACCGGTAAGAATGCACATTGTCTTTTTAACGTAGTATGATTTTTTTTTGTTAGGAACTGCGCTTTATGTTTACGTACCATATAACAAATCTTAGAGGACAAAAGTACAATCCATGTCTGAGTGTTAGTTCCTCACCTCACCAGTTCGGTTACTGGATTGTAACATAACCTATATAGGTAGGAACCTTCTACTGATGTGTTGGTAATAACTAACTTATCTACTAGGATTGTTTATTTCAATCAGTTAAGTGTATTCGAGGATGAATTGTGTGTAGTATCATTTAAGATTACAGTTGCACAGAATTATAATTATTTAAATATGTTTCTTTTTCAGCTGTCAACATAGCTAAACCGTTACAGATTTTACACAAATATGCTTCAAAGACACCAAGTTCACCCGTAAACCCATTCAGACCCTTTTAAATAGCTTTTTTCAACTAATTTTTGGTCGAACATAACCTCAAAATAGTAATTTCATTTTTGTAAATATCTCGGAAATGCCATTGTAGTTTGTGTTAAATCTTTTGAGGTAGTATTTAGACATGCCATCGAGTATTTTAAAGTTGATTTGATGAAGACACAACAATTTTGAATTGAGTACATTTGTCCATAGCGCCGTGGGCATTCTCCTTTAGGGGGTAAATATATGCAATGGAATTTTTTTAAGAGCGTTATATGTTATTTGTTTATGATGATGTTCTCAACATTCATACAAATTTTCAGCTTGTTGCGAATTTTTGTACTCTTGAACCGGAACGCCGACTTTGTACTATTTTGACCGGAATAACAAGAAAAGAGTTGGTATCCAAGCGTGTATTCGCAGTGGCTACGTATTGTGAGAAATGGAAAGCACCCATAGCAGTTTGTTCTCTATTCCGCCACCTTCCGGGATGTCACTATTTGCGCACTGCATTAAAAAAATTCATTCAAAAATCATTTTTCCCCAAACTTACGCCAAAAAATAATGTGTTTCCCAGAATTTTCCCCGCAGTTTTAATTTCACCAAAAGTTCCTCAAAATTTTTCCCCAAATTGGGGAAAAAAAAACCCCAACCTGGACACCCTGAAAACTGGTCAAAACCGGTAAAAAATAACTGGTTAAAACCAAAACTGGTCAAAATCGATCCGTGCGGTCATGCGGTTGAACCGCATCACCGTGCGGACAACCGCATCGAAATCCGCTTCATCGCCACCGCATGCCGGAGCGGCGTACGGTGCCGTGGGTTAATCGCCTAAGTTGGCAATTTTCCGGCTTCATCATAAGACCAGTTCTGTGACATCATTATATTGCATTGTCATGCAAATTGGACATTTACGCAAAATTTCAGCTCAATCGATCATCGGGAAGTGGTTCAAATTTAACTTGAAAGAATTGAACTATTCGTTTTTGTACGACCACAAACAGCTTGAAAACTGTAAGTCAAAGTCAAAAATCAAAACATTTATTTCAATTAGACCAAAGGTACTTTTGAACGCCATTTACAAGAAAGAAAAACCAAATAAATTTAAAAATATATAAAATATGTTTTATAAAATAAGTAGCTTAGGTACATTAAATAATTATGCGAATGTGAAGACGATGTACCTAAAATAAAAGTTATTTAAAGTACTACAATATGTACCAATAGTGCAATAAAAAAAATGAAAGCTAAATTAATTATTATGATAATAGATACCTACATATTGTTCATATGTATAAAATATTGTGATCGTAGACCACTCCTCATAGATCACTCCTCTAAGTAACTAACAAGTAACTTAGGGTTATTTTCATGCCGACTGTACCTGTAGATTTCGCACCTGGTCGGTGCAAAAGAGTGAGATAGCACTAGTCTAGCGCTGTTAAGGGTTTACTTTTTTAATAGGAAGATTTAGTTTGGAATTGTTTAAAAATCTAAATCTAAATCTTCGAAAATAAGTAGTTATATACGTAGTAGAATATTTTGTAAAACATTATTCTGTCACAACGAACCAACCTACATCAAAGTTTCTGAAAATTTTCAAATAATTCAATGATTTTTGTCTACACAGCATACGTCTTGAATTACATTAATCTGTTTATGCTTGATTGAATTATTGAAAGGTTGTGGGATGAAAGATTTATGCGCAATTGTGAATGTCATTCAATTTTACAGTCAACTTAGTTATTATGATTCAAATTCGAATTCATGTATTCATTTTGTGAACACAGGGTATAAATATTGATCCAGACGTCCTGCAGAAAGGCATACAAAATTAAATATAGTATCGTCTATGGATATTCATTGTCAAAACATTATTATCAAAATTACAATAATACAAAGTACCTATAAGACGTTGTGTTATTTTTTTATGACAAATATAATGTTCACAAAAAAATTATTACTAGAATAAGTCTCAACGTCAAGTACAAGACTATAAAATCATGATACCTACGTGAGGTAGTTTGTAATTACGGTCATAATGTAGCCGTATTTGGTGAGTGCGTAATTTAGCTGGAAGTGTAATGATGAAGTGCACATTATTCGATGTTTTTGAACACACACTAATGAGAAATAAACATTGTTATGAAATCATTGATACGAAAATATACTATTATTACTACTATTTGTTTAAACTACACAAATAACTAGTAATTTATTCATAGAAATTAATATGTTTGTTAAATATAATGTTTATTTATCATATTTTAATCATTATTAACATTCTTAGTAAAATCGTTCACAAAAATATTCGGGCATAAAACAATCAAAACTTTGTGAAAATTTAATAAACGTTATGTAAAAAGCACGCGTGCGTAATTCACTGCATTGTGACCGTAATATCGGTGAAATAAGAGCAAGTGTGTTGAAATAAATACAAATTGTTTTTTTACTAAAAAAATTGAAACTGTTAGAGCACTAAATGATTTGTTTCCATCAAAATCTTGCGGGATGATATACCTACCAAGTGTATTATATAATTACCTACTACAAGATTAGCTATTTAGGCATGGCATGAATAAAAAAAGCTAAAAAATAATATTACCAATATTTATTAGTTCTCCACCCGCAGCGTGGTGGTAAGACCCTTAGGTCTCCCTTAGGCAATCTAGGCGGAATCTCCTATGCATGCCGTGTCCAAAACGACGGCCCTCTGCATCTGACCCAGCTGTTTAGCAATAATTTCTTTAGGTGTTGGTCGAAACTTTCCGCTATCTATCCTTTTACTGACACGAACATTGAAACACGAACAATATTGTTGAGTCCATATTCCACATGCTAGTAACTTCGTGAGAAAGATTGAGATACCAAATACTATTATTTCTTTGTTAGCTAGTTGTTAACTTTATTATGCATGCTTTTTGACCATTATTTGAAGATATACAGGGTAGCCGTTGGACGTCCTTATCTGGGCCACTCTGTGTGCGAATGTCTTTCGTTGGACATCTATACATATAGGTAATAAAATCGTAGCGAAGTCAAAACTGTACATTTAATATTTTTGAAAAAGAGTAATTGCTATGAGGTCGGGTTTTTTTTAGAATTTTTGTCTGTTTGTCTTTTTGTCTGTATGTTTGTTAGAGCATCACGCGAATACTGCCGGATAGATTTTGTTCAAATTTTGTATGAATATTCCACATTGGCCAAATTAGTTTATAGACTATAAATTATCACGCTATTTGCTTTGGGGGGTGAGCAATGTTTCATTATGACTACGCAGAAACAAACTTTGACGCGGACGAAGTCGCGGGCAGAAGCTAGTCTTAAATAAATAAACTTTGTTTCAAAATTCAAATTCCTACGTTGCGTAAATCTAGAGAAAAATCGCTTTGTTTCAGACGAACAAAAAGTGATCTTATAGGGGTTCCTTTTGACGTACGAAGCCCTGAAAACTCTTTTGTGACCGACGGACAAAAGTGGTTATAAAAAATGGGTTCCGTTGTTTTCCTTTTAAGGTTAAGAAATTCCCAGTAAGGAATGAATAACAAAAAAACGTTCCACAAAGACGCAAAATGTCACGTGCATCATGACGGGCGTCACGTGGCTGGAGAACGTAGCCCGAATGAACGGTTGGCCAACAAAGGAGCCATTTTTTATTTTATTTCTTTCTTCCAGTTTACTTCATTGCTCACAAATTAATAACACAATTGAAAAGTACACAGTACCAACTTAACTTCTGTTAAGAGCGAATTACAAATGGACAACAATGTGTGTACCTAGTGGTGTGCGTGTGTATTGTGTGGTTTTGTGTGCGTTATAAATAAGTGTTTTGTGTGTAAATTCGGGAATAAGTAAAGGGCGCTTTCTTGGTATTAAGATTTTTGTTTTCGAGGTGTTAATTACTCAGTTGTGAAATTCTGTTGGATTTCTTTTCTCTAGGCATTCATCGAATATTTAAACGGGTGAGATTTGAGATTTTTTTTGCTATTTACGAATGGTAGACGTATACCTATCGACTATAATTATGATGATATTTTAATGTCTATAAGGCTGACGGAACTGCTAATACATCACTATCACTATCACTACATATTATAAAATAAAGTCGCTTTCCCTGTCTGTCTGTCTGTCCCTATATATGCTTAGATCTTTAAAACTACGCAACGGATTTTGATGCGGTTTTTTTTAATAGATAGAGTGATTCAAGAGGAAGGTTTATATGTATAATACATGCACCCGTGCGAAGCCGGGGCGGGTCGCTAGTTCAGAGATATTTCCCTTTATAGCAAAACCATTCAATTTTATCCATTTTATTAGTGTGATAGAAGCATAGAAATGGCTAAAAAAACTGTTTTTCTTTGCAATATTATGTCGTTAATTTACCTTTCTAATAAATGCAATGTTATACATGCATTATGTAGAATACAATAACATTATTTAAAGTTAAAAAGGCACATTATAATGCCAGTAATACTGTCGCCTCCCAACACACTTGCTTGTTTAGCTTCATTTTATCAACTACTCTCTCACTCTCCTGCGATTTCGTTCGCGTGATTTTTCTTACGGATCCCTAATTTTTTGATAATAAAATATAGCCTATAGCAATCAGTGACAAATTGGAAGCTACGTTTCCAATTTGTGGAGATTACTCCCTACATACAAACTTACAAACAAATGTTACCTCTTTATAATATTAGTATAGATAGATATAGATATTTCATCTTGTTAAAAGTTTAGTATAATGTACAAAAACCAACAGTACAAAATCTAAGATATTTTTTTAAGTTTGGAAAGCTTGATGATTCAATGCTCTCTACTCATGCACGGTATGAACAAGAGTACCATGGAACATGATTTATAAAAACAAAAATCGAAATGAAAACAAACTAGGTACCTATAATATTAATCTAAGAGAAACCACTTTAATTAACAAGCTTTCAAAAGTTTTACATGTAATTCATAATATTAATAAAATATCTCGAAAATACTCACATAAAAGTATGTTGATCCCTCCAAAATGAAGAGTCGCCATTGTTTTATATTTGACGATTTTAAAACTTTATTAAATAACATTGTCCCATTGTTATTGATAATTAAGATTAGTTTTACCTTGAGATGATAAAAATATTGTTTAGTTTTAAAAAAAAATAAAGTCTTCTTACTTCCAACATTCATATTTACTGTTGATGACTTTCAAAATATTGAAAACCTATGTGTTTCCCACCCCATTACATTTCTATGCCATCATGTTTATTCATCAATTCTATATACTACCTTACACTAAAATGAGATTCAGAATAGAATTTAATAGTTCAGTACGAATAAAATGCCTACGCCGTAGCCGTGCTACGCAAGCTACGCGCTCGTAGCAAGCAAATCGGCTACGACGAACGAGCTTCTTAAACTTATTTTATATCATTTCATTTTCAGTACATAACTGATAACAATACTTTAGGGTAGATTTGGCTCTAACCATAAGATTTATTTACGTCATAGTGCTTCTACAAATTGCTTGGTATAAGAAGGGAATAACACGTGTTTGTTTGTTTGTTTTGAAAATGTTAACACCTCCTTTTGTTTGGCCTTGAATCTTTAATAATATAACCTTAACACTTGTTATTGTAGATTTCAAACTTCAAGTGTCGAAAAATTGTTTATTTTGATTTTTATGTTCGTAAGCCACTCTAAATTGTTTCTAATATCGTTGATAAGGCCACAAAGTAATCCTAGTTTGATATTTTGCTAAAGAAGCAAAGAAAAATACCAGCAAGTGCAGGAGACTCAAATATTGACTAAACAATAACATAAACGTTTACGTGCTTGTTTACAGAAAACCTAAAGAATTGTGCAAATATATACGTAGGTCCTTCACTGTTTTTAATAAGTATTCCCTTGATAATCTTCAAAAAATCATCACATCAATTTTTGGTACACAAGATACTAAAAATAAGGGAATTTAATCACAACAAATCCCACGATTTAATACCTAAAAATGGCTTAGCCGTATTTTTATTATTTGCAAAATTTTAATGGTTTTTTATTAATGTTTTAATCGTTTTAAAAAATGATTTGTTTAATCACTATCCAATGCTTCCAAATATATTATATACGTGACTTTCATTCGCTGCAACGTCACGCTAGTGGAGCTGTCACGTACGAGGGATGTTTTCTATCGACCTTTGAGAGCCTCGCCTACCCCAAGCCGTAGCCAATTTCAACCCTCATCTCGACTAAAACATGCTTCCATAACAATTGTTGAATCAGTGCCAATAAAACGCGAAATAATACGTAGAATTTTTGTATGTTATTAAAACTATTTTTGAGTATTTAACTAATTTAGTCGATAATTTAGAATCGAGTCGTTAAAATGGCGCGTAGCGGGGTGTATCGGTGTTTATCGTACCCTGCTCCATAGGTACGGCGGCACCCTTACTACCAGGAGTACAGAGAATACTGGGGTACAGAGTGTTACGTAGGATTTCGTAAGTAGTGTCGGGGCGCCGGGAACTTGACGTGCGTAACTGCCTGCATGATTAATGACTCTGTCGCACTTTGTTTGAGAGTAAACTTTTTATTGGCGTCGTAAATGTTTGTACACATTGCAACACCTATTGTTACGTTGTTTTTGGACGTTTTAGGGATGAATTTAATGTCAATATTATTGGTGTTGCACTTACTTACCATTTTAAAAGATTACGTTTAAAAATAACCATGCTTTGTATTGTATAGAAATTTTGATAAAGTTTCGAAAGCTTTTTTGGAATGATACAGTTTTATATCAATCCGGCTCTGTTTTAACTCCCAGCCAATAAAAAGATACATTTTTCTACTTAAAGTTCGATTTTATGCTGATTTTCATATAAGTATGACGAGTAAGAATGAACTCTGATATAAAACTACTGCGACCATGAATCAGGTCATCAAACAAGTTCATTTTAAGAAAATTAAAAAGAATATTAGTCTTTGTACACCTACATAATCTTATTTCTTTAAAATACTATCATTTTTCGACATATAAATACTTCAGGTAGTCATTTTTCATATTCATAACCCAAAAAGATTAGGTAATACAATTTTTTCAAAAAAGTCATTAAGTTTTTATCTATTAACCTTTTTTGAAGATTTTTTAAT
Source organism: Hoplodrina blanda (assembly GCA_949316365.1). Taxonomy (NCBI): domain Eukaryota; kingdom Metazoa; phylum Arthropoda; class Insecta; order Lepidoptera; family Noctuidae; genus Hoplodrina; species Hoplodrina blanda. Next base: position 23,045,183 of record OX438578.1, on the reverse strand, counting down.
AATTATTAGGCTTCAAAATTCATCTTTTATAGTGTACCGTCAAAAAAACTAAAACTAGTCGACAGTGCTTCTGCGCGAACACTTCCTGTTGACACAGGATGTCTATGACTCACCGATATCGATATGAAGTGTGTCCGTTTACCTAGGTCCCAGACTAGTCCCACAGGTAATAAACTACAATATTCCATACATCAGAACTAACTTCAAGGCACTGGCACAATTACCTACATCCAGTGAATCTAGTACGTGCGAGATGAAATGTCCGTGAGGTCAAACAAATCCGTGTTTGAAGTGATGCGCGCTCTAATGACATTATTTGGGTGTGTAGTGTTTGTGATATTACCAACAGAGCTCAAAACAAACAATAACAGGTATTTTGATAGCTAAATATCGTGAGATATCCGGAATGCATTACAAAATCAATACTCTCGAGGTCAATCCAAAAATAGATTGTGCTGCTGGTTCCGCCTAGTTTATGTAGTGTTCAGTGCTCGCGGGGTGCGTCGATATCGCGGTGTAGCCGAACTTGTGTTGTAGTGAACCAGTATGCTGTGTTTGCTGTGCTCCTAGCAGTGTAAGATAAGGCGTTTTGCGACTGAACTCTACACATCTGATATAAAAAAAACTGCGAAGCAACAAGTTAATATGGAGCCATTGAATTGTAAGTGTTGTGTATTGTTTTGTATGATATTATGTTGTAAATAAAACAGTTGTTATTTCCACATATAAGAAAAATTTAATAATATAAAACGTGTATGCTACGTCTTCTGCCCCATGCAATGGAGCCTACCATACATACATCGGAAAGGAAACGAAGATAAATAATAATAATAATTAATCGTTTACAATAACAATTATTATTATTATTTTTATTGTAAATATTACGATTAGTAACTATATTAAGAGTTTATATACAATGTAACAGCTCATTGGAAATATAAACGCCTTTACATATATAAACTAGAAGATAACATATAGTTTAACAAAGCGTCGCCTTTTTTAAATACACATTGATTTATAAATTCGAAATCATACGTGACTATCCAGTTTACAATATTTTACAAGCAACATGATCCTGATTAAAAACGACAAGTTAGAATTTGTAATGTACACTTAGTAGTAACAACTAACTACAAACACATTATATCGCGCTCACTAGCTTGCAAAATAATTTTTTGTTTGATAACACTCCAAACAAACAATTTTATTAAATATTATTTATAATAATACAAAGGTTCTTACAGTTCGACTTAATATGGATTGTGATAAGAACATTGGGCTTGATAACACAGAACTATGTCTAGCTGGTCTAGCCTTACTCTTTGGTGCTGCCAGCCCAATACTCAATCAACTCTTTTAAATAACAGCCAAGCAACAATTTGTTCCAAAATTCTCAATTAATTAAAGCTAATCAATTCATAAGCTAAAAAGGTAACAATATTTGTGATGCTTAACAATTGTTTAATTAAAATTAACTTAGTTTGAGCCCACAATTGTAGTTCTGGGCGGGAATATCCCAATATCACAAATATTCATTCTGGATAGTCAGAAAGGGATACAAAAAAGGCGCAGCTTTACAGACTGTTGTCAAAACATCAGATTAGTGACGTGATTTGGCAATTGAATGACGATAACGTGTAACGTCACCGTAATGATATTAGACGAAAGTCTTCGCAACAATAATGCTCATAACCGACTGTTATTATTATTCTTCTTTATTCAAAGGTACTTAAACACTCCAGATTCGTCTAATCGGTGAGTGACACACTTTATTACCTCACAGTACTCTCATAAGCTTTTACAACCCTGTTATAAAATTGTTTCCTAAATCGTTGTTTCTAGGTTTTAGCCTAATTTTGAATTTCATTCTCTAATACAACCTTTGAATAACCTAACTATTCAGTTTTATATTATTGAAATTCAGACAACCATCATGGAGTTTAAAAATAGTTTCATTAATGATTAGGTACTTATTTTAAAAAGGTATAATTATTTTAAATATTAAAAAAGCTATTATATTATCTAACAATAATTGTTGATGTTTTATTTTGTGGTTGAAAAAGCTTACGTCAAGTCTGTGTTTTAGCTTAAGTAGATAGTTTATAAAATGTATAATGAAATAGATTCAAAGTTGTCGAAAATACATTATAAATCTGTAAATATTAGCACAATAACTTTGCTTGTTATGGAAAATAGACCACACTACGCTTTACAATAAATTGATGTATGTCCCGCCAAAATAAGCCCATCCACAATCTTTTCACTAATTAAATTAATTTCGTTAAACTATAACTCAATATGCTGAATGTATAACAATACTATCCAACAGTAACAATTCAATGTACATCTAAAACTTATGCTTAGAATAGATTTAAAGTAAATCAGCGTTAAATATCCAAATGCTATTACAATTACTTCGAAAAATGGTTTGTTTTTGTCATAGGTTGGTAAATTTTAGCAGAACTGAACCCATTTATGATAAATTAACTACCTACATTCATTTAAATAACATTTTTTATATACAACAGTCGGTTACAAGTCCCAATCGTCCTTACAATAATAATATGATATTCAAAATGTCCTTCCGAATCGGGAACCCATTGGAATGTACTAACGCAGTAAATATAAACTTAAGTGTAGTTTCACAAAATATAATGACAATAGGATGATACTTCATCAAAATAAGGCACCGTGTTAGCAAATTAATTATCTTACAAGTTCACGCGGAAATATCTTGGGAAAAGTCTTAGTCATCAGTAGGTAGGCAGTAAACTTAGTGACTGTCGTTTTTCTTCCAAAAAACCGCCGAAAATTCGTCTATTGAAACATAGAAATATGTTCTAAGTCAAAGCAATGATGTATTAATTATTTATAAAAATTATCAGTATAAAAAATGCAAGTATCGTCATCTGCCTAGCCTTTTCCCAATTATATTGGGGTTGGCTTCCAATCTAACCGGATGCAGCTGAATACCAGCATTTTACATAGAGCGACTGGCTATCTGACCTCCACAACCCAGTAACTGGGTGATACGATAAAAAAACGATAAAAAATGCAAGTATAGTTACGCAAAATTCATAAGCAATTTTCTCGTAGAGTATTCATAGATGTTTTATAAAAAAATCGTTTCTAAATTTTGCGTGATTGTACCAGTCTTTGTTTGGTAACGCCAGAGGGCGTGGCGCAAGCGTGTTACAGAATTTTCACGCAGTGCTCCTTGCAGTTTGAAGCTAGCTAGCTCGGCGACCCGGGGATATTGATTGGCCTTGCTCTCTGAGCGAGCTTCGGTCATACTAGAGCAGGACAGGCGATCAAACATATTTGCATCGCTTGTTTATCATATGGATATCACATATAAGTTATTTTAATATGTAAACTAGGTCAACTTCCAGTAACTAATTAAGACATTCGCAAAATACAACCGCGTGATAAATTAGTGAATTAAATACAAAGAATGACACTAAATTACCGTTACATAAATGCCTACATATTATGATACATTATACTTAGTATAAAATTGTGCGTCTTTTGTTTGTAAAAGCTCATACTTTAATTTATTTCATGAACTGTGGACTTTGTTTATTTTTAATGGAAAATGTAGAAGATGTGATGTGGAAATTATAAGAGAAAAACATTCTTCACGGCAATATATGACAATTTTGACAGTTACGACGGATATTTTGACTTTCAGAACTTGTTTTCTGGCATTTATATAACGGTAATTTCTTTCGCATTCCTGTACTTCTTTAAACAACTGCTAAATCATTAATATCGCCCTTAATTATTTTTAGCTAGCAAATCTTAAATACTATTTTTTATTATGTAAACCGTTCCCGAATCGGAGGAGTAGAAAATGTATACAAAGAGTTTGATTCTAACACAGCCGCGTATCTTGAATAACGAAAATTTATCTATTTTATAGTAGGTAAGTTCATATAATATATAGTATTAGACAAATGTATATATTTCATTTATATTATTACGTTTTCTAATACAGTAATTATGACGTAGTCTGACATTCATATGGAATATTCATATCGATTTAATTGTAACCCGCCGAAAGTAAATGGAGGAAAATTTTTAAATCTCGTGTTTGAAAACCTTCATAAGGTTTAGATGAATAGGATGTGCGTTTTTTAAGGAATTATGTATAGGCCTGTCCGTCGGCGGTTACAGGCTTGTCAAAATATATTTCTGAGGGATTCCATTCATAGACTGAATTCCCAGACAATGATTAGCAGAGAATTAGAAATGACGTTTAGTCACAGCGGGTACAAAATTACAAGAATTATCAATAATGTAGGTATTCTACAAAACTACATATGCATTTACCAGCCGTCGTGCATATTAACCCTAGTACACATAGACCATTCATTAAAGCGGTATTCATACCATACATATAACATTTATTTCTATCATGTTACCATTTTATTATTAAAATTTAATAAATTTATGAATCACATTAATTTTTTTTTTAATTTTTTGTTTCTTACTTCTATGAATTCACGGTTGTTACACTTAAACATCGATCTAGAAAAGAAATGCAGAATGTTTTAATTATATTAGTGGTTATGTATGATTTTAAAAGCTAAATTCGTACAGCTAACACTTGATTTTACGTATATAGCCTAACCCTTCACTTGTGTTTAAAAACACAGTCTTCCTAGCTGGTTGTGAAAGCTAGCTTAGGGCTTATACAGGTCTCAGCTCTTAAACGCGTTCTCACGCTCTTACAACGATGCTTGAAAGCATCTTTTTTTGTATCAACCTGTATTATGATCCCATCGCTGAGAAATAAGCGTGAGCTATACATGCATACAAAACCCCCTGTATATGCCCGTGCAATTTAATTACGTGTACTCAATAGCAATTTTATAAAAGCAATTGACTTTTCAAGTGTTTATAGACTTAGATATAATATTTTCTGAAAAATTGATTTAGTTTGACCGAATATTTTACCAGAATAACTTATTCAGGTTTTTGAATTTTTGAATCAAATTCGATTAAAATATCATAGATTTTCCTTTACTAACATGGTAGAACTAGGTAAATTATTAGGAAAATATAGAATTATATAGATTTCCGCAAAGTAGGTACACACATTTAAATCAACTGTTCCCAAATATTTTTTTTACAGTCTTGCTAATATTGAAATTTACTTTCTAAGTAATTGCAAAATGTCAATTACCGCAACTTCAGTAAAATATTGTAAAAGAATTAGTAGTTCTGTACAATTAAACTATGAAAAAATATTTTTTTTATGCCATTTAGTTTTCTTTTTTTATTATTATTTGTTTTTTTTTTATAAGGTTTCTTATTAATTAAGTCTGTAAATGTTGTACATATTTTTGTAGAAATAGAATTAAGAATGAAAAAGAGAATATAAAAAATGTAGATAGATACTTTGCGGATACAAAGATATAAAATTAAATTTTCATTTCAATAAAAATTTAACGAACTAAACGTTATCTTTGTTCTTTCTTTATTATTTATATCGCTATTGAACACGTAATTCGGTTATTGTCTACTGTCAAAACAAAACAGTAACATTATATTATATAAAAACCATTTTGACAGTCGACAAACAATGCAAAAACTATACAATGATTTAAACAAAAACTGAGATTTTTGTAATAAAATGTCCAATACGCCAAAAACGCGCAGTTGTATAAAATGATATAAAACTTAAACAATAATAAATCTATAACGTAGTGGTTGAATTATATAAATGTTTAATAAAATCTAGGTACATGGGACGACAGAATATATAAAAAACTTAACTTACTGAGCGTAAGTGCAAATGCAGACTTGCGTCGTGTACTAAGCTGCTCAGATGTCACACGCACTAGACGTATCCTCGCCTCTCCTAGTCCAAGAAAAATAAGGCGCTCACAATTCCTACACTATCTTTGTTCACAATCGCGTGATGACATTTCACAACAACGATTGATCAATCATTATCAACTGTCAATCGAAACACAAAAACAGATCCATTGCTTTATTCTTACTCAGTCAAAGTTATTAAAATAATTTCTCAAATTTTATTCAGTCGAAAATTCTTTTATTATATTTGTCTATATTAAAATTTGTATTGTCTTATCATAATTTATTATTGTGTTTCGCTTTCAATATAGTTCAAAGTGCGTGTGATAACTTTGCTTAGATACAAAGCACATTATACTGTAATTTGTATTAAAACTTAGGTATTAAGGGGGAAGACTAAATTATTGGCCGCGGGAGGTAAATTAGTTGAATCGCACAGTTCATGGAGTCAACGACCCTGTACCTTGTTGGCTGGTCGTATATTGTTAAACAGTCGTTGCTCGCACTTATTTTCTAGTTACAAAGTTAACTAGATTATCTTAACTGCTCCCGTAACTGCCACAGCTAGCCTAGGTAGTTCTGTTCATGCCTAAGTCATCTTGCAGAGTTGTTCATACCTAAGTCATCTTGCAGAGTTGTTCATACCTAAGTCATCTTGCAGAGTTGTTCATACCTAAGTCATCTTGCAGAGTTGTTCATACCTAAGTCATCTTGCAGAGTTGTACAACCCTTAGTCATCTCGCAGTGTGGTTCACATGCGATCCTGCAGAGATGACGATGTAGTGTGTAGTGTCGGTAGCAGTAACTAGTGCTTTTGGTAACTTAATTAAATTGTGATGTTTATAATGAATCAAGATTGTAGTAAAAATAATTGCATCTTATTACTATGAAAAATACTTGATCAAACTTATTGGTTAGCGATACGAAAGTTTAAAGTTAATTGCGTTACGCAACTGTCCTCATTGCATTACATTGGTGTTATAATTGAATCGGTATTGCGTCAATTTAACATAATCCGTCATCCCTTGTGTTGATTTTTGATGTTTGAAAGACAATATGCAATCTAAAGCAATGGAAACTGTTGAATTACCACCATGACCGCTACTGCTATGTGTGTGTAATGCAATTAGAACGTAGGCTGGTTATACACGAGCGTAACCGAACTTCCAATGTCAATTGACAAATAACAGCGACTGTGTCCAGGCAGGCGGCGACGGATGCAACCGGTGTCGAGTTAGAAGTAGTGCTGTTCTTGTATGTTACTGAGATCAAGATTGAACACGCGAATCGACATCAGTGGCCGTCGTCGCCCGCCCCAGAATCTTGGCTTCTACACACCTAGCGCAATTCCCGCTACAAAAATGCAAAAAAAAATATGTACTATAATAGATGTTACCCTCCCTAAACATTAATTTTTCACGCTATGTGTGTAAAAGCACGCCATAAATTAAATAGTGCAGACAAAAATAATTCTTATAGCTAAAAAAATAAAAGGCCAGTTAACCGCAAAATATCGGAATGAAAGAGTAAAGAGGAAGCTTACACTACTGAATAAAATACAATTATACAAAATAAACACGAATCTGCGCCGAGAGCGCGGGCCAGTCGGAGCACACCATGCTGCGCACCCGGTGGACCCTGCTCACAGTGAGACGCGTCGACTGGTCCGCGCCGCCGACAAAACATCATTCAGGTAACGCGACGCACTAAGCCTAAAATAATAAAGGTCGTGCTCGGCGTCGGTGGGATGATTAGCCGAACTCCCCAATAAATAATATGACCGCGATTGAAATGCATGTGGGGGACCCATGCCCCCCACTCATGGCACACACGCACCATCGCTAGGCGACGGCGCCAAAATACACAAAGCTCACAAAATTACATAATACACAACGGCTATAAATCGAACTCTTAGCAACAAAGAACCGTAACGATAATTGCCGAAACATCTAGAGATTTTTCCCGAATAAAAAACTCGTTAAACTTAAAAACAAAAACTTTAAAGCATTAGGTGCAATGAGTGTTGACTCGGCTACGATGTAGCGGCATTCTTTGGCTTGACGCTGTATGGAGCAGCGCGCCCTCATCACAATCAATTCCGTTTTTTACAAATTAATCAAAACAACCTATAAACGGAATCACTAATATACGTGTAAATAAATGGAGCGCGCGCGATTTATTTGCGTTTGCGTTGCGGCGCGCGTGCGGCAGGAGCCGCTGGGGGGGCCGCGGGCTACGCGTGGCGCTTGGCGTGCAGCGCGAGGTGATCGGAGCGCGAGAAGCAGCGCTCGCAGTGACGGCAGCGGAACGGCTTGGCGCCGGTGTGCTTGCGGTAGTGGCGCGTCAGCTCATCGGAGCGCGCGAACCGCCACTCGCAGCCTTCCCACGAGCACTTGTAGGGCTTCTCGCCTGGAATTAATCAAATAAATGCGTTAGTTACATAGACAGGCAAATCTGAGTATACTAGTAATACGTAGGTTATGCTAAGCGACATTCTAGATCATAGATCCAGAGACAGTTTAACGCTAGCGCTAGTTTTATGCACCATGGGTCGTTCATTCACACAGTGATTAAAAAGTGCATTAGGGTTTCATAGCTGCCACGCATGCGAGCGTTAATTTATTTTATTTTATTATTGAACAACATTCATTGCAGTTGCAAAGTACCTACAATTGATATTTTACGTGTCTTCACTTAGTTTCCTAGCAAAATAATACTTTTTAAAGGATTAGGAAATAGTTATACTATTAAGAAAATTTTTTAACACGCTTGCTCCTAAAGTGTCTTTTATTGCACCGCTTTAAGGGTCATAATGCAAATAACGCGCGCGTGCTTTTTGCGTTACAGCAGTAGTGTTGGTTCTTTTTTTAAATCTTGGCAAAGTGTTTTAATTGTTTTTATTATGTTTAAATATTTTTTAAATAAATAATCTAAGTAATTAATAAAATTGTTTATTTTTCTCAAAAATATTGCGGTATTTTGTGTTCTACAAAAATAATAAGGTTTTATTTTTTTTTAATCAGGCTGTTAGGCGACTGCTTCAGTCAACCAGAGGGCGAGCAACCGTCAGCGTTTGGAGTTTGAATAAAGATATCCGCGCGCTATTATTACAAAATTCAGAAGTTTTATTTTATTTTCCTTACATTTGTGTTCAAAAATATCGTATGAAATGTGTGAGCATTTTACCTATCATTACACTCTCGGTTCCATTACGACAACTTAAATTTAGACTCTACTATTATGACAAAGTTACCTCACTAGTATCATAATCAACTATTATTAATTTTCTTGAACATTGGAAATTATCCAGTGTGGTCTATTTATTTAGGTAATTGTAGCCTATATCTATGATAACGTTTTTAAAATTGTTTTTTGTACTTGTCTCTTGAAAAAACGAAACGAAAAGCGAATAGGTATATAGTGTATTCACATCAATCACACTAAGTTAGGTCGCGATCTTGATTAAACACGTCACGTAATTATCACAATGATGTCATTAGGAAGTTACATTTTATTGCATTAATTAGGGCTCTCCAATGACATTCACGAATGCACTAACAATAGTTAAATTGAAGTTATTAAATTGTAGTTTTGTCACTTAAAGGAATGCACAGCTCTTGCGAATTATAATATTAATTCACTCAAAGCTAGGTACTAATGTTAGGAGCGTTTATACCGTTTAATGTAAATTTTTACGCACTAGTAGCATACATAGGTTAGAAAGTTATAAGAGAATAATTTCGAAATGTCTTATAAAAAGATAATTGGAAATCTTTGTTTCTATAGAAAAATTAAAATCGGTCGAATTTAGCTGTAACACAATTTTTCGAAAATGTTCTCTGATAACTTTTTAGACCTATGAATAGGTTTATTTATTTTAAAAATGTAGACTTTTAAAGTTTCTATGAAATACTGTACGGAGCAAGCGCTCTCGTAATATTGTTGGTACATCATGTCAGGCACGATACGCTGAGATAAATTATTTATAATTCCATAGGTACCTACTGTGCGCAAATAAACATTATTGATTTGATTTAACTTGTTTTAAATGAAATTTTGTACCTCCTTAACAGTATTTTCGTACCACTTGCTCAAAAAAGTGACATTCTATGCCACAAAAAGCGAACATAACAATAGTCATTTTTAATCTGTTAAAAACAAGGAAAGAAAATTGTACTGAATTTCATTCATCGTCTAGGGAGAGAATGTGATTTAAATTTAGAATACTTACCGAAATTTATACTGCACTACATCTGTGTTTACACCATTGAGTTTGTATATAAAGCATTATACATCTTTTTGAAAAAGGAATACGCATTTATTATGCAGTTATGATTATTAAATAAAATTACGAAAACCGATGAGGCCGTATGAGCTTGATGCGTTTGCTTTTCCGACAAAAAAATATTAGTCTAGGAATTTGCCGCGTTTTTGTTTTCTTCAAATACATAAACGTTAAGTTTATTTTAATTTATTTTTATAAATCACTTAATGTTCTAAAATGCATATCTCATATTATTATTGTGTTAATTTTTTCGCAAATGGTACGAAAAGTAGAGTATTTTCCTCGGTGATAAAGCTGTCTTAGTCTTGGGTGAACTTAGGTAAATCCCTCCCTACACTCAGGACTCGCCTTAAATCCCTCACTTCGCTCGTGATTTAAGTTTTTAACACCCTCGCTACGCTCAGGAGTAAACCTCGAGTCCTTCGTTACGCTCGCGATTTAAATCATCACCCGCGACAGAAGACACTGCTTTATCCCCTTGGTTAATAATCTACTATTTATTAAAATGTAGTATGCAACGGAAAGTTATTAGGAGCTATTCATGTACCCACGATTATACAAGGTGGGAAAAATCAATGAGCCCTCAAGGAAAACCACTTTAAATCCTTATGATAGATAATTTTACTTACAGGAAATATTCCTTTATTAAAAAAATTAAACAAATTGCATTCACAGATTTCTCGGCAGGCTTTATCAAAACTGGGAATTGAACCAGCTACAAAACAAATACTCGCTATTTTTTTATTTCATTAGTCGATACAGTCAATGTTATAGATACTCGTAATATTTCTTCATGAAACATTAGGTCTTACACTCGTCTGTCATGCAAGATATCTATGAAAGTTAGATGTTGTTTAGCGTTTTGAAAAAGTACAAATACAAATATTTTTGTGAAGGACGATTGGTGCAGAAATTATATCCCAAAATTAGAATTCTGTCTGAATATTCATACAGATATAATTAATAGCCCAGAGCCCAGATGTCAGTCCTGCCGCGTTAAACGAGCACCAAAACAATCATATTGCTTTTGATTCCGCACCAAATATTAAAAGACATTCTGACCTGCTTATTTGTTTTGCGAACACGAAATAGATTTAGACGGGACCAATAATGATTCTTACGCGGCCGTAGGGTTAGGCAGAGGTGTACCCATTAGTACTCCCATATTTCGCCAGTTATGTTTAAGTCCCATGTAATAGGGGGCGAGCCTATTGCCATCAACCGGGCATAAATGCTTATTATTACTGAAATTTCATCATTAGACCATTCAATGTAATCTAAGTTTGGGTTGCGGGCTATTTCTGTTTAAGTTAGGTCGAAATATCTGTGAACGCAATTTTGTTTTTTTTTTTAAGTAAAGGAATGTTTTCTTTAAGTAAAATTATCTACCTATCTATCTTCTACAGCATGTAACAAAAACCCTGTCCGATCCTTAAGGGTATTATTCGGCATCGTACTGCGTACACATATACGTAACCATTTAATGGATTTGAGATTATTATTTTTCCCCAGTGAAAAAAAAAAGAAGAAAGAAGAAGTAATTAAATTAAAATAAAACATAAAAACTGATCAACGGCAACACTGATCTGACAGGGTTTTTGTTACATAGTGTGTAGGTACATATAAAATACTTTGTCCTGAACGACTGACTGACGGATCAACGTATAGCCTAAACTGCTGATCATTGAGACTTGAAACTTGCAGGGTGTGTTCTTTTGTATAACGTTGCCTACGTTATACAAAAGAACACACCGATAAGAAAGGATTGCCTTAAGGGGATGAAACATAGGTCCAAAGTTTATATGGAGAAACCAACTTTGACGCGGACAAAATCGCGGGCAGAAGCTAAGAATGTTAAGAATCTGATCTTAAGAATTTTAAGTGGTTTCCCTTCAGAGCCCATTAATATTTTCCACCTTGTACTATACCTACAATCTTATTTTTTGAATACCAGAAACCTGAAAAGGGGACACTGTTGTCATCATTATGATTTTTTTACTATGAACAAAGCCTTAAAATTCGAGAACAAGCTACTATAATTAAAAAAATAAAAAACACGACTGCAAAAATTGCACATATTTGTACTTTGTTTACTCGTCAGTTTTTTTTACGACATTTTTTATTAACAGTGTTATATATTTTTTAAATCTGCTTGTCAAATTCTAGACGATAAACCTAGATACGACCAGATTCATTTAAAAAATTAATTAAGGCTGGTAATAATTTACGTTTTAAAGTGACCACACTGGTTTCTTTTTATTTTTTACTAGCCTATGTTACTCGGAACGATGCAAGGATTGTAACGATACCCCATACATCAAAATCGGTTCAGGCGTTTAAAAGTTATGGTGGAATAAAGAAACTCACATACATACATACATACATACATACATACATTAACCCTGAACACATAACACTCCTTTTTTTTGGGGCAGTCGTGTAAAAAGTAATTCGGATCCATGCATAATTCGACAAAATAAATAGATCAGCAGATATTTTTTTCGAGATTTGATCGTTGTACCCGTAGAAAAAATTGTTCATAATGATGAATACAATGACCCTTTTCAGGTTACTGGTACCCAAAAAATAAGATTGTAGGACTTTACTTTTAAACAGGGTGGAAGGAGAAGTAAATTTTACTTTAGTTATTAAAAAAAATCTGTTCCATACATTTTGACCTAATTAGTCAAAATGCATGGAACAGATGTGTGGAACAGCTGATTCTGTTTATTATGTTATAAAAAGTTACAACGCTGTGTGGTCACGTTCTGTTTCCATGGTAACAAGCTGCGCGTAAATGTTCCTTTCGCCCTGTACTTTGTATAGGTACCTCAATAGCAACATTATAATAATCATCAAACATTTCAATAAAAAATCATAAATGTTATAGTAATAACATAAGTAATGTTTATAATAGTAGGTATGTATATGGGCTGTATCTAAAATTAAGTATTGAAAACAGCGCCATCTATGCTACAGTCGTAATACTAAGTAGTAGACAGCCCTTACAACGCAGCCGGTCTTGATATTCAGTCAGGCAGTAGTTTAGTGTACAGCCACCGGGTGGCGCCAAGATGGCATAGTATTCCCCTGTGAATTTTCCGACTGGTAAAACGCGCCCCCTGTTAGTAAAATAGAAAATCATTTTCACGCCATCTGGTAACGCTAGCGAGAACTGTTTAACTTGTTAAACAGGCTGAGCCCCACGCCGTTTTTTCGTAACTTCCGCTAGATGGCGTTATTCTCAATTTCGGTTAGTCAACGAAACTCCGTTGCAGAAAACCAGTTTTAAGCCGAAGCCGCTAGATGGCATTATAACTATTCACGTGCTCGAGCATTGTGCTGTGAAATTACAATAACAATCACGTGCCCTACTTTGTGTCTAACCGGACGAACATATTACTAAAGAGGACTAACTCGTAGAATCTTGTAAAGGAATTCGTTTGAATTCACACAACGACTCGGTTGGCGCAGTGGCTGAGCGATTGGCTGTTGCGCTGCGTGTCGCGGGTTCGATTCCCGCCGAAACTAATATTTGTATAGCCTACAGATAGTTGTTCCGAGTCTGGCTGTTTGTGTATGAGAGTTTATATGTTTGTAAACGCACCCACGATACAGGAGAAATTCCAACGTGTGAGGCAATGGTTTTTTTTTTGAAGAAGATGAAGAATTTGTCAAAGTTACTGATACTTTCAATGATATTAAAAGTTGGTGAAATATGTAATTGTCTATGTATTTTGAATGATTGTCAGGCTGTAGAAAGGTTTTGTAGCTGTCAGTAAATATTGAAACGTAATACTGGGCGTTAGTGACAGGTTGGCAAAAACTGAAACTGTAGTTTCAGACCACGATTTGTGATTGAAAATCGTTGGAATTTTTCTCCGGAAAATTGTCAAAATTAAAAGAAAACCGAACGAAACTTTAAAAACTATTTAAAGTTTCGTTCGGTACAGCTCTAGCAGAGGAAATCGCACCGATGCGGCGACGCCGGGCGGCGCGTTTTATTTGTGCCTAAACCTACATAGCTTAAATGTAGGTACCTAGAATTATTTTTGTTGTTTTTACATTGCCGAGTTAAGTAAGTTTTTATTGTTTTTTTCATTAAATTTATGTTTAGAGGCCTGAACTTGGTACTTACATATCAATATATCACGAATCAAGTGAAAAATCGGTCGAAAATTTTGAGAATTTTCCGGAGAAAAATTCCAACGATTTTCAATCACAAATCGTGGTCTGAAACTACAGTTTCAGTTTTTGCCAACCTGTCACTAACGCCCAGTATAAATTGAAAAGTTCCGATCAAAATAATCAGAGAGTTTGAGACTGAGATTATGATGCGAACGTCCCTAAAAGTAATTAATTACTTAACTAAATTCATAAAAGAAATGAAGCTTTTGCAATCCTTTTGTGTGAAAACAGGTTAATGTTTATTAAATATAATAGTATCCAGGGCTGTTTTTAAAATATTTGAAAACAGCGCCATCTATGCTAAAGTCGTAAAACTAAGTAGTCCACAACCTTGCAACGCAGTTACTTTGGTCTTGATGTTCAGTCAGGTGGTAGTTTAGTGTATAGCCACCGGGTGGCGCTAAGACGGCCTAGTTTTCACAGGGAATTTTCCGAATGGTAAAACGCGCCCTCTGTTAGTAAAATAGAAAATCATTTTTATACCATCTAGTAACGTTAGCGAGAACTTTTAAACTTGTTAAACAGGCTGAGCCCCACGCCGTTTTTTGTAACTTCCGCTAGATGGCGTTATTCTCAATTTCAGTTAGTCAACAAAACCCCGTTCCAGAATACCAGTTTTCAGCCAGAGCTGCTAGATGGCGTTATAACTGTTACACGTGCTCCGAGTATTGCACTGTGAAAAATTACAATAACAACCGCGTGCCCTACTTTGTGTCTAACTTCCCGGACAAACATATTGTTGAACTAACTCGTAGAATCTTATAATCACATAGAAATTCGTTATAATATGTCGCAAAACTTAAAGTTATTGATGATACTTTGATGATAATTTAATGTTTAAACATTATTATAAATTACATTAACATTAATTATAAATTGTATTTAATTAAATATGTAATGTTTTTAAATGGCAGACAAAAAAAACTACCCTTTAGACCAGGGGCAAAATGGCGGACTGCGATCCTCATCCGGACCCATTTTGTGCGGACCGCGAGAATACAGCATCTTGCACTACAAAGCACGTAATTTAATAAAATGTATCCCCCGGATCGTATATGAAAAAAAAATACCTTTGTTATTTCCGTAATTACATTTGTTAAATAACTATTTTTTTCTATAAAATCGGACCGCGATTTTCATTTCATTTCTTAAAACGAACCCCGAGCGAAACTAATCCGTGACCCCTGCTTTAGACCAACACTAAAATAAATTCATAAAATAAACCTTTTTTTGTGACAACACAGGTTAAAAAAACAAATAAATAACTACCTAGCTTGTCTACATTCTATCGAAAACCAATATAGTTCCACGTGTCACGTTCGGCGGACACCCGATATCCGCAGGTACATAACACGATCGAGGGGTATCGATCCGGGAACCGCGGATAGGATTAAAGGATTGTCGGTGCTCGGATACTATTGGAGCGTGTGGCGGTGTGGCACCGTGTCGCATTGTGACCTGGTTGTTAAGACAGATTTGTAATACGAAACACGAGATAGCACGTGTTTACAAGTGGCGGAAATGTAATAGGATACGTACAGGGGGAAAATCTACTAACTTTTAGAAATGAACGCAATCTAATCTCAGTCTCAAATTCAATCTGTAATAATTAAAAAAATATTTTAAACTAATTAAAAAAATATTTTTTAAACAAGCTTTAATTTAAAATTAATACAATATTGAGTATTGTACACAGTATTGTCATCAGAACTAAAGGTGTATGCAAAATATCAGCTTAATCGGATAACAAACAAATGGTGGAAAAATGGTTTGCTTTTGAAAGGATAACTTTCTTATACATACGAACAGTGCAAGCTAAATAAAAGTTTGTAAAAAATACATGTAATTAAGGCCGTCTAACTTACGATCAATTTGCAAATGTAAACACTCTTTGTAAGTTGCTTATCGTAATTTCTTAATATTTTCGAATATAGCCGTAAGTTACTTACATTTTTACGAAAGCAACTTACTAAGGGCGGCCTTACACAAATTTTTTGACATTGATTGTTGCTGAGATGAGTTTGCAACTAGATTTTAAACTTTTCGAGCAAGATTTTGAGCGTCAGCCGGTAGTGGCGCATATTTCTTACTTGTATTTACTTGTTTTTATTTTTTTAGATTTAATACCAACTTGTTTTTATTTTGCTTTTGTGTTCAATTTTTCTTTTATGTTATGTGCGTCATTTTCGCGTGAATAAATAGTTTTTCTTTCTTTTCTTTGTTTCTTTAACCGACTTCAAAAAACGAAGGAGGTTCTCAATTCGGCCGGTATTTTTTTTTTTTTTTTATGTATGTACACCGATTACTCCGAGGTTTCTAGTCCGATTAGTGTGATTCTTTTTTTGTTCGATGCAGTATACTTGTCATTTGGTCCCATAAAAATTTCATCCAATTTGGTTTAGTGCTTTTTATTTTGTGAGCATTTTTCTAAATTAAATATATCGTGTGAGGTATTGTTCGAAAGGGCTTTTATTAAGGATTTCAAACATTAACACACAAGCACTAAAAAGTGAAAAATAAAAAGCTTTTTTTACAAAAAAAGACAACCGCCTTCAAAAACTACAAAATAAAATAAAAAATAACTTTAGTTTGGAAGTCGGTGGCAATATCTACATAACAAAAAACAAAACCAAAGCCGCCGACTTCCAAACTAAAGTTATTTTTTATTTTATTTTGTAGTTTTTGAAGGCGGTTGTCTTTTTTTGTAAAAAAGCTTTTTTTCTAATTAGTTGAATTGGTCTTCTTGAGTGGGTAGATTAACTTTAATCGTGTGAACGTTTTTATTATTTGCATTTAATTCACTCGAATGCTGCAGAGGATCTGTGCCTAATTCTTAAGATAGGTCTCTAGGAAGTTGTGCAATGATGACGCATATGCTTATGTCATTATGTGACCAAATCCGTTAGTTTTTCTATTTTTATTAAGATGGACTTAGGTATATGATAATATAAACGCTATATGAATCGTAAAATAAAATAAGTAGCAGTACCTACCTAAGCGACAGTTTATACCACATTGGATTTAAACAAAATCCGTTAATCTCGTTAATAAGTCTCTGTTAATCTGGATAATTATGTCATGACTGGGCATTTAGGGACTGTAATCCAATACTTATAAATATGGCTACAAGTGCCCACAAGTGCCCATAATCGCGAAAAAAAAAACTTTTGAATTTGAGTACGCTTATAAATAAAATTATTCAGTGTTAAATGTACAAGTGCTTTTAATTTTTGATCAACACGCTTTTAACCTGTAAACATTTAGAGTCTAGATACGTTATTGTGATACGCGTGATCAAGTCCAACTAGTAGCCACATCCTTTTTTGAGGACTGGATCCGCGCTTGCATGGCTATCTTAATACTCTAATATAGTAAAGGGACCACGATACTGACCGGTATGCGTCCTCTTGTGCGCCTTGAGGTGCGAGCTCTTGGTGTACACCTTGTCGCAGGCTGGGAACTCGCAGCGATGCACGCGCCGGCGCGGGTCGGTGGCATGCGGGTGCGCGTGGTGGCGGGGTACTGGCAACTTGCGCGGCACCACGTGTGGCACTGGCACAGGGCTCAAGGGCGTCTCCTCTGAAAGTATTACAGATAGAGCGTCAGACAGAGGTCGTTAGTAAGATGCAAAATTTAATAACAAAGCCCAGAAATATAACAAAAACACATGTTATAAAATTGTATTCTTAATACTCTCGAAAAATTAAGTATAGTGCATCTTCTACAAGAGTAACTCAACAAGAATTAAAGTTTGAATGGCGTCTTTGTGTCAGTTCAGGGTCATGAATGATTAAACTTTAATATTGGGATCGACGTTGCTAACTATGCGTTCATAATCAGTACATATACAAAGATATAGCCTGATAACATGACTGTACCCAGGCATTATAGCAGCTCAGATAAACCTTCAACCAATTATGTTATAAGTGATGTTTGTGCATCTTTGTACAGATTTGTGAAGGACTATTTATTTTATTGTGAACATTTGATGTCTTTAGTCCTATTTGTATTGACTATTTCAATTAAACACGATAAAGACAGCAAATAAAAACATAAGTAAACATGAACCCTTAAGATCCTGCCACTTAAGAGGGGAGAGACACCTACGCTTCGACATACCACTGGGTTCATCCGAATCGCTCGGCGGCTCGCACTTCACCGTGGTGATGAAAGTTATGGTGGCGGTGGGAGTCGCTGATGGTGGCGAGGCCGGTGGTGACGGGGTCGTGCTGGGTGATGATGAAGATCGTGCCCATTCCTCCTCTTGGGAGGAATCGCGACGCTTGCGTGGCTCCTCCCGGAGATACCTCTCCATCTCGTAGCATGTCTGGAAATAAACACTTTCGTAAGAACTTGGTTGCCTATTGATTTAAGGCTAGACTGTCACTTCGTCGTCAGTGACATCTAGCATCATCAAGATTTTCTAAAGTGAAACCAATATTCTTTGAAATTCCCAGAACCCCAATTTTCAGATTCCATGAGTAGACCTGATGGAACCTTCAATGTCTTTAACACGGTCGTAAATCTAAGGCATCTGCATTGTTATTTAAAAAAAAAATCTTCCGCTGTTTAAGTGAGGTGAGCATGAGGCGAGCTTTCGGTCCCCAGAATCAATTCTACAATTCTGTAAACAATCTCTCTGGGTGCATTTAGGCGAAATGAGTTCGAGGGCATTTGTCACACCACCTGTTGGTTGATAGGAATGGACGGCTCACCGCAAGCCAGCCCGCTTTACCTAAATTCGCCAAGAGACATTTTAACAGAACAGATTGACTTGACTAGAATCAATTACTGTTCCAATTACAATATTAAAGTTTCTCTTAAACATGAAATTCCATTGTAAAAACCAATCTGCCTAGCCTTTTTCCAACTATGTTGGGGTCGGTTTTCAGTGTAACCGGATGCAGCTGAATACCAGTATTTTACACGGAGCGACTGCCTATCTGACCTCCACATCCCAGTAACTGAGTAGTACGATACTGAGGCGAGAGGTAAGACTGTTTGTTAGACTTTTGGGCTTCTGACGACCCGTAACGACTGTCAAAGATCCACGTATGACGGCCGGGACCAACGGTTTAACGTGCTTTCCGAAGCACGGAGGAGTCTCGGTGTGTAAAAATGGTCACCCATCCACGGATCAATTCCGTTAAGTAGCTTAACCTGACGGATTGATCCGTGTGGCTGTTATTACTTAACCACGAGCTTGTGCTAAAATTTCTATTATAAATGCTATGCATATGAAAAACTACTTCAATTAATTAGTGTAACTTAATCTGTGTGTAAGTAAGGCGCTCCACCCACTGCCCCGCGCCCCGTCGCGTAGCGCGGGATGGCAGATTTTACAGTTGTATGCAAGTATCTCAATTTATATAGAAATCACGCCTAGCACAACACACTGCCGACGCGGAAACGAGCGGGAAGGCGCACCGCGCGCAGATTCTGCCAATCTGCGCGGGAGCGCGGGGCGTGCCGCGGGATATGACATACCGGCTCCGCAGCCCCGGGCGTGATTTTATACTGCAAAGACGTTTGCACGATGGATTTCGACGTAGACAAATTTATTTAGCGCGAGGCCGTCGTAATCTGCTTCACCGCGCGGGGGAGCAGATTTCACCGCTAAGTAAGGCAGATCTGCGCCTCCGTCGCCGCGCGCGTTATCTGTCGCTCTGCTCACCGCGGCGGGACGCATCTTCAGTGGGTGGAGCGCCTAAGAAAATCTCCTAAGTGCATTGTCTTCAACGAAGTTTGTTTATACGCCGGCTGCTGTAATTTCATTCTTGGGAGTAGTTGAAGCGAAGAAAGCAAGTAATTATTGAGAGAACTGAATGCAGCCTCAAGTTTGCCTCAACACACAAAAAAAAATATTTCTATTTATATCGAAAGCGGAAAACAAACAGTAACTGTAGTATAAAAAAATGTCGGACCCCCGTTTCATCCCCATAGGTGATGAATTTCGGAAAATCCTTTGATATTATAGTGGACGTCTACTACAATAACTATAGGCATATAAACTGCGAAGTTGCCCAGTCAATCATCTTTATTTTCGTTTTCAACATTTCGTGATCAGTGAGTGTCTGTGTTATAGTGAGTTTCGCTTCCATAAATTAAGATATGGATACATGGACGTCGGCAGCAAGGTGCACAGGGTGCACTTGCACCGCCTTGTCGGCAAAGAAAGTACATAGAAAAATTTAGTTTTTATTTTTATTTTTGTGTCTGTATTATTATTGTGTTTGTTCATCGAGTCCTCGAGCACTAGTCTGATAAGCTCATATAAATTGAATAAACCTTAATGCTACAAGCTGAGGGTCCAAATTCGTTTGTTTTTAGGGTGGGTCAGACCTCTTTGCCAACAGACTGTACGTTACTGGTGGCAGAGACCACGAAGGAAATGGCGGGACTACTTGGTCGGCTAAAATTATCTATGTGCTATAGAAATATAAGATCCAGACTATAATTCATCTCTGTGCCACATCCAGATCCGTTGTGACGTGATTGTTTAACAAATATCCATCCAACCAAACCTTGGCATTTGTAATAGTAGTAAAATGAATGAGAGACGATTGACACAATAACGCGTAGTATTACAGTCAGTCAATGGAAAAACTGGAAGGGGAAGTTCTACGAGGACATTCATCATTTCTATTATTGTTCACGTCTTACGCAGAAGTCAGGTGCGTGGGTAGTACGCGCTCCCGGACGTGGAGGGGCGAATGAATGAAGACGACACAAAAGGAGTATTTAAAGACCGGTACACGTGTCGTTCTGTACTATCTAGGTTAAAAAATAAACCAGATTTTTATGTACAGTCGAACAAGGCATTTGGTATACTAACAGGCGGCTAATTTACAACTACTTTTAAACAATGTTTCAAGTGTGTCAGTTCCTTTAAATCACTGAATAGGCTTCAAAATTATTATCACCACAAGTGTAAAAAGTGAACACAAAATAACAATGAATGGCAATGTAGTAGAAATATAGTATTAATTATTGCTCTCTGTAAAACAAATAGCTTGTTCGACAGTACATGTTATACATTCATCTTCAATTTTTAACCTAACCTTGTTGACTATTCAGTAGATTCTAAATTTGAACCATAATAAGAATAAGAATGAGAACGCTTTATTTGTAGACAGTTAGGTACAGCAGTGTTTAGTGTTAAAAAAAAAGTAAAAAGATAGACTTATTTGGATTGCGTCTAGGGATTGCAATCCCGCAGCTCACTCAATCCCGCGGAATTGATATGCGGGATTGATCAATCCCGCACGGGATTGATCAAAAGTTTTGTTTAATTTTACCCTTACATCTAACAACAGTTTTATGATGTTTGTGATTCAGTCTTAATAGTCTTATTCATATAATGACTAATAATCAAATCACAACTCGCTTTCTTACGCAAAACTTCACGAATGTTTTAGCGGTAAATTTAAATTTGCGGGATCCGCGGATCCGCGTTTTGAAGGTGCGGGATCCAGCAGATTAATAAGTGGAGCGGGATCCCGCGGGAATGCCGGATCCCGTTTTGCGGGATTGCAATCCCTAATTGCGTCACTATTACTGCCCAATAGAACGTTTGGCGAGAATTTCTTTAGGCATGTAAATAACGTTAGGGCAATTCCTACGCACTCAATTAATTTATATTTCTATCGCTTTAAAATACTTCTTCAAGGGATATGTAGCGAATCGAAAGCGCTGTTAAGCTAATTTGATTGTCTTAAACTAACTTCAAAAAATTATCTGACTTTATAAAAAACGAATATGATTCAAGAATTACCCGCTATTTTTTTCTAAATTATTAAATTATAGCTTTGAAAGCAAGATGAGATTGTCTAGTAAATCCTTCTTTAGAAATTTGTTGGCACGACAGACGGCAATAGGACAGATAAGCTGCTTTCAAATTGAAATGATGGAGAGGTACCTCACTTACACGAAACTACGAGGAAAATTCACTTTGAGGTTTCTTTCAATTTATAATTATTTAGTGGGCTGCACATGGACGGTTGTCTTTGGGATTCCGTACCTCAGTCGAACCCAAGACCCTTTTTCTCAGGAACGCGTGGAGGTATCAAGTTGAAATTAATATCATATACCTACTCAGGTCTGCCACCCCTATTTATCACATTACGCTCGCTAGGGAATCAAAACCTATAGGGGACTTCCCGTGGACCTAAAATCATGAAATTTGGCAAGAAGCAATGTCATGTCAAACAGTGCCATGCCGCGCACGCACGCCAGTGTTACAGCAGTCCGACACAAAACGCATGAATTGAAAGAGTTCTTAATACAAGACTAAGCTTACACACGAATTTTACTATTTCTGTGTGCTAGACACAGCGAAAAAATTACTTCAAGTTATTGGTCCACTTTCCGCAGCGTCGCGCTGTAGGTACGTAAGTTGTTATGAAAATGTAACTTCAATCTTTTACCGCCAAAAGTAACATTTTCTTCCTAACTTTTATTTCTTGTCCTAGACCTGAGAACTTTTAGATTACGGAGTTACTGAAAGGCAAAGTTCAAACTAGTTTTTAAAAATGTTCTAACTAAACTGTAAATAGTCTTATAAAAAGTGATTTTCCACACCACAAATTAAAGTTATATTTCAGTAACAAGTTTCTCAATGTTGCTTAGTTTGTAGTTAACGACTTTTCTTTCTCCTTTATTATGTTATCCAAGCGATTTATAAAGGACAGCAATTTAATGAAGCCATTATTTTATTACTGCTGCCTGCAATTAAATATGACTGAGACATAAGAGTGCACTTGTAAAATATTACGGCAAACAGTCTGCAGTGCAAGCTAGTGTAGCAAATTGTGTAGATCAATTTAAAAATGTTAAAATTTTTATACCCGTTGTGTATTTTCTGGATCTAGGAATTAATGAGGCGAGGAAAATTTAATGGTAAAATATATATACCTAATTCTCGTGTCGCAATGTTTGTTACTAAACTCTTTCGAAACGGCATATCAAGTGGGTCTGAGAATCGGCCAACATCTATTTTTCATTAAAAAAAAAATATGGCGGTATGAAGTTCACTAGGTCAGCTAGTAATAAGTAACTCTGTCTTTTACGCTTTCACGACTAAACCACTGAACCGATTTTGATGAAATTTGGTATGGGGTATGTTTGAACCCCGAAAAAGGACATAGGCTACTTTTTATTCCGCGACTTCATCTGCGTCCGCGATATCCGACATTTACGCGGATGAAGTCACAAGAAAAAGCTACAATAAGAACTATGTTTGATAGTAATAATAAAGTTTTAACCAGGCATCGAATTGCGACCACTAAATCAAAGAAGTATAAAGGTACTGATACACATGCTTTAAACTAGCATGCTCAAGCACGAGAGCATGCTACTTTTAAGCAAATGCTACTTAGTAGCATGTGTATCGAAACCATTTGCTAATAATGAGCATGCTAATTTTGAGCATGCTCAAAAATCAAGGTCGTTCGATTTTCGAGCAAAAGGATGATCTTATTTAGCTCCGTACGGATAGCTGTTTGATTCTCCATGACTTTGTTAGAACTGAGAGCGAGAGAGCATGCTTATTCAGTAGCATGCATATTGCTAGCAAACGCTAGCAAATGTAAACTATTCATAAGCATGCTCGAATGAAGCATGCTCATAAGCATGCTCTTTTAGCATGCTAGTTTAAAGCATGTGTAAACGAACCTTTACAACAGAAATCCTATCACGGCAAAATAATCGAATGCATAAAGCCCTTAGGAACGCAATGCTACGGTACTAGCCAGTATAAACATAAGTTCATTAACCCCACTCAAGGTTAGTAAGTAAGTACTAGCCTCGGCTAACGGGTAACTTAAATGCCAAGTTATATTTGCCTATGACAACTTAATCGTCAACCTTAACCTTGTGCTGTAAGGTTGAAGTTCGTCTGGCAACGTTCAAGGAGTGCAACTGAAGATGGCAGAATTAGCTCTTAATACGTGAGTAAAAAAATGCGATTTGAACGATTGAATCATTCATTGTGCTTAGGTTTTTGTAAAGG
Organism: Hoplodrina blanda; assembly: GCA_949316365.1. Classification (NCBI taxonomy): domain Eukaryota; kingdom Metazoa; phylum Arthropoda; class Insecta; order Lepidoptera; family Noctuidae; genus Hoplodrina; species Hoplodrina blanda. The sequence continues at coordinate 23,020,878 of OX438578.1, read as the reverse complement.
ATTGGTGTTTGATTGGCAATTGTTTTGAAAATTTAAAAGATGTTTGCCTGTCTATTACGCTTCAACAACTAACTGAATGAATCGATTTTGATAAAATTTGGTAAGTATAGGGTAAGTTTCCTTTCCTAAACCTCAAGAAAGGACATGTATATTATGCTACCTTTTTATTCCGCATTCCACTTTTTATTCATCTCATTCATAATAATTAGGGGTATGACTGTTAACATTAAACACCAATCCTGTAATCCCCGAAGGGTTGGCAGAGGTGTACCCATTAGTACACCCACATTTCGCCAGTTATGTTTTAAGTGCCATGCAATAGGGGGCGAGCCTATTGCCATCAACCGGGCACAAATCCAGAACCCGAGGCAGCTATTGAGAAATTCCTGATGGAAAAACGAACCCAAGACCTCAAGCTCAGCAGTTGTGCTTTGCGACCTAGGCCAACGAGGCAGGTAACATTAAACTGAAGATGAAGATGTTTCTGATTAATATCTTAGGGTCCGTTCACACAGACCGGCTTGGATAGCATCCGCGCGGACGCAATCGGAGCCGATCGGCTGCGCGAACGAGAAAATGTACGCGATCGGAGCCGGTCGGCTCCTCTTATTACATCACACCAAGCGCGTTCAAGCATTCTTAATGAAAAAAGCAGTGCACATGCAAAAATAAACCTTACTACAAATACTAAAAACTCTGTTTTCAACGTGAAAAGAATCTGCTCTCCTCTCAGAGCCGGTCTGTGTGAACGGACCCTTAAAGGATTGTCGCGTGAAAGTCTCAATAAACCCTGTTTCTATCTAGACAGAGTACAACACACTAGAATATTACGTTACCGCACACAATTGTGGGAAAACTCTCTTTTCTTCTATGTGAATCGTAAACAGTCATCTTGTTTACAACTTCGCGTGATTGTCGTTTTTTATTGAAAGAAAGTGTGAAGTACATTGGAAAAGTATCTAGGTATTATAGGAGCTCTTTTTTATATAACACTAGCTGTCCGCCGCGGTTACACCCGCGTCTTTGGTTACTGCTCCGCTCCCGTAGGTCGTAGCGTGATGGTATATAGCCTATAGCCTTCCTCGATAACTAATCTATCTAACACTGAAAGAATTTTTCAAATCGGACCAGTAGTTCCAGAGATTAGCGCGTTCAAACAAACAAACAAACAAACAAACACTGCAGCTTTATAATATTAGTATAGATAACATCACGGCTGTAATCCGCGAAGGGTTAGGCAGAAGTGTACTCATATCTCTCTGTCGGTGTGTTCGATCCCTTTTAAGAAACACAAGCATTATTAGAGTACCGTGATTTTTTTTATACTAGCGACCCGTCACCACCTTCGCATAGGTGCAATGTAGATACCTACTATATAATTATTATACAACATATAAACCTTACTCTTTAATTACTCTATCTATTTACGAAATCGCATTAAAGTCTGTTGCGTAGTTTAAAAGATCTAAGCTTACAGATGGACAGACGGCGGTAAACGACTTTGTTTTATACTGTGTATAGAATTTTTCGTTAAAATTTGAGTAATATTGAGTAATAGTGTTTATTTTAACAAAACATTTTAACAAAATTAAGTAGGTACATGCTCCACGATGTACTAGACAGCACATCGCTACGCGCCCCTTATGTACAAACTTAATAAGTAATTAAACTTGATGAAGTTTTGGAGGTAAGATAGGGGCCATATCTAGGCTGGCATCTGTCAGTTACCCGCCAAAAACTTTATCCAAAACTGACTCAGCACAAGCCTTGATGTTAGCGCTTTTATTCTATGTACAAAATTTCAGACAGTTTAATTACTTATTAAGCAAAATACTCACTAGACTAGCTGCTCCCTGCGACGTCGTACGTGTTTTTGTGCCTTTTTTACTGCCTCGCTCCCATTGATCGTAGCGCGATGTTGTACAGCCTTATACTATTGCTTATGAATCTGGCTATCATATACAAAAAGATTTTTTCAAATCCGACTGGTAGTTCCAGAGATTAGCGCGTTTAAACAAACAAACAAAAAGTCTCTTCAGCTTTTTCTATCTTCTAAATCTTAATATACGAGTGTATATGCGAAAGGTAACTTACTCATCCCGAAATACCGAAAACCGCTTAACGCATAAAGATAAAAGGCAAGGAGGTAGTTTATAGTTTTGAGAGAAGATTTTCCAAAATTCACCCCCTAAGGGGATGAAACGGGGGTCCGACATTTACGGAGACGAAGTCGCGAGTACAAGCCAGTTATATTATAAGTATATAGTTTATAGTGTCTTGTTCAACTGTCATAATATATAAGTCATTACGTTACAATTATTATTAGATTTCTCACAGTGCATTATTATTCCTCGTATGAATCACGCTTAATTGACGTATATTACACGTCTTTAAATAACTTTTGTAGGTACTCGGTATGTTACACACATATTCCTTTTACCATATATGCAGAAGTTTTAATGATAGTTGAGTTAATTGAGAGAATTAACAATTACGGTCATAATTAATATAGTACAGGGGTCCGTGACGCGTTGGTTTGTTTCTGTAAAACTGTGTGCTGTGGTCTCCATAGCATAGCATATTATGTTGAGTGGTAGCTTGCTTGTGACAGTTACAAAGAGCTAATTTCTCCTCTGTGTACCTGTGTCGTTTAGGTTATATTTTCTTTAGCACGTTTTTTTAGATTTTACCTTCATTCATTTTTATGACAGTGCATTGTTGGTTTGTTGGTCAAGGATATATGTTTGTTTTTAAAATGATTCTCGCCGAATTTGGTATTCCTACGTCGGCGTTATTCACAGGCTGTTTGCAGTTCCAATAATATGTAGAAGATGGACGGATTTAATTTCATAATTAAAAATAAAAGTAGCCATTGTTAAGAACGGTCCAAACTGCCGTCGTAAGAAGCCCTAATGTCTGCTACACACACATACACACCCCTACATTCTTATCTAATGCCATACAAAAGGTGAGCGCCATTCACCGGGCTCGCTCATGTCTAGGACGAGCTACGGTACCTACATTGCAATTGTTAAGGCGTCAGACCATCGTCGCCGTATTTGACGGGATTTGCTTCCATGTAAACTTAGTAGCTTTGTTGAATGAGGCTAACAGGAACACCTATTACACAGCTGACCTATTTTGCTAAATATTATTACCCAGTTTAGTTACCCCATGGGTAATCAGGAACTATGGTTTATTTAATGATCGCCATTGGTTCGAGCGTCCATTGTGCGAGACACGCTGCCACCGCGCGCTTCGGTACGCATAATGTAGGGGGCAGCACTGTTATACGAATGTGGTTTGTGGTGACAATGCGTTGGAAATTGTTAATAATTAATTTTACTATGTTTATTCGGTATATGCTTGGTCAACCGCTGTCACAAAAACGTTTTAAAAAAGTTTGACTGTACAAATAAATAAAATTGGAGTGTCTTTTTGTCAAAATAAAACCTTTTTACAAAATAAATATGTTTATAGAGTACTAACAAGAAAAAAAACAATTTTATTTTCTTGTCTCTCTGTCTGTTTGTTACTGCCAAATTTTTCTTTCAGGATGCGAAATCATTAAATGACTTCTTCAGCTCTGGACGGAGCGGAGAGTGTCAGACTCTTATTGACTAAAATCATAACCCTCCTTTTAGCTTTGCCGTAGTCGGGTAAAAACCCACCCGTATTCCTCCTAATGCCCTTTGCGTTTTAGGGCCGCGGTAACTCTTTCGAACCAAATCAGCAACACTGGCAGGAAACGGCTGGACCGATTTTGGTGGAACTTTCACTGACAGATAGCTGATGGTGTAAAGAGTAACTTAGTCTACTTTTATCTTAGAAGAAGGTTTATTGTTCTGCGCAAAAAAATAAAACCCCGCATTAACCGACACTCACGCAAACAAAGTATGTATTACAATAAAGCGAAACTTTTATAAAAACACCTGCCACTATAAAGCACACAATACTCTTGTAACAGACACAGTATTCATAAACAGACACAAAGCACGTGTTATAAGCATATTAAAAAGTTACGCGAGCACAGTTTCCCTTTGGAAAATAAAATGAAAACGTTATTCATGTCGCGCATTGCATTTCATAAACGAGTTTACAATTCGGTCTTATTCACAACACCGTTTTATTCGCAGAGATAATGTAAGTAGAAAAGGTTTGTCATTCGCCATTTATTCATATTTTGAGCTGTAAATATACACATCAAAAGTGTCTAGGGATCAACATCCCTAACATTGATTAGGGATGTTGATCCCTAGACACTTTTGATGTGTGTATATTTCGCATTTGCAGAACGCGTTTGTGTTTCATTGAGATGCAATATAATTATCGTTGTTGTAATTAATTGTGGTATTGTTCAAGAGCAGCTTTGAAGGTATTTGTGAATTGATAATAAAGAGAGCAAAGTGTAATTTGATTAGCAACATAACTGTTGTATTAGGAATCCTTGTACCGGTTTCATTGGTTTCTGAATATCATGGACAAAGCAAATGATTTAAACTTGTAGATAGGTACTTACTTAATAAAAATATGTGGATATAATTTTTAATAAAGGATAAACGTACATATTATCTTATGCTTTCTTTTCACAGCAATATATTTTTTTTATTGAGTGTGTAATAACTTTATGTCACTAGAGAGAAAAATAATAAGATATAAAGAATAAAAATAATACCATGCAGCCTATCAAAAGCCTCTTCTCACACAGAGAATAAGGCACGGATATTTCCGAACCAATCACTTTAGTCTATGTACCTACAACGTTTTCTAGTTAATCATCTCAGGTACAGTCAGCAACAAATATCGATTAACATTTATGATTTTTAAACCTTAATTTATTAAGTACAATATTTAAAGTAAAACGCAATGAATATAAAATTAAGATATAATAAACCCTTAGCTATTGCCTGAAATTCTGAAAGCCAGTACATTATGTGTTTAGTGTCTGTTTATATGATATAAAAAAGTAACATTGTTAATCGACTTTTGTTGCTGACTGTATCTTAATTTATAAAAAGCCGAAGGAATTTTAAAATGTTGCCAAATAAAGTTGACCTTTGGTTGACTGGTAGAGAATGCCTAAGGAGAATGCCTATGTTCGCCTTTGTACTTTTTTGTTACATAAAGTTTATATAAATAAAGTTGATGCGCAAACATGTAACTGATACAATTCCACTAAGTGCACAGTGCAAACAAACAAAAAAAAATCTAGTCACAGTAATTTCTAAACAAGTTTCCCGTTTACATAGCGCCTGGCTACACTACATAGCGACGTCTTTCCGCTGCGCACGAGTGACTTTCACAACCGCCTTTCTCAGTTTCTAGTGTTTCCACGCTCCAGAGAAATGTTATCGGTTTTAAATGTTATGTGAATTGTAACAGTGTGCTAATGTTATGCACTGTGTTACGGTTGAAGTAGTAATTGGCATAAAATTTCATTTAGCGTTTACATACTACTTGTATAATTAAGTATTTTTTTTCTGGAAAAATCTGGGGCTGTCATAAAGTGATTTGATTAATTATTGATTGCTTGAGATAAAGTACAATGTTCATTTTTATTAATCTTTTAACGATCGCAGTCTAATTTGTCAAGAATGCCTATAATTTACCAATATTTTTGGACATCGATGTTATTGCGACTGGATTTTGAATATTTCTATTAAAAGAATTAGCCTTCAGATATTTCATATACCTACTATCTTTATTTTTAATGGTTATAAATCAAGATAAGATTAAAAATAAAAATCCATTCTTCATTAGTTAATAGTTTAATGCTTACATCATTACTTTGAACTAAATTCTTTGTGACCTATTAAAGACTTAAGACTCAGCAATGTCTACATGACCTAGATTACTCAGCTAACGAGGTAATTAGTCTTAGGGTAGCTATATAGTCATTCCCGATTTGAGCAAAAAACAATCTTATATCAATGCCAGTTGCGAATCGTTTCTCAGTAGGCCTTGTAATAGCGATAAAAATAATTTAAAATTTATTTACTTTTACATGGTAATGGAATCAGTTATTAACACCCAATACGTGGTCTGCTGATATTGATTCAATTGTAGTCTTGTTTATTTTGGCAATCAGTAAATATTTTGTACGATGTAATACCCCGAGGGTAATTATTTTAAAAATAGTTTATAAAAACGCGCCTATTGTTCAGAAAATAAAGTTACAATGTTGGATGTTTTCTTTTTCATTGAAAACTTTTAAAAGAATATTGGAATATAGGGAACTATCATATTCATCAACAGAATAATCCTCAATGCAAACAGTCAAGCAAGTTCTATTTGAAAACTTCTATACAGCATGTAACAAAAACCCTGTTCGATCCTTAAGGGTATTATTCGGCATCGTACTGCGTAAACATATACGTAACCATTTAATGGATTTGAGATTATTATTTTTCCCCAGTGAAAAAAAAAGAAGAAAGAAGAAGTAATTAAATTAAAATAAAACATAAAAACTGATCAACGGCAACACTGATCTGACAGGGTTTTTGTTACATAGTGTATATTGAAAACCGATAACAACATCTTCCAGAGGCCATATTTTCAATTTGAAATAAACCCCTTTCTTGAAAACTTTCTGCGATATTTTATTATACGCTGTATTTCAGCCATTGTGCTAGAAACGTGACGGCGACCTGCGGCGTTATCCTTGCATTATTGTACCTTTGCCGGCACTCGCGAGCTTTGAACGAATTCAATGCAATTATAGACGAGACGTCTTGAAAGCAGAAATGTTACAGAAGAATATCATATTTCTTTGGAAACACGTAGCGTAGCTACGAATACTAAAAAAATAAGTATAGCGTTTCAATATTTCTTATGTTTTACCCGACTACGTTTCTCACTTTGATTAAAGGGCGAGACAGACTTATAACACGCTACGCCATCCCACGCGTGCTAATTGGCCAAAAGACAAAGAGTAGTTTCACGAGATGAAATGTGGCCAATGAGAACGCTTGAATGCCGTGGCGTGGCGTAGCGTGTTATAAGTTTGTTTCTACCTTTATGATTCTGCGCAAAGAAAAATATCGGATAGTTTGTTTTGACATTACAAAGTACTTAGAGTATATTGCTGGTTATTAGTTCTAAGTCTAATTACATCGAGGCTCAAATAGAAATTGTTATACTGAAAAATTACTGTAATAATAAGATGATATCAATCAAATGTGATAGATAGATATAACGTTACAATTAATGAGCTTATTATCATTAAACTAAATACAGGTAGGTACATTATTAGTATCAATTCATAAGTACTTTCTAAGTTTATCTAGGATATCTACACTAATATCTACACTAATATTATAAAGAGGAAAACCAGGAAAACTTTGTATTTTTGTTTGTTGTTTGTAATGGATAAACTCAAAAACTACTGGACCGATTTCAATTTTAAATTCTTTCACCATTAGAAAGCTACATTATCTGCGAGTAACATAGGCTATATTTTATTTTAGAAAAAATAGGGGTCCGTAAGATATTTGGGTTTTTCGGACCCAAGGCGTAAAAAATCATTCAAAAATGTTCTTTATTTGGCGTACGCCACCTAAACTATAGCGATGGGCGTTGAATCAACGAACTAGTCACTGATATTTATGAAGGAATACATCTTGAGGAAACTTGGACTTATAGTTAATATAAGTAGAAATTGTCAGACCGCGTTGAGCATGCGTCGTGACCAATGCTCGTGACTTTTCCGTGTAAAAAGACGCCTTTGTCCAGCAGTGGGACAATAACTCTACAGAAGAAATATGATTGTAAAATTTATTTTTTCAAAGTTTTTACAATAAGTGGCCATTACTACACTGTTATACCTACTTAACCCCTATTCTACTTCAACGTGACAAAAAGAGTTATATATTAATCCGGAATGGATTATATATTAATCCATTCCTCCATCGATCAGTAGGATAGAGTTTTGTCACATTTTGAAACAAAATATCGAACTGTAATCTACTTGTTTGTCAGGATTCGCGTTTCTTCTATTACACGTTGCATATTTTCTTAAGAATAGGACCCCGTTAAGACTCATCAATCATGAACGAAAGAAAATCCGCTTGTTAATCATTACGATCAGACCAGACGATGTTTTTCCTACAGACAGGAAAAACATTTCTGTAGAAAATAATTCTGTTAAGATAGATTTTCTTGATGACAAAGCGGTCAAAGCGGTCATCTGTGCCCAAAGCTTCGCTCAAGTGAACCTAAGAACCTAAGTATCTACAGAATACTATGTCCGCACAATCCTCAAAGGATACCTAGTCGGTATAACGATAGCTAAGCGGGTTACCGCTGCTGCAAGTTGTTGTAGTGGATTTATCCTTTTGAAAGCCGTCTGTAGACGTTCGTAGTCTGGATTTGTGCCTCATCGCTAGTAAAACATATTTGGTTATTTTTACACCATGCTATTATTGTGCAAGTATTGTGTGTATTATATGCAAGGCAAAGGCGTCTTCATAATTATACAGATAAGGATTGGAGATTTCAGACTTATATAAAGGAGAATGGCGAGACTACGTGTAATTTGGGACCCAGTGATAGAAGTAGTGTGTAATATTGAAACTGATTTGTAGTTAAAGAACGACTTAAGGCTAACCAAAAATCAAATGGAAAGTAATTTGAAAAAGTTGGGAGAAAAAAAATATGAAAGGTGGAAGATTATAACCTAAAATAATCTAAAAGTAAACTAAGACTCGCAATAATTATTGGTTATTATTTATTTATACATACTTACTATATTATTATTTATTTTTATTCAGATGCTAATTATCAGTCATATACCCGTTTAGCCAGATTCACCTGTAATTAATATTTTTGCATAATATCACAGGATAAGGAGACAGCTTTATATCTCCTGGAATATTCTTTAAAAGCACAGTTGATGTACTTTTATCTACATTTACCAGAGTTTTGTTGAATAAAACAACATTTATTTATTTAAAACTTTTATTTATTTTGTAATTACTTATAAAATATTCAAGACATACAAACATTGCATCTTCCTTTAATCTTGTTTTGCGTTCCTAGATAGTATTTTATGATTGTATTTTAAGCTAGCTGGTGCAGCGACATAGCTTTGGTGTCTGGGATAATCCACGTACCACAAAATGCTCATACCATGTGAGCAAGAGTCCACATTCATGTCCCAACAGGCAATGGCGATAACAACAACAAGAGCAGAGTTTCTGTGAAAACTGTCCACCACCCTGCCTGCAAATAGCATGGCACGCATACTTTATTGTTAAAGATTAACTGAAACAATATACAAGTTAGTAAAAAGTTGTCAAAAATACAAATGTAAAAATAATAATATGGATAGGCAAGTACAATATTTATTAATTTCATAACCAACCTGTCGGGGTGTTTGACCATAACTTTTGGTCAATAATAAATAGTTAAAAATACTGCTTGATAAAACTTAAACCATTTTTATTGCTGTTGTAAAATGATTAATCTTAATTTGACATCTTTGTTATATAATAGTTTCCATGGTTACGGTATGACATTATACTTTACTTTCTTTTTAGGTTTTTTTTCAAGCATAAATACTTTTTACATTAATATGTAAAAAGTATTTATGCTTGAAAAAAAACCTAAAAAGAAAGCCACATTAAACACACCACACACACACATAAACACGGGGTACATTAAACACGGGGTCTTATATTCAGATATTATTATGTTTTCTATTCGGATTACCATTTCAGTCATGTCAAGACGAAGAAACTGATTTTCAACTACTCCTTATTCTCAAAATAGATTGCCACATGCAGCACAGACATTACAATGGTCGAGTTGTTAGTTGTTGCAGGGTTTCTTGTTCAGAAATTCAACAAATTAGTTCACATAATACTCACATCGCGAGGGTATACCCATCTCTGAACTCTTTTAACAATTTGATGACTTTTTTCGGACAAGCGATGTCTTCTGTATAATTTACAATAACGCACCGCATTTGAACAGTTTGACAAAGTCCAAATCACTTGCATATCGTCATCCACTAATAAATGCCGTAATTTAGGTTGGTATACAGCATAATCAGTCCAAAGATAAAGCCAAGTCGTCAAGAATTTACAAAATCGCCGAAATATTATTTGTTTTTTACAACGCTAACCGTTGAAATTAGTGTTGCCTATCGATAGTCGACTATCGCTAAACTATCGATGCCTATCGATAGTATCCATATTATCTGATAGTATGATACAGTTTACGTATTTTTATAATCATACACAAAAATAGTATCGAAAGTATTAGTTCCGATAATATCGATACTATCGAAGTCCAGCATATGTTTAGGAGCAATACTGTCGATAGTATTGATGGTATCGATAGTGTGAGCTATCGATAAAACTATCGATGTTGTAATACTATTGATAGTTTTACAAACTATCATTAGTATCGATAGTATTACTTTAAAAAATCGATATACTATTGATAATATTATCATGTTATAGTATCGATCCTATTGATTCTCTCGCTTCCAATCAATAGTTTTAGTTATTTTGTGATATCGATAGTATCAGTGGTTTAGCATTGTTACTAGATTTCGAGGTGATCTATCGATAGAGAAACTATCGATAGTTGGGCAACTCTAGACAAATAGTTGCAAATGTCAACAAAAATGTCGTCAGTGTCAATTTGATAATGACGTTCCGTTTCTCCGTTTCATGTAATCCATTACGTATCATGTAGCAAAATAATGAGTCTTATTTTTTTTACGGTCTATTTACATGGTTCGTATGTTTCATCGTTATGGGTTTTCAGAATATTTAACAACTTTTTAACAAGATGTATAAGTATAAAAGAAGGAAAATCACCAAGCGAAAACGAACTACTTTTTATCTAATCATTAGCCTAGAAAGGAATGTAACTATATGTTTCGTTTAGAAACTGCACGATGATTATTTTTTGTTAATTATGAATAATTAATAACTTTTGATTCCCGTTTTGTAATAACTCAGTATTTTTTTGTACAACACTTATTTACTTGATATTATAATTGATATAAAGTAGACCGTGCACATCGCTCCGTTCATTTTGGGTCCACTCTTGCCATCCTTCTGAAGTCCAGGTTTCCCTCAAAGATCAGTGATGTCCAAGATAAAAGTAGAAAGTACATATAAAATAGAAAAAGCCATATTTAAAATATAAAGTGTAGGTATATTATAACTTTAGTACACTTTCTTTAAAATACTCACGGTGTATATCAAAATACATCATTGGCTAAGGCATTAAGTCCGCCTTTGTACTTGTTTTGTGCATAAAGTTTAAATAAATAAATAAATATTTGCATTGTAATTTTAAAGTGACAAAAATCTGTTAACTAAAGCATTGAAGCCAGTGTTGGGACCGTCTATTTCGTCTTACCTACCTAGGTTTTATGCAAAAGGATTGGATAAAATAGATATTAGGAGAAGTACTTACTGGCAGTAGAGTTAGGATAATACTAATGTTGTTGATCTGGTTAGATTTATATAAAAATAGATACGGCCGGCATTGAGCTTGTTTAAATAAATCATGGTTGAAGTAAATTATTAAAATCAACAGTTGATATTCCGATTACAGTGTACTGTAGCAATAAGAGAATATTTTGAACTCTGCTAGCCACATTTTATTTCATCGAGCTCCATTAAAATAACCCTATCAGTTATTCATGTAACCGTAACTAAAATAACGGTAACAAAAATATATAATTAACCCGTTTAAAAAAAACAATAAAAAGTAACAAACAAAAAAATAATGCTCTAACTATTTTTCCACATCCACACAAATTAGACGCACTATGTCCATCGTCCGAACAAAAGCGTCCATTGTGTTCTGAACGACAATACTTGGATAAAAACTGGCCATTTTTTTCTAACAAATAACTGAAAATCGATTTCACTGGCATTTAACCAATTTTGTGGAAAGAGGTCATGTGTTTTAGAAACCATTTTGTAGTTGGTCGGTAATTGGCGATAATTTTAGTGTTCATTGTTGGAATAAGCAATGTGTAGTGTACTCAGTACTGTTGTTGTTTGAGGTTATAAGTGGCTACACGCTAGCTCTGCGAGGGGGACGTACAGAACAGCAGGTATCTTTCATTAAGGAGAGTTATACTTAAGACATAAAATGCGTTTTGAAAGCTTTATGTCAATTGATACTATCGGTTTTGAAAAGTCATGTTTCTAAAATAATGCTAGTTTTGGCCAATGAAATTAAATTCGGCTACCAAACATAGCCACCATATTTATATTTGTACTAAAACAATTATATTAAACTTCTGCTCGCGAATATATCGGATTTTTTTTTACCTGCATTAAGTTACTGGGTCGTAGCATGATGTTATATACCCCACAATATTCCTTATGAACCTATATCGGCTGGTAGGGAACTACCTCTATCTCTCCCTATCTCCCTACCCAACCTCTCAATATCTCTGGAAATAAATTAACGCATTTTAACAAGCAAACAATAAAAACTATTCACTTTTATTATACGAGTATTATGTATAGATGAACAATCATGTATATTTCACACAGTAGGTACACGGTGCAAACAAATACATGTTTGTTAGTATAGTATAGATTAGGGAAGCGCAGAATGCCGAAAGTCACGTTTTTATCTGTACATTCATTTTATTACTAGTCAGAGATAAGTACTAATTACCTGCACCTATTAAGGACCTACCTACTTAGTTAATCTTAAGAGGAAATGCGGGTGATCTTTTCTCCACTAAATACGGCTCTGGTTTGTTTGTATGTCAGTTTATTGTGTTTGTAAACGCACTAATGATACAGGAATTTTTGCTTGCATTACACGGATTGGCGATTTTAAACTTATGTTTGTTTTAAGTAAAGGTTTCCTGACGATACTTTCCTTAAGAATAGCCAATACCTACTTATAAAGTACACACATCAAAAGTGTCTAGGGATCAACATCCCTAATCAATGTTAGGGGTGTTGTAGTGTTAGGGTTTGGTTATACATATGAATTAAAGAATTAAATCACATTGATAAGTGTCTGGTATCAAACCCGCAACCTGAAGCATTAGAAGCGGGTGTCTTAACCATCTGGCCATCTCGACATACATAATTTAGATTACACTATAATCAAGTGAACATAACATAACATCACGCCTCTAATCCAGGTTAGGCAGAAGTGTACCCATTAGTACACCCACATTTTGCCAGTTATGTTTAAGTCCCATGGAGGCGAGCCTATTATATTGCCATCAAATGGGAACAAATCTAGACTCCGATCCTGCTACTGAGAAATTCCTGATGGGAAAACCCAATAACACTGCCCGATCTAATGAGGAATCAAACCCTAGACTTCATGCTCAACAGTCACGCTTTGCGACCACTAGACCGACGAGGCAGTCAAGTCAAGTTGCTAAGCCTTCGATGTCTATCAACGGGTTGTATCTCATGAACCGTAAAAGAGTTGTTTCCACAAATGTATAGGTATTTCTATTGCCACTATACCAAAAAATTGGCTCACCTAATATCTTGCACCGCATGCCCAGTCACCTGCACACGTGAGGATCTAATAACTGCGTCAGCGGATGGTGTTATGGTAGCTGAATACTGGACCAAACAAAATATTTAACAAAATTTATACAGCATGTAACAAAAACCCTGTCCGATCCTTAAGGGTATTATTCGGCATCGTACTGCGTACACATATACGTAACCATTTAATGGATTTGAGATTATTATTTTTCCCCAGTGAAAAAAAAAAGAAAAGTAATTAAGTAAATTAAAATAGAACATAAAAACTGATCAACGGCAACACTGATCTGACAGGGTTTTTGTTACATAGTGTATGTATCTATATTTGCCATCGATACGCTAAGAAGAAGACCAAATAAATAATAAAACTTAAAATTAAAAAGGGGTCCCCATACAAGAGACCTGTTTTTTTTTCGTTATTAGCTTAATACTATAATGACAATACAGTTATATCTTCTAAGATAGTACGGAACCTTTCGTGTACAAGTCCGATTTGCACTTGCCTATAGACATTTGTAATACCAGTGGCCCAGCAGTTGCGTTGCCATCTCAATATTTTACGGCACGGTTAAACGGTCGGTTATTGGCGCAGTGACTGAGCGATTGGCTGCTGTACTGCGTGTGGCGGGTTCGATTCCCGCACGGAAAAAATATTTGTATGGTCTACAGATAGTTGTTCCGGGTCTGACTGTTTGTGTATGTGAGTTTATATGTTTGTAAATGCACCGTGGATACAGGAGAAATTTCTAGTGTGGGGCAACGTTTTTTTTTTTAATAAAAAGAAAAGAATAACAAATTTTGCTATGTGTAATCCCACCGGCACCGGCATAACATACAATGCAAACCGGAATACAACAACGCCAGTTTGCAGCGGTATTTTATAAGTATAGGTAGTTCCCCGGACGAGCTCTTCAACAATGAGCTCTAGTACCTACTAACAAAGAGGACAATTGTATAGAAATGGTAATCGGAAAAGACGCGTAACGTTTATTGTATATCCATGTTTATACAAGAAGACGTTGATGATGATAAACATGGCTACCTACTGCGCCCAAAAAATATATAAAAAGGCATTATCTAAAGTCATCGACTTGATAAGAAGAAGAATAGAAGAAGTTTATAAGAGACGGTCAAACTTTTACTATGGATGGATTCAGTACATGATGATGATTCTTCCTGGATGATTCTTAAGACTTGGAATTTATTTATTTATTTATTTATATATTTATTTAAGGAACACAAATCAGAATACAGACCACACATTACATGAGTAACACAGCATTAAAGTTGAGGTCGAAACTGCACTCCTAAATATGTGTACACACACAGCATGACTTACAAGAAAAAATATAAAAGTTAATAATGGAAACTTGGAATTGGATCGTTAAGTAAAAAAAAATACAGCTGTACCATTTAAAAGTGCAATAGATATCTATTAGCCCAATATAAACGGAACAGCTGATTTTAATTTATAATAAGCGATGGAATATTTCAACACACCCCAGATGTTTATAATCAAGTCATAGTCAAATCATTTATTTCCAGTATACTATTAAAGTCAGTTTTGAACGTCATATACAAAGAAAAAAGAAATAATTTCGCATGGAGAAGAACGCACATTCCCACAGAAACCGTATATTTTTCCGGAATAAAAAGTAGTCTATGTACTATTCCAGACTAAAATGCCAGACTATCTAAATTCCAGACTATCTCTGTGCCAAATTTCATCTAGATCCGTTCAGCCGTTCTGGCGTGATTGAGTAACAAACATCCATCCATCCAAACTTTCGACAGGCTTTTACCCACGACTTCGTCCGCATATATGCCACGGATGCAGGCGAAGTAAGAAAAAGAAGCCCATGTCTTTCCTCGGGGTTCAATCTTGCTACATACCAAATTTCATGAAAATCAGTTCAGTAGTTTAGTCGTGAAAACGTAACAGACAGACCAACAAAGTTACTTTCACATTTACCTATACCCTATGTAACAAAAACCCTGTCAGATCAGTGTTGCCGTTGATCAGTTTTTATGTTTTATTTTAATTTAGTTACTTCTTCTTTCTTCTTTTTTTTTTCACTGGGGAAAAATAATAATCTCAAATCCATTAAATGGTTACGTATATGTGTACGCAGTACGATGCCGAATAATACCCTTAAGGATCGGACAGGGTTTTTGTTACATGCTGTGTAACAGTAGTGGGATAACAGCACCTTCATGTTGTAGCCGTAATATCAGTTTACGTGTACTTACGAGCGGTTCACCGTACACTCGTGCGTGACGTCACTAGTTAACTACACTTCCATTGAAGATACTATCTCGCCTTCGTATCTCGTTGATGACTCACATACAACCATGTAATACAAGCTCGTGCCACAGATAATTATAAACCATACACATAGTTTGTTTACACTGTATTTAATAGTAGGGTGTGATCAATTAACACTGCTTGTGAGTAGGTTTTTTGACGATGGGTCATCTTTTTAATGGTTTAGACTTGCTAGTAAACGACTGTTATTTAAATGGGCAGTTTTGCCGTGGTATTCTGTGGTCTGTATGATTTATTTTTTTGTCTTTTTCTATTTTACAAGCTTTTGAACCAGTCATTTTGCTTTTTATTTTTGAGTATAAATAAGTAGCTTTGTATATGAACTTATACAGTAGGTATGTAAGTAACAGAGTAGAAAAATTTCTTCCAATAAAATACCAACTGTTAGTTTGAATTTCTCTAAAACTAAAATTAACTACAGATTTAAAAAAAAAACCCATCTGAATGGATACTTAACATTCCCAGCCTGTTAAATAAACGGTGAAACAAAACTAAAATGCACTCAATCATAAGGACGCGTTGTTATCGCGTATTTCTGTCGGTGACTCACGCAATATGGCGGCGTGAACCCAGTAGGGCTGCCGAGCCTCATACTTTTACTTATTTATAAAATATAAAAAGCAAGCTTTAGTTTGCCACTGCAGAGGTTAAAAGGAAAACTTTATTTTTATTAGATCAGCTTTCAAAAGAAAATCTTTCTTTTTATAAAACCGACTTTCAAAAGGAAGAAAAACCTTTTATCTTCGTAAACACTGTCTACTTAAATACGTAGATAAAGTATTTTCTTTCTTTTGAAAATTATGGGAATATTTAACTTAAGATTCAATCGACATGGCATTTAAAAAAATTATATGTTTAAAAAGATAAAGTGATTAAATAGGAAGGTTTATAGGTATAGTTAATCGGGTCGGCTTGCTAGTTTAAGATATATAATATAAACATATTATACTTTTTTCTTTAATTTAATACGTGTAAGACATTGGTATCTATCTACTCAAAAACTCAAGGCTCAATCTTAGTAACAAAATAATATAATTCTGAATAGCTAATAAACACTTTGTTACATCGTACTCTATGTGGGTAAATAGTAATTTATGTACGATAATATGCCAATTTACATATTATCTTTGAATGAAAAACAGGTATACTTATAATGTATTCATTCATTCTTTTGAATAATAATTATATTACTTTACAAGATTATTTTTTTTACCTTTTTAGCAATCATTAAGTACGTAGGTATTTTTAATTTATTTGCTTATTTGCTCAGAGTTCCATATAGAGATTTTTTTATAATTTCATTATAACTTATTCGTTCAAAGCATTCCTAAAAATATATACCTATAAAATATCTATAAAATATTCCCTATATTCTGAATTCAATGCGACACATAACCTATACATTTCTATTCTAAGTTTCGTATTTGTAATTATGGTGACCTAGAATGAGTATTGTATTTATTTATATAGATAGGTACGTAACTAACGACAAAAGATAAAAATAATACAAAAGAATTCTTGTATTTATATGATAAACGAATTTATTTTAAAATTTCTTTGTGACAGCCCTGACTAATAGGTCACACTCGCACTAAAAGACAGGACGAAAATATTTGAGCCATTCACACGCGCTGCTAACAGAGTATACACACTAGGCTTATAAAACGCTGCGATCCTTATAAAATAATTCGACTCAAAACCCGATAGAAACAGAATTATAGAACGAAAATATTAACATTCTGACAATCCCAATGAAAAAAAGGAGTAGGTACTTACTGTTTATTTTAAATTTTAAAAATGAAATTTAAAAAGGGGTAAGCAGGTACCTAGCCGCTATATACCTATCATCACCTTTACTAATACAAATATACAACAGCATCTGTTTTGTCGGGAAGGAGGCTCAAAATAAGAAGATAATATTCCTACATATAAAGTACCTAGTAGCTATCCAGCCAAGCTTGGCTTTGGTTCAGTACGAATAAAATAAATGTATGTATACAGGGTTATTATTTAAACACCAGAAACCTGAAAAGGGGTTATTATACTCATCAATATAAACAACTTTTTCTATGGGACCCACCCTGAAATTATGAAAAAAAAAATCAGCTGTTTCATGCATTATTATTTTATTTTAATTTATTTATTTATAAAAGGGCGTGAATTATGTTATTTATTTGGTTCTTCAACAATTGTTTACACAAGCATCATGATAAAAATAAAACAGCAGATTTTTTTTTCACTTAAAATGCAATTTTGTGTAATATTTCATGTTAACCATCGACTACTTACCGCGTTTTACACTTTTATAACTTAACTTTTACATAAATATCTTCTATATTTAACTGAAGAGTTGTTTTGTTTGTTTGTTTATAATGCGCTAATCTTTGGAATTACCTGTCGAATTGGAAAAAATCTTTTTGTATAATATTATCATAACCAAATTCATGAGAAATAGTATACAATTATTTAAAATACAAAGACGTAACATAATGCCGGTGAACAAAAACCACGAGAACAAAGTCGCGGTAAGAAACTAGTAAAAGAAGAAAGAAAGAAAGAAAGAAAAACTGTTTGAAAGAAAAACTGTAAGAGAAAAGATAAGATAATGGAATATATTATGTTTGTTACCTTGGAAGGTACAAATTTATTGTATCAGCATGATCTAATTAGCTTGCTAATTAATACGTAGTACGTGCGATATGAGAATGTCAAGGCGCCACTTTAGTTCGAATAAACTAATTTCTCTAACCAAACATTTAATTCACAAGAAACTAAAAAAAATGTCTGTAAAAAGTGTTGACCGTCAGTCGGAACCACTTAAAGCTAGCTCCATCTTTTAAGAGCACAAGGTCGAAGCTGCATTTGACGACACAAAAAACGGCTGCGTCAACATCTGTCGCAGCGATTCGTCGTTTTTAGGGTCCCGTACTCCTCAGTCGGGGACGCGGAATATACGTGAAGCGTATTTCGGGCTGCTGACTCATGGCGGGGTTTTAAGTCGGTAAGAGTCTTCGGAGGTAACCCTCCTTTTTCCTCCCAGATGCAGGAAATCAAACCAAACGGGACCTTATTACTAAAACTCTACTGTCTATCTGCCTGTCTGTCTGTCTGTCTGTTACGCAGCTGTATCTTTGAACTGCAATAGACACTTCAAATTTTGTAGAGTGTGTATTACTGATGATATCAAATAAAGCATAACATTGCAGAGGGTTCCAAATAATGACATGCATAGTTTTTTGTTTGTAGTGTTAAATTTTGTACGGAACCTTTTGTGTTTAAGTCCGACTCCCATTTGGCCGTCTTTTTGTAGATGCCCTAATTTATGTGCATTATAATAAGATCTTCTAGCGGAAAGATCTTTTTATCATATTTATATGAATCAGTTACACGCAAGCTAGCGCAAGTAATTCTTACTAATATTTATAAATGCAAGTTTGAATGGATGGATACTTGTTACTCAATCACGCAGAACGGCTGAACGGATCTGGATGAAATTTGGTACCTACATTGATAGATTATAGTCTGGAGTACCACATAGGCTCTATCCCGGAAAAATATACGGTTTACGGATAATCGCGAAGTCGAAGTCGCGGGCGGGAGTTAGTAGGTTATAATTATAACCCCTTAGTCTGGAGTAAGGATCTGTCGAGCCAACCCCAGAGCGGATCTAACAGGGGTTGAATTATTTGTTTACAAAGTCGCAAACACCACCAGAGACCTATTGTTTGTAAAATATTCATCTTTACTCCTCTTAACATAGGTACCACTTGAGTTGAAGTACTGAAGTAGGCACTCAAACATTTCAAACTCATCGTCTGTCGCTGCGATTTGTCGGCCAGTCTGTTGACACCTTAGCGGCTAATCGTCACCCACTTATGAACGACGCGTCAAGGCCAACATTGCATTTCATGGCGGAAAAAAATGTTTTGTTTTGACAGCCTTTGAGTATTATAATTAGAACAGGGTAGAGGATACTACAAATTAATTGACGTACTTTTTATGATCTGTCAAAACGCGATCTTCCTATAGATTTTGTATGGCAAAAGACAACTGTGACGTCACGTTTGTGCCGAGACAATTAACTAACTATTTATTAATTTGAAAGCAATTAAAAATCAAACTTTACAGTTAGGTAATTGAAAATATATCGGGTTTTCTGGGCTAAATAAAGTGTTTCTTTAGATAACAAAACAGCATCACGCCTGTAATCCCCGAAGGGTTAGGCAGAGGTTTACCTATTAGCACACCCACATTTCGCCAGTTATGTTTAAGTCCTATGTAAAAGTGGGCGCACCTATAGAGAAGTTCTGTTTTGGAATTGAACTACCCAACTGTTGTTTCAAGGCTAATAAGAAGAATATAACTAATAATGTATTTAAAAAATGTGAATTTATACAAATTCAAAGTCAAAGCATTTATTTTCAATTTAACAATTTACTCTTAAATTGTCAAGGAGTCGGTTAGTCAGAAAGTTAAAGCTCGTTCCAAAACCCAGCCAGTTTTGTTTTTATTTTTAAAAACTAAACAGTTTGTTTGAAACTTGTGATTAAACGTTTCGTTTGTGTTTTTTTTAATTCAATGTTCTAACGTAGTTAATTAAAATAACTTTAAATACCATTTCGATGAGCATTTTATAAAATACACTTGTACCTTATTGCATTTATAACATTTAACGCAGAAAACGTTTATTTAGGTACGCGAGTTTCGCGATGTAGGGCGATAATAATATCAAGGAAATGATTGGTCACGTCTCAGCCAACACTTCGCCCTACTTCTGACGCCCAGGACACAATCATAACATAGACATACCCGCGTTATTCTCATTTTCCTTTATTTCTGGTGTATAATACCTACCTGGTTTATAGTGTGCGGTCCTGTATTTAATTTCCAGACGTGGCGAAGTGTTATATTTTTTTCTAGTAAAACTTTCTTAATAACTCCGTAGTTTATAAGTTGGTGGTATGACACCCTCGTGTCACGGATCGGTCCCAGCTGTCATTCGTAGATTTTGACAGTCGTTATGAGTAGTCAGAATCCCGAAAATCAGGCAACTAGACTTACTAAGGGGCAGGGGCGCCGACTCCGTGGGTGCTGGAGCACCCGAGCAAATAGTGAGTGGAGTAAATAGTGGGTGCCGAGCACCCACGATTATGAATATCTAAAATGATTCTCTTTCTCATCTTTTAAGATAAATAAGATATTTATTAACAGGTGCACATGTCAAACTGCTGTGTAATACAATAAATTATCTTTTCTAAATATCTTGTATTTTCTTGTGACTATTAAATAACAAAAATATATAGAAGTAGCTAGGTATGTCATTAAAAAAGCTGGAGCACCCACGGGAATTTTAAAAACTCGGCGCCCCTGCTAAGGGGTATCAAAGTCAAAGTCAAAGTATTATCGTGTTGCCCAGTGACTGGGTTGTGGACAATGTTGTGGACGACAGATAGGCAGTCTCTCTATGTCAAATACTGGTATTCGACTGCATCTGGTCGGACTGGAAGGCGACCCAACATAGGCAGGAGATGAGTAAGTACCTATCTTCTTCAATTCAGTGGTTGAAGTCTGAACCAAGATCGCACCAAAATAGACACCTAGATAAACGAAGCCACCGTTTATTCGATACTGAACAGTAATTGGATTGTTGAGGTCA
This sequence comes from Hoplodrina blanda, assembly GCA_949316365.1. Lineage (NCBI taxonomy): Eukaryota > Metazoa > Arthropoda > Insecta > Lepidoptera > Noctuidae > Hoplodrina > Hoplodrina blanda. The sequence continues at coordinate 22,999,394 of OX438578.1, read as the reverse complement.
GTTAGTTCATAGTTGGACAAATATTGATATTCAACCGCACGTTACGCTGAGAGCCTGGTGCAACGCGCTCAGTTAGGGTTATTTGATGGTCGGGATTTATATAGATTCTCCCGATATTTCATACTATTCCCGACAAAAATACTAAAACTACCAATAAATAGCTTCGTAAAGAACAGAGGTAATAGTTAATAGTTCTTATTGAATTTATTTACGGGCACTGCACTCTTGAAAGTAATGATTTTTAGGTGAATTTAAAGTGAATGGTAACGTTGTGATATTATAACATGTAGTACTCTGTTAATCTCTCCCGGCAATAAATCGAGAATCGCGACAATTCAAAATTTGACCAGATAATTATTTTAGTCTCATGATGGTAAGTAGTATTCTCATTTACCCACTATATCTAAAGCCAATAACCAATGTTGAATATTATTCCCTACACAGGAAGATTACCTACATGTTAGTCAATCAGTCAATCAGAAATCCGTTGGGCTATATATCTGAACTGTACACAGTTCATAGGTACAGGTGGCTTTCTGTGGTTTCTGCCTATCCCCATGAGAAAACGGAGTTTGTGTATGTATATACAAATAGCCCGAGGTCTAGCTCCGGGAATACAGGCGTGGTGTTATGTAAATATTCATATTTGTATTCGAAAATGTTAGTGCATTTGACTTCCGGAATGTTAGTAACAACAACAGAATATAAAATATGGTTTAGCTGAATAAAAATGTCTGACTAACGCGCTAGGATTTGCATACTCTATAACTGGATTAACTTGGAAATGAGGGTTAACTGTTTACTATAGTCTGTAAGTGATGTCAGCCTTTCCAACTTCAGTGATTTGACAAAAACTTGGCTGAATAGACCTATGAACCAAAATGACCACTTTGTATACTGGGCGTTAGTGACAGGTTGGCAAAAACTGAAACTGTAGTTTCAGACCACGATTTGTGATTGAAAATCGTTGGAATTTTTCTCCGGAAAATTCTCAAAATTTTCGACCGATTTTTCACTTGATTCGTGATATATTGATATGTAAGTACCAAGTCCAGGCCTCTAAACATAAATTTAATGAAAAAAACAATAAAAACTTAACTCGGCAATGCATGTAAACACAACAAAAATAATTCTAGATACCTACATTTAAGCTATGTAGGTTTAGGCACAAATAACACGCGCCGCCCGGCGTCGCCGCATCGGTGCGATGTCCTCTGCTAGAACTGTACCGAACGAAACTTTAAATAGTTTTTAAAGTTTCGTTCGGTTTTCTTTTAATTTTGAGAATTTTCCGGAGAAAAATTCCAACGATTTTCAATCATAAATCGTGGTCTGAAACTACAGTTTCAGTTTTTGCCAACCTGTCACTAACGCCCAGTATAGGTAGGTAGTTACTGTAGTGTGGTGTCGACACCCGTAACGTTGGGGTCCAGTCTACATAAATAAGACAGAAACATTGACTGGCATTACACTGAGTGTTTTATTGAGAGAATTTATTTGAATTTTCAATCAACATACTTTAAACTAGCTTCTGTGCGCGACTTCGTCTGGGTAGACTTCAGAATTATGTCACAGTTCTAGATTAACCCACGGAAACACAAACACGGGATAAAAATTGATTTATGTGTTAGGCTAGATCAATCCCATTTAAGAACAAGCTCAACCATTTTTTTATCAAGTTTTTATACTGCATTGTTATGAAAATTGCATGTGCATTTATCCCCAATTCAATCGAACATCTGAGAGTGGCTCAAATTTAACCTGTACCTAAGATTTGATTAGCCTCAGACACAAACATCCTAGTACCTAGTAGTATTTAAGTCTTTCTAATATTCCCCTATCCATAGCACATGGATTAACAGCGTTGAAACACACTGTCCATTATTTTAAATTCCCGTAAACCCTGTTCTCCGTACTAAAACGTTTTTAAACGTTTATAAAACCGTTGCAGCGATTCTGGTCACGGCTACATTGCGATACGCGTGCCGCGGAAAGATGTAACGAGCTTAGATGAAACGTGACTATCACTATTCCCGTGGCAGTAGGTTCTAAATGCTATGAAACGCGGTGTTTCATGTTGCAAAATGTGCTTAGTTTTTAGCACTACAATAAGTCTGCAAGACAGGAGTGAACTAAACAATTTTTATTAATAATTTACTAGCGAGACGCCCGTTTCGTACAGGTGCAATGTAGATACATTATCCACCACGGATAAGACTTGACACACCACAGAAGCTTTATTATTTTGTAATAAATTTATAATATAGTTAAGGATTTTAATCTAAATGTCATCGAAAAATCCCTGAATAGATACACATCTTAATGGGTAACTATTTCATACATCCATACCCGCGCAAGCTCCCTACTACTGACGCTTGTCAAGTCTCATCTTTCGTGGCGCGTACTGTACTAATTACACGTAAAAACTTTCCTCTTAAATCACTCTTATCTATTGGTGAAAACCACATGAAAATCCATGCAGTAGTTTTTGAGTTTATCGCTAACAGACAGAAGCGGCGAAGGACTTTGTTTTACAATATGTACTGAAGATAAATCTAGATAGATTTAGTCTGAACAAGTTATTCTGAGTTCCATAATTTTCTAGCCTAAGTTCTCAATAAAATTAATCATACTAAGAATATACGAGGTAGTTCAGCCGCTGTTGCTCAAAGAGTTTGTTTCAGAACTTGGGTGTCGCAAACTATAAAAGCAGTTTGAAGTTGTGCTCTTAAAGACTTTTGCTCATTAAACTGAGTTGGGGTAACTGGGAAAGTTTTATTTATAACCGGTATTAAATGTCTTAAAGATTGACAAGATTGGGTTCAATATCGGAAAAAGAGCAATAAAAGAGGGAAGGAGGAGGAAAAGTGGGGTCTTTGACTAGGAGTGGGACGACACTACTAGATAAAAAAATGCGTTACTCTGAATATGTGTCGCTAACAGTGTGGCTATTGTTAAAGAATTATTGTAATCGGATCTGCATTTCCAGAGAGTGCCTTTTACAAAACAAACCAAAGAGACGATAGTAGGTAACTAGTCGGTAGATAAGACATAAGGCTCTGTTATCAATCCGAGTTCCTTACCATTTTACCTGGAAATACATAGGTAATTCAAAGGAAAAATATTCTGTCATAAACCAGATGGCATCTTTCGGGAGTTGTAAGTACTCATAAATATGTACATCTTTTATAATAAAATCAAACCAGAAGTTTAAAAAAAATGCTGTTCCATACATTTTGATCTTGCCGGGAACAGCTGATATCTATTTAATTTCACACTACTCGGCTTCGCACTAGAACCAATAATTTACGGTGGATTCCAAAAATATTCTTTCATAAAAACTCTTTTCCGGAAAATTACGAACACAACAAAAACTGAATCAGCCAAATCAGTCCAGCTGTTCTTGAGTTTTGAGCTTAGCAACACATTTAGCCATTTGTTTTTATTTATACAGAATATAGAAGATTTCAAAGTCAGTCTAAAAATTTACCTTCACCGCGTGAAAAATGCAGAGTGAATTAAAATTCAGCCTGCATAACTCAATCAGCCCCTCTTCTACGTTGAGTCTCATTTCGACGCGTTTCATTACCTCCATGTAGGGATCGCGCAGTAGTTTCTGTTATATTAAATTCTTTCTAACAGACTAAAACAAAAAGACGATAACAACTTTACATCTTTAGACTAAGAGCCAGCGCTGAGAAGATGGCGGGACACCTTGGATGGGAAGCACAGCACAGAGGGAAGTGGAAGGAATAGGGGAGACCTTTGCCCAGGAGTGGGATAGTAAAGGCTAGCAAAACAAAAACCAAAAGAGCATAGAATATGAATTGATAAATTCGAACCCTCTGCCATCCCATCAGTGTGAGCTGGCCCTAAAAGCAAAACAAATTCCAAGTTTTCTTGAATCTAAACTCATCTCAAAGAGTAAGACAAACTCAAAAGATTTTCCTCGACTAGTCTTTTAATAAGAAAAAGTGCAGCTCCTGTACTATACTAACGTAGATCACTTTGTTGGATCGTACCTAGTCCAAGAGTCGGCGAGAAATAGGTTAATGACGTTCTCACTCACGATAAGTAAACTGCTATAGTGGCGGACGTTTACATTGAGTTTGTTGTTGCAGTATATACCTAGGTTTGATTCTACCGTTGTGGTATTCTGGAGTGCGCATTGACGACATTTTTGCGCAGTGTCTGAGCAATTGGCTACTGCGCTGCGTTTCGTTCGATTCCCGCACGGAACAACAGATAGTTGTTCCAGGTCTGGCTGTTTGTGTATGTGAGTTTTTATGTTTGTAAACGCATCTACGTTACTGTAGAAATGGCGTAAGTATAAACCCTAAGAAAGGATATAAGGATAGTTTTTATTCCGCGACTTTGTCTGCGTCTGAGGTAACCGGCATTTATGCAGACAAAGTCGTAGACAAAAGCTAGTATGCCTATAAGTCTAAAGACTCAGTTGAGAACATTGTTCAAAGACATTTCAAAGACACATTACATTTTACAGTACAATTGTTATAATATTCAATACTAGCTTTTGCCCGCGACTTCGTCCGCGTATATGTCGGTTATCGCGGACGCAGACGAAGTCGAAGTCGAATAAAAAGTAGCCTATGTCCTTTGTTGGGGTTCACACTTACCCTGTACCAAATTTCACACAAATCGGTTCAGTAGTTTAGGCGTGAAGAAAAGACAGACAGACAGACAGAAAGACAGACAGACAGAAAGACAGACAGACAGAGTTACTTTCGCATTTATAATATTAGTTAGGATTTTAAAACGCTTCTATAAAATTTCATAAACTACATTCAACTGCTTCAGCAAAAAATATCTCTGAAAACACAAACAAATACAAAACAACCAATAAGAATTCCCCAACCAATAAGAATTCCTAATGGTTTAAAAGCATTGCACAACTATTTTCCACAATTAAATTCTTCAATTGAAAGCATCTGAAGTTCTTTGAATGGGGCCCTCTTTTTATACCAAACAATATCTGCCAAGGGTAAGCGAAGCTAATCGAATACTTCAAAATGGATACTACATATTTTCTAATAAAAATTCAGGATTTTATTCAGGATTTTTATTCAGGATTTTTTAATAAAAATTCATATCGTGCCAATATACTTCGATATGTTAATAAACGGGACACTAGTTTGAAATTTTCATATCGACATTTCAACGTATATTGCATGATAGAAATGTGAGCCATTAACAACTTGAGTGCCTGTAGATGGTTTTATTGAAATAAATCCTTTGACTGACTACCAGTACATTTAAGTTTACTCGTGGAATTAAATAATGTCCACTGTTTAAATACGAGTATAATGACTATGTAGCTACATTGAAAGGAACATTACAATATGTAAAAAGACACTTAAAGCAAAGCGGAAGTTTCATGTTCTTCTCATCATTGCGATACACCTTCTGGTTACGGAGATTATGAAGGTCAAGTTACATCTTTTTTTGGAATTTGTTTAAAGAAAACATGTTTTAAACGTTATAACTAAACTGAATATTCCCTGTACATGCATTCATATCTTTTGCCGTGATTTTTTACACCCAAAATGAAAGTCATTTTCCAGCCATAATTTTTGCGTTTGTTTAGCAGCAATATGCTTAGGAGTCTTTGCACACCCCGTTTGTGTGTGTGTAACTGCAAGATTGACAGATTTCGATTTATTAAAGCCAGAGCGGCTTGAAAGAAAGCAATTACATTTAGATAACTTTCATATTGACCTTTCAAAGGTTATTCGATTCTGAACTTGGATCAAAAATATGACCTCTCAAGTAAAGGATTGTGTTAATTATAAAGTAGAGGATTTCCTCTGCTACAGACGATGCGCAAAAACTTCAATTGTTTACTGTTTTTCTGTCCGAAACGGTGAATTAAGTCCAAATTAAGTTTCCAGTTTTTGTTGGCATTGAATTTTTGCAAGTCTACCAGTGATGACACTGTTTTATGTAACATAATATCCTTGATGGATAGCGTAGAAAAAATAACAAAACTAAACGATATTCAAATGAACGAAACAAACGAAGGACTCTGTCGAATCCGTGCGAGCACTCAATAAAGCAAATCTCAAACACGAATATCCCAGTTGCCGTATCCAACCCTCTCAATTTCGTATAGCGACACGGTTTGATTTCGGCCATATATTCGGATCTAAAAATACGGCGGCACTGACTGGGTTACTATTGCATGAATACGGGTGAAACGGGGCCAAACGTACGCGAGCGACTCGACTGAACCATATTGCGTTTGTAACACGTATTTTTAACTGCGGAAGCATATTTCTCCGTTGCATATTAAATTCTGGTATTATTGATGAATGGTTCGAATTGAGAGCTCGTAATGTTTAGGAGTTTAATAACTTTGTTTTTGATGATGCCAATTCTTAAGGAAGCCGACCAAGTCGTCCCGCCATCTCCTTCGTAGTCTACCGCTACTTCGCTACCATTATACTATAAGACGACAGAATATGACATCCTCGTAATATGTCTGTTGTTTAATTAAGGACTTCCTTTTACCGAAGCATTAATTCCCCACTATTTGCAGATATCCTTTACCACTTAACTAATCCAAACAAACGTTCTGTATCTTTGCATTGGCTAGTCGGTCTAACACATGTCTACCTACATGTGTCTGGCTACGAATTACCCAATCACATAAGTCAGTCCACAATGATCCACGGTCCACAAGTCCTTCATACAGTTTCTCCGCAATTTTAAATTCCTCGCTTCCTTTCATTTCTTGATCGTATCAATGCCGCCCCGTTCCGTTTCGGTCCGTTACGTCAATCATGCTTGAACCGTTTCGCAATTCGTACAGAATGTAATTATTTTACTTTAAATGAGCGATAGATTTGAGATCAAGTACCATTGGGATCGACAATTTTTGCTTATCGGTCACTCTAAGCGAACTTTTAGCTTAAAGAAAATAACCATCGCTTTCAGTACAGCACAAAATTGGGTAGTTGACAGCATTAACCAATAATTCCAAGATCTAACTTCTCCAAAGAAACACATTATTTTAGCGCTGAAAAAGCGAATAATTTTCAATTAACTGATGTGATTTTTAATTACTTTCACATTAATTATTAATCAATTGAGTCGACACAAAAGTGACGTCACAGTTGTGTTTTGCCATAAAAAGGGAGGAATGGGAGAATCGCGTAAAAGAGAAAAAAATTATGTCCCTGTGTCACAGTCTTCTTTCTTTCAAAAACGTTCAAACAAAAATTGTTCACAAAACCACCAGAAATGCTCCTAGTTACTCCTCTTATCTAGTAGATTGACCTGACGACATGGCGAATTGTACCTACGTAGTTACTCGTGGCCCCATTTCAGTACAGACACAATAAAATATGTCAGCACTATTTCGGACTACAATGTAAAACTTTTGACACGCTACAATAACATTGATGTAAGTTATATATATCCAGTAATGTATCTTGTATTAGTATAATGTGAGTATAAATAACTATCGGCCTCAAATGGGAAAAAAGGTATTTATAGATATAAAAGTGGGCAGAACTAATGGGAACACAATATCTATCCATTGTCAACATACCGACACAAAAGAGAATATCGGTAACTTGATATATTTACTACTTTATATAAAGGTATTCCGTGGGCGGGCGAAATGGAATACAAACTTCGTCAATCGGTAAATAGAACAAACGAATCGGGAAAACGCAATTACTCTTAGATTTTAAACAACGTCACAATAACGTGAATTCAATTACCGCCCCTCCCTCCTGGAGGGGGTAAGCTAACAGTTACACATTCAGAGCCTCTTCAGATTTCCTATCTGCATTTCTACCCCGCCGGGATCGGTTTATCCCCCGCGTTTGTAATCCCGGGTTAATCCCGGAATACAAAGTGTAGACATTTTTCTTCCGTATTTGCAAATACGATATTCACGATTGATAAATTGCATTTGCATTACCTGATTTTCTTTACTTGTTTCTTTCAATATCAGTCCTTAAATCGAGTCCAATTTACTTTTCCGTTAACTCGCTACCGTGATTCGCCTACAGGGCTGTAGTTTTGTTCCTTTTCACGCCTACTGACGACCTAACTATAAGCATGTGTGTTGTGATTGATTTTCCACCTATCTATCACCGGACATTCGTTCACGTACATAGGGGTGTGGGGAACACGTGGAGGAAAAGGTTATATCGAGCCTTATCTACGAGTTACTTCCTCGAACGACTATCTTTTACAATTATTTTGGGTGATCTTTTCTCTATATCCCGTGGTCTGCCGGGAATAGAATTAAAAGTCTTGACTTTGACTTTGACTTTAACTTTGACTTTGACAAGTAAAATAAACGTAAAATATTATCGTCCAATGGCGGCCGTTCCCGTTGAATCAAGTTTTGTACCTATGCGGTACAGTTGACATTTGGAGCGTTCACTTTTGTACCGCATGGGTATACAGTTAAGGAGATATAAACGCTCTCGCTGGTTTTTTTTCTGGTTAATGACTTTAAAGCAATAATTTTATTGTTAATTAAATATCAAGTATTTGTATGTTTTAATGATAATTTTTATAAGCAAATGCTTAATATTGCCTATTTATATTGCGGTCAACAGAGGCCTAGTGGACAATAAGATGCCAATATTATAAATAATAAAGATTTGTATTTTTGTTCAAAATAAAAAAGCTCAAAAACCGATTTCATAAATTGCTTTACATATTATGTAAAGCTACATTATCAGCTAGTAACAAAGGCCATATTTTATTTTTAAAAAAATTGGATTCCGAAAATTCACGTGGGTAAAAAAAAGCGCGTGGCAAATAAAGTGGTTTCTTTTTTGTTTTTATATGCACTCTTATTGTCACCGTGCCTCTGCCTGAGCGGTTTGCACTTTGCTGAGATTCAGCCTAAAAGGTTCTTTAAAGTCTATTTTCTGTCGACGCTCTCCAAGTTATACATATATATTTAACTGACAAGCGATTGCCACCATTAGGGGTTAAATATGGCGTCATCTGCCCGCGACGTGGGAATGGAAAATATTGGCAAAATATCCTGAGTCCTACGCTTTTAAAAAACATATTATTTTCGTAGAATTAAAAAAAACACAGTGAAGCCTGTTTAATTGGGCGCTGGATATGTGAGAAGCCTGTGCTACTGATAATTACAATGAGATGCCGACGCTTTTGCATTGAAATACCTCTGTTAATAGGAATTTTCAAACCTTTTTAATTGAGATTTTTTCCATGTCTACCTTAATTAGGAATTTGTGGCTCGCCAGCCTGTGATTTGTAAGACCATTTATCAAACCAATATAACTGTTTTTTTAAGCCACAAGTTTTTAAAAAATTACGTATCTTTTTTAACATTTTCACCTCTATGTATAAATGAAAAAAAAAAACGGTATATTTCGATCTCACTTAGCGAAACCATTTTTAAATAATACAACCATCATTTCAAACTTTCTTATTTGGGAAACTGGGTAAACGAAAAGCCTTTTTAAGTGATAAAAAAAAAGCCTTAGGTCCCTTGAGATCTCAGTTAATACAGGTTTCACTATACTGTGTCGGCAATTCTCAGGTAGGTAAGGTTATCATCATCGTATTATACCTATATTTTAATACACGAAACCCGTTATTATTGGTCTGACGCTACTTACTCTTCTATCAATATTATGTATTATATGTTGTGGTGAAACCCGCAAAGTTATAAAAAATCTCGCGCAAAAAGTTCTTGTCAAACAAATATAAAAGAAAAATAACACTCTTTTGTTTTACTTGTCTTTGATATTCGATATGACGAAGTTTATCGAAGAATCACGAAAGTATTCTGTAATCTGAAAAGCGTTTTTCCGATGGAAAATAATTAGTTTTTTGGGTTTTTATCGTCTACCCAGCTCGTCTTATACGCCCTTGTTACTTAGCCTATATTATTCCTCATAAATCTGGCTATAATATACAAAAACATTTTTTTTCAGTACCAATTTTCTCTGACTAGTATTTTCAGACAAAACTATTCAGCTTTATTATAATTTTATTAGTATAGATGAAAACAAAATTAGATTGGCTTTAGTTCCGTATTCGAATAATCGAGGTTACCAGCTCATGGACTAGCACTAAATGAGTCTATGTGGATACTGACGTACCTACCTAATGTCTGCTAATTACAGCATATTGACGTAAGGACAAATCCATCTAGCTAAAGTGAAATCAATGTCACCACCACTTTTGAATGGATGTCCTAAATAACGCATCAATTTTTTTTGAAAAGATACTTTTACTTGGCATGAACTTTATAGGTTAAATATAAAAAAAAGCTTGTTAAAATATTGGCCAATCAGCGACACGGTAGCAGAATAAACTGACCTCTTGGAGCCTATTTTAAAGCAACCTAAATGTTATTTAAAACACAGTTGGCTCAGTGTCTGAGCGATCGGCTGCAGCGTTTTGCGGTTTTAGGGTCGGGTCACATCTGACGGAAGATACATCGAACGTATCGTCTTTAGTATGGTCGACGTACTAACGGATCATCGGTTATATGTTATGGTTGGATATTTTATTATCTATTTGCCTGTTTCTGCGTTACGCGACGTATCTTCCGTCAGATGTAACAAATATTTGTATAGCCTACAGATAGTAAGTTGTTCCGGGTCTGGGCTTTTCTGTATGTAATTGTATATATGTTTGGTTTGTCAATGTACCTACGATACAGGAGAAAACCCCAGCGTAATACAAAGCAAAATAATAAAATTACGAAGTACACACTGCTGATTTCTTTTATCTTTTATATTCTGTTTGTTCCGTTTTTTCGAGTACCTACCTACCTACTTGAAATTTTAGTCTTATGTTTATTTTTGAGCTTTTCTTTTGTTATACAATATGTCGTTTTGCATCCTAGTCAAAATTCAGGAGGTTGTCATAAAAGTCATAAATAATCAATTAAAATTACGAGACCTGAACAATAATAATAACACCCTTTTTTATTAGTTGTTAAAATTTAATCGTATTTCAGAATAATCCATAACTTGAAATTGGAGAATCACTCTCTGCGCTTTAGCGCCAATTGTCTCTGTGTGCGTGAGTGTATGTGAGTCCCTTAGATTGTCGTGAGTATCTACGGTCAGCTGATTAATAAAACGTTAGTTTTGCATTACGTTTTATTGCAAATTGCAGATTTTATTAACCTTAGATGTTAATTAATAACACTTGTTTTTATTATTAAGATCTAAGAATACGTACTAGGATATAGCTACTTACCTACGTTATCAGCTGATTGATAAAATGTTAGTTTTGCCATTTTGCTTTATTCTGTTTTATTGCAAATCTACCGATTTTGCTAAGAATACATACCTACTAGGATTTAGGTACAACCTGAGACGTTTTGCTAGGCTGTGGCACATTTATTTGTTGTGAGCGCGGGATTTAGGTTAGGTACCTAGGTACTTGCTGCTGGCGGCGGCGGGGCGGGACGCTCTTGGCGCATTGTAGGTAAATTCATGATTTATGAGTACCTAATTATTAGTAATGATTTTGTTTTTATTTGTAGATTAAATTGGTTGATTTTAAATTTCCCTTCCTATTTTAACGGGCTGAGGACCGACAAAAATACCTACCTTAGTAGGTATTTTTTTGCCTGTGGCTCTCGCTGGAAGTACTCCAGGATATCTTCCTACAAGGCGACACAGGCAGACCTTCACTGCCGCGAGCTTGAGCATGTCGGGGTACGTCAAACTGCCGAAAATCCCGCAGTCTCTGTGTAGCAGACAGCATAACGCTCTGCGTTGGCGGTTCCCTATTGGGAAACCGTTCTGCGAACATCCGGATGGCTCCACGTAGGCTGTATCCACTGATGGCATCACAATCACATAATTCACGTAGGTATACGATCGAAGCAAGCGCACCTCTAAGGAGCGAAATTTGCGATACACTCACGGCCGGCGGCGAAATCACTTGAACTAATAATTTTTTTGCTTTGCGCCGGGCGCTCGGGCGCGGGAGTGGGGCACCACAGGGAAGAGGGGTGCGCGCGCGGCGTCTATTGTGTTGTGGTTTTATTGTTTGCGATTCTTTGTGTGTGTGCGCGCGGTCAGCGATCCTAAACCTAGTCTTAAGATGGGCCGCATTTTCACCGGGGTGGTTTACTGATTTCCGTAAATAAGAAAACATTAAAAAAAAAACACCTACCTATTTTATTATTGATTCGGGTCTAGAATCACTAGCATAGTTACCTCCTTGAATTTGACGAGGATGCAAAACGACACATTGTATAGTATGTCCTATATCACAGAGCCGCGTGGATTTATGTATATACCTAAAATAGGTATGTACTGAGCGATATTGAGATAAAATAATTATGATAATAAGAGTTAACTACAAAATATAACTCTTATTATCATAATTCTCAAATACAAACGTCTTGAGCTACGTAAGTAAATCTATGTCTACACACGTGATACTAAGTAAAAATCTAGCTCGTAAAGTCCCACGGCTGGATTTAGAGAGAAGCCGTACAATAATTAACCATATTACTGTAAACATTAACTACATAAGTAAACAAATTTTAATTCTCGCACAGCCACCCGTCTTTTAGATACACGAACAACGTTACTTACTAAACACCTCCCGAGCATTGCATGTCGGAACATTTTACCAGCCAACCATATTTGAGAGACTAAGGGTTGGACCTCATCTGGCAGCACGGAATCGCCTTTTTCCGTCGCCCTTTCTCTTTCTGTCGCTTAGAAATGCCATTTGCTAGGCGGAGACAGAAAGCATAATGCGATAGCACGCGGCGGAATCCTCGAGGCGATCGCATTATGCTTTCTGTCTCCGCCTAGCAAATGGCATTTCTAAGCGACAGAAAGAGAAAGGGCGACGGAAAAAGGCGATTCCGTGCTGCCAGATGAGGTCCAACCCTAAGACTCTTTGATAATAATTCTACCCTCCACGTTGCATGAAAACTGATATTCTCAGGTAAACAGGATTCTGTAATTATATTTGCATAGAAATATATTGTGTACGTAATAATTAATTATGTGTAAATATACTTAATTATCTTTATCCATATCTTAACTTTAATAGAATAAAACTGAAGAGAATTATTTGTTTCTTTAAACACGCTAATCTCTGGAACTACCAGTCCGATTGGAAAAAATCTTTTTGTATTTTGTCTGAGTCATGAGAAATAGGATAGGCTATAAAATATCACGCTACGACCCAGGGAAGCGGAGCAGTAACCAAAGACGTCATTTAACGCGGGTTAAAAAATCAATCGTACAAAATCTGTTTGTTAATAAAACAGAGAGGCTTGTCCTGCAGTGGTACTATCTTCATATCAGCCTATGGCCGTCCACTGCTGAACATAGGCCAATAATAGGCTGTTATAATTATTATTTACTACCATAAACTTACGGTTGCCACCCTTTAACACAGCTACATATACTGTATTCCTCTTTCATAAGTAGAAAATGTGAAATAAATTCCAGCACAATTCCTAGCTCGACTTGCTTTAATTAACAAGCTGTAGGGCTCTCATGGAGAGCTTCTCATCTTGCCATCATACGAAGCTTGAAATTATGAGCGCCATATTTTTCGGATGCTGAGCCAGAGGTTTTTGTTACTGAACAACAAGCAAATGTAAAGAAATGACGGGATTCAGCATTTTATGAAACGAAAATGATTGAAAGCCTCGGTTGTGTGTAAAGACTGAATTTTACACACAGCGTATGCCTATTGTTGTATTTGCTCATTATGAAAGTCTTGGAGTAACGAGGTCTTCCAATTTCAAATACGTTTTGAGGAAAAAATGTTTTCAAGAAATAATACTGCGCCAAAAATCGTGCATTTTAATTGGGTAGTTGAAACCATTCATCAGTAATTCCAAGACAAAGCTTCTCTAAAGAAACACTTTATTTTACTCCATTTTCCAAAACTCTGTTATTTATTTATAATTGTTTGAAAAAGTTATCACGTAAGTTAGTTACGTAATTTAATTTAACATTATTGATCATTCATATTATTATCATTGATCGAAATAGACATGAAATTATACAAATCCTGATTTTACATTCTATAGCATTTTATTTTATAGATTAGAAACTTAGATTAGAATAATTTAGACTAGCGACAATTAGTATCACTTATTGTTACATAAACTCAAGCCCTTTTCTCATGGAGGTAAGCAGAAACCACAGAACGCCATCTGCTACGATCCTTACATACCTTTCTATTGATATTATTAAACATTTAAACATTTTCAATTTAAAATCAATCAGTAAGTCACTTTGCGCGCTTATGCTATGGTTTCCTATTTAACTGTCAGTTATTTATATCAAACGGCAAAGGCATGCCATAACTTAAATTACCAGCATCCCCATCCCTCAGCTCTCAGTAAATTACCTTTCCTTAGAATACTAAAGCTCTCTGAAATAGACGGGACTGTGAAGCACAGTTATTATTGAGTAGTACATTCATAATAGACCAATGCAGTTCTCCTTTGACGACTATGGTAATTAAGATGGCAATCGGAATTCTAAGACTTAGAGCATTTCCAAAGATTTTGTATTTGCTGTCTACGTATATATCTGTAATTTTAGTATAAGGTAACTTCAACCTGTGACTTCGTTTGTGTGGATTTTTGTAATCAGACTTGCAGAGATTTTACAATAAATTTTTCCAGAAATGGAGACTGTAATGAAGAAAGAATGTCTACGAAGTCCTGATTAAAATCAATGGCCGCCACGCGTGGCAGACAGATTTTTTACCTTTTGTAGTAGTTTTATTAACTGTGCAGTATTTTCTTGTGAACATTTATTTACTTTTTTGTTTTGGGTCATGAGGTGAAAGGAGTACCTATGGAAGCATCGTAACAGGTGGCATTCTGTGGTTTCTGCCTACCCCCATGGGGAAAAGGCGTGAGTTTATGTTATGTGTCTGTCTGTTACAGGGACTCTTATAATTATTAAAAAAAAACTGTGTAGGTATTTCATTGTCGTATTAATTTGTCCACAGATTGTGATACAGCTTCCGGACCAACAGTGATTAGTGAAGGGTGAGTGATAGCTTTTTATTAGTAAGTTACGAGTATAACTTGTACTGTCTATTTCTACGAAATTTCTTTTCGTTAGACTGTAGTTGTATTTTACCTCGATTTAGTCGAAACAAACATTAAATATGTATTAATAGGCGAATTGTGAAACACAAACCATTTTTTCCCGTAATTTTCTCTAACGGTTTTCACTTATTTTGATTGAATATAAAATGAGTAGACAGGAAATTAATATGTGTGAATGTGAAAACTCACCTACTTAACTAGTCCAGGCTACGAGCTGAGCGAGATAATTATGCTATTTAGGACCTCTCTTTTACTTTTTGTTATAACGTAGTCTGCGCATAGAATTTAGTGCTCTTTTTTCCATTTTGTCGGTCCCTCGTCGTGTGGCGTTAAAAATATTCGGAATAGCAGCTATTTTTTCACGACAAATTCGAACTGGAAGCGTTCCATTTCCGTTTCAGCACGTTTTGTCAATTTGTATCCTGAAAAATGGAAGCTTGGGCTAAGTGATAGCTTGGCTTTTAGTACTGCTATTTTATATTTTTAATATCCAAAGCTTTAATAAAACTGAGGTACTTTATTCATTATTTTATAAAGGTATTATTTTCAGCCTAAAGTTTTTAGTTCCTACTTTTTAGACTTTTAAAATTCCATATTGGATTTAGAATGACGTCACTTTACTTATTGTGTTTCATTCATCGAGCCCTTTCATTTTATACCCATATCATAGGGGTTACTATGGAAATTATAAATCGCCAATTTGTGACGTCCGCCATATTAGATTTAGAATGACGTCACTTACATAACCGTGCATTGTCACGTGAACCAAACGTTTGTGCCATCTTTCAGCCCGAATATTGATTATAAAATTCCATTTCATACATACAGGTGAAGTGAAATAAAAGCGTTAAATAAAAAATTAATGATTTGACTTTGAAGAATAATGCTTTTTATCCAATGCATAAGAAGAATGAAACAATAAATGTTTCATTCTCTCGTAACTGCTTAATCTCACTACACAAATAGATTCAACAATAAAAATAAATGGTTATTTCATACTTCCTCCAATCAGCTGTCGCTGTGACTCAGGGTTTTCTAGATATTATTGTACTCAATGAAATCGTGGCGATGAATCACTTTATATCGCTTCGGTTTACGAGAAATAGTGCCGTTATAGATGTTATCATGGTAACGTGAAGGACAGGGAAAATATATTCTTAATTCCTAGAATTTTTACCTATATGATTTGTATTTGGTGCCACTTGGGATAGTCTTTTGTCAGTAGGAGACTGCTTGGAGGCGTGGTTGAACGAATTTATGTGAATTTATTATTTTGAAGATAGGAAAAAAAATACGCTCCGAATTTGATATTGAGAGCCCTTACACGCTCGAATATAACAGCAACAACCTTTGTCTTTTACTTCAATAAATATGATATACCTATAATAAATGTTCATGAAATATTTCGTGAAAATTTTTCTAGAAAAAATAACAACAACATATTGTTTCAAGCTTGTTTCCCCGAAGGGTTAGGCAGAGGTGTACAGGTACACCAGTTTCTCCTCAGTTATGTAGCTGTACTAATGTACTAATACCATGTAGTAGGGGGCCGAGCTTATTGCCGTCAACCGGGCACTAAATCCAGATGCCGAAGCTGTTACTGAGAAATTTTTGATGGAAAAACCCAATAACACTGCCCGACCTAGGAATCGAACCCAAGACCTCATGCACAGCAGTCGCGCTTTGCGATCACTAGATCAACGCGGCAGTGAAAAAATGTATAAAAAATATAAAAAATGTAAAAAAAATATTAAGAAATACTAATTTTAATTGGTATACATTAATAGCTTTATTTGTAATTATAAGTTACAATAATTTGCAGTGTGCTTTGCCATTTGGCGTACAGATATTATATGTAAAAGAGGCTAATGCCAATTAAGAAAATTCTTAATATTATAAAGAGATACAAAATTACCTGGCAAGAATGCCAAAATGTATAGAATGTTGATAAATATAATAAATAAATACAAAAATTATAAATGACACAGTATGCAGTAATTTCTACAGTCAATGCATTTATTTTTATATTTAATTTATAAAACCAATTACAGTAAATCAATCTGATAACGTGGTTATATGATACATACTTACCTATTATGCATTCCTCTCGCAGTACCTCAAGCATTCTGACTAGATCACCCTCCATTCATCCGCAAACACATCATAGTCCGGTCTGGTTTGGTGGTGGTAGTAAAAGAAGTCTACATTAATTTATCTGTCATGAAGATTATTACAAGACAGATAAATTAATGTAGACTTATTTATGCATAAATATCTCGTGATTTTTTTAATACAATATTTTCAGAAGTGCTTATTTTTCAAATTTTTCACAACGTCTCCAAACTGGCAAGTATTATTCGTTTTTTCACACAACTTTTTTAAGTACATAGCAACTTAACATATATTTAGATGTCTACTAATAAAAATAAACTTTAAACATCAAAGATAGACTTAAAGTCCAAATAATTAAACAATTTGGTTTATCATTAATCTTATATAAAGAGAGATCCATCGATATGTATCCTACATTATGAAATATTTTACATTTAATACGTATATGAACTTGTCATGTTTCGTAATGAAACAACTAAGTACTAACATCAAATATGATCGTAAATTCGTAAGATAAGTTCGATTCTCAGTATTTCTTAGTAAGCTAGGTTATTAAAAGGATATTCTTGAAGCGCGCTACTGCGTGCTTCATACTAATAAAATCAAGAGCCTAATTATATTTTCCTCTTCCTTATTTAGTAAACTAACTCCACAACATTTTGTAGAAAGAATAAGGGTACAATAAAGTCATAGAAAAATCGTATTTTTCATTACGAGTATTATGTTGAAATGAAGTTATTTTCCTGGAATAAGTCCAGACATTTATATTCTTATCCTATTTTGAAAAAATCATAAAAGTTTATAAATATTATTATTATCCTATAATTACTTATTCTTTAAAACACATGACTAGATTGTTTTGCATAAAAGTCGCTGTCGGCACGAAGAGCCTTGTGCGAGAATTTGTATTCATTTGAACGCGAGCAAAAAAGCACTGTCTATTGTCTAATGACTATTTAAAAAACACACATTATTAAGTTAGGTACTACTATTATAAGTGCGAAAGTTTGTTTGTTACTCAATAATGCCAGAACGGCTGAACGGTCCTAGATGAATTTGGCACAGAGATAGATAATAGTCTTTAAATTTTATTTCGTTTTGTTCTTTATAATTATGGTCTCTTTTTTCTATTTTAACTTTAGAAAATGTACGGTTCACGTTTTGACGCGCGGAAAAAGTCACGGGCTTGTTAGCTAGTTTGAATCGGTTGAGAAACTCGCACTAACTAGACGCTCAGCTCTCATAATATTCGCATGTATTTATACGCTAATGATTGCCCGTAGAACCGATAATGCGAACACGTCATGTTTCATCCAGAGCGCCTCACTGCCTTCCACAGAGGGGAGGTCTGTGTCCTATCAGAACAAGGCTTAATACGCGCGCCGATATAAGGATATGAGACTACATTCATAATCCGACACGTCAATAACACCTATCTGCGTTTTAATCAACACAACTCGCAATACTTCTTATAAAGTCTCATTTATATTAAATAAACCATTTACAGGCACTTTTGAACAAAATTGTTAAAACCTAATTTGGTGAAATGGGGTATCATAGACCCGTCCGACACCAATTCAGACTATGTGCTTTATCCTGAACCCTTGATGACCTGTGCAACGTCTCTGACGCAGCAGTAAACGTGACGACCAAATCTTTTAAAATATTTAAGATCCATCGATACGGTAAGAAACTGATATTGTCAGAGTCAGAAAGTTGAACCTAAGTGCTCTCTTCGAACAGTGTAACAGTACAGTCCAGAGAAGTATGAGCAGGAAACTTCAAGAAACTTTAGCTCTTTGAAGATCAAATTGTAATGCTTGATATACCTGCCTGTTCTTACCTTCTATTTGTGTTGCGAGAATTTCACGCTAACATTTTGCTGACTGGCTGTCACAACTGCGATATGAGCTATCCTCACTAGTATAATAGAGATAGTATAATAGCGGGCAATATTGCAATTTACACGTTCTACCTCTAGTTGGAGCAACAATAGCTTTATCGATAGTGTCCATTTGTGCAAGCTGATGATAGATAGTGCTACGAACATAGTGCGACTGAATAATTAAGAGCCTGTTACTGGCGCAGTGGCGCTAGATTGTTCAGTCGTGCTATGATCCTGTGAATGGTTTATTCATGGGTATATGGACTATCTATAATATTTAGCGTGAAACTAGATTGGATGGTTGAACGAAATCTGTTAGTTTACGGTGGTAAAATGGTAAAATTTAAATTGTGAGTGTCGATAGTGATTACTTAATGATATTAAATTTCAATAATTATTATTTAGGGGCATTATTTTAATAATCGCGATAACAGTTAATTTACTTTATTATCAGAGCTAAGTTTAGGTTACCAAATATACCCATATAAAGTACTATATACCTAGCTTTTGCACGTTACTTCGTCCGTAGAAATATCGGTTATCGCGGACGAAGTCGTGGAATAAAAACTATTATTACCCCGTACCAAATTTCACCAAAATCAGTGGATTAGTCGAGAAAAAAAAACAGATAGACAGACAAACAAAGTTACTTTCCCATTTATAACATTAGGAAGGATCATTTTTGTATTTACAATAAATGACAAGTTATGATGTGGTTATGATGTTGATGTCCTTAGTTTTACCGAAACGAGCCAAACCACAATATTAGTTTATGTCAAACAAGTCAAAAATGAATAGTTGAATGAAAAATGCGACATTTTTGCGTGTGTTGGTTGATCGCTTTGGCATAACTAAACCAATATTATATTATGAAATCTGCTTTTACAGTTCTACATTGCTAAGTCCATTATAGTTTTAAGTATTAGGAATTAGAAAGTAAACAGGTGACTCAATTTTCTTCAAAAGATCGTTAGTCCTTAAGCACGTAGATTTTTGAGGAAAATAGAACACCCACATTACAGTATTATACACCGATTGAAGTAAGTAACTATGTTATGGCTGATTTAGACGGTGCGAGAAATATCGTGCAAGTTGTGGTACATTTCCGTCAATGATCAGTCACTTTTGATATGACAGCCGCGCGGTCCCGCAATGTACGTCAAATCGCACGATATTTCTTGCATCGTCTAAATGAGGCCTTATTAGTGTTCATTTGTCAAACAATATATTTCTTCTGCCGCTTCGTCCGCGTGTTATGGCTAGGGCTACTGCTTCGGTCGTGTTGCCATAGCGTGATATTATGTAGCCTATAGGTAGGTACTATTCCGACGAAGTTCTTCAATCCGACGCGTAAATCTTTAGAACTCCAAAAAAATTCTTCATTTTTATTACATTAAGTACTAGCGAACGACTTCTCACGGGTGAAAATTTCTGGTGGTTTTTCCAAAACCTTATCCGGGTTATTACGAATTCTACAAAAAAAAAAGAATCAGCCAAATTGGTACAGCCGTTTTCGAGTTTTGCGCTTAGCAACAATTTTATCCATTCAATGGAATATAGAAATAGATCGTTTGACAAATGAACACTAAACTAAATATTAAACAACGCAACATACCTCTACAATGGTAATACCGCTTAGCTTTGACCGCCAGTCATGTATAGATGACAAACCAAAATGTACCCAGCAAACCACGGTCACGACTTCGTGACAGATTAAATACATACGATTACGATTTTACGACAAAAAATTATGACTAATTATAACGCACGTTTTTGCTTTTGACGTGGCTGTCAAAAGGTAGCGCTCAGCTGTAAGTACATAATTACTCACTTCTTTAGGGTATACACCTTTCTTTCAGTTACCTGTAACAGAAAAAAAAACATTTAGGTATGTAAATATAACAATAATTTAAATATAATCAGGGGCATTTCCAGTCGAAAAGTAATACTTAAATTTATCTACATTTTTGTCATTTATGGTTGCTCAAATGACATTGCGACTAAATTTTGAACGAAATAGTTGAATATAGTAATAATTTGAGTATAATCAGGGGCAATTCCAGTCGCAAAATATATATCTAATTTGTCTACATTGTTGTCATTGATTGTCCCTCAGATGACATTGCGACTATATTTTGGACGCAAGAAGTACGAAAATTGGTCTTCAGGGAGCAAAAATAATATAATTATGTACACTTCTAAACGCTTTCTTTTTTGTTCACTGTGGGGTGCTTAAACAGTTTTCGTAGATTAATTGATAGGTAATCGATGAAAAAAACAGGAATAGGGTTCAATATTGCTTAATTGAGTGGTAGATAATAAATGCGGCGCGGAGTTATATCATTGTGATTATTTTAGCTCTAATTTTTTAGTTCACTGTATTTTTTAAATTAAAATATTCTGTCCTACTCCTGGGAAAAGACTTCTCTCTATTCCTTCCATCTTTCACGGTTCCGTGCTTCTTCTTTCCGATTTTTTTTAGTTGATCACTTAATAAACATTGCATATCCGACCATATTGCTGAACCCTAAATATCGATACCTACTCAAACTTTAAACTCCACTTAAAACTCAATTCAACCAATTAATGTTGAAGGCGAATTCTGTGCCTGGACATTCTGTATTAGAGATGTTTTGAAATTCGCGTGGTCTGGGATACATGGGCAAAAAGATCGTGTAGCCATAAGTAGTACGCGTAAGTACCTGCTCGTACATTGCATTAGGTATCTATAAACAATACAAATCATTACTTCTGTTAGACCATTAACAACATTTTTGAATATCATTTAAAAAAAAAGCTTTTTTACAAAAAAATAAAACCGCCTTCAAAAACTACAAAATAAAAAAAAACTTTAGTTTTGGAAGTCGGTGGCTTTGGTTTTGTTTGTTGTTATGTAGATATTGCCACCGACTTCCAAAACTAAAGTTTTTTTTTATTTTGTAGTTTTTGAAGGCGGTTTTATTTTTTTGTAAAAAAGCTTTTTATTTTTCACTTTTTAGTGCTTGTGTGTTAATGTTTGAAATCCTCACAAAAAGCCCTTTCAAACATTACCTCACACGATATATTTAATTTTGTAAAGTAGTAGGAGGGGGGTTGACGTATCCCCCCTCTCTTCCTTCAGTCAGTCATCGGCTACACGTATAAACAAAGCAATTATACTTGTTACGACAGTAATGCTATGATTCTATAAGGAGTTCTGTTCCATATCTCCGAAGTTCATCATCAGATCATGACAATATTTCTATGGGACCTATTCGGAAGTATATTCTTTCAAACAAAAAAAGAATCACCCAAATCCATTCATAATTGGCTGAGAAATCAGGTAACATACATACATACAAAAAAAAAAAAACTTACGCGCCGAATTGAGAACCTCCTCCTTTTTGAAGTCGGTTGAAAAGAGAATTGAATCTTGTTGCCATTTCCATAAAGTAGTTTCGTAAGAAGATACTACAAAATGTAGTATTTTGTAGATGGTATAATAACCTACTTGGTGGTCGGCCATTGAATTAACAGACATCCATTTACATTACCTAAAATAAATGTAAAACATTTCATTTTAATTACGTACAGCAAAACGAACACACACTCCAAACGGATTGAAACAAGCTGCAATCTAAATGTGAATCTAAACTTTCATTGACGACCCGAAACTCATGTGCTAGCATTTGCATATCAAAGTGATGCTAATTCTTTATTTATACTGTTGCAGGATGAACTGCATACATTATGATAGGTAGATACTGACGGGTTGCAGAGGAGGGGATATTGCATTTTTTATCCCAAGGCCCGGGGGTCAATGATGATATTGTTTGTCAAGACTTTCCAGAGAAGTTTTGCATCTTGCATTCAAACTCATCAATTATGCTCGAGCCGTTTTCAATCTTGAATTGATAATGAGCCGAAATGCAACAGTAATAGCGTTGAAAATTGCATTTGCGTTTGCCTTATTTTTGTCGTGGATGGTGAAATATGGATGTATAATTTACATTTCGCTGGTTTGTTTTTTCGGAAAAACAACCTACTGTTATTTTTAGTGACTTGAACTGTTGTATCCTAAATTAATACGATGTTTATTTAGATGTTGTTCCCATAATCGCGGTAACTCTTTTATTCTGGATGTTACTTAGCTTGACGTGTAATATTATATTCCTAGTTAACAGGTGGGTATGTGATATATCTTTTTACACCCCATACTATTTGATTTCGAAAGTAATCCCTTACTGTCATCGATCCAAATCTTACGAAATCTTACTTTTTTAGAAAAGAAACTAAATAAAAACATATTTTGGTCACCAAGATACATTCCATATCACTTGACTCTTTATCATTTTGTTTGCTTATCCTTGGCACACCAAAATTTAAACACTATCTTTTGACAATTTTGCCTCATAATAGTAATTTCAATACTGCGTAAGCTTATATCAATTTTATCCTATAAAATATCAGCTAGCACACGGCACAGTATGTCCTCACAGAGGCCGCGTGCATTAGGCATAAACAAACAATACAAATCATTACTTTGTTTACACTAGCTATCTGAGTCACTGGTTACTCATCGCAAACTCACACACACATTATAGTAGGCGCGCGTGTTGCTACACACGTACCTTCAGTGTGCTTAGGGCTGGCTCAGAGTTAATACAAGGCCTGGTTTATTAATTACCTGTTACCTTATTATATCTCATCTGCTCGACGTCCGCATGTCACTGCAGGGATTCAGCAGAATATCAGCGTCAGGTATATTTGCTTGGCACATGCTGAGCTGGACTCCCATTTGGTGCAACTTGAGGCACACACCTTACCTTGTCCTAGTCCATAGCTGATTGATTGTACTTTAGTGTTGTGATGTGTCTTTTGTGTGCACCGAATAAATGTTTTATTTATCTATCTATCTATCTAAAGGAATCAGAGAGAACGCTCAAATCAAAGATTGTTTCGAAACAAACATGAAACAGCACTTATCTTTATTTTTAGAACATTATTCTGCGCTGTTTTATTTCGCTTGACTATTCTTTTTTATTTAACTTCTTAATACGTAATGAAATAGGTATAGACTTATACAATATATAACAAAGAGGGAAGAAGGGAAGTCTCAAAGAGTCGGCCAGCCGAATGGCGATGTTCCGAAAACCAGAGTATTTACTCGAATCCCATAATCCTTTTGCAAACGGCTCAAGTTTCTAAGGTTGTTATATTTTGCGTCATTTGAGGTTTTCGAGGCATATGTAAGTACATTGTATGAAAAATAATCGTTATTACTTACTAGCGAACCGCCCCGGCTTCGCACGGGACCGACTTATCTGGCGGATTTTCATAAATCTTTAATATGAAATCTTGTCCAGAAGAATGCTAACACAACAAAAAAGAATCAGCCAAATCGAGCCAGCAGTTCTCGAGTTGGCGCTTAGCAACACATTTAGCGATTTATTTTTATTTATACATATAGACAGAAAATAGATTACGTTAGCCTATAAACAAGTTTATCCTCATAATGGAGTTCTAATCTAGGTTAACTCTCAATTCCTATCCGAAAGGCTAAATACACAAGTATACATAAACTCACGCCTTTTTACCATGGGGGTAGACTGAAACCACAGAACGCCACCTGCTACGATCCCTATACTCCTTTCTCCTCGTCCACGTTCATACAAGCACACCGGTTACCAGTACTGCGTACCCGACCTTTGTGAAGGACCTCACCAATAGTGTTTAAGTCTTTCTTACAATAATACATTATTTTGTGTTAAGGGCGCGCCAAAAGCCAGCAAACTTTTGGAACGAAGTTCCGTATATTATAATTCACCCGCGCGCCCCTTGTTAAGTGTTTTATCGTAATAACTCCAAAAATAAAAGGAATTACCTAAAATGCCTAAACAAAACCCTCACTCATGTAAAAATATAACTAATTATCAAATTTTCGTCCTTTTAATCATTATAATATTGTGTATTATCGAAAAAATTAGAGGCTACTTCGTGATGCTTTTCTATTGAGAAAATGTTATTATTTTATGTTTCTGATCAATGCGAAAACCCTCGAAAATATCATGTAGTATTCATACATTTGTATTTTAAGCCTAGAAATCTAGAATTGTTCATGTAAAATAAAAAAAAGATTGGTAATTTTGCTTACTACCCACTCTTAAAACACTATCTTTAAAGCCTCCGGCGAATGGCACGTCAAGTTACATTCGATAGCCCTACTTCAGCACAAAGGGTCTCAGTACCCTCACTGCTAGTGATAATTGTAGTAATATTACGGTAATATGCCTCCGGTATGCGTTTAAACAATGTGGGATTTCAAAGGGGCCATGACGTCATCCTCGCTCTGATGGGTCACAATGGTGTTTTGGTTACGGTGCTAGTAAGTTGGTACGTGGAGCGAATCGCCTCTTTGGGCCTATTACACGGTTTTGGACAACGAGACCACGTATTTTTTGGAAAATCTAAAACGTTAAATTGATGGTTTACGTTCTCGTTAATGGCAACGGGCTCGGGACTTAAAACAAGTTATTTTGCCTACCTTTTCGATGGATATACCTACATATGCCGACATGATTTAAAGGGATAAAAAAGCTGTTCCATATATTTTGATCGTGTTATAGTGCTTTTATGTAAGGAACCGTTTTGGTTTCATATTTTAGAGTAGGTTCTATAGTAAAATTTGTTTTATTCAGCATTCTTGAGTATTTTTACCCGCTGAAAGATGTGTTCACTACACATTTTATTTGTAACCGGTTGAAGCAATAGGCTCGTACCCTATTATATGGAACTTAAACATAACTGGCGAAATGTAGGTGCAATAATGGGTACACCTCTGCCTAACCCTTCGGGGATTACAGGCGTGATGTTATATCAAAGTTGTATATTTTTGAAATGTTTAAATACAGTAGTGTATATATTTCACACAAAGACACAAATTCCTAAACCAGAAATTTCACGTTGAAAATAGCGCCATTTAGGTCCGTCTACCTCTTGCCTCGCTATGCAACAGGAAACATTATTTCCCTCTCTATCTCATTTAGTTTCAGAATACTGATAACTGGAAATGGGTTTTCTGGAAGTTGTCTGAAGCTATTTCCTCACTGCAGCCATCATAAATAGTATTTGCAAATTGAAAATGATTTCAAGTATTTTTACCACACTGTTGAATAATGGCATCTTTATAAAAATCTATTTGATTTTAAAATATTTGTCTTTTTGATGTATCTGTAGGCCTAACACGAATTCGTTAAAGTAATTGTGTCGATTTTCGAATTCAAAATAAGACTACTTACTCTATAGCATTTTGGTTTACCTTATACGACATGAATTGTTAGTAGCACCCATTGATTCGGGGTTGCGGGTCGTCTTAACAGGATACCGTGGCCCCGGAACATACAGGGCAACAGAAGGAACAGGGTGGTTTTTTAGTCAGTAAAAATCTGACAGTCCCTTCCGCACTCATTTGATGATTTTTACAACCTCAAAAAAAAACCCATTGATATGAATAAAGCCAGACAATATTAATAAATATTATGGTGCCAAGTATTTTTAATTTAAATATCGACCGAATTTTCGTAACATTGCGCTCTGTATTGTTGGATTGACAAGCATGAGAGCGATTGTGAATATGAATGCAGTAACGACATAAGGATGCAAGTTTTTACTGTGACTTTGTTCATTTTAAAATATTAATAATAGCTGCAAATAGTTCTTATATCAACTATGATTATTTTCTCGGTTGAGTTTCAGTTGGCACTAGTCCAGAAATCATCTTCAGAATTCTCCTCAATGCTTGATTATTATATTCATCGATTTTATTCTCCGCTACGTTCTTGTGGTGTTTAAAAGTTAACCCTAAAAACACATCTTTACGAAAATAGTCACCCACTGTCAGGAACTACACAGTAACTAATAACTTTAGTTCCGAAAGCCGGCGGCAGCTTGAACCGTTTGCTATTTCGCATCGCCACAGATTTCCGCAACTAAAGTTATTTTTTGCTTTACTAGGGCTGATTTTTCAATAGTCAGATAACTTTTATCCAAAGTATAAATATGACAGTTTGACATATTTTCTATACAAAAGCTGTCAAACCGCCATATTTATCCCTCCGTTAAGAGTTATCTGACGATTGAAAAATTAGCCCTTAATCTCATACTTTTTATTGTTCAAATCTATTAAGAAACGGTGGTACTAACCTAACTAGCAATAATTAATGTATTTCATTGATGATCGTTGATGAGGAGTTCCATGGGGTAAATTGAAAGCCACGGACAAGTAACCAACCAAATCACAATACGTGTACGGTTCTTCATTGCGTATTCCTATTATCCATCTCATAAGTCTACTTCAGATCATAACGAATTTATTATAAAAATAAAACAATGAAAAATCGGTTCACAATTGGCGAAAATATCGATGACAATAATTACGTGAAAAAAATACATACACTCGAACATAGAAAGAACCCTCACCTTTTGTTTAAAGTCAGTAAAAAATGTTCTACAGAATTGAAGGTTTAAATTGAATGAATGGCTGTCTGTTGCGGGTTCTCAATAGGAAATCCACACTTAAATTCAGCAGAATTTTCGGTGAAACTCGGAAACGAATGCGCGGACATATTGTTCAAATTCTGACTATCATTTTTTGGAATATTTTTTCATTGTTCTACTTCATACCGTGCGCAATAGGGAGTATTATAGTACCTATTCAATAAAACTCCACTACGATTCCAATTCCCGTGTACAAAGGATTGATAACTAACTTTCACAACGTGGTCCGCTTGTTTTTAAGTACTGCTAGGATTTTGAAAGCCGTGATTTTTTAAAAAGCTCGCCTGAAACTGCAAAAATGAACTGGAAATTTTATTTTAGATACGGAAAGTAGACAGGTACAGTAAGGGGTCATAAGTGCAGTAGCATGCTAAAGTTTGAATTGCTGTGAACACGCGGTACAGGCCGTACCTACATCTGTGCGTGTAAGTAAGTGATTATGTATTAACATAGTACCTGCGAACATCTCAGAATTCGTAGACGGCGTCGAAAGGGCGTAAATTAAAAAATAACAATAAATTGCCTTGTGAGATTGCTACTCCACTTATGACCCCTACTGTATTTATCTTTTTATAGAGGATGTAAAAGGACGCTTCAGTAAAAATTATTGCTGAGAATCAACTTTTATTTTTGCTGTGAAAAATCACTGTTTACATTGCGTGTGTAAAAACGCACGCAAAAAATCGTGCTTACGTGCAAAACGCGGTACAGTTGACTGTTGTATCATCAAATAACAGAAAAAAGCTAAAAATCTTTGACCTTCAACCAAAACTTTCCCAAGTATGGTCAAGAAGAATCGCGACGAGGGGGAAACATGAAACTTTCAGCTTTGAAAAACGCCTTTTTGTTACTTGATAAAACATCTTCTGTCGAGGACTGTCCTCGAGCTAGCCCGTCCGTCCATAAATAAGTTATTGTGTTGAAATGCTCCGACCGGTGGAAAAGTCTAACACAATTTCCTGTCCCGGTACTTAGATTATCTCTACCGGAGGTTCCTGGAGGGTTGCTCCATATTCAAATTTATTTTATCATCGTCGACTCAATATAAATTGAATATTTTATTAGCTGTTATTGCCAAGCAATATTCAACCTACTGCCAGTTCCAGCAGCCACCGATAAAGCTATCTTCGAACAAATTGTTAACATTCTAAAACCTCTGTAATTACTAAACCCATTTTGATAACCGTATGCGTCAGACGAAACCACTACGATAATTAGACTTAAGTAGTATCTGTAATACAATTTAGGAAAGAAATTAATGCAATAATGGTCTCTGAAATATTTACACACTTAATAAATAAGACAAAACATAACAAAAATCAATTAAAATAAATAATAATAAAATAAAACTAAAACAAAATTAATAAAACTAAAAAAAGCTGTTTACCTAGCCTCTTTTAATAAAATAAAATGGCTTCAAATAAATTATCTGCATCGCCGTCAACTGGAAATGTGTCCAAGATACTGATGGCGGCTTGATGGATGTTGGATGATAAGCCTTTGGTCAAGGAAAAAGCCCCGCCCTTGGGACACGATTTTTTGAACGGGTATTGCTGCCAATAAGTCTCCAATTTACCGGTAGTGTTCAGCAAAAGTGCATCCTCTTTAAGATTCATAAATCTCTGTAAAAAATAAAAAATAAAAATAAAAAACAAAAAAAATAAAACACAAATAAAAATAAAAAACAAATAAAAAGAATCTTGATATTATAGCAATTTATCCACATTTGTGTTTAAAACCCTTAATTTTATTTATCTATACCTACTTATTTAAACTAATATTACAAAGCTAAAGAACTTTTTGTTTAAACTTGCTAATCTCCGGAATTTCTGTTCCGATTGTGAAAAATCTTTTGCTACTAGGAAGCTACGATATCGCTATGAGCCCAGTAAGAAAATTCATCAGTGCAGTCTCTAGTAAAATCTAGTAATTTATATAGTCCTGCATAATATTATTTGCTATTTGCTTTACCATCCTCTAAAATGTGTTACAGAAATTGCAAAACAAACATGGTGTAACAGAATTTAGAGTACGAATTTGCGGACTGATTGAATTTCAGCGATGCAGAACATTAGCACACACCGGTCAATTCCGACAGGGGAATTGAGTAATTAACATCGTATCTCTCTGGCTAAATATTTAAACGCAGTTAATTAGAACCGTTAATTCGACTTTGTGTGGTGCATGCGCTCCAGACCTTGTGATTCTAAAATCAAACAACACTGAATGACGGATGATTTAAATGTGAGTTTAGCCCGTTATAAAATATTGACTGGGTAAAAATCATCTTTATTTTTTTTTAACTAGTGACCTATACTGGCTTCGCACGAGTGTATAAAAAATTCCATCTAAATTTTCAATCATTACGGAGGATTTTCCAAAAAAAAATTCATACAACCTAACAAAAAAAAAGGCCAGCGTTTTTCGATAGACTCGTTTCCAAGTGATCATTTTTCATGCGGCAATGGAGTTTTGCATATAAAAGTAAAAAAAATTACAAGCATTAGATAATTCGAACATAGTACAGTGGAGTCTTCGAAAAGCTTTCAAGAAAATTTACTTTTCCCTTCCGTTGAAGTAAAAAAAACCCTATTACTTGATTTATTTTAAAGCTATAACTTGAACAGAATATGATTTCCCTGTGATGTCCTATTCATACATTATCATGTTATTTAAATTCATAATGGAAACAACGTCGTCAGTGCTGTCCCCCTGTCTACCTAGCATATTTATTTTTGTTTCGTATCGATCGCGTTGCGGGCTTTGAGGGGGTTTTAAATTCAGGGGACCGGAAAATAGGTCAATGTTATGCTGAGGGTGATGGTCTATTAATGGGGGAACTCTTTTGAACGAAGTTCCAAAAAGTAGGTTGTGATGTGAGTGTTTGAAAGTGTAATATCGAGTGGACGCGGTGGAATATACGAGTAGAATATTTATTTTATTATGATGTATACGTGTGTTACCTCCTCTTTGTTCTTTAAGTCTTCTTATATTACCTTTCTTTATGTCCTACAACGTCAAATGGATGGATATGTGAGCAAAAATCTCGTCAGTGCGAATATTTATATGACGGGGATGTTATAATAAAAGTTATTTTTCTACGGAAAAGCAAACATCAAATTCCGTTTGGTTTTTCGATATAGGAAAATGAAACCTCCTTTGTTAGATCAATTATTCTCGTAGTTAAAAAGTTATAGGAGTTGACTTTTTAGTAATTGGATAGCTTTGTTTGCTAACGAAGCCGACGTTCGCTTTTGACATTTTTCCATTGTTCGCCAGAGAATAGTTTACGAACTCATATACTCTTGTTGTTTTTTATATAAAGATACATGGTTTTGTAGTCCTCTCGAATAATCAGACTATTGAATCTGTTTAATTATCGAACATGATAAAAATATTTGACTTTTTTAATCCTATTTCACGAGCCATTGTTTCAATGAAAATATATATTTGTTTGAAGCTACGCAAACGTTTCTTTTTCATTAAACTACACGATGGATAATGCAGTTTTCGTCAATAGATATAGACTATTTTATGATAGCTTAACATCATTTTGTGTTAATTTGTTAAAATATTACAATTGCAGTATACAATGTAAGGATCGTAGCAGGTGGCGTTCTGTGGTTTCTGCCTACCCCCATGGGAAAAAGGCGTGAGTTTATGTATGTATGTATTACAATTAATTGCACCCGTGCGGAGCCGGGGTGGATAGTTAGTTAGTAATATAAAACTAAAATCCGAATTGAACAAGCGAGATCAATCTTGTATGCAAGCAGTTAGTATTATAATTTCTAACTAACAGTCGATACGTATTGCTAACAGACAGCAGTTGATTAATTAATAGAGTCTGATTAGTAATTCATCAGCGCGAAATACTCCGCGCTCAATGCAACGTTCCAAGAATATTACACGAGTATCGAGGGAATCATTCATCTTAATTATAAATCACAAACGTGGAAATTATCTGAGGATCGAGTTATTAGAAACTAAATTAACGCCTGAGGGCTTAACACGAGTGTGCTCAATACACGTAGCGATTTGCTATTTCACACATAATTTTTATTTAGTTTCAAGGCTTTATCAATCCGGGATTGCGGGACGTCTTAACAGGATACCGTGGCCCCGGAACGTAAAGGGCAAAATAAGAAACAGGGTGGATTTTTAGTCAGTAAAAGTCTGACAGTCAATTCTGCCCCACCCAGGGCGGAAGGACTCATTTGATGATTTTTACCACCTTAAAAAAAAAACTTTATCAATGGGTGAAACTTATTGTTGGTGTAGCGGCAATAGAAATACACATTCTGTGAAAATTTCAACTCTCTAGCTATTACGGTTCATGAGATACAGTTCGCTGACAGACGGACAGACGGCGGAGGCTTAGTAATAAGGTCTCGTTATTAGCACCTTTCTGGTACAGTAAGTACCCTAAAAAACCAACAAAATAAAAGAATACAAATAAAAATATTATCTCTCTAATAAAATGCATTTTAATATGAATATATGCACTTACATAAACAAACATAGTAAAAGAATACGTTTGATACAGAAAGAAAGTTTTCAAAGTTAGTACGTAGTAAAATTAAACATTTGCATCAAATGTTTAAACGTTTTATGTTAATGCAATGCCACAGTAAATATGCACCGGTCAGAGACAAATAAAAGTATGATCAAAATGTAGCACTATAAATATTTGCTATCCCATGAACCGCAGCAGATATTTTCAACATTGCGGTTCTGAAATGTACTCGTAGATATAAAATTATTTTGTAAAATATTAACACAGTAAAATAATGTATAAACTCACATTTTCATTAAAATCATCAGAGGGATAATTGAACTTTGCGTAAATGTTAAATCAATTTATTATTTAACGTTTAACAGTGATCGTATGATATTGATGATCATATTTCAGTTTGATGTTTAATTTTATTGATTGTGTAGCTTAAATATATAATAATAATATACTGTGATATCTATACTAATATTATAAAGAGGTAAAGTTTGTGAGGTTGTAGGGGGTAATCTCTGAATCTACTGAACCGATTTTGAAAAATTTTTCGCAAACTAGAAGCTACGTTATCACTGTGTGCTATAGTGTATATTTTATCATCATACTATAGTCAAGCATATTATAAGTTAGATGATTATATCACGGACAAAAATGCTTGGCTAAATGCTAGTCCTGCTCCACAGCCACTCGGGCTCACTAAATAGGATTGTTTTTAAG
The DNA here is from genome assembly GCA_949316365.1 of Hoplodrina blanda. Lineage (NCBI taxonomy): Eukaryota > Metazoa > Arthropoda > Insecta > Lepidoptera > Noctuidae > Hoplodrina > Hoplodrina blanda. The sequence goes on along the minus strand of OX438578.1, from coordinate 22,966,544 downwards.
AGAATGATGTTTGTAACCCTCTTTTTGTCGATCTGAATAACTTGTACTGTTATCAGTACGATTACTTTTTCTTTTTTACTTACCTCAGACATCTAACCAATAAGTACACCGAAAGTGTTAGTATTGTGTAATTTAATATCATTTATTTCAATTTTGTAAATGTGAGTACCATGGAGCGTTTTATTTTTGAGTTACTATGTGTTTTGACTCAATGAGCATGGCAGTTGAGAGTTTGTCATGCTCACTCAAATGTCTCGCTGATGGTGGCGCATGTGTTGGATCATTTAGCTCCCTCCATAATGGTTGAGCTAGGTGGTGCTGATCCATGCGTCATGCTCGTGAACGGGTGCTGTCAGTTGGGATTGGTCATCTCTTAACTGCTATGGCTTACATCTTTATTTTTATTATTTTTAACTACTGTTTTATATTCATCTTCATTGTGATCACATGTAGAATCAACAAGAATAATGTAACCAGGATTTTGTAAAAACCTTATTTAAAAGAGTGCCGTGGAGTTTCTTGCTTGTTCTTCTCCATAGAAGCCTACCTCCGTTTTGGAACGAGCAACTAGCTTCATTTTTCGGACTAACTGACTGACTTCTTGACAATTCAAAAGTGCCTGTAAATGGTCTAATTGAAATAAATGCTTTAACTTTTGAGTTTTGACTTTTAAATACCATTATGCTGTTTGCATGCACCTGAAAGTACAATGCTTTGCGTAAGTTACATAGTGCACTACAAAAAAAAACACACCCAAAAAAAAAGTCGCTTCCCACCAAATTCTTTTGCTCATGTTACTTATTTTGATGAGCAGTATGCTTAGTTAATGACTATGTGGTATGTCATTTTTCACCCCGTATATTAATCTCCATCTGTGATCGATTGAAGATAACAAAATAGAGATTACTAAATGTATATCATAAATAAATATAGTAAGCCTCTTCTGTTATGACCTTTATATTAGTGGGTAAATGTTAATTATAACGAGATATAGTACCTAGTATTAAAACAATTAACCAATTATTATTAATTAATTAATTAATTAAAGCATCTCTCTCGCAGCAGTCGTGCGAGTTAATTGACCTGTCACCTGTAACATGCGTCTGTTGCAAGCGTTCATTTTTCAGCCGTGAATTTATAATAATGCGCAAGCAAGCGTGAGTTTGTCAGATATTTTGTTTCAACCACTACCGTCCAATTAATTATTGGACAATATTCAATTTTACTCGTAATAATTATTTTCTGAAATTGCTACTGTCGTGTATTTAAATATTGTAAAAGGAAGTATTTTTTTCGATTTCTTAAAAAGGAGGAGGTTATATATGTTCGACCGTATGTATTCATTTTTTCTTAAGTATGTTTATCGATTACTCTCTCAATGTCGATCGATTTCCATTGTACGTTAGGATCTTGAAAAGTATATTTAGGAGGTTTTTGTAGTTTCTAACTTCAATATCTTTTACAGTGTCCGTGTACTTTTTAAGCGTTCTTCTCCTTAGAAAACAACCTACGTTTTGGTATGAGCAACTAGCTACAACTTTCTTACAAACAAACCGACTCTATGAAAATTCAAAAGTGATTTAATTGAAATAAATACTTTGACTTCGATTTCACATTATCCTGACTAAACTCAGTGTTAGCTAAGGCCGTCTTCCCACTTGCAAGCAAAGTTTTGCATCATATTAGTTTGGCTGACAAGTTGTCCAACAGTACCTAACATACAAGTAGTTCTAAACACTGGTTACTTAAATAACATAGTTTTCACTTTGAGTTGCTATCGTACAGACTGACATTCCTCACAGAAATTTCCTCGCATACGGAATACACCGTCTCTCAGAGCTTACAAGGCTGTATTAAGCGCACACAGTTACAAAGTGAACAAAATCTATACTTATAATATTATAAAGCTGCAGTGTTTGTTTGTTTGTTTGTTTGTTTGAACGCGCTAATCTCTGGAACTACTGGTCCGATTTGAAAAATTCTTTCAGTGTTAGATAGATTAGTTATCGAGGAAGGCTATAGGCTGTATACCATCACGCTACGACCTACGGGAGCGGAGCAGTAACCAAAGACGCGGGTGTAACCGTGGCGGACAGCTAGTATAAGATAAAGGCAAACGCAGTAGCTTGCAGTTTCTGCAACAACATTTCTCATCATTCCACTCGGTTGTAAACTCACCGCGTGCACTAAAGTGGCCAATGTATCCTTCAACATAATTAAACATAGACATTGGCATCGGTCAACACCGGCCAAGTTCCGCGTGTGCAAATAAAAAGTTATATTGCTCACTGCCGGACACCCCGGGCGCCCCGGCAGTGGCGAGCAATGCGTGTAATGAATGGGGGTAAAGGGGAAGTAAATTATGAACATGATGTTAACTCTGATCGGATTTGTAGATATGTCCATATTAATTGCTTTCGGTAATTGTGAATGTGAATTGTTTTGAATGCGGTCAGTGTGCTTGTGAGACTGAGCGCATTTTTTTGTTTCTTGGTTCTCTTTATTTAATGTGGCACGGCTGTGCCAAGGCGAGCCAAGTTGAGCAAAAAAGCGGCACCGCCGTACCATCCTTTTTTCGAAACAGTGCAGGCCATTTTCGACCGACGAAGTTATAGGGGATAACTTCGTTGTGGATAAAACTACAAGCATGAATTTTCTCTTATTTTTAAAGGTGTTCTCAAAACCCTTGTCATTATTTTAAAAAGGTTATATCTATGTATAGCAGTTTGTCTTCCCGTTTTTTAATAAATAAATTGAGTAGGTATTGGTTAGACTCAATATTATCTCTCAGGTTTTATGTAAAGGAAACTTTGATTTCTAGGAAATCTAAAATACTCCCACCATAGACATGCGCAAATTTCTACCACCTAATAACTAAAATCAACGCCTCATCAATCAACGGATTATTGTCAATTGTTTAAACCGCGCGAGGAATGTCATTCATAAGTGGTCTTGTCACGTACCTATGACTGAATGACAAGTAAATGACATAGGCAGTTTGATGACCGACCGTTGGATGGTAGGTAATGCCTCTTGCTAAAGCAAAAGCCAACCCTTGGATCACGGGAAGTGTTAAAGTTTTTAATTACTACTATTAAAAATGTGGAATTTTGTATAGATGGATGTTCGTTGCTCAATCGCGCCAGAACGGCTATACGGATCTGGCTGAGATTATAGTAAAAACAAAAAAACAACATAGGCTTTTCATCCCGGAAAAATTAACAGTTCCAGTGAGATAATATATCAACTTCGACGCGGACGAAGTCGCAAGCGGAAACTACATAATAAATGCTCGGACGAGAAAATTATTATTTTAAAGCAAACACTAAAAAATAACATTATTTTATAAATGAAATTCGCAATTCACATCCAGTACAAACAAGAAAAGCACGGACAGATCGTCCCGTTAAAGTAATTATCTTTTAACGAGCAGATTTTCATTAAAATAAAATTGACCGCTTCCACAAAATTCTGCCTATGAATATTTCGTATCAACACTCAATTTTAATTTGCTCGCCTTGATAACGTTTTACAAAAACAATATTTGAAATTATCAATTTTGCGTATACATCATCACTTTAATATAATGTAGGTACTAGCGATCCACCCCGGCTTCGTGCGAATGTAATATAGATACTAGATAACTAACCGTATAACCCCTCCACTTGAATTACTCTATCTATTGATGAAAACCACATTAAAATCCGTTGCATAGTTTAAAAGATCTCAGAGTATATTGTTTTTGAGTTTTGATAGAAGAAAGTTCTGGTTACCAACAATATAAAAGATCAAAGTATCAACATGTTAAACTATTAGCCATTTATATTAAAAACAATATCACTAAAAATAACATATTAAGTCTACCGCTTTCTAGCAGCTTGTAAGAAATGGACTATCAGTCCGTTTGTGAATTAGTAAACTTGTGCCAAGTCAAGACAGTAAAGCGAAGCTACAAGGCAAGTTGGTAATTTAGTTTGTGTTCAGAAAACTCGTGTACATCGGCTATAAAAGTCCGTTAAAATACTTCATGACATAGCTAACATAATATGGTGAAAGTAACTCCAAGTAAAATTGTAAGCTCCTCCAGCTAGCTGATGCAGCCGTCAATGAAAATCTAGCAACAAAAACTGATCATTAGTGCATAGAAACTATACATAATGGAGCTGCAATAACTGTCCTAAAATAAAACTACAACGACTTGACGTATTCAACGTCAATGGAACAGCTGTACCTGAACCCGAGAATTTAAACTCCATCTGTATTGACATCCGATGTTCCGACATGCCATTCATTACATCTTTGATTGCTCCGACCTGCTGAATTTATCAAAAAGTCGTTTTAGTGAGCGACGGAATTTCACGTTGAGCATTTCTAGTCGGACTTTGATTGAATGGAAATGAGGAATCTCGTGAAGCGGACATTGCCGTCAGAAGCAAAATTGAGAGGATTATTTTTGTTTACGTGTTCAGAAATTTTATTGGCACATATCTCACATAGCTTTTTAGTTGCGAATGTACATAGTCGAACTATATTGGAGATTTTGTATTTAGGAGAAAAGTTAAATTAGGTTAATGAAACTTTTCTCTTTAATACAGAATCTACTTATTAATTTGAGTATTACTTTGTCAATCACGGTCCTAAACAGTCGTCAATAACCGGCTAACCAGCATATCTAGAAATAAGATAACACAATAACAAGAACAAACACAGCTCTACTCGTAGGTGTCACCTTTCAAAGTCACACAACAACAAAAACATCATAAAGTCAATAAAAATAAGGGAGCAGCAAGTGACATTTGCACAAGTATTACCATATACAAAGTGACATTTGTCTTGAGAGTTGCCATATAAAAAAAATAAACGAGAAGGAATGTATAAAAAATACAAAATTGCAACGGCCGTGGACTTTTAACCTACATTGAGTCACGGCGGAGATTTGCGTACGGCGCGCGTTCACAAATGCAGTGCACCGCTCAATAGTAACACATGAACTATACGTTCACGACGTTCAGGACGATTTACGAATCGTCCTACGGTGGCCGCACAGTTGACTGTATGTTTGACTGAGTAGTGTATTTTCTCAGTATTGATGATTGCTCTGTTTATACAAACAAACCGTGTCGTCACGCTTCTTGTGTTTGAAGAGATGCATGTGCGTTGGAGCATGGATGCGATCCGTAGCGAGTTTTTCCGTGTAATACGGATATGGACAATCGCCTTTTATAGACGTTGACCACTTTTGGACTATACTGTTACTTGACAGTGATATAGTTGCTTTTATTTTTATATTTTTTTGTGAAACAATTCTATGGAGGTATCCTTTTTAGACCCTACATACACTTATACCTGCTCTCTGCCTCTCTCGAGTTTACTGATCTTCATAAATCTATCTATTATACAAAAATATTTTTTCCAATCTGATTGATAGTTCCAGGGACAACTGCGTATAAATAAGCAAAAACCTTATAACACCTTACAAAACAGTTATAAGTAAGAAGGGGGTAAAAGTTTAAGATGGAGGCTACACCGTAGTTTACGTGAGTACTAGTACCATAAGGTACCATAAGGTACTAGACACATGTGTCTAACAATTGATTGAAACAGTGAAAGGCTGTGAAAGATTACACAAACAATGCTTGGAAACTGATCGATGACTATTAGTGCGATAGTTTCTTTCACAACATTTTATGATTGATTCACTAAACAATCACCGTTCCTTTAGTAGTATTGCATACTGTTGCGTAGTGTGTGTTCGTTTTTATATATATGATAAGTACTGTACTCTGTAAAATTTATTTCAGAATGTTCATTATTCATATTCTGTTTGTAGCAGTAAACTTACAAAAATAATGTCTTAGTATAATCCAATTGCAAATTCATTATTCACCTAAAATTCGTAATTAAAATTTCAATTCCCCTCTCCCTCCACTGTTCTACCAGCGATCGTCCTTAGGATTCTGTTGTAGGTAATTACTACCCCTAATCCTACCTACAGTAAGGCGAAAATTTTGCGCATTATTGCGTCACTTCCTCTGCAAACATGCCCGAGGCACTGCAGAAGCGAGGAAGTCTCGCCAGAACCCTAACTAAAGGCGTTGTTGTACAGAACTATGAAGGTGGTGTCACACCGACGAGGCGAGGCGTGGTCTACATAGGTAAGAATGAAAATCACGCTGACCCCTTGCCGGCCAGCGCTGGCATGCGCCCGCTCGCGCGAGAACGAGATATGTGTATCCATTTTACAAAGGAACGAGTACTCTGTTTGTGTAGCATTGCAGTTCTATTTTGCGAAAATGACAATTTTTAGCAAATATAATTTCGAGAGCTATGTTGATAATTTTTAGTTCTATAAACCTGGGGTCAGTCATGGCTTGTATGAGTTAATGAAACCTAACTGTAGATGGGTAAAGACTAATAACATACCAGATACATTAGGTGTGATAAATCTAAACTAATATAAAGCTGAAGAGAGTGCTTTTCGGAAGTACGTACTGATCCGATTCTGAGAATTCTTTCAGTTTTATAGTATACTAGCTGACCGGCCCACTCGTTGCTGTAGCTCAGGTTTGCAATCAAAAAATATTAAGACCAATAATTGAGATAAAAACTATCCTATCTTTCAAGTTGGATCAAATTGCACACGGTGTGCAAATTTGATTAAAATCGGTTTAGTAGTTTAGGAGTCCATTTCGGACAAACAACGTGACGCGTAATTTATATATATTAAGATTTGATTTTTTGACTTCCACGCAAACGAAGTCACGGGAATAAACTACTAACCTATAAAATAACAACATAAAATACTTATCTACCCCAAACAATCAATTTTAATGTTGGCATAGCAAACCCTGCCCGCTCCAATTCACGATACGATTTCGATAATACGCTCCTAACGTTTGCCGATTGTCGTGCCAAATCGCTTCTAATCGCTCGTGTGTAACCTGCCTTACCGGTAAATGCTCAGTGACGTAACCACGGCGTATAGGAATGTCGCGAGGCAAGTTTGAATGCAAAAACAATACGATTATATTATTATTAGCTAGATACTTATATTCAAGAATCATATTGCTTTATTTTGGGACAAGTTTAAAATAGTTTGTTTTTTAATAACACCGGCAACAGATGTTCGTTATTTAAAGAAAAAATATGAATGTGAGAATGTTTTTATATTCTTTTGTAATAAGTACCTTTTTTGTGTAAACAAAGCTAGAAGTCGTACAAGCAAGTCATCTGCCTAGTATTTTCCCAACTACACACATCAAAAGTGTCTAGGGATCAACATCCCTAACATTTGTTAGGGATGTTGATCCCTAGACACTTTTGATGTGTATAGTTTGTGGTTGGGTTCAAGTCTCTCTGGATGATCTAATCTGTATTTTACATGGAGCGACTGCCTATCCAACCTCAATAACCAAGTTACTGGGTAACACAATACCCCCCGTACGTCTGTCCGTCCCTTGTCCGTTTTCCTCCAAAGAGACCTACCTCCGTTTTGGAACGAGCAACTAGCTTCAATTTTCTGACTTACTGACCGACTCCTTGACAATTCAAAAGTGCCTGTAAATGGTTTAATTGAAATAAATATTTTGACTTTGACTCGGTAAGATTCGTTGTCAGATTTCGGGCATCTGACTACCCGTAACGACTATCAAAATGTCCCCAAACCAACCAACCAACCAACGGCTTTTCGTCCGAGACACGGGCAGTAGCAAATACTGGTAAACAATTAATAACTTCGAACCAAAACCTTCAAATATAATACAGGGATTTATTATTAAAGTCTCACAGAGGCTTGTGGGATTCCGCAAATACCTAGATCCCGCGGGATTGAAAATATTCAGTCCCGCAAATACCTGGGTGGAAATTATCTTGCGGTATTTTATTGCCAGACATCGTGGTAAATGCTTTTAGTTTTTTTAAAGGTAATGTTATTGGAATATAGGATAGAGAAGAGGCATATCACTACTATTATAATTCCGATTTGGATGGATGTTTGTTACTCAGTTACGCCAGAACGGTTGTAAGGATCTTAATGAAAGACACAGATATAACTATATCTATCTAACAATCCTAGTTGCTTATCTGTTTTGCTGATTGTACAAGCAACTATAATTAAAAAAATTAAAAAACACGACTGCAAAAATTGCACATATTTGTACTTTGTTTACTCGACAGTTTTTTTTTTACGACGTTTTTTATTTACAGTGTTATATATTTTTTAAATCTACTTGTCAAATTCTAGACGATAAACATAAACACGACCAGATTCATTAAAAAAATAAATTGAGGCTGGTATTAATTTACTTTTTAAAGTGACCACACCGCTTTTTTTTTAACTAGCCTATGTTACTCGGAACGATGCAAGGATTGTAACGATACCCCATACATCTAAATCGGTTCAGGCGTTCAAAAGTTATGGTGGAATAAAGAAACTCACATACATACATACATTAACCTTAAACACATAACACTCCTTTTTTTGGGGCAGTCGTGTAAAAAGATACTTAAGGAATCCTAATGTTACATATTGTTCTTCTAATCATTGCGATATATTTTTTTGTTCAGGACCATACCAGCCTGGAAAGTTTATGGTTACCGAAATATTATTAACGGTCGAAATTCCAAGAAAAGTTTTAAGTAAACTTAAAAACTTTATGAGGCGAAAGGAGTATGTTAGGATCGTAGCAGGTGGTGTTCTGTGGTTTCTGCCTACCCCCATGGGAAAAAGGCGTGAGTGTATGTATGTATGATGGATACACGCGACAGCATAATGTTTGAATGTTTTTTCACACTAAAAATAAGTTGTGTCCAAAAAAATATTTTTGATCAATATTGCTTAGTTTGACTGCCTCGTTGGTCTAGTGGTCGCAAAGCGCGACTGCTGAGCGTGAGGTCTTGGGTTCGATTCCCAGGTCGGGCAAAGTGTTATTGGGTTTTTTCCATTAGGAATTTCTCAGTAGCAGCCTCGGAGTCTGGATTTGTGCCCGGTTGATGGCAATAGGCTCGCCCCCTATTACATGGGACTTAAAACATAACTGGCGAAATGTGGGTGTACTATGGGTACACCTCTGCCTAACCCTTCGGGGATTACAGGCGTGATGTTATGTTATGCTTAGTTTGATGAGCAGTATAGGTATTAGGTACGTAGTTATCGGGTATGAATTTTTTTACAGCCCCCGTATATTCCAATAAAAGCTTTGAAGAACCTTAAGTAGGAAAATTATATCTAAAAATGAAATTGTTGACCTTTATCATAATACGATTTCTCTGTAACGACTCTTCAATATGAACGTAATATTATTTGTTTCGATTGGCGTGTGTGGGTGACGCGTAGGCAGGTACCAAGTACAAGTCCTGTTATAGAACATTTTGGAAATATTGTAAGCATAATTTATATTTATTTTGTGTACAAAATCTTCTTGATTTTTTTCCAATTGTTTTATACTACTAACACCAGATTATATTCGGAGTAATAAAAATCTTTTCTCTTTTTAGGATTAGTTTAGACGTTTAGATTAAAACAGTTAGTTGCTTCGAGTCTATGAAGCTCTGAATATCTACTGAAAGTCTGGTGTCCAGTATTGAAACCTACGTAGATTGGAAACAGTTTGTAGGTATATTCCTTTTGTTGTATATTCCGTGATCAAAATATAGCTCCGGTTTTGAATCAACTCTGTCGATTGAAATTCGTTCGTTTAATCTACCAATCTAAATGTCAATAATTTGCTATAAGCTTTTGAAAGCTTAATTTATCTGCTTTCAGATATATTGGCATGTAATTTGATGGGTTGTAGGATATTATGATACATATGTATATGTATGTATACAGCTAACCACCTCAGCTGAAATGCATTTATAATAGTTGAGTTTTATTTTCTGGATTCAGAAACCGGGTGTGTTGAAATTTGGCTGGTTTCTTGTCACGTCAGTTTAACCAAAGGGCAACGACTCGTACCAACGATCATAATGATAGTTATCGTAGCAATTACTTACGTGTACCCTGAATCATATCGTACAATAGATGTATGAAGCACATTCCGTACAGGTACATACAAATGGTTGCTATTGTATGCCCCGAACGTGATTTGACTAACGATGACGGAACTATCGAAATTGAACTGTAAAATGATGAGTGTAAAGTTGGAATTCTTTGGTTGGTCGAAGGGCTAGCTATAACTTTGTTTGAATAGTGTCTATTTTAGTTTTCAATGACGAAGTTTATTGGTACGTCAGGAAGGCAAGTGTTTGGAAGTTTGCATAATGAAGAGGGAATGTAGGAAAACATTTTTGATAGCGCGAGGAAGATGCAACAATGAATACGAAGCGTTGAAAGAGAAAAATGAAAAGGATCGTACACATCATTTGAAAACCCGATTGACGTAAGAATCATTACTATCGGCCCACGCGTTTGATCTCTAGAGCGGCAGAAAGGAACATACTCGTACATAGGCTAATAAACATAATTTACCCTTAGTGTCGCAATCGGACCAAAATAAAGACACGCACCCACGTTCTGGGGGTATAGACACAAAATCTTCCTTCATTCCTTCATTTTTATCATGACAGTGTATAAATAATACATCTTTAATCTATCATTTAGCTCTTTGTCTTTTGGTCGTGCTTACCTTTGATTGAAGAAGACTAACTTACATAAACATGTGAAACAACACACACTTGTTTTACTTATAGGTAATACTAATAAGATATTATTCCATCGTAACAGGTAGGAAGCGTTACATAACACTGATACGGCGTTGACATCACCCATTGTTTTCCCATAATATTATGGGAAAATGCTTCCATATCTATGGCACTTACGTTGTAGAATTGTTTGGAATATTCTTAGTTACTGGATACTAAATTCTTAAAGCTGAACAGATAATCATGACTTGGTGAAGAGTTTGTTACCTGTCTTTTATAGCTATTGACATTTTTAAAAAGAGTTGAAATGGGATGTGGTATTTCCCCAAAAGCCTTTCTCAGAGCTGAGACAAGAATTGCATGCTGTAGGGAAGGGATATAAATGATTAGCGACATAAGTTTGTTAATTCCCATTTTTTTTTGCTTTACCTACCTCTTTTCAAGAACACGAGTGACCACATTACAACGGCACCAGCTGTTCAAATGATTCACAGCATTTCACAACGTCCCAAAGGCACCGTGTGGTGATTCATTTAATGATGGTTAGGTATAAAATTTCAACGTTTCTTAATAAACTTTCCTACCAAATCTGTTTTTGGGTTTTTTCCTTCAGTGTTACCAGACAAAACTTTACGTGCATAGAGAAATTGTTATCAACATGTCATGTCTTATTGCTTGTTAACAGAGTAATCGATTTTAATCTTGGTACACCGAACGTGGATAATAGATGAGGATTAATTACAAAATTGCTTTGCACGATCACCCTTGGCACCGATAAATGGAATAGTTTTTATTATGAAGAATAAAACCATGATTATAAACCGATAAGTAATGTAATGCAAATAATATTCTATTATATTATAATGCGCTCACTAACTAAATCGTAACTGCCAATTACTAAGATGATAATGCCCGTAATTTTGACATCTCGACTATCTTGCTGGAAACGCAAACGTCTACACTTACGTGGTTGTGATGATGGGCGCAACATAAGTGGGAAATCGCTATCTAATAAAGGCGGTTACTTCATAAATAATATTAGAAGACGACCGGAAAAACAATTATAATTTTATTTTATTTTATGGAAACCTATAACGGGTGTAAAAAAAAACATTTATTGAAGCCGAAAGTTATAAGACATTTAATTCCCATTACTGCGTTTTTTTTTTGTTCTGTACCATATCCGGGAGGGAAACCTGGCTGATGGTTGAATTGTCCACTTCATTTAGTTTCTTTTATACGAAACTAAGATGTAAAATTTATAATTACACTTCATATACACCCACGACCCCTGTACTCTTGCATGCACCCATAAGCACAACTATTCGCGTGTATTTCCTCGCGCCCTATCATAATAGTAATTTTCACACCAAAAACAAAAGTGATTTCCCAATAATATTTTTGCTCAGTATTACTTAGTTTGATGGACAGCATGAGCAGATAACGCCTTTGTAACGTGTCTTTTAACACCACTTATAACTCACAAAAAAAACCTACAATAATATTTTTATTTACAACATTATTATTTTAGACCACACGTAATAAATTTTATTTTGAATATCTAAAGGCCATGTTACTAAGTTAACTTTCATGTTTTCCACTATTCCATTGAGTACTTTATGGATATCGAAGTTTTTGCCTTCTGTCCAATCCCTTAACATTTCTGTAATGTGTTCTAAACTTTCTATGTTTTGATCATTTACATCGTAGGCTCCATCTATAGTTATAAATAATTCACGCAGAAGCGTTACACTTGTTTTTAAAGAATCTGGTGCTGATTTTGAAACTTTGTCAGGATTCGTCAAAATCTCATCTAAGAAGTCTAAAGTGTCCCTCTTAACTCTAGGTTCAGAATTGATTAAGTATTTAATAGTTTGTCGAAACTTTATGTTAGTCTTAATAAAAAACTTGTGGTTTTCCAAAACCTCGGTAACAGGGGTAAAGAATCGTTTCAAGTCTAATGGCGCTACGTTCATTAAGGTCCGCAACCAATCTATCAAATAGTCACTGTAGTAATATCTGTCTCTACAGATCTGCAGAGTTTCGCAAATGTTGGTTTCTATATAATTTAAAGAAATTTTCATCTGCTGTTTCACAATTTTTTCTTTCAACGTCACCTGGTACCACTTGGTCTGTGTCATCAATTTCCCTTTTACGTGTTTAATATGGTACCTCACAACCTTTTCCAATATATAATTTGAGACATCCATAAAATCTATCATGAAGTGGTCTGTAATATTAATGGGTTTCCCTTCTAACATGGCCTTTAGTTTAGTATTTACAATCTCTGAGTACTTTTCTTCAATGTTATCGAATGCTTTTTTGACGTCTGCAACATCAGCAGGATGCAAATCGTAATTATTCATAACATTATACCTTATATTCTTCAGTTGTTCGGTGGACATTTCTATTAAAACGTTAACGAATGTGTCAAATAGTACAGTGTCGTTGTTCAATACTGCAATGTCTTCTGGTTCTGCGTAGTTCTCCACATTTTGTTCTTCTTGCATATGATGAGGTAGAAGTTTAAAGTAGACGGAGTCCGCTGTTCGGCTTTTGGTATAAGCGCCGCAAATTGTATCTGTATCGAAAATTATAGTTTATAGAGGGTGGAAGGAGATTACTACCGGTGTGATTCACAACAAGATGTACTTTAATGCTATCAAAAACATAACTTGTAAAAAAAAACAATTCTCGCAACTCAAGTTCTTCGACCGTAAATAGTTGTGAGATTCATGTAATACCAAATCGGTTAATTTATTCACTCCCTACATTAGAGACCTTCTGTTTAAGTTATTACGTAATTAGCTAACCTAACAACATTTTATAGTAACCATACCAATATTAAAAATCTTTATAAAGGATGGTACGGCCGTGCCGCTTTTATGCTCCACTTGGCAGGGGCACTGCCGTGTCACCAGATTCCTGGACCCGTGAAATCAGGACTGATTGAGTTTATCTAGAGCAAAATCTATAGCACATGGTATCCTTACTGCTAGAGAAAGGTAGAACAGGTCGAATCGAACAACGAATCAGCTTACGTTTCTGTCATAAAAATACACTTTATTTTCAGAAATGACTCTTTTGAAATCTGCTTTGAGATCCTCCACTTTGGTAATTTTGACTGGGATGTTAATAACATTTGGATGACGCAGATTTTTAATTAACTCTGGGTTTTTTTAACGAGTTCTATGTCAGTTTATTAACAGATTACGATTCTTTTTTGTTTTATTGGAAAGATGAATAACGTACTAGTGAACCTATTGTGATATTGAATTAAGACTCAACACGCACTGAATGAACCAAAATTACTTTTTAATAACCCGATAATAATTTTATCCTTGTTGAATGTAGCCTTAAATATTTATCCAAAGATCCATCCGTTATTACGAAGAGGCAAACAGTAAATTATACAATAGAAACTCACAAAACGAAAACGTAAGAAATACGACAATTTTCCTCTTGTTCAACATGATTACTATTTACCGTATATGGCTGAAAAACTATTTCTATTCGTTTTATATCAGTAGTAAAAGTTAAAGTTTATTGTTGACGGTTATTGAAAAATGAGGGTAGATATTATTATGTAAGGCAAGCAGACAGCTGACTGTATGCTTGTATTGTGTGGTAGGCACACTTGTGTAGAGATGCATATCAATAGTTCATTAGGCAGCGAAAGATTTGTACAAATGTTAGAGCCCTTTTTATAGGTCTGTAACTCGGTAAGTAATTGTGTTAAATTAATCTATAATATGCCGTAACAAAGTTCTTTGCTTTGTAAATTTTTATCAGTTTTACTAAACAGACGACAGAACTAGCTAGCCTTAACTAAATGATTACCTACTTACCTGTTTAATACATTTATGAGTAGACAAGAAGAGGCGAAGTCGGAAACAATAAAAAACAGCTTCGACTTACCTTAGTACCTAAAATGATACAGTTATTCGGCAGCTTTATTTTAGTCAGATCGACAGGGATTCTTTTCACATCATAATGTTTTTTTAAAAACATCTTCCGTTTTTGTTTCTCCTTGTCAGTTTCATCGTCACTCGATGTACTACTATCAATTACTACAATTTCTTGTTCTAGAAGTTCCGATGTGAAGTGAGAATCGTCCTGAGGTTCCGATTTCTCCTCAGAATCTGAATCGACCGAACTTTCCGGTTTCTCTCGATAATCTGGGGTATGAGTTGTTCGCGATGTACTTGGATTATTGCGTTTATCCCGATAATTTACCCGATCATTACGTTTTTTAGTATTTGTTATTTTAAAGTCAGGATCATCTTTTCTATTCCAGCAAACTGGAGCAGATTCTTCAGAATCATCGGAAGATATTGAGTCACTCGATGTAGATTCTTCAGATGATCCCGAGTCATCCGATATGAATTTAACTGATGGTTTTTTTGTGTGATTGTAATCTGGGTCTTCGCGTTTCTCCCAATATTCTGGATCACCCCTTTTCCGTTTAAGCCAAGAATAAGTATCATCCTGGTCATCAGAATCGTCTGAATCGTCCCGATTCTCCAAACCAACCGCATAATTCTGTGTATCATGACAATCCATATGTTGCTGTTCATTTACACATTGTGGTTCATTATTTTGTTGTGGTTGGTCATCTCGACATTCCCGATCATCAGATTTATCCTGACAATCTCGATTTTTCGGTTCATACCGACAACGATTTTTCGGTTTATAATCTGGATCCTTTTTATTCTTTTTCTTTTTAACCCAATCATGTTTTTTTTTTGATCTACTATTGTTGGCAATACACCAGTCTTCTGTGTTTTCCATAATTTGAGAAAAATAATCACTTAAAATCCTTTCTCGATCTGCTCTCAAAAGAAAATTATTTTGAACCTTAGTTTACCTGCAACAAAAAAGAAAATTGTTAGTAGGTATTAAAACGACACTTAACAAAACGACACATACTCGTAAAATCATCAAAACGATACTTTAGAAATACTTCTCAAAAACAGAATGTCCTATCTGTTCACTAAAATCATGATACATTGTTATAATACCGAAATGTCGTAAAGACATTAAAATTATTAGGAATGTCGTATTCATTTTTGATAAAACTGGTGAAATAAACACTAAAGCTTGATTCACACATATCAGTGAAGTCACAGTTTCGGCACCGTCCCGTATCAGTGATAAATTATTATTTCATACATTCTCTATGAATGCGTTCACACCTATCAGTGTCAGTGACGACACAATGTTCTCAGTGTCAGTTCCGGCGCGTTCTTATACACACATCAAAAGTGTCTAGGGATCAACATCCCTAACATTTGTTAGGGATGTAGACACTTTTGATGTGTATAGTATGTATGAAATGATAATTAATAGAAAAAACACTGATATGTGTGAATCAGTTTTAAATATTTATTCAAATGTAATTCTTTTTAAAAAAACCTAAATCAATAAGTTGATCATTGTTAGAATGTCGCGAGGGAAGTATGCACTGTCGATGTTGTAGGTATATCCGTAGAGGCCGTAGAGCTGACGCACACTGGTGAGGGCAGTTAAACTTTTACCGGAGGACAACCAGACTGTGTGAATATTGAATGCGGGCAATATCCGTTCTTGGTACACTGCGTTATATCCGTCCTGCATCCGTTTTTCTATTAGTTTTTTTTTATGAATACGTTAGAACCAACAAAACTTATCAACACAGCTTTTATTACATATTTTGAAGTAATTATAATGATTTTATATTATAACGATGATTAATTTCTTTTTCAATTCATATGTACTTTCTGACTGCCTCGTTGGTCTAGTGGTCGCAAAGCGCGACTGCTGAGCATGAGGTCTTGGGTTCGATTCTCAGGTCGGGGAAAGTGTTTGAGGACAGGTCTTTGCCCTGCAGTGAGACAATAATAGGCTGGTTATTATTATTATTAGTATATTATTTATTATTATTAGTATTGTAACATAATACAAATGGAATTTTCCTAGATTATTTACTGAGTATTCCGACACTTCGTCAAAACTTTTGTTTTAGCACGAGTGGTCCTGCGGGCGGTGCGAGTTTCGGAATACTTTCGCACTCGAACCACGAGCCACGTAAGCCCGATACTGTTATCTCTGATAAGAGTACGTTATCAATTGCATAACAGTTATGACTGTGTTCGTGTTATTTGTTTTACTCGTGTAAATCTTTTTGGACATAAATAAATGAAAAATTGTTTCGGTGCCATTGTGGTTGAAGATAGTTTTTTCGTTTGATGCTGAGAGGTTGCCTGCCTACGAACCATTTTAATACATACTAATATTACTCTGTCTGTCTGTTAAGCTTTCAGGACTAAACTACTGAACCGATTTTGATGAAATGTGCTATGTGATAAATTTAAATCCCAAAGAAGGACTAAGGGGCGTCGCCCACACGATTAACAGTCGAGGTGCAGTTGAGGCGGAGGCGCATAAGAGGCACGCCGCAACAAGGTTTTCTTTACAAATGAATGGTAGTGCGCTCACATACAAGAGTTGCGGCGAGGGCGAGGTGAAGGCGGGGCGGAGGCGAGGTGCAGACGGGGCGGAGGCGAGGTGCAGGCGGGGCGGAGGCGAGGTGCAGGCGCAGGAGGGGCGCTCAAGTGTGCCCAAGCCACGATTCCACCGCTATTTTGTCATTTTGTCATTCAAAATGTATAGCCGCCTGCGCCTCGACTCTACGCAGAGACCTATCCTCGACCGTGCTGCGACGCCGCACCGCCGCTGACGCGACGTCGCCTCGACTTAACCAGTGAGCGACGCGCCATAGGCTACTCTTCCACGACTTCGTCTGAGTCCGCGGTAAGCGACATTTCCGCGGACAAAGTCTTAAGCGGCAAAAGCTAGGTAGAAGGAAAACCTACTATCGTGAATTTTGGAAAAGTCTGGGAGAAGCCCATGCTGGAGAGCAGAACAAACTCATTACCGATGTCTAATACAAAAAAAAGTATAAGAGAAATTCGTA
The DNA here is from genome assembly GCA_949316365.1 of Hoplodrina blanda. Lineage (NCBI taxonomy): Eukaryota > Metazoa > Arthropoda > Insecta > Lepidoptera > Noctuidae > Hoplodrina > Hoplodrina blanda. Next base: position 22,948,948 of record OX438578.1, on the reverse strand, counting down.
AGAGAAATAGCAATATTTGTCAATTAAACACAAATTAAGTCAAGGAAAAAATTGTGCTAATAGGTAGGTATTCGAACATTCAGTTTTTGTGTATTTAGGCACTAATGCCTACTGGGTATTTATTTACACTTTAAACATAAAACCTTAAAGTAAATGTAAAATATGTACAACTTATAAAAAAAAAGGCAGAAAGGAGACCTCATAGGGCATCAAAAAATTCGTCCGCGTCGCTGTCAATGGGGCAAGTGCCCAAAAGGCTGACAGCATTGCCACGTTGTATAGCAATGCTGATTCAGTAGGTTTTATAACAAAATGGTGATTAAATCATTAATATTATGTGGCACTAATGTGTTAGTAATTTTGCAAAAATAAATATTTAAAGTTTTTCTTAGTTTTTGCTTGCTTGCTTATTCTTAGCTATTAATTTTGTCATCATCATCTGCCTAGCCTTTTCCCAACTATGTTGGGGTCGGCTTCCATTCTAACCGGATGCAGCTGAATACCAGTATTTTACATGAAGCGACTGCCTATCTGACCTCCACAACCCAGTAACTGGGTAATACGATACCCCTTGGTAAGACTGGTTGTCAGACTTTCGGGCTTCTGACGACCCGTAACGACTGTCAAAGATCCACATATGACAGCCGGGACCAACGGCTGTGCAATGCTTTCCGAGGCACGGAGAAGTCTCTTAGCTAGTATTAGTCATCAATGCTAATTAGTAATTAGTATTGATGACTAACTAATTAGTAGTAGTAGATCGACCTACATACTCTATACACCAACAACAACTTCGATTCGAAGTAAAATTAAAGAAAACCAAACAACAACCATATTCATTTCTCGAGTGCAAATTATTATTGCAACATAAGTATAAAGCGTTTTCATTTTATCGATCTGTCGCAGAAGTGAGGATTGTAATAACGCGGGTAGCACGAGTAATAAAGTCTTGTCCTTGAGAATATCGTTACCCTGTATGAAGAATTAAAGAAAAACTACTCACAATGCAGAGCTATATTTTCCTGACCTACTAATGAATAGGTAAAACGTTTATACTTGGTTGGTTAATAATGATAATATCAGTCTATTATTGTTCCAATGCAGTTTTAAGTCTATGTTTTCCTTTATATTCAAGAGTTACAAGTTGATTGATATTTGACTTATTTTTTAGTGTGAAAATTATCGAGCGTTTAAAATCATTTAAAGAAAATCATCATTTAAAGTTATTTATTTCATCCTCTAAAAATCGATGTTCGACAAACAATACTTAAGTATATTCTTTGTTCAACAAAGAAACCACAAATACTTTATTTCAAATCCTTTAACATGCCTTCTTTGCCTTCTCTGCTTACCCAACAAAGGCGAGCGAACCGAAAGATACCGCGGTACTGCGGCATGCTGTCGAGCAAATTCCTAGCCGACACAACTATGCAGAATTATGTCGAGCTAGAGAATACCCTTTGAATATTGTGCCTTTGTTCAGTTTTAGCAGAACTTGTCGACTTTAGAGGAACTAATAAGGTTGAGGCCAAACGAACGTAATTTTGTCAGTCGTGAGTCGCAGAAATGGCAGAAATACTGTTGGGATGCCAGACGAGCGCATTTTATTCTGTTACTATCCAACGCTTAGAATAATAATCCAACGTTTATAGCGTTTGCTTGTGTCGTGCGTCGGCCCCATCGCCCCCGCAAACTCAATTCGGTCCGAATAATGCATGTGAGTCGGCAGATAACTCATTTTGCGTCGACGTGTGAATCAAATCAAATCAAATCACAAGCTCTGCTTAGCTTGGGATCAGATGGCCGTGTGTGAGTTGTCCCAAGATACTTAAAAAAAAAAAGAATTAGACTTTTTTATGAAACCGAATGCAGCAGCAATTTCTGCGACCGAAATTCTGCGACTCACGACTCACAAAATTATGTTCGTTTGGCCTCGCCCTAACGGGTTATACTATTACTAGCTTTGCTTTTTTTACCTACTTTACATCTTTGATTCCTGCTCCACTCCCGTGGGTCGTAGCGTGATGTTATTTAGCCTTTACTATTACTCATGAATCTGCCACTTATATTCAATTATTATGTAACATGTATTTGTGGCTAAATAATTTGTGAATAAATTAACTAGGTATATTAATTGAAATATGATAAATAAACGCTATTTCACACATGGTTTCTTTTTGTTCTGTAAACAACCCTAATTATCCAGCTTGTAGCACCTATTACCAACCCATTACTTTTCAACTCTGTGCTTTTACTACCCGCTTTTAAAAGAGTCTTGTTGACAGAGAATATAAATTATGATTGAACGACACTTACTTTGCTTACTTTTTTATTACTAATGAATTACTAGCAACGTTATTTGAAAATCATCGTATAGAACGTATGAGCATTTTATTACACTCTCCTCGGCTCTATGACACCCTTCACACACCATTCCAGTCTCGTCTATATTGTCAAACTTACCTTACTAGTATAATAATGTACTATTATTGAACGTTTGACATCATTCGAAATTATTATTAAAGATTTTTCCTCCTACGCACAATATTGTTCGATTGTAACGTAAAAATAGTCTGTAGTCACAGATACGTCTAGGTATAATACATATACATATTTTTATGTCAAATAAAAATATTATTTATACAATATTATACCTACATAATTATAAGTAGGCAGGATACTTCAATTATTCTTATTTCTATTATTGGAGGCTTTTGTATCTTCCTAAGCATTTCGAAGAATATTAGGTACGTTTTTAGAATAGACTATAATATAGTTACGCTTGTTTTCTTAGTCAAAGTCAAAGTCAAAGTCAAGTCTTAAAAGTTTAAGTTACATGCTCGCCATCTTCACAGTAACATGTTACATGCGTACCCTTGTAATGTGAACTTGTGAATAAGGTTGAAAAAGCCAAGCAGAAAGTAATAAAAATGGTAGAAGACTTGCAAATAAGTAAATAGTTTCTTTACTTACAAAGCAAACAAACTATGTTAAAAAAATACCTAACCGACGTTAGTGCATAGATTAATTTTGTATATTAAATTGTTTTCTTCGTTCAGTAAATTCCTGCTGTACTGAAAACCTCTCTGAAGAAAAATCTGTTGTAATAATTATGAATACAAGAAAGTCCATTAAAATGTCAAGAATTTTGAAAGTTTCCAACAATGGCGTATTTTACAGGATCAACTTAGGAAAATCCTGTCTAAGGGTGGTATTACACTTATCAAATATCTTTGTCCAATTATGATGTTCAATATTTGATCAAATTTCTTTGAAGGACGCTCATTACTCTTGTCCAATATCTGTGTCCAATATTTTGCGTAGTTTTAAGAAAATGGAGGAACATGGAACATGGAGGAAGATGAATCGTCCACGATATCTTGTTTGCAGCCATTTTTAATTAAATGTCATTAATATTTGATCAAATATCGGATTATCGGTGTTGATAATACATTTGATGAAGTCGTCCAATTTCTTTGATCAAATGTACATTGGACCAAGATATTTGATAAATGTAATACCACCCTTAGCAGACGTCTACTAACTATAAACTACCTCCATGCCATGTTTCATGTATAAACGAGATGAGTGAGTAGGTGAGTGTGCGTCCTTTCGCTTTTATATATTTAGATTTTTATAATAAACTAGCTGTTACCAGCAACATCGTACGAGTGGTATTTTTCAACCGCATTAAGTTATGTCTTTGGTTACTGCTCCGTCCCCTTGGCCGTAGCGTGATGTTATTTAACCCATACTATTCTTTATGAATCTGGTTATCATGAACAGAAAGATTTATCCCAATTCGACTGGTAGTTCCAGAGATTAGCGCCTTTAAACAAACAAACAAACAAACAAAAAAAGTGTTCAGATTTATTATTTCAATGTATAGTATTTTTAGATTATCATAATACTTACTAGAATTTAACTATTCTGTAACTGTAGGTAAAAGTATTGTTATGAATATATTTTATGTTTAATATCTTTCAACATAAGTACAATTTGAAATAAAGATAAAGACTTTCCGACTGACGGATTCCTTGATAATGAAAATGAGAATCCGTCGGTCGGAAAGTGTCTGAAAACGTTTTATTTCAAATAAACCATTTACAGACAGACACTTCTGAATTGTCAAGGAGTCAGTCAGTCGGAAAGTCAAAGCTAATTGCTCGTTCCAAATAATAGGTTTCTATGAAGAAGAACGAGCAAGAAACTTAATGAATACTCTTCTCAAAAATCAATATAAAGTAAGAACAATGTAGGTAACAAGTTGAGCCATCAGATACGAGTAATCCTAATCCTAATCCTAACTAATATTATAAATGCGAAAGTAACTCTGTCTGTCTGTCTTTCTGTCTGTCTGTCTGTCTGTCTTTTCTTCACGCCTAAACTACTGAACCGATTTGTGTGAAATTTGGCACAGGGTAAGTGTGAACCCCAACAAAGGACATAGGCTACTTTTTATTCGACTTCGACTTCGTCTGCGTCCGCGATAACCGACATATACGCGGACGAAGTCGCGGGCAAAAGCTAGTTACTTATAATTACACAATTTTACTCAAATACCAGACCACATCATCACACATTTACCCATTTCATTATTAAAAACATACAAAGCGCGAGGCGCAGTGCATACAATCATTTATTACTCATGTTATGAAATGAAAACTGTTCCACGCTATTTACTTTCAGATCTGTATGAATGCATGTTCATACACTGTGTACTCACAGACAGTCAATTATTAAAATATTTCATGGTTTACAGCCTGTTTTGTGAAGCAGAAATAACTAAGTATTTGATGACTGAAACTTTAGTCTGAAAAGTTTGTTTGTATTTTGTTTGAACTCGCTAACTCTGGAATTGCTGATCCGATTATCCGCTATAGATAGACTGATTCAATCAATATGCCTAGCCTTTCCGACAATGTTGCGGTCGGCTTCCAGTCTAACCGGATACAGCTGAAGCTATCCAACCTTCCAAGAAGAACTTGGTATATATGTACCTAGACTGTTTAATTTGTAAAATAAAAATATACGTAAGACAATTCGGGCCAACGAAAGCTAGTAATTAATAAAATTTTGGAAATATTAGATGGCAAACCTACATCAGTACCAACAAGATTACTTTCTTTGGTTTTAACTCATCCCTGCATCCTTAACCACGATTTACGATACGTGTAGCAAGATACAGTTCTGAAGAATAAAACAAGCTACCTACTTTGATATTTGGTAGGTAGGTAGTAGTGAATAAGTGTTAGAAGTGTCGTCATTTCAGCCGAAGGCTTCCACAGCTAGACATAGAGTCCACCATGTAGGAGACATGCCCACGCTGCGCGTCCTGGAGTAACTTAAACCAATAAAGGTTTACCTTCTAAATAGTACCTCCGCGTGATAATCGAACCCACTATTGTAGTAGTAATTATTTGAAACTGGCATCTAAATAAAATTACCAATATCTGCGGATAGCAACTAAGATCAGTAACCTCCATCAACAATGCAATGTATCAATTACGGTTACTAAGATAAACACATGCCCATTTGTAGTATGTACTACATTTCTCAGGTGTCAATTATTATTGGATCAGAATCAACAATACCTCTGGCACGTGGAATCTATAGCCTACAGCCTTAACACGTGGCCATTAATTCTCCAGAGCCTGATGTTATGCTCGGCCATTAATACCCATGTTGGACGCAGATGTGTTGATTGATCGCGCAAGGATTACAATCCTAAGCCTCTTTGTACATCGGCAGTAGTGTGGCAGAAGGCTTGCTTGCGAATATTTGTTTAGTGGTTTTAATAGTGTCAGCACTTCTATCCGCCAGATTGTTTACTGAACCCGTTTCAATATTTTCATTTTATTTTCGGCGAGGCCGTTTCGTCATGCGATTTGTCGAGCAACCGATATTCTGAATGCTATTGATATCTACGTATTTATTATTTGGGGTATAAATGAACTTTGATATGCAAATGAAACTCAAATGTTTGATCGAAATCGTATATAATACAACTTTCCACGGCTAATAAGATTTTATTGGCACTTTTCACGTCTCAATTCAAGTGCCACAGCGTCACATGTTGTTTTTAGTGGCACTAAAAATCTATTTGTATATCACTTTAGTGTCTATTTAGAATTTTATGAGGTTTATCCAAAATTAAGGACGGCAGCGGGTGCTTGGTGTGCCGCGTCGAATATTTATGTTTATATTATACATATAGGAATATTAAAAAAGCCCTGCTTTTGTAGGTAGTTACTTCAAGGCGAGATGTTCAAGAAAGATTTTGATTGATGACTACAATATTATGATTTGCTTGTATAACAAACAGTATAATTTTAAAGAATGTTATTCCAAAGACAGATAATTAAGCCCAACATTTAATTGTTCGTGTACTTGCCTACTATTAATCTTCTTCGATCTACTAAATCTTTAACTATCATATTATTAACTACAACTTTTTTTTTCTCCTCAGACTTTGAACTCGGAAACTTTACGCGTAGTGAAAAAACACAGACAAAACCAAAATGGCCGACTCACAGATCCGCCGAAACAATAAAGGTATGAGGTGGATAGTGAACTCTGTTCGCAGTGCCTGGAGTCGGAACCGGACGGATCCGGAAAAAGAACCGTTGATCCCTAATGAGAGTAACGATAACATACGAAACATTATTGAGCAGTACGTTGAGTACGCGCGTGAAAAATTTCGCAATAGACGTTAGTCTGCGCCACCATCGTCAGCAGCAGTGTCTTCATTCCTTTCAACATTGTCATCGGCAACTGGGCATCCCTCAACGGACAAGATTTTCTTGGTAAGTGCTAGTTTTATTTCAAAATGGAGAATGGTACATCTTGTAACGTAATGTGTTAGTTCGTTTGTCATTCCTCGGTATGAGATAAAATAGAAAAAAAAAAGATTTTTTAGTTTATACTTAAATGTTTTTTAAAGGCCTGTGCCCAGTAGTGGGACAGTACAGTAGTTATAATAATAATAAATGTTTTTTGAATCTCGTACAAGGTTTTGATTTACGTATGTTTCTTCCATATGAAGCTCACTCACAGGAAAGTTCTTTTGAACGCATCACTGTCTTGAGCAGATTAAAGAGAGCTTTGGTACTTTTTTCTCTACTTTTTTCTCTGACAGTGTTTTTTGCCCTGTATTACTAAACTGCTTACTAGCTACTTCCTGCGACTTCGTACGAGTGGTTTTCTCACCCGTGTTAAGTACCTCTTTGATTACTGCTTCGTTCCCTTGAGTCATAACGTGTTAAAAAGCCACCTGAATTTTAGCTATCATATACAAAAAGATTTTTTATCAATCTGACTGGTAGTTCGAGAGATTAGCGCATAGATCAAGTAAATGGTGGTTAAGTCAAACCATGATTAAACTAAATTTCAGTCAAGCTCGCGACCCAGATTTGATATAACTGAACAGTTCCAATGAGAGGCAACTCTTTAGTATATCTATGGATTTACCATTCTCCATACTGTATCTGTGATATAAATTAATATGTTGTGCTAGTATTGCGTCATCATATCAGAAAAACGACCACTGAAAAACGTCCACTGCTGGACTTAAGCATTCTCTAAAGATAGCCACAAATGGCCACAATGACCGGTCTTGCGCTAACACCAAGTACTGCTTACTAGTACCGATTCAAAACCAACAACATTTCTTGATAATTAGTCAAGGAGCTAGATTATTTTTTTTCCAAGTAATATGACGATAGTTTTATGAATGATTCTTAAATAACCTTCGCAGTTTTTTCACTAGTAGGTCGCTTTGAGTCATGCGTTTGATATCGTATTTGTTTACTATCATTTTATCTCAATTTGTCATTATCTTCGCAGAGATATAATAGTACTACGATAGTCGTGCAATGATATTAATGCGGTGTTTTAGAAGTATCGAGAATAACGTTCAATTGTAAAATATTAATTATTGTCTGTGTAGACTCTGGTTGCAACCAATCCATGATGTACAATTTTTAAGATTTAGGTAAATGATAAGAAAACCATTTAAATATAGAGTTATTGACGCTATTTTTTTGGAGATAAAAAAAATAGTAACCAATACTTATACACATGATTGTACTCATGATAACAAACAACTTTCCCAGTGAAACGATTTTTTTTTAATTTGATAGGTACCTAGACCTACATGACCTCAATCCCCCCAATAGATTATTAAGTAACGAGAATAACACACAATGAGCTGTGATTTAATAGTTACTTGTTCTTTATTACAAACAAAACAATTTATAATTTATTATTAAACTATTAATTTAACTTTTTCCACACAATTTTTTTTTTATTCAACTAGGTATCAACCGACAGAACGGGACACGCGTTTGCTCACGCCATTGCGATTGGAGTCTTACGCTTTGCTTTAAAAAAAATAATATTTGGGACGTTGTTTGTTATCATGAAAACAATCTTGTGTTTAAGTATCGATCACTTAAATCTCAAAAATCAAAAATTATCACCTAACATTGAACTATATGAAAGATGAAACACGTATAATTATTTATTAGCAATGCACGGCAATGTTTAAATCTGTGGCAGCGTTTGATTGAAATTAATAAAAATCGGAATATAGGTACCCGGTTGTCGTAATTACCCCAATGCACTATACATAAAGTAAAGAAATAGTATCCATTTGAGGAATATTTCTAAAAACGTTATAGGTTGAATGCAACTTAAAATAAAAACAAATAGTGCACTTGAAATCTATATTACCTACCCACAAGTTTTTAAAGATAAATTGTGTTTTTACGTAACTGCACGTATTATCGGAGGTTGTGGCCTATTCCACTTGACCGCTTAAGTCGAGAGTTGATTGTGCCGGCACAGCGGACGTGTCCCCGACTAATAATAGACGCGTGTGTGAAAGTGTACAGGTGAAAATGCACTGAGCTGCTGAATCACGGAATTAACTGCTCTTTTTACTTTTTACCCAATACTTTGTAAATTTTGATTTCTGAAAACCCATTTTGTATAGTATTTTATGTACATCGTATACGCTTTTTGTACGAATGAATTCAGAGAATCATTCACATAATTTTCAGAAGTTTAATACCCACCAAACTCCACATAATAGTACCAAACATTCCTATTTAAACAACATACTTATCTCCGCGTCGTTCAACATTTAATACACGAACCGAGCCAGTTATTATTCAAGAACTTTCCTCAAGTCGGTGTATGTTCGTATCTGTGAGTCACTGGAGAGGTCGCGACCCGACAAGATTGTCGCTAACTCGCTCCCGGCCCCGTTAATTGGTACCCCCACGAAATTGAGAGCAAATCTTGAGGTCAATCATCATGTTATTATTTTGGAAGCGAGCTCTTGCAGTAAGGGCGAAAGAATTCGTGGGATAGGGACTTTATTACTTTATTTTGGATAAAAAATGGGCTATCTTGATAAAAGTATTAAAGAATCATTATGTCATTTTCAATAACAAAAGAATTAAAAATATAGATAGGTTTTAACTAAGTTTGTCTTCTGCATTAAATGACTCAACCGTTTTTAAAGGGGGGGGGGGGGCACAAGACACATCACATGTCCACTAGCATACTGCCCACAGATATAGATAGACATAGATAACGCAAGTATCACGATCTGTATGAAAACCAAGCGTGCCATTTTTTGACTACCTATTATGACGTCACAAGCACTATTTAGTGATGGGAAAATCAAATCGATTCAAAGACGCCGCCGCGTACGGCGCCCCCCTCGTCCTACCCCCCGCCATGCGCCAGCGGCTCACCCGGTCAGCAGTACGCTGAAAGTCTTTGTAGTGAGAGGTTGCGTGCTCGAGCGCTTGCGTTCCGACGACGTGCTAGTTTTTGGATACCTTTGCCATAATTTTTTAATAACATATAATAATAACAACAATAATAATATAAATAATAAAAATATAATAATAATAATAACATAATTTAAATCGATTTATGAATCGATTTTATGACAGAGTAATGAGATATACAGAGGAATGAGATAAACAGAAAAATGAATGACAAAATAAAATTCCTGATCTGCTTATAAGGCAGTTAGGAGTATATATTTTTTACAAAATTGTAAGTATTTCCCTAATTATTTCTTGTGATTGTTGTAGACTATCAAAATGTCGGAAACAAAGACAAAATCCAGAGAAGAAATTTTAGAAGCAAAACGAAAAGCATGTAAAATACGTTATATTAAAATCAAAATAGATCCAAAATTACATGAGCTACGAAAACTTTTTCCCTTCCACAAAGCTTGCTTCCTCAAAATGTATTGAACAAATAGTGCTATGCTTTGTTGGGAACCAATCTTTGTTTCCCGTCGCCTCAATCCATTTTTGTTTTAAATTGGGTTCATGTGGAAAACTAAAAAAATAACGAAACGTTACGATTATTTATTAAAATTGTCTACAAAGTACTTATATAATACAAAATCATTCCTCTGTTTCCGAAATCGATTCTTGAGAATCGATTTGTGTTGCATATGATGAACAGCACTAATCGCTAAAATTGACAGAAAAATGATAAAAGTCCCTGTACTACAAAACCGAAACGATATACGATAGTATCGCTTGTTTCGATATTCATTACTTGTTAAAACAAATCGTCTTATCGACCGCTCCAAGTAAAAGCTGCAATGTAATAGGAACGTTTTGTTTTTCTCAAATTTGGTATTACCAGGTATTACTGAGGGTATTCGATTAAAAATAATTGTTTTTTTTATTAATTACGCATAATATTAATCATAAAATGACTTACCGATGGAAGGAAACGTTTACTTTATTTTTTCTCCTCGCATTTGTACAGTTTTTACAATTTATAACAGCACATTAACCATTTTAATATTTTTAACTGACGTTCGACTAGCGCTATGCTCCGATGCAGACTGAGCGCGAAATTGGCCACTTACGATTATTGTACGTAAGCTAGGCACGCGAAGTAGTTGCTCTCGCGTTATCTATGTCTATCTATATCTGTGATACTGCCCATCAAACTAAGTAACATTAGTCAAAAATGATTGGTGAGAAATGTCTCATGTTTGGTCCAAAAAGCACTGTTTATGGTAGCGCGTAAATTTGCTTATTGGTGCATGCAACAGTACCTATTCCGTAAATAAAGTTTTTAAACTATTTTGAAATTGTTTTTATTAAAAAATAATGGGTGGTCAGTGTCGTGATGGCCCAGTGGTTAACGCGCCCACCTCTCATGCATGAGGTTGTGGGTTCGAATCCGGGCAAGTACCAATGTGACTTTTTCAATTACTTAGTACTTTCTTAAGTTTATCTTGGACATCACTGACATCGGTGAAGGAAAACATCGTGAGGAAACCTGGACTTGTAATTAATATAAGTCTGAAATCGCCAATCCGCCTTGAGCAAGCGTGGTGATCATGCTCATGCCTTCTCTGTATGAGAAGAGGCCTTTGCCCTGCAGTGGGACAGTAATAGGCTGGTATTATTATATTATTTAAAAATAATGGGAGGTCAGGTCCAGAACCAAAAAGGGTCTAAAACCAACAAAAGATCGCAGTAATAGAAAGAACATGCTACTTTCAGCTGAAAGTAGCATGTTCTTTCTATTACTGTGAAAAGGCACTCAATGAAGCTTCATTAAGTGCCTTTTGAAACCTGTTGTCTTCGTCTTTTCGTCTCGATGATTCGTGTAATAAGGTAATCAAACCTATAACATAATTATGTAGGTAAATGAACTAACCAACTATGAATAGCCGTAATCCACTATAAGCAACATCCGCGATGATAAATAAAGTACGTGATCTCAACAATATTTGCGATCACGTCCGAATGATTGCAACACAACCAGGGCCGTACCGCCATATCAAAGATATGGGCCCCTTCAGCTATCTATGGGCCCCGAAACGTCTAATTGAAAATTCGTAAAATACTATCGACTGTTCTCACTCAAACTCTTAGGCCGTAAACCTCCCGGGTAAAAATAAACATATTATTTCTTTTGGGAAAATTCGTTACCAGTGGGCCCCTAAAAATGTTTTCATACGGAGCCCGCCTAGTGGAAGTTACGCCACTGACCACAACACTCCTTCATTTGCACATCCATGTTACGCAAATGAGTGGTAACATTAATTAAGGGTAATACGATAATATACGTGAGCAAAATTATTATAACGATACCAATTTGCGGCGAGGAAATTCGAAATTTGCTCGAAAATTCAGCTTGCAATATTGCAAGCTTAAATGTTAGAGCAAATTCCCAAGTAACCGATAGTGGTTTTCGAAGTTAGATCGGAGCGATAATTTTCGGTCTGTCTAATATGTCTTTCAGTAACGCGTTGATCTTCAGTTTATACTACCTATTGATGTTCAGGTTAAGCGTCAAAATGATTAATCACTACAGAAAATTGACGTCAAGCTGAATGCACTTTATACCTTCTACGTTATCATAAAACAGAGTATTACATTCTTCTCCATTTCTAATGAACGTTAATTATACTACCTACCCCGGCATTACTCAGTAATAAATGGAGGTAATTACCTTGATCTTTCATCTTTGCTCCCAAGATTGTATTATTACTCATGACTTTAAATGACGCCGACACTTGACATTCATACCGCTTAGTTTCACCACACTTCTTTGATCTACGCGGTGTCGTGCTCCGCAGACGGAGCATCTTTAGTTGACGCAGCTGTAAACTTTTTAAAAGTTTTCATCAAATCGGTTGCCTACGCAATTTCGAAAATTCTAATACTACTTGCGAGTTGCCTGTTGACGCTAAACGCAATTCAAAGTTGCTTCTTGTTCGGAGCGCCTTCGGTGTCATGTAAGATAATATTCTTTGTATTAAAAATGTATAAGATTACATCCACTGGACCATTCTGTTATCCACTAACGTGGTCTGTTCGTATAACGTTTCTTTCCGTGTCTGATACGTTCATAGCACGGTCATGGTTTGGTACGGTGCACTGGGCAGGCCATTTCCAATGCGGGGATAACAAAAAAGTGTTTGATGCGTTCAGCATTGTGCCTCAATGTTACAAGTGACATTGAGCTAAGTCAGTGAGTTCATTGCACTCTAACATGCGCTAAAATATCGACCCTAGTAGGATGTGCCAATCACCAAAATGAAATACCGCTGACAAGCAGCGCTGCAGCGCTTATACCCGATATACAAGACTATAAATTTCATGTACTGTGATGAAATGGGTAAAAATATGGGTCATGTACTACACCATCATTTAGATAAACAGGTAATTAATTGTTGTATGCCTGATGCCAGTTACAGTGATATTCTGGAGAAAGTATTAAGTAAGGAGTACAGCCCATCTACTACTATCTTAATTTTAATTGAGAGAAGGGGAAATGCAAACAGTGCCAAAATAAAGAAGTATTTTGATAGTTTAGCCATGTTAAATGTACATAAAATAGTGCTGTTTGCCTTTCCTTATGGCAATGGCCTGTCACAGACCGAAAATAACATCCGATATAAACATAATATGAAAATAAATACTATGACAATGTATAATAAAAAGTTTGAATTTATTGACTCTAATGTACTCATTAGTCAAAAATATTTTACGACCGAAGATAACTACTATCTTTGCAATTTTTATAAAGGACAGGTAGCAAAATCGCTATCATATTGTATTTATAAGTCAGCCAAGTGTTTGGCTAACTATACTGCCTCTATTGAGCAGTTAAGTCATACACTTTATTCAAATAATCAGAGCTTGGAATTTGTTCCAAGTAATTTAAATTACAACTTGGGACAATAGAGTCAATCTCTAGCTCTAATTCAATTACCAAGTTAGACTTGTACCCAAATTCAAGGGGTTCTGAGACAATAGAGTTAAACTCTAGCAATAATGTAAGCCATTCCTTAATATCACACCCATCAGATTCTTGTAACATAAGTGAACTTACCAATAATAATTTAAAAATAGTTCATCAAAATATACAGGGTGTGATAGGTAAAGAATTAGAATTGGAGCTGTTCATGAACTGTAGTTTTGTTGATATTTTATGTGTAACTGAACATTGGTTAAAAGTCCACCAATTCATGTTCAGCTTTAATAACCACTTGGTGGCCAGCTCGTTCAGCAGAGTGAATATGATACGGGGTGGCTCCCTCATCATAGTTCGCAACAATATTAAATTTAAAGAACGTAAAGACATAGTAAGCCTCTCTGTTGAGCGAGTTATTGAAATAGCTTGCATCGAGCTTGAGCAGTTCATTGTAATGAGCGTGTACAGGCCCCCATGTGCTTGCTATGATATTTTTGAAAAATATATGGAAGAAGTATTATTAAAGACTTGTAGCAGTAATAAAACAGTTGTAGTGTGTGGAGACTTTAACATTAATATACTAGAAAAATCAGCTACTGTAAATAAATTTTTAGCTTTATTTAAGTCATATAACTTGTACCACACATTCCTTGAGCCAACTAGAATAACTGCCACTAGTGCCACCTGCATTGACAATATTTTTACAAACTTAAGACCATCCAGCCGTTTAATTATAAACAAGTTGGACTCGGATCACTGTGGCCAGTTAGTTACTTTCCCTCAGAAAATAGTTGAAGCTCAAGGAAAGTTTGTGAGTTTTATTCCTGTATACAAAAGTCGTTTAGGACAATTTAAAAGTAATTTAATGGAAAAGCTACCGAGTTTGCCTTATCACATCAACCCGGATAATGCATATAGTTTATTATTTAATCTTATCAATTGTGAATTCAAGAAAGTTTTCACCTCAAAAACATTACCTCTTTGTGACCGTGTTAAATTTAGTGACTGGGCAACACCGGGTATTTATAAAAGTAGGGAAAGGTTATATGAATTGTATAGTGAAAAATCATATAACCAAGACGAAACTTTTAAAGAATTTGTTAAAAAATATTCTAAAACTTTTAAAAGAGCCTGTTCCTCAGCAAAAGCCATACACATAAAAAATAAAATAAAATTATCTGGTAACAAAATTAAAACAACTTGGAATATTATTAATTCAGAAACGGGAAGAACTACAGTACGCAACCGTGATTTCCATTTGAAAATCAACAATGTAGATTTTAAAGCGGACATGGACGTAGCAACAGAGTTTGAAAATTACTTCACTAATATTCCAATTTTAACAACCAGGACTCTGTCGTCGTCGTCCACTTCTGCTTTCTCTATACTAAAAGAATGTGTACCAGAATGCGACAAACATTTTGAATTTATTGTTGTGACTGATAAAGATATTATTAATTCCTTTAGGGATCTAGATGTAAAAAAAACTACCGACCTTTGGGGATTATCGGTACATATCATGTCTGAAATAATTGATGTTATTTCTCCTTTTTTAGCAATTGTTTTTAACTCTTGCATTGCATCTGGTGTATTTCCTGACCTGATGAAACTTAGTAAAGTAATTCCATTGTTCAAATCTGGTAGTACAACTGATCCTACGAATTTTCGGCCAATCTCCATATTACCCACATTGAGTAAAATCTTTGAAAAATTAATTTTGAATCAAATGTTAAGGCATTTTAATAAATATAATTTACTCCATCTGAGACAGTACGGTTTTACAAAGGGTCGTTCAACTACAGACGCGGGCGTGGAGTTACTGAAAAACATATTTGAGGCCTGGGAGGAATCGCGGGATGCTCTTGGCATTTTCTGCGACTTATCCAAGGCCTTTGATTGCGTACACCATAATACACTCTCGACCTTCTGACTTCTTATCTGAACAACAGAATTCAGAGGGTTGATGTAAATGGCAAAATGTCGGCAGGATCTGCGGTCACCATGGGCGTTCCGCAGGGTTCAATTCTAGGACCTTTCCTGTTTTTGATTTATATTAATGACTTACCTTATCACGTAAGGGATAATCACAAGATTGTATTGTTCGCGGATGACACTTCACTAATTTTTAAAATCAAGCGACAGTTAGAAAATTTTGACGAAGTCAACAATGCACTCTGTAAAGTTGTCCATTGGTTTAATGTAAATAATCTTCTGTTAAACGAAAAAAAAACTAATCTCATTAAATTTTCAACGCCAAATGTCAGGCAGCTAAGCACCAATGTTCAGCTTAATGGAATAGAGTTGAATCCTGTTGAGTCAACGGTGTTTCTTGGAATTACCATTGACGCCAAATTACAATGGGGCCCGCACATAGAAAAATTGTCAGGCAGGCTCAGTTCAGCCGCCTATGCTGTTAAAAAGATTCGACAGATAACTGATGTGGATACAGCCAGAGTTGTTTATTTCAGTTATTTTCATAGTCTCATGTCGTATGGGATTCTTCTCTGGGGAACCTGTGCGGACATTAATACTATCTTTGTTCTACAAAAAAGGGCTGTTCGAGCCATTTACAACTTAGGTCCACGGGATTCCCTTCGAGAGAAATTCAAAGACATCAACATTCTGACTGTAGCCTCACAATACATATTTGAAAACCTTATGTATGTACACAAGAATATTTCAAATTTTAAGAAAGTGTCCGATGTTCATGGATTTAATACTAGAAATAAGCACAATCTTGTGGTACATCACACTCGTCTCCACAGAGTAGGCAACTCGTTCATGGGTCAATGTATACGTTTTTACAATAAACTTCCCATTGATGTTCGAAACTTACCGATTAAAAAATTTAAAAGTTGTATTAAAACCAAACTATACAAAAAGGGCTACTATAAAATTTCGGATTATTTAGATGATAAAAAAGCTTGGGATTGAACTGCTCGCTCTGCTAAGCCTTGTGATTATGCCCTTTGCAAATTACATTTTTCCTTTTGACACATCTTACGTAAACATGACATTTAGAGACTATTTTATTTTTTCTTTTTTTTTTTCTTCTCATCCGGATATACTTTGGAAAGTATATTTTTTTAATATATTATATTGTAAATATGTGGACTATGTGGGTTGTTGCATTTTTTCTGGGATTAGATTTCATGGTTGTCTGACAGTTTGAGTATTCGATGCGGCCTACCCAAATGTCCTTTCTGTGGTATTGTTCGTCGTGTCGTTGAGCTCCTTAAGTTCTGAGTCGAGCTTGACGATTTCTGACAAATGCGTGCACTGACTGGACAGGCCGACTCAAATTTGTGTGCCTCTCTCCTCAAGAGACCACCTCGGACATTAACCTACTTGGTTCGCATATGATTTGACCATTACAAGTAATTGTATGGACTTTAAAAGAGACTTTGACCTCTGAGTTTGTTTCGGTGTTTCTTCTCAGAGCAGTCGGCTAGGAAACACTGGACTCATCTAGTTAAAAAAAAAAACAAATGTGACGTGTAAAAGTGTTATTTATAACCAATTTACTGAATAAATCATCATTTCATTTCATTTCATTATAGTTTTACAAAGCGATTAAACTACTTTGTTATCGTCTATACAGAACTAGCTTTATTTCTAAGCAAGTTTGTTAAGTCTAGATAGTAAAGCCAAGCTGGCATTCTGGCTACGTAAATGTAACCCTTTGTACAACGGGCCTTTTTTTTTTTTTTTTGAGGTACTTCTGGGTAATGCAATAAATTAATATTTTTGAGAAATTCAAAAGTGAAATGATAATAGAATCACTAAAGTTTGTTTGTTTGTTTAAACGTGTTAATCTTAAAAACTACTGGTCCGATTCTGAAAATTCTTTCGCTAAAAGGAAACTACAATTATCTTTGAGTAAATCGGATCTGAAAGAAAATTTATAAAGACGAAAGTAATGGATAAAAATCTAAATAGGTACATATTTATTTTTGCTGTACTTTTAAAGGTACTGTATATTTCTTGGATCTTATTCGACTTTGCAAAACCTATACATCTCCAAGACTGAATAACGAAGATCGTCAAAAAGATAACCGATCTACATAATCTGCCTAGCCCCTTTCCTTCTCAACTATCTTGGGGTCGATTTTCAGTCTAAACAGATTACTATCATGTACGCGCAAGTTGCCACTATCGGACCTCCACATTTCAGTTACTGGGTAACAGGACTAACAGGATTCATTAAGCCGTTCGAGAGAAAATCACATTAAGTGAACTTTCCGGAAAATACGCTCTAAAATAAAGGTAGTCTATAATTTTGTTCAATAGGGAGTTAAGCTTAATGAAAATTGAAATGAAGCTCTCGATCTACCTACTTTTCATTTTCATTCTACGACCAATGATCAAACCATGTCAGAGACCCTTGAGGCGATTTAGAAACTCTGACACTAGGGGGTGTGGGGTCGTAAGACCTTACTGCCCTCACGATAAAGAAAGAATGAAAATTAGGTAGAACCGAGAGCTTCATTTCAAAATAATGCGCAGGGAGGGTACGCTCTAGAAAGACCTACACTGATCCTATTGGTGAGATTCTTCAGAACAGGTGCGCAGTACTCGTAACCGGCGTGCTTGTATGACGAGATGTATGAACGTGAACGAGGCGAAAGGAGTATGTAAGGATCGTAGCATGTGGCGTTCTGTGGTTTCTGCCAACCCTCATGAGAAAAAGGCGTGAGTTTTTATATGTATTAAAAATTTTAATATGAAATATTATAAATAGGCCATTTTGAAATTATTTAACGAAAATCCTCACTGTACTTTTTAAAACAGGATAATAAAGGTTTTAAAAGCGTGAAGTAACTTGCCACTTCATAAAGTTTCAGTTTCTATTGAATGAAATGTACACTC
The DNA here is from genome assembly GCA_949316365.1 of Hoplodrina blanda. Classification (NCBI taxonomy): domain Eukaryota; kingdom Metazoa; phylum Arthropoda; class Insecta; order Lepidoptera; family Noctuidae; genus Hoplodrina; species Hoplodrina blanda. The sequence continues at coordinate 22,930,321 of OX438578.1, read as the reverse complement.
CATCTACATGGAGTGCGCTTCCATGAAAATCCTCTTAAGGGGGGCTTTTAGCTAACTTGTTAACTAACACGAGGCAGCGAGCGTCAGTTTCCCTACAATTACGCTCACACTCTTTAATTAAACGTTAGGAACGGGAGCTATGACTATAACTCAGTTATGGGTGAAGCAACATCGTTTTGAGTGATGTAAAGCTGAATTAATATCAAATTAGTGTCTCCAAGTTAATCTATAGGGTGTAAAAATACACATATATAAGGCGCTCCACCCACTGCCCCGCGCCCCGTCGCGTAGCGCGGGATGGCAGATTTTACCGTTGTATGCAAGTATCTCAATTTATATAGAAATCACGCCTAGCACAACACACTGCCGATGCGGAAACGAGCGGGAAGGCGCACCGCGCGCAGATTCTGCCAATCTGCGCGGGAGCGCGGGGCGTGCCGCGGGATATGACACACCGGCTCCGCAGCCCCGGGCGTGATTTTATACTGCAAAGACGTTTGCACGATGGATTTCGACGTAGACAAATTTATTTAGCGCGAGGCCGTCGTAATCTGCTTCACCGCGCGGGGGAGCAGATTTCACCGCTAAGTAAGGCAGATCTGCGCCTCCGTCGCCGCGCGCGTTATCTGTCGCTCTGCTCACCGCGGCGGGACGCATCTTCAGTGGGTGGAGCGCCTAACTGTTAATTAAGCATACCAGCCGTCCAACTAAGTAACACTTAGCAAAAAGTATTGCTGGAAACCGACTATGTTTTTTGGTATCACTAGAAATCACTGTTATGGGAGTGAATGCAATGTGGGGTACTTATTCAAAGTTTAGTTTTAACTAAACGTGCAAAAAACATACAAACGAGTAGGAACATTGACCTTCAATATTTTGGTAGGTATGCAGGGTCAATGAAAATTTACCTGAAACCTGAAAAGAGGTCGTACTCACCATTATGAACAACTTTTACTATAATATGGGACCAACCTTGAAATCATGAAAAAAAAATCAGTTGTTCCCTACATAATGATGAGTACAATGACCCTTTTCAGGTTTCGGGTAAATTTTCAATTACCCTGTACAACAGAATAAAACAAGTACCTATCGCAAGAACGCGTTAGTTAGCGTAAAAGAATTGTAAATGTAGAAGGAATAAAAAGTGGTCCACGCAAAAATTGTAAATGTCGGTTACCACGGGGTTTTAATTTTTTTTTGCGGAACCCTTATGTTTTATCTAAAATAGAAGTAGTTCAAGTTACCCCTTATATTAACAGCTCTAAGGAAACGTTTTATTAAAATGCATGACTTGTGTACTTACTAATTCAACGTGCATACTTCTATTCTCTTTCAATTTAGTAGATTAGTATTTATTTGATGAAGCAATCAACGTGTCCTTCTACCCATAGAATGTATCCATCTCCATAATAATTAGCGGCAAATCCAATTTCACAAAATCCCCTCAAACGTCCACAATAACGAAATTATGATGTGCCCGAGCTGGGATTTAATTAAACCCCTTGGTCAGTAGTGAGGGATACTAGTACTGACAAACATTTGACATAGGTACCTACATATATAAACTCATCACTTTGTATACCACAGATTAGGCAGAAATCACAGAGGGCTAATTTTTGTTTTGCGGCCTATGGCTATACTTAATATCCGGGCCAGTGGCAAGCACTACGCATTAATCTTTTTTCAAAGACATCATAAAGATGATGTTCATTGCTAAAGACCCGTAGCGCACTAGCGGCCTGGCCGCAGCGGCCAGTCGCGCGGCCCGGCCGCAGGGGTTGCGATTTGCAACGCGGCCAAAACCGCGGCCACGATCGTCAGTTGCACATACAGCGCGCTTCAAAATGGACGTTGAAGAAATAGCAGTGCTTTTGTATATTCTAAGTAAGAAGCGGAAAAAGAAAAGGAAAAAATATTGGGTTCATCCCTTGCTACGTGAAAGTTCGTTCGATCTCGCTGGCCGCTGCGGCTCGGTGTGGCCGCTGGCCGCGTGCGGCCAGGTGCGCGCGCTCTGTGGCGATTTCATACTAAGGTATGTATCTCGATGGCCGCCGCGGCCTGGCCGCTGCAGCCGGGAAGCTAGTGCGCTATTGCTCAAAGAGCAATGAACATCAACGATCATCTCTCTATCCTTGTCTTTGCTGGGTTTGCTGGTTTGAATTGGATGCAGCTGAATAAGTACCTACCAGTGTTTTAAATATTCAAAATTCCTTGGTAATAAGACTCAAGTTTCCGTCTACACGTCGTGGCGCCAACTGAAGCAGAAATTTCGGTAGTAAATAGATCGTCACCCATACACGGACCGACCTTGGGAAGCGCTGCTCAACCTTGATCGATCGATCCTTGCGGCTATTATTTAGCCACGAGCCCCGCAATAAACAATATCTGCGATAAATATTCATTATGTCCAAGCTAAAGTACAAGTCTGGCAGGGAGGGGTCACGCATTATTTAACCTAACTTCAATTGCCAAACAGTCTGTGCTGTGAAAGAAAACATTGTGCGGAAAACTGGACTTATAATAAGTTTTGTCTTTGTGAATTTTCTCATGGATCCCGTTTTTTAGCAATATATTGATAACGTAGCTTCTTATAGAATCTGACCAGTCATTCCGAAGATTAGCGCGCCCAACAAACAAACTTTTCACCTTTACAATATTACTATACACAGTATACATAAGTGTGAATTCGCTAATCCGACTTAAGAAAACGTAATTATCAATGCTTATTCCTTCTCTGTATGAGAAGAAGCCTTTTGCTCTGTAGTGGGCAATAATAGGCTGGTATATTTAGGTGATAAATCACTGAAACAATACGTCAATTTTTTCAGACTCTTATCAATATGGTACAAGAAAAAATGGATAAACCCATTTATTTTCCACACGTGTCGGTATGAGATTAACGAGGATATCTTGTGACGTTATGAAACGTTACCAGTCAGTCAGAAAGGTAGCGAGTTTCGTAATTTATACCAATAAATGCATCAATAATAATTGGGTTAACGTTCTGTCAAAACGTACAACCACACGTCAATATTTTTTCGGTTTTCGTAGCACATAATTGTAATAATTTTGTATATTTAACGCTAATTAATTTTGGACACGAACTAATGTTGCTGGAAACTATTTTAACATGTTTGTCATATTAAAATTAATTAGAATATTGAATGATTATAAAATTCGAAATTCTAAAACTAAGCACAATTTACGAATATAAACTGTACCTATTTTATATAGCTAAATTGATCTTCATTTCAGTTAATTTAATAAGAGTTTTTTACAGGCTTTGTAAGTGTGTTATCCGTTACCCCTATGTGTAGTTTTACTACACCGACTACCGTTTCTCTACAATGGTTTAAAACAAAGTCGTTTCCCGTCGTCTGTACGCTTAGATCTTTTAAACTACGCAACGTATTTTAATGCGGTATTAGATTGATTCAAGAGAAAGGATTATCTCGAGAATTATCGCTAGTTTTCTATACGTTAATTTCATAACAATAATGCTCGCTCCTGTACATAATATTCCTATTTGATTAAGCCCACAGCTTAATTGTTCCTGTCAGTTGCACTACAGACAGCAGTTAAACTATTAGTACGCCAATCAACGCGTTCAAACTGTCGGTTATAATCGCCTACCTGTCGTACTAGTTAATTGCAGGCCTTTGTGCTAACCGATATCTGGTAACCGCATCTGACCTGAGGGCATCGCCTCGAAATTGCTATATCAATACAAAACAATGCACCTGCAGTAGATAGATAACGTCGTGATGGCTCAGCATATTATGTTGTAACAGGGCAAAAGTCAATTGAGCGGAAAAACCGGCCAAGTTAGAATCAAATCCACATGAATATTTTTTTTTATTGCTTGATCTCAATGAACCTTAAGATCTAGCAAAAAAAATACGAAAAATTAAGTTTGCATTTTGTATGATTTCGGGATAACTTTTTTAACGACATACCAACTAATCACAAATAAAAACTAACTATAAACGTACAAAATCTATACGCAATCTCATCTTAGCGACAATAATTCCCAAAAATGTTGGAAAATTAGAAGTTTTATTGACAAATTAAGACTCTGATTAGAAAGCGATCGTTGTTAAACTTACCGCTAATATCCGGGTAAAGTTTCAAGATAAATAATTATTCGAAATGGAAGTTGTAGTTAAATGGTTACCAAGTTAATTGCGTTTTCACACTCGCGGCTCTGAAGAGCGGAGCAAACCGCGGACTGTAGTGTGTATTTCAATTTAATATGGCACCATATTTAATGTTTATTCAGTGTGCATATCAACGTTGTTGGTTAATGCTACAAATTACGTTGCATTATGCGCGTCACTGCTCAGATCAGATGGCCCGATCCAGTAATTATTTATGCTTGAAAATTTGATTTTAATGTTTGTGAACGTTCCATTAAAATAATTATCAACATTTAATAATATGAAATGTTATTTTGCATACGCTTTTCATATTATAAAAGTGTCTTAGTAAAATGTAATCTGCTTTTTATCATAAACGAGATGCCTTTTGAAAATCTTCCTTGATATCGGGCTGAAATCTTCACACAATTTCAATCAGTTCATTCTTCTAATGATATGCACACAAAACACGTATACACCAAACACTAAACACCAAAAACGAACCTCCTAAAACCGCCCAGCAACCAGGCTTTTAACCGACGTTACAAGTTCATTCTCTTAAAGTGCTCGTTGATTGGCTATTACAGAGCGGCTTTTAGCACAACTTAAGCCTATTGGTTGTGACACCGTCAAGGGTATAAAAGCGGACTTAAGTACATTTTATTTAAAAGCGACGGTGTGAATAAACAAGAATCTGTAACTAACGGAATACAGCGCTGTTTCAGCTTAATGATATTTTATGCAGTTTTGCGACTTTTAGTCATAATGTTTATGTTTTTTAATACTTGTCTTGTTTAAGTAGTTTTAAGTAGTATTTGTGTTAAGCTGCTTTAGTTGCGGGATACAAGATAGTTTTTTAGTTTTACTATAACAACGTAAGCTTGTTTAGGCATGCACGGTAGGCTTTTCGCAGTCTCCTGTACCTGGAAGCCTATTGAAGCGAAAATTTCCATAATATTAGACACTAATAGACACTGTGTGGGTCTTATCTCCATTACCATTTAATTAAAATATTGTAGGGCTTGCGGATCGCAACTATTTTTATTCTGCTTTGAAAATCGTGAAATTAAATATTATGCTACATTTTCGCAGCCCACGCTGTTGTTGTGGGTAGGGCTTTTATGAGAACTAAGTAGACACGTAGGCAGAGTAATCTAATTTCCTTGCAGTTATTTATATATCTACTTGGAAATTATTAAATTAAACGAAAGAAACCTTCCAACAACATAGGCGTATCTAAATTGAAAAAAAAGTCAGTTGTCAAGTTCAAGAATAAAACATAATACTACTTAGATCCTAATAATGTAATCTGTAAAAATAAACCGACCACGTCTTGACTGTGACAGACAGACAGACAGCTGAGTCTTACTAATAGGGATCCGTTTGACACCGTTTGGGTACGGAACCATAGAAACATCACACAATAACACTCGTATTCAATTGCGTTTTCCCAGCATACAAGGTACAGTAGGCAATCAGACCAATCTACGAGGAATCGAGGATACAGTGAGCCAAGTGAGCCAAGGCACGCAGTATTGCTCAGTGAATGAAATTGCGCTCTGTGTGGATCAACAACGAGGATGTGCTCGGGTTTCACGAGATTGCAGTGAATAAAGCTTCTTGCAGCAAACTTCCAATGTTTAGTTAGTTTCCAATAAAGTTGTATTCTCTTTTAGAGAGAACCAACTTTTGATCTCGAGGGTTTAATACTTATATTGTGGTAGTTGTTGATAAAACTCATTTTTTGCTCAATTGACGTGAAGAAGAACTACGGAACAATGATCTTTCTTTTGCTAATCACAATGTACCTACCTAAATCGTGATTCAAAAGAAAAATAATTTTATTGGTCTTGTCAACTACCTCACAAAAACTGTAATTTGTAAATGGTGTATATAATTGAGAGTAAATAGGTGCCCAGTGCATCTACTTCCGAAAAAAAAGTCAAAGTCAATCGTTAAACCACAGCAGTACTTATCAGAAATTCAGTATCGGTAAGATCTATCCTCAATTTCGCTAGTTTATGTTTGCCTGCTTGGGTCTATTCAGAGATTTCCACGTAGGCCACTGCAAATCACTTCCGAATCCTAGTGGCGAGTGGCAGTTCCTGGAGTTCAACAATCTCTACTGAAAATGTAAATAATATATTTTTGTATTTTTATTCGAAAAAAGCTGGCGTCGTCGTAAAATGTCGTTAAAATCGCGTATATCCGTGATAAAAGAGTATTTTACTCACCGTGACAATTCTGGGGAAAACCTTTTATGTACTTTCGTCGACGTGTTTGTATGAACATTGTTGAAAAATCTGGCCCATTTTTTGTAGACTTAGGCTTACAATAGACAAAGTTGATTACCGGATTGATTGTCGAACTGAAAGGTAAAAATATTTGACATAAAAGACTAAATATTCTGCATTTATCTACGACAACAGAGTACAAATAGAAGTAAAGGAATGGAAGTTTTGGCAAGCATAATAATAGAGACCGTATTCCATTATTTAGGTCCCAAAACAGCCATCAAATACCTGAGCTCAAACTTGTGTAGCTGTAATAAACTCTGCCCCACCAAACACGATCTAAAGAACATATAGGTACGTCGGTTGAGTATAAAAGAACAAACACTGCGAAATTCCGCACACTGTCCAGAGACTTGGAAATAGAGAAATCTATCGTTTATTTGGTTAACTCCGAGCTTCGCTTTGAAAGTGGCTGTCCGATGCAATGTTTGCCTCACCTCGCTCGACTGTACGACGATGGTCGCCTTTAAACTCGCTACCTATTAGTTGTGTCAATTGAATAATATTGGAGCATAATTGAGTCGAATTGAACATGAAAAGGCAAAGAGACTTGGGAATTGAATTTGATTAAGTATGTTCGCTTGAAATTGACTTACATACTAAAATCTTACACGTACGGTCGTAAAAGCTATTTGGTACTACATTGGTATTTTGTGCTCGCTTTTTAAGCTCGTGGTGTCTAATAATTTTGAAACCTATTAAGAGTGATTTATAAGAATTGACACACTTAAAACATTGTTTAAAAGTATGTAGTTGCAAGTTAGCTGCTTGTTTACCAAAAAGCTGGTACGAGTGTACTACTCAATAAAATGTAACTGCATGTCTGTCGACGTACGGCAATAGCTATGGATACCATACAAAGGATAGTGTACCTAGCAATTGTCAAGATCTTGCAAAGGGGTAACGTTTTGACCCACATATGCCGGGAAAATAGCAATTCTACCACTTTTAACAGTGTCGTAAATAAATTTTCGCACAACAGTTTGAAAGGGAAGATCTCGAAGTGAAGAGGTCCATTGCTTTCCTTTAAATCTATGTAATATTTTCAGAGAATTTTCAATGTATTTTGAATAGTAAATGAGTGAGTGTTGAAAGTCAAAGTCAAATCATTTATTTCAATTAGGCCATTATAAGGCACTTTTGAACGTAATATACAAAAATAAAAAAGGAATTGAATCTAGTTCATATTTAAATCGTGATGTTAAGTCGTTTACTATTCATAACTAGCTTTTGCCCGCAACCTCGTCCGCGTAAATGTCGGACCCCTGTTTCATCCCCTTAGGGGGTGAATTTTGGGAAATCCGTTCTTAGCGGTCGTCTGCTAACTATAATGTACCTCCCTGCCATATTTCATCTTTATACGTTAAGCGGTTTTCGATATTTCGTGATGACCTTTCGCTTTTATATATTTAAGGAGGGCTGATTTTTTTGTAACTTTATTAAAAAAAAATTTGTTCGCAGAGAAGTCATGTATACCATTAAAACAGCCTATGATACTCGGCAGTTGTGTAGCTTTCTATCAATGAAAGTATTTTTGTAATCGAACTAATACTTCCATAAACAAGATATCGCTAACAAAAAAAAAATACAAAATCTTTCTCTTTATGTATAGATAAATAAATGCAGAATATCTTTTCTTAAGTTCGACCGAAAAGGCTGGGAAGTTTGAATATTCAAATTGAGATATATATGTCTGGCGACAAGGGGATTGCAGTCAACATGGATACCATAAAAATGAAAAGCAGTAACTGTCTGACTGCATAGCGCTAGGCGGCAATATCATATTCACGGTTTTCTTCAGCGTCTTACATACGAGCAACTCATATTTTTATGAATTTACGACGCAGGAGAACGCTTCTTTGAAGGAACTTCGATATTGAATTTACACACATCTTTGTTAAGCATATCATAAATGCATTCTAATATATTCTGACTTTATGCCCGCTGTCCGTCGAAGTTCTAATTAATCCGTAAGTGGACGTTAATTATGCGTCTGGCAGTCATCTTGTATAATAAACCAATAGAATTCTATTCTTGTATGGTCAACAATTTATTACGAAATCATTGAGGAGCAATTGTGACAGTCCGTTTTCTTTACAATTTGATGAAACTACAAAATAACTGGAACGACATAAAGATAACATTAGACCAAGGAATGCCAGGGTTGCGGAATTTGTTCGAAAGAGTTACACGAAGGAACACGGATGGGTCAGTACAAGTCTGACACTCCCTTCTGCTCCGCCCAGAGCGGAAAGAGTCATCTATGATTTACCATCCTTAAAAATAAAAAAAAAACCAAGGAATATTTGAAAGACTCTGTGTTACTTTACGGCACGGTTGACGCAGCGGCTGAGCGATTGCGGCTACTGCGCTGTGGTTGCGGGTTAGAATCCCGCACGGATAAAACATTTGTATGGCCTACAGGTAGTTGTTGGAAATCTGGCTGTTAGTGTATGTTACTTTATATGTTTGTATGCACCTATGGTTCAGCGAAAAGTCTACAGTGAGCGTACTTACCTTTAAAAAAAGCTTTTTTACAAAAAAATAAAACCGCCTTCAAAAACTTTAGTTTTGGAAGTCGGTGGGTTTGGTTTTGTTTTTTGTTATGTAGATATTGCCACCGACTTCCAAAACTAAAGTTTTTTTTTTATTTTGTAGTTTTTGAAGGCGGTTTTATTTTTTTGTAAAAAAGCTTTTTATTTTTCACGTTTTAGTGCTTGTGTGTTAATGTTTGAAATCCTCACAAAAAGCCCTTTCAAACATTACCTCACACGATATATTTAATTTTGAAAAGTAGTAGGAGGGGGGTTGACGTATCCTCCCTCTCTTCCTTCAGTCAGTCATCGACTACACGTAAAACAAAGCAATTTTACTTGTTACGTCAGTTCTGCTATGATTCTATAAGAAGTTCTGTTCCATATCTCCGAAGTTTATCATCAGATCATGACAATATTTCTATGGGACCTATTCGGAAGTATATTCTTTCAAACAAAAAAAGAATCATCCAAATCCATTCATAATTGGCTGAGAAATCAGGTAACATACATACAAAAAAAAAAAACATACGCGCCGAATTGAGAACCTCCTCCTTTTTGAAGTCGGTTGAAAATAAGACCGAAACGACATTTCAGAAAAACAAACGCGCTGATTGATTGCGGCGGAAAAGGGCTTAGTAAGTAAGCGCTCTTACTTGTTCATATTGTGATGGTACGCTCCCGGTTTTTCCTGCTATAAATAGACCTGCCCTTACCCTTAGTGCAAGCAGCGTGATATGAGGGGCAGAGATTGTATTTAAGGACTTTTATAAAATCATGTTCACAACCCTTTGAAGGGTTTCCAGTTACTGTGTTTAGGTAGGTAGTTAGGTACCTACTCGTAATTATGTTGAACATGAGTGGAGGGTTAGATAGAATGTTGATACTCTTATAGAAGCGATAAAAGGGTTGTTTTAATGATGGTGTTACGTTATGTTATGTTATGTTCTTAATTGGCTTAATCTCGTTTATTTTCTTCCTAAGAAATAATAATATTTCATGTGTTCATGGGATACATTCATCCTTTAGTCTTACAAGTCTATAAAACAAAAAAAGCTTTTTTACAAAAAAAAGACAACCGCCTTCAAAAACTACAAAATAAAAAATAACTTTAGTTTGGAAGTTTGGCTTTGGTTTTGTTTTTTGTTATGTAGGTATTGCCACCTCATCATCAGATCATGACAATATTTCTATGGGACCTATTCGGAAGTATACTCTTTCAAACAAAAAAGAATCATCCAAATCAATTCTTATCGGGCGGAGTAATCTAGTAACAACAATACAAAAAAAATGAGCCGAATTGAGAACCTCCTCCTTTTTGAAGTCGGTTGACAAAATACATTTGAATGCGCATCGCCACTGCGGGTAGATGTGAATAAGTTGAGGGTTTTGCTAATAAAGTTTTCCAATACCGTATTGTATTATCTCTCAGATATTCAGCCACATTGCTTTGTGTAAACACAGGTATTTCACGAAAGACTGTATTGTGTTTAAACCAGACTTTCGAAAATGTATACGATTATTCATAAGTGAATGTTTTTTAACGAATTGCATCGAAATAATCCTTCCATATCGTTATTAAGCCCACGTTATTTTACGTTGATGATATTTGAAAATTCGTTTTTATTTTTATTCATCATTTTATTTTCAATCCCAATTAATCAGAGAGCAGAGTTTAATCTGTCCAATATTTATCCCATTCACAAAACTATCAAAGGTTTATATTACTCCAATTTGCGAGCAATTTTATTTGAATTCAATTCGACCGAAAATATATTTTGATGCATTTTTTGTTATACCGTGTGAAAATGATATCAGTAACGTAGGTCGGTATGTATCAGGAAAAGGTGTAAGTAGATATGTTTGATCTTCATGGTAAAATTTCTTTATGTTCATGAGATTGATTGAAGAGAAGTTAAAAATGACAATCCATCGCAGCTCTTGGTAAATGCTAAGTGTTGAGACGAGTTTGCCACTTATATATTTCCACAAATTCTACTTTTAAGTTACCAGTTGATTTTCTCTTTAGAATAAAATGTAATATACCAGGGGACGAATCTTTAAATGGGATTTTAATTTTTAAATAATATAGTTTATTTCCAAAAGGCAGTCTTATGTTTTGCTAAATTACTAAATTATAATTAAGTGTCCTATTGTTAGCAACAAAGTTGATTACAACGTTAAAATCCTTTTTACAGTTACGTCCCCATTCACCCCTGCAAGGATGCAGGGGTGAATGGGGACGTAACTGTAAACGGGGTGAAATATCCTTATTTCACCCCGTTTGACGTTATTGATTGGCATAAAATATGGCACATAAAAGGTCTATAATATAAAACGGTTTTATAAATTTTGCTTATTTATTTCAGCATGCAATAAAAAATTACCAAAGATTGTAACAATATTATTAGAAAAAGTAAAAAAAAAACGTTAATTAGGTTCCCTAGGTCCTATGCTACTCTCCTAGAGTGTGGATCATGCATAAACAAGACACATAAACTCCATGCAAAATGAAAATCATTTCGTTTACGGCGCATAGTTTAAAATTATTGGAAAAACATTTAGTCCAGTATTTTTTGGAAGCTGCATTCAAACCAGATGTGTGATTAAATCACCTCGATACATCCCCGGCTGTGCTAACTGGACTACATCCATATGAAACCGTATCAACGGTTTACGTTTTTAACACTGGCTGTTTCAAATTTATTTTCCTACAGGTATAATTTAACCAAAGAAAATAAGATTAAGAATATTATTTCGCGATTATGAAAAAATACTAATGTATATCATACCTAATATATGTATACAAATTACGCGTCACGTTGTTTGTCCGGGATGAACTCCGAGACAACTCAACCATTTTTTATGAAATATGGCTTACTGTGTGTAATTTGGTCATACTTAAAAGATCTAAGGATAGTTTTCAACCGACTTCAAAAAGGAGGAGGTTCTCAATTCGGCGCGTATGTTTTTTTTTTTTTTTTGTATGTATGTTAGGTAGGTACCTGATTTCTCAGCCAATTATAAATCGATTTGGATGATTCTTTTTTTGTTTGAAAGAGTATACTTCCGAATTGGTCCCATAGAAATATTGTCATGATCTGATTATGAACTTCGGAGATATGGAACGGTACTCCTTATAGGATCACAGCAGAACCGTCGTAACAAGAAAAATTGCTTTGTTTATACGTGTAGTCGATGACTGGCTGAAGGAAAAAAGGGAGGGGGTACGTCAACCCCCCTCCTACCACTTTCCAAAATTAAATATAACGTGTGAGGTATTGTTTGAAAGGGCTTTTTGTAAGGATTTCAAACATTAATACACAAGCACTAGGTCCCATATAAATATTGTCATGATCTGATGATGAACTTCGGAGATATGGAATGAAACTCCTCATAGGATCACAGCAGCAATATCGTAACAAGTGAAATTGCTTTGTTTATACGTGTAATCAATGACTGCCTGAAGGAAAAGGGGGAGGCGGTACGTCAACCCCCCTCCTACCACTTTCCAAAATTAAATATATCGTGTGAGGTATTGTTTGAAAGGGCTTTTTGTAAGGATTTCAAACACAGCACTAAAAAGTGAAAAATAAAAAGTTTTTTTACAAAAAAAGATAACCGCCTTCAAAAACTACAATATAAAAAATAACTTTAGTTTTGGAAGTCGGCGGCAATTACTTACCTACATAACAAAAACAAAACCAAAGCCACCGACTTCCAAAACTAAAGTTATTTTTTATTTTGTAGTTTTTGAAGGCGGTTATCTTTTTTTGTAAAAAAACTTTTTTTATCTCGATTATTGATCTCAATATCTTTGCTTACTTTAAGCCACAGCAACGCGAGGTCGAGTCAGCTAGTTATATTATAGAGTAGGAAAACTACGAACATACATAACAACAAATTTAAACAACCAAATTAAGTTACTGAATAGGTTTTTCATAAAATGTCAAAGTTCGATTTCAAACGTTTCGACACGAAAATCGAGTGCGTGCAATTTGCTGCCTGTCCATTACCAACACTAAGTATTAAATTTCATCAATGAAAATTATTTTATTAATGCGATTAACTTGCCACGTTACCGGAATGGGCAGCATTTATGCGTCGCAGGCCACACCGCCAGCTAGCGGGCGGGCGGGCTAAGCGGGCGGGCGAAGCGAACGAAGGAAACTATATAAACTACGCGAAATATTGGCGAGCTAAACTATGGGGTTCACACCGAAAACTACGGACAGATGAGCGATGGATATTTCGTTAGCTTAGCTCGTTAGGTTAGTCGGCAGCTCGCGGTGTGAACCGAAGTATGTAAAGAGGTGAAACGATGTTCGCCCGCCTAGCCCGCCCGCCCGCTAGCTGGGAATCGTCGGATATTTCGTTAGCTTAGCTCGTTAGGTTAGTCGGTAGCTCGCGGTGTGAACCGAAGTATGTAAAGAGGTGAAACGATGTTCGCCCGCTTAGCCCGCCCGCCCGCTAGCTGGCGGTGTGGCCTGCGCTGAAACTTTAAAATACGAGTAGAATCATTATTTCCAACGCTTTAGCTCACAGTGCGAAACATCACGCCTGTAATCCCCGAAGGGTTAGACAGAGGTGTACCCATTAGTATACCCACATTTCGCCAGTTATATTTAAGTCCCCTGTAATAGAGGGCAAGAATATTTTTTTTTTTTATTGAACCTAACAATGATGATAAAAATAATAGATAAAAAGGGAATTGGAAATATTGGATTATCCTAATTCTTCTTTGGTTCAGATGAACCAAAGAAGGATTAGAACAATCCATTTTTTTACATAAATAAAAATACAATACACACAATCGTTTTAAAACTCGTAATAGAAAAGAAAAACAAAAAAGAAAATACATCTGTCGGTGTTGTGAATTTCTTGGTAACGTGTTGTTGGTGTCAAGAAAATATAATATATCAGACGATGTGAAAGAAAATACTCTCTCACGCGGCCTAATAAATAAAAGCTTCTCACACTATTTGTGATTGTAATAAAAAAACTTTATAAATACGAGGTGTAAAAAAACATATCACATAACAGGTAAGCAAACAATATTGCTGGAAAATGACTTTTATTTTTTGTATGTTATAACACTTATTAGCGCTTAATGTAGCACTGTACTTACGGGTATGTGCCACAACAAAGGTGGGGTATTTAAAGTTAAGTTTTATCAGTTGAAACAAGTTTTCCTTTAATTTCTCCGTTAACAGAAAGTTCCCACGTGTGGCGCAAGATGAGTTTTATTTAGCTTGCACTGTTCATATGTATGTATGTAAGTAAGTAGTCCTTTTAAAATTTGCAAACCATTTTTCGACCATTTGTTGGTATCCGATTGACCTGAAATTTTGCATACACCTTTAGTTCTGATGACAATACAATGTCCAATACTCATTATTGTAATAATTTAAAGCTTGTTTTAAAAATATTTCTTTTTTATTCGACGACTTCGTAAGCGTTTGCGATAACCGACACGCGGGCAAAATCTAGTCAGAAATAACTACATCAAATAATGAAATAATACAAACCATTAAATAAATACTGTTTTGCCGCAAAAAAATTAATGAGGCGCCGGTTTTACATCGCAAATACAAACTAATTAGCGAATCTAGCCACCGCAAAACCGAAACCAATTATGGTATATAAAACATTTCAATTGCAGCGCTCAATTTCATCCCAATTTAAACTAAATTGGAAATTGAATATTCAATTTTGAAATACAGTTGCAATTTATTTACAAATCTGCAATAATTATTTTATCTTAGTTATTCAATTGTTTATTCATTTATAAAGATTCAATGGTCGATCAAATTCCTTTTAACGATTGCAAATAATGTTTTATTATGAATATCATCATACGCTAAGCTTCTGCATGAAGTGTAATATCTCTATATCATCATCATATCAGCCTATCATCATATCAGCCATCATATCAGCCTAGGCCGTCCACTGCTGAACGTAGGCCTCTATATAATATTCTTATATTATATCATTGTTCAATAATTCTACCCTACCTAACCTACTCTATAGTAGTAGGTAATCCTAACGTGGCTGCATTATTATTGTTTTTGAAGCCGTATTAATTGGATGAAGCCTTAATTAATGTTAGCGTAATGGAGCCTTCCAATAAGCCCAACTGTTTACACAACGGAATAATTAGAGCGATTTATCCCGTTATCTAGTACATGAAGTGTCTATAATTTTGAAAATTAAAGGAACGATTTTAATTAAACGATTATTTATAATAGAACACATAAAATCCCGCTTCTAAATTATTTTCAATTATGTTCTTTACTGATTCTTAAGACTTTGTGTATCTTACGTATTCGTATCAAGTTTAATTAAAATCGGTAAATTAATTTTCAATAATTTGGACTTCAAAGTTTGTTTATGATATTGTACGGCGTAAACGTTCTTGATACTTTATAATGTTACGCGTCCTGAATATTAGATATGCTTGTAGGTACTTATACTACCTACGACTAGGTTCACGTAAGGTTCACAATAACAATTATGCCAACGGACATGTTACTGTAGCAATATGTCTAAGTGACAAGATTCAACCAACACTATCCCGGTCCTTCACCTCTAACGCAATATCCTTTGCTATTGGCCAATCACTCAAATCTGTTGACAGTTTAGCTGCAGTGTACGCGCACATACACGACAGATTTAACAAATATTGATCGAGACAAATAAAACAAGTGAAAAAATGCTGTTGTTGATATTTTTGAGAGGAAGGTATTCAAACGTTTGTTTTAACTTTATGTTAAAATATTGTTGGGAAATGATTTTTATTTTTGTAATAATGTAACTGGCTCAAAACATTGTTGTATGGTTTAAATTGAGCTTGTTTCCGTTAAAAAAAAAACGTTAATATTTTTATCTCCATAATCTGGTTTCCAATTATAGTTCAACACAAAACAAAAATTAAATGATGAGAAAAACATTTAAATTAGGTACAGTTTTGATACTTTTTACACCGTTATTATTAAAAGTCTTAACTTTTTCTACATTTGCGTAACTTCTTACCAGTATTCGTTTTATTTTTTCCAAAAAAAAAACATGTTTTGTCATAAATGTAACGTATTATAACAAACCAAGTAGTTTAACAACTCAAAAATAAATTTTACATTAATAAAAATATTAACATCCAAGAATTCTCTGTCTTAAAATGCTCTGTGGCATTCATTCAGACGTTTCCATTAATGAATGTTCTACGTACGACAGACGCCCGGGCCTTCCGCCCCGTCTGCACGCTCAAGATGCATTACTACTACTACAGGTTATTTATAAAAGCGTTCACATTCAATAAAGTTGTGATGATATACTTTGACTTACTTTTTTAATTTAACTTGCGCACTATTATGAGATTTTTATAAGGAAGGATGTTGTTTTGCTTTTTTGGAAAACTGTCAGCTGCAACGGATGTTGATTAAAAGTTACATCTAAATTGAGTTTAGTTCTGTTAAAACGAGCCAATCCACTATTTCTGAACATTAGAATGAATTACACCACACTAATTCAATTAGCCAAATGTGCGTGTAATATCCAGAAGAAATGGATGATATTTTGACATGTGTTAATTTTTTTCAGCATTTTCTGTAGAAACGAATAACTTCTGTATAAAAAATGGATTTATTTTTAATAAACGTTATGAATATTGGATGCATTCATTTGTGTCAAGTAGGTTCGTTAGCGTTTTCCTATTAAGGAAAAGAGGGAAAGAGATTTTGGTTTGTTTAAACGCGTTAATCTCTGGAACTGCCAGTCGGATTACATTTATTTTTTTGTATCTTATAACCAGATTTACAAGGAACAGTATAGGCTATATACTATCACGCTACGACCTACGAGAGTGGAGCAGTAACCAAAAACATAACTGAACGCGGGTGTATTATAGCGTTTGTATAGATCGGGGCGCTGATGTAATAAACAATAAAATAACAAAAACGTGCTCTTAACCGTGAAATACTTTCAAGTTACTAAAATATGATACACCTGCAACATTTTCAAATATACACAGTCATACCTTGCCCTGAAAATATGGGCCGTTTACGTGTAGGAAGCCGAAAAATATGACGCGTGGAAAAATAAAATGTGTTACGTCATGACGGAGTGGTCGGGACACACTGAAAATATTGGCGACAATTTCAGCAACATTTTCAAGTATAGCCGGGCCTTATTTGAAACAATACTGGCGATGTCTTACAGCCACACTTTGTTCGAAAAATGTGACCTGTTTAGGAGAGCCATTGTAAAAAGAGACTTGGAGTTCTTGTGGGGTAACCAATTTATACATCTCAATAATGAAAACACATAAACTCATGCCTTTTTCCCATGGAGGTAGGCAGAAACCACAGAACGCCACCTGCTACGATCCTTACATACTCCTTTCGCCTCTTCCACGTTTATACATCTTGTCATACAAGCACACCGCCGGTTACGAGTACTGCGCACCTGACCTTTTTGAAGAACCCTTCCCCTAAAAAACTCTTAAAAATGGTTAGAATATACTAAACTAGCAACACGCCATGGCTTCGCACAGATGTAATGTAGATACATAACCTTCCTCTTGAATCATTCTATCTATTGATAAAAACCGTATTCAAATCCGTTGCGTAGTTTAAAAGATTTAAGCGTACAATCGGCAGGATGTGACTTTTTTTATACCAGTGAAGATTTTTTTTTTTAGTTTGTCTTCGGAGCAAGTTCATACACCATGTAGGTAAGCTGAATATCAACATAGTGATACACGTAAAAAAGAAATCCTAACGTGATTTTTGGACACCTTAGCTTTTACTATGGATTCGGTACATGATTAAGACCCCCAGCGCTAAATTTTTTCGTCGGACACAGAAAAAAAATGAGCTGTTTAACACAAACTTGCAATAAGGTCTAAATGTATGGTATAGCTGATTTCCTTACTAATATTATAAATGCGAAAGTAACTCTGTCTGTCTGTCTGTCTGTCGCGCTTTCGCGCCTAAACCACTGAACCGATTTTGATGAAATTTGCATGGAGATAGTTTAAGACCCGGGGAAGACATAGGCTACTTTTTATTAGACTTCGACTTCGTCTGCGTCCGCGATAACCGACATTTGCTCGGACGAAGTCGCGGGCAAAAGCTAGTTTCTTTATAAAATCACTTCGGTCTGATCACAGTTGCGCGCCGCTTCCACCCTTTATAAACGCTAGCATAAGTCAATGAACCCGTCTATCGAAATCCATGTTATTATGCCAGGTCATCCGCCTAGTTAGCTCTGGATATAGACTAGCGGGAACGTCATTAGTGTCGGGTGTTAAGCTTTAGTTACTGATGGTTCTACATTGACCTTTTTTACGTGCTAACCGTATAACTCGACACCGTTTGAACTTTATACTTACTTGACTAAGGGCTAATTTTTCAATAGTCAGATAACTTTAAACCAAAGAATAAATATGACAGTTTGACACATTTTCTATACAAAAGCTGTCAAACCGCCATATTTATCCGTCCGTTAAGAGTTATCTGACGATTGAAAAATTAGCCCTAAATCACAATATCAATTGCATATTTATTCTATTCATTATCTGTTATCTACTGTACTTTTACTGTAAAAAAAAACTAATTAAAAAACATTTTTAAAAACAAGCTTTAATTTAAAATTCTACAATATTGAATAATGGACATTGTATTGTCACCAGAACTAAGGTGTATGCAAAATTTCAGCTCAATCGGAAAACAACAAATGGTCCAAAAATGGTTTGCAAATTTTGAAAGGACAACTTATTTACATACATACTTACATACGAACAGTGCAAGCTAATTAAAAGTTTGTAAAAAATACATCTTTATCTAATATATAAAATTCTCGTGTCGCAGTGTTTGTTAGGTACCAAACTCCTCGGAAACGGCAGGATTTTTATGAAATTTTGTGTGCATGAGTAGGTCTGAGACATCTAATACAAAAAAAAAAATATGGAGGCACGAAGGCCGCTAGGTCAGCTAGTCTTTCTATAAAATCTAGTATTACCAATTAACTTAACAAATTTTTGGAAGACTAAACGTTAAACTCACCCCTATTTCCAAATGTCCAAGCACGAAATTTGTACTGCCCAAATTACCGGCCGACTAATCACTGTCAATGAGGACGTATTTCGAACAGTGTGCCCCTTGTTCAAAGCCATGGGAGCGAAGGTTTAGTGGGATCGGACAAGGGGCAACTAAGCAATGGACTAAGCAATTACCTGTTTCAATAGCTAAATTTCTATGTTTTTCGCATGGTGATTTCAAGCCTAATGGATTACACTCCACCACTACACTCAGCAGTATGAAACAATATTAATAGATAAATAGTACTTTGAAGTTTAGAACGATCAGATGAACTAATTTTATAACTGCTAGATTGCAACCTCTTGCCGAATTCAGTAAGCTATGAAATGTAATACTGGATATAAGAAAGAACGGAGTCTTGTCTATCAAAAAGTATCACAAGACTAAACTCTAATTCCAATTTTGATACTAAAAGATAAAATAAACGCAATTAAATATAGATGGACAAGTCAGAAAAAATATTATAGGGTTTCAAATGTCTAGTCCAAGGCTAATAGACCAATCAGCATCCAATGTAGACCAATTACTGTACGGGAGCATTACACCGAATAAAGGGCGACAAAAGCCGCACAGTTGTATGCCCCAGACGAACACAGACGACTGTTTCATAATACAACAGCACAGATAACAACACACTTAACACGTGACAGCACCATTACGTAATGCCAATGACCTTCAGACGAATAGATGACGGTTGATACCGGCTATTTGAGTACACTTTCACTTTGACGAGACTCGCGAGCGGTTGGATTTGGGGACGGCAGAGTTGTAGGTGGTACGGCCATCGCACGTGCGTAGAGTTTGTAGTAGTGTTTGACACTAACAATCTTGAACCGTGCCGTTTATGAATGGTGCATGACGGTAACAAACAGAAATATGGTAAAGAAACCGGGATTTTGTGCAATATGTTCTTGGGTAAAAAATAAAAGTAGGTAATTTTCATAAACATTTCGTTCGTTATTCAGGCGTCGAGCGCTGAATCCACGGAAATAAAGATCAAAGTACAATCATTATAATGGTTTAAACATTATTTCAATCAGTGAGATGGTTCATCTCGGAAGCGGGTCAGTTCCACATCTAGCTACATCGTATATAAAACACTAATTGTTCGTCGTGGGAACCAGACCACACTGACGAATCGTATCGCTTAGTCGAGCACCAATCGGGCTTACCAAGTGACCTCACAAATCGATATTGGAAAGCCTCATCCCGGCGACGGCGATTTTCCAGACTAAAATACACGACGTTATTGGAACCAGATTGAGTAATTTAGGAGTGAAATATTTGAAAATCGTTTTATAAAGCAATAAATCAAAGACGACTTGTTATAGATTGTTGTCGAGATCAAATAACTTGAAGTTTGGAACTGTGACAGATAAGGTGGCAACTGGCTCACCCCGTGAGGTGAACATCGCATCATCTGACGCACGCCTACAAACAATACTACTGACCGTTTTGAATATAAAAACAAGCGTGAAGTTTTATTTGAATTTAAAACCCAACGGATGATATTAACGCGTGTGTTTTTTTTTCAACACGAAATCAAACTTTTTATCAAGACATGCCAACGGACGAAATAATACATAAATATTTAGTAGCGATGAGTCATGCCGTGTGGAATGCCTTCAGACCGATTGTGTGGTCATCATGGTAAAATCTGTTGTATGGAGCTAAACTATAATAGAACTATTTAGTCTCTGGTCGTTAGCTTAGTGAGGCAAAATAAAAGAAAATGTTATGATATTACTCGTAGATTTTATTCCTTCACCGAAAAATTTATTTTAAAGATTCTTTGAGATCTCTTAGCCTAATACCAAAGTCTTTAGGGACAAGGAAAACTCGACCTAAATGGCTATGTTTTAGGAGTCCCACAGCGGTCATTTATCGACACTAAACTGCGGCAACCATTTTGAAGATCAATCCGCCTCCATTTTAACATTTTATTATTAATTTTTCTTAAGCCATTACCGTCATAATTGACCCAGAATCCTACTTACCCCACTTTATATACACTGTAAAGACCACAAACCATCTGGGAGCGAATGGTAAATATTACCAGACGTTACCTCATCGTTCACCCGAAAGCGTAGGACTGGTCGATGAGCTCCATCCCTTTCTGACCGAATGAGGCAGAGAGAGATGGGTGATTCGTACCGGTTTGGGGACTACGGACTACTCATCATTATTTTTGGTATAGCGTGTATATCTGGTAATTTGTTAGCTAGGCGCGCTTCACGAGTCTGTTTTTTTATGTGGATAAAAAGGCAGTAGGAGTAGGAAGGTGGAAAATATAGGCACGGTTTTGTGATCGACCGAAATTGTCCCGCAAAGGGTCACGGGTAACAAGATTCTTGTTCATTGAGACACTATGTATATATGCCAGTCGCCACAATTGAATAACATGATATCGGATTGGAAATGCAGATCGGAGAAAATTGAGTGATTCGATCATTGATTATTCCTGAGGGATTATTCAGTCGGTCTTCCGTTTAATATTGCGAGCTAGCTTCAACAGAACGTTCCAATTCGGATTTTGGAGAATCTATATAAATAATGTATCATCTAAAATATCGCCGATCATGTAACCGGGTTTTGCTATCTGTGTTGAAACTCTAAAGTGATTCCCGATTTAAGAAGTAGTGCAGAATTCCATCTGGCATTGGTTGGAGAGTTTTCAATTGCTGTAAGTACCTACTGTAAGTAATTGAAAAGCAAGTTGTCGTTATTAAACGCGCTGCCTTTAAAATACTTGCAGTTTTTTCAGGAATTAAAGTACTCATGAATATATTGTCAATTTTTACTAGGTATAGAACCAATTACAAAATTGTTGTTCCGTTTACCTTTTTTTATATTTTTCCTTTCATCTGTTTTAAGTGTTATATATACTTAGGTTTTATCTGTGTCTGACGAATATAAAAAAGCCAGCCCGTATATAGATAAGTAGGTATAATGTATGCTATCTCCATCAAATTCTACTTTCACGTCCCAAAATCAATATTTTCTCAGCTCTTATGTCGTACTAAATCCACTATTACACACATTCTTGTAATACGCTAGAAATTCCAATACATTTTACTCACACACTCCTACTACAATTTGCTAGTTTACGAACTAACTATTACCTAAACTTCTATTCGGGCTCATTCGGCTGCCCGAACATCCCCGACCTCCCTCGAACACGCGGCCCAAACATTCAAAATTGCTTGAAACTTACATTCGTTGGTGCTCGGCCCACGCCGAACGTTACCGGAGTCTGCCGAAGACCCTATCACTATTCGGTAGGTCACTGTCAATCCGTATCGACCAGTTTCGCGAATGACATTGAGTGGCTAAGTTCATTCACACGCGCCGTCTGATTCAAATAAGTTTAGATACTTATGTCGTATGATTATGGCGTAATGTCCCATTATATAACAGAAACGGTCGTACACAATGGACGCCAGTCTATTAGAATATAGTCTCATATTTTTTCTTTTATCAAGATTTTAATAAGGACTAGGTACTATCCTTAACTACCTAGAGAATATAAGGTAACTACGATTACCTACTTCAAAGTAACAATAATTTGTTTTTTCTTTGATACACGTCTGGAAGACAACCTTTTTGTTATTATTGTTGTGAGGTGGCTGAGAGAGAATTTTTTTTATTGATTCTGGTCTGCCATTTGCGAACTTGGAAAGTTCTCATTTTTAACGGCTCTAAATTCAATACATCTCGACCTCTGTTTTTATAACGCCTGCGTCAATATACCTAATCAATATGATTAATTCAAAATGACTCTCATAAAATACGTTTTGATAAGCCGAATATTACCGAGTATTGCCGAAGTGGTCGTAAGAGGATTACTCTGGCTGGATGAGGTTACTATCCCCAGGGGTTGCGGAGGTCAGACAGCAATCATTCCAGACCGCGTGGTACATGAAACTTGCTGCGTAATAGAACAGATAAATGCAAGGTAAAATATATGGTAAAGTAACAGAATAAGGTTCCCTTTTCCCTCGGGTGTCATAAATGGTGGGGACAGTGCCAGAACAGAGTCTCGCTGACTGTTATAACTTGCGCTCACTCATTTGCTTAGGACGTGGTCATCATTACTTATGTCATGCGTTCACAAACATAATATAAACTCACAGAAAAGATATGCTAACAGGTCAATAAACTAATCTTCTATTGCAGTTAAAGAGTCAGCAAAGTATGCTCCAGCTTTCGTTTATTAATTTGATAATGAACCGCAAAACTTCACAAATAGAGTAGAAAATTGTGTGCAAGATTTTTTTTTTTATATATTTGCCTAACGCTAGGAATTTTTCCTGTAACGTGGGTGCGTTTACAAACAAAGAAACTCACATGCACAAACAACCAATTCACCAAACCACAATTTTCATTCGGCATTTACGTAAAATTGCGCAATTTTTTAATCTTTTCTGTGGCGTTTTAGTTTATTATCCTCGGATTAAATTTAGATACATACACCTTCCTCTTGAATTACTTTAACTAATGATCTAAACTGCATTAAAATCCGTAGCGTAGTTTAAAAGACACAGACGGCGGGAAGCCAATTTTTTTTTGTACTATGTAGAAAAATTAACTAAGAAACACTGCTATTATCACATTATTGCACTGTGTGAACTGCCCCTAAAAATACACACATAATACAAGACTACACTTCCCTATATTTCCACGTTCTCCGTGGGTTGCGGTCTCGACCGCAGGTGAGCTCAGCCTCAAGGAGGTCGTATCTTTTGATTTATTAACTAACACAAAAAATATGGTTCCTTCTTCGGTAACTCGTATTTTTCATTTTGTACCGATACCTAGGAAATATAATTCGTAAATTACTTCGAATACTTGCTTCAATCGTCTTTATGGCTCGCGCGATTTCCGTTGACATTTTTAAACTATGACGGATATTATGAGTCAATGTCAATTCTCTGTCATATTTATTAAAAAAGACTGTTCGTAACGTCATCATAAAAATGCAAATAGCAAATCAGACTATTTCATTATGGCCGCTAAATTTTACACGTATTTCTTCGAATTTTAAAAATATTAATTTCTTAATTCACTCATTTAATCGATAAATTAACATTTATCGAGGAGGCCTCAAGAGAAGCCGGGACCAGTCGCAAAAAATATTTTCACCCGTCATATTTGTCAACCCGACTAGTGATGTGCAATAAAACCAATGAGTCGGTACCGATACCGAATCTACATCCGGAAAAAAACGAAAAGAAATTCACCTAGGAGAAGAAGGAGAAGGAGGATGTCACGAAGAGTTGTACAAATTCGGGGCGATGGTAACTGTTTGTTCCGTTCTGTTTCTTATTCTATCTACGGAACCCAAGACCGCCATCGAGAGATTCGTCTCAGTGTAGTGGAACGAATTGTGGAACACTGGCATCGATATAAGGATTTTATCATTGGAGATCGATCTTACGGTTTCAATATGTACAACGCTCATGACTACAGGAGGTTGATGGCGATGGATGGTGAGTACGCTGGTCACGTGGAACTGCACTGCGTCAGTGAGCTCTTCCCAGCGTACACTTTCAAAATACACAGAGACAATTGCTCAAAAACAATTGACTACGGCAGAGGGAGAAATGTGAAGCATCTTTTGTTTACTGGCTTCTTGGACGCAGGACATTACAGTGTTTTAGAGTATTATTGATTTTGAGTTCGTGTAGTTTAAATAAATAGTTTTTTTTTTGTTTATTGTGTTGTGTTATCTATACTATAACATTAAAAAGCTGGAGAGTTTGATTGGATGCGCTAATCTCAGTAACTACTTGTCCGATTTGAAAATACACAAGGGAGTTGAGAGCGGTGCCGGTGCGTTGGCGCGGCGTATAGACGGCTAACTGCTTGATTTGACTGTCAAAGTGCGCCTTTAGATTTCACATTACACTACGACCCACGGGAACAGAACAGTAGCCAAAGACATTTGTGAAACCGCAGGGTATGGCTAGTCTATAATATAGGTACCTACCTTAAGGCGCTACCCCGATCAAAACCTTGTTTTTAGTCGTTTTTCAGAGGCTATCTTCTCATTAATTAAGGGAAATAAACGACATCTAAAAGCACTTTGTTAATGTTTGATATCTTATCATGACAATGCAAGTTCTAATTTTGTTAAATGTGTTAAAAATATATTTAAAACCTCCTTGCGAAATAATGACTAAAATTATTGATTATATGCATCTTTTGCTTAATGCAACGTGCTATTAATTTGAGAAATTGTACTAATCATTTATTTTATTTCAAAAGCTCGCTGTGTTTTTTATATTAAAATAATTCCGAAAAATTGCGTGAAAACGAGAAAGATGAGAAAGAGATGAGATAAGAAAGTGGCGTGCGGCAAAGAGGGACCGAATCCTCAAGGTCATTTGGTCAGGGAAGCGCCTTAAATAGTTTTTTATTACATACATACATACATAAATAACATCACGCCTGTAATCCGTGTAGCATTAGGCAAATGTGTACCCATTTGTGCACCCACATTCGCAAGTTATGTTTAAGTCCCATGCAATAGGGGGCGAGCCTATTGCCATCAACCGGGCACAAATCCAGACTCCGAGGCTGCTACTGAGAAATTACTATTGGAAAAACCCAATAACACTTTTCCCGACTTGGGAATCTTACCAAAGATATCACCCTCAGCAGTCGCGCTTTGCGACCACTAAACTAACGAGACAGTTTTATATTATTTAAAACTAGCGACCCGCCCCGGCTTCGCACGGGTGCATGTATTATACGTATAAACCTTCCTCTTGAATCATTCTATCTATTAAAAAAAACCGCATCAAAATCCGTTGCGTAGTTTTAAAGATCTAAGCATGTTATATAGGGACAGACAGACAGAAAAAGCGACTTTGTTTTATACTATGTAGTGATAACATAACATCCTAATTTGTGGTAAATGATGTACAGATCTGTGAGAAATACAGATTACTGTTTGAGATGTAGGAAGTAAGATGGAACAGGATATCCTCGTGTCGTTGTTATCCCAGTCCCACACGTATCTCGGTCTCAGCGCGTCTTTGTAAATAAACATAGCTAGGTGTTACATACATATGCGAACGTTGGCGGTGAACCACTTTTCGACCTTAATTCTAAGTTATAAGGGTAAAAGTGGCATACCGCTGACATTTGAGGTGTACACATCGAAGTGATATCTTTAAGATTGCGATGAACGTGAAGAGAATTTCGACTTTTCTTTTCACGAATTTTAAACCAGTAAGATCATAATAACGCAGTATGTACGTGAGTAGGTTCGAGAGTAGGTCCAATTTGTAATGCGGTACAACCTTAATTTAACGATTTCCTCGATTTAACAAATCCTGTGTAATCCCCTAGAACCCTTCGTTAGTTACAAATAAACCCCATTATAACTAATTGTTTGGTATAAACAAATATGTTCTATTCTTCTTCAGCTTTGCTATTATCGAGGTTGCACTGTACCTATTTCTAAAAACTGGTACGAAATTCATTATCTTATATTTTTAAATTACCCGTCAGATAATTGTTATCAAACACTCCAAATTATCTTTATTACATCTTGGTATCGGCAATTATAAACGTTTCCAATTCGGTACCGAAAAAGATACTTACCTCTTAATTACCGCAAAAATTCAGGAGGCTCTAACTAAAAATAACAGAACGATGTTTATTACATTTGTAACAGACGGACACAATTTAAAACAAGACAAGTGTTTCATGGTCATCCGTTAGTCATACCGTTTTTACTATCAAAACTGCATGACGAACCGACAAGGTCAGCGCAACACTATGCCAACTTTTTAAAAATGCAGTCATGTATCACGATTATCTGTCAAGTTTGACGCGGGCAAATTTCAACCCTGTTGTAAATACGTCAAGATTCAAAGTACGTTGGATGTCAAAGTGTTCCAGCCAGTATGTATTGGGTGAAATAATTAATATGATCGAGTTGCAAACTTCATGGATGGTGTCATTCTCGGCGGCTCACAGATTTGAATAATGAAGGTGACCGGTATTCTCGCGAGTTTACTGAGCTGGCTTATATTCGTAAACTGCATTTTTTTTATTATAATGCAGGGGTGACCAACTTGATTAGACCCAAGATCGAGTTTTTGCTGACAAAATCTTGTGCGATCTACCAATTCTAAAAAAATTATAAACAGTGTAGTTCAGCGTTCAGACATATTCTTACAATATTTTTTTTGCACGGTACCTTAAT
Source organism: Hoplodrina blanda (assembly GCA_949316365.1). Lineage (NCBI taxonomy): Eukaryota > Metazoa > Arthropoda > Insecta > Lepidoptera > Noctuidae > Hoplodrina > Hoplodrina blanda. Next base: position 22,903,042 of record OX438578.1, on the reverse strand, counting down.
TCTTTTTTTTTTAAAGTAGTTGTTTGTAATAGTCTGTTTTTTCCGGCTAATCTCCAAAACGGCTAGCCCGATTTTGGCAGAACATCTATTAGCAATAACTGATGTTATAGGGAGTTATAGGATGTTATAGGGGCATACCTTTATTTAAAAAAACAGGTTAGGGTCCCGCGCAAAATGAATATTTTCGATTAAGTTATCGTTGGAAGTGTCATGCTGTTTCGCGAAATGATAAAACACGTAATAAAAAAACTAAAATTGAAGTAATTGTATCGTGTCTAGGAAAGGTGGTGTCTAGGAAAGGTCACACATTCCAAAAAAATAAACATAATTATAAGTCATACCCCAAAATAATTTAAATAACAATTTTTATTTTCTAAGTTTAGAAGAAAAAAACAGCCGATCCATACAATAATGTACTACATTGCGATCAAATTGTATGGATCAGCTGTTTTTTTTTTCACATTTCGTACTATGTCCCTTAATAAAAGTTGTTCATATTCATGAGTACATTCACCCCCTGAAAGATTTACAACGAATTAAAATTCAGGTTGTATAGTTAAGAAACAAAAACCAAATTACGACAGAAACGTCCACCAAAATGCTAACTATATTTTTTTAAAGACACAGTAACTTCAAAAACTAAATTCTAAAAACTTAAAATACTAATACTAAATTGTGTATAGATTGTTCGGGCAATCGATTATAATAATATTTTTATTGACTTACCTGCTTTTACTTACGTGGATTAAGACACATTGTGGGTGTAAAAAGACACAGTATCAGTACTGCCCATCTAATTAAGTAACATAAAATATTGCTGGAAAATGACTTTTATTTTTAGTGTGAAAAATCACAATTTGCTGTAGCGCGCAAAACATTGTTCTCATGGGTGCATGCAAACAGTACCTACAAGGGTCGCGTGGATGGAAGTATTCAAAGTTTAATTAAAACAATTTAAACTTGTTTTCGTAAAAAAACGTAAAAAACGTTGTAACTTTGACCTTCAATATATCCATAACCAAAAGGTTCACAGATAAGGTCCGGAACAAAATATTGATTGCAATGATTAATAATAAAAAAATAACAAAAAGTTTTATGGACATAAAAAAGTGTTACATTTTAATTTGAAGCCCTGACTCCTGAGCTTTGTGGTACCGAGTCAGTGTCTTCATCCGTTTTTGGAAAAACAAAGATTTAGGTTTCGTTAAAGTGACTTTTTACACCCGTCATATTTTAAACTAAATAATTGCCCGGGCTATTGTTGCTTGTAAATGCAAAAATCACAGTTTCATTGTACCTTTTCACAAAAAAACTTGAGAGTACGGCAGTCACAGAGATGCAATAAGAAAAAAATGAGGGAACTGTGAATCATTTCAAAGCAACAGAGCCTAAAATAAAAATAATAACTAAGGTAAGGTCATGCACTAACTACGTTTTAGCTTACCCACAGACGAAACAACGATCGGTTCTTACCTGTAGATACACAAAAAGATACATAGTAAATGAGAGAATCATTAATAATCACAGACACCAAATAAATCTCGCCTATCAGCACAGTTATCGATTAAAATTTCATGAGTTTGAATAGTTTATGAACTTTGGCGCTCGCAAACTATCTTTCATAAACCTAGAATAAAAGATTACTTAGAAATTCAATTTAACTTGTCAAGAGCTTTGAGCTGACAAGAAGATAGCTGATTCTCTGATTACTATCGTGGTTTTCAGAGACTGAGCACAGAGACTGTCTAGTCTTTCTGAGCTCCGATCTTTTATTTATAAACCTGTTTCTACCTAGTTTAATAACTTAGGGTATTTCAAAATGGTATTAAAAAGAAAACAAGATTTTTAAAGTCAATTAAAAACACAACGCAAGCTTTGAATCAATTAGAGAGTAGACGATGCATTGAGGACTTGTGTAAAGTATTACAGTAAACTTAGCATTGCAGGGACCAGTAATTTCTCATAAAACAAAGAACGTATTAGGATAAGGATTTTTGAACCTCAATACAAAACAACATATATTAAGATAAACCTTCGCAGGTACGGATGACTCAGTCCGTTGCAAAATGCCAACATACACATGACTAATGTTTATTTAAGTCATTCTTGAACATATTTTTATGACCGCTTGTATGTAAATCGTTGGTACTTAGTGGAGAATTCGGTTTAGGTACTTGTTAACCCAGCTAGATCACACACGTAGTACTAACATTTTACAATTTCTTAGTAATTAAAGTATTTCGGTTAAAGTAGACAAGTACACAAAATTAAGCAATCGTTAATAAACACAACTAAATTCAGCTTAAACAAAGAGATAAGGTTAAGTACTCAATTCAAATAAAATTCTATTTAAGCATAAAAAACAAATCTTCATGAAAAAATTGTGACACTGCCTATCTAGGATTCTAGGCCAAAGCCGAACAATCGTTAGAAATTCAACAAAACAAAACCTGTAAATATTTTCAATACGCACTCATATTATGTTATAAACTGAAAAAAAAACATAAGTAAAGTGGGTCACGGTCCTAGTACACAGATCACCTGCAATGGATTCATGCTAACCAGACATTCATCAATTCTATCTAGCGTGTCAACTGCAAACACACGAAACACGAGTCGCTTCATCTCTCTCGTTAGAACCGTCAGAAGTGGCCTTAATATTTGAACGTCCGACCCATCCACTAGCTAGGAGGTACTCTTGCGAAATAGTAGATGTGAAAATGTTGTTTTGTTTTAGAAAACGTTTGGAACTATTTTGTATGAAAACATGACTTTTTCAACTCTAGGAGGCAATTCTACTAATACCTGCCTAATCTATAATGTATTATAATATTGTCTAATACTAATAGTGTGTCTATATTATAGAGATAAAATGATTCGTTGGTTAAAAATAAAAGGGCTATTTCATAATTCCATGTAAAAGTGTATGCGGAGAAAATGCATGGAACAGCTGTAATTTTTTTGATAACCGACCAAACATGTTATCATGGGGTTTACAATCATTGACTGGTACACATGGTAAAAGTTCTCGTTACGATGACCCTCCTTCCACCCCGTATATTGCGAAAAAGGGATAACGTTTGGCGAAACTTGTAATAGTATTGTGTGACGCCATGTTTATCACATTTCATTCTCATTTTGGAGGAACAAATCGATTGATGACATAAAAGTAACACTGTGAATATTTTGGCATACTTGTCAATTCTAGCTGAGACTAATTCTCAAAATTATTTTAACCTAGTTATCATATTTGAATATGTATTACAGTAAAGAGATTTATTTAAAATTCTCATAACCACTCCCGCTTTCCCGGTAGCGGGATTTTGCTTTTATTTTATTTTATTTTATTCAGAGGGAACAGCAAACATATACTTTTAATGAGCTATTGAGTTACGTTTCATTTTGAAAACAAGTTATTCGACCAGGGGCGGATCTATAAATAGGCTATTTGGGCTGCAGCCCAGGGCCCCGTGAATGTAAAGGGCTCCCAGCCTCCGATGGAGAAAAAACTAACATTTTAAAAATAAATTATTACTGTATTTTATCACTTTACTCTCCGCTCCATGACGCTCCCTCGCCTTCGGTTCGGGATGCAATTCAATCTCGACTGTAAAGACAAACTTAACTCACTAGTATTATAATGCATTATTATAACGTTTTTTGAAAAAATAGCAATTAGCTTGAATAATTAGGTAGGCCCCCAAATAGTGTTAGTAGCTCAGGGCCCCACAAATTCACAGTCCGTCTCTGTATTCGACGAATACTTGAGAATTTGAAAATCCTAGCTTCTGCCCACGACTCCGTCCTCGTCAAAGTTGGTTTCTCCATACAAACTTTGGACCCCCGTTTCATCCCCTTAGGCAGGGAATATCGGAAAATCCGGTCTTAGCGGACGTCTACTAAATATAAAGAATTGCCCGGACCTACCATGCTTAATTTCATCTTTATACGCCAAACGTTTTTTGATATTTTGGGATGAGTGAGTAACTTTTTGCTTTTATATATTTAGACTTTTATATTATTATTGTCATGTTGTTTACCCCGGTTAAAATTACATTAATTACCGTTAAATAGGAGGCATACAATGTCTGCCGTCACTGTGAGGCGTACCGTCCGTCGTCCGTGTCTCCCACCCCCCACTTGTTCTGTCCGCGCTCAATGCTCTCTTGTACGCCAAGCCCGACTGCGAAGTGTTCACAGACAAATGGAAGACAATCTTGTATGTTTGATGTATTGTAAGATGAACGTGTGAATGTCGTGTCATCCTCATCTACTACTGAATGCGAGGGATGGATGCTTGTTACTCAATCACGTCCGAACGGCTGATCAGATCTGGATGAAATTTGGCACAGGATTAGATTATGGCCTTGATTCGGTTATTTTTTATCCCGTAAAAATGTACGGTTCCCGCAGGAAAATATATCAACTTTTGATTGGGCATAAGCCATTTTGTGTTAAAGTAAAATACCTACATAAATAAATGACTCCACTACTTTTGTGTGGGGAATGAGACAAAAAAAAAATTTAGTCTCATTTCCCTTCACCGCCGGCCATTTTTTTCACTATGGATAATTTAGAACGGGGTCAATAACCCTTCAGTGATCAGTCTTCTTATATCTACTTGATACACAGATACAAGATATTCTGCGAAAACGCTTTCATTGAAACTGGAGATAGCTATTAGTACACATTGATACTAACCTAATTAGGCAACGATCGGCGCTCAGTTCGAAGCAATGTCAAGACCACGATGTCGTGTGACCTAGACCCCTTGACATTGTATTGAGAGCAAGTGAGGAGCATTCAATTGGCACACAGGTAACTCATAGTCTAAGACGTACTATCTGACTATTCTAGAAAATCAGCCTGTGTTTTAATAACTTTTATCTAAAGAATAAATTTGACAGTTTGACAGCTTTTGACTAGAAACCCCGACTGCACCGTTGTTCACTAAGTATAATGATATAAAATTATAATTCAATGACAAACTGACGACAAATCACAGTACTCTATGGGCTCATTTACTGAGACGCGGGGCGTAGCGCGTCGTGTGCGGCGGCGGCGCGGCGTGGCGTCAAGCGGCGCGCAAATTAGTACGTCAAAAATCGCTTTTCCGTAAACGCACTTATACAACGCCATAAATGTTTGAATTCAGCGCGGGCCGCGCCGCAGAACGCCACGCGCGACGCCCCGGGTCTCCATAAATGAGGCCTATGAGCGCTTGACAACGACTAACCGGCGACAACTCTCACTTGGCCGAGTCAGTTTTATTTGTTTAGTTATCATCTTATAGTTTAGTCGTTTGGTTTCCTATTTGTTGGATAAATTGAGGATACCCGTATGAACAATGTATCCGTTGATAAAGTCCATGCTGTAATAGAGGATATCTTTTGTTATGTCATTGGGTGGTGATTGAGTGGTTTTCAATACTTACGGACGGCGTGGTTGAGTGATTGACTCCTGCGCTGTGTCGCGGTTTCAATTTCTCGCTCAGAACTCTGGCTGTTTGTATATGTGAGTTTATACTTATGTTTGTAAAAGCACCATTGATAAAAGATGAAATTCCTAGTGTGGGGCAGCGCCTAAATATTTGTGTAAAAATATAAAAAATAGTAGCCCACCGGCATCGGGAACAGGGTCCAAGCTACCGGTGGTCAAGGCTCCTGAGAAATGAATCTCCTAACAATACGCGCCGTGTCTAGGAGTACCGCTTTCTGAATCAAGCCCTTGATCCAACTGCCCAACGAGAGCCTCCTCAGATTTTGGTAGAGGTTGAGCAATTATTATACTAGATGCTCCCTGTGACTTCATATGGATCGGACTTCATGTGGTTTTTTTCACTCGTCTTGGGTTACTGCCCCGCTGCCGTGGGTCATAGCATGACGTGTTATTCCGATTGAATCATATACAAATAAAATCCATCCGATCCAATTCCCAATGTCAAAAATGTCAAATCAAACAAAAAAATCTCTTTAGCCTTATTATATTCGTTTCAATTTGTATAGATTGCTAAACATTCTTCTAGTTTAGAACTGAATTTATCTCTTAGTTTGTAATATGCGCGTGGCTAAGCTGACAGAGCCTAGTTAACGTAGTTACTAGATACATTATGCTCTGAATGTCACAAACCCACTTATGTTGCCCGCCTGTCTAACAATAGCTCCACGAATTGAGACGAAATGTTCCCGTTTAATTAATGGCCCCAACGTTGCATCTAACATTTGCCATACCATTTTGAACCCTAGAGCGCGCTAACGTACAATTATTATTCGATTCCAATGGTAACTTTATTATATTATTTGTTTGTTACGCTATATGCAACCTTACGATCTTCCAAATCAAAATTAAAATGTAACTGTTATTAACATTTGTAATTTAGAGTAACAGTACATTCAATTTTTAACTTAATTGTCAATCGCTTAGCACCAAAAATTGAAAATACAATTATTTCATTGCATTTTGGTTTAATTTTATGAAATAAAAGGTTCAAACTAAATGAATACTGTATGCGGAACGGATATTTTCAGTTGAAAAATAGTTCGCGCGCTCGGGGCTTTCAGAACAACACGCTGTGTCGCCGCTTTACAAACAATTCTGATTTAAACCATAGCGCTATTTTTACCTTAAAAATTCTTTCAAATTACTAGACTATAAATATAACTGTTTTATTTGTACTACGTAGGTGGAATACCGGTACAATCAAAACTAAATTGAACGCTATTTAATTAGTGTAATGTTATTTTGTGTCACGTCAGAACGGCATTTTTGAAGTCGCTTATCTCTTTGTGTGAATATGCACTAGGCGAACCAAAGGCACGCGTGTCAGTAGTGGCACGCGACAAAATAATTGGGGCACGCTGTATTCGATCGAAAATAATTCGCAACAGCAGAAATCACATTAACCTATTATTAAAATAAACGTAAAATAGTAAACATTACAAACCAAGAGTTTGAGTATTTAGTTTTAGTTTTCTCCATTATAATCACTGAGTCAAGATTCTTTGATAGCATGTGATAGTCAAATTATAATCTTTACATAAAAAATGGCACGTTCACCAAATAAAGGTTCGTCATTCCTGCACTAGAGCATTTTATCGAGCATTTCGATGTAATGCAACGAATGGTACTCGTACAATACAAACAGTTCTGTGAATTCAACGTAATTTTATCTCGAAATCTAGTTAGCCGCTCTCGTACGTTTGCTCGATGAGATAGTAAATTACTACATATTTCATCGAGCAAACCTAATTCGTTTCCAACGAGCTAATTAGTGAAATTAGCTCGTTGGTTTGTGAAATTAAGTTGAAATAAAGCGTTCAGGGTCGTGTTCATGTTTAGTTCGTGAGAGGACACATATAGGTTCCATTCCATGTTGCATTCGTCGGTGCGATGTCTACTTTTAAAGATTTAGGTATCTTGTTAAAAATCTTGTGTGCTATTCATAAGAACTACCTTTGACCGCCACGTCAAAAAATCATTAACGTGCCCTCGCCGCGGCGCCAAGCTACGAATTAGAAACTTTATAATAATTGGTATAGTTTTGCTATACAACGTGGCAATGCTGTCAGCCTTTTGGGCACTTGCCCCATTGACAGCGACGCGGACGAATTTTTTGATGCCCTATGAGGTCTCCTTTCTGCCTTTTTAGGGTTCCGTACCTCAAAAGGTAAAAACGGAACCCTTATAGGATCACTTTGTTGTCCGTCTGTCTGTCTGTCTGTCTGTCTGTCAAGACCTTTTTTCTCAGGAACGCGTGGAGGTATCAAGCTGAAATTCATATCAAATACTCAAGTCTATGGTCTCTTGGAGCTGTGAAAAAATCAAACTTCTAAGTCAACGCGATCAAAAGATACTCCCGTTTATGCCGCAAATTTTCGACACTCGCAAGGGAATCAAAACCTACAGGGTACTTCCCGTGAACTCAGAATCTTGAAATTTGGTATGAAGCAACGTCTTATAGCAGAGATATAGGAAAAATTGCGAAAAGTATAAATTTTTAGTTACATCATATAATAAAAATATTTTTAATAATTTTAAACTTACTACCCCTTTCCTCATGAACGCGTAGTGGTATTATATTGAAATTCATATCAAATACTCAAATCTATAATACCTTTAAGCTGTAACAAAATCAAACTTCTATGTCAACGCAATCAAAAGAAACAGGAATTAAAACCGCATATTTTGAAACTCGCCACTACTCGCAAGGGAATCAAAACCTACAGGGTACTTCCCGTGAACTCAGAATCTTGAAATTTGGTACGAAGCAACGTCTTATAACACAGATAAAGGAAAAATTGCGAAAAGCATAAATTTTTAGTTACATCATATAATAAAAATATTTTTAATAATTTTAAACTTATTACCCCTTTACTCATGAACGCGTAGTGGTATTATATTGAAATTCTTAACAAATACTCAAGTCTATAATATCTTTAAGCTGTAACAAAATCAAACTTCTACGTCAACGCAATCAAAAGATACAGCAATTAAAGCCGCATATTTTGAAACTCGCAACTACTCGCAAGGGAATCAAAACCTAAAGGATACTTCCAGACGACCTGGAATCTTGAAATTTGGCATGAAGCAACGTTATAAAGTACACATATAGGAAAAATTCCGAAAATCTTAAATTTTTAGTTACATCACATAGTATATTTTTTTTAATAATCATAAACTTACTAGCTGACCCAGCAAACGTTGTTCAGCGATTAAAAAAAAAACAGATGTTGGCCGATTCTCAGACCTACCCGATATGCACACAAAATTTCATGCAAATCGGTTCAGCCGTTTCGGAGGAGTTTGGAAACAAACACCGCAACACGAGAATTTTATATATTAGACTTGCTGACCCAGCAAACGTTGTTATGCGATTAACAAAAAAAAATAAACAAATAGATTTTGGCCGATTCTCAGACCTACCCGATATGCACACAAAATTTCATGCAAATTGGTTCAGCCATTTCGGAGGAGTTTGTGTACGGAACCCTCGGTGCGCGAGTCTGACTCGCACTTGGCCGGTTTTTTTTTATAAATTGTACATATTTTACATTTACTTTAAGGTTTTATGTTTAAGTGTAAATAAGTTTTTCTCATCTTATGTTAATATGGGTAAAAGAAATTCAACTAATATAAATTAGGATGAGTCAAAAAACACAATAAACAAAGCAATAAAAAACAATATTGTTTTATGAGCTTTATTTACGAATTAAAATTCTGTCATGTAGTCTTAGTCCGCGGCGTGCTAAGCACATTTTGATTTGTCATCTATACATGACCGCGGTGGTTAAAAGTGGGCACTTTTGCTTGAAATAGCACCACGCCACGCGCAACGCGCCACGTCTTAATAAACAAGTCGTTACGTTTAATCCAATGTGTTTGATACAATTGACAATCGGCTATCCCCCATATGACGTCAGCGCCTACATACTTGGCCATCAGTATCTCTTCCATCTATGGTGTTTACAATGAATAAATCTTGTTATGTATAAATAGTAAGTAGCAAATTATGAAAAAGATATAAGTTGCTATATTCACAAGGGTATATAAAGCGGACTGGTAAATAATCAGTGACCGATATAAATGGTAACAAAAAACTTACTAGAAAAAAATTCAAATCGTATGACCCCCAGTGACAAGGGCTTTAACGCGCGCGTTGATAGTTTAAAAGAATAAGATAGTTTTGTTTGTATAAAGGGTTAAGTAACTAAATTAAATTACAGCTGAATGTGCGTTATTTTTAAATAAATAAGTTGAACTCTTGCAAATACCTGGAACTGTGGTAGTTCCAGGTATTTTCATAGGGAATATGAGAAATAGAAGCTTTAAGAATAAATAAAATGTTGCGTTTTATTTTAAACTAGCTGTCCGCCGCGGTTACACCCGCGTTTTTAGTTACTGCTCCGCTCCCGTAGGTTGTAGCGTGATTGTATATATCCTATAGCCTTCCTCGATAACTAATCTATCTAACACTGAAAGAATTTTTCAAATCGGACCAGTAGTTCCAGAGATTAGCGCGTTCAAACAAACAAACAAACACTGCAGCTTTATAATATTAGTATAGACAAGTCTTGCATCTGATAATTCGACCCAGGTACATATCCTTTTGGTTACATTGTGTAATGGTTCACGGAGATTAGACTGAGTGACATTCGATGTTGCCCGTACTAATTAAAGCTTAATCCGAGCTGTGTGTTGCCAACCTACCTATATGCAAGCCATCTGTTCCGAATCCCTATTCAATTGAATTGTGTCAAGTGGTGCGATTGGATGGTGCGACGTAGTACAAACGTTAATTTTGCTTTGAGTGTATTGTATTGTAGTTACCAAAGCACCTTTAGAAGAAATACAAGAAAACCTGTACAATTGTTGTAAAAGATAATTAAAGAAGCCGAAAGTTGCATTTTCTATCCATCATTGCGATAATTAATCGTTACGCAACTGACGATACGCGGCGTATCTTCCGTCAGATGTGAACCGTCCCTTAAAAAATATTTTTTTATTTAGTAGGAATAATTATAATTGCAAGTACATTTTTAAAAGTATTTATAAAATTTTAAGGAAACAATCAGCCTCAAAGTTGACACCTTTATTTCGATCCATAAAATCTTTATTCCCCGTGACTAGAAACTTTCACAGCAAACTTTAATGTTTGTTGTATAGGTACTAGTACTCAGAGACTCCATCAACGATATTAAGTAGGTACTTCCAACGAATTCGAAAGCTTCGAAAATATTCTACTCTATATAGCAAACTACTCCGTTTGCCTTTGAAATTGGATTTCTGCTGAAAAACTATTTCAATTCCGAATATTTACAGAGTTAACTACCTAACACTGTTTGTTTTTGGTATTTTTTATTCCGATGAAAAATACGAGAAAAAACGTCTGCTATCGAGCAACACGTTCGTTATAAAATAAAGCTTAAACTGAACCTGAGAGGGAAATACTTTTAACCTTTTCCTTTTTGTTAGCGTTCCGTACCCCAAGAGTAATCCTATTAACCTATTTATACTCGCGCTAAATTGAAATAGTAATGATGTTTTGTTGATATGATAGACTAATGCGCGAATATAGGAAGGTTAAAATTTAAACTTTTAAAACTGTTATTGGCTACTGTGTAAGAACTAAACCAGTAATTGAAATATTATGATCTTATGTAGAAGCTGTTGGCAAACCTAAATAAATAAATAAAACTTCGTTGTATGTCAACAGGGCCGTATCTTTGGAACAGTACCTACCTACTAGATAGTACCTAACTTAAAATTTTCACTGTATGTATATTATTATGGCCGCAATAACAACAAATAAATATATAAATTAAAGTGATCCCCACTTCTCACACAAGAAACGTGTTCTTTTTTGTATGTACTGTGTTAAATTTTTTACGGTGGTATGGAGGAGCCCTTCGCGTGCTAGTGCGTTCCGAATTCGGACGTTTTTTTTTCTATCTCCGTCCGTAACTTCAACGTCCTGTATTTCAGCATTTTGATCGATTTTGAACTATTTACTTTGAGCGGGGCTCCAGTGTTTTCGTTGAATGTTTGTTCTCGTTTTTCACCGTTAAAAGTTTTCAACGCCAAAATATTCGCTTGTTTGGTTTCGTGCTGATGAAAGAGAAGCCTTTCACAATTGGACAACACCAGCTAGGTACCTATTTTGTACCATAAATAAAAGTCTCGACATTATAGTTCAGTTTTCAAGTCGCCTCTCACACATGTGGTTACGGGGTCGATATCGGGCAAGTAACAGTGCCTTTTACAGTTCTTATGTGCTTTCTCAGTTTGTCTTGGACATCACTGACATCGGTGATGGAAAATATCGTAAGGAAACCTAACCTTAACATAAGTCTGAAATCGCCAATCCGCCTTGAGCAAGCGTGGTGATCAATGCTCGTACCTAATATTATTACATGGTAGTAAAATAATGTTCTAAACAGTGCCAGCTCATGGTGAGGGGGGAGACCTGGGTGTTTGCCCGGGGCAACGCGCGCCTGGGCCTAGGGGGCGCTGCGTAAGCCCGCGCAAGAAATTATTTCCTTCAGACGAAATAATTAAATAAATATTTAATTTGTTGTTTTGTATTAGCTATATTCGATTCAATAAAAAAATGGTTATTTTTATTATTATTAAAGCCGAAAGGTCAGGTGCGTAGCCGAAAGGAGTATGTAAGGATCGTAGCAGGTGGCGTTCTGTGGTTTCTGCCTACCCCCATGGGAAAAAGGCGTGAGTTTATGTATGTGTAAAAAAATATTGTAGTTACTAAACCAATATTGACTGGAGGGTCTAACTACGAGCGCTCGTGAAACTATTAAACAATTAACAACAAAAAACAATTTTTATATTTTCGCACGAAATATTTATTTGGTTGTGTAAACCCTAAAATTTTATAGGATAGTCGTTTTCCAATTCCGAAATGGAATCCAAACGAATATTCATACGTTGGCGCTCGTATCAGTTACACAGTGGGGCAATTTATTTAGGTACACGCGAACGTTGGATGATACCCAGCAATACTTCCTTGAATGAAGTCACTTTCTGCGGTCAGTGACGCGTACTGCGATGTACTTAATTAGAATATAGTGTGGAAAAACTGAGAGGTTCTCAGTTTGACCCGTATGTATGTATGTTTGTACACGATTATCTCACGTTTGGCTGAACCGATTTTTGTAAGGATTAAAAAAGACTTCAGTTTTGGAAGTCGGCGGCTTTGGTTTTGTACTGTTGTTTGGTTCAGTTCAAAACAATGCATACAGTGTTTGATTCACTTCTATTCTATTCCGATACATTATATTTTTAAACTAAGTTTATTCAAAGAAACGTGTCGTACGTGACAATGCGATGCAGGCACGGCTTCTATAGAAAAATAAACTGAGGCTCTAGCACGACCGCGCTTAAACGTAAAAGTATTCTATTTTCCAATTAGAAATACAACTTAACTATTTCATTTTAATTTATTTTAAAAACAGAATATAGCCTTCAAACTGAATAAATATCTTGTGTTAAACGAGTATTTGCAATTCAAATACCGATATTCCTGTCTTCGTGCTCACGTGCTGACTTTATTCACTCTATGTACCGATCCTAGGTGCATTCATAAAACAAGTACCTATAATGTATTACAAAAGCCTGCCTCGTTGGTCTAGTGGTTGCAAAGAACGACTGCTGAGCATGAGGTCTTGGGTTCAATTCCCAGGTCGAGCAAAGTGTTATTGGGTTTTTTCCATTAGGAATTTCTCAGTAACAGCCTCGGAGTCTGGATTTGTGCCCGGTTGATGGCAATAGGCTCGCCCCCTATTACATGGGACTTAAAACATAACTGGCGAAATGTGGGTGTACTAATGGGTACTACACCTCTGCTTAACCCTTTGGGGATTAAAGGCGTGATGTTATGTTATGTATTACAAAAGCCATATTCGGTGTTGGACGATGCATCAACATCTAAGTAAACTAGTAAAGCGATGAGTCGGGCAGAACTTTGAAATGTTGGTGTACGTTTCCCAACAATACTCGTTAACCGAGATGAGATGCTTGCGATGAAGTTATAATAACGTTGTTCGTGGTTTCAAGGGCTCTTATTGGTTGGTTGTTAAAACTGAAGGCACTATTTTCAAGCAATATATATATTTTTTTAATAATCATAACAAGCAAAATTATCCTGGTACGTGTACTTTATAAGGTTATTTGGACTTATAAAGCGCAAATTATGGCATTCATATTTGCTACTGTACTGCGCTTTTTACAGCATAAATAAATGCTATTTTAACTTAAGTACATTTGCTACTATAACTTTACCTTGTAACCGTTTACAAATCCCTTAAAGTCCTGATTAAATGATGGTTTTAGGATAATCATAAAACTGTATATTACTTGCTGAGATGTTTGCTTCTCATCTCAGACATGCATAAAATGGTATAATGTTTGTTATTTAATCGTATTCGTATAAGACTCAACAACTCAATGAGAAGGCAGCGGCCGGCAGAGCAGGGGCGGGCAATAACAGCTTCAAAGCATTCTCGCATTTAGCATCCCCGCTTTGACCGGACGTAAGACTGCTCACGGTGGCCGCCCGCCCCTTCCCAGCTATTCAAACGATACTAAGGAATTTATTAATGTAGATAAAGTTTAAAACGCTTTGAGACTGTAACTGATCGCCCCGTTGCGCTGTCGGCCGTCTGCTAGTTTGGTGTGTTTTGAGCCAAATTGGAATCCACTCATTCGTTTCATTCTTTATCTTTATATGCTTTATTGGGAATTTTCAGTAGCAGTCTCGGAATCTGGATTTGTGCCTGATTGATGGCAATAGGCTCGTTAAAAACGTAAGTGGCGAAATGTGGTTGTACATCTCTGCCTAACCCTTTTGGGGTTACAGGCGTAATGTTATGTAATGTTAAAATTACAAATACAAAGTAACATTACAAATGCGTGCTTATCCTTTATTTGACATTGGCACAGGACATAAATACATCGAATGTTTATCTGTACATGCTCAAACAGTGAATCAGTATTACTGAATCATGCCTGTTCATTCTTACCTACTGTTTGATTTCAATCAAGAGCGTATGTTGTGATCGTCTTGTGTTGTTCATCATTAACATTTCAATATGGGATGCTAATGTAAGGAGACTGTTTATTGTTTACTTATGAACCTATCTGACGATTAGCATTAAAAACATCGTAGGAATTGCCTATCAAACTACCTATGTAACGTCGAGCAAAAATGGATTTTATTTTTAGATTGAAAAATTGTTGTTGAAAATTCTGAAAATCTCCCGTAAAACACTGCGGTTCCGGGTGCAAACGGGGTCGTTGACACGTTGGGGTATCTACCAGTTTTGTTACGTCATTTAAAACTTGTTTTGGTAAAAAATTGTTGGTTAACTTCAATATCTCCGTAACCAGAAATTTCCCAGGTATGGCACTGAACAAAAGAATGACCACAAATTCACAACGATGGGAATAACGTAACTTTTGGCTTCCTCAAGTCTCTTCTTACACTAGTTATTGTGTAATTTTTTTTCTTGTTAGTAACAGCCATCTTTGATTGATTAATTATCATGTTGATTTTTTGCTTTATTAAAAAGCTTTAGTTATTGGTATTTGTACGTCATTACAAAGAGAAACTAGAATGGAGATGAAAACAGAAACCTACATCATCAATGAATAATTATATCATAAAACTGAAGAGATTTTTTGTTTGTTTGTTTCAACGCTAATATCTGAAACTATCAATCAGATTTGAAAAAATCTTTTCTTTTAATGATAGCTAGATTTATAAGGAATAATTTAGGCTACATAACATCACGCTAACACTCTGGGGAGCGGAGCAGTAACCAAAGACGTACCTAAAAACGTATGGTAAAACTACGCGTTCGAAGTCGCAGCTAGTCAGTTATTATTTTTAAACGTTTTTATTAACATATACAATATAAATAAATAAACGCAATAGGTAATTAATAATTGAACACAATGTTTATTATCAAACGTTGCTGGCAAAACATGCGTGCAGATAACGCTAACATTATGTTGCCTCGTACAAACATAATGGTTTTCAGTGGCTAACAATGACAGCTTCCATATTAGGCAATAGATAATACGGAATTGATGGAGCTTTATTTGTATCAATTTCAACATTAATCATTATTGTTATACATACTAATTACAGCGCCCGCCTCTCATGCCTAATCAAGTACCTACCAATGTGACTTTTTAAATTCATATGTAAATACTTTTTAAGTTAATCTTTGATAACTCTGACATCGGTGAAGGAAAACATCGTGACGAAACCTGGACTTACAATATTAATATAAGTCTGAAATCGCTAATCCACGTAAGTCCACGTTGAGCAAGCGTGTAGAACTGTAGATCAATGCTCGTGCCTTCTCTGTATGAGAAGAGGCTTTTGCTCTGTAATGCGACAATAATAGGCCGGTATTATTATCTATACGGCTTTTACTTAGCCATCACCTTCTCTTAATGTTGATGATAGTAGTTACATAATTGTTTATGGTGATGATCAAACTAAACACTGCGTTTGATCTAAAATGATATGTCCAGTAAAGTGTAAGTAAGTGCTCGATCCGTTTTAAGTATAATAACATTTAAATGAGAAGTCTTTATTGTGCATGTTGACAGCCGTATAATGTGCCGTAATAGGTCCATTACACAGCATTGCACCGATATGACATGTAATTTTATAGCACATTGAAAAAATGCATTTTTTAAATCATTAGGGCGCCTAACACGGGCGTTGGACTAAACGCAATGTAGGTCAATTCTACTGATTAAAAACGTTCAAAATCTAGTCTCGATCGCATCTCAGCGGCAATCCATGTCATTGAGGCAAAACGCATTTTTTGACAGGTTAAAGCTGAGATTAGATTCTGAAATAGATTCGGATTAGATGATGAAAATTATGTAGAAATGCCCCCCTGATTTGCACGTAATATTTATTTAGTTTTAAGGTTTTATTCATACTAACT
Source organism: Hoplodrina blanda (assembly GCA_949316365.1). NCBI lineage: Eukaryota > Metazoa > Arthropoda > Insecta > Lepidoptera > Noctuidae > Hoplodrina > Hoplodrina blanda. The sequence continues at coordinate 22,886,564 of OX438578.1, read as the reverse complement.
AGATATACTAAATTTGCTTGACTTATAATAAAATTAAAATGATATAATATGATAGTTGTGGTAATACGGCTAAAGCATTTTGGTTCGAAAGTAGACTCCAACTGAGTACTTTTACGCCAGCGCGCTCGAGGCCTTCACGTGCCTTTCAGTAGTTAATGATTTAATTACGTTCGTCCTCAACGATTACAGTTGTAATAGCACAGCCTGATGCAAGTACACGAGATTACTAGATGACGCTGACCGCTTGAGTGACACATAAAGCCATTCGCTGTTTGATGCATCACTCATGTAGTGATCCCGTGTACATCCGCCACTGAAAATAAGAACGCAGATTCTAATTAGGTAATTAGAATCTACGTTCTTCTTTTGAATAGCTGTCAACAACAGTTTTCAAAAAAAATATATATTGTTTAAAAAAATAAAAACTGTTTTATGATCTCTCCCCGGTCGTGTCGGACTAAGAGTGGGAGAAAAGGGGGTACACGGGGTACACCCGTCTTGACCCATTCATTTGTGCACTATAATACCTGTCTCCTATGTACCTGGTTAGTCTTTATTTCTTCTAGTTAAATATTATGTTTGCTTTCTGTTAAAATCTTTAGTATAACTTGTATTTTTTTTTATACCTGTGTAACTATTTTAAGTAATTAATAAAGAAATAAAATACTCTATTCGAATACTAACAGTAAACAAAGGAGCTTTGATCTTATGATGTGGTTACAAAGTACCTTTTAAAATAGACCTAATGATGAATTACACAAATCTAATTAACGTATTTTGCTTGTCAGCTACAAAGCGAAGGAACTTTTGTTTCATTAATAAGTTGAAATGCAAACTGAGAGATACATTTTCTTTTTTATTATTTTTCTTTTGACTTTCGATGATTTTATTTGAGAACAATGTTTAGTCAGAAAATTCGATAGTAGACTTTGTCTTTTTTTCACAATTATTTCAGTCACTGTATTGCTTTGTTTCCTTTGTAACTTGCGAGTGTAGGTTTGGTACCTTGTACAGGTGTAAAAAGACACATCACATAGTCCATAAAAAAAGTAACTTTGGCCAAAAAATATTGCTGGAAAACTACAAAAAAATACTGTTTACGACAGCATGCATGCATATTAACTTCAATATTTATAACTTAATTCAATTTTATTCGTAATTTATAATTATACTGTTGTAAAATTTGGTTCTTTTCGTTCTAAATTTTATTTTTGTTTAATAGCTTTAATTATAAGGTAATAATACTCGTAGTATTACCTAGGGTCCATTGTACTTTAGCTTTAAGCCTTTAACAATATTTTTTTCAAGTTTATTTAAAATTTAAACTGTGACCTTCATATCTCCGTAACTAGAATGTTCCCAGGTATGGTCAAGACAAAAAAATATCATCGTAATGATGGGAAGAGCATGTAACTTTCAGCTTCATAAAAAAAATGTATTTTATGCCATTTTCAACGTGTAACGTATTCGACAAACTATGTCAGGGTTTGGACCTTCGTAATATTGCAGTGAAACATAGGTACTTAGTACAATACAGAGAGGTGTAACTTCGCGGCTGTAAACTATGTACCTATTATTGCTACAGCAACCAACGGAGAGGTTTCAAGGCTAGTGATCGCGATACGTTTATTGTGTGACAGTTAAAGTTTACTTGCTCTATCTAATGAAAACCATGTTATCTCTTTTCCACATTTGGTTGACTGTTAGAGAATGCCTAAGGCATTCAGTTCGCCTTTGTACTAAAGTTTAAATACATAATACTTGTTTGTAGTTTTGAAGTGAAAACTTCTTTAGCGGCGTTGAGCACTTTTTCTGTAATGGGTATAAAATCTTAAACTCGCGTCAGGACACGTGCGCGTCAGGACACGTGACCTGATCGAAAAAGCGTAAGACGGATGGAGAGTAGACAGCTATCCCCTCTCTACGGCGCGGCGAAAATGTATGCCTGGGCCTACTGTTTCGTTTAGACAGCGCAGGGCGCTTGCGCGAATGTTCGTTATTCTGTGGTTCGTGTATGTTAAACGTAAACGTAAACGTTAATAATCAAGTTTTCACTTCTGCCGGCACTCCCGGAGTGCAACCCGTTTTTTGATATAGTTGCTCTGTTGATAGGTACCTACCATGTCGCCTTTAGCAAGCATGGTGGTCAATGCACGAGCCTTTATGAGCAAAGGGCCCTGCAGTGGGACAATAAGAAACTTGTATTATTTATTGTTGTCCTGCTGCAGAACAAAAACCTCTTCTCATAAAGAGAAGGCAACTGGATTGATCACCACACTTATCATATTAAATTACTTTGACGAAATCAATTTAATTAAACTATTATTTATTTAAATCATTTCGCAAGAAAACAAGCAAAATAAGTAGGTATTTGATTTTACTATGGTTTAAATTATTACACGACTGCCCCAAAAAAAGGAGTGTTATGTGTTCAGGGTTAATGTATGTATGTATGTATGTATGTGAGTTTCTTTATTCCACCATAACTTTTAAACGCCTGAACCGATTTAAATGTATGGGGTATCGTTACAATCCTTGCATCGTTCCGAGTAACATAGGCTAGTTAAAAATAAAAAGAAACCGGTGTGGTCACTTTAAAACGAAAATTAATACCAGCCTCAATTTATTTTTTTAATGAATTTGATCGTGTCTATGTTTATCGTCTAGAATTTGACAAGTAGATTTAAAAAATATATAACACTGTAAATAAAAAATGTCGTAAAAAAAACTGACGAGTAAACAAAGTACAAATATGTGCAATTTTTGAAGTCGTGTTTTTTAATTTTTTAATTATATAGCTTGTTTTGCTTACGTTCTTGGCAAGTTTGTCGGCACCAATATGAGAGTCAAACATCTTCGATATATACGTAGCTATACTGAGTGACTACCTATCTGCATAAAGACTGACTCACAAATCGAGGGCATTTCCTAACGGCTAGCACATGCGCTAGGTACCTATCTAGTTTATTATTATAATGATATTATTTTATACTAGTTTCGGCCGGTCACTTTGATCGCGTGGGTTTTTTCATAGTTACGTTTTTCATTACTGCTCCGCTCCCATGGCTCGTAGCGTGATGTTATAGAGCCCATACTATTCTTCATGAATCTGGCTATCACATTCAAGAATATTTTTTCAAAACTGAAAGATAGTATCAGACTTTAGCACGTTTAAACAAACAAAAAACTCTAAAATTTTATTTCCACATAATAATATGAATTATCATATCGCATAATGAATCATTTACCAATGCTATAATCTAAGGTCATATGTGAATGTGGATTGACCGTGTCTTGATAGACTTGTTCAGAATGGTCGTTCATACATGCTGGTGCAGACGTGTGTAATGTGATGTGAATAGTGCAGCCGATACACGAGCTCAACGGGACTCGAGTTCTACGAATTCCTTTATGTTGGTATGAAATCCGACCAGAGTAGCACGACTGCACGAGTGACCGGCGGCGGCGCGGCGGCGCGGCGCTCGACCGTTCATAGCACGTCTTGCTAGTAGCTGAACCATTTCCATACAAATGTACCTAGGTATTCCCGTATTTTCTTTCTGGATTTCAAACCTAGAGCAATACAATTTTATAACACGAAATAGATATCAGTCGTGGCCATGGACAATTTTGTTTTTTTTTTTTGATAAACTGATAAAAACGCCCATTTTAAAACAGCCCCAAATAAACGTCTAGTAAAAAACTGAGAGCATAAAATTAAAAAAACACTAAAAAGTTAGACATAGACTGTTTCCTTATCATCTGGTTAGAGAAAAAAAAAAACAGTTTATTTTTGGAGGAGGAAAATGAGGAATATTAACGATAGGAACTACTTTGAAATTGATGATTTTTGTTGCTTGAATCGGCCTAGACTGCGGATTTCGCGCGCGGTCTTTCGCTATGAGAGCAACGCGATAGCAATACTTAGGTACTGTCCAATACCTATTTTTCTAACCACCTCAGTGGTTTCATTCCAGCAAGGCGTGTGGATCGGACTCAACACATCTGACCGAACAAGTCAATGTTTATCACTACATATTATAAAATAAAGTCGCTTTCCCTGTCTGTCTGTCTGTCTGTCCCTATTATATGCTTAGATCTTTAAAACTACGCAACGGATTTTGATGCGGGTTTTTTTAATAGATAGAGTGATTCAAGAGGAAGGTTTATTTGTATAATACATGCACCCGTGCGAAGCCGGGGCGGGTCGCTAGTTCATGAATAAAATAATAACAAAACATCACGCCTGTGATCCCCGCAGGGCTAAGCAGAGGTGTATAATAGTACACCCACATTTCGCCAGTTATGTTTAAGTCCCATGTAATAGGGGGCGAGCCTATTGCCATCAACCGGACACAATTCCAGACTCCGAGGCTGCTACTGAAAAATTACTAATGGAAAAACCCAATAACGCTTTGCTTGACCTGAGAATTTAACCCAAGACCTCATGCTTAGCAGTCGCGCTTTGCGATCACTAGACCAAAGATTCATAAAATAATTCAATTTCAAAAACCCACAATCACTACTTAAATTATTGACAGTTTCATTAGGCTATTTCCATTGTTTCAACCGTATTATATTCACCATACAACGAGCCGGCGAATAGGTAAATGTATTCAACTGTTATAATAGTACAATGAACAGGAAGATAGATTAATTGGTTCGTTATTGATTGAAACATTTAATGCCGCACACAGATACACGTTATAAACCTTCCCTCACGCAGACGCTGTAACTAGGGTTGCCGAAACTGTTAAAAAAAGTAATATATTGCTTATCATTATTTATTTTTAATCTTGAACAAAAATAATGTAGGTTTACAAGATAGTATTTTCAGCCATAAAATAAACATGTTTAAAATGTTGCGTAGTTCTGTTATCTTTTCCAAAATTACTGTTTGTTTTCCTTCTCCGAACTTAATGTACTTTTTTTTGTACAACATGTTGGCAACCCTTGCTGTAACTATGACGTGATTACGCCACCAGGGGTTCAATCTACGTGATTGAAACTATATTTTTCCTTATTATATCGTATATGGAGCTAATTATATTATTATACTAGTTTCCGCAAGGGATTTCGTCCGCGTCAAAGATATTATCTTTGTTGCGCCAAGGGAACCATACATTTTTCGGGGATAAAAAGTAGTCCATGTGCTATTCCAGACTACAATCTATCTCTGTGTCAAATTTCATCAAGATCCATTCAGCCGTTCAGGTGTAATTGAGTAAGAAACAACCATCCATTTAAATGGGTAGTTTTATATTTTTATTTTATTCTTCTTCTTCTATAAAGCGAAATTTATTTACACTTAAACATAAAACCTTAAAGTAAATGTAAAATATGTACAAATTATTTAAAAAAAAAGCATCAAAAAATTCGTCCGCGTCGCTGTCAATGGGGCAAGTGCCCAAAAGGCTGACAGCATTGCCACGTTGTATAGCAATGCTGATTCTTTGGCCTAAGAAAAGGCCAGCCCTCTGGTCATGTCCATTTAAATTGATTGATTTGGCTAAGCTAGTCAGAGGTTCTACCTATTTCTCTCCACGTGTTAATTGATGCAAGCAACTATGACGTTTATAGCCGCTCTCTTTAAGTCCATATTCATAAAGTGGCGATGCTACTATCAAAAATAACGTTGACTTTTACCATTAACCAAACCAGGTAAAAAATACTTAAGTATTAATACATTTTTCCTGATTGAATCCGATTCCCTGAAGATCGGACCAAATGAGTCTTTTCTATTAGCTCAGTCACGTTTACTTTGAAACTTTTTCTTTCAAAGTTTCAGCAGAGAAAATTAAAAGTATTGAGTAGCTCTTTTCTTAGTTACTATCGACTTCGTTCGAATTAATGTTGGTTTTGTTTTATTGAGTTTGTAATGTCTTACGCACAGAAATCTAAATGCCTTATTATTGCATATTACGAGTATTATTATTCCTTATTCCTTAGTGTGTGCCTTATTATTTACATTTCTGTGGTCTCACGGCTGGGCAAAAATCTCTGCCAATGTTAAATGTCGCTATCAAAGGATTTTTTCTTTAATAAAAGTCTCATTTACTTTTTATTACTTCAGCTATCTGTTTGTGAAAGTTTCTCGTCAAAATCGGACTAGTCGTTTCGGAGATTAGCAAGACCACAGTAGTCCAAGTAGACCAAGTACAGAGACAAATTTAAAAAAAGTATAAATATTGTAGTAGTGTAAACATTTATTTTTATTTTGTTAAAAACTATTATTTACAAACAAACACTTCTATTTTATTTATGTACTCCTGTTTTTTTTTCTTCACTTCTGCCTCTGAGACGTTGCTATTGAGTTGTCTTTTAGTTGATTACAGATCTGAAATAGCTAGCTCACATGGCTAGCCAGCACTTGCTCCGATTATGTAGTGGTACAGATAAATAATTTATATTTTTAACATTAAATCAATAATGTATTTTTTTCATCAGACAAAGTTCATAATAAATTTTATCTTACATACCTAGAAACGATTGGTTTTTATGCATATAAATAAATCTGCAATATTTTTAAGTTCACACTTAATCGGTTGCGTGGGCGCATATATATGTGTAGTTCTTATTAGACCGTCATAGTCTATTATGATTTAAATTATTTGTGTCAAGTGGACTGGACATGCACTCGATATAAATTATTTTTAGTAAAATGCGTGTTCGCTTTTAGCAGTGTTGCAATCTCCAAGTTAGAATATTCAGTTTATTTGGCCCCACTTTTTGTAGTCTCAATCGCAGAACAAGTCTTCCATTTTTAAACGTTATAAGAGTGGGATAAGTTATCTTTTTCCGATACGTGCAGGAACTGATGTGGTAGGTAATTCGACACGTTTGTTGCAGTGGCTGAGCGATTGGCTGCTGGGCTGCTTATCGCGGGTTCAATTACCGCAAATTAATATGTCAAATATTTGTATTGCCTACAGATTGTAGTTCTGTGTCTGGTTGTTTGTATTATGACTTATATGAGGTTAGAGATTTTTTATTTTTATTCTAAAAGAACTTAATTACATTGTTCACTTAGCGAATAAATATAAACTAGGGTAAAGCGTAGTCCACAGTGGGTGGTAGTTTTATTTTTAATGTAGGTAGGTAATATCAGTTCTAGATAATACTGGCATATATGTCGCTACGCTAATAATTTTGTGTTGTTAGTATGACATTGTATGTGTATAAAACGCACTACGATAAATTCGTAGTGCGGTAACGTTTTTTTATTAAAAACAAAATCAAATGAAGCGTAAGTACCGCTAGCCGTAACATTAGTCAACCAAGTTTATTGTTATTTATTATTGATATAACACAGATTGATAACAGTCTCGGTGCCAACGTGCATTTCAAACAAACACTTATCATGAAAAATATTCGTCGCGTTATCACCTCTTATCGAACTGATAAGACGGTGTAGTAATCAGCTGATTGCGGTGACGAGTTGTTTCTCTTTAATATTAGATCATAACATAACAATCGAAAGACCGTGACAAACCTATTTTTTTCTTTTTTTGAGGTACTTACATGAACTCGTCAATTTACGCCTGAGTATGCACAATCTACAGAGCGCCAGTTAAGATTATCTTGTTCTTTTTTCTTCGTCTAAGTTTATACGCCATCGTCACAAACGCTCCGTTTTCGAGTAGGTACTACACACACTTGACCTTTTCAAACGAAATTTTAATTAAAATCTGTGGTATAAGAGGTACCTATAGTCCAGTTACAAAGGTATTCCAGATGTTTGGTGTTTCCCTTTGTTAATCCCTTTTCGTTTAGGTACGCCAGCACTTTATTTTATGTAAAAGCTTTTTCAATAGTCTGGAAACTTTTATCTAATAAACTATGACAGTTAAACAACTTTGACATGTATATTTTCTATGCAAAAGCAGTCTAACCGCCAATATTTATTTCTCTTTTAAGAGTTATTTGACAACTGAAAAATCGACTTTAAGTCAAGAACTAAAAGAGTAAGATTCTAACACGCATTCAATTCAGTCTCATTTAATTTTCTGTCTCGAGTACCTAGCAAGAGGGCGCGGTGTATGCAACGTAAAAATTCAATCTATTTATACAATGAAAATACATACCCATTTCGTATTCCTTTTAAAGGCTTTATAAATATCAGATATTACTTGCGCTTATTACGAGTAATAAATTCAAAAATCGATTCGAATTTAATGCTTTGACGCGATCGCATGTTATACTTCGTAATAATAAATATTCAGTTCCAAGAGATTTTATTTATTATAAAAAATTGAAAAACAGGTCATCCAAAAACCTGACCTATGTGTTCGTACAAAATCGTAAAAAACAGTTCAAGTTAAATTGAATGATCGTTTGTGGCGCAATTTCTGCAAAAATATTCAGGTTTTAAAGTTGCACGAGCGAGAAATGGAAATCCCAATATTTGGTGTAAAAAGAATTTCAGAATTTCTGTATTGTGGCCATTGTCAGCGCTGATAGTAGAGCCACGTGTCGCAAAATTCCTATCATTTCTCATATATTCCAGTTGCTGGAAATTCACACAAAAGATCTGCTCAAGCAATGAAATGTATGGCTATATTTATTCCTTTCCGTTCAGTCTTTGTACTTTCCTGATGCAGACTTTATTGTCATCTACGTTAAATAACGTATATATTATATGATACTCATAACTTATATATTTATTTTTACGTTTACATAGTATAAAACTAAGACGCTTCCCGCCGTGTGTACGCCTAGATCTTTTAAACTACGCAGCTCATTTTAATGCGGTTTTCGCGATAAGTAACCTTCAAACGGCTGAACAGATTTTCATGAATCATATTAGCTAGTAAGTATAAACTAAAGCAATCAAGTGCCTTTCAATTAAAAAAATACTAAGCCAAAATCGGTTCCAGAATCAGATCCTACAACTTTCATCGGGGATTAAAAAATATACCGAAAAGCTTTTGAAAGACCGTTGCTTTCCCAGTGCTCTTTACAAAATACAAATATAAAGAAAAAACTTAAACCTACTCAATCTAATGAATGTTTGCAAACCCACCTCGCATCTAGACAAGCCATTGTTATTTCAAGTAATAAAATTGGAGTACATTTGCCCGACCCCAATCTTTGGCGCAAATAAAATCAACCAAATATCGATTGGCTCCTGCCATAGCGCGCCCCTAAACCCCTTCGTTGGGAGTTTGTACATAAGTAACTATATCTATGTAGAGGTACAATACACACACATACATGCGTACAACATCTAGGACACCGTTAAGGAAACACGTGGCGTTCACACTTAGGTATAAAAGTAACACAGTTGACGCATTATCCGCACTTCCTATTAACCAGGGCACACATAAACTCTCGACGTTTTCCCAAAAGGTAGATATAAACTACAAAATGCCACGTGCTAAAGGTACTTTCTCCTTTTCATTCGTCAATCTGTAGTACTATTACGTAAGAATCTGAAGAGAGGTGAAGGTGTATTCCCTTTTTTTTGTCCTCTTGAGAGAATATAGGGTTTTGTCGGACCCCATGGTTCCTCCTGCTACCATGAGTCGGTAGCCCGGTATTCATTTGACGCATGATCAACGCCCCCGACTGATATTGGACTGCCATTAGACCCTTCACGATCTATCAAACCAAGAATCAGTATCAGAATATTCTATAAAAATTCTTTGAGGGATTTTATAGACCAGCAGGTCATATAAAAGCGACGTTTGTGAGTTAGGTACTGCTGCATCTTTTAAGTCCATCGTCAAAAAGGTGGACGACAAAATAATTTTCTGTTTTACATTTATACACCACAATGTGTGTCGTGTACAAACTTTTGTATTTACATTTATGTCTAGACTAATCAAGTAATGGTTTATATACAGTCTAATTTTAGTTTCTAGCGCCAAGGAACGAGAATCTTGCTCGCTTCTGTTTATGAAAATCGTAAATTCGAGGTTTTCTCAAACGTAATTTTTACTCTGCTAAACATATCGGTTGGTTCATGCGTAAAATAAAATGGCCGTCCAATGTCAGTGTACTGTGTGACTAATATTGACGTGCCTTTATGTAGAACATTATTGACTATACTAGATGCTGCTCGAGTTCCTACGTTGTTTAATGTTGACTTTGCCGCACCTTACAAATTCTCCAGTGGGATAGCACGATATAAAGTGAGGACAACGTTACATAACGCAATTTTAAGGTCGATTTAAAAGGTAAAACAACTCAAGAATGCTCAGGTCGAGAATTTTAGAAGAAGAAAAAAAAAGGTTTTTTTTTAAGGATCATTACTGGCGAAATTTTTGTTATGGTTAATTCAAAAGGACAATCATGGTTAATTTAAAAGGGGTATCCAGAGGTTGTTGCTCTCGGTTGAAATGTTTATAAAGTTACGTAGATCTCCAACTTCGACATTCCTTGAAGAAGCCCTGTAACCGTCATACATCGGCCACTGGACTGGTGTACTTGAACCTTGAACTTCATTCCCACATTAACCTATTACAAAAGGAGCTTTTGAACGCAGGATTACGGAGAATTACAGCATATTATGTTATTAAGTCCTCTTTTATAACATAAAGGCATTTTCCGGGCTTGCGGAACGTCTTAACAGGATACCGTGGCCCCGGCCGGAACGTAAAGGGTAACAGAAAAAACAGGGTGGTTTTTTAGTCAGTAAAAGTCTGACAGTCCCTTTCGCTTCACCCAGGGCGGAAGGACTCATTTGATGACTTTTAGAACCTTAAAAAAAATTGTCTGCTTGCGTAACAGTCGGATTTCAGGTAATTTAATCCTTGCTCTTCGAAATAACGAGTGCACTGAAAATCGTTTTCGAAAAACGGCAATTTTTTTTTCGAACAAAAACAAAATCTATCTTTTAGATCGTAAAGTTGAATGTTTGAAAATATACGCGTAAATGCGAATTTAACATTTTAACAAGTGTTCACAATTTTCAATATCGTTTATATTGACGGGCTTTGAAAGCCGCTTGACAGTTTGACCTCATAACCAATAACTGCGCGGCGCCGGATGGGAAATATGACGTCAAAAAAAACATTAAAAAATAAAAGCTACATTTTCTAGACTATCGCCTGCGGCTGACGTGCCAATATGCAATATTTTTATATGACGACAACGTGTGAATTTCAATTTTAATTTTTCAAATTGCTTATTTGTTACATGGTTCGTATTTATTCGAGTTTTAAGTTTTTTTTTAAACGTGCTTATCTCTGGAAATCCCAGTCGGATCGGGAAAATTCTTTATGTATATGACAGCTAGGTTCATGAAGAATAGTATAACATCACGCTAAGACCCACAGGAATGGAGCAGTAGGTAACCGAAGACGTAACGTAAAAAATAAAAAAAACTGCGCGGACGAAATTGCAGTTAGAAGCTAGTCTTTAATAAATTAGGCTTTTTATTTGAGATTTTTTTTTATGTAAGATAGATTGTAAAAGAGCCACTTCGTGAAACATCCGCCCAATGCAGATTCCGACATCCGCAAAAGGAACTACATTTTCTGTGCGGTTTCAATAAACTAATTCCAATATCAAAATTCCCGGTACATTGAACAAAGGGCTACCATGTTAGTAGTAATCACTATTACTTAGTTAAACTAACAATTTACACTTTACTACGAATTACCGTTCCAGCCATAATATTGAAACTGCACTAGCTGTTTTCCACTATAGTAATTTTGTTTGCACGGAATACAGAATCAGGATAATTAATGACTGAGAGATAGATTTTCTGCATGTAGAATACTAACGTGTTCGTGTTTCTTTGTCAGTAGCATTACTAATAAAATACTTTTTTTATCCGTGTTCTTATTTTAACACTAGCTGTCCGCCGCGGTTACACCCGCGTCTTTGGTTACTGCTCCGCTCCCGTAGGTCGTAGCGTGATGGTATATAGCCTATAGCCTTCCTCGATAACTAATCTATCTAACACTGAAAGAATTTTTCAAATCGGACCAGTAGTTCCAGAGATTAGCGCGTTCAAACAAACAAACAAACAAACTCTGCAGCTTTATAAAATTAGTATAGATATTTTTTATGTAAGTAATGTTTAAAAAAGAAACTCCAAATAATATTTTTTTGAAAAAAATATATATAAAAATAGTATTCCGTCCACAGCGAGGTGGTAAGACCCAAGCTAACGGTGCACGGTGGTGAGGGATGAAGGAACCTCCTCACAATACGCGCCGTGTCCAAGACGACCCGCCATCTGCATGAGACCCAGCCGTTGAACGATAGTTTCTCGAGGTGTTGGTCAAAACTTTCCTTAATTAAAACATCTACTGACTCGACTATGGGCACAATAATTGTTGAGCCTATATTCCACATGCTGGTAATCTCGTGAGCGAGATCGAGATAAGTAGACTCGTAAAATAATAATAATGATGTCTCATTTTCCGAGATGCATGACCGAAACATTTTGATTACGTATCGAGTTTTATTTGTCATACAACAAAGATAATTTTTTTAACTAATACTATAAAGCTGAAGAGTATTTATTTGTTTCTTTGTTCGAGCGCGCTAATCTTAAGAGACTACTGGTCAGATTGTGAAAACTCATTTGCTAATGGGGATAAGCTGCGTTATGCCTAAGTGCTTTATGTTATATTTGTTTTCAAACATATAAGGCTCTAGACAGACGGACTGCATTTCAACTGCAATCCAACTGCAAATTTGCAGTTCGGATGCAGTTTGAATGCAGTTGACACGACTGCAATAGAACTGCAAACCAACCGTGCGGTCCAATTGCAGTCGGCGTGCAGTCGTGTGAACTGCACACCGACTGCAATCGAACTGCATCCGAACTGCACCATACCCACCCGCCCGCACTACTATAACGCTCCGCCCCCGCTCAGTTCGGATGCAGTTCGATTGCAGTCGGTGTGCAGTTCGTTCACACGACTGCACGCCGACTGCAATTGGACCGCACGGTTGGTTTGCAGTTCTATTGCAGTCGTGTCAACTGCATTCAAACTGCATCCGAACTGCAAATTTGCAGTTGGATTGCAGTTGAAATGCAGTCCGTCTGTCTAGAGCCTAAGAATATCACGCGGATGACATCGTGGGCTAAAGCTACACAAACAAAACGAGTTTACAAAATTCGTCAAAAATTGTGCAGCATTAGAAGTGTCCAACTATCAGACAGACCACTTTATGACAAAATCCAATCTGAATCAAACTTCGTCTTTTTAAACTTCAGCCAGCCATCAAAACTTCTGCTGGCGCTACTGGCTCGCTCCAAACTAAACTATGAAATAGCATTCTGAATTTAGTTCGTCCACCGGTAATGCCAATTGTATTTTATGTTTACAGTGTTGCACGTAGTGAGTAGAGCACACAGTATAACAAAGTCACTGTTTGTTGTGCTCCTCCTAATTTTGAGAAACTGTCTGAGTACTGATTGCGCTTTGCAATTTGTAATTAGAGACGTTGTTTGTTCATTTAGGAACTTGCATACTGAAACATAAAAGTAAACACATTTCAATTTGAATTTTCAATTTGGACACGGTTGGCACTTGGCACTGTGTTTCGATTTTCGATACCCACAGGGACAAAACATTTGTAAGGCCTACCACAGTTGTATTTTACTTTATGTTTGTAAACGCACTCACGATACAGGAATTACAGGGCAACGTTTCTTTAAATAAAAATCTATTTCGTTTCTTCTAGGTCCCTAAACGTGAAAACAGCTCTGCCTGTCTGTCCGTTACCTTATCACGGTAAAACCACTGAACACACCGTAATGTGCAACACGGGCATTCAAGTGAACGGAGTTGCTGGCAAAAGATAGAATAAGAATAGGAATTTATTACTTATTGGTTCTTAAAAAAAAACTAAAATAAAACTAAGGGCTATTTTTTCAATCGTCAAATAACTCTCAACGGAGGGATAAATATGGCGATTTGACAGCTTTTGTATAGAAAATATGTCAAACTGTCATATTTAATCTTAGGATTAAAGTTACCTGACTGTTAAAAAATCATGTAATGATTACTAAAAACAAAATCAAGTTTAAATTTCTAGCTCCCAGTAAAGTAAAGGCGACAATATAGAATAACCTTCATCCAGGGATGATCCCCGCTACAAGGTAATGTGTCAAATGCAATTATAACTTTTCAGCTCACACGAGTGTTCTGTTGTGAGATTATACGACAAAGGCGTCGAGCTAAGAGAGTCACACAATGTGGTGTGGACGCTTTTGAAACCTAGACCTGTTCTAGATACAAAGTGACAGTATTCACAATTTGTTGCTCCTCTCGACACCATTTAAGCGACACCTTCCTCGAATATCGATACTTTAAATAGTGGGCCTTAGACAAAGTAACAATTTCAAAACGATAACGAAGTTAGAAAAGACTAAAATGTATGGGATTGACATAAGCCGCGTTAAGTCACGTGGACATGAAGACATGACAAATTGACAAGCAAGTGACAGCAAGACAGAGACGATGACGAATTTAGATATCGTTTCGCTACAAAGCGATGTTACTTTGTCTAAGGACCCCTTTTTTGGTCGTCAATTACAGTTTCCATTCGATTTTATACTAGATTTTTAGATAATTTTTAGACGTTTCGTGCTAAAAAATTGTATAGGTACCTAACCTACGTCGAATTTAATTTGTTAAATATTTTTTATGAATTGGTCGATAAGAAGATAAATAATACTTGCTAGCGGCGGGTTTTTCCATCAGGAATTTCTCAGTGGTAGCCTCGGAGTCTGGTCGCCCCCTATTACATGGGACTTAAACACAACTGGCGAAATGTGGGTGTACTAATAGGTAGACGTCTGCCTTACCCTTCGGGGATTACAGGCGTGTTGATAAGTTCTGAAACGCTGAAACGACGTAGGTACGGCGGATTCAGGGATTTCCGTGCAATTGCTTCCCGGTACAAGCAAGTTCACGGCTGAAACAATCAGTTAAGCGTTGCATGTCTGTAGTCCATTTCCCATACACTCGCCGACTGCTTTTATAGTAGTACCTAGACTTTTATAGGTACGTATGTCGACCCACTTTATTAAAATACTCGTCGCAAGTAATCCTTCAGTGCATTCTTTCAGAAGAGGTCAATATCAAAGTTAGTACTATGAGTTGATAATTCTTTTAGTTGTTGATTATTTTTAAGATAGTGCGATATTTCTGTTCCGTAAGGGGTCCGTAACTGTACTTTGGCTATAAGCACTTAACATATTTTATACACATTTTGCTATGCAATTTGGTGTCCGGAAATGTGATGGTCTTTTTATACCCATCTACCCATTAATACGATATTTGTTTTTACAAATTCAAACCTGGGAATCCGCTGGTTGTGAACATAATTATTAAAGGTCAAAGTTACCTACAACTTTTCACTAAGTTTTTTTTAAGGAAAGAAGTTTTAAATGTTCTAACTAAACCTCCCACGACCCCTGTATTGTTGTGTGTACCTTTAACGTAGTTACCGGGTATATGATTTGTCTTTTTACATCCTTTTCTGGTGTAATTAAAATAAATGTTTTGACTTTGACTTTAATGAGTTGTGAGTAAAACTTGCCACGTGATGCATCATCGATATCTTCTTCCACTTTTGCACATTCGATTAAGAATTTAACTTTTCCAATTAGCTTTTATTCCAGAGTGAATGAGCGTATTTCTTTGGGATGGCGTAATATACAAGTTGCTCGGCTGCAACTTTGCCGCATCTCACACTACTGAGTATTTCTGAGCTATAAAAGGTATTCCCCTCTACATAATAATACCTATCTTGTCTACAAAGCAAAGCTATCATCGGCAGCGCCGGCCGTCTGCTTCAATGTTTTCCTTCATTCCCACCCATGGAATGTAGCGTTCATTTGTGTTTACAAAACAAACCAACAACCGATCCCGTGTGTAAACTGTTAACTTGTGAACTAAACGTACACATATGATAGTGTGTTTTACCAAAGAACGGGAACAGACCGGCTACTCTATTGTAGGTAAAATACAGCTTGTAACAAAAACCCTGTCCGATCCTTAAGGGTATTATTCGGCATCGTACTGCGTACACATAAACGTAACCATTTAATGGATTTGAGATTATTATTTTTTCCCAGTGAAAAAAAAAAGAAGAAAGATGAACTAATTAAATTAAAATAAAACATAAAAACTGATCAACGGCAACACTGATCTGACAGGGTTTTTGTTACATAGTGTATATTCAAAGGAATACGCCAATGAAAAACAAATGAAAGTCAAAACGCCGTTGAATAAGCCAATGTTCATATACGAAATGCAGAATCATTTTTCCAGCTGCGCGGTATAAAAGCGCGCTATCTTTATGAAATAAAAATGTTAGGTTCACATTTTTATGCAGGAATTTTACTGAACACGACAAACGACACCACAATAATGTGCTGTCAAGTTTTAATCTCTTTGTCCGACGGTCTGGGCGTTTAGTGTGATTTTAGATTTAATTTCTAGGTATTATTTTTGTCTAGGTTTTATATTATTTATGCTAAACGAGGGCTCGGCGTAGTTTAAGTACTGTATAACAGGGGTAAAAAGACCCTTAAAGGAGGGGAAAGTTACATTGATTTTCCCATCATTGCGATCTATTATTTTGGTTCCGGTGATATTGAAGATCAACTAAAAGAGATAACTTTTTCTGTTTTAAATACAACAACTAACACAATGTTTTGCGTGCTTTCAATTGAGCGTTTCAAAAATGATTTCTCGCACCCAAAAAACAGTATAATGGGCAGTAGGATATGCGTAGTTAACGCGTATGTGATGTGTCTTGGTACACCTCAAATTTAAAAAAAATAGTCACCTTTATTGCCTATCTGACCAACCCATCCAAGAAAATGCTATCCCAGTCAAATACGACGTACTCTCAACGCGTTAAAAAATCCACATTACCTACTTACTATTACTAATTGTTACACATTAACTTTAATTACCATTGCGCTATAGGCTTGTTCAAGCGACGTACCTAGTAAGAGGTATAAGTTAACAGTTATTTTATGTTGTGTCTATAGAATAATACGGAGGGTCGGTGTAAAAAGTTTTTTCGGGTGTGTAAGGTAACGGGGTCAATGATTTGCAGGTGTGTTAAATAGGGCGTGCTATGGTTAATTTGTGGGATAGACAGAAATAGCGGTCCCCTGATAAAAATGAGGTACTTGTGGAATTTTTTGGAAATAAGATTTTTAAAGCGGCATGCGGTAGGAATTGACAGGCAAAAATCGTCACGTTAGGATAAGGCGTTGTGCTCCTCCAGGCGATCTTCCCTCTCCTTCCTCTGTCTTGTTATTTTTTTAGTTTGTTAGTATTCTTCTGGCGTCAAGGTGGTGTATTAGTTTAGGCACTCATCGCGTAAGAACAAGTCTTCCATGCATCTTTTCCTGGACATCACTGATATTGGTGAAGAAAATCGTTGTGAGGAAACCTGGACTTGCACAAAAAGGGACATGTGTGAGTCCAGGTTTCCTCACGATTCTCTTTACCTGGATATAAGTCTGAAACCGCCATTCCACCTCGAGCAAGCGTGTTAGCGCCGGGACAAGCTTTCTTATACACCACCCCACCTGGTTGGCTGGCTCTCTCAGGCGCTGCAGTGGTACGATAATAAATGTTGGTGTTATTAATATTAGTAGGTTAATGTAGGACATGCTTCTTCTTCTTTCTTCAAGCTCTAGTAAAAGTAACAAACAAACACATTGTCGGAATAATACAACAATCACAAAACGTTCCCGGTCGTGTACTATCAACAAAAGAGATACCTAGGTAGGTACCTATCCAGGGTCGTCAGATATAGATGAAGTTTTCTTAGAAACCGATGGATGTCTTCGTTTGAATCTTAGTATAATTAATGAACTGTTTATTAATGTACTTTTTAAATTATATTACATTTGAAAACATCCATCGGTTTTTTAAAAAACTTCAACTATATCTGATGACCCTGCATACCTATCTCTTTTGTTGATTGTACACGGCTATTAGTTAAAACATGTGCTACTAAGTACTCAAAAAACATTTTTCCCACGCCGCTTAAAAATCTTAGTTAAAATAATAGCAAAGTCAGTTTCTTTTGAAGATTTGTCTTCTATAGAAGTCCATTGAAGAGGATTCTCGATCTTGTGTGTCTAGCATAGTTGTATTACGGTCTGTGTATCCATTTGAATAGCTACAGCATACAGGTTTGTCTATTGATAGAGTATAACATATAGGTTTAATGTGACCATTTTATTAGAACTCAAAACAGGACAAGTACAATTTCTTTAAGAGTAGATATTATACAAATCAAGTAATTATAAGTACCCAAATATAAGGATATAACATTTAATTTTTGGTAAAATTTATGATACATAAAAAATATACATGACATAAATATTCCCTTAAAAAAAATATTCCCTGTTAAAGATTTGAAGTTTTATATTGACAAAAAAGCATCGGACGGATTCCTAAGTAAAGGTACAGTCCCGTTCAATACGGGACGTATGGTCATGGTATATTGGAATCTCAAACCGTTCCTGCAAAATCACGCCAGAATTCGATATTGTGTACACATTGAGAGGTGCCCTAACTGGCTCTAAGCGAGGCTTATAGCAGCTTAACGTTGTTCTCTTGGTCTACCGACTTTGAAATTGATATTCCCTGCTTCGGAACTTTATACCACAAACCTCGGCCAGTAGGGGAGAGTAACTAAGTCAGCTTCGATTCATTAATCAATCTATGCATTGACTTGCATCAAACTGTGCCTTTTGATTTTCATTGTTATTTCATCGTGTATAAAATATGAATTGGTTTAATCTTGTTTATCTACAAGTCTTTTATATTATATATATATTGTGCGATTGAATTTTGAGACTGTTTTCAGACGAACAATCTACACCAATTTTTCAAAAAATATTATTAATCTTTCAACTCGTTTCTTGCCGAGACCTTGGAAGTCTGCCGACCCACTTGCCATAATGGGCCGTGAAGACCGCAACTAACTCTCAGTCCAAACAATAACTATTTACCTATAAACTCAGTTTAAAAATAACTATGTTTACGGAGCGTTTCCGGCACTTGATATAAGTGTTGGCTCACACGGTTCGAAGTCAACTAAACTCGTCCATGTGGCCAGTAATAGTTGGGAATAGGGCTAATTTTACAATCATCAGATAACTCATAACGGAGGGATAAATATGGCGGTTTGACAGTTTTTGTATAGAAAATATGTCAAACTGTCATATTTATTCTTTACTATTGAAAAATCAGCCCTATAAGACTTGTAACTTAGATCATCATCATCTGCCTAGCCTTTTCCCAACTATGTTGGGGTTGGCGTCCAGTCTAACTGGATGCAGCTGAATACCAGTATTATACATGGAGCGACTGCGGAGACTTGTAACTTAGATAATGTCAGCTAAAATATTTTTTCTTAAATATCCATTTTCCACCTTATCTGCAGCCAGGACTGAAACAATCTTCCTCGTAAAGTCCTCTGAAAAGAAGTCATTCCTCAACAAAAGAAGTTTTTTTTTACAATAAAGTCATCATCGGTAAAACGAACGCGGTAACGTATTCTATTTATGTGGAATTTAAATTTGTAAATATGACTTTATAATAATGCATTTTGGTTTAATTATTTTTTTACCTGCAACGCTTCCTCAAACATTGTCTTTGATGTCGCGCTGCAGGTAAACCCTTTTCAATTAAGTTTTTGATAATAACCGCCATTTTGTTTTTATCTGGAAATAGAGATTCTTTAATTGATAAAATTGCCTATATTTCATATTTATTTCAAATAGTTTTACGCAATATCTAAAAAAAAATAGTTTATTGAACCGTCAGCAATTAGCAACGTGTTTTCATTTGAAAGTGTTTTTAGTAAAAGGTAAATAAAATACTCGATACCTTTATTAAAATTGGAGTTAATTTACTGGAATAAATAATGGAAACGCTTGAATTTTCCGACTGTTCATGATCTGCCGTATTATTTTAAAGCGTATGCACTAAGTAGTCCAATCAATCGAATTATCATAATTATTGAAATAAAGTAGGTAGGTAAAAATATGCTTGTAAATGAATAATTTTTTTAATGATTTCTTAAAAAGGTAGGTTTTACCGATGCTGATTGTCATGTATACCTCCGTTGCACGCTCTAAGTCACCAGCACCACGCACTCTGTACTTAATGATCACTTGGATCCTAATCCAACAAATGATGAAATGAATGAACATGATGTTAGCGGATGAATGAACGAAGATTTTATTGGTGTATGTCTGAAGAAATGTAAGACGAATTTTTAAAACGGATGAATTTATTATGTTTTAAACGTTTAAGTGTCTTTTTTTTCTTCATTTTAAGTTTTGTGCCCTTAATTATTGTTATTGGTTACAATTATTACAACTGTAATCGTTATAATTAAAGTAAGAAAATAAAATGAACAAATGAATTTGATTAACACGTGGCAAAAATAAAAATATGTTTGAAAAAAATCTTTGGTGCCTGTTTTATGATTCAGAAGCGTCATCTTTTTTGTTACGACAAAAACAGAGCTTTTAAAATAATTAAAATATAATTAGATCTCAGAAGTCTTTTTTATTTGGGACAAGCCCGCCACACTGTTTCCAACCACGATTAACTGTCTTGGGTCCCGCAACGAAATGAATCAGAAAAGAATAGCGGATGAGTAAGAAAATATATAACTTGGCGGGGGCACTACCGTGCCCCCCGATACGGAAAAGTTGTTAAGGGCATGTGTAGCGCTTTTACCATAGAAGCGCGCGAAAGGTTTAGGTACCTTTCAAATGTTGCAATTTTAATTTTTCAGTCGACGCTAAAAATAACTTAAATGTTCTCTGAATACTGTTTGATTTTACATTCATAAGTACAGTATTTTATAAGTTTCCAGGAAAACGATGACCAAAATAGACCACGTATTTGATGCACTGTTATTTTATGGATATTATTGAAGATCATCAATTATTTTATATTTCGATAAATCCCAATATAAACTACCTACCTAATTTACCTTATAAGGCTTCCATTTACTGAAACAAGTGTTGCTATAATCTGCTTTAAATGGCAACCAATTTAAATTGTACATTCATACTGTATTGATCATCGAATGGTCGTGATGGCGCAGTGGCTAAACACTCGCCTCTCATACGTTGCGTTGCGGTTGCGGGTTCGATACCAGGCCGACCTACTTTCTAAGTTTATCATTAACATCGGTGAAGAAAAACATAGTGGGGAAACTTGGACTTAAAACAGTATAAATTTGAAATCACCAAACTACCTTGAACAAGTATGGTGATTAATTATTAATTTTAATTAAATTCTCTGTATGAGAAAAGGCTTTTGCCCAGCAGTGGGACAAATGGGCTATTATATTAATGCATCGGTTGTAAGAATAAACTGACTCTGAATGTAGTATGTAGGTAGGTAGGTAGCACCGTAGCAATCAAAAGATTACTGTTGTCTTACTGGGAATAATATTATGAATTTATGATTATGTAGGTAGGTAGGTATGAGATTAACAGTTTAACCACAGATAATATAATACTACGTACAGATACCCAATCCCATACAAAGAAATGAGACCTCCTTAAGTCTGGCTATTCGACTGGCTATTTTCTTTCCTTCATTTTTATAACAGATGGCAGCATCAGCGACGCACTAATTGCCAGAGACTTTAATTTTATTACGCCATCTATGCGAGTTATGCGACGAACTAGATACGTACTACGTGGCATCGATACTACTAGATGGCGTTATTAGATAGGTACTTTCTCTGCAGTCGTTGCGTTCAAGGTCAAGTATAACAATAGGTGAATAGGTACAACAAGTTACTGTTATCTCGTGTTGGCGCTTAGCGTAATTTAGTTTTTGAAGTGAATACTTCTATCCGCGTTAAGAGATTTTTTGCAGGGGTTAAATAAATCTATGGGTATGGGTACGCGCCAGTTCGCGCCTTGGCGAGAAAGTGGCGCTTTTTTTTAACAAAAAGGCTAACTATAAAATTGCTTTGTATCGAAAACTTGCTTCTGCCTATGACTTTGCCCGCGTCAAAGTTGATTTCTCCATACAAACTTTGGACCCTCTTTCCCCTCAGGGGTGAATTTTGGAATTTTAGATTTTTTAGCGGAAGGCTACAGACCTACCTATAAACTAGGGTGAACACGCCAGTTCGCCGACCACCTCCGGCTCTCGACCACTTTGCGAAAATCAGGTAAAAATAAGGAAACCGAAGCGCGGAAAATGTTCGAATTGCATGCAAACGAACGGTCATTCAGTATTCTTCCTACGCGTCATCGTTTGTCCACCTAAGATCGTTTGATGCCGCTCAGTGAAGTAATGAACTTAAGCTCAGTACACCAAGTCACCAAATTAAAGCTAAAATTAGTGGACGGGAACATTTTCTAACGTCAGTAAAACATGTTGTTATTTAGTTTTGAACATAAATATTATGCTTGGTGTGTCAAAATATGTTTGTATTTACTTATAAACTAATAATCAATTGGAAATTACGAGTGTTTAATTAAAATAATTAGTGGTCGGTCAACTAGCTGCTAAAATTACGCTTCCGTTAGTTTACGACCACCTGGTCGGGAACTAGCTGAATTAGACTAGATAATTTTCAAAGATTGTGGACTTACTGCAAGATATAATGTGAAAAATTTCGATTTATTCTATTCATTTCGGCATAGCTGATTTGCTCGCTAGATTACGACCGGCTAATTGTATCAAAGAAACTAAACTGTAAGCCCTTAAAGTTCTCAAATTCTCAAATTATGGTGGTCGACAACGGATCAGTTGTCGACCACCATGATTTTACTCTGAAGAAAATCGACTACTTTTTGGCGGTGTACAATTTTTTAATAAATATTCCTTACCTACCTTACATAGAAGCAGCATATAAGATTATACCTGCCAGTTTTGTACGCTATAATATTAAATAATTGTGATTATAAAAAAAAATATTCATGATTTTATTTTCGACTTTAATCTGATAGTGCTTGAGTTGTTTTTACAGTGGCTTTCTACCGGTCGGGAACTAGCGGAAAAGACGGGCGTTAACTGGCTTTAGGTGTCCGGGAACTGGAAAAATCACACTTTTTGATATATTTGTTAATTATAAAATAATACATTAATATAATTTAAAAAAATATATCAGATCGTGTAATTTAAACATTTTTCTTTCACATGTAGGCCCAATATCAAAATATTAACGCTTATTATCATAACTATGTGATTTTAAAGATGACAAGTCGACTAAGTGGTCGTGAACCGGCCTAATCACCCTACTTACCTCCCATCTTTATACCTACCTACGTCAAGTGGTTTTCGATATTTCGTGATGAGTGATTAAGTGAGTGACCTTTGTTTCTATGTTAATTAATGTAATTGGTATTATGCCGTATTAATTAACTAGGTATAAATAAATAAATAAATATATACCTACCTACATATTTAGATACCCACAATATGTTGTATTTAGATTTTAATGTAGGTACCTACCTAGTTATTGCGCATGGGATAGGTAGGAACTAGGAGTAGGAGCATACAAGTAGGAAGGTAGCTACTAGGTACCAACATAATAAAAAAAACCAACGGAATATTTTAATAAAAATATTTATTTCTTCTATCAAGTAGGTACCTACTAACAATCAAACTGATAGCACAGATTGACTTGTAGTTCCTACGGAACAGGTAGGTACTTCACTCCATTGAGAAAGCTTGACACTTTAGACGCCCCATAATTACAAAAATATTACAACGTTCGTGCGCGGTAAAATGCACTTTACACAGACGCCCGACAGTACCTACCTACTACGTCGTCTGCCGTGGTGTCACGGCGGGGTAAGACGGGGGATACCTATGAATGAAGCGGCCGCTCGGCGCGCGCGCGGTTAGTAGGTAGGTTTTGAATTTGTTGAATACGCTATGTCTGCGCGTAAGTACGTACCTAGGTATCTATTTCATTTATTTTGTGAATACTGTTTTACCTACCTACTACAAAGATCTGCTTTTTTATACCGGATACTGATTTTGCTTTAGAAAGATTTAAGTAGTATAGGTGGACATATACTTAAATTCCGTAATAAAACAACAGTCCCATCGAGTTTAGGATCGTTTAGTTCGTCCTGACTACTCCTGCCTGACGAGTACCTACTATGGTCCTAGATCGAAACCAGGGTCTGATGATGGAGCTAAAGGAAAAAAAACTTGATACTTAGAAACCTTGCACATGTAAGTAAATTAAATGTAGGTAATGGAGATTCTAACTGACAAATATTTTTTTCACAAACTTGTAAGACTTATTCATAAACACATATTTCCTAGTTAGGTACCTACCTATCTATGTATATGAAATTTTCGAACACTATTTCAATGTTATCGCGTTATCACTTTTTGCTTTAGTCAACAAGGCGGTGCCTTTGAGACGAGTCATGAGTCGTGCGGGGTCGGGGCGGGGTGATACGGGGGTTATGAATGAATATCGCACCTCTGCACTGGCACCGCTCTGACCGCTCGGTCACAGGCTCGGTGCTCGGTTAGTAGGTACCTATCTATTTCATTTATTTTGTGAATTCTGTTTTACCTAGGTACCTACTACAACAATCTTGCTTTTATATACTGCACACTGATTTGATTTTCTAAAGATTTCGTAGTTTTATAACCTGGCATTAGTGAACTCGGATATCGATTTTGTTTTGATAATGATTTTGTGGGGGCAGTTTGAGGGAGATTGATTTTACTTTTGAGAAAAACCGGGTTTTATACATATAGGTATTGCTTTATGTATTTTTCTATAAAAAAATATTTTCATGATCAGTCATGTTTTTTTACATGATCAGTCATGTACGACAAAGGGTAGGTATAGGTACATTAGTACATACAGTTGATATAATTTGAACGAAAAAACAAAATACTTAATAGGTACTTAGGTACTTGTTAAACGTTGAATAGTTTTGTTTGTAATCGCCAGAATGACAAAAATTAAATATTTTAAATATTTTTCATCATTCTGTTGTGAATGACAGCAGACTGATGCCAGACTGATCGTGTAACCGCTCGAATCATTCTCGCGTCAGTCAATTACTGACCACTGTTCCCGACGCAATCTAAATAAATATTTTTTTTATTTATTTATATCAATACAACTATCATTACATGTCATGTTACCCCAAATCGGTAACGTGGTATTTCATAACATAGGTAGATCATACAAAGCAACAAAAAAAAAACAAAGTGAGCTATCGTAATCTGATACGACAAATAATTTGGTTTTGCGGCATACTTGGCCTTGATAACAATCATAGATTTTTAAACGTAAGTTTCATGGCGAGAAATAGGTAGTACGTAGTTTACTTTTATTTTAACAAAATGTTTATTTTTCAGATTTCTCTGATCACCCAATTAATAAAAAGCGTGAAGATACTTTTTATGATCGGCAATAAAATACAAAAAGCAACTGTTTCCGCCCGAGATCGAACCGGGGCCCTTGTGCATGTGAAGCACACATGATAACCGCTACACTGCGGAAACTTGATTTCTGGAGCTAAAATTACGCTTTACTAAGTTATGACTGAAGTTTTAAGGATTATAGAATTATTTACATTATCTTTTAATGCGCAACAGTCTCTATTGACTTGCCATTGACAAACGGAATAGATACATAGGTACTTTAAAAACGTTTCGTGCAATCCTTTTATATAGAAAGTTTTATAGTTCCAGGCTAAGTAAACCGAAAATAAGGATAATAATTATGTACCTACTAAAAACATGTATTTTTTCTTTCTAAATTTTATTTTACTTCGTAGCGTACCAGATTAAAAAAAATAATCTTTTAATTATTTTCCTTGAAATAAAACAACTAAACGTAAATGAATAACGATTAAGGAGTGACGACAGCGCAAAATTGAGAAAAACGCCATCTTTTGCTAAAAGAGTTCTAAACAAAATGATTTGCAGATGGCTGCTTGCTCAATCTATGAGTTCGAATGGAGGTAAAATTCTTAATTTACCTTGTTTATTAAAAATACGTGTTTTGTGAGTTTAAATAGGTGAATCAGCATTAAACAATGAAGTTTAGATTTTTATGAATTCTTATTTCGACCTAAATCTGCCGTTTAATGCTTTTTAGTGATTGTTTATTTCATAATTGCTACCTATGCTGCCATCTATGAAATTTTCCGAAGGACTAATTATATTTTGTTCTAGTTGAGACCCCATGGTTTAACGCTTGTACGATAATTTTCATTTAATATCTAAAGTGAATCCCAGATAAAGTGTTTGTACTCTGAGGGTACCTACATAATTATTAACATAATTGTCGAGCCGGTTGACACAGACGTGTTAAAAGTACCTACCTACCTATGTAATTTCATCAAAACTAAAAAAAAGTTATTTATATTGCACCTAACGTAGCAGGTAGGTACCTATATTGTATAAAAAATTACCTTAGGTAGGAACCTACATTATTAAAGAGCAAACTTTAATTTTATTTTTTACAAAATTAATAATAAGTAATCAATTAATAATTCTATGACACATTTTATAGCTGTTAATTAATTTAAGTTAAGAATTTCATTTCAATATTTTCCAGAATTTCCTGACATTTTTAAAATATTTAATCTATTACAATAAATTTTTCACGCCCTATGGGCAAAACGTATAATGATTCAACAATATTGTAACATAACATCACATGGTTTTTTTTTGTAAAAAATATATTAACCTACCTACATTCTATAAAAATAATATGTTCTATTCCATTCTATTCTATTCTGGTAATTTTAGTGGATAACTAGTCAATATTTCCCTATATAAAGTTCCCTAACAGTAAACTACATCTAAACAAATCCGTGGTAACCAGGAAAATAATTATTTGAATACCTACCCACACCAAGTCGACTATCAACTGTCTAGACACGTAAACCGACTGACTCGTGAACACGTCGATTTACTTGGAAACCGTCAAAACACCTCACTGTCCTCAAAACACACAACAAAATCAAATAAACGTCAAAAAGAACTTAAAACTAGCAAAAAAAAAGTTTGAAAAAAGTTTTTAAACTCTAGCATTGCATCATAAAGCAACCGGCGAGTAACATAAACACAAAAGTCAGATAAAATACGCAGATAACAACACAAAAACATAAAATAAAATAAAAAAACAAAACACAAGTTGTAACGTAAACAAACTATAAATAAACGGTTAAGGAATGCAGCGATGATTAAAATATAGAAGGAAAGTGACACTGAATAATATCGATTGATTTGACAATAAACGTCCTCCATGCGAAAAACAACAACAACGTGCTCACATCCACAAAACTTTCAGATTCCCGCTCGTAAACACGCTACGAAACTTATTCAAAACTCACGTCACAAGTTTTATTTCACGCGGCAGGACGCTCAACTATCAGCTAAAACTTCTCAAACTCCATACTTTATTTTTAGTAATGGCGTAACCGCACCAGGAATGTTAACTACTCAAACGATTTATGTAACGCAGAGCCTTAAACTAACCTAAGATTTCAGGAGCCTTATTCTGACAATCGACCACTGCTAATACGCAGGCGCGAAACCATTTTAAGCTGTCACTTGACTCGGAGTAGTCGGAGTCTCAGTCTCTCCGATTGTTTAACAATTACGCTCAGCATCAACCGGCTCGCCAGCTTAGAGTGGTGCTGTGGTGACTTTAGACCGCGCAGCCCTCACCTGTTGCCAGTAGTCTTCCAGAGACAGCTTCCACTCGAAGTAGCCGGTGTCAGTGACGTCCTGCAGTTCGCGGAATAGGTTACCGCTAGGTAGCACGTCCATCGCACTTACATGTACTGCCCGACGACGATCGACAGAAAATAACGCGCGGCGCGACGTGCCCCTACCGTGGCTTACGAACGACTGCGGCCATTGCTATAAACCCGAACGTAGCGTCGGAAGCATGCCAAGCCCCGCGCGGCCGCGTGTCCTCCCCCGCTTTTCATAGAGTGAATATTATTAGACAGAGAGGGCATCTCCTTTCTCTTTTTTCGTCCTTTATCCTGGTCGTGATCAACCAGGATTTGTAAGTAGCAAGACAGGTCCCTAGCGAGATTTACGGTTATTATACGTCACTGTCCAATTTTTGTTTGAGGGGAATAAGCCGCAAACTAAATACGATAGATTTCTACCTATTATTTTATAATTCGACGAGGGATCGATTTGTTTTAGAGGAGTATTGGGATGTTAATATTTTGTCTCCATTTTATGGCCCCTATAATGGGGAAATAATAAAAATTTTACCTTTTACGAAAAATTTTGAAAATAATTCTATTTTAATCTTTTAAGCTTAATTTATTGTTACTTTGGCTGTTTATAACATCTAAAATCTTACTACTGAAAATAGTTAAACGTGTAGGCAGACTTGTGTCCAGTCTTGCACTCTTACTCTATATGCAATCGCGCGCTCAAAACTTTATACGAAGTTTGAACAGAACTTCGTACTATTTCAAACTTTTAAAAATACGAAATAAATATTCAAATATGCTTTAAAAAATGTAGAAAAATATAAAATCAATGAAATTAAGGAGAAAATAGAAAAACACAGATTTATTTTTGTTTTTAAAGTTTTTTTGCAAACTTTTTTTTTGATAATTTTGTGTTTGATGACTTTAAAAATATTTAAAACGGTAATTTTATAAACCACGTGTCCCTTTTACCAGATTCTCAAGTTTGATGGTTGAATTTAATTTTAATTTATACTTTTAAACTTTAATTTTAAAGGTGACGAATTTGTTTGTTTGAATCGATTTGATTTTTTTTTGCGCTATGATTCTCGAGGGATGTTATTAGGTATAATAACTTTACGCTTTTACACACAGGAGCGGAGCAGTAACCTAACTTAACGCGGGTGGAGAATATTTTCCATCTTTTATTCAATAATTAGATCGAACCACAAATATTTACACGAATCAAATAATAAAAGTTTTTCTTTTCAGGTAAAAGTTTGTTATTATTTTTGTTTATGATTTTTTACTTTATCTTTATGATGTAGCAATAATCCTATTTCATAATTTACATCCCAAAAGTCTTCGTAACATCTTTCTATAACTTTCGTTCTTATCCGCTGGTCCGAACTGTACCTAGTCAGGTAGATTTAATTTAATTGTAAAACAATTAGATTAATAAAAAAAGTCGGGCTTATTTTTCTTACTTAATTTTTAAAGGCGTATAACTTTTCTTAAAGAGATAGGAAGAGATTTAAAACAAAACTTGCAGTTAGAACGACCAAACTTTTTGAAGTTTTAGACGAAGTTTCAAACTTTTCATTCACATACGAGATACTTATAAACGATTTTTTTTTTTTTTTTGGGACAAGCCCGCCAACACTGTTCCCACCCACTGCAACTCCTGAAAGCCAGAATCAACAGTGGAGGCCACCAGAAAAGCGCCGAGGCAATGAAGCTCGAAGAGTCCCAGAGAAACGATTAACTGTCTTGGGTCCCGCAACGAAATTAATCAGAAAAGAATAGCGGAGGAGTAAGAAAAAAAAAAAAAACTTATAAACGACTGCCTACTGCCGACTGCCTCGTTGGTCTAGTGGTTAGTGACCCTGACAGCAAAGCCGGAGGTTCCGGGAGCCGGGTTCGATTCCCACCCAGGACAAACTTTGTGTGATGAGCATAATTGTTGGTTCTGAGTCTGAGTGTAATTTATCTATAATATGTATGTATTTATAAATTATATAAGTAAGTATGTATATGAGTTGTCTGGTTACCATAACACAAGCTCTGCTTAGCTTGGGATCAGATGGCCGTGTGTGAGTTGTCCCAAGATATTTATTTATTTATAAAAGACAAACTTAATAATGTTAAGAAAAAATAACTGCTAGGAAACGACTTTTTTTTTGATGTGACAAATACGTAATGATTAATAATTTTTTTAATAATAATTATTTAAAGGTACACAAACATTGTGCTTACCAGATGCATGGAACAGTATAGGGGGACGTTTAAGAACATTTATTTGTTTTTGTGTAAAAAAGTTTGAACTGCAATCAATATTTTCGTAACCACAAAGTTCCCAGGTATTGTTAAGAATAAAAAAAGATCGCAGTGATAGGGAAGAACATGAAACTTCGACTTCGTGTCTTTTTATATCCGTTATTTATTCTAGTGGCTGGATCAAGGGCTTGATCCAGAAAGCAGTACCTACTTCTGGACACGGCCCGCATAGTTAGGAGGTTTCCTCTCTTTGGAGCCCTGACCGCCGGTGGCTTGGACCCTGTTTCCGCCACCGGTGGGCTACTATTTTTTTATTTTTAAATGTTTGTATTTTTATAATATTTAAAAATGTAATTTATATGTATGTAAAATGAATAAATGAGAATAAAAATAATACTTAATTTAAAAAAAAATTCTTACATAAGAAAAATCCCTAAGTACCTACTAATATTAATTCAAAAGTCTGTCTGTTACGCTTTCACCGCTAAAACACTGAATTGACTTTGATCAAATTTGGTACGACCTAAGCAAGAAGGGACAGACTACTTTTGTTTCTGCGACTTTGTCTGCGTCCGCGATAAACATTTAATTTTACGCGGACGAAATGGCGGCAAAACCTAGTCTAAAATAAAATTTACCTTTAAAATTAATTGCTTGGTAAGAAATATTATTTAAACTTGAGAGTTTCACACTTTGTCTGCTTCAATAACAAAATATAAAAGAGCGAAGTGATATAAAACAGTGCCAAAGAAACACAAACATTGTGTCTGCATCAAATACTTCACCGCGAACAATAGCCCTTTTACGGTTTTTATCCTATCAAAGGAAAAATGGAAAAATCTGTTGTAGAAAATATGCAGGTAAAAATTTTTCTCTTCAATATTTTTTTAAGAAAAATATATTTTACCTTCGTTGTTGTGTACTCGATCTGTCCTAATTGGCACGAATTTGAAACGTAATTTATTTATCCTTTAAACCTACATACATACATACATAAACTCACGCCTTTTTCCCATGGGGGTAGGCAGAAACCACAGAACGCCACCTGCTACGATCCTTACATACTCCTTTCGCCTCATCTACGTTCATACATCTCGTCATACAAGCACGCCGGTTACGAGTACTCCGCACCTGACCTTTCTGAAGAACCTCACCAATAAGGTCAGTGTAGGTCTTCCTAGGGCGACCCCTCCCTGCGTTGCCACTCACCTCTGCCATATAAATATCTCCTCCTCCTTTATATCCTTTAAAATTGGAATTTAATTATGTCTAACAGTTTATATTGTGTATAATAATGAGATAATTATTCCTAATTGTAGGGATTATTCTAAAATTTTCCTCGGTTGCTAGGCACCCGCCGTCAACAAGAGGCCATTAAAATCTACGTAAGAAAAGCCGTAGGTACTATATACCAGTTTTCCCGCGACTTCGTCTGCGATTTTTTTTACGGATCCTGTTTTTATGATTATTAAATGGCTGTATGTCTATATCGTAGGGATAACGTAGTTTCCTATTAGCAAAAGATTTTTATCAGCAAGGCAAGATACTGTTGCAATTAAACAGGGGCGGATCTTGAATTTGTGGGGCCCTGGGCTAATACTGCTTAGGGCCCCTACCTAATTACTCAATCAATTGCCATTTTGTCAAAAAACTTTTCTGTAGTGATGTAGGTATATATAACCGCAGTGTTGCCAACCTTATAATCGGATATTTTTTTTTATTTTTTTTTTATTTTTTTTTTAAGTATTTTTTTTTTGTATGTATGTTACCTGATTTCTCAGCCAATTATGAATGGATTTGGATGATTCTTTTTTTGTTTGAAAGAGTATACTTCCGAATAGCTTCCGGTAGTTTTGGAAGTCGGTGGCAATATATATGTACATAACAAAAAACAAAACCAAAGCCACCGACTTCCAAAACTAAAGTTTTTTTTATTTTGTAGTTTTTGAAGGCGGTTTTATTTTTTTGTAAAAAAGCTTTTTTTATTATTGACAATATCAAAACCCGATTAATTTTTAATTAAGTATCTTCTTCGATTTTTAATTGCTTAAAAATTAAAATCAGTTAGTCAATAATTGAGTCAACAAAAAAGTAACGTTACAGTTGTATTTTGCCATACGAAATCTATGGAAGAATCGCGTTTTGACAGGTCATAAAAAGTACGTCAGTTGATAAATGATTGGTGGTGTAATCTACCCTATTTATAGAAAAGTTGAGACTGCCTCGTTGGTCTAGTGGTCGCAATGCGCGACTGCTGAGCATGAGGTCTTGGGTTCAATTCCCAGGTCAGGCAAAGAGTTATTGGGTTTTTTCCATCAGGAATTTCTCAGTAGAGTCTGGATTCGTGCCCCGGTTGATGGCAATAGGCTCGCCCCCTATTACATGGGACTTAAACATAACTGGCGAAATTTGGGTGTACTAATGAGTACACCTCTGCCCTAACCCTTCGGGGATTACAGGCGTGATGTTTTAGAAAAGTTCTACGCATTGTCTACCACAAACAGTTATTCAGTTTGCCGTCAATGGCTAACCTTTTACCGATAAGTACTATGTTTAAACAAAGTATTTATAATATTTGCATTTTGCACATAAGTTTAACAGTTAGTAATATATACGCAATAAATTATTGCGCCGATAGTCGTGTCTGTCAATGGTTTGATAGCGAAGAGTTTTGACCAATGCCTGGAGAAACTATCGGTCAACAGCTAGGTCAAGTCAAGAGTCAGATGTATAACTAGAAGCCTAGAAGGTCGTTTTAAACACGGTTTGAAATTAAGTACCTATAAAATATAAAATAATTTCTTCTTTATTGAAATACTAGCGACCCGCCCCGGATCTGCACGGGTGCAATGTAGATATAAACTTAGGGTAAGTATAACTTTCCTCTTAAATCACTCTATTTATGAAAACCGCATTTAAATCCGTTGCGAAGTTTAAAATATATAAAAGTACAGATGGCGGAAACTACTTACGGGAAGCGACTTTGTTTTTTATACCGGTACCGACCGGTAGATCGAATTTTACGATTACAATTTTTCGATTTGACTTGTTCTTAGTACAGTAATTATACAGCATGTAACAAAACCCTGTCCGATCCTTAAGGGTATTATTCGGCATTGTACTGCTTGAGATTAGTACTGATATTGTATGATTTGAGATTATTATTTTTCCCCAGTGAAAAAACAAAAGAAGAATGAAGAAGTAATTAAATTAAAATTAAACATAAAAACTGATCAACGGCAACACTGATCTGACAGGGTTTTTGTTACATAGTGTGTGATCGATACGGTGTACATAGTCATTTTCTAAAAATAACAATGTCACAGTGGTTAAGAGATTGACTGCTGCGCTGTGTCGCGGGTGCTATTCCTTACCATTATCAATTAAAACGAGCAAAAATAAAAACACGTTTATTATATGGGAGCCCCCTTAAATATTTTTTAATTCTGTTTTTAGTATTTGTTGTTATAGCGGCAGCAGAAATACTTCATCTGTGAAAATTTCAGCTGTCTAACTATCACGGTTCATGAGATACAGCCTGGTGACAGACGGAAAAACAGACGGATCTCAGTAATAGGGTCCCGTTTTACCCTTTGGGTGCAGAACACCCAGCAGTATACACCTTCCATTTTTATTTACCTATTACACCGCGTACGAAATCCTCATAACAAGCCTTTTTGAATAAAACAACGTTTCAATTATAAAAAAACTCTATATTCCAATTAACAAAGCTGAATATTCCATTACACACACGTCGGATGTTCCACTTAGCCACTTTGCTTAATTGGTTTTGTGGGATATTGAACATTGATTCGTGGTTTCCCGAATCGTTTAAACACGTCGGACGTGGTCAGGCAGGCGTGAGCTTAATGAAAATGTTTGAACATACATTTTAATATGAATGGTTTTATCAATAGGTTGTATCATATTTGAATTGGGAATGCGAGTATAAGTTCCAGTTTGTAAGCTACATTTTTGTACGGGTTTTTAAATACGTAATCTATCTATGTTACACATACATATAAAAATATTTTTTAAAAACAAGCTTAATTTTTTTTACAATATTGAGTATTGAGCATTGTATTGTCATCAGAACTAAAGGTGTATGCAAAATTTCAGCTCAATCAGAGAACAACAAAATGGTCGAAAAATGGTTTGCAAATTTTGAAAGGACAACTTATTTACATACATACTTACTTACCATACAGTGCAAGCTAAATAAAAGCTTGTAAAAAAACGGTGAGAGCTACGGGAAAATTCTATAGCATTTTCTTCAATCCTTACTAATATTATAAATGCGAAAGTAACTCTGTCTGTCAGTTACGCTTTTACGTCTAAACTACTGAACAGATGTTGATGAAATTCGGTACGGGGTTGCTTTGAACCTCAAGGAAGGTCATAGGCTACTTTTTATTGCGCGACTTCGTCTGCATCCGCGATAACAAACATTTAGTCGCGGGCTAAAGCTGGTTATGAATAAAGCCTACAAAACTGGGATTTTAATTTTAAATTTTTTTTTTTGCAAAAAAAAACCGACTTAAAAAAAAGCACTAAAAAGTTAAAAATAATACTATAACCTACCATATATATTAATAAACCTAATCTAACCTACGATTAACCTATACTAAAATTTAACAAATTTTTGGAGTCGGTGCCATACGGTTGGATATAATATATCCTCGGTCTTGGCACCGACTAGGTTATAGCATTATTTTTAATTTTTTTGTGCTTTTTTTTGAAGTCGGTTTTCTTTTTTGCAAAAAAAAAAATTATTTGTTAATTTTTAGTGACATATATTTGTATCCGATTTCGATAAATTTCATGGGACCATTTGGGAAGTATAACCTTTCCAACAAAAAAAGAATCTTTGAAATCGGTTGGCAAGCGACGGAGTTAAGCGAATACAAACATCCGAATTGAGAACCTCCTCCTTTTTTAGAAGTCGGTTAAAAAATCCATCGAAATTACGTTAAGTTTACTCTGCACGTTTATGCTAATTAAATTATCATTTTCGCTATCCTATGTTGTCTCACTGTTATTAATGAAATCAGTAAAAAAGCAGTCAAGCTATAAAAAATAATTAAATAGGTAAATACGGGCCCTTATGGCCTGCAGGGTATTAACATGGCCTAGTTCGCATGGGATGGTGCTGTCGGCCTGTCACCCATTAGTGCCACTCTAAGGTTACTAACCTTCATATGACCTAGTACTGTACTATATTTCGAGTTTAACTGTTATAATCTGAATAAAAATAAAAGATGCAAAAAAAAATATCGACATGTTTTATCTCTTAAAATATGAGTTGCTTTTAGACTAGAGAGAGAGAGAGAGAGAGAGATAGAGAGACTAGAGATAGAAGAATTGGACTAATAAAATGATCTAATAATAGTTATTGGAATTTAATAGTAAGTACCTACGTAAATGTTAACACAAAGTTCAAAATATATTGTTATAGTAACTTCCAAACCTGTGTTCACAGCAGAAAACCACTTAGGTATTGGAACCATATTGTATTGTATACTAATTAAACTAGCGATCCGCCCCGGCTTCGCACGACTCCTATGTATAAACTAATTATTATATTCGCATAAACTTCCCTCTTGAATCACTCTCTCAATCGATACAAACCGCATTAAAATTCGTTGATCTAACCGCACAGGCGGCAGGAAGCGACTTTGTTTTATACTATGAAGAAATATAAAAATGTTCTTTAAAATATTGTATTACAAGAAAAATAGAAATACAAGAAAAGCACAATATGTTTTCTCGAGGAAAGAAAAATATGTCACAACACACGACGGCAGTGGTAACAAACTTTACTTCGAAAGAATTCCATTTCCGCTTCAATAGTCGCAGAAAAGGCTGCGACAGAGAGTGGCGGAAATGCGATTTGTCGACATTTACAGGATAAGGCTGGTATGGTCTTAGATTAAGATAAGATAAGGTTAAATAAGATAAGATAAGAAACATAAACCTGAAATGCAGTGTCTAAGTAAAATAGAACTAAAGTAAAAGTTTGTTTTTATTTACTAAAAGACCAGTGTCCAAAGACTTAGGTAGGTACACGTCATTTCATCATCGCTTTCTAGTCTGGATTTGTGCCCGGTTGATGGCAATAGGCTCGCCCCCTATTACATGGGGCTTAAACATAACTGGGTGTGTGGGTGTACTAGCTATGGGCACGGCCCTCTGCCTAACCCTTCGGGGACTATAGGCGTGATATTATGTTATGTGTTCATCATCGCCGACATTTTGAGAATAGATAGACGAATTATAAAATTACTATTATTGAGAAGGTTACATATATAGGTATTATGGTACGGACGTAGACAAGATGATCATAATATCGTGAGTGCCTTAATAAATAAAGGGAGAGGGAGACGGCAAACTACCTGGATGACAAATCAGAAGAGACATGCAAAAGCTTGGCCTTACAGATGATAATGCTTGCCAGCGAAGCGAATGGCGTCGAAAGATTAGGACCCCGCGTAACGGGAAAAGGAAGGATTTAAAAGAAGAAGAAAAAGGAGTTTTTCTGTAGGTACCTTTACAATACTATTACGTTTTGTCTCTGCATCACCCTAAGGCAGAATGGTAGAAAATGCCCAAAGCATTAAGTCCGCCTTGTACAATGTATTTTTTTTCATGTGCATGAAGATTTATTACATTAATGATAAACAAATTATGTAGTAGGTAGGAAGGCACTTCAAAAAGAAACTTCTACAAATACAAAAAAAAAACTAAAGACTGTAATGAAAAAGTCATTAAAACAATAGTAATTTCAGTTTGATTGATGGTCACTGTCGATCGATCTTTGCCCGCAATTCCACCAATCAATGGTCAAGTTTTCAATCACATTATTACCTAGAACGTTTTATAAAAAACGGAAAAATTTGTTTTCCACACAGTTGATCAATAACCAATAAGTACGCAAACTGCTGATCTTGATCAAACTGCTGATCAGTAAGCTGATCATGTAAGTAAGTTTGAACAAAAATTATTGATGGGAAACGTAATTTTTTTTTGCTGTGAAAAGTAACTGTTTATTACTAATTTGTACTAAACACTTTGCTTATACGTGCATTAATTAGTAGAAGGGCCATTGCCTGCATTGTTTCCGTAAAAAACGTAGGTACAACAAAATTGAAACTTTGACCTCCGATATCTCTGTAACCTAAAACTACCCACATAATTATAATCCAGAACAAAATATGTTTAAATTAAAAAAATATATATACACGCTTACTTTTAGGTCGTTCTTAAGCCGAAAGCCATAAACTCGATCATCAAACTCGAAACGATTGGGACCATTTTTTTTCAAAAATAACAATAAAAAAACAGCTGTTCAGTACATTTATATTCGTCTAACTCGTCAAAGTGTACTGAACAGCTGTTGATTTTTATTGTTATTTTTGAAAAAAAAAATGGTCCCAATCGTTTCGAGTTTGATGATCGAGTTTATGGCTTTCGGCTTAAGAACGACCTAAAAGTAACCGTGTATATCTTATAGGTTCGCTATGTGTTGTTTTGCATCCGCTATGCAACTTATGATCGTAAACGCACCCACCTTATGGTGGAAAATTCCAGTCTGAGGAAAGTAAAAAAAAAATATTATACTAACTACTTTGTACAAATTATTCAGTTACTTGGACATCGGTAGATTCCGATATTTTTTGCTTCCCTCCATCCCTTTTTATCCACCCAGCTCATAATCATATTAATTATAAATCTCCGTTTATTACCGCGAATACCATTTTCGAAGCCGATAAGCCAATTAAAAAAAACAAGAATGAATACGTTTGCATTTACGGCATCGACTATTGACGTTATTGCGGGTTTGCGACGAACGACGAACGACGAAAAATAAAAGGATTTTGTGGTTGTAATCTTTCCACTTTTGTATTTTACGCGTTAATTTTCAGTCATGAAATAAAACTTCTAAAGGTAACGTGTATGCCATCGTGCGCCCTGGGGCTATATCAATGCACAACAACACAAACGTACTCGTTTTTTTTTATTCTTTATTTAATGAGCTGATTTGCTATGGCGAATATGTCGCTCTGGAATAACATGCATTACAAAAATAATCTTCACTGGTTACACATCATTTAAGTTTTAAACACATCATTCTATTATATACATATAGGTATATAAGGAACTTATATGTAGGATCATCTTTGACTTGTCTGACGTTGGAAAGGCTAAATACGAATTACATAATCCAATGGAATTGTCGTCAAAAATTAAGTGCCTCTTATTTCGAACACATTCCATCAAAATATGGAATACATCTTCATTTCGGCCACATGTATCGCATAGAAGCGAACTTACTTTATGCATGAGGTATGCAAACCTATTCAAAGGTATGTGTCCCGAGCGCAAACGAAACAATAACACGAGCCTTATAACGCTAATTAATTAAACAAACAAGCCAACACTATAACAACTAGTACAACACTGATTCACATTTCCCGACCATAATCTGCGTGTCATAAGCATTTAATTAAACAAGTCTGTAGTGCTTCAAACAACCCTTCACAGTGCGTCCTACCCTGCAGCAGACGGGTTGAAAGAAAAAGGCAATCTAGACTTGGGGCACAGCTCCACAGCTTTTATTTTTTCATAATGGTGTAATTCATCCTTTTCTCTATCTCTGCTGTCTGTTTCAGGACAGAGACGAGAAAAATAGTAGTTGTTTTTTTTTATTTGTTTTTATTTCATCTTTTTGAAAGACTTCAACTTTAAAAGGAAAGTCTGCAGGAAATTAGTTCGGAGTCTCTTCTAATTAGTGCTGTTTGTACCAGACGTTTATTAGTGAAAGTTTATTATGGTTTTGGTTTATTGTTTTAGTAGCGTTTCTTGCAAGCTAGTTATTAAAAAAATGCTGTGCCCAACGGGGTCCTTACTGATCTTCTATATTTTTTTTTATATAAAAGGCAACCTTTACTGAATAAGCGATCTGTCAACACAAAGCTTAAACCAGAAATTAGGCATGCAGATATTTATTATGACGTGGGCATGCGGTAAGAAAAGACTTACCGAAATTCACCCCTAAGAGGATGAAACGGGGATCCAAAGTTTGTATGGAGAAAAAAGATAAAATCGATAACCGACAATTAAGGACTATGTCGCGGGCAGTTAGTTATGAATACCAATCACCCTAAGACTAATTGTACTTATGGAAAAGCAATAAAGGCATTGATTTTCAATTTACCGGCAAACCTTCGGGGGTTTAAAGTAGATACTAATAAATATAAAACAACGTTTATTACGCAACCAATTCTGAAACATGAAAAATAAATCGCTACAACATGAAAAATGAAACAGCGATTTTCTTTTTCACTTTTCTTTCCGAGTAGGTCCCACAACAAAAAGTCGAAGGGAGCACGAGTTATTTCGCCCCTCTCTAAAATCAAAAACATTCACAAAGCCCCAGGTAAAATCGAGTTTAAATCCAACAGGACCAAAACACGACCCCTCTCACATAATAGCATTGATTAATTAATGCCCCCGGTGAAATGGGGGACTTTACTAATAATGGACAGTCTGCATGTCCAGTACAGCACTGATGTACACGCACATAGGTAGGCACGACGGGCGGCGGGCGTGCGGTATCCGACAATATCACCCCTTGCCATCCGCTTGTTTGAGTGTAACGAAATCATACTTGTATCATGGATAAAGTTAGCTTATTGCTACATATTTCGTTGGTTAGTCATCATGTAGGTTGAACATAAAACTTATTAAAGATTTGTAATTTTGTTTGTGTGATAAATTAAAAACTACTTAACCAAGTTAAAAATATTTCACTTATGGAAAGCTACAATATCAGCAAGTGAGGCTGTATTTTATTTAAAAAAAAAAAAAGCTTTTAAGTCATTATTTGACGTGCGCCGCGAATATGTACTCGTCAGACTCGTACTATGGTTTGGTTTATAGAAGTACGAAATCTACGCGGACGAAGTTGCGGGCGAAGTGCTAGTTTATTCTTTTGCATGTGAAATCAAATGTGTCTAATACATTTAATCTCTTCTCTATATCTACACGACTACATAGTATAAAATAAAATTGCTTTCCGCGTAACTCCTTCTAACAACCAGATACGTCGTGCATTTAATGTAGATCAAAATTACCATTTATTACAGCATATCATTAAAAAAAACATACTGCCGAATTGAGAACCTCCTCTTTTTTGAAGTCGGTTAAAAATGAATGTATCTTAAAAGATCTCAATTTAAAATTATTAGTTGAAAACGGAGGGTCGGTCCGTATTCTATCTACATATACAACCTCCTTCACAAACACTGTACACCCATGCAAAGCAAACCGGGAGGGTCGCTAGTATTGTGCCATCTCTTTACCTACCTTTTAGGCAAATAAGTGATTTTGACTTTGATATTTACTCGTATAATGGAATTAATTTATTCTGTCATGTCTCCTTCGGTAGACAACATACGGGTGCTCATCGAGCTCACGAGTTGTCGCATCAATAACTTAATGTATGGAGTCGTTCTTGTTTGTCGTCTAGTTCCAATATTATTTTGTAAACACGTAAGACACTGTCATTACCTATCTTTGAACATGATTTTGATGTCATGTAATATTATCATAATTAAATCATAATTTGTATTCCTTTGCATAATTATAATCGTAGTTTCTATGCAAGCTATATAGGTAGTAGGTATTCACTGTCTATTTTTCTGTATACAAAATATTGTAAAACATTTCTACTATCAATACTGGGCCTTTTGTCAGGTAACAATAAGGTTCTCAATTCGGCTGGTATTTTTTTATTTTTATTTGTGTAAGTACACCGATTTCTCCGAGGTTTCTAGTCCGATTAGTGTGATTCTTTTTTTGTTTGATGCAGTATAATTGCCATTTGGTCCCATAAAAGTTTCATTCAATTTGGTTTAGTGCTTTTTTTATAATATGTCATAGGATGGGCGCAAACGTCCGGTTTCCTGATCAGGTTTCTGGATCAGGAAGCGTGTATATAAATACACATACATACATAATACACACACACATGTAAAAAAAATGTATGTATGTCATGTGTAATTTATGTATGTGTGTATGCACACGTTTGCGTCCAGCCTTAGAAGATATTTTCAAAAACCTCACAGCCAGACACTTCATGTACGTAACTCATCCGTTTATATTTTTATAAGTACTCATCCATTTACTAGCCTATATGTATAAACGACTTCGTTCACGTGAATTGCCTTTGTTTACTTTATTTTAGAAAAAGAATTAAGGTTCTGCACTAATTATTTTTAAAATGAATGTAGATTAAGTTACTTCTAAATCAGCTATCTGCCAGTAAAAGTCGCGTTGATATCGGTCCACCCGTTTTGGAGGTTAGCCGGAATAAATAGACTCAAAGACAAAAAAAAAGAAAAAGAGTTATTTTGACATTACAATTTTATTTATTTGTATGAATAAATATAGTAATAAGTCTTTTGGTTACATTTCCAGTGGACGGCGATGCGGATGATTTTTTTGATGCCTTTTAGTTTTTTTTTTATTTTCTTATTTTGGTTGTTTTTTTTTATTATTTTTGTTATTTAGCTTGAAAATAATGTAAGTATAATAATATATTAAAATATTAGGTATAGAAATAAATGTCGAGAAAAAAAATTGTATGAATACGAATATAGGTAGGTATTATACTCGTAGGTAGGTTCGCTAACTATATGAGCAGTACAGGATGGCAAAGTTACGAGTGAAGGGTCACAAAAGCGTGTCTTTTTGCCGACCGTGAGTTAATAGCTTCGAATCACGCGTTGCGAGCGGGGACTTACCACAAGTCTCCTACCCCCCTCCAACAATATAATGTATATGTCAGTCAGTGAGTGTTGTGTATGACAATAAACGACTCTCTTCTGGAACTTTGTTGGAGTTCCTTGTGTGTATTCCCGCCCTAAATCAATACACTTTCCTCGAGCCAGACGCTTGAAAGTTTCAACATTTCATAACTCTTGAACAAATTCTCCATTCTTAAAATATCAGCCACACGGAACTTAAATAGGCCTTGTGACTGAGATCTAAGTCTCATACCTACGTTATGACTAACCTATCTATATATAAAAACAACTAAGTATTTTGAATCAACCATTGAATCTTAGAACTTTTCACAAAATTTAAAACTAAGTTTGCCTTTTGGTTGTTTATAGGCACTGAATAGATTGCGCACCCAAGTAGGCCGCTGTAAACATAATTTGGCTAAATAGGCCAATAGGGCATCATAGACTCGTCTGAAACTCAGTGCGATTGCGGAGCTCCTGTTATAATTTGTTATGTCCCATATCCTGATGAGTCCCAGTTGCCGGTTCACCTGCACCCTTGACGACCTGTGCAATGCCTCTGTCGCGGCAGTAAACGTGGCGACCTATTGGGCCTAAATATGTAGTTTAGGTAAATTATAATATATTATCGATTCGATAAGAAGAAGTTTAAGCTATAATAACAGCTCGACTCCGAGACAACAATTAAACGTGTGCGTTAAAATGATTTTTTATAATAAAAGGATCACTCCCTATATTCCTCCTCCTCCGGCTCGCGGGCGGCGCGCTGGCCGCAAACGGTTGTATTTTTGATCGGCCTTGCCGCTGCCCTGCCGGAGTGGCGGTGTCATGATGAGCGAATACCACAAAAATACACTATATACTCGTAGTAATGTAGTTTCCCCTTAAAAATCTCACGTTAAACGATTTAAACTTGAATGAAGCTTACAGTACCTAAAGTATTTCATGTACAGTGAAAGCAAATTCAAATTGATTACAGTTAGGTATGACGTATAGGAGAACTTATATGTTACAGAGGATCAAAGGTTAGACACGAACGGCAGTTAGCAGGGTCAGTCTGACGTGGCATTGAAATCGAATTAATTTACAACCATTATTAAAGGCACGGGGTCGAGTCAATTACTAGGGGTAATAATTATTTCAGGTACCCTATTACGGACTAAGTTCGCTAATGTAATTGTTTCATACTAATATACCTAGGTAGGTACCTAAGAATTAAAATCTATTCTAAAGTAGCGAACCACCTCGTCTTCGCACGATTGAAAATTTTCGACTTACCGACGGATTTTCTAAAAAAATTCTGTCATCAATGCCTTGTCCAGGAAATTACGAATACAACAAAAAGGAATCAGTACAGCCGTTCTCGAGTTTTGCGCTTAGCAACACATTAGCCATTCATTTTTTTAAAAGTCTGCGTGGACACACGTGGACGTGCGTGTGTGCTGCGTGGGCACTCAAACACACTGCGTCGACTTGAGAACCTCTTCCTCTATTACTTTATC
Source organism: Hoplodrina blanda (assembly GCA_949316365.1). Lineage (NCBI taxonomy): Eukaryota > Metazoa > Arthropoda > Insecta > Lepidoptera > Noctuidae > Hoplodrina > Hoplodrina blanda. The sequence continues at coordinate 22,843,335 of OX438578.1, read as the reverse complement.
GGTTAAAAGGTTGCTACCATATCGTTTTAAAAACAAAATCACGTGTTTGTATCATAATAGAGCTTAGCTGTTCTGCTCAAACAAGCCGAACCACATTCGCCCTATAATTAAATTAATTACGTCTATCTAATTCAATTTGCCAAATATATATGTTTAACTCATGTATCTACCTATATGTATAATAGATTTAAAATTAATCAACGTTATAATTATTTCAATACAAATAATTTGGTAATTTGTGTATGTATTGTAATAACAGGATTTAAAAATAGCATTACGATTTAAACACGAGGAGTTTCTTATGGGTTCTAGCCTAGTACAGAATGGAAAGACACTTGTCGAGACGGCGCCTAAAATTTTATATTTCAATAAGTACAACAGGGACTCTTTATACTGGTTACGTACAAGGAGGCCTTAAAAATAAATAAATTCAATAGTAACCGGTATTACTTACACAAAAAGGCTTTTAAAATAAAAAGCCTAGCATTGCCGCTTACCCAAAGCTTAAAGCATTAAATTCGAAAGCGCTTTTATTAAATTTCGCCCGTGTATGCACATACTAAACACCGCACATCAATTTGAACTATTTGCGCAGTATTTGGGTCGTATGAATCCGTAACATCGTTCAAACAGAACGTGTCTACGCTTTGATTCTGAACCTCACGATAAAACAGCTGTGCTGTTAGGTCTCATGTACATAAACTCACGCCTTTTTCCCAATGGAACTCCACCTGCTACGATCCTTACATACTCCTTTCGCCTCATCTACGTTCATGCATCTCGTCATACAAGCGCGCCGGTTACGAGTACTGCGCTGCGCTGTTAGGTCTCTTTCGGCGAATTTAAGTGAGCTGTCAATTCTTAATAACATGAGATGACAGCTCATTTCATGCACTTTCCACCTAATATACATAACAGACCGGCTGGTATTATGTACAATCACTTTTCACCCGACAAAAATAATTGGAGGAACACCGCATCGTGGGGTTTTAATCGGTAGGAGTCCGGCACACCGCCTTCCCCGAGGCGGAAACAGTCTACGAGGATTTCCCCACGAACAAAATAAAAAAAGGTTGTAAATGGTCGACAGCCATTGTCCTCGCTTGTACCTACTACTACATACATAATACCAGGTTACAGCAACATAAAATGTACGATATTTATTCAAACTTTGAATAATCGAAATTTTTTTGTTTGTCACTGTCAATAAAATTGGAAATGGTATTATCTGCTATCATTTTTATTTAAGACTAGCTTGCCCGCGGCATTGTTTGCGTAAATTTCAGTTATGACGGGGTTTACGGTACCTATTTATTTTGCGCGGTACGCTTTCTTTAGCCAAAAAAGTAGCCAAGTTAGTCCTTATAAAATCAACTATCTGCCAGTGAAATTCCCGTCAAAAGCAGTCCAGCTGTTATCGAGACTAGCCGGAACAAACAGAAAGACAGACAACAAATAAAAAAATAGTTTTTTTGTGTAGGTACGTGCCTGCCGTGCAACATTCATAATATACATAATATACATTTAGTAATAAGCTGTGATTTTAATACATCAACAAACACACACTTCAATTTTACTATTTTGTCTATAATGATCACATTTTACCATTTAAATTTTAATTAGAGGCTGATACTCAGTTCCTGTAAAATAAGTATCGGTTTTTGGAAGTACAAACAAACTTCAGCGAACTGATTAAGCCCCCAGCCCCAGCCGAATTGTAACCTTTACTCTTTTGGTCACGCGGTAAATATTGACTTTTCCAAGTAATTGTGCACTCTTTGCTGAACATAATATTCATTTCATTTTCATTTATTTCAAGTAACAGAGACTCATTAACGAACAAAATTACAGTACCTACCTTGGTTTTGTAATATTTTTGCAATATACGGGGTGTGTAAGAATACCTAACACAGAAATGTTTCTACTCGGTCGGAGAATACCTGGAATAAAATATTGAGTACCTAATTACGATATTGTTCTATTTATATTGTACATCCTCTTACTATAATACTACTATTATTATTATGTTAAAATTATTGTCAAAAATTTTAATTTCAATTAAAAAAAAATATTATGCAAAAATTATTATGTTAAAATTACTTAGTATAATTATTAAAAAGTTAAAATTATTATTATGTTGCCGTGCCCTAACCGGGTTTCATGTTGGAACTTACCTACCATAACACCTAAATGTACACATGAATGCAATAAAGAGATTTGATTTGATTTGATTTGAAAAGATGGGTACCCGTTAAACTAAAACCATTTGATGTACTCTATTTTATGTGAAATAAATGAATCTGAACTACTTATTTACGTATTAAAAATTAATCGCTAAATGTGTCAAGCTAAGCGCAAAACTCGAGAACGGCTGCACCGATTTGGCTGATTCTTTTTTTGTTGTGTTCGTAATTTTCTGCACAAGGTTTTAAATGGATCGGATCCAAACCAACGGGAAAGTCAGGGGCGGTTTGCTAGTTAGAAATAATACTTTGTTACAAGTACTTTGTACTTCAATCACTATCTATCCTTAATGTATACGCTGTTGGTGTACTTTTAATAAATCAAATAAAATATACATTCCTAAGACGAATATTTTTTTAATGGTCAAAAAAAAAGATATTGAAGTTAATTTTGTGTTACTTAAATATGCTTAGCATTTAAAATTGTGGTAGTCGATGGCACCCATAACACAATAAACGCAGCAATATGTTCAAGCAATTTCCATTAAAGAGCAAAATGTCTTTGCGCTGCCCCGATGGCAGCGGGAAATAGCTATCGGAAAATTAGCGCAGACTATTTTTCTCGCAACTTCCGGTTATAACAACTATTGCATCTGAAGTTCAGCTCATCTTGGGGGCTATTCCACTAACTTTTACTTAAGTTTACAATCGAATCTCAGTCTCAATATAAGTATCAAAAAGAATTCTGTTTTATCTACATTGATGTAAAGGTCAGGTGCGCAGTACTCGTAACCGGCGTGCTTGTATGACGAGATGTATGAACGTAGATGAGGCGAAAGGAGTATGTAAGGATCGTAGCAGGTGGCGTTCTGTGGTTTCTGCCTACCCCCATGGGAGAGAGGCGTGAGTTTATGTATGTATGTATGTAGTTTTAAATGTTATAACTAAACTTTACGTAGGTACCTACTGCCACGACCCCTATAAGTACCTACTGTTGCATGCATTCGAAAGAACCACGTATGGCGTGAATTACATTGCACATAAAGGTATCTCGTTGCGCGCATTTACTGCGCATGCGCGGCGTGTTCACTGCGCGCCCGCTCGGCTTTGAGGACGCTCGCAATCCGCTAGTATGATAAGGCCCCAGACACGCAACTGACTCATTGTCAAAAATACGCGACACGCTCTGCACGTGCGTATTAACCCCCTAGCTCCCGGGCATGTAAAGGGAAGGAAGAGTGGTGAGTTTTGTGGGGGTTGCGTGACTCGTACGGGGATGCACTCGCGCTTCCTCTGTCACCCTCAGTAACCTGTGTCGCGCGCGGGTAATAGCGATAGTTGATTTGTCTGTCTGTCATGGTAAATCAAACAAGTACAAAATGTCAAGTAAAAAAATTCTTCTGCCTAAAAGCATCAACTTTGCCCAACCGCAGTATACAGCATGGAACTCACTTTATCACTATTTTGGCTGTCGATCTGTCTGTCTGTTTGTCGGTCCATCCGTCTGCTCTTTACCGGTCGATCTGTCATTCTACCGACCTTTCTGTTTGTCGTTCTTTCGACCTGGTCCGTCCGTCTGTCTGTATATCGGTCGGTCTGTCTCGTCTGTCGTTCTGCCGGCCTGTCTGTCTGTCGTTCTTTCGACCTGGTCTATCCGTCTGTCTGTGTATCGGTCGGTCTGTCTGTCTGTCGCTCTGCCGGCCTGTCTGTCTGTCGTTTTTTCGACCTGGTCCGTCCGTCTGTCTGTGTATCGGTCGGTCTGTCTGTCTGTCGTTCTGCCGGCCTGTCTGTCTGTCGTTTTTTCGACCTGGTCCGTCCGTCCGTCTGTGTATCGGTTGGTCTGTCTGTCTGTCGTTCTGTCGGCCTGTCTGTCTGTCGTTTTTTCGACCTGGTCCATCCGTCTGTCTGTTTGTCGTTCTGCCGGCCTGTCTGTCTGTCGTTCTTTCGACCTGGTCTATCCGTCTGTCTGTGTATCGGTCGGTCTGTCTGTCTGTCGTTCTGCCAGCCTGTCTGTCTGTCGTTCTTTCGACCTGGTCCATCCGTCTGTCTGTATATTGGTCGGTCTGTCTCGTCTGTCGTTCTGCCGGCCTGTCTGTCTGTCGTTCTTTCGACCTGGTCTGTCCGTCTGTCTGTATATCGGTCGGTCTGTCTCGTCTGTCGTTCTACCGACCTCTCCGTCTGTCGTTCTTTTGACCTAGTCCGTCCGTCTGTCTGTGTATCGGTTGGTCTGTCTGTCTGTCGTTCTGCCGGCCTGTCTGTCTGTCGTTCTTTCGGCCTGGTCCGTCCGTCTGTCTGTTTGTCGGGCGGTCTGTCTGTCTGTCGTTCTGCCGGCCTGTCTGTCTGTCGTTCTTTCGACCTGGTCTATCCGTCTGTCTGTCGTTCTGCCGACCTCTCCGTCTGTCGTTCTTTTGACCTAGTCCGTCCGTCTGTCTGTGTATCGGTCGGTCTGTCTGTCTGTCGTTCTGCCGGCCTGTCTGTCTGTCGTTTTTTCGACCTGGTCTGTCCGTCTGTCTGTATTCGGTCGGTCTGTCTCGTCTGTCGTACTGCCGGCCTGTGTGTCTGTCGTTTTTTCAACCTGGTCTGTCCGTCTGTCTGCATTCGGTCGGTCTGTCTCGTCTGACGTACTGCCGGCCTGTCTGTCTGTCGTTTTTTCGACCTGGTCTGTCCGTCTGTCTGTGTATCGGTCGGTCTGTCTGTCTGTCAGTCGGTATGTCTATGTGTTTGTCATGGTAAATCAAACTAAGTACTAAAAAGTACAAAATCAATAACCTGTCAAAAAAGGTCCGCTGGAAAAGTATCAACTTTGTCTAATCTCAGTTTAACGCACAGAACTCACTTTATCATTATTTTTCTCTGGGATCCTAGCTGTCGATCTGTCTGTCTGTCTGTCTGCCATGGTGAATCAAACTAAGTACCTACCAAAAAGTCCAAAATCGGTAACCTGTAAAAATGGTTTATCCGCCCGAAAAGTATCAATTTTGCCCAAGTGCAGTAGACACTTAAGCCTCGTATTCATGGTAAACATTTGTTTAGCAACATGGTTGCATAAACATGTTGCCGAGTTGTCAACATATTGTGGGCAACACTTGTGTTGCGGAGTTGGTCACGCCATGTTGCAGAGTTGACCCCCGGCGAGCGAAAACATCAGTTTATCAACAAATGTTGACGTGTGTGGACAACCCATATTGATTTAAACAAAGTTTTCGGCAACATTCTCGCCGTTCATCAACAACGTTGATCAACTGTTGCTAAACAAATGTTTACCATGAATACGAGGCTTTAGACAGCACGGAACTCACTTTATACTTAATTATTATTTTGATCATTTTTAGCTTTTTGCAAGAAACCTATACGCACACGTCCTTTTACGGAATGATAGTCGAATAGAGAATGTTAAAATAATCAAATTCTAATTTTACTCAAAAATCATAGTGGTTTTTTTAGGCATATAAAATAATGACGTAGTATAGCAATGTATGGTATATATTTATACTACCTACTGACATCTTTTTACAACAAATAGGTAGATTCAAAACTTTAACTAACGTACTAAAAAGCACCATACGTTGCCGGGGACAGTAAAGGTCATTCTCCCCGAAATTATGTAAAAGTCAAAGTCAAAGTCAAAATCGAATCATTAATGTCAATTAGACTATTAAGAGGAAATTTTAATGTCATTTACGTACGTATTTGCAACTTTACCTCAGGTAATCATCAAACATCGAACAAAAAGTTAAAAAGTTATAACGTAAACTCTATAATTAAACCTAACTAAACGATCAAATCAACACGGCGCGCATACCGCGTATTACCTAGTACCGGCGACCCGATGCTTCACGGTTCAACTTTACCTGTTCACGTTACCAGTCTAGACCCCCATCCGCTTCCAAAAGCTCGATACAACGGACGCTAAGGGTCGTCAAACCCTAGCCACACCCTACGCATGCATTGATGAGTCGGAAAATCGCCATAGCAAATACCTACTATTATATCTGACTGAAAAAGCGGTTTAATTAACATCAGTGTTAGTTAAACCGTTAAGCACTAAAACTTATGACTAAAATATTATCGGAAAAACTTACCTACATTGGCTCAATTTTCTCGGCACGACACAAGCGTCTGCAGCTAGGTGCATTCACGGGTTTACTGGCGCACCCCCCTGCCAGTCTAGGGGCGCGTGCTGCGCAGCAACGTGTTATATCTAGTAGGTGTTTAGTTCTATACACGAGCGTTGCACTTTCTTTTGTCACTCTGCGGCTTTCCACGTGTTTATAGAGGTAACCCGCATGCTACCTATTAGCCACTACAATAGAATAATACTGCCCTTTTCTGGAGCAAAAAACTGCGCAGATTAATGTGGCGGTGTTTCTGTACGTATTTTCACAAATCGGAGAACGTCAAAGTTATCATAGTAACCATCAAGAGATGGCGCTTTTTACAAAAACGTAACAAGTAGTCATAGCGTTTGGTCATTGATGTTAAAAAGGTGGCGCTAGGCATTCGTTGCGACGAAAAAAACACACATACATACATACATAAACTCACGCCTTTTTTCCATGGGGGTAGGCAGAAACCACAGAACGCCACCTGCTACGATCCTTACATACTCCTTTCGCCTCATCTACGTTCATACATCTCGTCATACAAGCACGCTGGTTACGAGTACTCCGCACCTGACCTTTCTGAAGAACCTCACCAATAAGGTCAGTGTAGGTTTTCCTAGGGCGACTCCCCCTAAAAAAACTGAAAAAAAAAACCAAAAAACTGTAATAGAAAATTGTTTATTATCGGAATAATACAGGAAGCAGCAGGTTAGGTAATTAAAAATAAGTTAAAGTCCCTATTAAGCTAGGTTAGAGGGATCCAAACTAGACAGTTAGTCCGTACTTGGGGGTCGACTATTTGACCAGAATTTCATTTCAGCGCATTTGGACGCCGCCCAAATGCCGCTCTATTTGTTTAGCAACTGCGCTCAGTCACACAGAAACATAGGTACGCATTTTCTAACTGCAGGCAAAGCGGTGACACAAAAATATTTGTAAGTAAGTATAAAAGTTACGGATAATGGAAAAGTACCTATTCGTCATGGGTAGGTATCATTTTCATGGTTTTCGAAGGTTTTGTTACCGAAAATGTGATCGAAATCAAAATCAGACATGTCTGCAACGGAAATATTATCTATCCGGTTGAATTCACTCGCAAGACTTCGGAAATTAATGATTTTAATACAACAATTCAACAAGATGCTTTTAGAGCGAATTGAAAAAAAAAGTAGAAAAATTCTTATAAGTACTAAAGTTCTTATACCTATTTAAAAAAAAACTTGTAGGCATGTTATACCGTGAGACGTAAGACGTAATAGGTACCTAGTTCTTAAGTCAAAAAGTACTCTGTGTTCAAGATGGTCGCTGTGGTAGGGGATTACTGATGATCGACTGCATAGTTAGTTCTACCTACATATAAATGGTTGTTGACAGGGCCCGATCTAGCTATTTAGCCGCTCCGGGCAAAATAATATTCGCCGCCCTTTACACTAACACAATATAAGTCATGCATGAGCTTGCTATTCCAAAGATGGGATGATAATATATTAAAATTATGTGATATGGTTTCTGAACAAGTTTACAAAAATTCATGAGAGTTTGTTGGACTTCGTGCAACCGCCCGGCAGACTCAATATTGCCGCTCTGGGCATTTGCCCGGCCGGCCCCCCCGCCCTGGTTGTTGAAATCGTGATTGTCACTTGTAAATGGGACAAACCTCGATGTCCTAATATGCTAACGCCTGGGGAGGAATACCTACTATGTTTGTAGATATATCTAACTAAGTACATACGGACGGACCATTACTTCATTTAGGTACTCATATCTAAATAAATTCAAAGAAAATAAAGTTGATTCTACATAATTAATTAATTGGTTTGGTAAATCCTTCCACAAGTTCCACATTCATTCATCTTTTTTTTTAAGGCAGTAAAAGTCGTCAAATGAGTCCTTCCGCCCTGGGTGGGGCGGAAGGGACTGTCAGACTTTTACTGACTAAAAAACCACCCTGTTCCTTCTGTTGCCCTTTACGTTCCGGGGCCACGGTATTCTGTTAAGACGTCCCGCAACCCCGGCAGGCGTTTGGCCCCGTCCCTGTGCTGACAGCTCTTTGTGGCACATTAATTCATCTACGGTTTGTATCGATGGAACGGGAAGCAACATTATCTTGAAGATTTAGTATGCAGATATGCTATACAAAAAAAAAATTCAAAATGGCGGCTATGAAGATTTTAATTTATTCGTCATGGGTGTAATTTCCTTGGCTTTTGAATGTTTAATTAGATCTCATTTTCGGTACCTATTTACACCCTCAAAAATACAAGATAGCTTACCTCTCATAGATATACGATTCACACCGGGTTCCTCTAATCAAAACTAGACATACCTACCTAAAATATTTTTTTTAAGCTAATTCATATTTATTTATTTGAATAGAACACCAGTCCGGAGGTACAGCAATAAAACGGCAAATTCCATTATATTATGTTTTATTTTAATTCTACAAAAAAAACTTATACTTATGAGTATCCAATTTTTGGAATGTTCTTACTATGCCTAACTTAACGTACTAAATAGTATGTGAAAGCTGCCTAACTAAAACAACTAAAAGTATGAGATATCAAGAGATCTGAACGTTGTAAATTAACTTTTAAAGTGTAAAAGAAATAAAGTCTTAGAGCAATAATGTTCATGTTGTGTGCTTACCTATTTACTATTAGAAAAACGTATTTATATTAGATTATACATTATTTAATTCTAAATGTAACCATATTAATACAGATGATACACAGTTATTTCTAATTCATATCCATTTCATACAAATACATTCAATTATACGAGATATTTGTTTGATACGATTTAACTTTAATCGCATCATCGCACACATTTTCTTTTACCATCGCAAACTCATTTACATTCGCAATTTTGCAGTCGCATACATAGAGAATAAACTACTATAACATGACGCGCCCCTCCATATTACTATTTCAATGTTGTAGCCACATCCGTATGAAATAGTTTGTAGGTAGTTGTGAGTAATCGACTTCAGTAGCAGATTGTATGTCAACTAATCATAAAGAGCCGACCGCGCAAGACAACGCATCTGTCATTTTCATAGAGTATGTCAGTGCAGCGCCATACTAATAATAATGAGTGCAATGACGTCGCTAGTCTAGCAACAAATCGCTGATTTGTTTTTGTTTCGAGAGCCGTCTCAGTACGCAAACATGCGTTATGAATCTTTTCAATACTTTTACAAACACTTTCAAACGGTTTGAATTGTGGAAGGGCGCGTCATGTTATTGTACTTAGTTAATCTCTAATACATCGGACAATTTAATGACCCACTTGTAAGGTTGCCAACTATACTATAAAAACAATAAACAATATAAACTACTGGATTTACCATTATTGGTATCCAAACCTGTTTAAAAAGTAAACAGGAATGGCACTTACTTACATTACTAATAAAAAAAAATAACAATTATTTTCCTTCTCCAACCCAATCAGATATCACACATAAAGTACCAAATACATAATAGATACGTGATTAAATTCGTCAACATTGATTACTACAGTCTAAACACATTTTTTTTTAAATGTAATCAATAAATATTTTGGCAGTTTCGCCTGAAATACATACCATACTAAGAGACTATAATGGTATTCAAATTACACAGAGAATGAAATCTATGGGAAGGTAACCATAGATGTTGAAACAACTGGAACTACAATGAAAAACAAAATGGCACTCCATAAAGACATAGACGGTACCAAATAGAGGTGCACTATCCAGAAAATTAAGATTCACAATCTTCAGTATTGAATATGAAGTCTTCTACAGGCGTTATTTTCGTCTTGTATGCTATGTCAAGTTGGGATATCATGCGCTATAAACTATAAAAAAGTCCAGCCTTTCAAGCTGATTTGAAAAAAGAAACTAAAATAAATATAACATGATTATGTTCTGAAAAAGCATTCCTTTTCATAACACTAGTCAAATATGCTATTATGACCGCTATTCTGTACTTTAACAATTTCTTCCTTAAACTTTGCTATAGTTTCCTTAGCAAGCTGTAGCTTCTCCTTCAGCTCGGCTATTTCAGCGCGGACCTTCGGTTGAGCTGTTACTATCTTTTGAAGAGTTTTCTCTTTCTTTTCTTCAACTGTAACATGAAAGAAAAATTTGCCTATGATGCCTAGAAGCGCAAAACATATCCTATGTAGTGTTAAAACTGCTTCAAAATCAACTCAGCTGTTTTAAATCAACTAATTTAAGTCTAATTCAGCATGGCTATCATCATCAAGTCATCAAAGATTGGTGATGATCATGGATTTATATTACAAGTTTTTTATTGTAAAGCAGTTTTTACAAAAATCCTATTATTATTTTCAAATAAAACTCGCATTGAATCAAATTGCAAATGCTTAATGTATTCACGAATTCGCCTAGGTCAGATTTTAATATGCAACAATATGTATAAGGTTAATAGGGATCAACTTACAATTAGTATTGTGGATCCAAGGTCCATTCGTGATCGGCTTGACACTATTCAGCAGATGCTGCATCAATTGTGTTGGTTCATGGAACACAATCTCATCGTACGACTCACTGACAAGAGTTCGGCCTGCTTGCGGTGGACCTCCAACAGTCAGCGGAGATTGGAAAAGCTTCAAGATGTGGTAAAGAGTTATCTAAAATACATAAAATTTTGTTAGTGAAGAAGGTTGTCACACGCTTGCATTAAAATAAGAACAAGTGATGCACAGAATTGATTCTAAGAGGGGAATAATATTCAGATTGCAATTTAATCTACCTCACAAGTATTTATAATGTTTATCAAAATAATAGAGTATTTTGATATTTAGGCAGAATAATGATGATTGTTTGAATTATTTGATTATAACACAACATAACATTTAATGTAACTCATAAAATACTTACAGGTCTCTCATTAGGATCAAGGAAGTATATCTTGATGACAATCTCAAACTCGCCCCAGCCCGTCTCTGTCAGCTCATATGGCATCTTTGTAAGAATCCTGTTGGGGTTCGAGTAACTCTCGTGAAGCTTAAAGTGGACTTTCTTGACGTACGCAGACATGTCTTCGTTGGCAAAAGGCTTCACATACACCGTCCACTGATGAGTATGACCATCTTCTTCACGTTTTTTTCCAAAATATCTTGCTATATTCCCGAATACTACGGGTTTTACAACCACTAAGCCCTGTAAAACACGGTACGTATGTTATTAGAATAACTACAATGAGTACAGAAGAGTAGATACACGAAGAAGTACTTCGGACCGGCACACACGGGTAGATCGATAAAACTGACAAGAACATACGCAGAACTGTGGAATCATAGCGAATTTACACGTTTTAGCGCAATAATATTAGTGTTAAACGGGATAACCAAGGTAGAATATAAAATTGATACCGGTTGTTTTATCAAGATTTGAGAAAACAACAAAGGAATTTTTGTAGCCGACACTTACCTTCACTCTGCCCCCTGAATCGGGGCCAAAGTCATGTAAGCACATGCTCAAAGCATCTTTCCCCGCTTTGCCCGACATCTTAGAAACTTCAATAGCCCTTTTTTGATTACCTTCACCACTGTATACGATAGGAAATTCGAAGTTAAATTAATGAGATTGAAAATTCGAGAGAGATTTTCGCGTATACCTACTGCTGTCACTTTGACACTGAACCACAGATTATTTTTTTCAACATTGGGTTCTTGTATTTTGAGCTCGTTTGATCAAGTCAGTTAAAATAATGAATACAATACTTTAGGGGAATATTAATTAATGTGAAAGAAATGTTATAGTTGAGAACGTATGCATATTTTCTAATTTTAATGTTGGGCCCTTTTTCAGATATTACGTTTTTATTTATTACAAACTACAAAAAGTATGATATGTATGATAATGATTTATCCACTTAACTGGATTTATTAAATATCAAACACTTTCCATGAGCCAACTGTGCAAAATTAAAATTTATATTTTTTAACAACGAACAAAAAAGTTTTAGTTATTTAAGTAGATAAATATTATTTTGATGAGAAAGTGCGTAAATATTGTGCATATTAATAAAAAATAAACAATGAAATTCTGTTAAGATAAAGAAATTTTTTGTACCTATCTGAATTAAAAACCGGCCAAGTGCGAGTTGGTCTCGCGCACGAAGTGTTCCGTACCATTATCTACGAAAACGAGCAAATAGAATCAATGTGTGTAATCAATGTTTGTTGTATGGGCGCCTCTTTCAATATTTATTTTATTCCGTTTTTTAGTATTTGTTGTTATATCGGCAACAGTAATAATACATCATCTGTGAAAATTTTAACGGTGACAGACGGAGGGCGGACAACGGAGTCGTAATAGGGTACCGTTTTACCCTTTGGGAACGGAACCCTCAAAACCGCCTTTATGTACTACAATCTAAAATTAATTATCAAGAGAATCTACAAGACATACAGTACATGTTCATGCTATCGGAAACAGATGAGAACTGTACTGTGCAGATCACTAACCAGCTCAGTACCCGGCGATAAATATTGCACATCGACCTGGAAAGAGACAATCGGCTAATTTCGGCTTCGTAGAGCGTTATCTCTGTCGCACGAAATACAAACAGTCCGGTATCTATTAGGAGCTGATAAAACAATAAATTATGATTTGCTTCTTTTGATAATTATTTTTATTCTTTGTTTAAAATACGAAATACGATAAAGGTTGATGTGCAATATTTATCACCGGGTACTGTACACAGTACTACGCCAGTGAATGAGCCACATAGATCGGAGGTACCTACCATTTAAAACTACCTAGTTATTGCCCATTGTTGACGTGTCCGCTGTACTTGATTGTAATAGTCGATATCGTCTACAGACATAGGTACAATGGCTATGGTAGGAGGTGGGTAGTCGCGGCAAACAATAGACAGGTCAGATAGACATCTTGTTAAGTGAGAGATGACAATTACATGTAGGGAAGTGAGCCATCCATTGTAATATCTCCGTAACCAGAAGAAAAATACTTTTAATTTTATTATGATTTTTTACTTTTGTTTTGAAGCCCAATAACGACGGGGTGTTATAAGTTTGACGTGTTTGTGTGGGGGTGTGTCTGTCTGTGGCATCGTAGCTCCCGAACCGATGAACCGATTTTCATTTTGTTTCTTTTGTTTGAAAGGTGAATTAGTTGGAAGTGTCCTTCTATCCAAGATGGCCACCGTCGCGTCGGGGAGTTTATTAAATTAATTTTCTTGCGCGTATACGCGCGTCATCTGCGCGTCGTCTGCGCGTTTAAAAGACGCCGTGTGCTAGGGGCCCTTATATATTTTACTAGCTGTCCGCCGCGGTTACACCCGCGTCTTTGGTTACTGCTCCGCTCCCGTAGATCGTAGCGTGATGGTATATAGCCTATAGCCTTCCTCGATAACTAATCTATCTAACACTGAAATAATTTTTCAAATCGGACCAGTAGTTCCAGAGATTAGCGCGTTCAAACAAACAAACAAACAAACACTACAGCTTTATAATATTAGTACAGATTTGTTGTATGTGCCTATTTAATAATCTTTATTCATAATTGAATTGTCAAACTTTTATTCCGGTTCTAAACTGGGGCACGTTTTGTCCATCTCCTATTGCTGGATAGTACTATAACCCATTTGGCATTATTGAATTAGTTTGACCGCAAGGGTAGAAATTAGAGGCAGGAGGTTGATGACTGATAAGGGAAAGGTTGTTGCAACAACCAGTACCTAGGTTGGTATGATCTGACTGTATAAGTAGGTACCCGAGTACACCGTAGCTAGATCAACTACTCGTAATTTCGAGAAAAAAATAAAAGGCATTTAGTTTTAAGCCTTTAACTTTTGTAACGTAGATACATATTTTTCCAAACAAAACATGCCCTACGCCATCAGAATAAAGTCGATTTTTTATCAGCAATAAAACAAGAATATTTGCAACAAGCGAAGTTTTCCATTATAACTTAACAGTGGCGTTAATTGATTTTCAGGTTTCAAAGTTTCAGGTTTCAAAGTAAACGTTGAGTTGTTTTCAAAAGGTTTATTTAAGTTTGTTTTATGATGCTTCTTGCCTTTCTTTTGTAACTTCCTCCATTTAAGACTTTGACTGCAACTTGCAAGTTCTTCCACTGGCGTTTTCCAATATAAGGTACTGATAGTTTCTGATATAAAACGATATTGTTACCGATAGTTGGTTCATTATTAAGTCTACAGGTAGATTGTGTTGAAACTTTCCATGCTGTCGGAAATATTTAGTAAGTAGACACTTCTTTACTATTTCTTTTTAACCGTCTTCAAAAAAAGGAGAAGCTTCTCAAAACGTCGGTATCGTTAGAGTTTTTTTATTTATGTTTTTCGATTACTCGAAGATGCTTAAACCGATTTGGAAAATTCTTTTTTTTATTTAAATATATAAGGGTAGGTATGCTTTCCAGGTAGTCCCATACAAATATTGTCATGATCTTCGGAGATATGAAACGGAACTCCTCATAGAGTCATAGCAGAACTTTCGTTACCTACAAGTAAAATTGCTTTGTTTATACTTTTACGCTTTGACAATTTTTTGGACCTATTATTTATCAATCCATTTCACCATTAAAACCCGAATTTCTTTTTAACGAAAAATTAATGTGACAAACTGTGATTAATTTGTGAAGATTAATGTTTGGTTGATAAAATTATCTACTGCCAATCACAGAAAGCCGTTGACTATTTGTCGTAATCAATCATTTTGTTTTGATTTTAGTCCGATAAACCGAGAATTGGATTATTTTTATTCACGTGTGTGTTTTTAGAATAACATACCTAACTACCTATAGTTAAGTACTTAATCGCTAATTGGAAAATTTCACTAAAATTCTTTTGTACGTATCTAGTATACCTAAGTATTTTATTCGTGGAATATAATAGGCGTCTGACAGATTTTTAGTTTATTTTTTTGTGAAATTCACCCTATTAAATACTTACAAGTTTTCTTTATCATAAAATAGATAATTTCCAACTATAATAAATAATAATAAAAAATCATTGAATTAAATGTCATAAACTAGAAAGAAAACAGGCGAGAGCGTTTGTATGGAGAAAAGACCACCCGCGTTTTCTCTTTATATTACTCATTGCGCTAATAGATTGCCTAGTTAGATAAATCTATCGCAAACTTGTTATACTTAATTTAGAAGCGTCTTCACCTCTTTACGAATTTGCTTTCAAAGTCAAAGTCAAAGTCAAAGTAAAATCATTTATTTCAATTAGGCCATTACAAGGAATACAAGGCACTTTTGAACGTCAAAATATACCAAAGAAAAAGGAATTGAATCTGCCTTTCAAACAATCAGTGTCAGAATCAGAAGTTTGTGTGAGGTTTCAGACTTCTACTTCTATCGCACAAGGTTTAAAGCCCTAACTTGATTGTCTGTGCATAAACCACAGGATTATTTTTTTTCTAAAAGAAGTTCCTTGCAAAATTAGACCTTTTATACAGTATGGGGATCACATATATGCAATAAATTATACGACATACTTGTTATCGCCTTTTCTGACGATATACAAAAAATTAACGAAATCGGTCCAGTAATTAGGTCAAAAAGTAGAGTTTTAATTTTGAACAAATTTAAACACTCTGTAGAATTGGATCAATTTTTTTTCGTAAATCTCAAATTTTCAAACGAATCAAAAAGCCGCGCCAACAGAACAGTCAACAGAGAACTGTCAACAGAGTGTTTACTTTAACTGAATTTATTTTGATATTTATTTTGTTTGAAAATTTTACTTTTTTAATTTTCGGTTTTCGATTTAAAATTTAATTAAGCTATACTTCTGTGGACTAGTATTACTTGAGGTTTCATTTATTGCCTAGAAGTGAGTTCCATACCGTATTTGTCTAGAGGTCGCAAATCGCGACTGCTGAGCATGAGGTCTTGGGTTCGATTCCCAGGTCGGGCAAAATATTATTGGGTTTTTCCATCAGGAATTTCTCAGTAGAAGCCTCGGAGTCTGGATTTGTGCCCAGTTGATGGCAATAGGCTCGCTTCCTATTACATAACTGGCGAAATGTGGGTGTACTAATGGGTACACCTCTGCCTAACCCTTAAAAACCTTGTAAACCCTAGGATTACAGACGTGATTTTATGTATAGAAAAAACACAAGAAAAACTAAATGAAGGTGTATTGTGCGTTCTCTGCATTGCACCTACTCTTACGCGGTGACCGTTACATGCACCTTTGTCCATTCATACCTACTATATCGTTACGCGCGGTACGCTCCCGGACTGGGCAGTGGGACTACTCGTCTTTTGTTTTATTCACTATTACTACGCGTATAGTAATTTTCGTCATTGTTACACGTTATATTTTGTTGTACTTACGCGCTTGAATCTGTGGGGCGATTTGGTCGAGTGATTATAATTATTAGGTATACCATGTTTTAGTATGTGAAAATATGAAAATTGATCTGCGTAGTGTGTGTGTGTTATTTTACAATAGGTATATAAACACTCAGGAATACCGTAGCTTCCCATTAATGAACTATTTTTATTAATGGAGTTTCGGTTCTTAATTCGGTTGTATTTTTTTAATTAATCTTTTTACTGGTCCCTACTCCAAAAGTAATTATGGTTTAAATACATATAATTTTCTGAATAAATTAACTGTCTACTTTTGGATCTTATTAATTTAATTGAAATAACCCACAGCTAATAAAATAACAAATTATAATATAGCAGATTTTTTTTGAAATCGAGTTTTCTTTTCTGTTTTTTCTTTTATAAATATGCTTCCAAAAGAGTTTAAGCTTCCTACTGGTTTAAGTATCTTATGATACTTACATTAAACTTAAACCAGTAGGAAGCTTATGGTTATGGCTACTCTTAAATCATAGGAAATACAGATCTACATTTTTTTTTATAAAAACCATCAAGCGTTAACTGTTAGTGCCTTCACAGACGCATCAATTAATTAGCAGTACTGTTTAGTCAATGGAATGCAGTTAGGTAAACGTAAACTGATAGTGTACAGTAGGGGCATTCGTCCGTCCATTCACGCCGCATCAGTACGCGATGCGTTTCCAGGAAGCCGGTGTGGATCGTCTTTGTTTAGTATACGACTATAATTATTATACACTCGCTTTCGCCCGCGTCTTCGCTCGCTAATTTAAAATTCGATCATGATTTGAAAGACATGTGGCGCCATCTATCATCTTAAGAACGTTATTGTGATTTCCCTCGGGAACAGTACTTTTTTTCAGGATGAAAGGTACCCTATGTCCGTTTCTGTACACCTGACCACGTATAATGCAAAATTTCAGGATGATCGGTTCAGTGGTTTAGGCGTGGAAAGGTAACAAACAAACAAACTTACTTTCGCATTTATAATGTTAGTTGGGATTGATAACTAGCTTATGCCCGCGAGTACGCCTGCGCGAATGTCGGCTAGTGATGATGTGTTCTTTTAATTTGACCTTATTTTTTTTCATAAAATAGTAGTAGCCTATCATAATTTTTATTCAGCACCTTAATCCGTTTATTTTGCCGTTCGACAGCTCGTGCCGAGACGCGTGTTTCGGCACCTCACACGTGCGGATAACTGTAGCTTTGGAAATTTAAAAAGTTATTTCTCATAACATCAGCTTGATACCACTGAAAGGCTTGTCGAAATCGGTTCAGCATTTTTGAAGGCTAGCCGGAGAGATAGACAAAAAATATTTTTTCTTGTCCGTAGGTACCTAATATACTTTCATATTCATTTTATAAAAGGCTGTTATTTTTCCATTGCAAACAGACACTTCAATTTTATTTATTTGGATGGATGTGGTGAATGAGATGGTGCGAACGATATGGCATTATATCGATCACAATGTGGAACGCCGCACGTTGCTCATGAACCATAAAGTCATTTATTTAGGTACAAATAATTACATTAAGTACTTGCTACTTAACATTATTTACCATTACTATGGAGGTACACGTGCTAACGATATTTCCCATCATACAAAAGGAAAAAACCTGCCAAGTTTATGTCAGTGCAAAATTCCGTCGACTCAATATACCTACTTTTGCAAGTAAGTAAGTATATTTTTTTAGGTGGTCGTACGCTAGTAATATATTTATGTCAATGGGTGGTCGACTATTACTCGTCGCAACTTGTAAGGCCTACCGTTACTGACTGACTGGTCTATCAACACACAGCTGAAACCACTGAACGAATTGTGCTGAAAGGCACGTAGGTAGTAATTATAAGTCAGGCATGGCCTAAGAAAAGCCCAAAATTCAAAACCTAATAACGGGGGCCAAAGTTTGTATGGAGAAACCAAATAAGATTGCAAATAACGGACTTTTTTACGAGGACGAAGTCGCGGCAGAAGCTGGTTTTGTCATATTCCAGTGCCATAAATTCACTTATTCAAAAACAACCATTTTGCTTCAAGCTGCCAAGGACAGACAGACAGTCAGACAGGAGGACGTAAATAGCAAAACTTTAAGGCCACTTGCACACGGCGTATTTTAAACGCGCAGACGACGCGCAGATGACGCGCGTATACGCGCTTCAAACGAGATTTGAACGCAACCTTGTAACCTAAGCACACGGGGCGATCGTGAAACGCGCGTCAGCTGCGCGTATACGCGCAGATACAGCGATACAGACGCGCTGTAGTCGCTCGTAGCTTCCGCGTTTTGGTCAGAGACTCCTCGTCAGTTGCCCCTCCTCTACCCCTACTCCGAGTCTCCGTCCCCTTGTACACGCTTCAAACGAGTTTCGACGCTTCACACGCACGTTTGTTTCGCGTTTAACGCGCGTTTGATTTTATAAAAACGCAAAAATCGGTATCTACGGCTCAGAAAACGCGTGTTCCTGAAACGTGCGTCGTCTGCGCGTTTGAAATACGCCGTGTGCTAGGGGCCTAAGGATTGCTAGACTATGGAACCCTAAACAATCTTTTAAAAGGGCAGTCTTTGTCCGTCAGTCGCAAAGGGGTTTTTTTAGTAGAACCGACTACTTCTGTTAAAAGCAACCATACTCTCAGTTCTTTTTTAAGGGAAGGTCTTCAATCACATTAATATTGTGTTACTGTATCATTGTCATTCATTGTTGTCTAAGAATAATAAGGGGTGTATCCAGCTGCTGTTTTTATCTCTCTATACTACGGCACAGATGGCGCAGTGGCTGAGCGATTGGCTTCTGCGTGTCGGTTTGATTCTCGCACGGATCAAATATATGGTCCACAGATAGTTATTCCGGATCTGGCTGTTTGTGTACAGCTACGTGAGTTTTAGAAACACGATACAAAAACAAGCGAATGTTATGATATAGCTTGCTATATCTTATCAAATTATCCTAATTTGGTTTGCTTGCAAACCACGGTCTGTAATTAACAGTCAATATCAATTGTGTCTTAAGCAGTATCTACATAGTCTAGACTTGAATGGACATAGACACAATTAATTTCGGTTCTGCGAACCGATACAGTTAACCGATGTCGCAGTAATTACTGAGCGCAGTCGACCGTAAGTAGCACCACTAATTGGCTCTAACACAGTGGCGATCTGGTGGTCATCGTGTCAATCTAGTTACCTGGCTAGCCTATGTTTGTTCCTTGAATTGTTACATTTAATCTATCAATCTGCCTAGCTTTGCCCAACTAAGTTGGGGTTGGCGTAAGACTTAAATTACATGTGGGCAACATACATTTGGCGAGGCCCTCTTGAAATGCAAAAATATGGATAGCTATTTTTTCGACGATTTAAACGCGTCCATAATTTTTATTCGACATTAACCGCCGCGTAGGGCATAATATGTGCCCTACGCTAGTGGAGGTTTGACCTTCAACAGTTTTGGCCCGGCGGTGAAAGTGTTAATCTAAATATTTTTTTATCCAACTACCTTAGAACTTTTGATCCTTCAACGTTCACCAGTAAATAACAGTGTGGGATTAAGAAAATCCCGATATTATATATCGGACTTGTATTCGTATATCAGTCGGAAATTCTACAAAAGAGACCTTGTACCCTAGGTCGAGGAAAGATAAGCAGCTTAGTCTCTCAAAGAAAAATGTTTGTATTCAGCTGCACCTGGAAACCGACCCCAACATACTCGTAGTTCGGACAAAGCTGAGTAAGAAAATCTTTTATCAATTTAATTTTAAAAAAGATGAGTAAGAAAATCTTTTATCACTAAAACTACAAAATAAAAAATAACTTTAGTTTGGAAGTCGGCGGCTTTGGTTTTGTTTTTTGTTATGTAGGTATGGCCACCGACTTCCAAACTAAAGTTATTTTGTAGTTTTTGAAGGCGGTTGTCTTTTTTTGTAAAAAAGCTTTTTATTTTTTACTTTTTAGTGCTTGTGTGTTAATGTTTGAAATCCTTAATAAAAGCCCTTTCGAACAATACCTCACACAATATATTTAATTTAGAAAAATGCACACAAAATAAAAAGCACTAAACCAAATTGGATGAAATTTTTATGGGACCAAATGGCAAGTATACTGCATCGAACAAAAAAAGAATCACACTAATCGGACTAGAAACCTCGGAGTAATCGGTGTACATACATAAAAAAAAAAAAAAAAATACCGGCCGAATTGAGAACCTCCTTCGTTTTTTGAAGTCGGTTAAAAAGATCATTTAAGGCCGGACGCCTATAAACAAAACATTAGCACCTAATATCGGATGCGTGTTTATCAGCGCTTGCCAATTACCTACCGGACATGATCCCAGTGCCGGCCTCGCGTCGCCATTTTAATTAATACCTGAACTAAATTAAATGCGGTTGTTGTAGTGCCCGCAGTGCCACGTTGAATATATACTAGGAAACAGAATCGAATAGTATAGGAAAGCTTAGAAGATTCACGAGAGCGTCGCGCGTCGATTACACCAAATTCGGAATAATACCTATTTAACAAAAACAAAATTTAACAAAAATTCAACATGCTAAGTAGTGTTTCTTAACACGAATCAATAGGTAATAAAATAAGCTAGTTTTTTTGTTGGTGATTTTCGAACTCAAACTAGCCAATCTTTCTGCAGGCGAGGCGGGGCAATGAACCCGCACGCACACAGTGATACGCGCGACACTGCCTACCGCATACGCAATGGGGCGATTCTGTTCTTGTAAAGTGGTGTATTCTGTAACACAGCCGAACATAAACAATTTAAAAAATCAAGTACAGTTACCGGCACGTAAGTTGGCAAGAGATTTTCGTAGTGGGGGAAGTTCGCGCATATAAAAATGTATGAAATTGTGCGTGCGCAAACTTCCCCCACTACAAAAACTCTTGCCAACTTACGTGCCGGTAACTGTAAGTATTTGTTAATTTTGACCAGGTGTAAATTTTATTTTATTATTTATGTCTTTTCTACCACACACACCTGTGTGTTTCACATTATGGATTAAAATAAAGAATTGAAATTTGATTTGAGATTTTAAAACATAGCACCTACTTTTCTAAGTCGGATAGCAGTAATACCTTGTAATAATCATATTCTCGTGTTAGCCAAGCCCTCTTTTGCTAATCTCAAATCCGACCGTCTGTCACATTGCTGTTGCACCTAACTTTGATCGACCAACGATACCAAATGTAACACATGTTTTCAAAGTCAGTTTTCCTGAAATCCTTATTCTTCTAGTTGAAGTCACTCACTGCATATTGACCATTTCGCCGCTCCAATACAGATACCAAAGGAATCGCTTCTCTAAGGGTTTGCTTCGAATGCTCCGATACATCATTACATTGTATCCTTTGAGGATTCGACGAATCGTTAGCCATTCAGCCGAGCGGCCTCTTCGCTCTGTCAAAGGGGTTTAAACACAGTTAGTAGCTCACTGGAACATATGTACTATGTAGCCTACCTATAAATAACCGGTTTATAGTACCTACTAGTACGGTCATGTGTTGTAGAGAAACGAGAACAAAGTAACCAGGATTTTGTAAAAACTTAATTGAAAACAGTGTCTGTGACTCCACAGACACTGTTTTCAATTAAGTTTCTTGTTCGTTCTTCTCCATATGGACTCACTGACATTTTGGAACTAGCCTCTAACTTCAATTTTCGAATACTTTCACTTTGGTTTATATTTGAACACTAGCTGTGCCCGCAGCTTCGCTTACGTGGGCCTTAGTGTTACTTAAGGAATTAAGTATTGAATGCCATGCCATCATAATCCTCCAAGCGGATCTAATGGTTGCAAACGTGGTTTCTAAGGCCCGGCGTCCACTATCGGTGGGCATCGGTGCGGCTCTGTACAGCTCAGGCTCCTTACGGCGGCCTTGGGCGGCTTCGGGTGCCTGAGAGCTGCTTTGGGCGGCTTCGGGCTGCCTCGGCAGTCGTAAGCATACCTAAGGACACCAAGGCTGTCTTCGGGTAGCTCGGTGGCATTTTCGTGGCAGTAACGTCGCAGAACAGTCATAACGTTCGCGCGACCCAGAGGCAACAGCCTCATTAATAACACGTTTTAAATGTTTGTTTTATTTGACGATGACGGAACAAAAAAGTACATCATTGCTTCCAAAGCTTATTCACCCAAAATCTTCTTTTTTTGCTTTAAGGCTCAAAGTGTCTTTTCTTCTTCAGCAAGATGAACAATGAGAACTTATAAGTCCCAATCCACCATTATAAATACACACATACAACTGTTGTCGCGTAACGTGACGAATGCTCTGTGACGTCGTGTCTCCCACACGAACTATTCTAGTTTTGCCGAAGCTACCCGAAACCATCCTCGGCGTTATTAGGTATGCTTACGAATCCCGAGGCAGCTCTCAGACGCCCGAAGCCGCCCGAAGCAGCCCTCAAGCGCCCGAAGCGGGCGTAAGGCGCCCGAGCTGTACCAAGCAGCACCGATGCCCACCGATAGTGGGCGCCGGGCATCAAAGTTACAATAGAAGGTTTTTTTATAAGGAATTTGTCTGTAGACGCCGGGACTCTAGATTTGTGCCCGGTTGGTAATTGGTTTGCGCCATACATAGAACTAAAACATATTTGAAGTAAGGAGGGTGTGGTATGCCTTTAACCTCTTTCGAAAATAATATTACTTATTTTTCGTTCTAAACCATTCAAACGCGCTTTAATATTACACCTCACATTGTAGCTTTGATCTGTATATGCTCAAGACCGTATCTAACCGCATCTGGTAATCAGAGCAACTGCCAACAGAATGTTGCGTGCTATAACTAAATATGTTTTTGGACTAACTATTTTTTTTTAATAACAATTAAAATAGCCATACAGATCATGATTGATTCATTCATTCATGATTTTGATTTCAAAGGATTTTGTCTCAGATTCACGCGATAGTGCATGTGCGTCGCGACCGGCAGTTAGACGCGCTTCGCGTTCTTCAGGGGTTTCCTGAGATCGAATGCTTGCTGTACGAACTCTTTGAGAGCTCAAGCGCATTTCTCTGTCAGTGAAGATCTCAGATTCACGCGATAGTGCATACAGTGCGTCGCGATCGGCAGTTAGACGCACTTCGCGTTCTTCAGGTGTCTCGCGAGACCTAGCACTTGCTGTTCGAACTCTCTGAGAGCTCAAGTGAGTTTGTCTGTCAAGTAAGGACTCAAAGTCACGCGATAATTTTATTGATGAGCCTCACGATCGGCGGATAAACGTGTCTCGCGCTGTTCACTGTTCTCTCGAATCCGGGAGGCCCACGTTCGAGAACGATATGAATTCAGTCGAGATTCATGCTGAGCTGAAGTTTCTGTAGCACGTATTCTGGCCCGATGTTCCAGCTGCCCTACCATGAACTCTTATTGCGATCCAAAAAACTGAATTGTTCTTCAAATAAGTCAATATAACGCATCAATTTATGCGTTATATTGACGTATTTGAAGAACAGTTCAGTTTTTGGATCGCGATAAGAGAAAATACGTCAATAAATGACATAAATTGATGCGTTATATTGAGTTATTTGAAGAACAATTCAGTTGTTTGGATCGCAATAAGAGTTCATGGTAGGGCAGCTGAGATGCAGTAAGTCTCGCCTCAAGATCTTCTTCAGATTCCTGTGATCGAATTAATCTCAGCCTTTTAGCATTTTTGCTGTAGGTACTGGGAGAGATTCGATTTTCTTCCAGGCATTTTTAAAATGTATAAGATTATCTACTATAATAACACAATGCTATTTAGTAAACCTATATTATATAGGTACTTATCATAAATGACAAAGCCGTCAGCCGTAGTGACGCTCTGTCAAAAGTATAAAGAAGAATTTATCTCATAGGCATGGACAAATTAAGTATTATTGGTTTTTTTAGTTTGCCATTATTGACTGCTTAGCTCCTGGAAGGTATAGCGTGATGATAATTATTTCAGATGTTTAATCCGCAGCTATCTACAATATTCTTAACAAAAACTTGAACTAAACAGTTATTTTATGGTATTTTTATAGAACAATATTAAATGTTCGACGTGATTATTTAAATTGATATATCTTTTTTTGTTTTAAACCGATTTAAATAAAACAAACACTAAACGTTGAGTAAAGGGTACTCCAATACATTACTGAAAACCGCTCTTCATTCGGTTGAGCCGTCTCTGAGATTAGCGTGTTCAACGGGCAGACAAACAGACAACCGACAAACAGACAAACAGACAAACAGACAAACAGACAAACAGAAAAGAAATCTAAAAATCATTGTTTTGGGTTCTATTGCGTTGATAAATGCCCCCAAATAAAGTTTTTCTCATAAATCTCCCATGTACAGACAGCGACCAGTTACAGATTTATTATATGTATAGATAAACCAAATTATTTATTTTGTAAAAGTCAGAATGTTCTGACCTACGAGTACATACCTAAATATTTCATAATTCGATTGAGATGTTTTGTTATTCGTTTTTTTCGTATAATGTGTGATGTTTTCTGTTAGCATTTTAATGTAACATACTTTAAGTATGGTTTGTAATGGCTAGTCAACAGACGTCATAATAAATCTGTAAATATACTTTTTGTATAGGTTAGGTATAGGTGTAATGCTTATAACTGTTTGAAATCACACCGATCGGCAAGTTATTAATTGATAAAATACATAACCCTACCTACCTAATAAGTAACATAAATAAAGTTAAAAGCCTGAAACAACAAAATGAGTATATTTTGAAGCAAGTTGTTCGAAGATTTGCTGAAGTAAACATCGGAAAGGAAGTTTGTGAAGAAATTATTATGAAAACCAAAGAAGGTAGCTGCGCCAAACAAACGCTAGCTTGAGAATTATACATTTACTAGCGACCCGCCCCGGCTTCGCACGGGTGCATGTATTATACATATAAACCATCCTCTTGAATCACTCTATCTATTAAAAAAAACCGCATCAAAATCCGTTGCGTAGTTTTAAAGATCTAAGCATATATGTATAGGGACAGACAGACAGGGAAAGCGACTTTGTTTTATACTATCTACTAGCGACCCGCCCCGGCTTCGCACGGGTGCAATGCTGATACTAATAGTTCACAGCTTTTTTATCATTAGACAATACAAACATGTTTTCTTTCGAGGTTACTCATAAAAGAGCGACAATTGGCCGTGTGAAAAACACTCAACGCTCAAATCTAAGCCTGCAATGTTGAAAGTTTATAGGCAAGCGCCACCGGCCGGCTCGGGGAGCCGGTACCCCCCGTCGCCGCAGACGCTATGTACCTGCATTTTAAATCTGTAATATCTTCGAAAATATTCATTTAAATTACATGCTATAAAGGGCCATAATGATCTATATGAAATGCACAATGTTTTTAAGGTACTTAATTGGATAAGGATTAATGCTGTATTGCCTAAAATTGCTTCTTAAATAAGCCATTATTTCTCGTAAAAAGTTGAGGATAAAAAATGGTTACTGTGGGTTATCCCTAAGAGATAGATATATACCATCGCGGACTTTTTTGTAAACCTTTATAAGGTGTACAATACTGTAGTACATTATTTTGATCTATCTTGAAGGGTTCAGCCAGCGTTTACAATGTAAGCGCAAAAAAATGTGTTTATTTACGACATCACATTAGAAACCTCTAAAATTATCAGTGTTTCTGTACTATATTATGCATGTATTATACATATAAACCTTCCTCTTGAATCACTCTATCTATTTAAACAAACCGCATCAAAATCCGTTGCGTAGTTTTAAAGATCTAAGCATATATAGGGACAGACAGACAGAAAAAGCGACTTTGTTTTATACTATGTAGTGATGATGTAGTGATGAGTATCTGTTGACTATTATTACTTACTATTATTTGTACTTAAATAGTTACGAAAGTTGGATGGATGTTTGTTACTCAATCAAGCCTGAACGGTTGAACAGATCTGGATAGAATTTAGCATACAAATAGATTAAAGTCTGAAATACTTAGCACATAGGTTAAAAAAATTACGGTTCTCTCGAGATAATATATTAACTTTGCAGCTAGTGAAAAAATAAAGTGGATATTTTTTTATTTATACGTTTAAAGTGCTATCCTTCTGTTTCCACTTCACAGTGGCAGTCAGAATGAATGGAAAGCAATCAGCCCGTGCGACCGTGCGTACATCTAAAACAATAGCACTGATTCCGCTACGAACGACACAGAGCTCCGGTTTTTAATCCGCAACCATTTTAATTTTATTGTACGTATGTTTACTTTATTGTTTTTGTTGTACCACAGCCTGCATGTACCGGTGTGGTTCTGTCAAAACAATGCAACATACGTCAACATTGTTCTCGTTTTTCGAAAGGTTTTGGATGTTTACCAAATGGCTTGTTCAACTGTACTTGAACAAGCTATTTGGTATAATACAGCCAGTTAACTTGTCCACTTTTAAACAATGTTTCGAGTGTGTCAATTCTTCTAAATAGGTTTCAAAATAATTAGACACCACAAGCTCAAAAGTGAACATCTAACAATACATATTGTAAAATTTAAAGACAAAACGAACAAATATTGGATGATCAAACAAATCGTTAGGAACTTACGAACTAGAGTGTGAACGAAATTCGTTATTTTTACAAAAAAAGCGTCAAGGTCGACCAGAAATTGTTTAGTATAACTTTTTCAAATAAAGATGGCTGTGCGTGGCGCGATTTGCAAAAAAAGACGCAATTTAGGTACTAGAGTTATTAGTTTTTGATTCTTCACTCTGAATTACTATACTACTTTTTTATTACGTACCTATACCTATCTGTGTATTTATAATGAAAGAATACTAATAATAGTTTGTCTCCGAAAATAAATCCTTACTTTATTATTTTTAGCTTCCAAAAATAACTAGAAAAAAAGAAGAAGCGGTGGTTCAATCGAAATAATTGAGTAAACCAGTAAATTCAATTAAAATTTAGGTATCATACGCTATTAGATACATCAACAGGTCGGTAAGTCGGTATTTAGGCATAATTATGACATACTCAACACAATAAATTGTGACTAGGGTGACTTGACTAGTTGCCAGATCCCAAAACCGGAAAGTCAAAAAGACCAGCCGGTTTTTAAATATTTATAATACGGATTTTGTGTATAATTTTAAGATAAATATGATTAAAATCATCTTAAAATTAGTTATCAGTATTAGTCATCACATAACTATGTTAGCTTTAATCGTCTTAACTTTAATAATAACAACAAAATTAAATAAATGAGTCGGTCTTCTTTATTATGCACACAAAATTGCCGTGCGTGTGTCTAGCAAAATGTAAAAAGCCGGACAGGCAGGATACCATCTAATTTCACCGGACATGCATCCAAAAATAATGTCCGTGTTTAAGAGAACGCCTGGCAAACGTAATTGCGACTAAACGTCTCAAGGCTGTAACTGTTTTTAACATAAATATTGCATAACTTTTTCTTAAAGAACCGGTTAGTGGCTCTTCGATTTATAGGTATTATGATAATGTATGTAGATACGTTTATTCACATTTCGATAGCGTTCAAGATCTCTTATTATAATGACGCTCGCCGCGTTTTCTGTTGGGATTGCCATAATTGTGCGATTTGTAGGAACTTAATTGTATTCCAAACATTCTTATTACGAAAGTGTTTGGCGATTCCTTTCCATGCCAGTTCTAGAGGGGCAATTCTTCTAACTTTTAGGAACGGTCTCAAACTAATCTTAGTCTCAATCGGTAAAAAAAAATGCTTCTAATTTACTTAAAATATTTTACTTGGAGGGTCGCTTTAATGAAATTGCGGCTCAAAATTAGTAAAATTGGCTTTAAGATTTTATTTTAATTAATTATTTACGATTATTCTAGACATGTAAAACCAGATAATTGTTAGAGACTAATTTGCATGTTTTTACCTCTTTTGTAAAATTTTGTACGAAATCCACACTTGTAGAAAATTTAAAAACAATTTTCTCTAGAGTGTTGAATAATATAAATGAAATAGAAAATATAATTTGTATGCATTAGCACGTACCCTACGTTTATTATGTTCGTAAAATTGAATATTTCATAAAGCTGATTTTTCATAAGTCAAACAACTTTTACCTGAAAAGTAAAATATTACATGTATTGACATATTTTCATGACAAAAGCTGTCAAACTGTCATATTTATTCCTTTGTTAAGTCCTTATATATAAATTAATTATGATTAAAGAAACAAATTCGTTTTGTTTATATTTTTTTATTATTGTAATTTCAATTAATTTTATAAAATTATTATTTTTCAACGATTCAACGGCCGCGTTGCAAATTGCTTGTCGTTCGTTTGATCTCCAATGTTAACTAGGATAATAGTATTATTTAAAATATGCAATATAAAATATACAAATACTAATTAATATTTTAAATCTTCATTCGTTTCAGT
Source organism: Hoplodrina blanda (assembly GCA_949316365.1). NCBI lineage: Eukaryota > Metazoa > Arthropoda > Insecta > Lepidoptera > Noctuidae > Hoplodrina > Hoplodrina blanda. Next base: position 22,814,303 of record OX438578.1, on the reverse strand, counting down.
TTCCCTTCAGCAAACGCATGAAATATTGTGCACTAATTAGTATTACCTGTAAATCTTAAATATGCATTAATTAAGTTAATAAAAATTACATGAACAGGTGACAATAAGTAATTAACGGACGGTAGAACACAAGTAATTACAGGCTGCATATTAATCATGATTAATTTAACAGTTTTCGTGTAGCTATTTAATTTTTCATTGTCAATTAACACACACTTAATTATTGTGAGTTATCTTTAATTATTCATTGTTGTATTCTGAAAACCTGATGAGTATAATTAATATGCATGAAATTCTGTTTTACATGAGTTTTACAAAAAATACATTAACCCTCCACTACGGAATGAAACCCTTTGACGTTTTGATAACCAAACATGTCCGGGATGTTTGCTCGTACACATAGAAAAAGGGGTAGGTACTTTATACCGTCGTAGTAAGAATATTATCGAAGCTCTCGTTGTCCCATTGGTCTCGTGGTAACAAGTGCGACTGCTGTGCATAGGGTTCTGGGTTCAATTCACTGGATAGGCCAAGTTTATTGATTTGTTTTTTTTTCGTTAGGAATATCTTAATAGTAGTCTGAGTGATCTGTCCCCGGTTGAGCCGTTTCATCAGATTATGAAAGTGAGTAAACTATTAAACTGCGTACAAGGCTAGTCTCAATTGAAAATGGCCACCGTGACCCAAATCCGTTTGAGAGAAATTAATTACTATTTCAAACTGACCCGTTAAACTGCACTTGTATATTTAAAACTATCTTCTGGCGGCGACTTTGAAGCATGGACTGCAAAATTAAACCAAAGTCCTTATTTATTCTATAGGAATAATAAAACGGGATAAAAATTATGCTTTGTGATGTGTACCCAGCTAATGAAAACAATAAAAGAGTAAACACCCATCTATCCTCAGAAACTTGCATGTTTATTTCGAATTCAATGAAGAAACAAAATTAAATTAAAATTAAATTGAAGAAACAGTTACACATAAAAGCTGCTGAGTATCGTTTAAACAGCACATTACTAACATTTTACTTAAATAAGGTTAGACTAGATTATAAATTGTCATTGCTGCTCGATTTGACTGCCCCATTCAAAAACACTGGGTGAGGGTAGTGAATGGTTCTTTAAAGTAGTCATAAAGATAAGTACTAACAATACTAACATAATTGTAAGGTAATATTGTTGCTAATATACAGCATGTAACAAAAACCCTGTCCGATCCTTAAGGGTATTATTATTCGGCATCGTACTGCGTACACATAATACGTAACCATTTAATGGATTTGAGATTATTATTTTTCCCCAGTGAATATAATTAAATTAAAATAAAAACTGATCAACGGCAACACAGATCGCTCGACAAAGTTCACCTACAGTTTTTTGTTTTGATTTTGCCGGCGCGTGGAGTGTTGTCAACTTATGAAAAGCCATATTCAGAGTTACATTTTTATAACAATTTTTTCTAGCACGTAAGTATGTTGAACCAGGAATACGCCTTTATTGGATCGGACAGGGTTTTTGTTACATAGTGTATACTAACAAGCTATGGATCTTAATTATCCGAAATAAAATAATTATTTTATATAAGTAGTCTACTGTCTAACTTTGAATAGGCGGTTTTATAGTCATGATTGTTTTAAAGCGATCATGTTTTTTAAGAAGGTGTTTTTTAAAGTGGGTGACGTTTCCTCGCGATTGTTGACATAAGCACCGGATTTAAGAATGAGAACATCCTAATTTTTGGTACTAGTCTAGCAACCGGTTAGTGTGTAGAAAGAATTAGGTATACCTAAGTACGCTTTTCATGCGCGGTTGTTGGTTGTCAACCGGGCACTGGCATTATTTTTTGTGTGAAAAACTCACTCTTGGGGTAGTGCGGTATTGAGGTAGTGTAACGCACATAAAACATTGTATTTTCGAGTGCATGCAATAACTCATTAGTCGTGTATATTTGTATAGTATTTGAAGTTTAGTTATAACATAATAAAACTGGTTTTCGTTTAAAAACGTCAGTAATCCCCGAAGGGTTAGCCCCTACGGGGATTACAGACATGATGATAAGTGAAAATCCAAGTTACATAACTCTGTTTTATGAATACAGGTTTTAAACGTTATTTATTAAACTAGAACGAAAGACGAAAGGAGTATGTAAGGATCGTAGCAGGTGGAGTTCTGTGGTTTCTGCGTACCCCCATGGGAAAAAGGCGTGAGTTTAAGTATGTGTATGTTACTAAATTTTTAAACACCTACGACTACAACTACCTACCCCTATTTAGTGGACGAGGCACGAGGCTATTTTATGCACCAGGTTGTGAGTTTGCACAGAACGGGCAAGAACCAATGTGAATTTTTTTATTTCATATTTATCTTTTTCTAAGTTTATCTTTGATCACAGACTTCGGTGAAATCACCAATCTGCCTTGAGCAAGCGTGGTTATCAGCAGAGGGAAAGCAATAATCTGGTATATTTATTTTTCTTTATTTATAATATAAATACCAATATGTAAATAGCTTATTCAAGCATTTTTTGTTAGCTCTAAACCAGGCCGAAATATAATTTAATTTATAGGTAACCTAACAAAAACCACTCTCATGGCCGGGTTGGTCTGCGGCCATCCTCAATTATGCCAGGATTCTGACCACAGTGCGGTAAAATTTGAGGGTTTGATCAACAATTTTAATCTAACATTAAATATTTAAATGAATTTTTTATTTCAATATTCAGAACTAGAATTTCAGCTGTGGTTAATTTTGCATTTATTGTATATGTAGATGTATTTTGAAAGAAAATGATTTCTTTTTTAATTATTTATTTCATTAATATAGAAGATTTACAAAAAAAAACAGACTAAAAACAGTAAATTAGACTAACACCGTCTTTACTTAAAAAATACGAGCCTTTGCCAGCAAATCTTATCCAATTAAAATTACGTTAAATAGGTATGATGTGCATGCAATGTAGATCAAAATTGCCGTTTACAGCATATCATTAAAATTAATATCTTAGAAGATATCACAGATTTTAAATGCTTAATCGGATACGGGCGGTCGGCCGGCACAAAGACATTTTTTTGTAGTTATACCACAGACTAGCACTCTCCCCGCGGCTTCGTTCGCGTGATTTTTGTTACGGATCCCTAATTTATTTGATAATAAAATATAGCCTATAGCACTCAGTGATAACGTAGCTTCCAATTTGTGAAACAATTTTCAAAATCAGTTCATTACTTCCGGAGATTACCCCCTACATACAAACTTACAAACAAATGTTACCTCTTTATAATATTAGTATAGATAGATTCAATAATAGTTCCTGTTATACGACCTCCCGTCACATACTTACACCTTACACTGTAGATAGACCCTTGCGAAGCAGGTGTAGGTCATTATAGTAACTAACAAAACTATCCTAGAAAAATATTATCACGACAGGTGGGTTAATGACCCGATCGATAAAAGTAAGATACGTACTTACTTAAAGTTGGTCACATTATTTTTATGATCCTGCTATTTCAATAATAGCGAATTTTTTTTAAGTATTTGATATAACATCTACTATACTATGACGAAATACCTTTAAATAACTTTTATAAACAAAATCAGGTTTCGGGCACTGGTTACGCTACAAATTGCTCATTGTACTAATTTATGTATCGTTTTATTGAATGCTAATGAACTCAAAATGAAACGATAGGAGAATTGATATACAAATTGACATTGGAAAACCTATATTTTTTTGAACTAAATAAGTATGACGTAATTATAAGCCATTGATTCATTAGTAGGTGGCGAAACGGACATATTTTTTTAAGCAAAACCTTTTGCCATATGAGTTTAAATAAAAAAAAGTAATTTTGAGCTTGTAATTAACAAAAGAAATGCAACTTCCAAATACCTCTTTCAAAGAACAGAATTGCCCTGTTGCGTATGCGGTGGTAGGCAGTGTCGTGTGTATATCACTGTGCACGTGTGCGTTTATTGTCCTGTCTGTCTAAAAATGGAAAGATGCTAGCTCGAATTCTAAAATCACGCACTAAAAAAAACTTTTTATTTTATTTTTCATTTGTGATCATCATTAGCATAAGTCCTTGAATTTGACAATAATGCAAAACTTGTTAGTGAGAACATCTTCTAGCTCATCTGTACTATTGTGAACATTTTTATCTTATTGGAAGGCCAGGATAAATAACTTTTCTGTAAGAGATTACGCGAAATAGACTTAAATGGACTCTCAGATGGCATCGATCTTCATTGGCTAGATGGCATCTGGAGTCTGTCCACAGATCCCGGGTGGGCCCTTCTCATCTAGGTCATCTTATTGTAGAATACAATATAATTGTAATTGCGGGTATACTAACAAAACTTAGACTGCGCATAAAACCTTGCCACAGCACCAATATATCTCATCTGCTCGACGTCCGCATGTCACTGCAGGGATTCAGCAGAATATCAGCGTCAGGTATGTTTGCCTGGCACATGCTGAGCTGGACTCCCATTTGGTGCAACTTGAGACACACACCCTACTTTGTCCTAAGTAGGTAGTCCATAGCTGTTTGATTGTATTTTAGTGTTGTGATGTGTCTTTTGTGTGCACCGAATAAATGTTTTATCTATCTATCTATCTATTTAGCTCCGCATGCCCTGTCACCTGCGCACGTGAGGACCTAATAGCTGCGTCGGCGATTGGTGATGCCATAACTGAATACTGGGTGCTAAGTGTGAATTTTTTGATTCACGTTCAATTGCGAGCGCAACTATCTTGAACCAATAGTTATAATCTTTGCTAGTTACGTTCAGTCTGTAGCATAAGCAGAAAAAGGCGCGAATTCAAAGTCCTCACAAACTAAGTTAGGTACATAATAGCTGATAAAAGTTTATGGGCCTAGAGAAATAGGGTCAAACAGCAAACTGTGATAACAATGTTAATTCTATACGCTTTCCATGTCGAATTTTTCCAATTAGTCTCGCTAAATATAAGTAGAAATATGGATTTCATTCATGATAATTAGTTCGTATTATAGACTGATGTACACATCATAATAATAATGAAGACCTTCATAAAAGTTCTACGGAACCCTCAGACATCTAGACAATTGACAACACACACAAATACAGTCTTGGTACACGCACACAGGAGCGCATCAGCAAGGAGTATCAAGACTCGTAGCGCCATCTAGTACTGGTTACAGTAAACTTATTAATGTAAAGTGTACCCGACGTCAAAACGTACCTAACAATACACGATTAATGGATGAAGATTGCTATTAATAACGCTTTGTTGAAGATCGACAATCGCACTGTGGTCTAAGATCACAGACCATGGCTGAAATTTTGAGGGTAGACAGAGGAGAATAGATACCTATGTGTAACCTACTTAATAGCCGTTTCGACAATTCTTTAAAAAGGCACACAACAGGCCACATTTCGCCAGTTATGTTTAAGTCCTATGTAATAGGGGTCAAGCCTACTGCCATAAAAAAAAAATATATGGATAAATTATTTGTAGAAAAACCCGCAACATTGTATTTTATTATCAACTAGCGACCCGCCCCGGCTTCGCACGGGTGCATGTATTATACATATAAACCTTCCTCTTGAATCACTCTATCTATTTAAAAAAACCGCATCAAAATCCGTTGCGTGGTTTTAAAGATCTAAGCATATATAGGGACAGACAGACAGACAGGGAAAGCGACTTTGTTTTATACTATGTAGTGATATTTACTTAAAATTAAATATTTAAAATTCAATCTTCTCCTTATCGTATCGATGGCAAATAAATATATTTATTTTTTTATTGGATTTATTTTTTTAATTTCTCAGTAGCAGCCTCGGAGTCTGGATTTGTGCCCGATTTATGATTGAGTTCATTCAGAGTCGTTGAACCCCTGACGTGTACAGATCTATGACAACCATTGATGTTCTAACCTAGTAAAATCTAGATTTATACGCTGACTGCAGCAGTGAAGATTTTTTTGTCTATTTTCTTAACTTTGAAATATCTTCCGACATCATCCGGAAATCGAACTTTGGATAGTTCACTGCACGTCGCGGTGTCGGCTTCGCTTGCGAGGTCTGCAATGTTAGGCTGCGTTTACACCAACATGTAACAACAAATTAATCTATGTAAATAATGTGCGCTAAGTGCGTTTTTACGTAAAAACGTCTTATTTTGTTGGATTCAAGCAATACTTAAATTTAAAAAAAAAATACTAAATACATGATAGGTAGGTAATATGATAAATGCCAAAGTAACTCTGTCTGTCTGCCTGTTATGCTGTCACAACATAACAACTGAATCAATTTTGATGAAATTTGATAATGGGGTAGTTTGAACTTAATATGTAACCGCGATTTCGTCTGCGTTCACGATAACCGACATTTACGCGCATGAAGTGGCGGACAAAAAGTAGCATTATAAAATTATATTATTTTTAGAATTTCTCAATTAGAACATTATCTAAAAATAAAAGATAATAGAAAACATGATGCCCACAGTACCTACATTGTTAAAAAAAAGGTGGCTCTAGAACAAAACGTGGAATACCTTTTTACTTTGTTCTCGTTTGTAATGATGGTGCCTTTGTCTTGAAGTGGTTGTCCAGATATGGCATCGCATAGTAGCACAAAGTAAATTGTACACACAATAGTTACTACCGTCCTACTTTGAGCTATAATGCAACAAGCAGCTAATGCACTTTGTTCTTGGAATAAAGTAGTTCAGCTATTATCAAGCATTTTATTTATTCTCTAGCGTTTACCCGCGACTTCGTACGCGTGAAAAGTCTATTTCGTTTCTCCATACAAACTTTGGACCCCCGTTTCCATTTCCATTCCTCAATTGAGTCTGGCTATCATAATATATCTACAAAAATATTTTTCCAATGCGACTGGTAGTAAATATTGATTTTATTCGACCGACATGCTTGTGTATTTAACAGCGTCACCAACATGATAATGTTGCGTGTTGCGCCAGACTGGCGACAGGTATTCCAAAGTTTTACCTTTTCACACTGTCAGAGACTGTCAGATTTTCAACAAGCTACTATAATAAAAAAATTAAAAAACACGACTGCAAAAATTGCACATATTTGTACTTTGTTTACTCGTCAGATTTTTTTACGACGTTTTTTATTTACAGTGTTATATATTTTTTAAATCTACTTGTCAAATTCTAGACGATAAACATAGACACGACCAGATTCATTAAAAAAATAAATTGAGGCTGGTATTAATTTACGTTTTAAAGTGACCACACCGGTTTCTTTTTATTTTTAACTAGCCTATGTTACTCGGAACGATGCAAGGATTGTAACGATACCCCTTATATCTAAATCGGTTCAGGCGTTTAAAAGTTATGGTGGAATAAAGAAACTCACATACATACATACATACATACATACATTAACCCTGAACACATAACACTTCTTTTTTTGGGGCAGTCGTGTAAAAAAATGTGTTACGCTGCGGTGTGACTGCGTCCACTGCACCGCTGCAGCTGGCGGGGTGCGCTAATACTATGTGCAGTGTTAGACACGGTACAGTGAAAGCTTGCACACCGACCACCTCACAAGGTAAATAACGTTTACATAACACTCTAATGCAACGCGAAATGCATAGATATTATTATTATATGTTTTCGAAAGTCTTTCGTTTTTTCGGCAAAGCATTTGTTGATAATTGTGTTTCTTTGATTGTTGAAATAATATGATAATTAAGTAATATATTGTGGTATCAAAGTGTGAGATGGATTTCGTGATTATAGAAAGGTTGCAAATAAGTTTACTAGTGCATTGATTTGGTATTGAATATGCGAATCAGCAATATGCATCTTCTTAATGACCCGGTGAAATTCATACCGCCTAATATTAAATTTTACTCATTTTCTTTTTCCTAAGCCAAAACTAAATAAATTACCTATTCAAATCAGTTTAGACAGTTAAAAGGTTTTGCGGACTTAATGCACGGCACCTAAATACAATATACATAGATCGTTAGATTACCTACTGTCAAGCAAAATCGGCTAACTGATCATTTAAACCCTACGATTAGAATAAATGTTTGGTAAAATAAATAAATGATTCGGGGTTTGGCTCTAGCCTATTTTCTTCTACGTTTTCAATTTTGTACACTAGGCTTTTGTTCACAGGGGTATAAACAGGCAATTTTGAGCCTTTTCTGTAAATAAATTATCATTAAAAAGGATAACATAAAAATATTAACTTTACCTACTTTAAAAATCATTGCTTTAAAGTCACAAACCAGGGTCCTTAGACAAAGTAACATCGCTTTGTAGCGAAACGATATCTAAATTCGTCATCGTCTCTGACGTGCTTTGTCATGTCTTGCTTCATGTCCACGTGACTTAACGCGGCTTATGTCAATCCCATACATTTTAGTCTTTTCTAACTTCGTTATCGTTTTGCAATTGTTACTTTGTCTTAAGCCCCCAGAAAGAAAACAGGCGAGTGCGTCGATTGGAGAAAAGACCACCCGCGTTTCCTCTTAAACACAGCTCCTAATCTTAACACTTCGAAACCCTATTTCAACAGAGCTATTGCGGCAATCAAGTCTTTAGATATTTATAAGTCAAAAGTGCTCATAAAGACAATTACTTAGTATTAGGCTCAAGTTTCTAACAACTTGTTTCCTTGTCTTATGCCTAGGTAGGAAAGTAAGTATATTATTGACTTAAACCTGATATGGTACCGAGATCACCCAACTCATGTACTTAGAATAAATTAATCAGCAATAGACATAAATATTATAAAGCATCAATTAAAATTATTTCAATTACATCGAAAAATGAGACTTAATTAAATGCGGGTTACTTCGTTTTAATTCAATTAATGAAATAATAGTCATAAAGGTGCTTGATCAAAAAGTTGCTCTTGATTGGATAGGTACCTTACAAGCGTTCACCTTTAATTAGTGCAATTATTGCTCTGTATACATTCGTGATTACATAAGAAAAGTAAGCAATAACTTGCCAAAGGTTTCATTCAATTTATTACAGACTAGTTATATCCCGCGGTTTTACCTTTGGTTAATGCTCCGCCCTCGTGGTTCCTAGCGTGATGTTTTATAGACTTCCTTTCCTGATAAGCAGGCTGTTTAACGCGAAAAGATTTTTTTCAAATCTGCCGCGCCGCCCGTTTTCTTCGCCCTCCGATTTGAACCTCCATTAAAAGTATCGGAATCAAAATTCGGCATCGGAAGTGTAATAATTTTCAATCGGAAGTTCCGACTTATCGGATTTGAAATCGAATTTCCGTAACATCCCTTTATTATAATAATATTTAAAAGGGTATGCTTGGATGGTTCGGTCATGTTTAGAGAATGAGTAAAAGACGATTAACAAAAGGTATTTAGGCAACACAGGGAGGGGACGTCCTAGGAAGACCTACACTGACCATATTGGTGAGGTTCTTTAGAAATGTCAGGTGCGCAGTACTCGTAACCGGCGTGCTTGTATGATGACATGTATGAACGTGGAAGAGGCGAAAGGAGTATAAGGATTGTAGCAGGTGGTGTTCTGTGGTTTCTGCCTACCCCCATGTGAAAAAGGCGTGAGTTTATGTATATGTATTTATATTTATTACAGAAATGTAGAATACCTACGTAAACCTACCACACTTAGTTTCTAACTATTCTATGAACATATCGTAATTTTTTTATTAGTGTGTCTTCACATTATTCATAAATAGGTCAAGTACCACGAATGTCTGATTTTATATCACTATTGTAAAATATTATTGTTTACCAACGAAATGAAAAACTTCAACCTTGAAAAACCTACACCCAACGCCATCTATTCGCTAGTCGCGTAACTAACGAAAGTTTCTAAAGCTCACACACTAGCGTCTAGGGTTTTAAAACTGAAACAGGCGCTAACACTTGGCGAAATGGCGCAAGCAAGTGGGGGAGTGGGTGGTGGGGGTGATTATCACAACAGGCAGGAAACAGGCTTTATCGGTTGGTTTCGCAGTTTGAACTTCAAAGAGTGTCTGCTAGATGGCACTGTTTTCAATTTTTATTTTGGAAAATGTAGACTTGGTGATAGGTAGATCAATAATTTTTTAATTTCATTGTTGCGAATTGCGATGATTTTATTTTGCCTTAAAAGTTAAAAGATTAATGTAGAATGCGTAATTCTAAGCTTGACTAAATGTATGTTCACGTCAAAAATGTACCAAGACATATTGGAGACCGACCTTTCAACAAGAATCACACCGCCCATCACCCACGGTTGAGATAAAACGACATTATAAGTTTCATTAGTTTCTTATTGATTATGCTATACTTACAATACTTATGTATTTATACATATGTACATACATATATAAACTCACGCCTTTTTCCCATCGGGGTAGGCAAAAACCACGAAACGCCACCAGCTACGATCCTTACGTATACTCCTTTCGCCTCATCTACGTTCATACATCTCGTCATGCAAGCACGCCGGTTACGAGTACTCCGCACCTGACCTTTCTGAAGAACCTCACCAATAAGGTCAGTGTAGGTTTTTTCTAGGGCGACCCCTCCCTGCGTTGCCACTCACCACCATTATGTATTTATAACTTAATAAAAACCAAAAGTGCTGGTTTCACACCAGTGGCGTAGCTAGCCTGGGTGGCAGCCGGGGCGGATAACTACAGTGGTGTCACCCCATGAATACAAACTTAAAGTTAATAAACATCCGATAAACGTAAAGTACCCCCATGTATGTTCTATTTTTTTTTTTACTGTCGGGTGTCACCCACGGGCTGGTGCCACCCGGGGCGGACCGCCCCCTACGCCCCCCCCTTGCTACGCCACTGTTTCACATGTATCTTAGGTTGGTTCCTCCTTGTACTTATCCGGTTTAGGTAAATGCATTCTATATTATAATCTAAGACAATAGTTGTGTGTGCCAAATGTCATTAAAATCATATCAGCCGTGATTAAGCAACAAACATCATATTCATATTTATGTTGATTTATTGACATACTAAGTATAATGTGTACCTATAGAAGATGTTCCATAAGGCTTAAAGCTAAAGTACTGTTATGGAATGGACCCTTTAGAGCACAGCAACATAGTATTAACTTTAAGATTAAAATAAAATATAATAATAAATGTTCAGTTATTGTTACAGGTAAGAATATTAACATAACATCACGCTTGTAATCCCCAAAGGGTTGGGCAGAGGTAGTACCTACACCACAATCCCAACAACACTTGGCCCGACCGAATCGAACCCATGTTTTTAAGCCAATTTTTTTGTGTTACTTTATGTTTATCGAAATAAAGTTCGAAATTCAAAAACTAGCTCAAAGCTTTAAACCTGGTTTAAGCAAAGGCTTTGTTTTATAACATTATAATAATTATGTAATACTCGTATATATTTGTTTAGAAGAAGCTATCTGATGATAGAATGAAGATTATATCTTAACATATAGGTATAAATAAATTACGCGTCACGTTGTTTGTCCGGGATGGACTCCTAAACTACTTAACCGATTTTAATTAAATTTGCACACCGTGTCCAGTTTGTTCCAACTTGAAAGATAGGATAGTTTTTATCTCAATTATTGGTCTTAATATTTTTTGATTGAAAACCTGAGCCACAGCACGGCGTGGACCGGTCAGCATATAATTATAATAAAGCAGCATAATGTATGTCCATATAATTACCTATTTTCCTATCAGCTGCGCAAACAGTCACGTGCAAGTAAAGTTCCCTTTCTTACTTACTAATACTTGTTATTTGTGTCTTGACACGCGAACGCATATAACATGCACGTAACACGATACGCACTAGTTGGTAGACACGCCTGGTCGGTAACATTACGTAGTGCATTGCGCCTGGCGACTGACTCGGTTCCCAAAACTTAATGGTGCATCCTCACGGAGGTTCTGCAAGGGTTGCGGATTTTGTTCGAAAGGTTTAGAAAGGGTCGCGGCCCCGCCCTGGTCAGAGGTTGCGGGACGTCTTAACAGGCTACCGTGGTCCCGGAACGTAAAGGGCAACAGAAGGAACAAGGTGGTTTTTTAGTCAGTAAAGTCTGACAGTCCCTTCCAGAGCGGAAGGAGTCATTTGATGATTTTTACCACCAGAAATAAAAGGGGATTAGGAGGAACACGGAGGGTTTTAGTCAGTAAGAGTCTGACATTCCGCTCCGCATCAGAATTCGAAAGTCCCTGTAAATGATTGCGAAATGATGAAAATGATTTGCGTTCGAGTTTGAATTTAAAACGAAGTAGGTACCTCCTTTAAAGGTAAGGTTAATTAGTAAAGCGGCTATGGAGAGTTAAAAGATTAAAATTGAAGCATGACTTTCGATGATAAAATAGCTGAGCGCGAGGTATTACAATAAATTCGTTATTAGTAACTGACGACTGACCTGGCAAAGACATTTGACAAATATTGTATTCAAAGTGCATATTTTTTAATATATCGACAACTTAACGGATATTTTTCTTTCAAGGTCATATTAATATGTTTGCATTATACGATGTTACTTAAAATTTGATGTGTATTTTTTCACAACATTTTTGTGTTTTTGTTCCAGATGTGGCTGGCGGCGCTTACAATAGTAGTAGCGGTCTGCTTGTACTTATATTATGATACTCATAAGCCTAAGAAGTTCCCTCCAGGGCCAAAATGGGTTCCTATACTTGGTTGTGCCAGCGAAGTTTACAAACTTCGAGAAAAAACAGGCTATTTGTATAAAGCTGTAAAGGAACTCTCTCTAACATACTCAAAAGATGGATCTCTTCTTGGTCTAAGAATTGGAAAGGATAGAATCGTGATGGCGAACAGTTTGGAAGCAATTAAAGAGATGCTTTTCAACGAAGATATCGATGGTAGACCGAAAGGAATCTTCTACCAAACGCGAACTTGGGGTGAACGACGTGGAGTACTACTCACTGACGGAGAGCTATGGAAAGAACAGAGGAGGTTCCTTATACGGCACTTGAAGGAGTTCGGCTTCGGAAGACGAGGGATGGAGGACATTGCTCGGTCTGAAGCTTCGCATATGGTGAACGACGTCTTAAATATTGTTGGTGACAATGGTGGTAAATCAACCGTAATTCAGATGCATAATTTCTTCAACGTATACATTTTAAACACTCTGTGGACGATGATGGCCGGAATTAGGTATAAACCTAGTGATCCTCAAATGATGTTACTTCAAAGCCTTCTATTTGACTTATTCGCTGCAGTAGATATGGTCGGCACTCTCTTCAGTCACTTCCCCATCCTCAGCATTGTGACTCCCACTCTCTCCGGTTACAGAGACTTTATTAGAACGCACAAAAGAATTTGGAAGTTCCTTCGGGAGGAGTTGGCGAGACATAAAGATCGATTTGATTTTTCTCAAGAGGACAGGGACTTTATGGATGTGTATATCAGAGTTTTGAAGGAGAAAGGAGAAGTCGATACGTATTCTGAAGGTCAACTCGTGGCCATGTGCATGGACATGTTCATGGCTGGCACAGAGACAACCAGCAAGAGTATGAGCTTCGGCTTCAGTTATCTGGTGAGGGAGCAGGAGGTTCAGAAGAAAGCTCAGGAAGAGATTGATAGAATTGTCGGCAAAGATCGGACGCCCAACTTGGATGATCGACCCAAGTAAGTATAGTCTTCTATTATTTAATTTTAAAAGAACAAAAGTCTAAGCTAATTGCTATTCAATGTGGCAATGCCGTCTTTTGGGCACTTTTCCAGTTAACGGCTATGTGGCGGAATTTTTTGACGCCATTTAGTTTTAGTTTCTTTTGTTTAATTATTGTTTTTTATAGGTTAACTAAGTCTGTAAATATTGTACATTAAATAAAATAAAGAATATTTTCATGTTTGGTCCCATACCAAAAATTTCATCCTAAAAAATTACCAGTGTATTGAAAGTTAGTCATTTTACATTTCATTTGTATTCAGTATGCCGTACAACGAGGCAATAGTCCACGAATGTGTACGGCATTTCATGGGACGAACATTCGGAGTGCCACATCGAGCTCTGAGGGACACTTCCCTGGCTGGATATTTTATACCAGAGGTAAGATATTGCATAACTTTTTGTGTATATTTGACTGCCCCGTGAGTGGGTCGTAGCATAATAATACGTATATAGCCCATACTATAATAAAATTATCTGATGAATCTGACTATAATATCCAGAAACATTTTATCCAATTCAATAGAAAATTTCAGAAATTGACGTATTTAAACAAAAAAACAAACAAACAAAATATGCATGCATATGCATATGCTATAAGTTACCGCTGGTTTGCTATACAGCATTACCTTATAACGTAATCGATACCAACCTGTTTCTATCCGTTTCCTTACCTTCAACTCCTTGTTTCAGGATTCAATGGTCGTAAGCAACTTCACAAACATCTTGATGGACGAGGAGATGTTCCCCGAGCCTTACTCCTTCAAGCCTGAACGATTCCTATCTGATGGCAAACTGTCTTTGCCCGACCACTACTTTCCGTTTGGTCTAGCCAAACATAGATGTATGGGCGATGTTTTAGCTAAATGCAACATTTTTATATTTACTACTACAATGTTGCAGAAATTTTCATTCTTACCGGCTCCTGAAGAGCCTTTGCCATCTCTGGATCATGTAGACGGAGCAACGCCTTCAGCTGCTCCATTTAAAGCACTAGTAGTTCCAAGAGAATAATTTTTCTTATTGTCAACTTAACATAGTAAAGGTGTAACTAGATTGCGGTCAATTAATGATTTGTCTGATCTGACTGCGTTCATCTATGAACAGTAAATTGTGATTCTAGGCCAGGGATTGCGAACTAATGGCACGCATGCCAGTGGTGGCACGAGAAAAAATAATTCGAGCACGCCTATAGTTGACGAATCTATGACGTATTTGATCGAAACTAATTTGCAACGGCAGAAATCACATTAAACTTTTATCAAAATAAATATAAAATAGTAACTTTACTATTCTCGTACAAATAATTTAGTTTTATTTTCTCCATTATAATCATTATGTCAAGATTCTTTGATGGCTTGTCACAGTCAAATTTTTTTTTTATACACGTGGCACGTTCACAAATTACGGTTCGCCTTCTCTGTTCTAGCCTTTAAAAATTATACATTCCACGTTTTTCAATTGAATAGATCAGTGGATCCCTGTAGTTGTTAGATCAGATGTACCTAGTTGTAGCATGAGAATATGAGACTTCCTAAACGACTGTTGTATTTAGATCATGTACATAATGTAGGATTTTAGATCAGTGTTTCTATTTGCTGAGATATTAATCTCTTATCATTAACTTGCAATATCTTGCAATATCTGTAACAAAAACTTGCAATATCTGTAAGAAATGTGTGAACATAAGAAACACTGCACTTTGTTCAATCTGCAAAAAAAGATATGAATTCGATTGTGTGGGCTATCCAGAAGCAACATTTCGGTTGAAAGACATCGATGAAAGAAAGAAATGGAAATGCAACACATGCGTTAAAAATATACCTAATGTAAATAGTGATGCAGCTACTTCTAATATTACTCTAAGGAAAAAACAACACTCTAATAATAATATTAAGCCTTCTCCGCCTCAGCAACAGATGAATCCTATGACAAAAGATTTTGTTCTGAGTGAGAATTGCTCTCAAATTCCGGATACCCCAATACTTGTACAGCATGCAAACAATCATGAAAAATTTAAGGCAAATGTATCCACCGGAAACTCTTTCGATTCTTTGCCGCTAGATGAAGACTTCGATGTTTTGTCTCATACGTTGAAAAGAGACCCACTTCTATACAGAAGCTGTCCAAATATTAGATCCAACAACTTTGATTTGATAGAAGATTTGGAAAAGAAAGTTTCTATACTGGCAAAGAATTTAGAAATCGCTGAAAATGAGATAGCTAATCTTTTGACGGAGAATTGTTTTCTTAAAAAACAAATGTCTTCGTATGGCACTCAAATAAATCAGCTAAAAGATATCTGTAAATCGACCCCCAAAAGAACATCACAGAAAAAAAGGAATAAGAATCCCATCCAAACCAAATTAGACTTCTCAGAGCAACTTATCAGTCCAAGCCCGCAAATCGCACAATGCTCACAAAAAATGGTCAACGCTCAGAGTCTACATCATCAAGTAAACGTCAAGGAAACTGACAATGAAATAACTAACGACAAGCTGGTGGACTCCCCTAACAAACAACACTCTGAAAATTCAGTATATTCAAGCTCTAAACAACTTAAACACGGCAGGAAACGAAATATTTACATAATTGGAGACGAAAAAGTAAGAGGACTATCCACACGACTAATAGATGCCAAGTCTGGTAAATGGAACGACAACTACATCATCCAGGGTAAAGTTCAACCATACGCTTCATCATGTGAGATACTACGTGATCCAGAGAACTTATCACGCACCATATCTGATAACGACATTGTTATACTCTCAGTTGGTAAATACGATAAAAATCCCTACATTTTGTTAACTAATCTGTGTAGTACTCTGTGTAGTCTAAGTAATTGTACAATACTGATGCTGAGTGTTTCAGAAAATAGGTACCTAAATGTTAAAAAGCTTAACTATGAACTTAAATTGTTTACAAAAAACTTTAAGAATTGTAAGTTTATTGAAGCTAATGGGTTGGACGTAAATTATAATAAGAAGCTCCCTGACTTAGACCTAATTACCTATAAACTTAATATAGAGATTGATTTTATGGAATATGAAAAAACATTTCTTAAACCGACTTTGGAGCTACGAAACTCCCTCGTTACAAGTCATAACAACAATACATTTTTTCGTTCCTAACTCACCGACTCATCAATCTCCATTACACCACTTCAAATCAAAACATGATTGCCGACAGAGTAAACTAAGAATCTTACATCAAAATATAGCCGGCATCTGCAACAAACTGGATATGTTAGAAATAACTTTATCAGAGTTGACTGAAAAAATCGGGGACGTGGGTATATTATGCTTTAGTGAAACTTTTGTTAAGAAAGGTATGGAAGCTAACATTAGTCTAAATCATTTTAATTTGGCTGCAGCATTCAGTCGAGATAAATGTAGAGGGGGTACTTGTATTTTGACTAGTAAAGTATTAAACATCAAAACACTAAACATCCCATCTAATCTAGCTACTGAATTTTATTTTGAATGCTGTGGAGTGGAGATTATTGGATTGAGCCTGGTAGTTGTAAACATATATAGAATTCCTGATCAAAGAAAGGCACAAATAGGTGTCTTTCTTCACAAACTTGACTATCTGTTAAATTACTTGACTGACCAGTACAAGAAAAAGAAAATTATAATTTGTGGTGATTGGAATATAGATATATTAAAAAATAATTCCACAACAAGGGAACTCTTAAGCCTACTTCATAATTATAATTTTGAACCGCACATAACAGAACCGACTCGGGGAAACTCTTGCATTGACCAAATCGCCAGTAACTTAAATAAAGTTGAAACAGAATTTCATTACCTTGGTCTGTCAGATCATGAAACAGCACAATCGGTAACAATAAAGGTAAATCAACAAAAAACAATATCCTGCTGGTCTGAATTGAAGCGCGATTACTGTTCAGAAAACGTTGACAAATTTTGCGAATGCATGTCTTCTCTTTCTTTCTCGGAAACGTTTAACTCAGATACTTTTACAGAGGCCTTTAATTCGTTTTATGAAACATTTACATTATATTATAACCTGTGCTTTCCGGTGATTAATGTTAAAGTTAATGATAAACCAGTCATACAAGATTGGATTACAAAAGGTATTAAAAAGTCTAGCAAAACGAAGCGTCAGCTTTATCTAAAATACAAAACTAATAAAATAAACAAAAAAATAAATGAAAAAAACTACAAACTTTATAATCAATTGTTTAAACGATGTGCGCGGAGAGCACAGAAATTAATGAATACAAGGCGTATACAAAACGGTAAAAATAAATGTAGAGCTACATGGAATGCAATTTCCTCGTCTATATCTAATAATAATATATGTAAATATGACTTTGACGAAATAATTTTTAATAATTTGACATATAACAATCCATCAGACATTTGTAACATATTTAATGACTATTTTATTAATTTGACATCCAATCAGCCAAAAAATTTGAATTTGAATTTGAATAATATTAAACTTAATCAAAAAAACAAAAATTTAAACACTATTTTCCTGAATCCTGCTGATGCAAATGAAGTATACATAATCATAATGTCTCTAAATAATACCAAAACTAGTGGATACGATGACATTGTCACACAAGTTTTGAAGGATTGTGCTAGGTGGATATGTCATCCACTAGCACACGTTATAAACTTATCTTTTTTCGAAGGTGTGTTTCCTGAACAGTTAAAAATGTCTGTGGTGAAACCACTTTTTAAAAAGGGAAATAAGTCGGACCCAAATAACTATCGGCCTATCACGTTAGTTCCTATTATATCCAAAGTGTTTGAGAAGGCAATGCTTATAAGATTAAATAATTTTCTATTTACTCACGCAATTTTATGCAAAGAACAATTTGGTTTTCGCAAGGGAAGTTCAACTGCTCTTGCAATCTTTGACTTAATCAAATTTGTAACAGAAAGCATCAATACCGGCAATCCAGTGGTGTCTTTATTTTTAGACTTGAGCAAGGCCTTTGATTTTGTTAACCATTCTAAGCTTCTACACAAATTAGAGTTCTATGGCATAAGGGGTAAAGCATATGATTGGATATCTAGCTATCTCAGTAACAGAAAACAGTGTACAGAGATAACAAAAGTAGTAAAACAAGGAGAAAAAATGTATTCAAAAGTTAAATTCAGCTCTATGGCAAGAATAAACAAGTGTGGTGTGCCTCAAGGAAGCATTCTCGGCCCTTTACTTTTCTTGCTTTATATAAATGATCTTCCTGAAGCTACTTCACAGAAATGTATCCTTTTTGCAGATGATACAACCGTTATCATTAACTGTCGGGATAGGGATGCTTACAAATCTACTATCGAAAAGACCCTATCAGATTTAGGAAATTGGATGGATGACAATAACTTAAATATAAACATTAGTAAAACAAATCTTATTGAGTTTAACTCTTACAAAACCAAACAGTTGCCCTTGGATATAGTTTTTAAAGACGAAGTAATAAAACAAGTAGATGAGCTTAAATTTTTGGGACTTAAAGTAGATAAACATCTGAATTGGAAAAGCCATATAGAATATATTTGTCATAAGCTTGATAGGTTTGTGTTTGCGTTAAAAAAGGTAAGACAGAATGTTTCTGCAGAAGCTGCCCTTTCGGCTTACCATGGCTATGTGTCATCTGTACTAAACTATGGACTAATAATGTGGGGTAACTCGACCGATACCGACAGAGCATTCAAAATTCAAAAACGTTGTATCCGAGTTATCAGCAAGTCATGGTTCTTAGATAGCTGTAAACCTTTATTTAAAAAATATAAAATTCTCCCACTACCGTGTATGTACATAAAAGAAATCTGCGTATTTACAAAAAAGCACATGCATTACTTCATGCAGCGTAGTGAGGTTATGCCGAGACAAAAAAGGGCTAAGTTTCTCAACCTACTTTACCAACCACCCTGTCGCAAAGAAATTTATAAGAAAAACGTATTTAATATGTGCCTGTTAATTTATAATAAGATCCCGAACCACTTAAAATTGCTACAGGGAAATTTATTCAAAAATAAATTAATAGAGTGGCTCCAAGGTTACTGTTTTTATAGCATTAAGGAATTCCTGGAACATAAACATACACAATAATAATAATTTGAATGTTTCCCTTATTATTTTAATTATTTTAATATATTTTATAGATTGTAAGGACTATTAAGTAAATCTCTAATAATATTATGATAAAAATTTTGTAATGTAATGTGTAATAATGTAACGTTATAATGACTAATTCTGTAATATTGTATCAATGACTAATTCTGTAATATTGTATCAATGACATACCTATTCTGTAATAATCTAGTAATGACATAAAGTTGAATAATTTGCACGCTTGCTTGCAGGCCGAATACAGTGACTTTTAGGCTATAAGATCTTCCTTTGTAAAAATGTATTTCTTGCAAATAAATATTATTATTATTATTATTATTATAAAAGTTACCGTTAAGTAGAATTAAACGTTTTGCTGCGCTTTGATAAAGAATATTTACGCTTTTATCATTTCCATTGAATTGAACGAATATTTTACTGTGTGTTTTATTTGCATTCAACAGAGTATTAAATAAATGGATGTTGAATTCACTGGTATCTTTAATACCAGGTATCTTCAATACCAGGTAAGTTATCTAAGGCTATAAGAAATGTCGTTTATTTTCTACTCTGTGCTGTAATCTCAACTTTTGATAAAAGAGAGCTGAGACTGATCTAGGGTAAAAATCTATTATGTTTTCTTTAAACGAATTCACTATATTTTAATCTACTCTAAGGAAAATTGGATCAAAATCTATTTTGTTTGTAAATTGTATAGAATAACAAAAAATTGTATTTTCTATCCACTATACATTTTTAGAAGAATATGAATCTATTTTGTGAATAAAATTTAAAGAATAATAAAAAATTGTATTTTTATCTAAAAATCTATTTTTGGAAGAATGCTTCAGAAGCATTTTAATACATATCGAGCTTGTTTAGCGATGTCTCTAGAAGACGTCCCGGACTCCGGAGTGACAGTGTCCTTTTGAAAATTGATATCACATACAATGTGGAAGACATCGTGACACATGCTCATACCATGAATTCATTTCATGATCAAAATTCTAAATCGCAAAGAGCTAAAAATTTTCGTCGGATATTAAAATAAAAATAGCTGTTTTTTAATATTCTGCTGTTGCTTAAAATCATATACTATTTTGTGTCACGATGTCCCTTATAATGTGTAGCCATATTAGAAGGCAAATAATTGCACAAAATGTTATTTAAAATAAGATTTATTTATCATTTAAGTATAATGTGAAATGTGTATATTGAGATATAGGTACACGTTGATGGAACTATCGGATGTACCTTCTGTCACGCATGTGCCAATAGGTACTATTGGTACCTGCGCCTAAAAAAACTATTTAAACAAACCCATTAACTTCTGCATGGTAAACTTAAATAAAATGCAATAAATGTAACGGTTTCTTTTACTTACCAAGACAAGTATTAAATACTTACGGCTCAGCCATTAAGTAGTAGAAAGTAACATCAGCTGGCATTCCTCGATGGTTTAAGCAGATATGTTAAGCATACCCACATTTTGACAGCAGATAAACACACCACGACGTCGTGCCGTGCATCGTGACACGTTGCGACGTCGCTCGTGCCGTTAATTTTACGATGCTTTTATATTTCCACGACACGTCGTCTAAATGTTTCACGATGCACGGCATGACGTCGGTCGTGTCGTGCCTATGTGATTAAGCCCTAAGTCTTATATGATAGAAGGTTAATTTTTTTTTATGTGGTAATAATCATCAAATGATTCCTTCCGCCCTGGGTGGGGCGGAAAATAAGTAACTTTCGGCTACGTCAAGTGTCTTTTTAGACCCGTTGTATGCATCTCTTTCATTGTCACGGAATTACACGGCACCGCGCACCGCCGCGGTAGGCGGTGAAGCGGATCTCATGTCGCATTGGCCTCTATGAAATCCGTCGTTGCCTTTCACACGTACACCGCCCAACCGCACGGTCGGGCGGTTTACGTGTGATAATCGCCGCTTCACCGCCCACCGCGACGGTGCGCGGTGCCGTGCCGTGTGTTAGTTGCCTTAGTCTGTTGTACTTAGGTAGGTACATTTCTTGAGCGAGAAAATAGTCGATAGCTTTCTCGGTGGTGGGGCAGGTGTGCCTCAAGAAGTAGGTATTGATTCACTGAATGTAGTCGACAGAGAATAACTAAGGCGGCTTTTGATATGAATCATTTTTTGGCGCAGTTTGGCAGTAAAATCGAACAGTTTGTCGCGACGGCAAACGGCATGACGCTCTCTCGTGACTCCATTTTCTTGTGTGTGCATACTATACAGTCGGTTGATTCTATGGGTGAGTTGCTTATTTTTTTTTTTATTACAAGCTTTTATTCAACTTGCACTGAATGTATGTATGTAACTATGTTTGTTCGGGTGGCATCTTGCAACTCAATTTTTTAATTCACTGTGATGTTTTACATCTGCCGGTAGTCCCGTGACGACTAACTTAAAAAAAAGAATAAAAGAAATACTTAGGTACATACTTATACAGACCACTTTGTTTAGCTCCCATGCTTTCTCTTTGTCTCCTTCTGGATTTATATCTTGAGCACAAGTAGATGTATAACAAAGAATTTATAGGGAATAAATAAAACCATTAATTTTCGATGATGATGGTTTTAATGGATTTAATGAAAAAGATAACAAAATTTTCACTTAACACTAATACAATCACAATACATTTCTTCTTTTCATAATTTGCAAACATTTTCTATTTCCAAACGCAATGGAACGCGAAAGTAGACTTCGGGTTTCTAACTATCTATTGTGCAGTCATTAGTCATGGTTTCAATCTGCAACCCAACCCTCTTTCCACTTAACCTATTGGATACCTCGACATAATCGTTTTGAATTGAGACGTGGTGCTTTTTTTTTGTTCCAAAAAAATTATGTTTAGGTACTGGAAGACGTAAGGATTTATATTTGTGCTATATTTCTATGCGGCTATATAAGTCTTACTGACCACCTTTGACTACCACCTCCTCTACGGAACCATAACAATGAGCTGCACATCCAACTTGACTCCAATCCAGTTTTCTTTTGCGTTCCCTTGCGCTGTCATCACAGATACATTCGATTCGTTACAAGTATACTTATCCGATAACAGACCTTTAGTGTTTAATAACAATTTTGCTATCTGAGCCTTACATACTATTACAGGATTAAAATTACAGACTAAAGTCCTCGACAGACAGACTGTATTTTGTAAGTAAGCCACTTGCAAGGGTGGTTCCAAATGTATGCATCGTAGCACTGCAAATGGCTTTTCAATATCTAAATCCAGTCCGTTTGCAGCCTTATCTAAATGATTATAATTAAATGACTGCCATGCATTTTGCTATTGTAATAAATAATTGCTGATTGCATGGCGAGCTCGATGCCAATAGAAAGCGTAGTGTGTAATCAGTAACTACTCGCACATCTCAACTGTTTTCACACTATTCTTTCATAAAAGCAGATCTCCAATCCTATCCGTTCCACTTGAACCCTTACAACAACAAACTATGATGGGGTTCCAATAACAGCTATCCTATTGATGGTAAAATTTAACATCCATAATTAACAGTAATTATTGACAGACATTGCAATATAACAGATAACAAAGTGGTTGCAACGTTAACACGATTACTGCCAACGGTTTCGTTCTCCGCCGTCCGACCGATCGCTGTAACACCCTCTTGTTATTACATGAACAAACAAACGCATTGCACTGCATACCGTCACGTCAGATGACATCCACACGTGGTTTCTGCAGACGACTGTTGACAGTCAGTTAGGCAGTCACAGCAAAAAGGCCCCATAATATCGTACGTCCATGCGAATCTACTATTGATAACAATTTTGAATGTTTACTGACTTAAAATTAACCCATAATGTACCTAATGCCCAAAAGTTTGTGTTTAAGAAACTATGATAACGAATAAATGTATACAAACAAATGTAAGTGTGTGTGTGCGAACCAAAGTTTATTGTATAGCATGACAGTCATACCTATCCTATGCTTATTATCTAAGTTCCAATAATGCCCAATTTAAATCCTGCCTGTTCTTCCAATTAACGCATTAGATGACACGTTAATTGGCTACGTACAGAACAAGATCTCTAAGGGGTTACTCTTAAAAATAGTATGATGCAGCGAGGTGAAGAAATGAGGGTGAGGTGACTATGATATGAGATATAGAGAAAAAAAAAGAGAAAAAGATGAAACTCAGGTAACAACAAAAAAGGAAAGAAATGGAAATAGATGAAAATTATAAAAAGAATATAATTAACTGGTAAAAAATTGAAGGTAAGAAAGAAATGAAAAGGATATCACCGAGGACAGAGCTCGTGTGATCAGCAGTAGTCCAGCCCTACTCCGCCGGTGACGCTGCTGACGCCACCGGCCAAGAACATAGGACTGGTGAACATTGGTGGACTGTGTGGGAGGAAATGTAAGATGGAATCGTTTAAATTAGGTATTATTTTATGAGTCAGGTATAAAAACCATACTCACTTAAAAACTGACTCAACCAAGAAAAGGAACTTCGAGATATTGGCTCGTATGCTTCTAGACTTCTATAGATGGAGCCAGCAAACAAACAACGTTAGTGCAATCTTGGGCAAAGATGGCAAATAATTCACAATTATATCGTATGGCGCTAAATAGTCTAACCGAGATGATTAAAAACCTAAAACAATGTATTTGCAAAGCTGCATGTAACCATTTCCACAGGTAAATTATGAAATGAAATCAAAATTTTATAGTGTAAACAAGGGATCGTTTCGCTAACAGATATTTCATAGAATTTTTTTTTTGTATTTAAAATTTTATATTATTCTGCATAAAAAGTGACGTGTTATAATCCGAACTAAGTAAGTAGCTTAATAAAAGACAAAATAGTGATAGAGACAACCAAATAAAAGATGTTCAGTATCAAAATAAAATACTAAAAAAAATTGCTCAACAAAATATTTAAAGTCATCAAACTCCTTAGATTAACAAACTTCCACCCTGAAAGAAAATTAACTACCTAGTTTACTACCATTCATTCAAACTAAGTAGTGTAATAGTATGTGTCGTACAGAGTGTTGTGCGTTGTGTTGTGCGTGTGTGTGTTTCGCATGAATGGAAAACACATCTATCATAACCACCACACCTAAAACCGATCAATGCAGTGGCCTGACAGCAAAAATTCAGCAATTTGACTCAAAACTGTAAATTTTATGTCATGTTTACAAACTGAAACCGTACTTATGTATAATGTAATGGGCGAACTATAAACTTTGGGAACCTGGATTTTTCCAATCAGAACTACAGTCGAAACTTAAAACGGATATGTAATTCACGGAGGTTCTGTATTGTGTGAATGGTTACTCCGTGATCAGCAGCACCTACTCTCCCGCGCCGGTGACGCTGCTGCCGCCACCGGCGGTGTACGAATGATTGAGAGCGCATATATTTTTTTTTAAATTGAAGGTGTCTTATTTTATTAGATATTAATTTGGACATTAATGCCCAATCCAATATGTCTTGGCGCTGTGGAAACCAAACAGACTTTCTTCATCGTGTTCTGAGCGGCAACGATTAGAAAATCAGATGATATTTTCTCAGCACAGCAAGCAGTGACTTGGTCTCCACATGGAAGGGTCAGCAATAAAGTCAATTTGTTTTTAAAATAATCTACAATAATCTTATTATCTATCAAGAAGAAGAATTACTTACAAAACAAGTATTGCTACACGCGTACAAACTTTATGGCAACTTTACTGGTTACCACAAAGTGTGGAAGCACTACGGCCCCTGCCTGACCAATATGTTTGTATGTCACGGATAAAATGGCAGGGGGTGACTTGCAGACTCATTAAATGGGCCCCCGAAAACTGTCGCTAGCACATAGTGACGTAGCGACTAGGGGACAACATGTAATGAGGTGCTTGAGAAGAGAATAGGTATTATGTTTTCCACGGCTGTAAGGACAATCGCGACAGTACGGTCGTGATTAACCCCAGCCGTTTACTGGAATACTTCCCTTCCCGAGCAAGACTGCTCTTGCGACTTTCCTCTCTAACCGGCCAATGAAGGCAAGATAGAGGTGGGAGCCCTGTTCCTCGTCAATTTTCACTTCAGCCGACCATTGAAGGTAAACCAGAGATGAGGAACAAGACATCTCCCGAGACATCAGGTCCGTGGGGTCGCTACTGCCCAACAGCTCGCCACAAGCTGCCCTGCGGGTTCATTATTGCTTCTATACCTATATTTTAGTAGTTTGTCATAACTTTAACAAAGCATTTTGTCTCTTAATTTAGAATTAAAATTAACGAATAACATAAAACCATAAGTTTACCAACGTATTTAAGAAGCTACGGCAGCCTACTTTTGGTAGGCTTTAGGTGCGGTTTGACACGTTTGTTATGATTTGAATTTAAGAAACATATGAAACCGAAAATTTGGTATCAATTCAGCTGAAACCCTTGCCATATCGTTAGTTATCATCCAAAGAAGCCTTACTCTTTGTATGTATATATACCCTTTCCGTAATAATAAGTTTACGTTCTAAATAACGGCCGCATTTCTTAATTATAATTAATTTAAGATTCAAATCTCATAATTATAATGTGTATGTCGCCTTAAACATAAGAAAAAACAAGTGAATTTCGCACATTTTTCCCCGATTTATTATTGGAGTTATTACTATTGTGTATATCCACGACTGTAACGAATCTGATATTTATGAGTATTTTAAGTTCTTTACGTGAATTGAAGATTTGTTATTGACTTTATCATGAGTTGTACTTTCTACCCTTATCCATAGTTGATTTGCGATCAGACTATTAAGCAGAAGATGGTTTCCGTCGTCTGTAGAACGCCAGAGCCTCGTTGGTGACAGCAGGGTGTACCGCGTGCAGGTGAGGATGGCATTGAAGCAACTAGATGACACGCGCTTCCCCCTTACACCCCTTCTTAAATAAAATCAAAGGAACTCATAAAACTATTATAATTAATTAATATAAGAATTCAATTTAGGTTTTTTGGACAGCTTGCCAAAATAATGATAGTTTGAAAGTAGGTAGGTAAATACTCAACGTAATTTAATGTAACAGATAAGATGTATACGAGTAATAATTACTAAGTCAGAAAAGCCAGCTATTCGGCCGTGGCACACAACATAAGGGACGCAATAATCACGTGGTACAATGACGTACCACGAACCTGATTCACTACGTCGTATATAAACCAGGGGGGGTAGTATATGGCGAATGAAATTCTGAATCTCAAGAATAAAAAGGAAAACCATCAAGCTCCTTGGAATACAAACATGGCGATCAGTGATGCTAGCGCACGCGCAGCCAGGGGGTAGTATCTGACAGATTAGATATTATCCTGCCATCAGACACAAAATGCAGCTCTCAGACGCTGCGTTTTCGTGCGATCGCCGAGCTTCTTCACAAGGTGGCTTAATGATCAGACCGTAGAACCTGAATTTGAACAAGTCAGGCCTCACGGCAATTTACCCCAGAAATGTGCAGCAGCTCGTTGTACAAGCAGCCCAGCATGTAGAGACTTGGCAGTGACCAGAGGTAGGTATGTGCCACACATCCTAGAGGCAACAAATCTCTGTACTCAGTATGATTCACTTTCTGGACGAAAGTACCTAAGTAATGAAATAAACCCGGGTGACATGCGCCTTGTCAACGCCTCGACAACTTTTTAAGTTTATGTGTGATAGCTGCACAGATGACCACGCCTTGGCGTTGTTTTAATAGAATGCGACTACGCGAACATCAAACTGAATGATTGAATTCAAAATCCGCGACCAGACGTAGGTACACGTGTCGGATTTTATATTACGCGATGGTCGCGTAATCACTTCCTAGAATCTAGCATTGTAACCTGGGATTTGGCTCAAACTGTATTTTAAATTAGTGTTAACAAACTACTCTGAACCGAAAGACGTAAAATAATACAAAAGTACATTTTCTAGAACCTGAACCAAGAATTAACGGCTTTTGCAGATAAAACTAGACTCACGAAGGTTCTGCAATTTTTACTCCGTGATCAGCAGCACCTGCTCTCCCGCGCCGGTGACGCTGCTGCCGCCACCGGCGGAACATAACAATTTGTATTCAAATGTGCGCATCACATCACTCCAATATCAAGGAAATGTTTTGAATAACGGCCGCAATTCCTAAATAATAATTAATTTTAAATTCAAATCACCTAAATATACAAAAGTTATTTAACTACCTATAAACTTTTTAAAAATCATGTGAATCTCGCGCAGCTTTCCCCAATTGATAGAATTTGGTTTCTTATTGCAATTTGAAATGTTATGTAAACTCACGACAGTCACGAGTCTGTAATTTTAGAAAAATATCAGTGTTTTACATGAATTGCGAGAGGTGGGTAAGTTCTGTTCTGTTTTGTGAGGCGAAACTGAGAAATGAAAACTAAACCAAAATCGCCAGCTCTGTTCGACCTTGGCACATGACATAAAGCATGCAATATAAACATGATAAAATGAGAGAGTCAACGCGTCATGATCGTGTTGAGTCGCTGTGGTAACGTCTCTACCTTTGCGATAACAAAGGGATGCAGATAAGCATTGAAGGGAATGTTATCTAAGAATTTTAAACGAAATCTAATAAAAAGGGGTATTTGAACGTAGATTAAGTAAAAGTCATTTTAATTAGTAGAAGTTATAGTAAACATTAAAATGCAACAGGCTAAGAACGAAGATACTACTGCTGGAAAATAACATAAAAGAAAAGATTACACTAACCAAGTAAAATGTCCGCTGGTAATCCCTTATGCGAAAGTTCAGATTCGGGATGCTGATGAACAGTGGCTACCCAAGCTGGTAGTGGTAACTTACGGACTTAACGATCTTTGGTCACGGGTGTGACAGTCGGACGCCAGAGCCTCGCTAGTCTCGGCGGGGTGCACCACGCGCAGGAGAGGTTGGCTTGAGTGGACTAGATGTCGAGCGTACACCCCTTGCACCCCACCCTCATGCACCGCTACAGCAAGGAGAATCTCCTGTAGCGGTAGCATCAGGGGATTTAACCAACCTTGCATACATGCAGGGATGGTGAATCGATTGATCTTATCCGGGTATTCTAACGTGTGTAAGATCTCCGTAAACTCCAAAAAACCCAGTCAACTGTGTGTGTCAATCAATATCCAAACTAATATTTTAAGAAAAAAGATTTGTACTTTTGTATGTAATGGATAAACTCAAAAACGACTAAACTGATTTTAAAAAATCTTTTACATGTGGAAAGTTACATTATCAGCGAGTAACATAAATGCTATAATTTATTTTTAAAAAAAATTGATATCTTCAAGAAAATTCAGAGGGATGAAGCGGCAGGCATTCAAATGTAGCGCTAGAGATAATTTTTAATTGTCTAATAATCTTGTTATTTCTTAGAATAAAACAAAGTAGTGAACGGACCTGGTGAATAAATCTATTACAATGGCATCTTTGCCTAATATTTTGGGTATTTTCAGTCCAAGAGCACGAAAGTCAATTCTCTATGGTTAAAGATGAAAATGATGTTTCAAAAAGATGTCGACGAAAAGAGAAAATTGTGTCATAATATTTGATTTAGATTTACAATTTAATTTATCTGGTGTAAGTAAAACAAAGTAACAACGATAGCTCCTAAATCCTAAAACTCATACATTTAGCCCAATCTATGGAAAAGATATGAGTCAGGTTATAGGAAGAATTTTCTCGCTGCATCATAACTTAGAAATGCTAAAGTACCTACTTAACGTTTATGAAATACAATTTTGTAGAAAAAGTCGTACATCTAGTTAACGTTACTTACTTATTAAATGCAAAACGTTTTACAAACATGTATCTATATAACTCTTAGGCATTGTTATAATATTTAATTTCTATATTGGATATAAGACACTCTGCGCACGCAGCCCATTTACTTTTGTAACATCTAAATACCTTTGAATTGCACTTATCAAAGTGACTAAGTAAAGCTTTGCTCCAAATGCACAAACTTTACTCTAGGCTTCCGTCGAACTAATTTTATAGGGAACAGCTCAACGGAAAACACAAGTGCGCTGAGTCGGTTTGACAGTAACCGGTGCATTTAAAGAGTTTGAACAACCAGTTGAGTACAGCGCTTTTTTGTTATAATTTACAAGATCTATCAATTATCATAATTTAAAATTATTAAATACCTCAAGAAGTATTTCAGTTTTGTCCAGATTATACCTAAAATGTTCGCTTAAAATACTTCAATCCTGTTCATAATACCATCCTGTTCCATCACATCGAGACAGCCTTGGACTGTACTGGTAAATTTTTAATTATGGCATAATGAGCCCTCTACGTTAAAACGTAAAAGGTGATTAACATGGTCAGCTCGAGGCACTCTCGACATTCTACAGTTACTCCATAAATGATTATAAGTTCCACGACCGTAATGTATATGCTTAAACTAACGACAAAGTGTACCAATCATACATACACTCAACACCACTATTAATAGAGATCCAATGAAGCTAAATAAGCAGAAATGCAATTATTTGATGAAGCCATTAAATAAAATAAACATCAACACTTTATAACCGTAACTCCATTTAAAACAATAATAATTAATACCTTAATTGAAGATTATCAACATTATTTACAATCATGGTGCGAGACTTTTTGCTGGTGAGTGATAAAATATCCAATAGAAGACCATGGAAGTAAACTACAATACCGGGAGAGATCGAATTGCAAATAAAATAAAATATTAGAAAAATGCCAAATCAAAAACTTATATCCTACTCACAACTACCTACAATGCAACGACTACTTAATTATCAATAGTTTTTTTTCAAATGATACGAGTAAGATATTACTATCCAATACAATCCTTAAACATAACCGGCGAAATGTGGGTGTACTAATGGGTACACCTCCTGACTGAGGCTGCGTTTCCACCAGAGATGTGCGATGGAAATGTGTCGTGCGAGGATGTCTAGCTGTGCTGTGAAAATGTGTGGGGGTTTCCACCAAAGCTGTGCGATAAAAATGTGCCTATGAGGATGTGTAGCGGCGCTGTGAAAATGCGCATTAAAGTGTGGTGCGGATTCAGTAGATTAGATTTCTGCAACACATCCTTCGCACACATCCCTCGCACACATCCCTCGTACACATCCCTCGCACACATCCCTCGCTTGTTTTGTATGCGCAAAAATCTAGCTCCGCTGAGCCGTTTCCACCAGAGCTGTGCTGACCGAGGCGAGGCAAATGAAGCGATTCTATTGGTTCTTTACAAACACATCCCTCGCTACGCATCCTCGCACATCTCTGGTGGAAACACAGCCTTACCCGGGGATTACAGGCGCGATACTATGCTATGTATGTACAATCCTTAAAAACTATTGTATCCTACATTAAGGAACTGTACAATGATTTCAATATCATCTTGTGTATCTACAGACACCAAATATTAAATAAATGGTTCGGTAAAGAAGAGAATGGTTCGGTATGGATAAGGGCAAGACGCAGAAGACGTGTCAATTTGTCACGTCAATAGAATTGAAGGAGTAGAGAATCTAAAAATTAACATTTCATCTACTTATTTCATTTTTATTTCTTTATGGGTTTCTCTCTATTCACTGAGTTGTTGGTATCACCATTTTCTTTATGTATTATTACAAGCTTTTATTTAGCTTGTTACTTATTCTATATCATCGCCGTGAAATAAGTGTGAGATATAAGCTGTCATTTACTTTATGGTGATACCAGCTCAAGTTCACTTCGCCTGAATCGAGTGAGATTTTTTTCAGAATAGCTCTGTAAGTTTTCAGACCAAGCCTACTAGTTCTGTAAGGCGGCTGGTTGTGTTAATATAAGATTTTTGCACTGTGAATAGAGAGTTGTGTTGTGACAGTATTTGATGATTTTCCGACACAGTCTTCGATTGCCTTCCCAAATCATCATGTTTATAATTCGATTGAAATTAGGATGACCAATTTATGTCAAACAGTATGACAACCGTATAAAATATCTAGCTATTGTATTTGTTTATTTGATACCTACATACCTACCTTATTATTTATTTCATTGTATTACAGATTATATTATTTTTGCCTATAATTTAGAACTGCCTACCATTTTATTATTTCATTTTATACTTTTGCAAAAATCCACAATACGCAAAAATCTAAGCTAATCGATGTTTTATTAGATGATTAATGTAATGTTTGTTTGATGAACTATGTTTTTATGACATCATATTGATGGGTAAAGCAAGTGTATCAAAATTAAACTAACTCAAATCGGTTTCTATTGCACGCAGAACAATGGAAAAAAAATATGTTTTATATTATGCAACCAAACTTTTTTGTAAGCACCTCATTAAACAAGCGTGGTGATAAATTATTGTACCTCATTAGCAGTTTTCACGAAATGAGACAACTATAAAGTTTACTTATAATGTCAGATAATAATATGCACTATGATAGTGCGCATTTACAATGTGACAATGATATACCTACACAAGATTTACTCATACTTGATTTTAATTTAATTAACTTTTCCGATATTATTAAGACGATTTAAAAGTTTTTGAGGTAGTAATGATTGCTTCTGAAGGTACACGGAGTAGCATGGTTTGCAATTAACCTTGATTCTATTTATTAGATACTTTCTAATTTATACTCAATATATTAACATGAAATTGATATTATATTATTGCTGAAATTGTAATGGTTTTATATTAAATCTAATTTTATATTTTAATTAATGGTTTACGTTTTAATTTGAAGGTTCTGCATGCCTCGAATAGTGAATTTACACAGTATTGATGATAAATGATTTGATTACCTACTTTATGTAATATGTCGCTGAACTTCAATTTTTTAAATTATTAGGTTCAGTGAATTAAAACATTTTTTAAATACCAAGTAAAAAAAGGGCTGTAATTAATTTTAACCTGGAAATAAAATCTATATGCTATGGTAGGCCAGTTAAAAGTACTGCAATTATTTTTGCATACAAATACGAAATAATATAATTATAAATATTGGAAGCAAGCAAGAATATTTAATACATAATTAGGTAAATCCATAGTTATTATTTATTGTTATCTAATACCTATACCTATATATTTTAAATTTAATTTAATTAAAAAATATAAATGATACGCTATTAAAATATATATTTTTTGTAAACCAAAATTTGGCTTTTTGGCCAGTTAAAGATATAACTTAAATTATTTTTGCAAATTATACGTTAAAATGTCATTAAAATCAATGTAAAAGTTATATTGGAAGCAATCAAGAGCAATTTTAAAATAAATCCATAAATTATTACTACTTACTATAATATTACCTATAATATTACCCATATCTGTTTAGCAGACAACCCCGAAACGCTTTTCCCATGTATCCACTTCAAGTTCAACTCTTGTAAGTCAGAATCAAGAGTGACGATCGTAAACTTATATTATTATATAGATTATTACTATTATCTAGACCAGGGGTTTCCAATCTTTTTTATACGGTGACTCCCTTTACGGATTGTAATTTTTTTGCAAAAAAGAATTAAATAAATCGGTCGAGCCGATGTCAAGACTTGCGCTTAGCATCATATTTAGTCATTTATTTTTATTTTTATAGATAGACTAATTATTGGTAGTTATTTCAAAACTAGGGAAGCACCCCGGTTTCGTACGGGTGCAAAATTTTCCGACCTTTCCGGAGGATTTTCCAACAAAATAACTTTCATAAAAACTTGTCTGGATAATTATGAATAGGTACAACAAAAAAAAATCAGGTGAATTGGTGCAGTCGTTCTCGAGTTTTGGGCATAGCTACTTATTTGGCCGTATTTTTTTTGATAATAAATAGAAGATGATAGATATTGTACTACAATCAACGAGGAGGACGACGCGTGCCGGCAAGCAGAGATTATTGCGGCCCTCCAGGGCGTCGCAATATACACTTTGGCAACCCCTGGTAAAGACTATTGCTTCATTACTTGCGAGATCAGCTAAAGAAGCTGTAACTTACCTACTGGCTACATACATACATAAACTCACGCCTTTTTCCCAGGGGGTAGGCACAAGGGCGGATCCAGCCTTCAAGTCAGGGGGGGGTCATACAGGTGACACAGATAAGGACGTCCAAACGAAAATTTTGGACTCCTCTCTTCTTGGGCTTTCCAAACCACCCCCATGTATGTTCTACGATTTTTTACAGTTTAGGAGCTAGACGACATTTTAATATTTTTTTAGAAAATTCTTCTTTACATCAGATTTTGTAGATTTTCTCTTTATGTGTCGCATTTTTTGGAAATATTTTTATAGATAATTAATCCTGGAAGTATGGTCTTCGATCGATAAAAACAACTGTGTCTTATTGTCACCCGAAATTACTTAAACTTAGTTCAAAGCCAAAAATGATGTTTTGTAAATTACGTTGCAGATTTTCGGCTCTTAAAGAAAAATCACAATAAGGGCCCAAATGACCTTAAATTTTAAAAACTTACACGGACCCTCAGCTCTGTAAAACAGTAGAAATAACTAGTATTATTCGGTGCAATTAAAGCTCGAACATGGTAAGGAAAAAAAAAAGCAATATTTTCGTTGTCAAGTGAAAGCCGATGATAATGAATTAAAACGAACTTTTATTAAGTTTTCAATACAGTTTGAGCTCATTACTAATTTAAAAAAATTACGAAACTGGTTAGGTTTACCTAACCTACCTAACTTTTTTCGTGGGGAAATCTTCATGGACTGCCTCCACCTCGGGGAAGGCGGAGGGGTGTGTCGGATTCTTACCGACTAAAACCCCACGGTGTTCCTCCAGTTACCTTTTGCCGGGGCACGGGGGCACTCAGAGCATTCTTCCGCACCCCGGCAGGTATCGACCCGCCACCGCCACAAGGCGGGTCCCGCCACCCGGGGCAGCCGTCACTCACCGGCCGCACTGACTCAAACAAGGCGCGGGGAATATCACGCGCGCCTTACTCTCGGGTCTGTCTCTGTTCGGGCCACGGACTGCCCCCAAGTCCGTCGCCCGCAGGCCCCATCTCATGGTGGCCGGAGATCGTTTTGCGCCCTCCGGCGCTTGGTGCGTCTACGGCTGGTGGGATGGGAGGAGGAAGCCTCCCTCTCCTGTTCCGCCGCCTCTTTAGCGGCCGTCACCTCCTCGCAGAAGGAGGCGACGCGTCCCAAGCACTCCCGCTCCCGACAATGGACAGAACTACGTCCGGGAACGAGAGGCTACCCGCAGTTGTCGCCGCAATGAGATCACGGCGCTGCGCTGCCCAAGCTGGGCACTCCTCCAGCGAATGTTGCGCCGTGTTCTCGGGGCAGCTCTAACAATGATGGCACCTAGGCACCGTCTCCCAGCCTATGCGACACAGCTACTTCCCGAAGCATCCATGTCTCACCCGAAATGTGGTGCCCATGACACCTCTCCAGTCACTCCTTCCTCCTCCTCCACACGCGGGACTTACCGCCGCTATAGCGGCGTGCCCTAACATAACCTAACTTTTTTTTTGCCTATCCAGACCAAACCTAACCTAACCCTTTTTTTATCGTGGGGAAATCCTCATGGACTATCCCCCGTCTAGGGGAAGACGGTGTGCCGGACTCTTACCGGCTAAAACCACCACGGTCCGGATTCGCTCGCGCCCCCGCCAGGCTTTGACCCGCCATCTGTGTAGGCGGGTCCCGTCTACGTCGGCGGTCTAAGCGCCGCCGAATCCTCTAGTGTGGCGCGCGCGGAACACGTGCGCCGCCTACACGGGCCTGCATCTGATCGGGCGGTGGACTACCCCTAGGTCCACCGCCCGCAGGCCGGCAACTCATGGAGGCCGGAGGTCATTTTGCGCCCTCCGTCGCCCGGTGCGTCTTCTCCTGGAGGGAAGCGAGGCAGTTGCTTCCCTCTCCCTCTCTGCTGCCTTCTTTGAGCGCATGACGTGCTCGCAAAAAGAGGCGACAGCCTCCCACGCACTCTTGCTCCCGACCATCGAGAGAACGATGTTCGGGAGCGAGAGGTCACCGACTACTGCGGAGAGTTCACGGCGCTGTTCTGCCCAAAACCTAACCTAACTGTAATAACTACTCCGAATCACCATTGTGCAAATAATAAACATGACAAAGAGCTCATATTGCATTGAAAACTTGATAAAAGTTACTTAATAATACTTAATTCATTTTCATTAGGGTTTACTTATGTACTAAAATATTGCTTTTTTCGCCTTACCATGTTCGAGCTTGAATTGCACTGAATAATGTCCTGTAAAATAGTAGTTATTTGTACTGTTATAAAAAGCTGAGGGTCCGTGGAAGGTTTTGAAATTACTTTAAAGTCATTTGGGCCCTTACTGTGAATTTTCTTTAAGAGCCGAAAATCTGCAATGTAATTTGCAAAACATAATTTTTGGCTTTGAACTAAGTTTAAGTAATTTCGGGTGACCATAAGACAGACAGTTGTTTTCATCTATTGAAGACCATACTTCCAGGATTAATTATCTACAATATTTCCAAAAAATGTAACTCAAACAGTAAAAATCTACAAAATCTGATGTAAAAAAGAATTTTCCAAAAAAATATTAATTTAAAATGTCGTCTAGCTCCTAAACCGCAAAAAATCGTAGAAATATCATGGGGATGGTTTGGATAGCCCAAGAAGAGTTTGTTTGTTTGGACGTCCTTATCTGGGTCACCCTGTATAATAAGGTCTAGTCACTGTCAGGACAGGCTCCGTTTCGATTACAATAATAATTCTAATTAAAAGAAAATAGCCCAGGGGGGGGGTCATGACCCCCATGACCCCCCCCCTGGATCCGCGCTTGGGTAGGCAGAAACCACAGAACGCCACTCGCTACGATCCTTACATGGTACTCCTTTCGCCTCATCTACGTTCATACATCTCATTATACAAGCACGCCGGTTACGAGTACTCCGCACCTGACCTTTCTGAAGAACCTCACCAATAAGGTCAGTGTAGGTCTTCCTAGGGTGACCCCTCCCTACTGGCTAATATTTACTTATCTACCTATCTTAATATAATTTATTTATTTCACTTTTGGTTTTGTTTTTTTTATGGTTTGTTTTCGATATTGTTTTTTTTTTATAAAAATATAATTTCTTTAAATATGTATAGTACCTAAAGATAATAAGACAGACATGAGTATACTAGACTATATTTTTTTTTATATGTTTATGCGTATATACAATGCGCGTATAAAAATATTTCATAATCTTTCTTTTGCGGCACTTTTTGTATTTACATTTATTGTTAGGCTAAAAACTATGAATAGAATTTGAAGAATTTGAATACCTACCATAATTCCTAATTTCCTAATTTGAAAATAATTTAATAGAAAAAAAATTTTTACCCGACTACGGCTAAGCAAAAAGAAGGGTTATGATCTTGAATTTGTTATTTTTATTGATGTTCAGAGGTCATCTCAATTTCAGACGAAAATATTTTCTTGTTTCATACTTTTTAGAGCGTAATTTTTTCAATAGTCGAGTTTTAGATTCTGTTTTTTACTTTTTATTATTAAATTGGTTGTAATTATTTCTCTATTCTCGCAATAATGAATCATGGTAAAAGTATAAACTTAACTCAAATCATTTGGCAAAATAATTTTAATTTATAAGTTTTTTTTTGTTTTTTTTTTTTAAAAGTGATCACGTTTTTTTTACTATAACTAACTATAATTATTATTTTAATTATAAATGCAATAAATATTATATCAAACTATCTTCCCGTATCTTTACCGATTCCCAACTTCAGGCACATATAGCCGTATTGTCCAAGTCACATATTATAATGTAATATTACATTATGGCAGCAAAAAGATGTTTTTATAAATACAACAGCACTGTAAAATATTAAAATAGCATTTTAATCTACTTTTTACAAATAAAAACTTGTGCTGAATGTAACCTACACTGCAAAGCCCAAGTGATCAATTCAGATAAAGAAAAAAAATCGGCTAAGTGCGAGTCGGACTTACATACAAAGGGTTCCGTAGCACCCTACAATACTTAACAGTAACACAAAAAATAATCGCAAAAAGTTGTTATTTTGTGATGTAACCACAAAACGACTTTCGGATTTTTCCTTTACTTGTACTACATGGCATTGCTTCTTGCCAAATTGATGTTATTTTTTCATAGATTTTCGATAATTTACAGATCCAGCAGTTCAGTGAAAATTGTAATAGACATAAAACTAATCAGCGTTGAATATCTAAAATTACAAAACCTTCGAGAAATGGGAGAAAATTTTGCGTGGGTTGATTCGTTTTGGCTGAATTATCTCCATTATTATAATGAATTGTGGGAACCACGCAACATTCTGTCTGTTTGTCGCTGCTACTAGAGCGAAACGTAAAGATTTTAACATGTACATTTATCTTTTCAGTGTAATCGTGACATGTACACGACAAGTACGGGGGTAAGCAGGAGCGAGTGTGTCCAGAATGAACTTTGGTCGCAAACGCTTAACGGTGGCGGTGAAGAATACCTACACTATCAGTTTAGAAGCACTTTTAATGTAGGCCTGCGGGTGTGTCCACAGAGAATTTCGGTTGCAGACGCATAACGGTGGCGGTGAAGAATACCTACACTATCAGTTTAGAAGCACTTTTAATGTAGGCCTGCGGGTGTGTCCACAGAGAATTTCGGTCGCAGACGCATAACGGTGGCGGTGAAGAACACCTACACTATCAGTTGAGAAGCACTTTTAATGTAGGCCTGCGGGTGTGTCCACAGAGAATTTCGGTCGCAGACGCATAACGGTGGCGGTGAAGAACACCTACACTATCAGTTGAGAACTATTTTAATGTAGGCCTGCGGGTGTGTCCACAGAGAATTTCGGTCGCAGACGCATAACGGTGGCGGTGAAGAACACCTACACTATCAGTTGAGAACTATTTTAATGTAGGCCTGCGGTGTGTCCACAGAGAATTTCGGTCGCAGACGCATAACGGTGGCGGTGAAGAACACCTACACTATCAATTGAGAACTATTTTAATGTAGGCCTGCAGTGTGTCCACAGAGAATTTCGGTCGCAGACGCATAACGGTGGCGGTGAAGAATACCTACACTATCAGTTGAGAAGCACTTTTAATGTAGGCCTGCGGGTGTGTCCACAGAGAATTTCGGTCACAGACTCATAACGGTGGCGGTGAAGAACACCTTCAGTATCAGTTGAGAAGCACTTTTAATGTGGTGATGTGCTGCACGCATATTATAATCTATAATATATAAATATTATATTCATTGTACATATTATTTATAAATAAAAATTAAAATAATTACTCATATTTTTTCAGTGTAATCGTGATATGTACACGACAAGTACGGGGGTAAGCAGGAGCGAGTGTGTCCAGAATGAACTTTGGTCGCAAACGCTTAACAGTGGTGGTGAAGAACACCTACACTATCAGTTGAGAAGCACTTTTAATGTAGGCCTGCGGTGTGTCCACAGAGAATTTCGGTCGCAGACGCATAACGGTGGCGGTGAAGAACACCTACACTATCAGTTGAGAAGCACTTTTAATGTAGGCCTGCGGGTGTGTCCACAGAGAATTTCGGTCACAGACTCATAACGGTGGCGGTGAAGAACACCTTCAGTATCAGTTGAGAAGCACTTTTAATGTGGTGATGTGCTGCACGCATATTATAATCTATAATATATAAATATTATATTCATTGTACATATTATTTATAAATAAAAATTAAAATAATTACTCATATTTTTTCAGTGTAATCGTGACATGTACACGACAAGTACGGGGGTAAGCAGGAGCGAGTGTGTCCAGAATGAACTTTGGTCGCAAACGCTTAACAGTGGTGGTGAAGAACACCTACACTATCAGTTGAGAAGCACTTTTAATGTAGGCCTGCGGTGTGTCCACAGAGAATTTCGGTCGCAGACGCATAACGGTGGCGGTAAAGAACACCTACACTATCAGTTGAGAAGCACTTTTAATGTAGGCCTGCGGGTGTGTCCACAGAGAATTTCGGTCACAGACTCATAACGGTGGCGGTGAAGAACACCTTCAGTATCAGTTGAGAAGCACTTTTAATATGGTGATGTGCTGCACGCATATTATAATCTATAATATATAAATATTATATTCATTGTACATATTATTTATAAATAAAAATTAAAATAATTACTCATATTTTTTCAGTGTAATCGTGACATGTACACGACAAGTACGGGGGTAAGCAGGAGCGAGTGTGTCCAGAATGAACTTTGGTCGCAAACGCTTAACAGTGGTGGTGAAGAACACCTACACTATCAGTTGAGAAGCACTTTTAATGTAGGCCTGCGGTGTGTCCACAGAGAATTTCGGTCGCAGACGCATAACGGTGGCGGTGAAGAACACCTACACTATCAGTTGAGAAGCACTTTTAATGTAGGCCTGCGGGTGTGTCCACAGAGAATTTCGGTCACAGACTCATAACGGTGGCGGTGAAGAACACCTTCAGTATCAGTTGAGAAGCACTTTTAATGTGGTGATGTGCTGCACGCATATTATAATCTATAATATATAAATATTATATTCATTGTACATATTATTTATAAATAAAAATTAAAATAATTACTCATATTTTTTCAGTGTAATCGTGACATGTACACGACAAGTACGGGGGTAAGCAGGAGCGAGTGTGTCCAGAATGAACTTTGGTCGCAAACGCTTAACAGTGGTGGTGAAGAACACCTACACTATCAGTTGAGAAGCACTTTTAATGTAGGCCTGCGGTGTGTCCACAGAGAATTTCGGTCGCAGACGCATAACGGTGGCGGTAAAGAACACCTACACTATCAGTTGAGAAGCACTTTTAATGTAGGCCTGCGGGTGTGTCCACAGAGAATTTCGGTCACAGACTCATAACGGTGGCGGTGAAGAACACCTTCAGTATCAGTTGAGAAGCACTTTTAATATGGTGATGTGCTGCACGCATATTATAATCTATAATATATAAATATTATATTCATTGTACATATTATTTATAAATAAAAATTAAAATAATTACTCATAATATTTTTTCAGTGTAATCGTGACATGTACACGACAAGTACGGGGGTAAGCAGGAGCGAGTGTGTCCAGAATGAACTTTGGTCGCAAACGCTTAACAGTGGTGGTGAAGAACACCTACACTATCAGTTGAGAAGCACTTTTAATGTAGGCCTGCGGTGTGTCCACAGAGAATTTCGGTCGCAGACGCATAACGGTGGCGGTAAAGAACACCTACACTATCAGTTGAGAAGCACTTTTAATGTAGGCCTGCGGGTGTGTCCACAGAGAATTTCGGTCACAGACTCATAACGGTGGCGGTGAAGAACACCTTCAGTATCAGTTGAGAAGCACTTTTAATATGGTGATGTGCTGCACGCATATTATAATCTATAATATATAAATATTATATTCATTGTACATATTATTTATAAATAAAAATTAAAATAATTACTCATATTTTTTCAGTGTAATCGTGACATGTACACGACAAGTACGGGGGTAAGCAGGAGCGAGTGTGTCCAGAATGAACTTTGGTCGCAAACGCTTAACAGTGGTGGTGAAGAACACCTACACTATCAGTTGAGAAGCACTTTTAATGTAGGCCTGCGGTGTGTCCACAGAGAATTTCGGTCGCAGACGCATAACGGTG
Organism: Hoplodrina blanda; assembly: GCA_949316365.1. NCBI lineage: Eukaryota > Metazoa > Arthropoda > Insecta > Lepidoptera > Noctuidae > Hoplodrina > Hoplodrina blanda. The sequence continues at coordinate 22,772,923 of OX438578.1, read as the reverse complement.
GCGGTGAAGAACACCTACACTATCAGTTGAGAAGCACTTTTAATGTAGGCCTGCGGGTGTGTCCACAGAGAATTTCGGTCACAGACTCATAACGGTGGCGGTGAAGAACACCTTCAGTATCAGTTGAGAAGCACTTTTAATGTGGTGATGTGCTGCACGCATATTATAATCTATAATATATAAATATTATATTCATTGTACATATTATTTATAAATAAAAATTAAAATAATTACTCATATTTTTTCAGTGTAATCGTGACATGTACACGACAAGTACGGGGGTAAGCAGGAGCGAGTGTGTCCAGAATGAACTTTGGTCGCAAACGCTTAACAGTGGTGGTGAAGAACACCTACACTATCAGTTGAGAAGCACTTTTAATGTAGGCCTGCGGTGTGTCCACAGAGAATTTCGGTCGCAGACGCATAACGGTGGCGGTAAAGAACACCTACACTATCAGTTGAGAAGCACTTTTAATGTAGGCCTGCGGGTGTGTCCACAGAGAATTTCGGTCACAGACTCATAACGGTGGCGGTGAAGAACACCTTCAGTATCATTTGAGAAGCACTTTTAATATGGTGATGTGCTGCACGCATATTATAATCTATAATATATAAATACACACATCAAAAGTGTCTAGGGATCAAGCATTTTTATGCGGATTTCTTGAGATTGAGATGTGGCTTTGTAATAAATTTATGATTTTATAAATTTATATGGATCCTTTTTGGTGCATTTCATAATTTGAATCAGGAACTGTGAATCAAATTCGAGTAAAAGATGAAAATCAGCTGTCAATATTTTCCCTATAAAAACATACAACGCATTGAAGACATTATTAGTGCTACTGTTTCCCTACTACTGATTAAAACCAACGTTATTATGGAGCGGCGACGTCATTTAAGCAGGGACGAAATGCTCAGAGCCGTGGGAATGATAGAAGCTGGTTCCCGGCAACGTACTGTGGCTTTAGCTCTGAATACAAGTCAGAGTGTTATCAGTCGACTTTGGACACGTTACCGAAGCACTGGTACCGTGGCTGAGCGCCATGGAGGACGGTATCGCTGCACCACACGGAGACAAGACCGATACATTCAAATCTTAACTCGAAGAGCTCCAACAATAACCGCCATGATGTTAGCCGTGAGGCTTCATCACTCTTCAGGGAACTTAATTAGCGACCAAACAGTCAGAAACCGCTTGCATGAAGTGAACCTTCATTCCCGAAGACCGCTACGGGTACCACCTATAGCAATGCACAATCGTAGGATTCGATATCAATGGGCTCTTGAACACAGAAATTGGGCAGAAGAACAATGGCGTTTCGTGTGCTTTTCTGATGAGTCTCGTTTTGGTATGAGACCGGATACAAGACGTATACGACACTGGAGAACCCCTGGACGCCAACAGCGATTAAAATCCTGCCAGGAAGTCCATCCTTATAGTGGTGGAACCATCATGGTATGGGCGGGTATTTGGATCGGCGGAAGAACTGAGTTGATTTGGATCAGAGGCAACCTCAACGCTCAAATTTATGCTGAGACGATTGTATCAGACGTCATCGTTCCTCTACAAGTGCAAATCGGTCCCTTATTTCAGTTAATGCATGATAATGCACGACCGCACACCGCAAGAGTTGTAAGACAGACTCTCGCCGCAGCTAACATCAATGTCCTGCCCTGGCCTGCTCAGTCGCCAGACTTAAATCCGATTGAGCATGCATGGGATATGCTACAGAGAAGAGCTCTGCCGAATATGGAGGGTATCCAGTCGCAAGAAGACCTTTTTTTGTTGTTGCAACGAACATGGGCGGCCATTCCACAGCGTGATTTGGATGAACTCATTTTGAGTATGCCAAACCGATGTTCTTGTGTTGTTAGTGTTCGCGGTAGAAACACGGATTATTAATTGTTTAAGTTACCCAATAAAATTTTAAAGAAAACTGTTATTTCAGTCTTTTTTTCGAACTTTTGTGTTAGTGGTTCAAATGTCAAAAATCCCTTTATTAGGAAAATGGCAAATTTCTTTATTAATGCAAAGGTGACTTGGTTTATCGTTACTGTGACAAACGAAAACACTTTATTTGATGAATCCTTAAAGAAAATTTTAATTAATATCAATCAGGAGAAAAGTTATTGCAAAAATATATGTTGATCCCTAGACACTTTTGATGTGTGTATTATATTCATTGTACATATTATTTATAAATAAAAATTAAAATAATTACTCATATTTTTTGTTGAACACCTTCAGTATCAGTTGAGAAGCACTTTTAATGTGGTGATGTGCTGCACGCATATTATAATCTATAATAATTATATAGTATGGGGATCACATATATGCAATAAATTATACGACATACTTGTTATCGCCTTTTCTGACGATATACAAAAAATTAACGAAATCGGTCCAGTAATTAGGTCAAAAAGTAGAGTTTTAATTTTGAACTTTAAACACTCTGTAGAATTGGATCAATTTTTTTTCGTAAATCTCGAATTTTCAAACGAATCAAAAAGCCGCGCCAACAGAACAGTCAACAGAGAACTGTCAACAGAGTGTTTACTTTAACTGAATTTATTTTGAAATTTATTTTGTTTGAAAATTTTACTTTTTTAATTTTCGGTTTTCGATTTAAAATTTAATTAAGCTATACTTCTGTGGACTAGTATTACTTGAGGTTTCATTTATTGCCTAGAAGTGAGTTCCATACCGTATAAATATTATATTCATTGTACATAATTATTATTTATAAATAAAAATTAAAATAATTACTCATATTTTTTGTTTTATTTGTAAATATGGAGTGTACGTGTAGAGATTGCACATGTGCCACCTAGGCCAAATAGTCCCAGTCCAGCCCAGATAGGAAAAATAATTAGCTAGACGCACCGAGATCGCCTGGGAGAGCTATTTGTCGTTAAAGGCACTCATGACAGGATACCTTCCAATTTACCACAAACGCAAATTAATGGGCATGTGCATTCTTCATAACCTTACATACGGCACACAAACCTAGTCTTTGACTATTCGGCAGTAAAACTTCTGCCGAGCAGCTTAAGGTTGGCCAGTGAGTAATTGCACTGCAATAGCTAGTGTCGACCACTCGGTCGACACTAGCTCCGGTTATAGAGGATTTTAAGAGAAAGGGAGGGCTTTGCCCTGCACTGAGACGACACAGGCTAAATAAAAGTATATTATTTATAAGTCAAGAATGCTGTAAATGCTGTAATGCTGTCCTCGTTGGTCTAATGCTCGCAAGGTGTGACTGCTGAGCATGAGGTCTTGGGTTCGATTCCCAGGTCGGACGAAGTGTTATTGGGTTTTCCCATCAGGAATTTTTCAGTAGCCGCCTCGGATTCGGATCAGTGCCAGGTTGATGGCGAATAGGCTCGCCCCCTATTCCTGTTACATGGGACTTACATAACTGGCGAAATGTGGGTGTACTAATGGGTACACCTCTGTCTAACCTGATTGCAGGCGTGACGTTAATTAAATTCTAAATTCACAGGTTAACTATAGGTTTTGATTCCCTTGTGAGCGCCATAAATAGTCTTATCTTTGATTGATTTTTCACTGCTTCTAAAGGCCGCTGCATACGTGACGGGTAAATACTTCGGACGGGACGTGAGCGGGACGGGCACGTGATTGCCTCATTCAAAACGGGAACGTGGTGCAAACGCATACGCAACGTGACATTGATTCGGATCTAACGTGCTTGTGTTGTGAACAACGAAATATGGATTAATTGCTATTGCTCTAGATGACGAAGAAGCTACGACCGTCAAGAAAAAAGGAGATTTTCTGTACATCCTACATGGCATAAAAGAGAACAAGAAGGAGAATAGCAGGCGCGGGCCGGGACGGGACGGGGACGTGCTAAACCTCGTCGCCGACGATATTTTTCCGGTCCACGTTCCCGGCCCGTTCATGTTCCCGTGACATATACGTTTTTGGATACATTTTGTATGCAACGATGTTTCCAAAACTTCCCGTCACGTCCCGTCCGGATAAAAACCCGTCACGTATGCAGCGGCCTTAAGTATTCGATATTAATTTCAGCTTGACAACCTCCACGCGTTCCTAAGAAAAGAGGTCTTTCAAGACGGACAACAAAGTAATCCTATAGGTAAGAGTTCCGTTTTTGTCGACGGAGGTACGGAACCCTAAAAAGAAGAAAAGTATAGAGAACAATACTATTTTGTTGCAGCGGAAGTCCCTTGAAGGGCCCTCCCCTTCAAGGGACTAAATTAAGATGTTCACAGCGCAACATGCGAAACGCTTTCAGTAGAAGACCTGCATTACCATCACTCTCCAATATCTATACCTAGTTCTAGCATACACCACGCAACACGCCGCAGACTAGTTCTACTCTATCATTCACTCATACTGCGTCTGTCATTCCAAAATGTACACTTTCATAATTATAACTGATTTGTATAACAGAGTAACGACGCCTCAATCTTGACATAAAATAAAATCAAGGATTTATTAAGAATAAACAGATGTGTTTAAGGAGGAGATGGGAATTATTACAAATAATTTTAACTATAGCATTCATGTGCTTATAAGAACAAAAGAAGGAAACTTTTGCAATAGCATAGACGAATAATTTTGTTGATGGTGTCCAAAGCAGAGCTTGAAGGCTCTTTAAAGCTGGAGGCCTACCACAACCTCTTAAAACAATATAATTTTAATATTACTTTGCGTTCCACACTGTTGGATTTCCAACGCTCGGCTCAGCGCCGAGAGTTGGAAATGCAACAACAGAAATTACAAAGTAATATTAAAATAATATTGTTTTAAGGATTATATGTTACGAACAGTTTTCTAACTAAAATCTACTCCCCGAAAGCGCAGCATCTCTGGCCACACTTTGGGTACTGGAAGACAATGGACCTTTTTTGACTGTATTATAATAACAGCTATTCAACATGATTATTATTGTTTAAGCATTGGATACATGGAACCTTTATAATAGTCGCATAATACATTAACGTTAGTGGAGTTTATATGAATGGTATAATTTATATTTACTAAGAACTTATAAAACATTTTATGGAGTAACTGTAGTACAGGGAGACTACCGCCATCTCTTAAAACAGTGCCATATTGATATTACTTTATCAATTCTGTTGTGGGATTTTCGACTCTCGGCGTTGAGCCGGGTGTTGAAAATTCAACAAATCCATCCAAAGTAATTCAGATAATACTGCTTTAAGAGTTGGGGGTAGGCCCCCAGTTATGTGTCGTCGATGGAATTTAGTTACAGGCTTTTTAAATTACATTTCTTAATTGCTAGATACATGTGTTATAACTTATCCCTATGTAATAATATTTTCATGACTATTATATTCGGTGGCCGCTCCTACCTTTCTGCCGCTCACTTATGAGATTTCCTGGTACTGTCACGTAGTATCCAGTCCCACGATGGCTTTGTCATCATTTTCTGTCAACTTGTTTTCGGCCCCTCATACTCTCTCAACTCGATCTGAAAATAAAATAAAAATATACGTTAATTTAACATCAGTCTTAGATTTTGAAAAGATTTTCGGGATGTGTGTTCTTTGAGTTTCCTATCAATCATGACCTACATACACAAATTGACGTCAATAATGTTCTAATTTTGTCTTTTTTATTGCTTTAACTGAAGAACGCATAGTTAGTAGGTTAGCATATTACTACAAAGATAGCTTAAAAAGGACACGAATAATCAAAATTTTCAAATCTTTGATCGTAAGAAAGAAAAACGATCACTTTATAAGATCAATTTTTGTCCGTCTGTCACAAAGGTGTTTTTCTCATGGTCTATACACAGAAGGATTTTGAAATTTGGCACATTGTTAGATCTTGTTAACACGCATACATTTCGCCTCTCACAAACAATTTTTGTATTATTTGGCTGGGATCATTCAATATAGTTGAGGAGGATCTTTAAATATATATAATCATTTTTTTGTTTAAGATTATCGGTTCGGTATCACAGGTACATATAGGAGCTACTGTGTGTTTATTTTGCCAATCGTAACACTGTAACAACGGCATACCAGCGGCCGATACGCACCGCTCAGTATAGTTCGATTCGAAACTTGCTTCGACTTGCTGCTCGCCGGTTTTTTTGTATCGCTCTTTTAACGAAATTGTACGATGACGAATCGCGAATATTTTGGGAGTTCGCCCACAAGAATTTAGGTCAGATGATAATCTATTACGTACGTTTCGGTGAAGACGCGATAAACGCTTTTACTTCGTGCTTGTGTTGTTTTGAACTAGCTTTTGCCCGAGACTTTGTCCTCGTAAATGTCGGGCCCCAGTTTGATCCCTACTACGTCATAATTCGTATGGAGAAGAATGGTCAAGACACTAAACTAAACTTTATACAGAATCATACAGGATTAATGTGATGCATAAAAACTAATAAAGAAAATATTAATTTTTGATGACTTTTTTGTTATTTTCTGGGTACAAAGGGCATAGGATTGGATAATTGACGCCATTAACGAATAATTCTAGGACACAACTTCTTTAAAAAGCACTTTTAGCCTTGAAATCCTAATTTTCAATTAAAAATAAAGTACGATTTTTGTTGCTTTGAAATCAATAAATAGTTTATGAATTGAGTCGGCAAATAAGTGACGTCACAGTTTACTACTTAGCTAAATTGCCATACAAAATGTATTGGTGGAGTCAAGTACCCAGTAGTAATAAAAGGGTATTCAAGTCAAGTTCTTACCTCACTAAGTATGACCCAGTAGTTGCTGCTCTTGTGGACCATCAGGCGGATAGCCGTGACTGGTCCCATGGCCACATCGCCTTCAGCGAGACCGAACTCATCAAAACTGCCAACCGGCGTGAAGGTAATGTTGCCTTTGCTAAGTGGCAGAACCTCCACCGTAGTGTCATAGAACTTATCCTTTATATGTTCTACATTGCCACTACGGAAGGTAAAGCTGAAACAAATATTAATTTCTGGTTACTTACGATTGTATTAGTAATTATGGAATTTTATTTAACAAATGTATATCAGGCGTGGTTTTTATACATTTTAATGTAAAATTCATATTTATGACGGCTTATCATCATCTCTTTAAGGCTTCTTTTTTTCTTAAAAATTCATATTTTGTCAAAAATTTAATGGTTACTTACTGAGACAGAGCGATTGGCTTCATAAACCAAAACTCGACGAAGCTGCCGAGCTTCGGCTTCTCGCCCCAGAAGAATGTTACTCCATCGTAAGCCTTTTGCAGAGTATGACCTGCATGAGTCGCGATATCAGTATCAAGTTTTTGAAGAAGCGGATTATCCTTGTGGGGGAAAAACGTGGGTACAGTTCCGAATTGCGTATCCTGAAAAGACAAATTTCAAATTAAAATAATGATAATGTTGTTGAAGCTTAGTTCTTTCAAAACGAATCAACACAGTCTCTCAATACTTTAATCAGTCAAACTAAACAATTAGTTATAGTAGTCAATTTGAGAAATGTGATAAATAACAATAGAACTATAACAGTTTTATGTACTCCAAAACTTTTGTTCGGTTTATAATTAATCAGCATTTTTAAAATAATTAAGTGGGTGATAGACGTACGAATTTAAAGTACGTGGTTTTTAAGATCGTGAACTGACTCGGCTCGACGTCGGTGACACACGTGAAGCTTGCTCAGTATATCGCGATGTCGTCGAGAGAAGAAGTACGAGCCGAGACGAGCTACGAGTACTTAGATTTCAAACAGGTTGGATCGCCGGCGAACTTGCGCGGCAATTTTAAAGTACGCGTTTTTAAGGTGACACACAGGCGAAAAAGGTCGTCGAGCCACAAGTCCACGTACTTACTCGCACGTTTATCACCCACTTTAGAGAAAACGATGACGTGGCTTTGGCCTGTTTTGACAGAACTAACCCCAATTGTAAATACATTGTATTCCATAGGAAGACATTTTACGAATAGTGAAACTGCAAAGTTACGGATCTGCTATCTAGTCATACTTATGTAATGTTTGTAGATAACTGACAGTTTTTGGTACGGTAAAAAAAAAAAAAAAAAAAAAAAAAAAAAAAAAAAAAAAAAAAAAAAAAAAAAAAAAAAAAGTAGAGAAGCGATTAAGGACGCGTTTGCATAAGAGAAGGGTATCGAATGGTAACATAACATTGATACTTCTGAAACACGCACACATGTATACGTAAGGATGAGAAAGATGGAATGACTGACTCAAATGATTTTGATACTTTAGTATTTTAAATATTTTCTTAGATTATTTTTTCATTTTTTTTTGTATTTTCTGATGATTTGTAGTTGATGGAGTAAGGGATACGTCGGTGACTGCTACTAAGACTTCTAGACAGTAAGATGTGCCGAGTTTGGACTGGTGCTCTTAGTTATGATGAGATCTTACCATCGTACTTCGTGGGGTAATAGTAAATCTCAATGTGTAATTAACCGTGTGTACTTCGTTGAATAACCACTGTCTCGGTTTCTTTTTTCTTTTTACATGAAGTGTTTTTTTACGAGACCTTTTCTCAATCATTGATATCTAAAACAACAATTAAATTATTGTAAAAATAAACACTATTTTGTACACATTCTTATCAGCTAACACTACTCATCTAAAAACTCTAGTAGCAGTTATCAAAGTGCACCTTCAAATTCGGATGTAAGATCTCATCATGATTAAAATTCGTTATTAGCGACCCCGGACACCAAGAGTGACATCCATAACTTAAAGTATGTAAATTTCGTCGACGCCATCTTGGATATTTTATTTTGAATTAGGTCAAAATAAAAAATCCAAGATGGCGTCAGTTAAGATTCATGCGTAACAGCAGAATATATTATGTGACAAAGATGGAACGTTTTATTTTTTCTGAGACTATTTGTACTTTATACCTTTATAAATATTTAAGACATCTTGTTGAGATGACTATGTTTTTTGGGTATTTAAAAAAAAAACAAAATTATGTTAGTAAATACCTATCAGAAAAGTGATCGTAGCCCTAAATGGAAAATCGTTTGTACAATATTAAAAACCTTTTAATACAAAAAAATTGCCACGATTTGGAGATAAAGAAATAATCTATGTATGACAAATAATTAGTTACGTTTGCTTAACTTGCTTTATTTTACAAAATTTACCGAAAAACAGCTTATTTTTGTCAGATATGCAAACACGTCCTTACAGCATTGACAACAACGCCCGGTTTACCAAACGAAAAATTAATGTGACCAATTTTATATTGTTGTGTATACTTACTGCATTTAGAATATTATTATATTAAAATTGGTTCTAATCTTTATACCCTGTTCTACCTTGTTATCAATTGTTAAAATGCTTATAATCATTTTTAATTCTTTTATTGGGGTTGACAGCGGTTTTGCAGGACATGCACTAAAAACGTTCACAATTCAAAATGTGCCAAAATTTAGTTGTAGTTAATTTAGTTAGTAAATTACGATATTTTCATGCATCTACACGACCTCGCATTTTAGCTATGTGTGTTAGACATAAAGCAATTTATCTAGATCTCTACAAGCGTGCACACTGTGGTCTCTGTTGCCAGTCAGTAAGAAAAAAATACATTTTAAAATCGAATTTTAATTAATTTTTAATTTGATAATAATTATGTTTAAAAATGAAATTAATGTTAATTACTTAATTAAAATTTTAGTGAATGTATCAGACAACAGAGACCTTTAGTTATCAAATTGGGTAGTACACCATCAATCAATTGACATACTTTATGTCAAAAACACGACTCCCCCATAGATTTTGTATGGCAATTTGCAAAACGTCACTAATATACCAACTCAAGCTAACTAACTACACACATCAAAAGTGTCTAGGGATCAACATCCCTAATCAATGTTAGGGATGTTGATCCCTAGACACTTTTGATGTGTATATTTATTGATTCTATAGCAACATTTCTTTTTTAAACGTTGCCCTGCTCTAGGTATTTCTCCTGTTTCGTGTTTTTTTAAATTATCAGGTTTTCAGAACTAAAATATTTTTTTTTTTAAAGTTGTGTCTTGGATTGATTGTTTGATGGTGTTTCCTCCCCTTAGCATACAGTGCAGTTGATAGCAGTACCTTAACCTTTTGTATTTTCCCTTTCAGTGAAGAATAAAGACCGATGTGTTGAAATAAAGATGTCTTGTACTTTGGTCGAATGCCCTCCTTTGCTTCCGCACACGATTTCTGAAAAAAAATTGTTGTTACGTTAAGTAGGTATTTTCATATCTTTTGTAGTCAACCCCAATTAGCAAAATGAATAATATAATACTACTGCGTCGAATTGAACACTACTATAAAACTGTTGACTTCTACAAAACTATTATAAAACCTTTACATGTCTGTTAGTTGTATAATTGAAATACTATACAACTTTTTGCTAGTTGGGATAGTACATAATATAACGGGTTTAAAAAGACACGTCTTATCGAAGCCGAAAATTATATGTTGTTCCCATCATTGCAATTTTTTTTTTTACTCGGGCCCTATTAAACGTCAATTTTCTGGGGGTTTTTTTTACGAAAACAAGTTAGAATTAGTAATTTTTCACACAAAACCAAAAAAGGATTTTCACAGCAATAATTTTTGTTCAATGTTATTTAGTTTGATGGACAATATGCTTACTTAGCGGCTATGTGATAATCTTTTTACACCATGCATCTTATAATGGTGCCGATTGACGATTCCCTTGTTCACAAACTACACTAAAATAAGAGAATTAGCATCACAAAAGAAAAGGACGATGACATTTTAGAACTAAGTAAGAGATGTCAAATTAGTTTTGCCTTGAACTTTTCCGTGTTTTTAATCAATGCGTTCTGACATTTCAACTAAAATTGCATGGAAGTTTCAGATTAACTAAAATTGACAGGTCTTTTTTATTTCCGCCCCTTTCTTGTTTTTTTAGACAGAAAAAGATAGAAATTGTGTAATTTTAGTTAAGTTAGTGAACAAGTGAATTGGCACCAATATCAAATAGAAAAAATGTCTCCACATTGTTCACAACTGCAAAATAATAATTTGCGTTGTAGTTGGTGTTCTTGGATTTTAATGTCCGTACAACCAATCAACAATAGCTAATATGTCCGGCTATAGTTTTCTCGAAATGTACGGCTAAAGTTTAAAGTAGTAAAGACTAAAATATACAAAAATCAAGGCATTAAGTCCGCCTTTGTACTTTTGATGCATAAAGTTTAAATAAATAAAATCTGTAAGTAGGAATGGAAGAAGTAATACTTACAGAGGTCTTTGTGATTCCGCACGTACGATCTGCCAGGTAACTCTCAAGCAGCCAGTCGATGGGCATGTTGTTGTAGAACAGCTGTACGTAGGTGATGAAGTGTATCAAGTCCGCTGAACGGAACAGCTTGCCAATGCCTCCGACATGGCAATACTCGATGAAGAACCAGTTAGGGTTGACCACGGTGGTGGTTGCTGTGAACTGCTTGATTTCCTGGAATAAGTAGAAACGTGGCGACATTAGGAAATTGCCAAAACAAATATAATTATAAATTATATTTTCCTTTGAACTTTCTTTTCGGGTTTTAGCTATAGTACGTCCAAACAATAAACATCTATGTTTTCTTTAAACTTACTTTAAAATAGTTTTTCTTGGCGATGACGTCATCCTCCAGCATGAGGTAGAAGGTACCCTTGAGCCGCGCGTACGCCATCAGGTAGATATTGTCCAGGTTCTGTTTCGTCCGCCACTTGACTCTTTTGTGGGAGTCGCCCAAAGACTCAGGGATTTTTTCAAAGTTTGGGTAGTAAGCTGCCGTTGGTGATATCACTTCTATGAGGCCATTTTCCACTTGCTTCGGAAACCTGTACAAAAGTTTTGTGGTCTATGAGATTCCTTCGTTAGTTTTGAGACGATCGAATGAAGCCACGGTAAACACTAATAACTTTAAATATTCAACATAAAAATTTAAACAAAGTATTAAATTTTCTGATTGATAATGCCAGTAAGGCGATTAACCCACGGCACCGCACGCCGCTCCGGCATGCGGTGGCGGTGAAGCGGATTTCGATGCGGTTGTCCGCACGGTGATGCGGTTCAACCGCATGACCGTGCGGATCGATTTTGAACAGTTTTGGTTTTAACCAGTTATTTTTTACCGGTTTTGACCAGTTTTCAGGGTGTCCAGGTTGGGGTTTTTTTTCCCCCAATTTGGGGAAAAATTTTGGGGAACTTTTGGTGAAAACTGCGGAGAAAATTCTGGGAAAAAAATAAAAAAATTCTGCGAATCCACTAGCGCGAATGCAGATATGCGCGAAGTATATTTTTATAAAGGATAATGGGCAAAATTCTTAAAATAAGGTTCCGTACACATACCCACATCACTTTATCTATTAGATAAAATTCATAACGGCTAATTACGCGTCATGGGTGTCGTGTTCATGGTTTTCAAGGGTGCTTCAATACCATCAACGATTTGTTTCATTCAATCCAATATCACTTTGTGAGCTTTGGTTAACTAAAGTATTAAACTTTAGTTTTATTTTTGATTTTATTAATTTCGTTTGTGATTCATGTAGGTATAACGTTCTGTTTATTTTTTTATAATGCACATAATATTACAACATGTAAAATAAATGTTAAGCTAAAAAAAATGCCTTAAAGTTTAATTTCGTGATGCAAAATAATTCGTTTGCATAGGCATCTATATGATGACCCACATCACTTTATCTATTAGATAAAATTCATAACGAGTAATGTGTGGCATATTTTGCGGCCGCCATCTTGGATTTTCATTTTGACCTCATTTTCGTCATCAGCACCCTCGAAAACCATGAACACGACACCCATGAAGCATATTTTGTAAAATTTTGCAGCCGCCATCTTGGATTTTTATTTTGACCACATTTTCGTCATCAGCACCCCCGAAAACCATGGACGCGACACACATGAAGCATATTTTGTAAAATTTTGCGGCCGCCATCTTGGATTTTTATTTTGACCTCATTTTCGGCATCAGCACCCACGAAAACCATGGACACGACACCCATGAAACATATTTTGTAAAATTTTGCAGCCGCCATCTTGGATTTTTATTTTGACCTCATTTTCGTTATCAGCACCCTCGAAAACCATGGACGCGACACCCATGAAGCATATTTTGTAAAATTTTGCGGCCGCCATCTTGGATTTTCATTTTGACTACATTTTCGGCATCAGCACCCTCGAAAACCATGGACACTACACCCATGACGCGTAATTAGCCGTTATAAATTTTATCTAATGGATAAAGTGATGTGCGTACGGAACCTTATTTCAAGAATTTAGCCCATTATATCCTTTATAAAAATATACTTCGCGCATATCTGCATTCGCGCTAGTGGATTCGCGGAAGTATCTATCGCGCAAGTGTAGGCGCACAAATGTCTATCGTGGAACTGTCATTCGCGCAAGTGACCTATCGCGCAAAGGGAGTCGCGCAAGTGTCTTGGCGCCGAAACGTCCATTCGCGCAAGTGTCCGTGCGCGCAAAGAGTCTCGCGCAAGAGTCTTGCGCGCAAATGTCTTTCGCGCATGTGTCCTGATACCCACTATGGTGCTAGGTCAACAAATAAAAAAAATAGATTTAAAAATATAAGAAGCCAAAAGTCCCCAAAAATACACCTAAACATATAACGCCCTTTTAAAAAATTATATTACCCCCTAAATTTGGGGAGAAAACCCCTAAATTGGGAACCCTGCACGATGATCCCAAGGAGGTTAAAAATATAGGGAGCGAGCGCTTGGAACATTGATAACCGTTACTCATTTTTTTTAGAAAGAGAGGCACTGAGTTCTGTATTTTATCTCGTTCTGGCATTGTTAAGTGTATTAGAAATTGTGTATATTATATTATATATTATATATAATATATTATTATTGTGTGTATTAGAAAGAAACAGAACGCTTAACTCGGTGCCTTTCATTCATTTCAAGGTCACCGAGTTAGGACCGTTTCTGTAGTATGAAGCGCGCACTCCATAAATTTTTAACCTCCTTGGATGATCCGCACGGTGATGCGGCGCCCCGTGTGTGAGGCACCGCACGACCGCGCGGACGTCCGCACGGTGATGCGGTTGTGACGAGAACACCGCTCGACCGCGCGGTCGTGCGGTGTTCGTGTGCAAGGTTCAAGCGGATTTCATAGAGGCTAGTGCGACGTGAGAACCGCATCACCGCATGCCGGAGCGGCGTGCGGTGCCGTGTGTTAATCGCCTAACGATTTCTTTTTTGAAAAAAAATTATGTGACTCATGTAGATAACTCTTAATTCGTAGAACTGATGTTTTTTTTATTTCTAACCGACTTCAATGAAAGAGTTTGTCAATTCGGTTGTGTTTTATTTATTTTCACTTTGTGCAGTAAACTTAATAGTAGGTGTAACAGCACTAATGTGTAGGTATATTTTTGAAACACTAATTCAATAAGTTCGGACCTATTATAATTAGGTATATCATTAAAAATCTTACAAATAAGTAAACTTTGACTTTGATACCTATTCAATGGATTTTCTTCTATTTTTTTTTTGACTGTATCCAAGTTGTGGCTATCTTTAGGGATGGCCTATGTCCAGAAGTGGACATCGTTAGGCTGATTAGATATGATGATGACTAAATGATCTAGTAATACTTACTCAATTTCTATCTTGTAAGCCGTTTTGATGACGTACTCGAGGTCCACTTCGCCGACCATCACAATGATGAGGATGTTCTTGGCCTCAGCTGGTGTCAATCCATTGATGAGGTGCTGTGAAAATTTACTTGGTACAGTTTTTATTGAAAGATAAAGTTCTATTTGAACTTAGAAACATTCAATTGATAATAATAATTATAGACTAGCTATATCGTTGTTTCACCCGCGTTAAGTAACGTCTGTGAATACTGCTCCTCTCCCGTGAGGTATAGCGTGATATTATAAGCCAATACTATTCTTTATTGGCCATCATATAAACAGAATTGTTTAAATACGTCTGGTAGTTTCAGACATTAGCGCTTTTAAACAAACAAACAAAAAATGATTCTTAATACTCGTACATTAGAAAAAAATCTTTAAAATTTTATCTGATCTGCTGGCACTATACAATCTTCGTAACCTGAGGACCTTTCTGTTGTTGTATTTTAAACTTTCGGCGCTGAGCCGAGCGTTGAATTTTTAAATCCAACAGTGCTCAAGACAAAGTAATATTAACAAAATACTGTTTTTAGAGATGTGTGTAGGCCCCTTGAAAGTATATTCCTGGTTGTGTGCTGGAATAAAAATAATAGTTTTAACTAAGTACTTACTCTCAGTGTAACCATTAAGTAGTCCTTCTTATCCCTCTTGACTGTTGGGACTCCCACAACTAGATCGGAGAAGTGCCGCTTCCCCTTCATATGATATGCTGGCTTCAAGCTGTCAGGGTCGTTCATCAAGTGTGGTAAGAGCTGGTACACGAAAGGAATCCTCAGTTGTGGAATGCTCTTCGCTTTAATTCCAGCTGCCGCTTTTGACCCTGATGATGAACAAGATCATGAGCCCTCTATAAACATCATGAGTGTTACATTGAAAACTATCCTATGTCTTTAAAACACGCTACTAAAAACCATTGCTTTTGAAAATTGTTGTCTAAAGCTGCGTTTATACTTAACCTGTTACGAGTGTCGCCACGCGAGGGAAAGCTGTCGGTTTCATATATTTAATATAGATCACATTAGTCACGCCCCGCGTGGCGTGGAGCAACTTACTAAATGTATGAAACCGGTAGCTTTCCCACGCGTGGCGACACGCGGGGTAGGTTAAGTACATATATAAACGCAACTCTATAGTTTCTGCCTACTTCATCATAAGTAGTAGCGTTATGTTATCTAGTCTATTATTCTATACCTAATGAATCTGGCTATCATTTAAAACGGTCTTTTTCTAGTCCATCTGGTGGTGTCACGGATTTTATTTCCAGAACGTTTAAAGCAATAAAATACATACACACATAAACTCACGCCCTTTTCCCATGGGGGTAGGCAGAAACCACAGAACGCCACCTGTTACGATCCTTACATACCTACTCCTTTCGCCTCATCCACGTTCATACATCTCGTCATACAAGCACGCCGGTTACAAGTACTGCGCACCTGACCTTTCTAAAGAAAGCTTTTCTTTTTTTCCTTTCTGATATTCGTTTATAAAATGATAATTATTACCGCTTAGGATCGTATATGAATCGAAATCTTCGCGCAAAGGAAAAAAAACAGAGAGTAGGTCATCATATTCTACATTTCCAACGATTTGATGTTATTATGAAACAGTTGCAAAGGCATGACAATTAAATTAGTACATGCAATGTGCTAATTAGCGAAGCGTGCGGCAATGAAACCATTTGAAACTCCACATACTACCATACTGAAACTCTTTACTTCATTATGTAAAAATGTAGCTGTCATCATACAAAAGATGTATATTTAATTTACATACTGATACTGGTAAATGTATTAACTAATATCATTTTAACTGCCTCGTTGTTGAACACGAGGTCTTGAGTTCGATTCTCAGGTCGGACAAAGTGTTATTGGGATTTTCGATCAGGAATTTCTCATTAGCAGCCTCGGAGTCTGGATTTGTGTCCGGTTGATGGCAATAGGCTCGCCCCCTAATACATGGGACCTAAACATAACTGGCTGCAGCTCTGCCTAACCCTTCTACATCACTATAATTCGGTTTAATTCTGTCAAAATTGCTCCCATACTTCAAAGTATTCGTATTTGTTTTTTTATATTTTACATCTGCAAAAATAACGTTGACTGATGGTAATTTTGGGCAGTCTCTATTGCAATAATAATTATACTCATATTTAGGATTTGTAATGCCAAAACAAACCAACCCACGACAAAATCTATGACAATTGAACATTTCAGAATTTTTAACGATGATTAATTTTAAATCTATTCATATTGTGGATTGGCTTGTTATGGCAAAATTAAACTTGACAAAAAAGGAATAAGAAAACTACTATTTACTACTACACCAATAACTACTACTATAGTTAAACCACTTTATTGAGTCTTTGCCTGCTATGACGTCACATATCTTAAGAACTGTCCAGTGCACGTTTCGCCTTTTGTGTATCACGCTTCGAGGGCCCGCCGCCTGCACCCCTCCCGGTCCCCGTTCTCGTCCTACCCCTGCACCCCATGTACACGTAGGCGAAGACTCAATTAAACGTTTTACCTGTATTCAACTTACCCGTAATGTTTCTAAGAGCAGCAAGAACAGCAGGAGACACGGTTGACGCGGATGTACCTTGTGCTGTGACACGATTCGATGAAATGTTACCACGGTCGGAAAACATTTTCACCTGTTATAAAAAACAATATAATGTAACCTCTAGAAGAAAAACTTAAAACTTTAAAAGAAATACATGAATAATGTGGCCTAATCTCCTATTAGGTATAATGCACTTTACATTATTATGCCCGGATTGAAGGTTAGGCCATTTTTAATATGCCCTTTAACTTCTACGCTAGAACCACTAAAGGTTAAAACGTAAGGGAGCAGGGCTATTAACAATGTATGTAGCATCTTCCGACTCTACGTTGACAAAGACATGTTGGAGGCTAGACTTAATATCACCACTTGGTTTGAAGTTTCTGATTAATTCAAAAAACTCATCTGGGAGTGGTAATTATATTGAGACAAATTTTTAATGGAAAGTTAAATCAAAAGATCTGTATGACCTGTAAAGAGATGACATCTTCCTGCCTTCCCCTGTACTGCGCCTCTAGGAACTGCAAATGAGACTGCATGTCAGCCAGCATTTCCTCCATTCGATCTTCGCGTTGGAGGCGAGCTGAAAAGAAAAGCAACGTTAAGATTCCATCGTATATTATTGTGGCGCCCATTATTCGGCCAATGTTGAGATCCCGAATTATTACAGAGAGACTAGACAGATTGACTGTAAACGGATGCAAATCAGTATGGTCGATGTAGGGATCGATCTGCACGTACTTGAAAGATCGATATTGACCAAATCATCATCATCATCCTCATCATCTGCCTAGCCTTTTCCCAACTACATATGTTGGGGTCGGCTTTCAGTCTAACCGGATGCAGCTGAATATTAGTATTTTACATGGAGCCTTTCTGACCTCCACAACCTAGAAATTGGGTAATACGAGATGACCAAATAATAGGAGTAAATTTAATCAACATGAGTTACGCCAGCTTGGTGGAATACCATTACAGACAGTTAATGTTTCAGTTAATGTGACATTTAATAAATCAAAGTTAAATCATTAATTGGCTGTTTAGAAGAGAATGAATTGATTTAATGATCATAAAGTTTAGTAAAACTAAAGTCTATTGTTAGTAGTTAGTATAAAACAGTATAAACAGTATAAAACACACAACCCACAAATTAATATTGTTATAAGACACATTACACACAACAAAAATATATAGCAGGTACAGTAAAATACTATCTTGATTGATGATGTTCGATGTTATTTAAAATAGTGTTCAAAAATGTTGTGATGATGTTGGATGTTTCTCTGTGCTTCTATCTTCTTGTCACGGTGACGGGATGAGGCTTTGAAGTCACGCCGTTCTGGTCGGCTAGTTTCGTTTTAGTCACGAATCAACAGTGAATAAAACGGAAAGGGGACCAAAACGGAATGACTCATGGTCGTGTCACGTCCTCTGCTCTGGGTGCTGCTGGTCCCACACACTTCTCTGTTCATCTCCCTGGTCTTTACTACAAGTGACGCCAGCTTTTATACTAAGTCAGATAGTTTACTTTTGGCAAGACAGTGTTATATTGGACAACTCTCTACACAATAAGAATATAGAATGTTATAGTCAGCAAGATCAGTTTCGCCACGCGGCGCGGCGGTTCCGTATATTTGGATAATAACAACGCTTGTTAAAGGTACCTTTTCGCCATCATCAATCAAATATAAAATTTGCTGTTTAGTATTGGTTAGTATTTCCGACTTCTTGTATAAACTCAATATTACAAAATCTCTTATAGCTACAGACCTGTGATATTGTAATATGGAGTTTCAAATTCTGCGGTTTTTTTTTGAGTCTGTTCTCAAATCGACAAAATCCGCAGAATTTTCTGTAAAGGTTTGGTTACAAATACGCTATTAAGTGACACGGTAATACATAGTTTGATTAGTGCGACATCCCTCATGAAAAGTGATACAGGATCCTCGTTTTGGTGCAAGCTACCGATCACATGAGGCAATGATTTCAAAGTTTTGATATCATAACAAAACCTTATGAAAACAGTACCAAATGCGACGGGCAGATACGGCCGCGATCGCTAGTGAAGAACGTTTACAAAACAGTACACTCAGTAAATAAAGCACATAAAGGTTTAGACAAAGTTACACAGTAGCGCTTAAATACTCATTGCAGCATCCCTCGTCGGAAACACAGCAGGACGTGGTGCAAGCTACCCGTCACAAAGATATGGATCTACAGGGATTGATTGTTTCAGACAATTCCTCATAAATGCATATCCAGTGCGAAGGGCAGGTAAGGTCGCGATCGCGAGTGAAGAATGATGATACAGTACACGCAGTAAGTAAGGCACACCAAGGGTTAGACAAAGTTCGGCATTGTACTGCCTAAAGTATTAATGTGAGATAACAAAAATATTAAAACGACAAGCAAAGTGAAGAGTCAACATCCGATTTTGTTCATCAACAATATATCACATTCAGTCACAAATTAGTTACAGGTTAAGTTAGGTCAAAGATTATCACAAAAGCTTTCTAGATTAAGACGATACCTAGGTGCATTAGTTGTTAAGAAATGTCATAATACGTCAGTTGCTATTTGAAGGGCAGATAATGTCGCGATGCTGGCTGAAGGATGTTGTAATGCAGTACTTGGCGTTCCTTAATTGATCTCAGCGAGTATAATTACTAACGATAAGGTGAATTAAGGTACGTTAAGTGCTGCATTTCTGCTGAAAAGGGTAATAGATGTTCCCTTGTTACACACAGTAATTGGGAAGTATTAATAAATCATTAGTAAGCTTAATCAGTCTACGACGAATTTCACCAATTGTACCTAGTGTTAAACTAATGTGATTGTCAAAGGCGCGTAAGCTGATGTGATTGGTTGACAGAATTATCAACAGCCAATCACATCACTTGACTTACGTTGAATTTAGACACATTAAATTAATCCGTGAAATAAAATAACGTCTCACTGATTTACAAATGCAAAATTACAGGGAGATTAAGTCTTCATATTAGATATAAAAAATTGGTGAATTTAGTCCTTAAGTACTATTATATTCCCATACAGTCCAACACAATAAATACAAGTTCAATATACATATAGAGTGCATGCATAACACACATGTTGTTAATAAGATCAAGTGGATAACCAATACTATTAGTTTCAGGAAATAGAAAAATGCATCAGTTAGACCTGACCGGATACGGGTATGAGCCTATTTGATATTATTATGAACGCTGAAACTGAATCTAATGTAATGCTCCATGGTAAAAGGTTTTGTTACAATGCTCTCCCTACGTTATAGGTACTTACATCGTCAAAAAAATTAAATCAGCTACACAGTAGTACTTAAATTTAACTAACTACGTAGTTCAGCAACCCTCGTACAAAACGAAGCAGGACGTGGTGCAAGCTACCCGTCACGACAATATGGATCTACAGGGATTGATTGTTTCAGACAATTCCTCATAAATCCATATCCAGCGCGAAGGGCAGGTAAGGTCGCGATCGAGAGTGAAGAACGATGATAACACAGTACACGCAGTAAGTAAGGCACACCAAGGGTTAGACAAAGTTCGGCATTGTACTGCCTAAAGTATTAAAACGACAAGCAAAATGAAGAGTCAACATCCGATTTTGTTCGTCAACAATAAATCATCGTAGTTCAGCATCCCTCGTAGAAAACGAAGCAGGACGTGGTGCAAGCTACCCGTGAATAAGAATCAGGAATCCTTTGTAAACGCATATCCAGTGCAAAGGGCAGGTAAGGTCGCGATCGAGAGTGAAGAATAATGATAAGCCAAATGATCTGTGCCACCAGGAGTGCCTGAAGGCTCAATTTTAGGACCAATATTGTTTGCAATATCCATTCTGGACATTAAAAACTGCTTTAGAAACTTACATATCCTATGACACGAAGGTCCTAAAGTACGTAGGTACGCACATTATCTAATACTTCAGTCAGACCTTGACAGATTCGTACACTATTGCAAAACCAACAAATTACAATTAAATGTATCCAAATGTTTTCACGTAGTACTTATTCACTCGCCAGAATTCTATTTTTGGCCCAGGGTATGTACACTATATGGTACTTACATAAGAACCAGTATCAGAGATCTTGGTGTAATACACGACAGCAAGTTGCTTTTTGATGATCACATAGAAACGGTTGTTGGCAAGGCGTTCAAAGTCTTGGGCTTTATTTTTAGAGCTTTTTGTAGCTTTCGTTCCCTAAAGCCATTGAAAGTTCTCTACTGTTCCTTAGTGTATAGCCACCTTGAGTATATTACTCAAGTTTGGAACCCTCAATACGAGATCTACAAATCTCGAATTGAGTCTGTTCAGAGAAAATTTTTGCGGTACTTTGACTTCAAGGCTAGACAATCCTCAGTCGACATTGAACACCGTTGTAAGCGATATCATTTTCTCACCGTTGGAAGTATGACGTTATATAAGTGATATCTGTTTTTTTAGTGAACATTGCAAACGGCTCGGTTGATTGTCCCGAAGCAAAATACGACTCACGGGGCAAAGTATTAACCAATGACGTACATAAACAAGTGAAAAAGCGGAGTACAGCTAGTTTAATTACTAATCTATAATAAATATAATATTATAAAGCTGCAGTTTGTTTGTTTGTTTGAACGCGCTAATCTCTGGAACTACTGGTCCGATTTGAAAAATTCTTTCAGTGTTAGATAGATTAGTTATCGAGGAAGGCTATAGGCTATATACCATCACGCTACGACTTACGGGAGCGGAGCAGTAACTAAAGACGCGGGTGTAACCGCGGCGGACAGTTAGTCTATTATAAATACTGGATTTAAATTGAACTCTTGTTGCTAGTTAGTAATGTAACATGTTTGGCATAGTGGTCTGGCATTTTATGCTGAACTGGGTCTGTTTGGCGCAGCTGTGGGGCACACAATTTCTTATTTGTTGTTCTTTTTATTGCCTTATTATTATTTTTTGTGTGTCAATAAACATTTTTTCTTTCTTTTTCTTTCTTTCTTTCTAATTAGTTTTTGAGAGATTGTGGTTTGGTTCGTTTTGTTATCGTTTTAAGAGAAACATTGAAGGCATAGTTGATAATCTCAGAATATATTTAAGTGCTACCCTGTGAAGAGACATAAAAATGAGGACAATAGTATGATGACAATATTCTCTAGACCGATTTCGGTCCCTTTTCCCTCACTCTCATAGTGGCAGTCCGACACTACATGGGATGGCAGTCCGACACTACATGGGATGGCAGTCCGACACTACATGGGATGGCAGTCCGACACTACATGGGATGGCAGTCCGACACTACATGGGATGGCAGTCCGACACTACATGGGATGGCAGTCCGACACTACTGGGAAGAGATAAGGCGCGAGACCAAAGGCTTCACGTGCTTTCCGAGGCACGATGGTGCCTTAACCACCAACTTCAAAAATTCGGGCTGTTACTGAGAAATCTCTATACATATATACAAAAATCAATTGCTGTTTGTTAGTCTCGCTAAAACTCGAGAACGGCTGGGCCGATTTAGCTGATTTTGGTTTTGAAATGTTCGTGGAGATCTAGGGAAGGTTTAAACGGTGAGAAAATATGGGGTAGGTGTAGGGTTGGGGTAGGGTAGGGGCAGGATACCACGCGAACGAAGTCCCTAAAACAGCCCTTTTAATATGAAGTCGGGAAGTCGGTCTCAAGGGTAGGGTAGAGGTAGGGTAGGGGTAGGGGTATTTGTAGGGGTAGGGGTAGGGTAGGGTGAGGTACGGTAGGGTAGGGGTAAGTATTGGTAGGGTAGGATACCACGCGAACTAAGTCGCGGCGGGTCAGCTAGTTCCTAATAAAAGAATTCGATAACAGTTTATGCCTGACCTGGGAATCGAAACCAGGACCCCACGCTCAACAGATGCGCTTGCAACCACGAGACCAACGGTGCAGTTACACTACAGAAGGAGTAATATCTATCTTACTATCGATCAGCGCAATCAGGCGTAATTAGGCGAAACGAAACTGATCAGGGGAAAGTGCATCAGTTTGACCTGACCAGTCACGTGTATATTTAATAACTATAATTATTATTAGTTATAATTACGGGGTGTCTGTAGGGTTGCCAACTATACTGTTTTCAACAGTATTATACTGTTTTTCACTAAATTATACTTTTTACTGTTGAACAAAAATAAAGTATACAAAATACTGTTTTCAGCATCAAAATGCAAATACATTAAGTATTAAGTATTGTTTTTATTTAGTCAGAGGGCGCTCACTGCTCAGTGCAGCGCAGACACAAACAAATCACACTGAGTTTTTGAATGAATCTGTTAATGCCAAATATTCAAGACTGTCACTCACTTCCTGCCACCTCAGCATTTACTGAAAGAGTTTTTTCAGTAATGAATGCTAAGTGGCGGGAGGATAGAAATAGAGCATCTATTAATTTAATAAAAAATGAGCTCCTTATTTATTTTAATTTCAGTTATAATTGTGATGAGGCGTATGAAGTTTTTAAAAAAGATTGTAAATTAGTAAGTTGTGCAAGAAACTCTACAAAATATGTATCTAGGTATTTAAAACTAAATAAATAAAATACTGTTCATTTTTCTAAAATACTGTTTAATATTCTTCATAGACCCGAATATACTTTATTTCTTGTAAAAAAAGTTGGCAACCCTAGGTGTCTGCCCTGTTAGTTTTGTGGTCGCAGGCGCGACTGTTGAGCGCCTACGCTCCTCCCGCCCTCCCACGTCCTGGGTTCCATTTCCAAGTCGGGCGAGTGTTATCGGGTTTTTCCATTACCTCAGTAGCAGCTCGGAGTTCGGAAATTGGTTGTACAACACCTCCGTACTTCGAAATGCACGTTTATCTGTTGGTACTACACCTGATCTCTCCTCGGATGTGTCAGATTGCCGTCTCATTGTTCTATGAGAGTGAGGGAAAAGAGAGTGTACCTGTGTTTGGGCACACTTGTGCACTATCTCTTGCGTACTTAGGTACTACTTAGCCACTATTAGAAAAGTTGCCGTGACCGAAAATCGGTCTGGAAAATATTATTATATGAATCCTGAAATTGATTAGCATTTGGTGCATGGTTGAAACACATATGTATAATATTAAACAAGTAATTGTTTAACATGAAATAATTTACATAGATATATAAGAAACGACAAAGAGATGTTTAAAAACCGTAAGAAACATTAATTTGTGTACCTAACCCTACACAGACAAATACACAAAACAAGAATAAGCACATCATGTAGGTACATACATACATTGCATAATTATAAAAAAACATTATTTTTTTGTTTCAATAAGAATAAAATATATTAAAATGACAAGCAAAGTGAAGAGCCAATATCCGATTTTGTTCGTCAACAATAAGACACATTCACAGTCACAAATTAGTTACAGGTTAAGTTAGGTCAAAGATTATGTGTTCAAGAAATTAATCATTTTCATAAAACATCAGCTATTCCTTATAAAAATGTAACGGTCAAAATGTATGAAACGGTACAAGTTTCCGTGACAAAGCCTTAAAGTTTACACTTCATTATTTAATTTTTTTTTCTAAAAGTTTACACTTCATTATTTAATTTTATTTTTTTTCCAAAAGTTTACACTTTATTATTAAATTATTATTATTTTTTCTCCAAAAGTTTACACTTCATTATTTATTTTATTTTTATTATTATTTATTTTTTATTTTACGCAGCGCGTCGTCTCTGCAACGCGTTCTGATGCAAGCTGCCCATCACAATTAGATCGGAACAGACAGGGTATTATTATTGCCACAAATACTCTGAAAATCCGACTCTTTGATAAAGGGCAAATAACGGCACGATTAGTAAAAAATTACTTTACAACACGCAGTAAGTAAGACACACCAAGACGTAGACACGTCTACGATAGAACTTAAATTTAACTAACTACACTGTTCATCGTCCTTCGGAGAAAGGGCTGGCTGGAACTGCGTGTTGGTATAAACTACCGATCATATAGGTCCGGACTACAGGGTGTGATTTTTGACACACAAACCCCGTAGGTCCGGCTCCTATGCAACGGGCAGGTGGCATCGCGATCCTGGCTGGAAGATGTTGTAATACAGTACATACAGGAATTAATCGGTGCCATCCAGTATTATTGTTAAAGATGGAACCAGTTAATGCTTGTCTTGTAATGCATTTTGGCTGGAAAGTGTAAAATGTATGTTGTCACACACAGTAATTAGAAAGTATAAACAAATCATGAGTAAGCTTAATCAGTCTAAGGACGAATTTCACCAGTTCTACCTAGTGTTAAACTAATGTGACAAATTGTCAAACGCGGGTAAGCTGATGTGATTGGTTGACAGAATTATCAACAGCCAATCATATCACTGACATAAGTTGAATTTATACAAATTAATTTTAACCCGCGAAATAAAATAACGTCTCAGTAATTTAAAAATGCAAAATTACTGGGAGGTTAAGACTTCATACTAGGTATAAAAAAATTGTGAATTGAGATCTTGTTTTAACGTTAGTTTGTGCAACAGATTCAGAGACGGTTATTTGTGTTAAGGTACTCATTCACGGGTAAGGCGAGGCGCGGCGACACGATAGTTGAAAAGGGAGAGAAGAAATAGAGAGAATAGAAATTTTGTCAAACTACATTTTTTATTCTCGCCTCATTTAATTTATGGAAAAGGACTTTTAGGCCTGATAAATGTGTTTTAATAATAGCTCATTGCAAGACTTGATGGTACATTTTGGTGCATGTTGCAAGCTATTAATAATACAATTTTAAAAAAATACACATATATTTTTACCACCCAACATATTAAACATACATACACTTAGTAACACGGATATGCCTTTCATAGACAGTTATTATTTTATCCTAAAACCGGAATCATTTCCGTAGGGTGATTTTTTTTTGTTTCAATCGTAGAAGCCATTTTCATTTCCTCTTAAGGTTTGTACTCGTTTTATTACTCGTATTATGATTCCAATTTTCTTATTAACCTTACCATAAGATACAAAAAAGGCATTTAAGACTAAACAATATTTTATAAACATATTCGTACGAATTATCTATTACGGTATAACATAAGGCATTACATGATAAAGTTCAGTTTAGTTGTGTCAAAACAAAACCAATTCAAAATCTCTCTTTTAATATTTAATTAATTATGTCAAACTAATTCAGTAATTAACTATGTTACTATACAAAGTAAGTAATTAACTATGTTACTATAAGCAAAGTGAAGAGTCAACATCCGATTTTGTTCGTCAACAATAAATCACATTCACAGTCACAAATTAGTTACAGGTTAAGTTAGGTCAAAGATTATGACTGTGTTCAAGAAATTAATGATTTTCATAAAACATCAGCTATTCCATATAAAAATGTAACGGTCAAAATGTATGAAACGGTACAAGTTTCCGTGACAAAGCCTTAAAGTTTACACTTCATTATTTAATTTAATTTTATTTTCTCCAAAAGTTTACACTTCATTATTTAATTTTATTTTTTTACCAAAAGTTTACACTTTAATATTAAATTATTTTTTTTTTCTCCAAAAGTTTACACTTCATTATTTATTTTATTTTTATTATTATTTATTTTTTTATTTTACGCAGCGCGTCGTCTCTGCAACGCGTTCTGATGCAAGCTGCCCATCACAATTAGAGCCGAACAGACAGGGTATTATTATTGCCACAAATACTCTGTAAATCCGACTCTTTGATGAAGGGCAAATAACGGCGCGATTAGTAAAAAATTACTTTACAACACGCAGTAAGTAAGACACACCAAGACGTAGACACGTCTACGATAGAACTTAAATTTAACTAACTACACTGTTCATCGTCCTTCGGAGAAAGAGCTGGCTGGAATTGCATGTTAGTACAAACTACCGATCATATAGGTCCGGACTAAAGGGTGTGATTTTTGACACACAAACCCCTTAGGTCCGGCTCCTATGCAACGGGCAGGTAGCATCGCGATCCTGGCTGGAAGATGTTGTAATACAGTACATACAGGAATTAATCGGTGCCATCCAGTATTGTTAAAGATGGAACCAGTTAATGCTTGTCTTGTAATGCATTTTGGCTGGAAAGTGTAAAATGTATGTTGTCACACACAGTAATTAGAAAGTATTAACAAATCATGAGTAAGCTTAATCAGTCTAAGGATGAATTTCACCAGTTCTACATAGTGTTAAACTAATGTGACAAATTGTCAAACGCGCTTAAGCTGATGTGATTGTTTGACAGAATTATCAACAGCCAATCATATTTATACTAATACTTTTTAAGTGTTATGATTTAGTAGTTTCTATATAAGGTACATAGCATTCACGTGCCATAATATGTATGATTCTGTAAGCAAATATTGTAAACATTGATTTTAAAAGAGTACGTATGGAGTTTCTTGCCCATTCTTCTCCATACAAAGCTACCTTTTGGAAGGGGCAACTAGATTCAATTCCTTTTTCTTTAGTACTTGACGTTCAAAAGTGCCTTTTAATGGCCTAATTGAAATAAATGATTTGACTTTGACTTTGACATAACACGTAACTTGACTTTTTGAATTTATACAAATTAATTTTAACCCGCGAAATAAAATAACGTCTCACTGATTTAAAAATGCAAAATTACTCGGAGGTTAGGACTTCATACTAGGTATAAAAAAATTGTGAATTGAGATCTTGTTTTAACGTTAGTTTGTGCAACAGATTCAGGGACGGTTATTTGTGTTAAGGCACTCATTCACGGGTAAGGCGAGGCGCGGCGACACGATAGTTGAAAAGGGTTAGCTAGAGAAAATAGGAATTTTGTCAAACTACATTTTTTATTATCGCCTCATTTAATTTATGGAAAAGGACTTTTAGGCCTGATAAATGTGTTTTAATAATAGCTCATTGCAAGACTTGATGGTACATTTTGGTGCATGTTGCAAGCTATTAATAATACAATTTTAAAAACATACACATTTATTTTTACCACCCAACATAAACATACATACACTTAGTAACACGGATATGCCTTTCATAGACAGTTATTATTTTTTCCTAAAACCGGAATCATTTCCGTAGGGTGATTTTTTTTTGCTTCAATCGTAGAAGCCATTTTCATTTCCTCTTAAGGTTTGTACTCGTTTTATTACTCGTATTATGATTCCAATTTTCTTATTAACCTTACCATAAGATACAAAAAAGGCATTTAAGACTAAACAATATTTTATAAACATATTCGTACGAATTATCTATTGTACATACGGTATAACATAGAGCATTACATGATAAAGTTCAGTTTAGTTGTGTCAATACAAAACCAACTCAAAATCTCTCTTTTAATATTTAATTAATTATGTCAAACTAATTCAGTAATTAACTATGTTGCTATACAAAGTAAGTAATTTACTATGTTACTATAAGCAAAGTGAAGAGTCAACATCCGATTTTGTTCGTCAACAATAAATCACATTCACAGTCACAAATTAGTTACAGGTTAAGTTAGGTCAAAGATTATGACTGTGTTCAAGAAATTAATGATTTTCATAAAACATCAGCTATTCCATATAAAAATGTAATGGTCAAAATGTATGAAACGGTACAAGTTTCCGTGACAAAGCCTTAAAGTTTACACTTCATTATTTAATTTTATTTTTTTACCAAAAGTTTACACTTTAATATTAAATTATTTTTTTTTCTCCAAAAGTTTACACTTCATTATTTATTTTATTTTTATTATTATTTATTTTTTTATTTTACGCAGCGCGTCGTCTCTGCAACGCGTTCTGATGCAAGCTGCCCATCACAATTAGAGCCGAACAGACAGGGTATTATTATTGCTACAAATACTCTGTAAATCCGACCCTTTGATGAAGGGCAAATAACGGCGCGATTAGTAAAAAATTACTTTACAACACGCAGTAAGTAAGACACACCAAGACGTAGACACGTCTACGATAGAACTTAAATTTAACTAACTACACTGTTCATCGTCCTTCGGAGAAAGAGCTGGCTGGAATTGCATGTTAGTACAAACTACCGATCACATAGGTCCGGACTAAAGGGTGTGATTTTTGACACACAAACCCCTTAGGTCCGGCTCCTATGCAACGGGCAGGTAGCATCGCGATCCTGGCTGGAAGATGTAATACAGTACATACAGGAATTAATCGGTGCCATCCAGTATTGTTAAAGATGGAACCAGTTAATGCTTGTCTTGTAATGCATTTTGGCTGGAAAGTGTAAAATGTATGTTGTCACACACAGTAATTAGAAATTATTAACAAATCATGAGTAAGCTTAATCAGTCTAGACGAATTTCACCAATTGTACCTAGTGTTAAACTAATGTGGCAAACT